>OU015536.1:5458000-6822500 GCA_907165065.1 Caprimulgus europaeus
CTCCATTAGTTTTACTGGGCTAATTTATTACTTCAGTTGGTACAGAAGAGGAATCAAATCCTTCTGTCCCTCATGATTTCATTCATAGCTAAGGATATCAAGAGAAGCAAACCAAATGACAGACTCATTACCATGTGCCACGTTACCACAACAAAAAACCCCACAAGCCTTGCAGCCACTTGGCAAACCACGTGTACATTCCCCCTTGCTATTGTCAGCCTAGAAATGATATAGTGTATTACCATATTCAGGGCACATGTTTAATCTGATTACTATTGCAACTGCTAAAAACATTCTTGAACAAGTTTGTAATTAGCCATATGGTTTTATCCATCTTGTTTTTGCCACAGGAGGATATTGGGATTGGCAAATCCAGATTTACATCACTGTTTTTCTCTTTGGGTTGACTACAGACTTGATGCTAATCAAATCCTCTGTAATACTGACCAAGTGAATATAGCAGACTTTGTTTAAAAAATCATACCCAAGACAAGTTCTTACTATTTATTTTCTGCAGTATTTCTACATGAACATAAATAACACACTTGCTTTTTTAGACTGCAGTTTGTTTTCATGATGAATATTCCCCTATCATGTAATCTCTGCCAGTAAGAACCAGCTCTTCAAAAGTGAAATAATTCCTCTATCCAAACTTATGATCATCCAAAAGCATAACACTATGAGTTCAACAGAAGAAATTCTGGAGACAAACTCTTAAAGGGCATCGGTATTAATGGTTAGACTTTGATTCATTGACATTTTATTTAATTCCAGAAATATTTGTGGAGGCATGTTAAATCCAAACTTTTTCAGACTAAAAGAAACAAGCCCGTAGCTGGTGTCTTTTGCCAACATCAGAAGTCAGTCTTCCATCCCAGTACTGGTTTCATATTACTTACAAAAATGGAATTAATTTCCTCTTTTAGAAGATAAACTTTTCTTAAATAGTAGTGATAATATGCATTGAAAACACTAAATATGACTATTTTTGCAGACACACCTTACTGAAGTGTTTATTTGCATTTTATGGAATATACAAACATTTCAATGCCCAAAACTGCCTATTTTAACTCTAGGTCTGAACACAGTGACTTTTTTAACATTAAAAATAGCCTGTATATGCTTAATACTTACAAACTGCAAAGACTTAAGCAGAGGAAGGGAGGTACAGTTGTTACAGAGCAAACGAGAACCGTGGATGATGTTGGTACAATTCCTGTTCTGTCATAAACATCTTACGTAATCCTGAACAAGTCACCAAAGCCCAGACTCTCATGTGATGGGGAGACAGTAAATGACAATGATTTCATTCTGTTTCCTACCTGTAAAACCTAGTGAGCAGCAGAAACACTGTGAGAGAGTGTATATACAAGTGAGAGATACCTGAGTAGTGTGGTGATATGTACAGTCCAGATGAACACCTGAAATGGATGGTTTTCTCTGTCAGTGAAGATGCCCCCAACAGTAAAGGAATCTACAACAGGAAAAGACAATTCAAAGGAAAAAAGCTCTGATTTAAAGAAAAATCAATGCCCCAAAGCAGAAAACAGAAATACACTCAGGGAATTAGGAAGTGCCATTCCTATAACAATAAACAGTCATGGTGTACTTGGCATCTGAACTCTATGTTGAAATGTGCTTTTTAATTGTGACGATAACTGAGTTGTGACAGGCAAAGATAAACCCAGGTCAGAACATGGATGCTCCTAAGCAGACAATAAAGCATAAGGGCAGTTAATGACAAAACAAGGGGAAATGGCTTTAAGCTGAAAGAGGGGAGGTTTAGATTAGATCTGAGGAAGAAATTCTTCACTGTGAAGGTGGTCAGACACTGGAATAGGTTGTCCAAGGAAGTTGTGGCTGCTCCTCCCTGGAAATGTTCAAGGCCAGGCTGGATGAGGCTTTGAGCAACCTGGCCTAGTGGAAGGTGACCCTGCTGCTGGCAGGGGGGTTGGAACTGGATGAGCTTTTAGGTCCCTTCCAACCCAAACCAGTCTGTGATTCTATGATCAAACACTTAGCTCTAGCAATAATAGCTTGTGGTTTCAGCTCCTGTGTGGTTCAGATGAGGTCTAAATTAGGTCTTTCACTTTCACCTAATCACTTTGTTGAACATGTGAATCTGAGTTCTGCTAGAAATATACTGCTCTCATTTCATATACGTACTGTTATTAACAGAGATTATTAGCAATATTAATAAATACTGCATTTCTGTTTATCTTTTACACAATGCAATCATCTAATTACATGAAATGACATGTCAGATGTTCTCCTCAAGGAAAAGTTATTTAAATACAAAGTGCTTGAGACTGAATAGCACTAAAGTATGATTGAATGCTACATAAAACCATGTATTCTATTTCAAATTACTTGTTTTTGTCAACATAAAAGGGAGAAACTATTAGCAAGTTTTTTTAGGTTCTAAATTAGAAAGTTGTAGCACCTCAATGTAATACTTTGGTTGCAGCAGAGTTTAAGAAATCAAGCACCAAGAGAATGCATTGCCATGAATTATGAGTATCACAGCAGATAGATAGTTTAACATGAGGTTTTCTGGCAGGAGACAACTTTCATTGTGAGTTGCAATCTTGAAACAGTCCATGAAAGTTACATGAGCTGTAGACACATGTAACTCATGCCAATAATCACCCTATAAACACATTACTTCATTTGCTCTGAAAGTTATATTCTACTCAAATAAAACATTTCTTGTTACCTGTGTCTCCTATTCCCTGCCCCACAAGCTGTATTCAACATTAGCACTTAACACTGATCATTCTTCTTTTGGCATAGTTATGTACCAGTTGTGCATATCATTATTTGCAATAACAGTTACTGCTATCTCTTATAAGAGGTTACATACAGTTATTGAAGAGATTATATTTAGTCATTTCTTGGCATAAGATAAGGTTGTTCCTGAATGATATTATCCCACATTCAGTAGAAGGTTGTCTCAGTCTGTGTAATAGGATAAATAGCATTTTACTCAGTCTCAGTCTTCAAATCTTTCTCTGGTATAAACATCCCATGCAGGTCCAGGTGCATTTCTACATTTACTGTGGCTCGGCCCAATTCTTTGAATGTTTTAGCATCCAAGACAAGTAGGAAGGGTGCTTCCTTTGGATTAGTCATCACAACACAGGTCAAAACAATTCCTGTGACATGCAAATGAAGAATTAGAAGCACATACTAGTCACACCAAGCAGAAAAGATAACACTGACAGGAAACAGTTCTTATTTCCTACGAATTTCAGGACACAAACTGGAAGTGCTTACTAGATCAGTAAGTCTGACTGAGAGTGCTAAAGAACTAATGAATGCTTCTCTTCTGTGCTTTTTTCTGTTCTGCCTTCAACTCATTGGGAAGGAGAAAAGCAAACCAACACTGAATGTGTGCCTGGCAGTCCTGGGACTCATCCTTTCAGCTATTTGCCATTTGCCTTTGCAAGGAGTCAGCTAAGAACAGAACTGGACCAAGATTACAGGGACACTTGCAGTGCCACTTCATGTTCTCATCTGTAACAACACTGACTTCCCACAGCTTCAGTGCTCCAAACTATTGATAAATCCAGTCCCAAATGGCTCTCTGGAAAATCCTAAGCATTGTTTTTATTGTCTATGGCTACCTTGGGACATTACACAAGCTGATTTTAGTCTATTGTTGCTTTGTTTTTCTGTCTGCAGGATTAAAATGGCAGTGCTAATTTTAGTCTTAAGTGGAAGCATCAACCCAGCTTTCTTGTCATGACTAAGAACAATGAAACTTGTAAGGTTTAACATAAAAACTCATGTAACCCCAGCTTTCAGAACATTGTGGTTACTTTACCATCATCCTCTTCTTTTGCATCAGGGCTGGGAACAAAAATGGGCTCAGATGGCCAGCAGTGGTCCTCTCCCCAGTGGAGCATTTCCTTTGTCTGGACATTAAATTTTGCAATCTAAATTGTCAAGACCAGAAAAGAAAAGTGTCAGTGACCCAGACAGTGGTTTATTCCAAAGGTACAACACGAACAGACTGCTGGCATGGGGGACCAGTTAAGGAGCAACAAGGCATGTGTCATCACAAGAAGGATACACCTGGAAAATGTGAAGCTTTTGAGTCACATTTAGTGGCTGCATAATCACACAATTTTTTAAACATTTCATTTCATTAGTTTACAGTTACACCTTTCATTTATGTGCTGTAAGTATTTTACAAATATAAACGGATCAGGAGAGAACCTTCTCTATAAACAATGCCCTCACACTACAGAGGAAGAGTCCAAGGCCCAGAACATGTAAGTGCCTTGCGCCAAATCACTGTGATTCTGTAGTAAAGCAGGAAACAGGATTTAAACCTTCTGTTTTCTGACCCTGTGTGTTATTTTCCTTTTATTGCAACCTCAGTATTTCTCAAGGCCTTCTATTGTTAAGTAGAGTACATATGCCAGAACAAAGGCTATTAATAGTGATGTGTAAAGATGAAACCAGTGGGGCAAGAACTCCGCACAGATACTGGTATTTACTGAAGGAACAGAGTACAGATTTTCATCTCATTCACAGATCAAGTCCCTGACCAAACCAATTGCCAGTGGGGATGCATGGCATTTTCAGTTAGATTCTATTAAGGCCTTTTCTCTACCCTTACAGATGCAGTTAGATTCTTTTCCCTTTTGACTTTTAGTAAAAAATATGTTTAAACAAAAATGAAACTATTCAATAAGAGTTTTGGAAGAATTCTCCCTTCCATGCAAGATGACAGCAATTTTGCTGCCAGACTTCACCTAAGGATTACGCATAGCAGTTGTTGTGCCTGCATCCATTAAAGAGCAACTGGAGTGAAAAAAAATCTAACAGCATTTTTTATTTTATTTAAGTCAAGCAGGGATTACCTACACTGGATATCACCAACTTGCAGATTTATTTGAGCTACTATCAGATGCGCTGCACTAAATTTCCTTGCATGATGCAGAAATCCAGCTTTATTTTGTAATCAGTTGTGGCAAACATATACAAGAACCAACAATGAATTCAGTTTGTGCTGCCCTATACTCACAGAACAAGAATTATAAAGAGTGAGTTTGTCTGTACAATACTCTCACCTTCAACTATTAATGCTTTTCATCTTAATCTATTTGTACTCGAGGATGTCTCCTGAAAGGTTGGCATCATGCATACACAAGCGAAGCACTTGCTACCCTCTAATACACAACGAGCTAGCAAAAGAGAAAGGTTTCTGAACAATCAGATACTGTTTAATATTTTAATTGGTTAGATACTGTTGCAATAACTTAGTTATTTAGTTAGGTTTCCTAAAGGGAAAAAATATTACAGATGTATGTCTGTCTAGTACTTCTTTTTCCTACTCACTCCTTTGTAACTCAGCACATCACAGAAGTTCAGACTAATTTAGCAGAAAAGTGAGGGTCTCGGTAACTGTCGTCTTCAAGAGACTTTGTGGAACTATAAAGCTGGATAAAGAACCCTCAGTTTATGAAAACTTTATGAGGGAAATGGTTCAATATGAGCTTACCCTTATAAGAATTTAGGCTTTGCATGTTTCTTTGCATGTGAATGACCCACCAAAGGGAAAAGTTTTGACAGAAATACATACACTATTGAATTCTCAAGAATCCAATCTCGAGTCACACCTGTAACAAGCATTTGTTCTGCAGCATATGGAACTACATGTTTTTAACAGCTGATAATAACCTTCCAGATTTTCAACTAGTAAAAATGCAAATATATTTTTTCCATATTTTGGCCCAGTGAGGTTATTTTAACCACACAAGTAGGCTAACATGTATGTCCCAGCTTTCAAGTGCTGAAGGGTATGAACATAGCACCCAACTGCAGAAGCTTTAACTTGATGTTGAAAAAAAAAGTTCAGTTTCTGGCCTCAGAATGACACACTTTGAATTTGCATGTATGAATGCAGATTAGGCTACATTTTGGGCCAAACAAGTAAAGCATGGACCACTTAAAACTGCTTAAATTTGATTTGTGTTCTATAAATACAGTTTCTGACTTTGTAAATGTTAATTATACCTTTGTAGGAACTGGACTCCACTGCACTTTTGTTGCAAAGACGTACTTGTATTTTTTGCCATTGTAGTCATAGTTGATGCGAGGCAGTTCTAACCCTGAGTAAAATAAAGTTCAAGACTTAGGATCAAGAGAAGAAAAACAACTCAAATGTACATTTACACATGTCAATCTTCAGGAAGTTTTGCCCTATGAGAAACCTTGACAGTATTTAAAACAGGTGTTGCATAGATTTTGTATGTCTGAATTTCTAAAAAGCTGAGGATGGATATTAACACAACATAATTAAGGCATGTTTGTTAGTTCAAAAATTACAATTTTTCATTCTTAGAGATTCATAATACTGGAAATTATGAGGTGTTTTGGGTTTTTTTTTTAATTTTTCATAAATACATGAGATGTGAACATCTGAGATATAGTTGGATGCTACCATTCTAAGAATTTACTTACACTTAGGTAAAAATATACTCTTTACATATGCCTGTTATTATCCCCTGAAAACAGTTTAAAAATCCACTTTCAAATGCAGTCTTTATAAAATAGAGCAATAACTAAAGTTACTATTTATAACAGACCTATTTAAACAAAATTGATCTTGTAACAGGTAGATTTGCAAACCATATTAATAGTTGTAAGATGAGACTTGGGATCCTATATTGATACAAAACTGATGTAGATTTTACTCTTGATAAATATATATGAGAGGTTGAAGGTCCTAGATTACTGTATAGACTCAGAGGAGGGAAGTAAGGAAGAGAAAGATATTGTCAATATCTACACTAAACATATTAATTAAAAATTAATTTCTCTTAGCTTTATAAAAATCCTACATACATGAACAGCTGTTAGGCATTATTAGAACACACCTATGTGTGTAAGAGAACATATCTGAGATTTGTGTAGTGGCTATGTCTCACCTTCACATAGTATTTCGGGTTGGCAATAGATGCTCCCATCTCTCTCTTTTACAGCAGTCGCGGTAGATGGAATTGTGACTAAATTAGAACCTACTTCTGCATCCTGAAAAAGAGACATGCTGAAAAGGTGTCTCTAAGAACAGGCTTCTAATTTAGATCTTATATCAGATTTGATATTAATATAGACAATTTGGGGATTAAACAAATAATCCAGCTTCAAGAAGTTCCTTCTTATGGCATTTATCTTGTAACATTAGATTCTGACCTTTTCATTAGAAATCTTGTTATGTGCAGAGGATTTTAATATATCACAGTGTAATCATCTGGAATCACACCGAGCCTTCTGAAAGGTTTAGATAGACATGGCTATGTTCCAGAAGCACAATAAGTGGATTACATAGTTTGTGAATTTAATTAAGATGGGTTTCAAGGAATTAGGTATCAAATTCCCACCAAAAGTCACCAAGGTTAGTTTTTTGGCACCTGCTATAAATCAAGTGCAAAAGCAGGTGTAATGCATTCTTTTTTTTGTTTTAATATGCTGTTGCTGAATTCTTAAGATTGCAGGATATTTTGGATAGCTGGTGTGATTTGACACATCCTTTGACATTGCTGTATAACAGTTTTTGAGACATGAACAAAGCAGCAAGATTCTAGGGTGTAGAAAGAAACATATTATTCATTCCAAAAGTATCAGGCAGAAACTTGCCCAAGTTGCTGGGCAGTGTAAGACCTTCCCTGTAAACAATGATGTAAAATGATGTTTTTAATTAAACTGACAGATAAAATCTTCCCTATTCCTGGTAAATCTCCCTTAAATGAAATCTTCTAATTTTAACAAAACCATTGCAACAGCATGCATACATTAATATAAAGGCTTCCAGTAAAGTGGAAGAAACAAAGTGCAAAACCTCATGCATGCCCTTCCAGGCAACAGCCAAGTTTATGTATGTGCTCATATTTGATAGCATCTTACAGATCATCTCACTGGTAAGGAAATGATATATGCTCAATAGCCCTGTTCTCCATAAAGGATGGTATCAGAACCTAGATCTGTGTAACTGTACGACCAGCTGCTCATTGCTACTTCTCACAGAACAAAACTCCAGCACACTTTGGAAATATGTTCTTTTTAAAGAATCAGCAATTGGTACACAAAGGCTAGAGACTAATAATTCTCCCATCATTCACACTGATGTATTTTAAATTACTGACTGAAGAACAGATTAAAAAGCCATTTTCTTTCTACCTTGTCATACTGCAGAGGAACAACAAATCGTTTGCAGGTTGGTACGGAGGTAAGCTTGTTGTTCTCTTCAAAGTCTTTACTCAGGCTTTTTAAATAGAACATATTGTATAAGCTATTGTCTGCATAGGCAACGACATCAAAAATAATGTGGCCATCCTCTTCATAAGCATTGATATGGTGAAAAAGCACCATAGCATCCGTATAAAACTTGGTGGATACTTCCTTTTTAGTCTTCTTGTCTACAAAGTGAAACCAAGTCTGAAAGATAGGAAACATTATTTAAAACCATTAATGATCAGCAAGTAGTTATTTAGGAAACTTTTCTAATGGTAGCCATCAACATTCTAATGTATTGTCTGGTGGTACTGAAGCACATTAAGAAGTCAGGATTTGCTGCTTGGAGACAAGAGGTTCCAGCCTGAATACCAAAAAACACAGGAGTAAATGAGAGTGCTTTAAACTCATTTTACTGTTGCAAATTACTCTTTGGGCTAGGCTGAGGATTAAAGTTTTCTGGTAAAACCTGGGAAATACCCTGCTCTATTTTTAAGCTAAATATATCTGCCTTAGTCCAGAGTCTCTGTGGTGCTCTGTGCTGGTGCCCTCTACCTCAGCATGCCCTGCTTATTGATGGCTAAAGCACATGGAAATAAGGTCTTCAGAAAGTAGGTTTTTCCTCAGTTGCCATAGTGAAAGACTCCTTTTGTTGGATGCAGGCTTTCCACCAGTCTGGCTCTCCTATCTGATGCAGTGCATCCAGAACAGATCTCACCTACAATACACAGTATTTTACCTGGACAAGGAGCAACTGCATGTGTCTGGGATGCCAGTGCAGTTTTGAATTTCTCTGCTGGCATGCAGTATTTCTAACAATGCCAAACTATCCTCTTTCTCACGCACTTCAACATCAGATATTTATATTTGAAATTTCTGGAGATGGAAGATAGTATTCAGAAAAATACAACTTCTAAAAAACGTGTAACATGAATGTCAGGGGTTGAAGGAAAACGAGGGATTACTGAAATTAATGAACCAGATGAAAAACAGAACAGTGTGGAAGAGGTTCCTGGCCTGGGTGACTCCATTGCTCAGCATTAGGAAAAATACCTTATCCTCCTTATGAAAGGCAAGGCAGGAAGCCCAGTTCACACCTCGGATGTAAGCAGTTGCCATTTTGACAATATCCAGTTTGAATGGCTGCTCTATGAAGATAATGTAATTTTCTGTGATTCCAAAGCTATGGTAGTAGCTTGGGTGGAGCAGAGAGCGAGAAGGGATGGAGCATACCACTTCCAGATGTTTAAAACAAGATTTCTTCTTTTCTTTTTCTGAACATAAATGATAAAAAATAAAATTATATTTATAATAAATTTCAATCCAATCTTGTGCTTTGATTTCTCCCATGTATGAAGTAGGAAAGAACAGGTTCCCCTCAGTTTTATTTGCATTTTCCTGATAAGAAAGTGGTTTGTTTCCTCCTGCAGAGTTAACATGGAAGTTTGCATCTGACTGAAGCAATGCAGTAATATCACAATGGCAGATCCATTTAGACAGAGACCCTTCATCTTAGTATTTGATTCCTCTGACTACTGTCTTGAGAAGTTCCAGCCCAGAGCAGAAAGATGTTCAATTAAATTGGCAGCTTTACAAGGGGGTTGAAATGCCCCCATGTTTTTGAACTTCTAAGGAGATGTTCCTGTTTGATCTATACTGACTTTGCTTGAGCCCCAGCTAGACATTACAAGCTTATCTTTCAGCTCTGGAAGCCCTCTTGATCGTTCAGTTAAGAAGAGAGAAAAAGGTTTGTCTTGAAGGAAAAAGAGCAAGTGATTTGCTGTGTGAACAAAGGAGAGTATTTCAGCAAGGCCTAGTGTAGTCCAGGTTAGAGAGGAATTAACTCTGCATTAGGTATTATTTAGTATTATGCTTCCCTATAATCACAATATCATTATTTAAGAGAATTTTCATTTATGAAGAAAATTAAAATTTACAACTCCAAATTATATATACTGTCCTGTAGATAACATTGTTTCTGCTCACTCTCCCTCTACACATCACAATACAGGAAACAAAAATTCTTCTAAGAGTCAGTTCACTCTAGTAATTTTCAAATTAGAATTCTTCTAAAAACCATGTTCTTCATACTGAGATACCCTTTTTACACAGTGTTCAAGATGAACCTCTGTAATAGCACATGTCCAGATGTGCTAGGCAGTTAACATTCAGTTCACACTAAGTTAAAATGAAGATGATCACCACTGGTTTCTTGAAGAGCTGTATCGCCACCCCTTAACCTCAGAAGAAAAAATATGGCTAAAAATTTCCTAGAAAATACTGATAAAAGACGTATCTTACCTGGCACAGAGGGAGGAATCTTAAACAGAATGTATTTTGTCTTCCCTTTATCAACTATTGAAGTACCCATGTTGAGAGTATTTCCAGCACTGTCATAGTGTGGGTGAGAAGTTGCCACATTTACAGCTACATATTTGCTGTAGTCAACCTGGAAAGTGATACAATAGGAAAATTCAGAGAGGTATAAGAGAATTAAAGTTTATCTCCACTAATACCACAAATCCACCAGCTTTTTAGCACTGGCAGCATTTAATAGTACCCCATTTTCAAAAGGCTTTGAAATTTAATCAGTTAAGGCAAATGACTTATGTGGGTGCTCAAATGTTTTTCTAATTCAAGGCTAAAAGAAGTTACAGAATCTGAATTACATTCACCTTTCCCCTGCAGTCACATAACCTAACAGGAGGACCGGCTAAAGAAGTTGCTCTGCAAATGCACATTTCATCCTGAAAGCAGTTTATTTAATAGGGCTATGAGTCTAGCAGTCTCCTGGAGCAAAAAGATTTCTATTTTCTATTTGCCAAGCTTGGAAATTGTACTCAAACTGTACTGCATTAAAAAAAAAAATCATATTTCAATATGTCCAATTTTTGTTTTAATAAATAAATAGTATCTTGCATAAGGTCCTTGAAAAGTAGTCATATAAATGACATACTGAATTGTTCAATATGTAAATCACTTGATAACTACAGATGCATAATAACAGAAATAATCCAAACTGTCATAAGCATGATATGTGGTATTATTCCTGCAGACTTGCTGGATTATGTATAAATGAATTTGCCCAAAGCCCAGCTTTTCCCAAACTATCTGGGATTTAATTTTGAACTCACGAGTTCTTAAAAGATCTGGTATCTTCAGTATTTTACTTTACCATTATTTCAAAAGTAAGAAAATAGTAGAAGAAGAAGAGTATCTTTGCAGTTTTGTGTCCTGCACATGCTAAAGGATCCTTATGAGTCAGCCTGAAACTGTGTTCATTAGCGGATAAGGAACCAGGATGACAGACGTCGTTGGTACCTTCTCTAGGGTCTCCAGAGTCTGCGGATTAATTTTTCTGATGAAGTTAGTCTCACTGGTAGCATAAAAATCATCCCCAGTTTTCATAATGTTGATCAGGCAGTTGTCTGTGAACTCAGGAATGGTGTGAGACAAATATGAGAATGCCCTGTGGAGAGGGAAATGTGTGTTAGTCCGTTAGAGCAGCAGGAGCTGGATTAGCTTTCACCCCACGTAAAGCAGAAGTGACCCGAGCAGTGTGGGCTGTGCAGGGCACTGAGCTGGGTCTGTCTCTCCCCTGCTCTGATCTCTTCTGGCAGTTCCTACACTGCCCCAGTAGAAAGGGTGGAAAAGCAGAGGAGATGGGTTTCTCCAATGCCCTTGGCCTGGGCAAAGATTAAGGACATGCATGGAGCAGTTTTTCCACACATAAATGAGCATCCAGGGGCAGTCCTGCTGTCAGCTGTGACATATCCATGCTCTGCTGTGCATACCCTGTGAGAATTTGGCCTAATGGTTTCTACCTGAAAGGTGGTAGGATTTTCAGTGTATGTCTTCATGAAACAGGTGGATTCATATACTGCCTGATGGAACATTTTTGTGCCTGGTGTTATCCTATATCACAATTATGATCCAATTTACAAAGGGGCTTGACAGTTTTCCTTATTAGCATAGGGTTTGATCATACTCACTTGAAGCCAAGACTAAGTTACTTATATTCCTTTTTGACCTTAAAATGCCAGTGTTACTCTGTTACTGCTGGAAGAGGGAAGAAAAGCACCTTATCTCAGGGTAATAACTTACAACATATCAACTATTTTGCAATAACTATCCATGCATGTGCTCTTACCAAATATCAAAGTCAAGGTCATTAGAAGTAGTTCGGCCAGGAAGAAGAGATGGGCGAGCTACTTGCATTTGTCAGAGAATACCCACAGCCAATTTTACCAGGCAGGTAGTAACATGATGGCTTACACTTTGTGTCTCACATACAGCCTATCATCCCTTCTAACAGTATGAAAGCAGCTGCTGCAGTGATCCCAAGTGGTTCTGATTTTGAACATAAGATTAGCTCAGGCCTATGGGTGCAGTCCTTCAAAGCACTGCACATGAATCAAGAAACAGTTGAAATTTTTCATCACTTTGCTTTTTTTTTTTTTTTGTAAAAGTGGTCTTTAATCCAGAAGTTTTCCTGATTTTTTTAAAGTTATTGATGCTTTTCTTCTTTCTGTTGAAGAAATTTTGCATTAATTCCTTCCTCATCTTTTAATCTTTTCTTTTCTTGCTGCTTCTCCCCTTACACAGTATAATTTTTATAAACCTCTGCAAAACACTTGAATTTTTTTTTTTTAAATTACAACAAAATCTACTTGCAATAGTGAATGAAACAGCTAATATTGCTGATAAAATTAATTTAAAATATTTGCCTTAGAATAGCCCATGGAGAGTACAGTGCTGGGTATATCTCTTGGCATTTTCAGTATTTAGCAATTGTAAATTTACAAACCAAATTTTGTATTTGTCAATATGTGTCAAGGGTAAACAGAAAGACATCTGTGCTGGAGAGAAAAGTAGACAGAAGAATCTTGTTGGAAAAAGCATTGCTTACTTGGCAAATATGTTTTTGCATGGATCTGGATAAGCCATAGTTCCAAACTCAGACACCACGATCCGGTTTGCTTCTATATTGCAGTTGTACGTGTCACTCCGGAGATACTTACTTCTGTAGTAAACTTCACCTGACAAAGGCCAAACAGGTTTCAATCACATCTTGTATTAAGTTCTTTAGAAAATGAGCATGGGTAAAGTCAGAGAAAGAGTTTCTCAAGCAGATGCCCTTTAGCCAAGAAAAGTCTGCAGTGAAACCAGTAATGCCCCTAAATCCCTGTTTTGGGAGGCTTTTTCAGCTCTCTAAGGAACCCAGGGCTGTTCCTGTGGCTGCTGAGATTGGTAACAATTTGTCTGGCTTCCTTGATTCCCAACATGTTTGGACAATACAGAGGGACTGGGGAGAGGAATGAAGGGATTTGGATAAACTCTCCAAGTAAACCAGAACAATTTGTGTAAAAATGATTAATTGTGCATCAATGTGTGGTTGGTGATAAATCTATATTGGCAAAATTTAGTTATGAGTAACAAATTGCTTGAAGGAATCAATGTCTATCCTAAACAATTTAATGGACCCTTATACTTGAACTAATTGAGCTCTGTTTGCTTTAGAGCAATATATTGGCAATATATTTGCCAATATATTGGCAATTTAAAGAACAGTTGTCATTTCTTTATAGGTTATTTTGTTAAGGATGTAGAGCTGGATAGGCAAGGAGATCCTGCAGTTGCATTAAATACCTCCAATCACAGAAATGGAAACTAAAAAGTAAATACTAGGAATGCAGGATGACAGGAGTAAAACCCAGTTCTTTTACACATACATGCTTTTTGCAGCAAGAATCTAGGTGTAAAACATCCTGCCTCACACTGTGAAACAGCTGAACTGCTAAGAAATGCTTTAATTGAAAACAAAAAATGAAATTGTTTTGGATAGAGGAGCTGCCTATTTTCCCTCTATGAGGATGACAAGTAGGAGGACTGCTTGTAGGGGTGTCAAGTACACATAAGTGAGGTTTGATACGTGAAGTGACACAGTGGCCCAGTTTCTCTCCTGGCAGCTGTTACAGCTACAAACAAATCCCAAAAGGGGAATGGTAGTCTTCCCTGAAACTAGGTTGTTCATCCACAACAGGAGAACCTCTGGATATTACAGTACTCGTGGTTGATGCAGTTTGAAACAATGGAGGTTTTCTTGCCCTGGGTGGAAGGCAAAGGCTGCCCTGCAGTGACCTCCTCAGAGCTGGCTGCAGGCTGTCCTGCAGTGCAGACAGCACTGAACTTTGTCACTCCAGAAATAAGGACAACATCATCTGTCTCTGATAACTGTCCTGCAGAGACGGTCCTGCTGCTGCTCTGCAGAGTGAGGTGTGAGTGTGTGTGTTTGGAGAGACCTTCCCCAAAGTGGTTACCACCTCACCACACATGCCACTCTGCAGAGGAAACATCCTAATGCTAATCACACCCAAAAGAGAATTAGCAACATAACACACCAAGATTTATTTTGTTTTGGATTGGTTTATTTTTAATATGATGTGCAACAACTTACCATTTTTAAATGTAAAGCTGTGCAGCAGAGCCAAGCCATCAAACCAGTGGTTATACTTGGTGTCCCCTATCGTGTGCATCCCTGGGCCATTTCGGAGCAGGATCCCTTGCAACCAAGTGGGCAACTGACCTGGAAACAAAGAGGAGATACCAGCATCCATTCCTTCAGGTGAGGGGCATGTTACAGGACAATTGGCCAAAGGGCATAGGCTTCACACAGGCAGACAGACTGTGGGTGTGTCAAGATTTGTAATAGAATATCATTATATTGGGTTAACTAAAATATGAACTGCTCAAAAATGTGGCACTTGTAATATTCTGCATGAATACTGCTAAATGAGATTACTATAAGAAGATGAGATAGCTGGAAAGTAATTTGCTAAATATCAGGAAGTAAATAAAGTTGGACCTTTCTTTCCCGCACTCAGATTTTAAAGTGATACATTTAAACCCTTTTACTCATGCCAGGAAAAGCTAGAGCTTATCAGAAATAAACATATTTTATAGGCTGCATGACTTGCACTGGCTTTCAGTACATCAATTTAAAATTGAGGTTAAATGAATTCCAGTAAAAATGTCATCAATTAAATTACACAGCATAATGTAGTGTCATTTTGAGAGTGCTTTTGTGACACTAGTCATAATTTTGGTGTTTTGAACAAAAATAAAGGGTAGAAATATTATACTGAAAATATATAAGTACTGTGAAGGTTTGAATAAGAAACGTTCCACATCAGATCCCTGCAAGAAATACATTACCTGCTATTTGACACACAGAGTAACAACAATTAAAGAATGCCATTAGGGTTAAAGAGCTGAACAAAAGCATATCAGATATTAAATTAAAAGCCTCACTTGCTTCTTCATGTGTATGCCTCCTGAGGGACCATTTAAGATCACATACTACTTTTCCACACAGTTCCTGTGCTGAACTTTGTCTCTGCATAAAAAGCTATTCGAACTTTTAATTCTCCTTATCATTTACTTTGTGATTCCATGTTGACACACCTTATTAATATTCCCTTTACAAAGGGTAGAGATGTCCTCCTATGGAAATATTCAATTTTTTGTCAAATCTGATGCAGTTGCAGAGAGGTAACAATTTTTTTGCTGTAAGACTTTCTGAGATCCTAAAGGGATGTTGGCCACTTTCTAATAGAGTATTTCCTGAATTTTGACCTTTTTAGGTAAGGGAGACAAGGAAGTTGGCCATTTCTTCAAACAAATGACAATAGGGACACAAGGAAAAACCATCCAAATGCAAAGGAAGGATAGTGAGTAAATGTCAGCTTTACCTAAAATATATTCTCAGTCATGTTAATCAATTAATATTGTATGCCACAATACTCACACAACTTAGTTAGGTTCACGGTTCTGGGATACATGAGGAAGATAGAAAACTGTTGACACAATGGATGGACTATTCTTCTTCTTATTACATTATAGAAGAGCCTTGAAAACCAAACCTTACTTGCCTTTCTAATACAAGAAGTTCCAGTGCAATAAATAGAGTACCTTTTCATATAAGATGACCAAGGTTTAACCTTTAATACAATTGTACAAAACTTGAGTAACTAAAAATAGCTGGTGAGAAGACAGTGAGGAAATCACAAGTTAGCAAAAGAAAATAATCCTTCCAAGCTAATAGGATTAGGACCTTAAGAAAGTATAGATTCAAAATAGAGACATAATTTTTGTTTGGCTGACTACTGAACATTAATTGCTGAACAAGTTTAGTCTGCTTATAAGCCTAAAACACAAGTGTTTCTCTTCTTGCCACTTCCCTTTCTACAGTCTTCTGTTACTGGGCAACTGCAGATTGTAGGCTCTGCTAGTTCTCCAATCCTCTGGGCAACTGCGGTGCAGTGAGTGCAGTACTCTGTGTTCCTACTCTCCTACCAGTGCCATTTATGACTGTAAATCTGTGCAATGAGCATGGGCTCCAACAAACCTTTTGGTAGCACTGAGTTAGGCTGACTGCAGGTATTCTGGCTGCAAGCAGTCCTTCCTTCCCTGCGGTGAAATCGTAATGCTTCTGCTGCATATGAGCTCTTGTGGGATTTTGACCCAGTAAAACTTCTGCTCTGGGGCCCATCATTCAAGAAAAGCAGATATTTCTGCAATTCAGTGAACATCTTGCAGCTCCTGAGCTAAAAATTTTGCTTAGAGACTATTCCTCTATATCAGAATAAAGATGCTCAAAAAGTTCCAGGACAGGCCAATAAAATAATTTCACTGGAAGAGATAAACAGGGAAAAAAGTGGAGTCATTATGGACTCGGTGCAGCTTCTGAAATTTCTGGTATAATTTAGTTCTGAATATAAATATAAATATAAATATAAATATAAATATAAATATAAATATAAATATAAATATAAATATAAATATAAATATAAATATAAATATAAATATAAATATAAATATAAATATAAATATAAATTCTGACATAATTGCAATATGGAAAGCATGGAGCAAATGGTCATCTAGTGAGGTTTTCAGATGAGAATTCATCTTAATGGGAATTAAGAATTTCTGTAAATCACGAGGTAGCAATGAATATCCTAAAGTGCTTAAATAGCTTTAAAAATCTGGACCCTGTATCTTTTTTGCTTCAGGCTTTTATCTGAAGTGGAAATAATGATATTTTTCCATACCATGTGAGGACACAGAAGTGACCCAGTAAAATCCCCAAATATTTGGAAGTTTATTAACTATCATAGCAACAGAGTGTTATATAATCACATGGCTGTACAGTGTTTAGGAGAGCAAGGGTTAAGTGACAGCTGACGTTAGAAGTATGGGGTTGTATTTACAGTGTACATATTGAGTAACAAGGAGCCAAAATACTGGCAGAGCTCATGGCTAGCAAAATATTTAAAAAGGTCAGGGTTCTCTAGTTTTCATAATCAGTAAATACTGAATCATCACTAACAATGAAGGAATATTTTGTATACATAATTTTATTTACTGAAATATGCAATCTTTGTTCAAATAAATCATTCCATAATACAGAACAAGTCTGATAAATGGTTTGCTTGCAAACAACTTCAAATGTTTCAATGATAAGTTTTTATCTTGAGAAAAAAAAAACCTTAAAGGCAAAAAAGCACCCAAATTGTAACAAAGCACTTTGTTTGACTTGAAACAAAATCTTTTCCAATCCAGTCACCAAACTGATCAATAACAACAAAAAGTCATGCAAGTTTGAATTGTCTTTTTAAGTGTTGTACTTGGGAAGTGACTTTAAAATTGGTATTAGATACCTACCATGTCTTGGTCTACAAATTACAAACAACACAGCGTATATTTACTAAATAGGGGTTCTCAGCAATAAACCTCTCCTCTAGCTGTAGCAAAAATCTCTTCTGTAAAGTAAAAAAAAGCAGTAAAAATAGATTGTTTGAGCATTCATCCCCAGAGAGTCACTTTAAACTATCTCGCTGAAGGATACTCGGCAATTTTTGCTGGATTAACTTCTGAAGCCTTTTATTAACGGTGGCATCCATTACTGCTGCTTTTCTACTTAAAAATACTCTTATTGAAGAGTCACAATTTTAGTGACTCTCTCCAGGAGGCAAGGAAGAGTGTGAGCAGAGGGAGGGAGGGTAGGGAAGGGTTACAGAGAGGAGAAACCGAAAGCCTGAGCTGAGCCATGGGGGATGGGATGTCACCAGATTAAATCCCGAGATTTCGTCCCTCACCACCAACTTCAGAGAATCTTGTTCAAACAGACTTTTTTGAAAAGTACACAGAAAGGCCCATGAAGTGAGAGAAATCCCACAGTCGGGGCACAAATGTTATCTGAGATGAGTCCTTTAAACACAACTCACTTAGGTTTCTCACACTCCCCGTTTCCCTGCGCAGTGCTGTGAACAAGTGTTTCAGTGCTTACATATCTGAAAACACCAAAGTGACCGCGCGTATGAGAACGGGTTTTCTTTCACTTACCTCGCACCTCAGCTTTTATGGGCTCTGGATGTTCTTCTTTATTTTTACCAAATATCATTTCCATGTCTCATGTACTAAACAGCTGCTGTGTCCTACCCAGCTGCTCCTGCAGCAGTAGTGGTCCCCTCCAGTCTGGGCTGAGAACAGCTCTTTCCTGTCACATATAAAAATAAGGTCAAAGTGCAACGCGAGCTAGTGGCTGGTGGCTGATAGACTGACAATTTATAATAGCTGATCTTTAATCCCTAGCACATACACACGTACAATTCGTGCACATTCTCATTAAAATTAACTCTTTCACTGATTCAAAGGTGAAGTAAGAAAAATGTAGTTCACCTGTTTGCTCTTTACAAACCTTTCTGAAGCAGCCAGGCACAGCCAGGAGTCAGGGGGAATGACTGAAACATCATCTTCAGCATTTCAGTTAACATTGTAGACGCTGCTTAGAGGTGCTTGCCCTATTTGGCAGAAAGGGAGAGAAAAAGAAAAGAAAACTCTATCCCCTGTTCTGAATTTGGCTCTCTGGGAGTGACAGACATTTCAGAGCACAGTGTCATCCTTTTCTTTCCATTCTGTGAAATTTAAACTGAGCTGTTCTCTTAATTAACAAAATACCATCACTGAACAGTCATGTGCTCTGTTTCTTTATATACAAGCTGTTCCAGAGCTAACTGAGCAGCACATCTTTGAATTAAATATCTTCTAATAAATAATCACTTCAACATATTCTCCCATATGTGACCTGAATCCACTCTGTGAAATAGCAGGAATCATTAAAAATAAGGGGGAATTTTAACTTCATGCTTTTTTTTTCTAGATAAGGTACTTAACTGAGTTCAATGTTGTTCATTTTTAAATCCTCTAAGAAAAGAATTATTTCAATATAAAGCATGTGATTGCAGAGGAAATCATAGGCTCCACTGAACATGAAGGATAAAAAGATTCTTTGCACAATTATATATTATGCAATTTCATATGAGGTTGCCCTAAAATCTGATTTTTTCAGCTAAATCACCATTGTTCCCAAAATATTTTAAGATCAGTTCTTAAAGCTGACTGATATTGTATAAATATACATATTTATTTTACTTAAAACACAATTTGTACTACACTTGACTGCTCTGACATACTTGTTACACACACACATTACTCTTCTCTTCCTAACCTGTTGTCTGTTGGACTATCTTCACTTCTGGAGACCAACAAGACAGCGTGCCGTTGTCTCTGTTTGGAAAGCGCTGACAGAAACAGGAGATAACCAAATAAAAAGCCAGATTAAAACAGAAAATATATGGGCTTTGTTGGAGTCAGTAGTATTAATAAAGAAACAGCAGGACTGAACCAGAAGGCTGGAGGAGATGAAGGGTATCAAAGTCCACATCCATACACATATGCAGATGTATATAAACATACCCACACTATTTGCATGTATATGTGTATATACATATTTGTGAGAGAGATGGAGAGTGTGTGTCTGTGTGTAGAGATGTAGACGTGTGTATGCAAAGACAAGTAAGGGATTTTTCAGCAAGGTTAGAGACTGAAAAGGATCTGGCAAAAAAGCAAAGCTGTCTAACCCTGCTTCCACTAAGCCATGGGGACATTTCCTCTGTCCATGATGTTTTGCTTTGCTTTACTATGTTCTCTTCAGCATATCCACACCCATTTACATGGCCACAGCTCTTAATGCTGCAGTTTTAATTATCTGGCCTGTGAGAGGTCTGATCTGTAGCAGTGCCATGCAGACTTCCATAGCGCAAGCAAGCAATAAAAAAGATTAATTTGAACCACTTTTGCCCTTCTCCACCATGACTGTTCATCTAGTTTAAGGTTCAGCCAAGATGAGATAACTGGAAACCTTGTTAAAAGTTGTCTGAATGGAAGAACAAGAAGCTGCAGATGGGCAGCAACTTTTGAAATCAACCCAAGTGTGTTTTGGTAGCTAATTTCAGGTGTCTGTGCCTGAAAGTTTTATCCCATATTTTGTACAATTTAAAAAAGGAGACCTTGCAAAGTTAATCTTTCCTGCTTGTTAGTGAAAAATACTTAATTAGCATTAACCCCTTCTTTTTGTTTGTTTTCATCATGCTAATGACAAAGAAGCACTTAGTAACATATGGAGAGATTAATTTTCTTGCTAACTAACTGTGTAATTTCCCTTTTTTTTACATTGAAATGGAGAAATATCAATGTGTTGTTTTACAATTATAATGTGTCATTATCAGCAGAAGTAGATGTGGATTAGATTATTTTTCTAATTTTATTATTTCACAATGTTTCTTCCCCCTTTGTGAAAACTTATGTTTGATGTGAGACCATAGAGAAGGTTACAGTAAAATCCACGTTCTAGAGAACATAAAGGAAATATAACCCTCTCTGGAGAGACTACCTGTGGCTCTTTGATCTTGGGTTTAGTAGACATGTTGTAGCTCATATATATAATGTTTATCAAAACATCATAAACTTGAGGAGACTGTGCTGTTTTACTCTTCCCAGTAAGGAGTATTGAAAACAGAAGCCTTAAAGCAAATGGCCCAATCCCACGGTTCAGTGGCCTCTCTGAGGCTTGACCCTGTTTACAAACACTGTCCAGCTGTAGAATCCTTCAAACACAAACCTTCCCCCAACCAAATCTAGCATTTCCCCCCCAGTTTCCTCTGAGTTCACCCCTCATTACAGCATTTTTGAAGTTGCCAGCTCCCCACCTCAGGCAGGATTTCTTCACTGTATTTTTTCAGTTTTACACAATTGTGGTGAAGGCAACAAGCTCTTTCCTTTTGAGTTCTTTTTGCTTTCACCTCCCTCCAGCCTCTGAGTGCCTTGAGCTTCTCTCCCAAACTTGAAAAAGGCCATGAAGACACCTTGGAGCAAAGCACTGCCCTGTCCAGCACTGGTCTGGTTGTACCCTGTGGGGATGACATTTATAGATCACTGCTTTATAAATCATAGAGAGACCAATATTATTCCTTATCTCTATATTGAAATATAAGTACTTTATTTACTTTAACCTCCACTTTTCTCTTCTAAAATTTGAGATCTAATTAAAGTGCATTAACAAAGGGCAAATTACCTGAATATAAATTTAAGCTGTGCTAAGAACTTTCAACTATCAACTGTTATCTATTCTTACATTAGTAAAACTGATTGTAACTTAACAGTCATTCTTGCTGAAAACACACTAATTGCTATCTCACTGTGCCAGGAGATATAAGCTCTAATCTTTGTTAAATACAGTCTTATTGACATGAGCTCATTTCAAAAGAAATACCACCAGCACTATCTAGGAATACTTCTCTTGCACTGTCCAAGTATAATTGCAAACACAAACAACTAATATAGGTTGTTCAAATTTAAATAACAATAATTTCCCTATATTCTTCTGACCAGGCTTTGTTTGGATCAAAACAGTTTTGATCAAATACTGTTTTGATCAGTATTGTTTGGATCAAAATAATAATTCTTTTGATATTTTATTTTTTGAGATATTTTTGTGAGATTAAATTTTTTTGTGATTTTTTTTTCTTACTACAGTCATCTCTTTAATAAATATTACCAGAAATACGGATCTGTTAATTTAAATAAAAACATGATATAACTTAGTATTAAAACTCTTCAGGTGCTGAGGTACAGAACTGCTGGCCCACTCATACTAGTATTCAACCAGACACCTCGCCCAGTCATCGTAATGCCCAAGCATTTAAATGCCCAAACATTTTAAACATTAGACATTTTAGCAAGTAAACAGCTACAGGATCCACATAAACTTCTGCACCATGAGACTTTTATAACCTTATCTGCACCTTTCAACATCCCAAGACTAATTACATGTTTTAATATTTAATAAGTTATAGAGTTTGGTAATGTGTTTTCAAGAGGGCAGAATGACAACATGAAGGTTGGCACTCACTCCCCTGACTGAAGGTGCAGAAATGGTGTGACAGACATGTACAGTGACAGAAGTTAATGTTGCTACACATTGTCCTACCTTTTAGCCTGCTGCACATCTTTGGGAGAACATAAAAGAAAAACTAAAAAGAACTGTTTTCTGGTTTTAGTCAGGTGGCATCTGAGTGTAGAGTGGTTAACACAAAAGCAGTGTTCCTGACCAGAGACTGCTGGACCTCCAGTCTTCTCATTGTCGGGATTGTGAAGCCAATCCTTTTTGCAAGGTGTTGGATATCTATTGTTGAGGGACATTGTTAATGAAAACAACCTGTAACACAGCACTTTTCTTTCTGTTTTCATGTCCTGCAAGCTCAGAAATAGCTCATAACAAGCAGAAGAAAAATGTATAATGAAATTAAATAAAACAAGAGGTGGAAGCTGGACTGCCTTAGAAATCTGTCCAGTCTGATGCTTATGAAATCTGGGTGACTGCAGAGACACCAGTGGAGTTGTGATGGCTGCAGATTCAGATCCAAGTAATTCTTTTTTGTCTCTCTCTGTGTGTGCTAGGGAAAGTTCAATCCATTTGTATCTACCAGTTAATGTTTTACCCAAAGAGGGTACCTTTAATCCTTAGAGCAGTTCTCTTATTAAGATATTAAGATAATGGCACATCTAAATTGTGCCACTTAGGCAGTCGTGATCATAAGAACACATGAGGTGTCAGCAGATGCTTCAGATAGCTCTGCTCCTTTCTATGTGAATTCAAGGCTAACCTTAGTCACCAGTAACCCTAGCTCAATTAATGTTCTTACAGGGCACACTTATCCTCTTCTCAGTAGTGGAAATTCTGCTGTGGAAGGCAATAAAAGATAGGACCTAGCTGGGAAAGGGGTAGGTATTGAGGCATCAACAGTATGGCAGGTGAGGAAAGTCAAGCTACAAGCCCAAAGGCAAGACCAGATGCTTCCTAAGGGGACAGTTCCTAGGAGAAGATCCTCAGGGACTTATCCAGGCAACAGTTGTGCCAGAAAGTAACCACATACATCCTATAAACAGAAATTATGTCCAACCCAGCAACTCCTGAATGTAGTGCTGCTTATCTTTATCCTGACCCCATCATGCCAGGCATGAAAGTCTAATTTAATTATGGCACCCTGTAAAGATAAGAATTGTTTTCCCTGTTTTTCTAAGCAAGATAAGATCAAAATTGCAACTTGGCAGGGCTCGCAGGTAAGTTCACTGTGTTGCCACATGGAAAATCAGACAGAGCAACAACAAAAACAAACCCTTTTGAGTCAGCAAATAATTGGGTCTCGCTATCAGGACAAGCAGCCCAGGAGAGCAGCAAGGAAGGAAGCGTGATTGTGACCCATCTTCTTAAGCTAATTGGCAGATGGGCTTTTTTAAAGCCAGCTGGAGAGATGGAAGATGTAGGTGTACCTAGGGGCTTTTCTCCATTCCTTTCCAGTCTGCTCAGTACTCAGTACTTCCTACTGCAAAAGAATGAAGCAGATCTTTTCAAGGGGCAGTTCTGCACACTGTGGAAGTATATGTGACGCACTAAAATGGACCACTCACAATCTTGTCTCAATGATACCTGAAACTAATCTTTTTTCTACCTCAAGGGTGAAGTAATATAAATAAATTTTCCATTTATATGACTATTCAATTCATAGAACAGAGATATATTTCTATTCCTGATAAAATCTATACATTACATTCAGTAATATTCAGGAATGTAAAGATGGTAATATCCTCCTATTGAGAGTAAATTTACTTGCTCTCCCTCAAGGCAAATGAACAACAGCCAAAATGAAGAGGGGTGTGATTTACTCCTTCCCATTGGCAGCTCTTCACTTCCTTAATTCTTCAAATCTGGTACTTTCTGGCCTCAATTAAGGATTGACAAGCTATTCTGCTGGGCTGCAATGGCCTTTTGAATCAGGCTGTCATGATGCAGCTCTAATCTGCACTAGGGTACAAATCAGGACCACCCTGAAGTGGGTGGTGGCACCATAACTCCCCTCCTTGTTTGCCCACTCAGATCTCCAATAGCCCAGTGAAACTCTGGAACTACATTTTCTCAGGTTTGGGACACCAAAGTTCAGAAATAGAAAAGTTTCATGAATGAGCTGTGTTCTCCTAATAGCAGCAGTTGGTCATGGAGAAATTTGCAGCTGGATTCAGGGTGCCCTGAACTATAGAGCTGTTGATTGTTGAACAGGCTTGTATCTTTCAAAAATTGCAATCCATTGCTCAGCCCCTAATTTGGGGCATGAAAGGCTGATTTGTGAAGGTGTCAAGGTAAGCCTTCCACACCTACGTATGTGAGATAAGTATTGTGTATGCTCATCTCCTGTTCTGTAAAACTTCAGGCATATAAAGCTAAAGCTTCCAAATGGCATATAATTTACATATATAAGCTTAGATTTTAAAAAAATGAATTAGTGATTATGAATCCTTTGAGATTTGGCTACCAAAACTGAGCTGGTTTTAAGGGGTTCAATTTTTAGGAGTGGTGAACATCACCTAGGAGGTTCCCTGACAGAATCTCAGTGTAGGCTGCCAGTATTTTTTTAACAGCTATTAACTTTTTCAGCATTGTAAACACAATATGCTTCAGATTTCTTTCACCTCAACAGCTTCTACTTCTAACAACAACAACAAAAAATAAACCTTGAAGGATCCATTTGAAAACCAGGAATAAATCATTCATCATTGTCTTTTGTGATGTTTTATATAGCACAATGCTTTTATGAAGAAACTTCCTTGTGGTGGCCACCATCTGGTGCAACTCAAAAGGGCAAAGGACTCTGTAAGAGATATGCAGGGCCCCCTGAAACATTTCTGAGAAAAATAAAAGACTTATTCCAACAGGCACAGGAGAGTTCACAAAGGAGTTATTCATAGCTTTATTGCAGCTTGGAGTGAGGGTGTGAAAATATTGAGAAAGCTTTGTCACTAGTTTCTAGTCAAAGCTTGCAAAACACAATTGCTTTGCAAGCCTCATTTTAGCTGGTGAATGTGTTTTAGTTTATGTCACTGGTACGGAACACGTGCTGGAAGGGTGGTTGCTACATCAGCCTTTCAGGCACACAGCTCTAACTGAACGAGGATTAACGAGTCTTGGCTATATGCAAAGGGCTCATAGTTCCTTCAAAACAAGGCTTATGTACAGGCTTTTCTGTTGTGAGTTTGCCCCAGTTCTGCAGAACTGTGCAAAAGGCAAATAAAAACCATCAGGTGAATGGTTTTGGTGTATCCAGAATCTATATAGCTGACACTAAACTTGACACTTCCCAGAGTTACTGGAGGGGCTTTACAATACCTGCGAGGGGTCAGTTACACTCCCATGCGCAGCCAGAAGAGGAGAACTTGCAGCAATTGCCAGTCACCCCCTTGAAACAATGAGAGAGCTTTAATTAAGCACTTCCATGACTGCCTTTTGAAACATCCAGCATGAGATTACACAGCAAGGTGCACCATTTTGTCTCTTGCACACTATGATATGTGACTAAGTAACTACTTAAATTATTTAAATTATTTAAATTATTTAAATTCAGCAAGCTATACAAAGACAAATAGCAAAAAAAAAAAAACCCAAACAAACAATTATACTGTGAAGCTTCCATGTGGATGTGGACTTCTGGCATAAGAAAACTATTTTTAAAGAATGCCCTTCTGTTGAGGAAGAATGCAAAGGCATGTTTCCTACAAAATGGTAAATTCAGGGAGCACTGTTTATTTGAAATCAAGCCATTGTCAGTTAGGAGTGAAAAGGGCTTTCAGGAATTTTTTCTCTTCCTGAGGACCCTAGTTGCTAATTTTGATGCTTTTAAAACAGTATTTCTTTTCTATAAATGCTTTTCTCTTCCTTGTGGCAAACAGAATAAACTGACAGACTGCTTTGCTGGCACAAAAATATATGAAGTCAACAAAGTGCAAAAGAGGGAAAGTGTCTTTCTTCCATTCCCCATCTGCTGCAGGCAGATGAAGAGTTACTTATGGCAACCGTAGATTAGGAAAAAAATTCACATTGCTGCAGAAATTGCCAACAGTGGACTCACTTGGAGAGCTTGGCTTTATTTGTAGACATTTCCAAACATTATTTGTTCTTTTTCAGGGCCTGTTTCAAAATCCATCAAAGCCAGAGAAAAGACTTCCATTAATTTCAATGGCTTTGGAGCAGATTCACAGAGGATGTGGCACCTCCAGCTCTGGCATTTTTAGCAGTACATTCGTGTAGTCAAATTTCCAGTTGCAGAGGGAGAACTGGGTGATGCTACAGAATCCATTCATCACAAATGTGAGTCAAAGGCACCCACTGGAAATGCAGAGTCTGTATCTCTGAGCCAGATATATTTAAGTACAGTCTCCTTCCTCACACCAATGTGTTCAGAAACAGGCTGGGTTTCATATCTAAAAGGACAAAATGGGAGAACTCTGTCAGCTTCTGCAAAGGTTGGCAAGTCAAGATGGCCCAAGAAGAAGCAAGGACTCTGAGGAAATGTCATGAAAATACACAGTGGCCACCTAAGTGAGCAGCAGCTGCCCTCAGCTCTGACTGCTGCAATAACTTGAATATAAAACAGTTGGCTTGGGGGTTCCCAAACTGAAGCCAAAGAAGTGTTGTATGCAGCCCAAAAGGGACTCCTAATTTGTAGACATCCTCAACAGAACCAGCTGATAATCATAGTTATACAGTCTCTTCCAGGAAGGGGTTGGGTGTCTGGGCATTGACTGGGCCAGATCCATCAGCTAATTAGAATATGGATTTGCCTTCTCCAGAGCTGGGAAACCCAGTCTGAATATTGACATCTCAGCTGCTCCTTACGCCCTCCCTATTAGTCACTCAGAAATTAATGTGGGATTTGCTCCAAGGGTTCCATAGCTGAGGTAAGTCTTGATTTTCAAGTGCAGTGAGAAAGGAGACATCCACCATAGTCTCTATGTCTCCATCACAGTGCATTTTCTTCCTTTTTTCTCTCCTCCCCAACAACTGTCCTATCCACTAAACAATTTCTCATGAACTTTATCTTGGAAACCCTGATCATAATCCTGCTTTATCTATCTGAGCAAGGTGACAATGAAATGAAGGTCAAGAAAGTTCTTGGGATTGAAGATCACTCTTAAATGCTTACTGGATGCAGAATACCTACTTGACTTTGCAAGAAAGCTTTAAAGAGTTAGAGCTGGACTGGCATAGTGTGCGGTACGTGCATTGCCTTCAGCTCGAGAGTGCCATGCAGGTGGCATTTCTGCAGTGTGGGAATTCAACCAAGCATCACTGCTTCCTGCATCTCTGTGATGCAGCAGCTGGCTCACTGATCCATGTCTAAATATAAGTGCATGTTCTTCCAGCGTCAGGTTCTGATGGTATAAATTAATGATAATTGCATCAGATCCAATGGAGTTAATGTCAAGGACAGGAGGATTGCAATAGCTGAAGATCCTTATTTGCACTGTATTTCTGCTAATCCAGTAAACCTGATGGGCATCTTTTGTAAGGAAGTTCAGAAGCACTTAGGGGCTTCAGCTCCTAAATGTTGCCGGGCTGGCTTCCCAAAATCCATCAGCAGCCTTTGGAATGTGCACATAGGGCTCCCAAGTAGCTCTGATGATTAAGGCAATACTTTCATCTTTTCTAAATCACTGGTTTAACTTCTGGTCTTCCCTTCTACCTCCTAGCAGGGATGAATGTTGTAGCTCTATATAGTTAAGAAGCTTAGGTTTTAAGGGATGATGGGAGCATTTCACTTGGGGTTTGGAATTCTAAACACACACAATGCTTGGGACAGCTGAGATGAACCTGCAGATGGGCAGGGCAGGATGAATATGATACAATAATTGTAGACATCTCATTAGCATCCAAATGGAGCACCTCAAATAATAATTACTAAAAATAAAGCAATCCAAAACAATTAAATGTGTCTAGAGGAGCACTGTATGTTTTCCCATCTCATAACTCCTTGTGTTTTTCATTTTCCTCTTTCTCCTCTCATTCTCACTATTGTACTTCTCTGTTGTTGTTGTAAAGACCTCCAGCTTTCATGCTCACACAATGATGTCTTTGATGTAGGAGCTTTATCTCGCTTTCCCATGTGTCCAATAGCAGCATATATCAACTTTATCTCCTCTGCTGAGGAGGAAAGCAATACCCTAATGTCTTCTCTTCAAACTGACTTAACATGGAATGAGACATTTAGACAATAGGCCTCTCAATGGCCATTGCAGTGACTTAGCATCAACCCTTGTTGTGTGTACCCTCAGACACAATCACTGTTATATATTAGATGCAATCTGTTTCATGTTCTGTTGCTGCTATTGTTGCAAGCAGCAAAGAGGAAGGAGAAATGTTGACAACATGACACGGGTGACACCTCAAGCTTTTGAAGAAGGCAGCAAAAAGAGTGGTGATGTGACAAGCAAGACCAGTACCACACAGGGCACTGAGCTGAGGATGTGGCTTGGGATTGCAGTTCTAATTTCTCTTGCTGTATGCTTGGCTGTGGAGGAGGCGACCGTCGATGAAGGAATCCCTTGCTCCAAGTACCAGCTAGGTTTCAACCATTCATGCTATGAGTTTGTTAGACTCCAGCGTACCTTCACAAGTGCCCAGAGCTGGTGTGAGAGAGGAGGGGGGCACCTTGTCTTTATTGAAAATGAGGAAACTCAAGAGTTCTTGCAAAAACATATTGCTGAGGATCAGGAATGGTGGATAGGACTGATCTCAAACTCCTTGCCGAATGAAACTACTGCTGGTAGGTGATTTTGAAATTATGTCTTCTTTAAAACTGTATCAGCTCATGATGCTTACTCAACATGACAACAGATGCAATCAGTCCCTCAGACTTATGCTGAGAAGCTACTGACTTTTGTTGCTGTAACTTCAGATTTATACTAAGAAGTTTTAATTGCCTGTTGTGCTTCCCAGTTGCATTTGTCACCCTGTCCATCAGATCTTGTGGTGGTGAATTAGATCAGCTTGCCAACCCAGTGAAAAAAATGTGCTGGGTTAGGTCTCTAGTGGAAGAGCAAGCTGAGCCAATTCATCACACCAGGAAGTGCTGCAAGATCTGATGCAAGGGCAATGGTGGAATCTTGAGGCTGAAAGCACAGGAGAAGTGTTTCTTTTAGTGATTATATTAGGTTAAATATAAAATGTCATTGAAGATCCCTATGCAGACTAAAGCACCTCTGCTTCAGTAGGAGCAGGGCTGCAGTCCTGCTCTGCAGGCTCTGACTCTATTACTGTGGAAAATAAACATTTGGGATACAATTACTTTGTTCACAGGGTCAATGATTTGGTTGGACACTTCAAATATAAGCTACAGTAACTGGTACAAGGATCAGCCATCTCCCTTCTCATCCGCATGTGGGTACATCCTGAAGAATGCCAAGTATCAGTGGGGTGTGACTGAAAACTGCAGCCAGGAATTTGACTTCATTTGCGAGTTTGGTAAGATACACAGCAGCTGGAACTGAGGAGTGAGCGTGCCATGTTCACAACTGTGCATAAATTGCCTTGTTGCTTTCAAAGTGGCTGTGCAATAACTTAAAAAAGCTTATTAAAAGTGAACAAGCAAAAAGCCATATAACCCCAGCAGGTGCTCTTTTTCCAGTGTGCTGGTGTAAGATCTGATCTAAAAATGGAAGAACCCTGAAATCACTGGGAGATGTCGGTGCTCAGCAACTAGCCATTACAGTCCAGGCTTCCAAGAGAGGGCTACTAGAATAGAAATGGTTCTGAGAGTGAATCTATAAGTGTAGCAGCCCATATCTACAGCAGATGTAAGCTAGCTAGTTTAAAGCCAGTTTGAGTAGTGATTTTAGCATGGTTGCAAGAATAAATTCCCACAATACCATAGTACCTGGGCTAGGTGGGACCTGTATGACTGCCCTATAAACATGCTCTTAATCATAACTATGTGCCAAAATAATTTTGATTTGTAACTGAAGCAAGAATACAGCCAGGCTTCCAGAGACACCACTCCTAGCAGCCTGGAGTAAGCAAAAGTGAGAGCAAGTTTTTCTTGTTTCTTCTCAGACCCTTCCATCAGGTGAAGTTTGAGGAATTCCCAGGATAAAGAAGCAGATAGGAACCTGTAGTTCCTGGTGGCATTTCAGTGCTCAGACAGAAAATCTACAGATATTGTGTCCCTTCAGTTGTGACTTGGAACAAACAGTCCTGGAAAGGAATGCCAGCAACATCATCTCATTTAACATATAGATATGAGGGGAATTTGTGTTCCTCACACTTTGCACCTAAACCAAGCATTTTAAACTGTAACTAGAACTAAGGTCACCAGCACTGGAAGGACAGTCTGGCTGTAGGCCCACCAATACAAAAAAAGTAGTCTTCAACTCCAGTTTGCAAGTACAGGTTCCCACAAGCCCTAGCAGTGCTACTGCCCTGGTCCAGTACTGTACTACCTCTGTCATAATTAACAAGTCATTCCACAACCAGCAAAACTAACGAAGTTTTGTTTCCTGTCCTGGTTCTCTGTTCCATGTCCCCTCCCCACCCTCCTCCTCAGCACTCCCAGTTCACTCCCATATCCCCAGGATGTCCCACCTCTGCAAATACTTTTCCCTCCCTCAGCTGCCTCCCCTGCCGTTCTGCAGCTGCTCCAGAGCTCCAGCTGTACCTGCTGGCCAGCTGAATCCCACATCATGGAACAGATAAATATGGGGTTATCATCCCTGCTCCTAACAGAGGCTCCAGTGTAGCTCTTCTACATAGCTATTGATTTTAATGAAATTTTAGGGTGTTTTCAGGTTTGTATCTATACATCAAATTTGGCTGAAGATGACTAACATTAAAAATTATTGGAGGAGAGGAAATTGGCAGCCAGCACAATCCCTTAAGCTTCTTTTCCTTGTAAAAACAGACTAAAATTGTTTTTCCATTACAATCACGGTAGACAACTGTCTGTTTGTAAGGAAAGTATCATCTGTTACCACAGGATCTAACTTAAAGCCCATTAAAGTCAAAGAGTATTTGCATTATTGAGCAACAGTGTCCTACACGACATCCATCATTCCATTACCCAAGAAACCGAGAGTAGATTGAGGCAATTACAACCTTCTTTTTGGTATCTACAGTCTATGTCCATTAATACACATTCATATTTTAATAACAGAGTAGAATCCTTTTTTACCAGCTTTGCATGTAAGGAGTTAGCTCTAATACCCCAAAGAAACAGGGGTGATATTTTCTTTAGTTTCACTGGGTGTTGAACGTTTGGATGTTCCCAGAACCTGACAGTGCTTGATTTTGTCTCTCTTGGTTCACATTGAGTTCGAAACTTCATATGAAACTGGTAACTTATCTACTTGATCATCTGAGATAGATATAAGTGTAAAAACCAACTAACCAGTGTTCTGCCTTTGTCAGTTCTTTGGTCATCTATCCTAGCATTGTTTGTGTTTCTCAACACAAGTGAAAATTTCCCTTATTATTATTTCTTATTATTTCTATTCTATCTTTTGGTGTTCTGTAGATTAGCATTTTATTGTACTAAAAATAAACATATTGAACCAGGGTTTGTACACAGGAACACAAACCAGGTTCTGTACATTTTTCCACGTAAAAATTGCTGAGACAGCAAATATTATTGAAGCCCTCTGTACAAAGCAAAGAACAAAAAAAATGCATAATAGTCTGTGTTAGAATTTAACAGCAAATTATTTTTCCAGCTTATTTAGAGAGCTCTAATCTGTAAACTGATCATGTTGCTATAGTTACAGCCAGGCTTAGATTTAGCCTTTAAATAACAATAGCACAATTACTGCAGTGTGCACACATTGGCACTGCTAAACAAGGGGGAATGAACACAACAACTGGAAGACAATGCATTGAAATCTGAGACAGCTGAAACAAAACCATTCTTCTGCAACGCTCCCATGTGTGAGCAGTCTGTCAAATCCTCCTCTTCAGTTAAGTATCCTGATTACTATGGGATGCTAAGAATTCTGAAAGATAATTAACTGTCCCAGATTAATCAAAGAATGAGGTGTATGCATTTAGAGATACGACCTTACTCATTAGAGCAGTCCTGCTGAATGAAGTCAGTCAGATATCACACAGGAACAAAGGTGTCTCTGCACCAGAAATGGGATCAGGTCCCATACTTAATATGCAAACCATTCTCCAGAGCAATTACCTGAATATCATGCAAATCACACACCGCCACAAGGCTCTTCTGAAAATAAGGAGAAACTTTAAACCTTCCAGTACTGCAGGACAAACGAATGCTAAGTGTTATCCACAAAAATATGGGGGTTTTTAAAATTAAAATATTTAGTTTTATTAACAATGTTCTCAAAGTTTTATCTAAGGCAGTGAAAACCATAAATCTGTTCTTTTGGCTTTTTAAAAAGTTTTTTTTTTCATTTTCTTAATTGTTTAGCTTAAAAGGGAGAAAAGGGAAGAAAGAGAAACAAAAAAATGAATATGCAGGAGAACTGTAGCAGAATTTTTCAGAAATTCAAAAAGTTAACTCTGATTTTTTTTTCTCCTATTAGAATCTGGCCAGAGCATTGCTTGTGATAATTACAATGCCACTGTGCAGTGTGGATCAGGAGAAGTTATTCAAATTGGAGAGAGCTTCTATGGACGGAAGACTCCTCACTACTGTGTATCAGAGACTCCTCTCCAGGATGATTCAGATGAAGACTGTGGCTGGATCAGTGTCAAAGATGAAGTAGCAGGTACCATCTCATGGCATTGCTTGTCAGAAGCACAGAGTACATGCCAAAGTTCCTGATCCCGAAAATATTTTATCTCAAATTTCAGTAGTTAGTGAATAGGATAGTGGATTATTCCTAAATGATCTGTGAGAACTGACATGGAGGAGGTTCCCACAGGAGGTTGGCTGAGGAAAGGAAGGATTTTGTGAGGAGCAAAGGTTCAGAGAAGGAAATGGGGAGCAAATGGAGAAAAAAGGTTCATCTCTCTGTGTGAAGAAAGTATGTGGGCACACCAGCTCCCTGATGAACTCAATGGGAGACCCTAGGTTTGACAGAGATGGAAGAGGACACATCCATACAAACCTAATTCCAAAGCAGGAGGGGTGAAAAGGCTGGCACCTATGGGGACAGGAGGGCAGGAGGCATCTGCTGCTGCCTGCTGCGTGTGGAGCACACAGTCTGCTGGAGCTCCAGGGCTTGCCAGACTAAACAGTAGTTATGGCCTGTCCCTATGGTGACTCTTTGGGCTTCCAGACAAAATTAAACAAAACACATAACTCCTTTTTTTTTTTTTCCCTCTCTAATTCAACCGTATTCCAATAAAGTGTAACAGTCCTAAAAAATACCAAGCAACACACTGAAGTCCAAGTGATATGGGAGTTTGCCTAAAAATCAGTGACACGATACTGTTCCCCCTGTCCTTTTGTTTCTGTAATCATCTCTCATCTGAGCTGTTACGACAGTCAAAGACAAACCCCACTAGTTCATGTAAAATGGTCCTTTTTTCCAGGCCAGTGTCATGGACTTCAGGCCTGTCAGGTGACAGCAGATGGCACTTTCTTTGGAGATCCTTGTCCAGCTTCTGGAAGCTATTTGTCTGTTCAGTACCACTGCAGGGAAGGTAAGTGGGAGGGGGCTGTCAACACCAAAAGCCTGTTCTGCTCTTTGCTCCAACACTGTGACCATTGGTATTTATCTTAAAAATCACAGCTCCATCCTCAGGGAAGGACCTGGAAGAGTGGTGACCACTAAAAATAGGCACAAAAATGCAGCTTCCCTGCCCTGACTGAGGGGTTTTTGATAGGATACAAAGCCAGGAAACTCAGACATATAAAACACACTTAAATGAAATTATCTTCCAAGAAGAATCTTGACCAATAGGTATGGAAAAAAAATCAGCTCCCTGTCACACCACTAATGCACTCAAATTAGCAGCAGTATCAGCTCAGTTTTGGAGAAGGCCTGCTCTCAATACATGAAAATTAATTGAATTATGTAAGAAAAGTAGACAAACAATGACATTTAACTCTGTGATTGTGTTTTACAGGTCTGCAGCTGGTTGTAACAGATGCATGCTTTGTCTTTGAGAAGATCACAGTCACTTTGAACTGGATGCTCTCTCCATACTCTGGCAACCTTTCCTGCATCATTAGCACTGGAGATGGCCACACTATTGATCCTTACTACCCTCCAACGTAAGATAAATCCTTCCTGTATCACCAGACAACCAGGAAATCTCACTGCTTGCATTTTATTGAATGCTCCAAGTCTCTTAAATAAGATGTTAAAAATTAAGTAGATTAATAATAGAACATAGATACAAGCCACTTGGATTCTGCAGAAACTTATCTTGAAATTAATACAGAATTGTAAGTCAGGCTGCCAACCATAATCTTTCTTCTTATTATTATGACAGGTGATTCCTATTTCTTACTAAGAGAATTTATTCCAGATCCTAAGACACAAAATGATTGAAAACAAAGAAACAGGCAAGCATTATATTCTTAAGTTTAAAGAGGTTTTTTTAAAATAATATTTTAAAAAATACAATGGCATTCTGGAGTTTTTCTTTTGTTTTAATTGCATAAAAACTGTGTCTTTGAAAGATCAACCATTTTTCTGCTGGATTTAAAAATCAGATTTTGTCATAGTGCTAGTAGTGACAGAGAATGGCTTTAGAAATTTATTTGTCTACTAATGGAATCCTACTTGAGTCAACTCGGAAAATAAGAGTAGAAGAATGAAAAACCAAAAAGTAGTAATGTACTAGAAACAGTAAACAATCTTTCAGGGCTACAGACACAGGCCTGTACCAGTAAAGAAGTTAAAAAAAAAAAGTAAAATATATTTGCTAGCTGTAAGCAGAGGCTTGCTGTTTTTATGGGGAAAAAAAAGTGGTTTTACTTCAGCTACTAAGTGGCTCACCATCATGCTCATCTGTTCCCTGTGTCCAGTCTGATACCCACTCTTACAGCATGGCCTTTTCTGGTCTGATCTTGTCATTGGCATGTTTTTGAAGTCCAGTTAGAATGAAACCTTTTTCTTCATTAAAACAGCTAATTATAAATATAACAGCTAATTATAAATATCAATTATAAAGGGTGATATGTCCTGATCTTTGTTTGCATTTGCTCAGTGGTACCAAGATAAGAATATAAATAGTCCAGAGAGAATAGTGTCAGGAATATTACTTATTTGCTTTCCATGGTGAATGTCACTCAAGAAGGATATCCTTGGATTCTTTTCACCACCATTTCCCTATGCTTGTTAGTAATAATAGCAATTACCACAGACTTCTTCAAATCCATTCATCTCCTGTTGCTATCCTGACCGGAGCTGCACCACACCTAGGAGTGAACAAGCATTTCTGCTAGCACAGGCAAGTGTAGAAGCAGCTGCACAACAAAGAAAAATAAAAATAAAAGAGCAAGGGAGTGCTCTGACAAGATGCTGAGCAGCCTCAGCTTCCACTGATGTATCTCAGGGATGGTAAATCGGGAATAAAATAAAGAGCAGAGGATTAAGGGCACTGTTATGTGTCCTAATGTGCATACTCACATGTCTGTGCTCACAGCCAACGAGTCACAAAACAGATCTAATGCCATATGTTATTGAACTGTAATCTAACCACTTCACAGCAAAATGTACCCACCCCTATAGATACCCTTTGAGAATGACCACCCCTGATATACATCCTTAATGGCACCAGAGCTGGAACAAAGGAGCAATCTTCGACTCTAAAAGTTCCAAGTAAATAAATGAGGGATTGCAGTGATTGCAGGAGAGCTGAGTCAGGGCGGAAATTTGGGAACTGTGACCCCTGTTATCAGGTAAGGCTAAGGACTCCCCAGGACAGCCTCCCACAACAAGCAGCTCTTCTCCTTCTATTCTAGAGTGGTCAGCAATGTCACCTACAGATACTCATCTCCCGGGGAGTTCACCGTTTTTGCGGAATGCAGCACCAGCGAATGGCACGTGGCGGCACAGCAGCGGGTGACTGTTCGGGATCAGATGGATCAGCTGAGCATTACTGGGTGCTACAGCCAGCACGGATCTGGGAGCAGCTCTCGCTGCCGTACGCTCTATGGGGAGTTGCTGTGGATTCAGGTTGAACTCAATGGAGGTGAGGGTAATGACACTGCATGGCTGAAATGGCAGGCGAAATGTGAGGATACCCACAGGAGAGAGGCAGGATTTTAGTTATGCAAAGTAATACTTCTTTTTAGTGAATGCTTTCCTTCTAATTGTTGCATTCCTGCAATTGAATGCTCCCAGCTCCATTGGAAGGGTTCTTTCTCAGAGCTATTACACCACCCCAAAAATGTAAGTATGAACTCTTTCATTCCATACAAAGCTGACAAAGCATGAGCAAAACTTTAGTCGCATGAATCCACATGAAGCCAGTAGAAAAGTTAGGAATCCACAAGAAAGCTTCTTTGACAGAGGGTAAAAGGATTCCATGCTGAGCTGCTCACATTTGTTGATGCATATTTTGTTCTCACTTCAAGTTCCTGGCACCCACATATATGCTTAAAAATAAAATTCAGTAGTGTATGTTTGAATTCTCTTGACTGCCCTAAGACTCCCAGCAGAAAACATGTGATAGACTCTCACAGAGAGCCTAGAGGGGAACAAAAGCATCCGAGTGACTTTATTAAAAATGCATTTCTGCAGTATTCTTAGGACTCCTTTATAAATTCCTGAATGCTACACAAAGCAGCTAGAATTAGCTGGCCTATTATGCAAGCTGAGAGAAATTTTCTGTGTTTTTGCAGGCAATGGAGTGACCTACGCTATATTAGCAAATAACATGACACTCACTGAATCCAGTGCAAAGACAGGGATTGTCCCTCACAATCTGACACTCGACAGTGCCTCTCAAGAGCTGCTGGGCCCAGGGATACACCAGCTGGAAATCCGAGCATCCAGCAACACCACCGCATCGGAGATCTCTGAGAGTATTGCTGTTCACTTAATTGAGCCAGTATCTGGGCTTCAGGCTGCATTAGCTTCTCATACTCTGCAGCTGGGGGAGAATCTGGAGGTAAATGTCTCTGTGTCTCATGGTGCTCCAGATAAGCTGAAGTTTGAGTTGATTGGATCTAATGAAACTCACTGTCACAAAGAAGACGGCCCTGGTGGGGAACCTCGAGCGTACATCGTTCCCGTGCACTCTGAAGGTACAGCATGCTGACATCTCTGTATTCCTAAGCCACCCACAGCTGAGTAAAGGAGTTGACATAAACAGTCACAGCACCCTGGGGTAGGGGACAATAATGTACAACTGAATTTGGTAGCTTTTCTACCTGCTCAAACTTGGTCTGCAGAACAGTATGAACAGCACAGTCTTATTGACTGTAAGCAAGCTAAAAAAAAATTGAACTGGCAAATGAGTCTCCATTCAGAGACTGAAAGCAAGCTTCACCTGATTTTTGCAATAAAACAGACATAGTGAATCAGGGTTTATTTTTTCATGACATGATCTGATTCAAGTACAAACCATGAAATTTTCCTGCATCACAAAGTGTTTTCCTCCTCTTTGTTCATATGTATAAATTTTCAAATTTACACTCCTCTGCATTTTACACTGCAGTAATTAATAATCTGAGGAGTCCTCAGTAGAGATCACAAAGGGAGCTTTTCTGTGTGTCAGTCTCCAACACATAGTTTTTGTTGGACTTACTTATGAATATGCTTTTTAGTAATTTTTTCTTTCCATTATTAAGAAATCAAAGCCTTTAAAATGTAGGATTAAGGAGATTGTCTTTAAGAGTTAATTCAGCAGCAGAAGATAAAAAAGTTTCCTCCTCTAATGAACTATTCAAATCCCATGCCAAAGCTGGAACAATTAGCTAAAAGCTAATTATGATTTCATTTATGTTTTAAAATTATTCAATATGAAAAATTTTATTTGGTCTCCCTATACCCATTTGAACATCCCTTCCCTTCAGGCAGAAATTTTCAAACAAGACAGCTGCTCTCTCAAATTGCCTAAACTCATTTGGACTCCAGTATTCTCAGACCTCTAGTTTCCTGTGTGGTAATATCATAGCCAGCTGACAAAGAATAGTATTACATGTGCTAGGACAAAGGCAGCTGAGTTATTAAAAAGCTGACATAAAGGGGAAGAACATTCCTTGAAAAGCCTTTCAGCAGTGGAAACTCACCATAAAAATCCCAAAGCTCTTAGCAGAAAAGAACAGGATTTTCTTTACAAACTGGATTTTGTATCCCAAACACGACGGACTGGTCCCACTGCTATTCTGAACTGGCCATTTGTCTTCTCTAGGTACCTTCCTAGTGAAAGTGATGGCCATGAATGTCTTCTCAAACATGAGTCTGGATCTTGGGTTCATCACTGTGTTGGCTAACAGTTCTCATAAAGAAGGTAATTGCATTAATCTGACAGGGCTGGTTTTGACCATGTGTCTTTTTGCAATCAGAGCGTTTCATGGAGTATTTATGGTTTGTATCTCGTAATTGCTTTCCTTGTAGCAACAGTCCTGAAAGCTTTCATGGAGGCTTCTTCTTGATGAAGGCAGCTTCCCTGGCTTTGTAGTAGTCATAAATTAGCATCACTTTGTTTATGTTACACGTTGCACATTTGCTATTTGTCCTAGAAATAATTAGGGACGTTTATGGCTCAGGACACAGCTCTGAAACCAGAAAATATTTACATCACAGCAGCCTCATAAACTTCTTTCAGTAAATGCTTCTAGATGGCTCATCCTTACATTTACAAAAGCAAATTATACCAGGAATAAAGTGAGTTTAGTACTGAGACTTTTACAGTGCTTTCCCTCATTTTTCTTTGTACATCAATGAAACTCCATCGCTTTCTGTGAATTTATTTTTATGTATACCATTATATTTGAAGAATCAGGATCATCTTCATTATAGTATGTGACTGGCTTGTTCCAATTTTACCCATTGTAACTAGACTGTTGATCACAGCTCTACAGCCTGATTCTTACAGCTCTATATTTCAGACTGTCAGTAGTCAAATCCTGTGTATTTAAGTCATATATACCTAGGATGTCTCAAAGCTTTACAGGCAGCACTAAATTATTCTGCTCTTTTTTTGTATTAAACAGATTCTGCTAAGGAAGAAGGCAGCTCCAAAACAAATACCCAAAAGACAAATGTAAGTATTATTTAAGGATCTTTTGTTAAATTGAAATGCTTAGAAATGTTTCTCACCAGTAAAAGTGCTGCATAAGATACTGAAAAGATGTATTTGTAACATATGAGATTATGGACTAGATTTTCTGTGCCCCATATGGTTTAAGACAAAACACCAAAGGTCTCTGAGACAAATGTGTTTACAGGAATTCAATCTGCAGTTCCTAAAGGCCTGCAAGTAACAGCTACAAGACTAGACAATATGAACTTCTCACAATGATTCAGTTTTAGAAGTTGAAATGAGCTTAGATGAATTTTTAAATGATCTGCTTGACCAATGGAAACCTCTCTTTGAGGGGCTATCCTTCAAGCAGAGTTTAATGTATTTTTATATTGTTTCTAAGTGTTTCCTGCTTCTGTATTGGAATGTTTAAGTTACTTTGCAAAGAAGAAATTTCCAGTTTATGGCAAACTGAGAAACTGATGATACACCAATTGCTAGCAGCTGCACAAATTTAAATAATAAAATTGGCAGATATAATATTTTGTTATCATCTTAAAGGTCTAGTTTTTAACTATAATATTAACAGGCAGATGTCTGCTATTAAGAGATGTGCTGCTTCACAAGAAAGCATCATGTTTTACAGATTGCCTGTAAGAATATATTGCATCAGAGGAATATAAATCTAATTCAAAACTAAGTTTATCACAGTTTATTGCACAGAAAGACAAATTCAGCTACCACCTTCTCCTGTTTATCTATAGCTGTAAGGTATCCAATTCAGATAAAAAAGGAATGTACTAGAAGATATACTGGAAGACAAATGATTGTCCAAGGGTTAAAAGTCTTGGTCTGGAAGTGGAAAATTAATGGGAATTAGTTACTAATGAATTAGTTTTGAAAATGGGAGCTGGGATGCTAAGCCACTTATGAGTTTGGGAGTGCTTTGCCACACAATTTCTCTGTGCCACATGCTATTATTCCCATAGCTTCTACTTCCATACTACTACTGATCAGGGAAAGATCATTTAAACTGCAGATCTGCATACAGTGATTTGGAGTCTAAATTTTCAGACCTTTTTCATTATAAAGAAGCAAGATACATTTGTGTTTATACATGCTCCTGTCCTAACTGATACATTTACTTATTATTTAGGATCACAAAAGAAAAAACAAAATATATATTAAACCGAGTCGCCATGTGGATCCTTTCACAACTGTTACACTTGGCTGGCCAGACAACAACAGTAATTCCAGTTTTCTCTGGTCCTGTGGTATGTGCATATCCTGAACTTTCCCAACAACTTCTATTTGACAAGTAACAAACCCACTGCCATATCAGATCAAGTGGTGAAAATCTGACTGAAGGATGGTTTACTCACTGGTTTTAGAGTTTGATATTCACTGTACATGAAGAATGTCCCTCTACCTTACCCTGGGTTTAATACCAAACTAATTATGATATATAATATGGCATAGTACTCAGTTTTGTCTTTTCCCAAAGGTGGCTACTCCTAGGTTTCAATTTATCAAGATCTGCCCATCCTAAGTCCTCACCCTAATCCGAAGTGACTTGCATAGTTAGGCATTTGCAAGGTACACGTGTCTCAATAAACTAGCAATAATCAACATCAAACATGATGCAAAAACATTTATGGCTGAAAACTGGATTGAGATTCAGAGCATCTGTGTTCTGTCCCCATATTTATCCCTGACATGACTTTGAAGAAGTCAGTCTGTACTCTGAACTCTGATTACCCACTCTTTAAACTGGGCTCAGGAAACCTGTTGGCTCTATAAAGCTCTTTGAAACCTATGGCAGGAAAGTCCTTTACAAGAGACATGAGATGTTATGACTATTCTAATTATAAAGGGAATGTTTTGCAGGAGCTTGCTGGCCTGAGTGGAAAAAATGTGTGCAGCAACAGATAATCCTCACCAACCAAACTGAGGTGCAAATCCCACCTTCCTGCCTTCCTCCTCCAAAATCAGCAGTGACTGTCAGGGTTACAGTCCAAAACCATGGCAATGAAGAGAGGCAGGATGAGCAATGTCTCTATGTGACTGCAAAACAAGAACTGCAACTGGAAATCAGGTCTGTTTTTCAAACCCTGGTATTCACTGGTTAATATTATTACTCCATAAATATAGTGCAAACCCATTGTTACCAATGATAATGCTAATAAAGTGATAATATATTTATTGTTGTAAATCTATGTATACCTTACCATCATAGGAATTAAGACAAAATGAGTCTTGCTGCATTTTCTAGTCCACATTTCTGAACATAATCCTTTTATAAACTGAATAATATTATTCCCAAAACCATTTAGCATTTTTGATCCTGCTACATCCTCTCAATGTTGGAGACTTCTTATGCAAACCTCACTGAAACAATGGGAATAAATGCCATAAAGATATGTCTGAAATTTCTACTAGCCACTCAGATACACATTACTGCCTTAGAAAATCTCTTCTTCAAGAGTCAAGTACCTTATTAAACAGTAGTGGCATTTCAATGATCTATTAATATAATCATTTCAGGAGCTTAAATAGAGGCAGGCGTCATTTGAGAGCCTGAATCAGTTTTGCAGGTACTGGGGCCTCAGTCATTTTTAAAATGGAGATGAAGGTTCTTAAATCTCTTGCTTTAAAATTAAGCATTTCACTATTTGTGAGTCATGTGCCACCTGTCTGATATTGCAGAGCTTTTGCAGATTTTCATTGAATGAGAGTAAAACAATCAACATCAGGGACTATGACATCTCATACACCTACTACCTGTAACTACCACCTTAATTCCTTACAGGTGTGAAGCAAACTGCAAGCCAGTGAATGCCAGTGATGAAGTTGTTTTGAGTGTCTCTGGACAGAAAGATTCCCAGGCCATACATTACAACTGGTATTTAGATAACACATTCCAAACCAAGGTGAGAGCATCAGGTTCCTCAGAAATACTGCACACACACAAAAAACCCCATCCATCCTGAGAGAAAGCCACATGGCTCAGAGCAATACTTTGTCAAATGGACTCTTTGGAAATAATAGTGAAGACTGAGACAAAGGGGTGTTTGGTTTGGGAGGGGTTATAATGGAGGGCACCAAACTGCCACCCTGATCCTGAGAAATCACACCAGAAATCACAGCAAAGAGCCTCTACTGTCATGTTTTCTTTTCTGTCTGATTTTCCAGTCTATGACCCTCCCTCTAGCCTGTGGCCTGACTGGTTTCCGACAGAACTCTTTGAAATTGCTTCAAAGCAACACATCCACGTTGAAAATGAACAGCTCCTTCTTGCAGACACAGGGAGAAGCTTTTCAGATTAAAGTAACAGGTAGGGGCAAGCAGGGTTTTTCAGACTCCTTTGAGATAGTCTCTGATGTCATGACATCACACTGATGTTACACACACATAGCTTCACTGACAGATATGAAGTTAAGTTAGTCCACAAGTTGTGAGCTGTTAATTTACACATGGGTTCTTCAAATTAGTTAAGAGCTAAGGTTGCTCTGGGCTGCTGCACAGCAGGACAAATACAGTTATCTTACTCCAAGCTGTTAATAACTTTGTTAAGGCTCATCTGGAAATGAAGTTATGCTCAATGCTTGATCAAGTAACACAGCTTTGCTTTATAATGCAAACACTACCATGGTTTTAGTAGTTCTTTTCCTCTTATGGCTTATTCAGTAGCAGGATTTCATTTCTGATTAAGCCCACCCTGATGTTTCCATGCCTGAACAAACAGCACCATTGTGAAGCAGGCAGTATTAGTGTCTGAAGATCAGTGCTGCTGGGGCACGATTATTGCTGACGTTCTGCTTCCTCCACTACCAGCAACAACTCAGCACAGCTATGGGGAGGAAACGTACCTTGTCAGCACCGTGCCTCCACCCGAGATCCCCAGCTGTGCCGTGTCTCCCAAGCAGGGATCAGTGCTCACCACGTTCACAGTCTCCTGCAGCGCTCCTTGCTTGGTGGATTCATGCCAATCCAGTCATAACAGGCAGCTCACCTACTGCTTCTATCTGAAATCAAGTAAGTTCTGAGGTGAACTGTTTGGCTAACTGCTTCTCCATGTTTCTAGCAAGTGCAGTTACTGTTGCTAACAAGAGCAAAGGCACAACCTGCTTCTGCTCCCCAGAAGATTGCCTGGGTCAATCAGGCCTGCACAGAGCAAGCCCAGAGTCCCCTGTTCTTAGAGAACAGGAGGTGTCTGGGCGGTGTCTGGTAGGGGACCTTCTCTTTCCTGTTTCAGATTCCCTCCTGCACTGTGGCCCGGATCCTGACCTCTTCCCAGTTTATCTTCCACTTGGAGAAAAGGAAGATGATTTTATTTTGCATATGACAATTACTGTTAGCAACAGCTATGGTGATACAGTTCAAACTAATGCTTCGGTGAAGGTACACAGAAGAATTACTTTATTTCAAGATCTCTCAAGTTGATACCTGACCTGCAATTCACTTTTGGAGTTTCTTCCCATTTTATACTTATCATTTCCCTCTGAGTGTTCCATAATCACCATTTTCCTAACAGAGACTATCTCTGTGGACTCAAGATAGTCAAAAGAATCTTCCACTTTCTTTTCTCTAGGACAGAAATGTAAAAGATGATCTATTGGGACATCAGGCAGCATAAGCTGTACTTAGTGAGTCTGGAGTTAGCCTATAGGCCCCAGAAAACTCCTGCTTCTGCCACAGTGCCCCAGTAAGGAGATCCTTATCAAGCCCCTAAAAATAAAACATTAAAAACGGGGAACACAAAGTTTTCTGTCTCACTCCAGCTAGGCTGTCAACAAGACGATTGCAGAAGCAGTTCAAAGATAATTGTAACAGCGTTAGCAACGTTAAGAGCATATCTGATTTCCTCATCAGGTTGGACATGCAGATATGACTGATGGGAACCTGACCCTGCAGGCTATTGTATCTGAGAAGGCAAATACCATCCTAAAAGATGGGAACAACAGCATGAGTCTTTTCCAGCTGTATAAGTCAGTGACATCAGTCCTTAATCAGGAGAGCCAAGAGGAAAGCTTTAACATATCTTTGCAGACGGACGCACGAAAAGAGGTCAGCCAGACACTTGTTTTCTTTTGGTACAATGCAATATCATGGACTGTCTATATTCTTTGACAGCTCTTAAGTAATAAAATGTTCATATATCACCACATGAAATAATGAAGGTTTCAAGTTTCTAGTATCTGTTTTGGTGTTTGGCACAGGTTTCAGCTATTTTTCACTATTTGCCCACATAAAAAAATTGTTTTATCATCCATCAGTAAAAGAATTCATTCTCAACTGTTATTGCATTAACTTAAACTAATTTGGATGGTCTTTTTAAACTTCAAATCAACTTGATCTTCCACAAACAATTTAAATATTAATAAAATAGCATGTGGTAAAAATATCCTATATAATTTTCCTAAAAAGTGCTAGATGTCAGGTAATTTTAGTTTGTTCCTTGCAGCTACCAGCTTATGTTTCAGTTATAAGCTTATATTTGTACAGTGCTTTGAGTGCCTCCGATGAAAAGATCTAGAGAAATGCAATGTATCCTTCAATTATGAATCATTATTTGAGTAACATCAATCATACATGGCTCTGCTTTCTCTGGAAGTGGCATTTATGTAGTAATTCACATACATTCACATACATTAGTATACATTCTCACATGTAACTCTCCTTGCTCTTAATGGATGTACAGTGTATAAATTCTCTGTGTTGGGAGGTAACATAAAACTTGTGATTGTACAAGTGGCATCTTGTCAGCAGACCTAATATCAGTTCAGATGATCCTCCTTGTGGAGTCTTACTCTACTGCACAATTTACAGCAGGTCTGGATGTCAATATACAGCACTACTTTCACACTCCTAATTAGCATCTTATTCCTTTGCCTAATTACCTCTTTTCATCCCAAGCTCCGAGGATTAATGCTGACAACTCTCTCTGCTGTTAACGTAACATCAGTGCAGACTGCTCTGAAGATGTCAGAAGTATTGAAAGAAATCACGCACAGGAGTGAAGAGCTGTCTGTCTCAGCCCAGGTAAGAAGCAATGAATCCTGTATCTCCTCACACTAACAGTATAGATTCTACTGCACCCCACTAACCTTGGAAGAGCTTCAGTGCCTCACACTTATCTGTTCTCACCCATTTTCTCAACTATACTAGCATGTGTATTTTGACCAGAAGGGAATACATTTTGCCATTCAAAGTGAATTTGGACTCAGAGATCACTCAAAGTGATCTGGACCACAATCCAGGCTATGACCATCTGGCAAGTTGCATTTTATAACACATCTTTAAGATACAAACCTTAACTTTTAGTCAGAGGCATGTTAGGATGTATATTTTACCTTGTAAAACACTCTTAGAATCCTGAAGAAAAACTGCCCAGGGGGATTTTTTAGCGTTGCCCAGATCCATTGGTCCCTGGTCCATGCATTGTCACAAAATGCACGTAGGCAAGCTGTCAGCGAGGCAGGAACACGACAGCACCCAGAAAAACTGGGCACAAATGTTCAGATTGGCCCCATAAAATTATTTCTTGAATCTTATCTGGCAACATGACATTATTAGTAGATGATGCTATTTATGCATAAGGAGTGAGCACATGGGAGGACAGAACAGACTGTCACTGGGGAAGTTTCCCAAATACGCTGGCAATAAAAAGAGCTGTCCTGATTTCTGATGGATTACACAGTTGCAGCCAGACAATGGCTTGGGAGCATTTCAGCAGTATGTGGTTAACTTTGGCAAGACAAGTACATAGCTCAGATTCAGCACTCACCCTGCAGTAAGGTTGCTAAGCATTTGCAGACTGTGGGAATGGATATGTCCAAGCTTGCAATGAATTTTCTTGGCTGTCTCACCACCCTGGGCTAAAAGCTGGCCAGTGTTTTCACAATCACAAAGCAATCACTGGCTGCATTCAGGCACAAAATAAAAATTGTAAAACTCATTCTGCTTTGGCACTTAGCACAGCTCAAGGCCAAAGGTATTATTTGCTGGTAATCCAGTAGGGTCTGTGGAAACTAAAATTGATGCTTGAGAATAAGATGGTATTTTCTGGACACACATCCAAAAGTATAATCTAATTTACTACATTACTGTACATCTAAACTGTATTCTTGCCCAGTGTTTGACAGACAAGCTTTCTTCAGATATTATTCATCTTTTTTTATGGATTAAATCTGTAGAAGCAGGCTGCATTTTCCAGCTCTGTATCACATGTTGGTATACTATCTAGTATATCATCTTTATTGACGTTTGAGGTTTTACCCCAGCACAAATAATTATAGTAAAACCAGCCACAAACAGTCCCATGAGATTTCTTATGTCACAGTTTTCAGTAAATGACACAAGTGTCACTTCTGTCATTTGTAGTACCAACACACAGAAACTCTTCCCTTCTTTCCCACACAGGTGGAAGCTAGCAACACTCTCAAAGATGTCAGTGCTTCCTTGCTCACTGTAAACACAGAGGACAGCAGAGATGATCAGAAGCTAAAAGATGCAGCCAACTACCTATTTAATGCAGTGAGCAACGTCCTTAAAGCTTCTGTAGAAATCAGAGCTACGAACACTTCAGTGCCAGAGGCAGAACAGGTAATTGTGCTTTGGTCCAGTGTGTACTGGACTGTGTGTGAACACCCGCTTGCTTTGGAAGGTTTTTAAGAATTCTGCTGCCTGTCCTGTTTTTAAATTGGCATTGGGCAGGGCTCATTGTGACACCATGATGGACTTGAATAGCAAAGGAAATTTCTCCCCAGTTAGACCTGTTGGACTGAACAGTGTGCTAATGAAGATGATAGATGCCTCTTAAGATTTATTACATTTAAAGCTGAACAGGACAGAGCACTGGAGAGCACAGCAGCAGTGAGCAGCCTCTAATGCATGACAAGCACACAGAGATTTTTTTTCAGATTTTATTCTGCCTTCTCCTTTTGCCCCACAATTCAAGGAAGCCACAGGTATTCAATATTTATGATTGGCTCCACTACTTCAAAGCTGGAATCAGCTCTGTTTGCTGCTTACACTTTTTCAGAAAGCCCACTCTGATTTCTATTCAGAATTATGCCACGTGTTTATTTTGTCCTTTCCTATCTATATGTAAATTGTCAGTTGCCTTTGTGTGCTTCCTGGGCTGAACACAACTTTAACTTTCATCACTGCAAGGGAGTAGGGCATGAAATAAATCTAACCTTTTTAGGTTAGAGAAAAAAGGTTATGAACTGCTTGAACTCCCCCAGGATAGCACACTAATAACACACAATAAATACCTAATTAGGTCTTGCTTTTGCAAGTAACTAAGCACTAAAGTGTGCATCTAAAGGGCATTAGTGTACAGAAGTGCATTAATATATTGCATTAAATTGATGTTGTGTTTGTAGTGCTTCAAATTTCAATGTGTAGAAGTTATAAATAATAGAATACAAAAGTAAAAGCTGTAAGATATATTTATGTGCTGTCTGCAATGTTTTAATGAGAATTACAGAAGCTGAAATATTGATTACAGTAATTTTCTCTGAGATTAAGAAGCACATCACCCAGGTTTGATAGCTTTATAAGATGCTGAAAATTAGTATTATTCCTAGAAGGAATTAAAGGCAAATAATGTGCATCTTGATGATTGTGAGGAGCTTTGTTGCAAGTTTTCTCCTCTAATCCTTTTCCAGAGTTCGGTGTCACACCAGCTTTTGAACACAGTTGAAAATCTACAGAGTGCCCTTCTCTTTGGGAAAGAACCAGATGATGAACCAACAGTCCTTACCACTCCTTCTGCCACGATGTATATACACAGGTAACAGCAACAGTGTGTCCCACCCAGGCTCCTGATTGCTAATCAAATTTGCCTCAAATATTAATTACATTGTCCTTAATTGGAGCCACTCAACTAAATATTGTAGCATAACGACACCTTCAACAGTGCAATGAGGCTGCCATTACTAACTGATAGTAAGAATAGCTTGAACTCCAATTAGCTTCAATAAAACCACCGCAGAAATTCTCATGCTGTGTCTTTTTTGACCAAGAGAGAATGTGCTACTATTTCCTGGATAAGGCAGTAGCCACTCACCTTTGGAATTATGTGGAAAACCCATGCCATGCCAGTTAAGAGGTTTTTGTCTTTTCCAAGTTGCCAATAATGACATGTTACATAGAACTGTAACCAGCTTGGCAAATATAATCATGAGGAGCCTGACAAGCATTCTCCATTTCCTACAATCATCCTTACATTGTTCCCTGAGAGCCTGGTTTTCCTCCACATTTAACTGTGCATTCAAACCAAGAGCATTCACACAGAAACCAGGTATGTCTTTCACATAAGCACACCTAGTTGGGTACAACTTCCTATCCAATTCCACCCTTTTTTGATGATTCTCTGGTAGTGTTATGTGGAGTACTACATCAGGGACAGATAATGCACAAAGTATTTAGTGGCAGAGTTAGAAATAGCTTCCCAGCTAAGTTATACTTGTGAAGTGAAAAAGCTTTTTCTCTAGAGGTTAAGTCCATACCACTGATGTTTTTTTCTGGTTTTTTTTGTTGTTTGTTTTTTTCTGTTTCTCTTTTGTTCTGTTTTGCTTGTGTACAACCCTAACTGGACAGATTACAAACAGAAAACATGGATGGCACATCCATTAATATCTCCAATTCCAGCTCTGCCAGCTTTACCCTCCCACCTGCTTCCTCTCTCAGTGTTTCAGGAGTTGATGACGAAACAGTGGATATAAGGGCAAGTAAACAGCTTTTATCTGACTCAATCTGATATATAACTTACATTCTTGGTCTAGCAGTTTTAGAATCTTTTCTCCTATTGCAGTGAATACACAAGCACACAAGTCATCCCTCCTGTCATGCCAACGAAATAATTCTAAATATTTTTCATCAAAGAAGCCTCCACTTACCTTAATTGCATCAGGTTGGTTCAAAAAGCTGAGGAGGACTGAAAGCTTAAATTCCTCATCCTGTCAGTCCCTCACATACACTCCTGATTCATACCTGCATGGCTAGAGAAGGCAATGGAATGAATCAGTACCTATAAATCTATTTGCTGTTTATTTTCACCTAATGCTCTGAGAAGGTGCAACAGCTCAGAGCCCACATCACCATTAAAACTAACCTGCAGCAGTCCTGTTTCATCCCAGCTAGAAATACATGAGTTTGAGGCACCCAGATCCTGCAGGACACAAAAGGCCTGTGAATGTCCTGATGATAACACATCCCTCATCTGAATTAGGATATGGTGCTTTTTCCCTCAGAACAATAGATTGCATATTATTGTTGTATTTCTATAATAAATTTTGTAAAGGCCTCTCTGGTTGATCTGACACTCCCAGAAAACCCCTACAATACCTGCAAAATATGTAGGTTTTTTCCAGCTCTGCTAACAAATGTCCAGAGCCCACTGGAACCAGTGGAAACACATCCATTGTCTTACTTGAGTGATAGGAGAGGCTCCTGAACCCTGTCATTGGACTGATGACTCTGACATACTCTTCTGTGTGTTGCTATCATAGCAGAAATAGACTTCTGTCCCTGTGTCGAATTCTTCAAATTCGAAGAGGTTTATGCAATTGCATTGTGGCCTCTGGTGTCTAAGAGCCAAAACAGTTACAATGAATGGAAACAATAAACATTGTTGTACACATACCACATTTCAGAATCAAAATCACTTTCAAGGTTTGTGTTTGATCTACCTTAGACATAAGGCAGCTTCTTCTTTAAATCTGGATGTGGGCTTCTTTTAAGTCAAGCACTGTTTGGGTCTGAGCTCAAGATTTTCCTATTCAGCAACTTAAGAGTGTGAATATAATGAGATATTGACAATAGCTCAACCCTGATTGATAATGTCTTGCCAATAGATGGTGAGCTTTGCCGTGAATCCCTTTTTATCCAGTGACACCAGTTTTGACATCAGTGGAACAGTGGGAGGTCTAAGTCTCACTGGTCTGGATGGCTTGATCATACCAGTCAGCAATCTCGAAGAAAACATTGAGGTAAACCCACTATTTTCTATCCCTCTCCCTCTTTTCCCATTTTTCTTTCACTGTTAACAAACTGTTACTTATCATCTTTTGGGGTTAATGCAAATGTTGATAGTGTTAATTACATTATATAATGGGATCATGGTGTCTGCATTTGTGATGGACGGATTTGTGTCATGTGAAGAATGAAGTAACAAATATTTCTGTTTTTTCTTAAAAATGAGATATCTTATTCTTCATTTAAATGGATGTGAGAATGCTAGTGGTTGTGGAAAAACACTCCAGATTAAAGTCATCCTGAAATACGTTGTAATGCCTGATTTCATCATCCAACAACTGTATGTTTGTATTACTACTGTTTGGGCTTCCCAGCCCATGTATAAGCTGACATCTAACTCGTTCATGCACTTCGTGTCACCAGTGTTTCAGTTATAATCTCAGCTCTTTGTTCAGAAATGCACCAAGGACCTCAGACTTTGTGATGAGTTTACGTAGCTTTCAAATGAACTTTTTGGAGGTTAGCTGACAGGATCACAAAAATGACTTTGAAGCCAATATTTTTGCTAGCCATACTTTCCCTATGTTATGAAAAAAGATTATCTAGCATGTGCCTATATTGTGCTTAAAGATAACAGGATCAAGATGCTTTGCTGCATGTAAAGCTATGTCTTTCTGTTTAAAAACAGATAACATTACCAAGGCTTTCAGCAACTCAGGAAGAGAAGATTCTGTTGAATTTGGGCAATTTTAGCACTTTCCAAGTCAATGTCACCTCAGAAAACACATCTATAGTGATCCACCTGGAATCTGAACATGATATTCCATTAATACTCTACTTAGGGTATGGTTATCGTCCAAATGAAACTAACTATGATATAAAAAATCATCTGTTCTGTCAGAAAACTCCTGGAGGTAAGACAACCTGTTAGGGACCCATGAACTTGTGCATTCTGGTTTTATGTAACCACGAGACTTGCAGCACCCATAGCAAGTTAAGGGTACTCAGCATGTGGAGTGCTCACCCACAACTTTACAGAACATGAATATTTGCAGAATGAGTCTTCACTGTGAGTTCAGACATCTAACTGGGAAGAAACCTCTCAAAGGAGTTTCAGTTTGTCATGCTTCAGGGTTCCACTCTCTAGTATACACTAAGAGGAGCATAGAGTGGGATGCTTTGAACAATGAGTTGCTAAGAGTTATTTCATACCTGTTTCTTTACATAGTTTATTTGACTATATGCAATGCAGCTGCACAGAAGTAGCATTTCTATATACACACTGAAACTAAGATATTTATGTTCAAGGTGAGACAAACACCTGGGTTCTTAGCCCAGAAGAACTCATTTTTGGAGAGGGAACCTACTATTTCATGGTTTTACAAGAGATGGGAATGGATTCCACAGTGAATGATGGGTTAACTATAGCTGTCACTTGCTTCGCTTCCCGCTGTGTGTTTTGGGATGAGCACCAGGGGAACTGGAACAGCTATGGATGTCATGTAAGTAGAGAGAAACAAAACAATATTTATATTATATACTTCAAAGTCAGGCCTTACAGCCACCTTCTTGTAGTAAAATTAGAGCATTGAACTGACACCATAAAACAAGATCATTCTGAGGTGTTTTAATAAGCTCAAGTTTAGTCATACCGGACTAAGCTTCAAATGATATTTCATTTCAGTTTCTTGGGATGAGCTTCTACATAAGAAGAGATGGAAGCATTCCCACAAGGCTGTATTATATGACAATGCTTCTTTCTGGCTAGACATTAGAATTAATATTTGTCATTGGAACTTGAATGATTGTTTTCTGCATAGCAGCTTTCCACACTATCTTACGAATCTCAGCACTGCCTCTTCATTTGCTTTGTACATTGCCTAATTCTTTGAAGCCAAATGTTTTATTAGGAATTTTTTCTGGTTTTCAGGTAGGACCAAAAACAAATTTTAGAAGCACACAATGCCTCTGCAACCATCTGACCTTCTTCGGGAGCTCCTTCCTTGTCATACCCAATGCCATAGATGTTAGCAAAACTGCACAGCTATTTGGCACATTTGTGGACAACCCTGTGGTGGTGACAACTGTCGGATGCATCTTTCTGATATACGTGCTAGTAGTTATCTGGGCCCGAAGGAAGGACATCCAGGATGATGCCAAAGTAAGTCTTCAGCTAATAAAGACTGAATGTATTTAAGAACAAATCTGGCTTTGCCTAGCCTGTTTTAATAGGAATTCTTCAACCAATCCCACTCCCTTCCCTGTAACCCTGTTTACTGGTACGCATATGTGTTGTCCACAAGATGACAGCTTTAAGGAATCACAGAATCACAGAATCACAGAATGTCAGGGATTGGAAGGGACCTCGAAAGCTCATCCAGTCCAATCCCCCTGACGGAGCAGGAACACCTAGATGAGTTCACACAGGAAGGCGTCCAGGCGGGTCTTGAATGTCTCCAGAGAAGGAGACTCCACAACCTCCCTGGGCAGCCTGTTCCAGTGCTCTGTCACCCTCACAGTAAAGAAGTTCCTTCTCAAATTTAAGCGGAACCTCCTGTGTTCCAGCTCACACCCATTACCCCTTGTCCTATCATTGGACACCACTGTGAAGAGCCTGGCTCCATCCCCCTGACACTCACCCTTCAAATATTTATAAACATTAATAAGGTCCCCCCTCAGCCTCCTCTTCTCCAAGCTAAAGAGGCCCAGCTCCCTCAGCCTTTCCTCATCAGGGAGATGCTCCACTCCCTTCATCATTTTGGTGGCTCTTCGCTGGACTCTCTCAGTGCTTGTTTTGTGTCACTCTGCAGGTGAAAATCACAGTGCTAGAAGACAACGATCCCTTTGCTCAGTACCGCTACCTTGTCACAGTTTTTACAGGACACCGCCGCGGGGCAGCCACAACCTCCAAGGTATCAATGGCACTGTGCAGTGAGATAGCTTACACACTCATCTAGAGAACTGGATCAATAATGGAGCACCTGAGGCTATTAAACAGAATGGGTCAAATGCAACGCTTAAGCCATAAAGTCATTAGGTTTGATGAAAGCAGGAAGAGTATGCCAGAGGAATAATCATACATTGGATCGAGATGTGCAAGTCTTCATTTTGCCATCTTATTGTCCAGGTGACTCTCACCCTCTATGGCCTGGAAGGAGAGAGTGAGCCCCACCATCTAACTGATCCTGATACACCAGTCTTTGAACGTGGAGGAGTGGATGTTTTCCTACTCTGCACCTTCTTCCCTCTTGGGGAACTGCAGAGTATTAGACTGTGGCATGATAATTCAGGGGACAGTCCATCCTGGTAAGTGGAAATCTGGAGATCCTGGGAAGTAAAGACCCACAAGTATTTTTTATAATGATAACAGTTTTCTAGCACTTGAAAATTATCCTTTCTACAGTTCTAGAAAGGAAGGAAGTGTTAATTTTTCATTTTTGCAGATGAATAGATCAAATCCTAATCTAAATTGCAGGACCAGGAGTGCTTCCCATATCCTGTGCCCAGTACAGGACAGGATGTGTTTTGTGCCTTACAGTTTAGACACAACCTAAGAAGCCAAAGGCCAGAGTTTGTCCTCCATAGTCCTGTTGAGTCCTGAATTTCACACCACTCAGTTACATGTGAATGTGCCCTGCCTGTTTTTCCTACAGGTATGTGAATCGAGTATTGGTCCATGACCTGGCATGGGATCAGAAATGGTACTTCCTCTGTAACTCTTGGCTAGCCGTTGATATTGGAGAATGTGTCCTAGATAAAGTGTTCCCAGTAGCTACAGAACAGGACATGAAGCAGTTCAGGTACCTTCTGTTTTATGGACTTTTTTACTCTTGATAGCAATCAGTCTAGAAAAGCAGGTATGCAAAAAAGATCAAACCTCTAGACAAAAATGAAAACAAAGGAGGTTTTTCCATTGCCCTCAAAGGGCTCTAAACAAGCACAAGAGGAAGGATGGTTGAGGAAGTCTTATCACTACCCTAACAGTAATATCAGAATGGAAATACTGCTGTTAAAGATGGACAGCCTGACAAGAACTACAGAAACCCGAGCATCTTATCTTCTCCAACGTGTAATTTCCCTAACAATTTATATAGCAACTGCTAATGATGAGCTTTCCCTCCACGGGGTAGACAGAAGGAAAGGACACAAGTAGCTATGACCATTCCATGCAAATCGAGCCATAATATTTGGCAATTTCTCATAGTTATTATTTCTTCTGACAGTGCCTAGAAGCATGAACAGGTCAGGACCCTCACCTACAGCTTTATTCTTCCCTCTTTTTCCTAAGTATCCATTTGATTTCCCTCTCTTCCTTCCCAGCAATCTGTTTTTCATGAAGACCTCCAAGGGTTTCCAGGATGGGCACATCTGGTACTCGGTTTTCAGCCGCCCCCCACGAAGCTCCTTCACACGAGCCCAGCGCGTATCATGTTGCTTCTCACTGCTTCTCTGCACCATGCTGACCAGCATCATGTTCTGGGGAGTGCCAAAGGATCCAGCTGAGCAGAAAATGGATCTGGGTAACAATCCTCACCATTGCTTGGGCAGGGAAATAGACAAGGCAATGGAATGAATCAAGACAGTTGAACAAATGTTTTTTTTTCACAAGAAAGAGATCTGACTGTTCCTGGGGTTATTTCTACTCCTCCCCTCTGTTTGATCTTGACAGGTAAGATCGAGTTCACATGGCAGGAAGTGATGATTGGCTTTGAGAGCTCTCTCCTCATGTTCCCCATCAACCTGCTCATTGTGCAGATCTTCAGGAACATACGACCCCGACCAGCCACACAGGGGAGAGAGAAGAAACCAGGAAAGAATGGTCGAGTGTCCCCAAGCCTTCCTCCCACCCCACAGGTCACTCAGGCTGTCTCACTCACTCCAGAGGCCGTGACAAAGGCAAGTCCCTGTGGCTGCTCCCCAGTGAGTCCTGGACTGCCCTCTGCTGCCACACGCTACCCAACATCCCTAGTTGAACAGCAGAGATCTTCCCTCTCAGATGCCCTTCAGCTTGTCTGAAGTGAAAAGCCAATTACTCACTGGTGCAAAGCACTCATTTACCCATCTACACCGAACCCCAATTTCATCAAGATCTGCCCATATACATCTGAGCCCTTGCACAATTCTTATGTGTGACCAAAATCACTGTGTTCAGGGGTTAAAAGCAAACTTTAAGCAAGACTGTGAAGATAAAAGGTATCAGAGATCCTGTCTTTCTCAGCATAGGTCCTCAGGCAGGTAAGCTGTATTTTTGAATCCTGAAAGCTGTCTTGCTGAAATTGAAATCTGCCTGTCACATCCAGCACTGTAGGATGTGCCACCCGGATCCATTCTGGAGATTTTAGCAATTGGTGCAGCTCCCAGCCAGCTTCAGATCACATCAGCCACAGCCACTGCAGCCAGAGTCACTGCTGTGTTGTTGCTGTCTTTTCTAGGACATAAGCAGAATTGCCAACTCTCTCTTTAAAGCCCTGAAGACTTCATCTCTCACTTCAGTATCAGATCTTGGGAAATCAACTAACATCAACACGCTTTTGGCACTGGTTGAAGACATCATCTGCCAGCAGAACAAAGCTGGGCAAGAGTTTTACGATGAGAGCAAAAAGAAGGATGACCCTGTAATTGTCACATTAGGTGCTGTGGATATACAAGGTAAGCGCCACAATGTGCCGTGCCTCCTGAAACCTTTGTAGTGAAAATTATGGTGACGCTGCATGTGATGACCCAAGCTCTTCTTACATCTGACTCAAAGGCAATTAGAGAATCACAGAATAGCTGAGGTTGGAGATTGTCTAGTCCGCCACCCTGGTCAGAGCAGGGTCAGCTGGAGCAGGTTGCTCAGGATCATCTCCAGTCAGATGTTGAATATCTCCAAGGACAGAAACTCCACAAATTCTCTGAGCAACCTGTTCCAGTGTCCAACTGCCCTCACAATACAGTTTTTCTTACGTTCAGACAGAATTTGCCATGTTTTAATTCATGCCTATTGCCTCTTGTCCTTTCATTGTGCACCACTGAGCACCCAGCTGAGTAAAGACACTGTGAAATGTCTATCTCCTATGCTGTAGAACTAAATGTTAGCTACCAGCCTGGCTTGGGAGCAGGATCAATAACTAATAGCATAAAGATTCACAATTTTCATTTTTTTCACAATCTTTTTGCCCTGTATTTTTCTTCTTGGCCTCGTGCTGTCGTTCCTTTCAATTCAACAATAACATATGAGTGAACAATCCCACTGATTTCATTAAGACTTGGTGAGCATACCAAGATATTAATTGCATAGGTAAACTGTGAACAAATTAGTGCTTGATCTTATCCGACTTCTCTATTAAGGTTTTAGGACCTCTGACTTACTAAGTTGCCTCTTGGCAACAATTCCAGTCCATTTCAGCAGAAAAGCATCACAGCTCTAGTACTAAAGCTGCTTTTACATGTCCCTTCCAATGTTACTCTTCACTTTGTCACATTCATAAGCTTGACTTCCAGTCCTGCTAACCTGAACCATATTTCAATCTAGGGATAGCTCTGCTGATTTTCTTTTAAAAAAAATAAATCTTTACCTGCAGAAAAAACAAGAAGCCCAACTCCAGAGAAGGGAATGTGTGAGCGACTGAAATACAGTGATTACAACCGCTGCTTGTACCTGCAACTCCAGCATGTGGAGATGGAGCTGGAATTACTGGGGCCCCATAAATTTCAGATGCCTCAGAGCTACACACGAGCTGTTCGGCAGGTTCAGCACATGAAGAACCTCCTGGAGAACCAGATCTGCTCATCAGCATCTGTCAGTGAGAGGTAACCCAGTCCTCACCTCATTCTCAGTATAAGTAGGTTCAGGTCATGAATTTAAAACTGGTCAGGATGACGGAGCCCAAATAATTACTGCTTAATATGGGCCAGATACCCATTATTATAGCTGTAGAAACATGTTTTACTATTATAATATTGTAGTGGCAACAAAGAAATTTCAATGCACTGAGAACTGCACACAAAAGCAATAATGACAGATCATCAGTCTCTGTCATTTTTGCCTCCAAAACTGAATGTTACAATACAGTGCCCCATGACAGTAAAGGGCTGAGATAATCACTGAGCTCCAAAGTCTCAGATGTCTCTTAAAATGTATGGACAAAGAAAAATTAATAAGCAGACAAAACTATTTCAGTGAATGTGATAATTAAGTTGGAAGTATTGAAAACAAAACCACTAATTATCTCTCTGGCCTTTATGATGATCACAAGAGATGTATCCAGCAGTTAAAATGCACTCATGGTTTTATTTGTCAATATTTCCACTGGAGGTTCAATAATGCATGAGCTGAGTACTAAATAAGCCCATCATTTGTTTGGTTTTAGCTGATCTTTGCACACTTCCTCATATTTTTGCTCACTGCACTTTTTGCTATCCATACATCCTATATAACTGCATTAGTTAGAAGAATTGAGAACATTTTGATTGAGATTTTAAATCATAAGTTTTAAGATTTATATCCCCAGTCAACCTGAAGACTGTGATTTTGGCTTCTGTTCTGCTGCAGACTGATTTTTTTCTCTTCTGGTTGACTCTCAAGGTGGTCCCTTACTCCAAGCTTCCCCAGTGATGGCAAGAAAAGTTCTTCCAAAGGGCTGCCCTGGTGGTTTGTGTTCATTGCTTGGTTCCTTGTTGCAGCCACCAGTGGTGTATCTGGGTTCTTTACTATGCTCTATGGGCTGCATTATGGCAAGGAGAACTCCATCAAGTGGCTGATCTCCATGGCCATCTCCTTCTTGGAAAGCATTTTCATCACACAGCCCTTGAAGGTGAGATCCTCAGAAATACAACCACTGGACAGTATGAACTCATTCTACTGTATTTTCAGGTAGGCAATGTAACGTGTTCTAAAGAACCACAGGATTTAACACGTAAAAGGAGAAGTCTTTGCCCCTAGAACAAGAACCAGTGGGTGGTTTACATAGTTCTGTTGTCTTTTGTTGATACTAACTCCATTAATCTCCCTTGTTTTCTTAGAGCTAAATAGCTGATGAGGTTTCTGATCAGGGAAGATGTGTCATATGGCAAAACCAGTTGAGCTGGATGGACCTCAGCACTGTGCACTGTTCTCTTTGGCTGCATAAGTTCAACAAAGCCAAAGCACAGTGGCTGTCCTGCTGTGCCTGGGCCCAAAGGGATCCAGGCCAAAGCCTGAGCTTCTTTATATTAAATGGGCATATGGTGAGTCTACAGCTAATTCTTTCCAGGTGCTGGGATTTGCTGCTTTTTTTGCTCTGGTTCTGAAGAAGGTGGAACATGAGGATGAAGAAAACACAGCTATTGATGGGCCTTTATCTGCACCAGGTAACTGACTGTAAAGTGAGAAATTATTAAAGAAAGTGAAGCATTCTCCAAGCTTTTGGAGTGCTCTCTGCACAAATATGTGACTCAAGAACTTCACTGCTTATCTTTATATACCTGAATCTTAGCTGCCAAGGTTAGCAGGAATCCCTAAATCCACAGGTGCTGTGATTATGTGCCTACCCATTAGCACTCCTAAGATCAAGGTGGAAGTGGAAACAAACCTAAATAACTGATTTTGTGCCAGTTGGAGAAAATATAAAGACCACTGTATGTTCAGGTTGGATAAATCTTGCAGAACACTTAGTGAAAGAGACCACATGATAAAAAATATAAAAGAGAAGTCTGTATCAAAAGAATAATACTTCCTTGTTTATATTTTTCAGTCTGTATGTGTGTATTTTTCTGTATGTACATATAAATACGTGCACAGTTTTCCCTAGACCTGTTGTGAGATTGCCCCTGTTACTGGAGGGCCCACGTGCTGCCAGGGTACTGATATCTGACTGGTTCCTTCCCTCCATCCGTGGCTTGCCTGTGGCAGGAAAAAGAGAAGTATTCTCCTATATGGGTTCATACTAGATCAAGAATTGTACAAGTGTATAGCCAATCACTTTTCAGTCACTCAATATTCCAGGAACATCTAGAAAATAATAAAATGTGGCAAACTGACTGAAGCCATTATAATAAAAATTAATGAATCAGCACTATTAGTATGCAATAACCAGGCTTAAATATTTTAGGTCTCACATCAGACATAAGAAAAATCAGATATACAAGGAGGCTTGTTTTGGCTCTGTGCAGACATCTCAGTATTCATGGCATGGCTGACAACAAAACCTGTATCTATTTTCACAACTTAGTGAAAATAACCATGTGACCCAGTGCAAAATGCAAACACATATCTAAAACTTAAGTTCTGTCTCAAGGCAATTTCCCACCTCCTTGAAGTCTTATAGTACACATAGTTTTCCTCAGTACAGTTTTCCCAAACCACAATTATCTGTATTACTCCCATAAACCAAACAGTGGCTTCTGAAATCACAGTCATGTCTAAAACCGCTGATAGCAGCAGACAGGAGTCCTAGGGCACAGCAATGAATCCTGATCACCAGCTTCCACCCTGATCAGTCTCAGGCTCTGAGACATCACCTTCAGAGGTGCTCAGCCTAGAGAGAGACACCTGGACTCTACCTGGGCCTAAACCCAAACCACTGTGTTTGTGAGCTCCTTCCCTCCCTGCTGTTTGCCTTACTGTACTAACTGTTAAAATCACATCCCCTGTCTTTCCTGAGGGAAAGCAGTAAATAGAAATGTTTCCTTGTAATGTTCAAAGAAAGAAAAGCAGGGCATAGATGATCTGTTGACTAATTCCAGGGTTTACTGCTCTCACTCATAGGTGATTCAAATCCTCTCTTTGGAGCCCGAAGGGACAGTAGAAGCAACATTTACCGGCCACCTCCTGCAGCTGATGTGGAGAAAATGAAAATCAACTGCATGAAGGAGCAGAAAGCATTTGCCCTCATCAGAGAAATCCTAGGTATTATCCATACACAGATTACCTTGTTTTATTCAGCAGCATTTTCACATCAGTGAAAGTGTTGTTCTCTTGGGTGAAAACGGTTTGGCACATCTGTAGCTTTCTGCCAGCCATTACGGTGTAGAGACAGGCTACTCAGTGGCAGTTGGAGCTGAAAGGAGGTGGGAATGTGGAGATAAAAGTGTGGCTAGAGGCTTGATTTTATGGTAAAGAAACACATTACAGACACATGAGAGGTTAAAGGAAGGTTAGAAAGGGTAGAAGAAGGAGGTCAACAGTTAAATGAAGTTGAAAAGAACAGATGGAGGCCATCTTTCCAAAAGCAGATCGGATCTATAATGATTTATACCTCTAAAAACCATGGAAAAAATTACTTCAACCTGGAACTCAGTTAGACTCCTCATTCTGTTCAGAGCTGTCATTACTCTTGGTGTTCAGCCAGCCTTCCCCCTTATTTTCTCGACCACTACTCGTATTCCAGATGTGACACACTGAACTGCAGCCTGCTGAAGGAGCTTGTGTCAGTTCATCAGCACTGGTCAGTCCGAGTTTAGCAAAGCATCTCCTTCATCTAACAAGTGATGACAGCACCAATCATTCATCCAGTCTATTTGGAACAGCAGTGTTAATTCTGAGCTCCCATGTGCTGTGTTTTCTTGTTTTTTCCAGCCTATCTGGGGTTTTTATGGATGCTGCTACTGGTTGCCTATGGGCAGAGAGACCCCAATTCCTACTACTTAAACAAACACATCGAGAACAGCTTTACAGATGGATTCCATGATGTCTACAGTTATCAGGACTTTTTCACGTGGGCAAACACTACCTTAGTCAAAAATCTTTATGGATCATATAAAGGTGGAGTCATATTGTATCAATTCATCTTGCCAGATTCTGAAATGATCTCTTTTATACACATTCCTAATGTGCATATGCGTATTTGACTGAGAAAGAGACTGTGAGTGGATAAGGCCAGTATGGATTCTTATAATATGAATAATAGTGGATAACAAAAACCCCAGAGCTTGACCTCAAGTTTAATGCGCCCTGATATTTTCCTTATATTTAATATAAACCAAAAGTTCTGCAATGTAATGTTGCATTTTTCATGATTTAAATTACTTATTGCAGATATTCAGATACATGGCTCAGTTTAATACAAGTTTCTTTACACAATTCAAACAAAAGAATGGCAGACAGCTGGCACTATCAAGCTTTTCCTCAGGAGAGCCCTGTTTGCATCATGACTTAAAGGCCAACTATGCAATATCATCATGTTTCTATCTAACCATATCCAGTAACAAATATGACCCATTTTCCAGCTCACATTTCAGAGTAAATACTGAAATACATTAGTAGAGTTGTTCATTGGAGATAACAGGCACTGACCAACATGGCCAAGTGAACACTGCATACAGCTACTCTGCCGTGTGACTCAAAGCAAGTCACTTTTCTCCTCCAGGCCTCGATTTCCTTCTGTATAAAAGACAGCTAGGTAGTGATATGGAATTATGTTATCTAAGAACTCAGTTCAGATCAACACAAGGGCTTAATTTTCATTACTACTTTGCTTACAATGTTTTTTTATAAAAGAATTTATAGCAAAATATTAATGCATCAGTGAATCATAAATGAGATGAAGACATATTGTTAGCAGTTCTGTCACATTGCCAATGCTGCTCTTTTCCACCTCCCATTTAGGATTCATTACAGATGGCAACTCCAAGCTGGTGGGGAGTGCTCGAATTCGCCAACTAAGAGTGAAAGGAGACACCTGCCCTGTTTCTCCCCAACTCCAGCGTGTCATTCAGGAATGCCATGCTCCATATTCCCTACAAACAGAAGACACATCAGATTACGGGGAACACTGGAATACTTCGGTCTTTGACAACTCCTCTGACCTGAGCTCAGCATGGCAGTATCAGAGTCAGTCCAAACTGAGAGGATACCCCACCTGGGGCAAACTTGCCATCTACAGGGGAGGGGGATATGTGATTCACCTGGGAACTGACCCCAAGAATGCCTCCAGGTACCACTTGTATTCTTGTAAATTAATAATGTCTCTGCTGTAGCATCAATTATGCTCTTTCCTCTATTTAAGAATCATTTCAGATTGCATCCCCAGTTTCCCTGCTGTGCCCTGTGCTGGATATTGCAGGTATTACTGTGGTGCCATCATTGTATTTTTTCATGTTCCTTTTATCTTGCTCCATGCTAGGTAACAACCAGGATCCAAAATCAGAACCTTTTTTTCCTAACTTATATACATGGATTCCAGATTTACAGAGCTGCAGAAATAGATAATGTTGAAAAACTAATAAAACAATCCTATCAGTGTATGAATCCAGTGTTGGATCTAGTCTAGCCTTTACCTTATAAAATCCTGAATTTTATAAGGGGATGTCAATGGTTGTGAGAAAATAATTGTTGTGTTACATTAATTATGTTATCTTGTTACTATGCTTGGTCTATGCTATGTTTGCCTGTTTTCATATCATAGGAAGATCTGGGAAGCTCCTTTAACTCTCTCTTGTGTTTATACGCCCTAGATCCTTGCAGTCAATTTTGTATCTACCTTAAAAGAGGAGAATTAGTGAAATTGTACTGAAAGCAATCTCCTGTGTGTGAATATGAATAGTAACAGGGAATACTTTTTAAAGTGAAATAATAGAAAATGAGGCCTTGAAACCCAGGACTGAAAAAGAATCTGGCAGAGAAGGGACTTGAGATAAATGAGCAGGAAGCAGTATCCCACAGGGGGAGAGATCCAAACTTACAGATAACATATTCAGGAATCTAGATGAGGTAAATGGTCAGACACCTGAGGCATCTCAGGCTTAGCACTGGCCAGTATCTGGTACCTGCTTCTCCAGAGGAGCCAAAAAGAAACTTAGAGGGACAGTACAAATATCCCCTATCTCCAGACCAGATGTCCCCTTGAACATCTTACCTCTGGTTTACTCTTTCACTATGATAATACCCAAACACTGCCCTCCTCCATGTAACGTTGTCTCTCTCCTGTATGAGTTAGATCACTGGCTGTTCATTTTTTGGCAGAATTCTCCAGTACCTTTTCAACAATGTCTGGCTAGACACCTTCACAAGAGCAGTGTTTGTTGAATTCACAGTCTACAACGCCAATGTGAACCTGTTCTGCATTGTAAGCCTGATGTTTGAAACCAATGCTTTAGGTGAGAACCTTTTTTAAGTGACACACTTCTGAACACAGCAAGCAATGCACCTAGAGTGCAGATTTACATGTTGTCAATGTCTATCTAGCTCTTGATTCAGTAAAAAGAAATGTTTTAATAAATCTAATAATGACAGAATCAATTAAAAGTTTATAAACAATTTTTTACAATGTAGCATCACAGAAATATGAGACCATAATGGAATATCTTATGTTTGTTCACTCTATGGCCATCTGCTGATGAAGAAAACACAGTACTGAAACTTAATCTCCATAATTTACACAACAGGAACAAGAAAAATTATGTTTCCTAATAATTTCATCTTATCAATACAATATTGAGACAAAAAGTGCAAATAACAGCCTGTCTCTTGTTTCAGAAGACTTCTAACATACAGCCGTGTAATGATATAAAACATAATCTGGATACAACAAAGAATATAGTGAAACTAGATGCTGGTTTGAAGGCCATAGAAAGAAAATTTAATCTGAGCAGTAGCCTCCCTCAGGTCTGTCCCGATACTGGAAAATGCTCAAACCAGACCACAAAGTTGAGCTCATTTATTTTTAGAATGAGATTGAGATTTACATCTCCAAGTCCTCCTGCTACATTTCTGCATTTGTAGTCCAATCCAAAGTCAGCCCTGCTAGGACTGGTATCACACTACCACACAGCACTGTAAAAGCCATCAACTGCCTGAAACTCCTATTTGAGGAAAATTTCAAGGAACACTTCTAAGATTAATCACATAATCAAGTCTAAACCTTAGTTTGACAGCTGGATTCAGTCTCACATTGATGTGAACCTGAGTACAGAAGTCTTACTGGTGAACTACATTGTTTGAATGAAAACAAAAATGTGATTATTAGAGCACTGAGGTGAACATTGTCTGTTTTTTAGGGGCTGCCTTCACAAGCGCAGAGCTGCAGAGTGTCCGGCTTTACCCCTACACCAACAGCCTCCACATCTTTGTGGTTGCAGCAGAAGTAATTTATTTCTTCTTTATTGTGTACTACATGATAGTACAGGTGAGACTCAATGCAAAGCTCAGCTGACAGCATCACCTTGTGTCTGGTTTTGATTTCACTTACAAAAGCTTTAGGACTGTACTTGATTTCAATAGTGCTGCTGCTGGCTTGCACCAGTGAAAGACTGAGTCGGGTACTGTACCTGTATTAAATAAGGGGAAGAAAACCTTTTATTTGGCTGGAATGTTTCTTTTGAGAAAGATAATGAGAAATTAGTGCAAGATGTAGTTTTATCAATGTGCAGTAGTTTGCTTTATTGTGGAGAGGACACCCCTAATCTTTAGAGGTGTATTGTATGATACGGAGTCACGAGACTGAAACAGTCAAACTCCTCTTTTCACAGGGAAAACTGATGAAGACTCTGAGATGGAGATACTTCCACAGCAAGTGGAACCTCCTGGAGATGGCCATCATACTGATTAGCTGGAGTGCCCTGTCAGTGTTTGTGAAGCGGACAATCCTGGGGACCCAAGACATCAGCTACTACCAGGAACACAGAGAGGAGTAAGTACCAGCGCCAGTTACTGCATCCTCTGTCAGAACTACTTATGCACAAACAAATCTGGTTTTCCCCTTCCCAGACAGCAGCTTGTCTGTGCTAGACAAGGCTACCCCATCTGGCTCTATTCATGAAGCATGTATTTGAGGGCTTAGATGTGTGTCAGTAGTAGGATTTTCTTCTGATATTGCCCTAATAAAATCCAACAAACTTGAGCACCAAGTTCCCGAGCCTAGCTGCCAGTTCCCTGTCCCATCGCCCTCTTCTGAATCAACAAGCCTTTCTGCTGCAGGACACCCACCCAGATAGCACATGATCTGCCTCATTCTTTGCTGTAAAAAGCCATTGGCTAGAGGACAATAATGGCTTATTTTATACAGAATGGAAAGTTATAACATCTGTTATAAAACAACCACACAGGAAAAAGGTCATAGAATCACATCATAATTTAGGAAGAGGTCTCTGCTCCAACCTCCTGCTTTGGTGTTAGATCAGGTTGCTCTGGGACTTGTTTGGTTGAATTTTGAGTATCTCCAAGGACAGAAGTTCCACAGCTCCCTGGACCCCTGCTCCAGTGCTCAACCACTCTCACTGTGGGAGAAAAGAAGGAGCTTTTTTCATGTCTAGCTGGAATTCCTCTCGCTGGAACTTGTAGCTGTTTCTCTTGTGCTTTCTTCCCGCACCTCCAGGAAGTGTCTTACTACATCCCCTCTATAACCACCAACTAGGTAGTTGGAGACAGCAATTAGAGGCCTCCTTTGCTTTCTTTTCCTCAGGCTGAACAAACCCAGCTCCCATATCCTTCTCTCACACGCCCTGTACCCCAACTCTCAACCATCTCAGTGGCCCTCCATGGGACAAAATGTCCTCCTTGCACTGAGGAGCCCAAAACTGAGCTCAGTGTTCCAGATGCAGCCTCACAGATGCTGAATGAGAGGGAAGAACAAACACTTCCTTTAACCTGACAGCTACATTCCTGCTAAAGCACCATGCATATCCATATAGGTGTAGGTCATGTGCTGTATTAGCATACACCATTTATAAAAGCTTTTTGTGATCACCTCTGTTATAAATAAAATTGTTACCAACAATGTGCTACCTTTATAAAGGGTAAATGTAAGTATTGCCAAGCTTTTTTGTCAGCTAACATTAAGACTTGACTGATTTCAGTCACAGACCACAGTTCTGACCTCCAATCTTTGACTTCATTCCTTACAGTACCTTCTCACACAGCCTGCTGGAAATCAGTTAATCCTGTCACAGCTAGTGCACCCTGCTAGCTGCACAGCACCAGTAACACCATCCTCTTCAGATACACATGCACAGAAGCTGTCTTCCTTTCTCAGGGTCAGAATCTGACAGTAAGTTTGTATTAGCTGCCTTTAAACTGACTTGCTAAAAATGAGCAGCATTTGGGCTGCAGCCTAGGCCCTCTCCCAGCTCTAGCGAAGGCTCTTGCACAAAACTCTGCCATGGATAACAGAGCTTCTTGTGTGCACACAGCAGGAAGCACAGACGGGAACATTCAAGCAAGAACTCCAGTCAGCTGTCCCCTGAAAACAAGGACAGAGTGACAAGCTTTCCCAGCACGCTCACTCATGCGCTCCCAAGGCTCCTCCGTGCACAGTCTGTTACATACTCCTTTTTTTTTCCCTTTTTTCCCCCACAGCTGTGTAAGCTTCAATGAAACAGCGAGAGCTGACGCAGTTCTTGGCTACCTGATTGCATTCCTAGTGCTTCTCTCCACAGTGAAACTGTGGCATCTCCTGAGGCTGAACCCTAAACTAAACATGATCACTTCAACGCTAAGGAGGGCATGGGGCGATATCTCTGGATTCATCACTGTCATTGCCATCATGTTCCTCGCTTACTCCATTGCTGTGAGTACCACTGTGGTTTCTACTGTCTGCAGGCTGCCTCCAGGTTCTGTCAGGTTAAATGAATTATTTCTGAATGCTCAAAGCAACTGTGAAATATAAAACAGAAGAAAGCTCGCTATCTCAACCTTAGGTCAGCAGCTTGGAGCCCAGTTCTTCAGTATAAGTGAAAGAGAAGTTAAAATACCCACTTGTCTATTCTTTGCAAACTGAAACACAGTACAAAAATCACTGAGATGAAAACTGGATTCTCTGTGTGCAATAGGTGTGATAAAGAACAAAGTGAAGGAAAAATCATGCTCTGGATAAAGCTTAAATTGGGGAGAATGCAGCAAGTGCCATTTTCTGTTTGGCTAGTTTTTAAGTGGGAAATAATTCTTTTTCTGCCTATTACAGGAATATTTACTATGCAAATAAAATTATATTTTCATTCTAACGAGACTAAAGAATTATTTGACTGCAATTATTTATGTATCTTTACTGTTTTAGCTGAAATGTTTTGTATAAATCTTCTGGCAGAGTGATGCAGGAAATTCAGCACATCCCAATTGCAAAATCACTGAAAAAGTGGAAACCATCCGGGCCAAATCCGAACTGCCCTGTAAAGGGCAGTCCCGTGACAAAGGGGCCCTGCTGCAGCTCACACTGCCTCATTTCACGTTCCTCATCTCTCCCTCCAGCACTGACACTCTAGCAACTGCGTAGCTTTGGCCACTGGTTTGGCCACAAACTTAACAGGTAGAATAAGTGATGAGATCAGTTCGATGACCCAGCCTGTTGTCACATCATGCAAGTGATGGAGCTGTGACAGAAAGAGGCAGAGGGATGGAGAAAAAGGGGAGACTGCAGCAGCCCCCATTTAAACCAGACACAGTGGGCCCGAAAGATATAAATGCAGAGAACAGCACCTTGGTTATGGAGGGCAAACAAGGGGGTTGCCTGTTTGGAAGGATCTGTGCACTGAAATGCAAGTGGTTGTGACCATGACTAATTTAGTCAATTATGCAGGGATAAATCTGCTCCTAGGAGGTGGAACAAATTACTTTCATGATTTTGTCATGTATTATGTATCTAGTGGAAAGCTAAGGAGATATGACATGTCCATGATAAAAGGTCTTACTGTTAAACACTTCCAGAAAGTATAAATCCAGGTCTTAGCTCTATGTTAGTCTTCTGTGACCTTGTCTGGTTTTTCTCCTGTTTGTAAACAAAAACCCCAAACAAACAAGAAAAGCTTCATGGCTCTGATGACAAGCTAGAAGGGTTTTCTCTGAATACAGCAGCCATGAGCTGGTTTTGCAGCAAGGAGTCTGGTCATGACACAAAATACACCTTCTTTCCTCTGCAGAACAACTTGATCTTTGGCTGGAAGCTCTACTCTTACAAAACTCTCTTTGATTCGGCAGAGACCATGGTCAGTCTTCAGCTGGGAATCTTCAACTATGAGGAGGTACCACCTCTGATTTTGAGAAGTTTACTGCTGTATAATTAGCTTCTCAGCTACCAAATATGCTTTGACCCAGCAAACAGAAAGACTCAATTAGTGCTAAACATTAATCTCATTTTGCAAGCTCCACAGCTTCTTAAAGCAGCCAAGAAAAAGACACCAAGAGAAATGTATCTCACATCCCATTTTGACCATCAATAGACTCATGAACCTTTCATTGAAAAAGGTCCTGGCATTTTAACTAGATATGTTACTTATTGGTTACAGCAAGTTTTGAGCAATTTCCTTAGACAGCTACAGAGAGAAATGTGAGTGATGCTCTGCATTTGTTCTGAACACACACTCATCAGCTTCCCAGGAAAGGCAAGGCCTTCCACAAGGGAACTTCATGTTACTTTATTCTTGACTTTTGCAAAAAGTCCTTTCAAATATTACAACACCCTTTGAACAGCAGTTTGTGGATGAAGCTAGTTCTCAGACATCTCTGACTGTGAAGTCCTCCTTGACAGACATTTTTAAACCATGGATCCAACAGGGTATGGGGAGCTTTGAAGATCTGTAATTAGGCACTAAGTTTTTCACCTCTACATCCCACTCATGTTGTTAATCATGAAAATATATTCCTACATTACAGCTTATACAAAAATCAGGGGTTTGGATTGTTGTACAACCCTTAGCTTATACGTCCTTGACAGTCTGACTTGGCTTCTTTGTAAAGCATACAACAAAATAAAATGAAAGCATACAGAGATTTCATCTGTAATTTGAAAGGTGAGGCATGATGGAGCTTCAGCTGTTCTGGGGATAAACACATCTCCAGGCTTGTCCATTTTCACGCAAAACTTTCATATAATTACAACCAAATGCAAATAGTTAAAAACACCCAAAGATTGCACATATTCATATATCACATATAAAAAATATTCTATCACCTTTGTACTATATCATATCAACACAGGAAAGGCGACTAAAGGAGAAAATGTATATATATATATAATAAATATAGCATAATTTATTAGCCACAGGGATTTTCAGAGACAAATTCCTTATTGTGTCTTAACTGCTTGTATGTATGTTGCTGTTTGTTGGTTTTGGATTTTGGACCTTTTCTTTTTTTCTTTTTTTTTTTACAATAAAAATATTATATCTTACCTTTTTAATACTACAGGTCTTGGACTACAATCCAATTTTAGGCTCATTCTTAATTGGATCCTGCATCATTTTTATGACATTTGTGGTACTGAATCTGTTCATTTCGGTGATTCTGGTTGCCTTTAGCGAGGAGCAAAAGCACTACCAGGTGAGTTCATCTAAGCTCTCCTCCCATTTTTAACATTTATTGTGCAGTGCTTACTCAGGATTTAGGTATTCCACCATTCGATGAAACTCATGCAAGCTCAGTCCAACTCTTAAGAAGTCAACATTTACTCAGAAAGTACACTTCAGATTTTCCAGATTTACATTATTCCTGCTCAGACAAGTCCCTGTTCAGATTTAGTACAAGATCTGATTTGTAGCCTTCTGTTCACATACTAAATCCAGCAAAACAAAAATCTTAGACTTGTGCCCAGCTCCACTGAAATCAGTGCCAAAACTTCTGCTAAACACCATGAGGACTTTACAGCTTCTTTTAAAAACACCACAGTGAGTGCCTACTCCATTCAAGCTATTGATAGCACAGTGCAAAATCCAGCTTAGTACTCCAGTACTGTCCAAAATTCCTCCACGTTTTAAATAAAGTCAAGGGAGATGAAAACAAAGGATATGGTCAATAGAAAACAAGATATATTTAGTCTTTCTCATTTACTGAATCTAGAAAAGGTGAGTAGCTTGTTGTATATACCACTAGCTGTATGATAGCTGGCAAGTGAACTCCAGGCTCCTGTAACAACATTTCCCTGGGCTTTGACAGCGCCAAACCTTCCGTAACGCCCATGCTCACCCATGCGCATCTGGGACTTCTGTCTTGATAAAAAAATTAGCATGACTTTTTGTTTTGGTAGTTTCCTGTGCTCCGCTTAGACTGGATGTTGGCTTATTTCACTTCAAGTAGAGATCTTCTCTTGCAGCTTTCTCTGGCTACAGCAGAGACTGTAACCACTTCTGGTCTCTGCATCCGAGTAACTTCTTGTTGTTATTTTAGGCTTCAGAAGAAGAGGAGATTGTTGATCTAATGTTAATGAAAATTTTCAGTTTCTTCGGGATTAAATGCAAGAAGGAGGAGAAGCAAGTCACCAACGATCAACTGGAATAACCTGTCAACAACTAAATAACCACAGTGAAAAGTCACTTTGTGGGTGAAAGCTTTACTTCTCAACTCTCAGCTGCGGTGGCTAGACTTAGGTTACCATGGCTTCTGACTAAAATGCTGTGGCGTTCAACCAATTAACTGTTGCTGATGTGTTAATTTTGTAATAGTAGCTAAGAAATAATGCTAAACCTGAGATAAAGTGTCCCACATGCGCTTCCTGCAGACTTGGCGCCTGTCTTTAATAAACACTGAGCGTTTGTTGCACCGTTTGACTAAATCCATTCGCTTTCAACCAAGCAATCGCCATGGCAAGATGGCGGCCCCCTCAGACCGCCCTCCTCCCCCCGCCCCGCTCCTGCTCCCGCCCCAGGCTCGGCGGCACAGCGGGCTGCTGCGGGGCACGACAGCTTCGCTCCCCGGCTGCCCGATGGCTCTTCCGAGACCGCTCACCCCCGCCAGAGCCCCGGCTGATGGGACACGGCCGCGGCCACCCCCTCCCGCGGTGGACCGGCCGCCCCTGACGACGCCCCCGGGAGGCGGGAGCTCCGCGCGACACCGCCCCCTGCCCGCCCGCCGCCCCCAGCAAAGATGGCGTGGCGAGCGCTACGGCGGGTAGGGCCGGTCTTGGCGCCGCGCTGCCCGCGCCTCTCGCCGCCGTTACTGCGGGTGCCCGCGGCCCGGAGGTTGGCCACCAGCTCCTTGGTGCTGTCCGGTGAGTGGCAGCCGCGGGGGCAGCGGGAGGGAGGCCCGGTTCTGCGAGGGGTCGTCGCTCCCTCTCTGCCGGCGCTCCCGGGAGGGGAGGGTGGGCTGCTGCGGCCGGCCTGGCCCTCAGGGGATGCGGGCTGGGGTGGACCTCGCCTCCCGGCCGCTCCGCTGGCTGCCCCCGCCTGTCCGGCAGCGCCAGGCGGTGAGGGCTGAGGTGACCCGCCCGCTCCGGACTCGGAGTGTCCCCCGGGCAGAGCCGGGTGTGCGGGAGCGCTTCGCAGCGGGGCGTGCCCAGTGTTTCAGCTGCCCGTGCGGCTCGGAGGGGCACGGCCGCGGGGAGCGGGATGCTGCTGCAGCTTCTCCCGAGCTGCGGGGGTCTCGGACCGGTCCCCTCCAGCCGCCGGTGCAGGGCTGTCCCCATGGGGACCGGGGAGAAGCCTCGCAAGATGGCCGAAGCCCCGCAAGGGCTGGGGGCAGGTGGTGCCTCCCCGCTTTTGGCAGCGCGGGTTTCACCTGCCCCTCGTCCTGTCCCGCCTCCCAGTTCCCCCAGTGAGGAGCTGCTTCACCTCCCCTCCTTGGCAGGAAACTTTGAACCTCCTCTCCGCGCTGCAGTTTTTTGGCAAAGTGGCCCCTGTCCCTTCTGGCTGCAGGTTTCACTGAGCGGGCCGAGCGTGGAGAACGGGAACTTGACACAAAAAAAAGCGGATAGATTTTGGGATCGTCGTGCTGAACCAGCTCGTTGGTAGCTCCAAGGAGCATCAGCAGCTGTACAAGAAAGGGACACACACGGGTGGATGGAGGAGGCAGATCTGCAGCAGCCCCAGCAGTTAGATTTGCATGTCCTAACAGGAAACCTGAGACAGATTTTTCAGGACATTGGACCTGTTTGGGCTAAAGAAGTGTGATTTTTGTCTCACCAGCTCCTGTGCTGTAATAGCCGCAGAAGCAGTAAGGCAGGAGATGGACTTGCACATCCGTGCTTGGTGTGATTTTGTTCTTAATGTAGTTAATTCTGAAAGTATCTGCTGCTGTCGAAGCTCTCTCTGAATAAAAGTTAGCCACAGAAGTTTGAAAAACAACCTCCAGAAGACAGAAATATTGAAAGGGTAGGAGAGAAGAAGAGGAGGAGAATATGCTGTAAAAGTAATGACTGCCACTAAGAAGACATCATGAATTTCCTTCCAGATAGTCCTTTAACCTGTCTATCTGCTGCAAGTGAAAGAAATAATATTCATTAGTCATTACTTACAAATTAAATGATTCAAGATCTAGGCTTTTTCCACTGCTTCAGTTGTTTAATATACCCATTGTTTCTCTATAGATATAACTTGAAGGAATAACATAAATTATGCTTTTGTTTTAGGCAGAGAGGAAAAATTTTGTATGCCTCTGTTGAGGTGTGAGTTTTTCTTCGCTCTTCAGGTATATATTTATGAAATATTTAACAGAGGCAAGCTAAACTAAATGAAGGTCTGAGTGCAGCACGTGCTAGTTAAGCTGAAACCAAAGTCATGTTGAAATGAATGAAAGCAAACTTAGCTGCTCCTCTGAAAAAGAATGCTAGCAGAAGAGATTTGGTATGCTTTGACATTTCATTATTCATTTAATTTGACTTATTTAATGGGCTGATCACATAAGATCAAAGTTCAAATTTTGAGATTACTTATTAACTCTTTAATTTGACCTTTACTTTATTTGAGTGTTTTTTATTATATGGTTAGAATTTTTCATTTTTCATATTGTTTTGTTTTGGTTTTTTGTCCTACAAGAAGCTGATGTGCTCTTCTAACTGTTGACAACATTTTACTGCTCTGTTCCAAACTGATCATGGAAGACTTCTGTTTTTCTTTTTTCTTTTTTTAACCTTGCTTTATAAATAAATCTTGTACAATCTTATTATCCTACATAAAAAGATATTGGTTGGCTTCTTTGTGACATGTGTAATGTCACAAATGTTCAACTTGAGCTTGAGATTGTGTCATTCTCCGTTCTGATGGTTCATTACTCTTTTCCAATGAAATTCCTATGGGTTTAATGTCTTGACCTAAAATTATTTCAGACATTTGCTTCTTCTGTTCATTAGAACATGTCCTGAGAGAGGTTTTTTTGTAGATATAAATAATGCTAGCTGAAATTCTCTGGGTTTTTTTGAATGATAATTCATGGAAAAATACTTCATATTTGTGTTTTACTCAAAATTTTTTGTGGACTGTATTTGCAAAAAAACAAACAAAAAAATCTATTGCTCTACTGAGCTCTATAAAACTTAGACCATCTTCAAAGACAAACCATTTTATCCAAGACTTGCTTCTCTTACACTGGTTCAGACATAAATAAGAGGATCACTACAATTGAAACAGCTCAAAAGATCACTGACACTAGAAAGATTTTTAACAGGTCTGCCATGAGAATTTGTTTTCCTTCATGTACAAGTTTAGAAAATATAAAGGGATTTGCAGAAGTGTGGTTTATAGCAGGTATAAGGAGTCCAACCTAGAGGAGTAAGAAGGTAAAATGTTATAAAAAAAAATGTTGCCCATTTCAATTACTTCTGTTGAAGTTTCTCCATATGGCCTTATAAAAAGAATTGCTTCTAATAAAAGCTAGTACAAGCTGTCCTGAATCTTACAGATCTAAAATATATGTAGAATTGTGAGATTGCTGTGAAAGGGCTTAACAGGGTCTTAAATATGCTTATTTTAAAAGTATACAGAATAACTACTGTGTTCTTCTCACAGTAACAGTATCAAAAGGGAACAAATTATCATAAGTAACAGTTGCCTTTATGAGTCACCTTATTAATTTGCTCTCTATTAATTTGCCTTAGTTTACATAGATGTGACAATGCTAAACAGGAAAACAATAGACTCTATAGGAAATGTCAGGAGGAGGGAAAAGAATCAGCCACTCTTGCTGGTTTTTTACTTCAACTGATGGCTCTCTAAGTTCTTTGTATGAGGTCCTGTAATGCTGATGCTGTTTCTAACGAGTCATTAGCACTGGCCTTCCCAGGAATAATAAAGTGATTGTTGGGAACAAACACTCAATATGCTCAAAAAGCCACTGTGCTATCATAGAAATGTATAACTGTGAGTAAAGTACACACATATGCTTTAGATTTATACTTTGAAGTACAAGTACTCTTTTTGCTCCTGTACTTTATCAGACTCCAGGTGATTGCACAGGAACTAGTAATGCTCTCAGCAGAACACCTAGTGAGCTTCTGCTGTGTCATGAGCAGAACAAAATGCTTGTGTAAATTCTGTGTGCTGTTTAAAACATACTCCAAGACAAACAACCAGAACTAACCTCACAGTGTAAGCCTGCGAATGGGGTGGTGTATTTAAGTAAGCAACAGGTCACTTATTTCTGAAATATCAAGTTTGTTTCATTTTAGCCCGCAAATTCACAGACAAGCATGAATGGATATCAGTTGAAAATGGCATTGGAACAGTAGGAATCAGCAATTTTGCACAGGTATTGATCCTTCCCCCTCTTACCCAAGTCTGCAATATTTATTTACACGTACCTGCTCTTGTCCTTGCTCTTTGGACAGCTCCTGTTTTTTATTATTCTAATTGCATCTGCTCCACACTGAGTGTGATTTTTTTGGACTTGGATCTATCACATTATTTGTGAAGTGAATGCTGCTTCAGCATTCTGATAAATTCTTAATCACTTCAGCTTGAGCCTGTGGAGAGCTGAATTTGATGAGAAACTTAATCGTTCAGCAGAATGTAAAACTTCCTTTACTACTTCAGTTCTTACAGGACTGGGCAGCTGGTGGCTATGTGAAGAGGATATCAGGCACTTTTTAGGCCCAGTTTCCCTTGAACATGAATACAGTGCAGTCCTGGCTAAAGAACAATTGTGACTATAAGTACAACACAGCATATATTTCTCACTCTAGGACAGGAATTCCTTTGGGTTTTTTGTTCTGTTTTGTTCTCGTGCAAGTACTTGATTTGGAATAGCCACAGGCAAATTCAGGACAGAGATTCACTGTATGTGAAACTTAAAGTCTAATGTCAGAAGCTGTTGGTGAAGTGGAATGAATGTTTCTCAGGACAAGCAGCATTTCCCATAATCTCAGTTTTCTGTAAATTTAAGCACTAAGATCTCCAGTCTTCTGTGAGATAGGGTAGGTTTGTCAGTGGAGAGGCAGAGGCTTATTATGGTTGAGCCGATTCTTATGGCGCTAAGGCTCCTCATGGAGTCAGTAGGACAAACAGCATGCTAACAGCTCTCCTGTTGTCCATGTCTCTGGGGAGGAATCACTGCATTTTCTTTCAAACTGCACTGGAAGGAAATCCTCTGTGCTTTGTAACAACAAAGATAATTCCCTCAAATCATTGGGAACTCTGTCCTTTAAAACAGTTGTTACTCTAGCTGATGCTCAGAAGATCAGTGATGTTATTTCTCATTCTGTCTGAAGAAATCTGTGTGTAAACCTGTAACTCAGCCTGGGGTTATTAACACTGTAACAGAGGAACAATGATTTGGTGTTGTGGGCGTGGTAACAAAACTGTTTTTTCGAGTTAAATGTTTAAAAAGTGAAAAATATGCATTCCTTAAAGAATGAGAACAAAGTTTAGAGACAGAGCTAACATGTATAGATTCTAGAGTTACTGTATCAGATCTGTCCTATGTATAGTTTCTTTAATGTATGCACTGATGCTTTTGTCTTTCTTTTAAGGAAGCATTAGGAGATGTTGTTTACTGTAGTCTTCCAGAAATTGGGACAAAATTGAGTAAACATGGTAAGTTTCAGCTTTAATTTCTAATGAAGTAATTATTCAACTCATCCCACTCTCCCCTTGCAAAGATTATTTTTATGAAGTAATCTTTATGTTCGTTAATACCATTATAAATCTTTTGGATGCAAAATAAATTCAGGTATTTCCACAAGGGACAGCTTTAATTTCAAATTCTCACTTTCAGACCATGCATGGTAGCAGAAAATACCTGCTTATTACACTGTGGAGACATTTATTTAAAAATCAAATATTTCAAATATCTTTTTGTAATAATTTTGTATGTGCTCTGTTTTTAAAATATTTCTGCTTTGATCTGGACCTGCTCGTGTTTAGGCTGGCTTCTTTGTAACTCTCCAGCTATGCATTTCATGAGTTGCACAATGTGAAACATCTAATTGATATCAAGCTCTAATTTTTCTATGAATATCCAGAATCAGTAATTTTGGGGTATCAGCTGTAACCATAGGTTTTTGCTCATTAGTGATGTACAGATTGTTACGTTCTTAATCATTCAGTTATGTGATTCTCCATGTTAAAGAAGAGTGAGCATAACAGATAGAAAGGAAAAGCCTGTTCCTGTATTTACACAGTGAGCTGTCTCGCTGGTACATGAAGAAAAGATTGTCATTAGCTTCAGACACTGCAGAAAAAGAAAGTAGAGTTACTGAGGCCTTTATTTGCTGTGCTTCTTGTGGAATAGGTCCATATCAAACTGCTTTGGCCAAATCTACTGCATCACATTGAATGGTGAGTGTTAGACAAGAGGCCTCTCTGCTTAGGGTTTTAATTAACCAACTTGTAGTTTTATCTGAAGGAATTTTATTTCCATTTAGTTCTTCTCTTTTCTGTTTACTCTGGCCTTAGTCTAATTCCAAACTTTCCCAGAACATGTTGTTCTCTGATTCCTTGTGCTGATGCCTATCTGCTCTCCTGGCAGCTCTGTGTTCCTCCAGCTTCTGTCTTGTTTGCTTGTGGCTTAGAGTTGCTCTGGACTGACACTGCTCCAGGCACCATAACTGCCTCCAAAGCAGGAAAAAGGGAAGAGCCCTGGGTGATTCCAGTGTGGTGCTTCTGAATACTCATGTGTGGTTTCCAGTGACTGCAAATGTAACACTTGGTAGCGTTTCTGAAGAGAAACTGGGATTCCTGAAATCGTGCCTGTGTCTATTTTGTAACCAAATGATGTATAAAAAGGTTTAAATTGTAGGTAAAAGGTGTATTTAGGTCTCTTGCAGCAAGAGCTGGATGTGGTTCCTTCCAACCCGCTATCATTTCACATGCTGTAGGGTTTTAGCCAAATGTGAGAAATTTCCATCCCTTCTGCAGTAGCCAGCTAGCTAGTGCTGTGCAAGTTCCCCAGAGTAATTCAGGAGCATAAACATCAAATTTAATACTGCTGATCATTGTCATAAAGTTGGTAACTTCAATCTCTGACAGTTCTTGCTGAAGATCAAGATACTTCACTGGCTAGTTCATCACTAGAATGTCTGACTAAAAAAACTGAAAAGTGCTTTGTGTTTTCCTCTTAAAAGTGTTCACCTGTATTCTGTGTTTCAGATGAGTTTGGGGCTTTGGAAAGTGTGAAAGCTGCTAGTGAACTCTATTCTCCTCTCTCAGGAGAAGTGACTGAGGTTAATGCTGCCCTTGCAGATAACCCAGGGCTTGTCAATAAATCTTGTTATCAAGATGGTAAGATGTCATTTTTATCTTTCAGTAACGAATACCACTTGGATTCTTGCTATCACAAATGGCTCTGCAGTTCCTAGTTCTTCCAGTTTAATGGTGTGGAGGCTTAAATGGAATATATTGAATATAGTTCAAGCCAAATAAAACTTACTATGAAAGTGTTATTGTAGTTTTGTCTTTGCTGACAGCTGTTTTACAAAGTGTTCTTTTCAGAGACTGGTTGAATTTAAATCTATTTCCCTTGATTGCATTTCTCTTTTTTTGATCTTTGTACTGAGAGGTCAGGCTCTTTGACTCTTTCAGACAGTGTTTCCTTAATGCCACAGTCAGAGACAGTACTAAATTAGACCTCTGGTCTGACTCAAAAGGCCATTTCTTATGACAGGTTGTTTTTGTTAATTGTTTTAAAACACTTTGCCTGCACAAGGAATCCTCTTGATTCTACCAGTGTTACAGGGCTTGTGTGCTTACTGGGAGTACTTTTCTGAGGCAGTAATATGAAGGAATCTTTCTTGTAGGACATTATCAATTGTTTTTCTTTTTAATTTCCTATCTACAGGTTGGCTTATCAAGATGACTGTGGAAAACCCTGCTGAACTTGATGAACTGATGAATGAAGATGCCTATGAGAAATACATAAAATCCATTGAGGACTGAGCTGGAATAATGAAATAAATCCATATAAAATATTTCAGTGTAGTTTGTCATCAATCAGTGAAGTACAGAATATCCAGTTTTGACAACCTGAAAAATACCACTTATCACATATACAGGCCATGAATAATTGCAGTGATAAAAATGTTTAACAGCTGCATACCTGTGAGGGCTTTTTATTCTATTGTCTGATTTATGTAACTTCAGGATGTTATCTATAATATTTTGGAAAACAAAGTTTATTTGCTAAAATACATATTTTCCAAGATTCATTTGACAATCAAATTCAGTAACAACAGCCTTAACATGGTAATTCTGTGGTAGGTGCATGACACTTCTAACCTGGACTACAGCTTTTCTATTGCTCACAAAATACTGAAAAACAGTGTCTCCCTAACCTCCTAATATTTTTCCTAATGATAGTTGTAAAGATGATACCAAAAAAGGAGAAGCCATATTAACTACCTTGTATGATTTTTACTTCTTCACAGAATGTATTAATCCTTTGTTTTCCTTCTTGATTTTACTGTGGAATCAAACAGTTCTGCCTTTAAGGCAGGAGGGATGGTCCTTGTCTGCTGACTTACATGCTTTCTCAGTATGCAAAACTCATGCAATGACAGTTTATCAAGGTCCTAGAGTGAATTGTTTAGGCTGTATTTTTTGTCTAGGAAAGACTACCTATGTCACAAGTAATTAAGGAATTCTACATCCCATGGCTGGCAATTGTGGTGATTTCAGAAGAGTGGATACTTGTGAAAATTATGTGATCAGTAAGTTTGACATATAATACATCCATGTGTGTTTGTCTTTAAGATCAAGTAGGTGCACTGCTGTAATGGCATCACAGGAATAAAACTCAAACTTTCACTTTGCAAACCAGTGAACTAAAGCAGCTGCTTCCATTAGAGTTAATATTTAATGAATCCACAAATGAGCACTCAAAGCTGATGTGACATCTGAGGGTAAGGCTGAGTTGTACAGACCTGTGCTTTAGGAAAACATAATAGGACAGCAGAATTTTGGCCTAAAACTTCTTTGCACAATTTAAAAATAGTTATTAGAAGCTAAGCACAAAACAGGAACAAAATCCAAGTATCTCTAAGTTGAGCTAAGAAGATGTAGGGGAGCTTTTAATCCATATAAGATGAGAGGGGAAAATCCATATTCCTTTTGAAGTTCCTTTCAAAAGCACAGCCCTTCAGAAAGACACTGCAGGTTCCACAGAAACCTTTCTCATGTATAAAAATGTAGGGCTTTCTTTTATGATCTGGAGGGATGTCAAAGTAATTGTTGGGTTTTTTTTAAATCCTAGGAGCTAATTTTTCCTACACAAGTCACAGATAAAATCCCTGCCAAGAGACACTCCACTGTGTATTTAAGATAAAACTGTCTCTCCACAGGAGTTAAAATGCACAGTGACAAAGAGGAAAGAGCGGGCTTGACAGTTCCACAGGAGTCCTGACTTGGCAGTGGCTGATAAACAAAAGGCTCCATAAACCCAGTGTAAATGCTTTAAAACTGTCAGTGCTTATCCATTATGCACAGTATCGTGCAGTATTTATTGTGACAATGTTGAGGGCCCCGAGAGCTGGGAGCTAGATCCTGGCCTCTGTACAGGCTCCCTGTGTCAGTTTGGATCTTTGACCTCTCTGTGCACTTTCCAAAGGGGAAGAGAAAGTTTGTTTCACATTAGAACAAGTGCAGGCAAAGGCAGATAGGAATGCATGAAAATGTTTCACTTTGATACTGTTTCTTCCACCCTATTTTTTCTGCCTTGACTAGAGAATAACAGGCCCTTCATTTATTGCTCTGTAATATGTGACCCTTGTGGATCTGCCTTTAAAGGTTAGTCCAGAGCACTGTAATGAATTTTTACACAATTGTTCCATTAAAATGTTTGTATTCTTTCCTTTTGATCAATGAAATAGGACACAGTAAATTCTGTAATCCCTTAGGGATCCCCAGGGAACAGTGAAAACTGGCACTTCCTCAAGCATTGCCCTCATCTGTGTAGCAGTGGTTGTAAGGTTACACAAGTGTGGATAAACGACAGCTTTCTGGAGAAACCATCTGAAACAGAATTCAACCTTTCTTTCATGGGATACAGGTGAAGAATGGGTGTTCTTTCACTTACAGAGGAGAACCAGGAACCTCTCTATCCCTGTTTCTTTTAGGGTTTTATATGACCTGAAAGTGATTTATTAAATTTCCTAATTCCTCTTAAAATGGGAACAATAATACTCAGGTGCTTTGTGTGTGTGTGTGTGTGGTTTATGCCAAAAGCTCTAGTGTTCTATAGTTATTTAGGCCAAAGGACGTCTATCAAAGCAAATATTTTTGTATCTTTCTGCAATACACTCAGCTCCTTAAATTATGCTGCCAAAATAATGTATTCTTCCTTGTCTGATATATGCTCACCCAAGCAGAGCTCCTTCCTTTCAAATAATCCCATAACTTGACTATGTTCAGCAGCACCATGCACTGGTTGGAACCAGACTCTGCAAAAGCACAAATGCCAAATCCATAATGAATGCCTTTCATCAAAATAAAAAGATGGATGTGTATTAGTCTTGGTTTGTGACACAATTTTAAATGCTTTTTGTATAAATCATAGGGGAAAACATCAAACTTGTTCACCAGAGTGCACTCCTGCAGAAAATGAATAAAGGAGATGATTTTTTACAAAATAACCAATTTATCTGTGACCTCTTAAGTCTTGATCCTGAGCTTAAGAACTTAACACTCATAATTATTGGATACTTAACATTATAGTCTCAGTAGAGATTGGTTTGGTGGCAAATCATGATTTCCATACTTCTCCCACAACCAATAATTACATGTCTGTATCTCCTAGGGGTTAATTATACCATCACCTTTCTTTCTGCCAGCACTTCCTTTCTGTTCCACAGCACCAACTCCTTTATGTCTGAAGTTATCTATCTGAATAATTCAAGTTAAATGTGGAACTATTTTTTCAATCCATATTTTTCAACTCATTTTTTTGCCTAAATTTTTTATCACCATCAGTCCTGAAGAGATTGCATACCTAAAACTTTGTTTTTTCAACCAATGAAGTGCTGCCTCTCCTGGGAATCTTGACCCATCATGTATATAAATACAAATAACAGAACTGCTACTTCTCACCAGAGGGGGAAAAAAATGAATGGTATAAAACTAAAAGAACAAAAACACATAAAAACACTTTGGGGTGTTTTGATGAGCATAAAATAAGGGCAAAGTCAACTTTGCTGTCATTAAATTAGCAGTAAGACAATCACCTAAGCAGCTCTGATGATGAGGTTAGCAGTGCAGCAGATCTCAATTCTAACTCGTGTCTCCAGACAGTTGCTGGCCTGTGGATAAAGATCCTCTTTCCTTTTTCTTCATGCTGAAAGAGTGGGAATTTATAATGTTTTTAATATGCCAAACTGACACATAAAGGACATAACATCTGTCTTCACAACAGCCTAGTTATGTGAATAAGCAAAACTGCACCAATAAATCAAAAGTGATCCTCAGCTCCTCCACCAAGCACACGAGGCTTTTCTGCCCTGGTGTTGGGAGACATCACACAGCAAGAGGCAAAGGCAACCGCACCACCCGCACTGCTGCTTTCGGAGAAGGGAAGGAAAGCCTAAAACCAGCCCATCATTAATTAATGACACGAGTTCACCAGCGGGTGCAGTACTGCAGGTTGTCCAACGGTGACATGTGCTGGTTTAAATAACCGCAATAAAGACATTATTGAGCAATTTCACCACGCGGTGGCACTCGAAGCGTTACAGACGGTGACGCGGGGCCGGGGAAGGAAGGGCGGGCAGCCGGCTCTGCTCCAGCAGGGACATCTCAGCCTCAGTGCTACTTCCCTGGTCAGCTTCGAGATCAGAAAAAAAAGTATTAAGCACATCTTGTTTCATTCCAAATGTTTTTAAAATACTCCTCACAGCACTCTATGTAACGAAGGAATTAACCGAAATCTTGTTTTATTGTACCCATCATCTTACCCTCTCTCTTCTCCCCCAGTCTCCTCTCCACCCCGCTCACAGCATGCCTCAAATCCGGCCCGGTGGGGAAGGGGTGTGCATGGACAGCCTACAGTCTCACCAAGTTCCAAACATGATGCCAGCCACTAAGTCAACAAGAGCCTTTCGATAAAAGAGCAGAGACCAGCTGGGAGCTTTGGGGAAAATGTCACAGACAAAGCTGCTTTTACATTAATGAAGCTGCATCAGTCTTGGAGAGACTGCGAAAGTCACCTGCCTAACACATTAAAAGTGCCACTTCTACAGACAAACGGGTTTTAATGTGAAATATGACAGGACTGATGGGAAACATCCTCACCAAGCCATTTCAGGGAATATGGCCTCGTAAGACAATATTGACTCTTGAGCAACATCCATCAGTGTAAGATACCAGCATGATACGCTGCAGGTGGCACAGATAAATTCTGAGCGCAGCTCAGGAGTGACCTCAGTGTCCTTTTCTCCACTTTCCCCCTGCTATTGAGACACAGTCTTAGAGGAACAATCCCTGCCAGGAGGATTTAGTCTGTGGTACATAGATTGGTTAGTTTGCCTCACAATATTGATATCCCTCTCTTCCTGACAAAGCATAATTCAGTCATTACAGCCCTGATCTGTTTTAATGCAGTACAAGTGTCCTACACCCTCTGCTATTAGGATGTTTTATTTGTCATTTGTTTATAGTGTTTAATTATTTATGCTATTGAATGTATTTTGCTTCAAGATGTATTTTAATGGAGGTACAGCACTCATACCTTTTACTAACCATGAAAATCAATCCACAAGATAGGACGATGAGTCTGCACTTGTCAGAACTCAATAGCACTTCTGTTTTTCAGCCATCACCCCTCTCACTTCTACACTACATGGGTCTGGATCAAGAGAAAATTACAGAGAATTAAGTATTCTTGGCAACTCCTGTCTTGACAACCTCTCACTTGTGCCACAACTGGCAACGCAAAACCATTGATGAAACTGCTGTAATATCACCATTGCACAGCTCTATCTTTTTCTGCAATACATCATCCTCATCTACAACAGAAACATTTTGCAGCTTTCTGTTAGACTAAGGAGCATTTCTTACATGAGGCTGGCCTGCTAAATGTGTTAGACAACAAAGAAGGAAATACAGCCATTCAAAACCTTGATAGGAATTTTTTGTCTATTTCCCTTATCTTCCACAGTTTAAAGAGTAACTGAAGGACAACATGGTCCTTTAATGCACACCCCTGCTTCTGCAGGATCTGAAGTAGTGCTTCTAATAGGGAATCTAACCCACCCTGGCAAAAGGGCACTCCTGAGAGGTAGCACAGACAGCCCCTATTTCTCCTTTCTACCTGTCCCTGAGTATATGGAGAGTTGCAAGGAAGAAGAGGCAGTCATCCTGAGGTGAAAAAAGGTGGGAACCATGGCTCTAGATCATGACAGCAGCATGAGCTCTTGGGATGAGGCTTCATGAGAACATGAGCTGATCTTGCAGTTCCCTGCTGCTGAAAAGTCCAGGTTTGTGCTCTCCCTCCCTCCCCTTTGCCCTCTCCCTCCTCCCCGTACCTGATCCTCCTCACTCTCACCACCTCTGCCGGCGAGAGAGGCTCCCCCATTTGAGACAGACAGCCACGGCACTCAGTGCATCCCCTGAGCCAACTCAACCCATCAGTCAGACCAAAAACTCTTGGTAGATTCCGAGAAGCACCCAGAGAGAGACATTAGGAAACAGGGATTGTTGTTATCGTTATTACTAGTACTACTCCATGAGTACTTAATGCATTTTAACACTTGTCATTAATAAGACTCTATCTACTGCATGTAATTCTGATTAATAGTCAGATGAATTACTCTAGTCATAGTTTGCCCCATGTGATAGTGAAACAAAAAAAAAAAACCAAGAAAAATCAATCCAAGACTAAAGAGAAACGTAAAACTATACTTTTTTTTTTTCTCCTCCTCATTTTAGAGCACCATGACTTCATCATAATCTTCACCCAGAACGGTAATCTCATTACTCCAGGATCACTCAAGCATAACAACAGTTTTAAATTTAAAGCATATGTCTTACCAAAAAGAAAAAGGAAATGACACTCTATTATTCTAGTTATTACAGTCTAATATTTATATAATGGCACTTAAAGAAAACAGTTCTGGATTCTGTAATTTATGTGAGCTAAAAGTTCACTTTTACTTGAACAAAAAGATTAGATAGATGATAAATCAGAAAACATCCCCTCTGGAAAAAATCTGAAATCTGGGACTAGATTGTAATTACTTTGCCCTTCCAAAGAAACACATGAAGATGATATTATTAATAATAATAGACAGCTCAGCCAATGTTTCTGGAAGAGTATAGAAAAATAAGTTGTACTAATTACATGCAAACAAACACGTAACATTTTTCCTCCTTATGGCTATGTGGCTTTTATCTGTGTTATAAAGAGGGCTTAAAAAGTGTTGGTAAAGAAAAGCTGAAAACTGTTCTTGGCATTGTAAGGCAAGATGCTGTCTACAGTGAAAGACTGAAAACTTGTGCACTATAACGACTCAAGAAACAAATATACAGAACTCGGCAATTAACAGAGAAAGAATAATTGGAAGAGCCTCTGTAATTCATTTAGCTGACACCTAGACAGCCTCAATCCTGCATCACCACTGGAGAAAGCATGTGCTGGTTAAAGAAACAGCCACCACTGCTGAATATACACAGGGCTTAGAAACCTTCCAATTAGTCCTTCAGTATTGAAAAATCGATTTTTTTTTTTTTAAATAAAAATCACAGTTCTTTTTATGTAACTCTCATCTTTCCCCTATGAAACTCACTTCCTCCTCCCCTGAAAGACCGGCATTTCTGTGCTTTCTAGCACCGAGCACAGGCTTTTCGCAGCTGAGTGTTGAATTGGATTTGACAACGTTTCAGCTGTTAGGGCTGACTGTGAGGATGCAAAGCCAGGAAGCAGTAAAGTCACAAGCAGCTGAAGCAGAGGCACCCCTGTCTGCTACAGGCTGCTGCACTGTGGCTGAAGTGGTGTCAACCACACAGGGCTGTAAAGACAGCTACACACATTCACACCCATCGATGGTCTCACCCTATCTTCTTGGAAGATGGTTACACTTCACAAGACCAGATTTCCCACACAGCTCAGTGTTCTCCAGCTTTCACCAGACCACTCTTTATGGAGACTGCTTGAAGACAAGTTGGCTGGAAAATCTGGCCCAAATATTAAATATAAACAGCGCAGGAACTTCACATCATGTCCTCATATGTCCACTCATGGTTTGCCAGGTAAAAAAAGAGGTTTATATTCACCATGTACTCACAATTTATATCATTAATCTTTAATGACAGCTAGAAGGTACAGGTTTATAAATATATATTTTTCATAGTTGTGACAACCAGTGACTAGATGCTGTTTTGGTGGAAAATTGTCTGAAATACTGTAAGGCTAGGTAAATTACAAGGCATTATTAGAAAACATTGACTTTGAACTTTTGGTGATATTACATTATTTTTTTACAAACGTTACAAACAAACATTACTTAGTGAAATATAAACTTGCAGAAGAAACTACAACCAAAAGTAATTTACTAGTTAAGTACACAGTTAAGAAACAACTTTTTTTTTTTTTTTAATAAAGTCAGGGTAAATGAAAGAAACAGTAAGAAAAACTTTCATGTTAAAGAACAGTCCTCAACAGACAGCATCTCCATTTCTGAGAGAAATCATTTGTGTAACACTAAGGGACAGACCAGGTTTCTTTAAACCATTCCAAGAGCAGTAATTTTCTGTCACAAAGCTCAATTTTCTTGCATTACCACATGAATTCCAGTCTAGATGCAGGCAGGTTCTGCACCCAGGTAGAGCTCATTTTGTATCAACCTTAAAATATATGAACTTCATGTCAGGGTGCACCCCATGAAGCCAGTCACAGCATGTACACAAATGTTTGTTAGATCACAGTTTAGAAAATGGACTTGGGAGTAATCCCAACCCATTTTAGTTCTACTACTTTTGATCATCTTGAAAAGCATATGTATTAGCTCTTTGAGTTTAAAAGTGTAACACAATTTGGCTTATTTTTAAGGTATAGACATAAAAAACCCCTTTAAAACTCACCACAGTAACACAACTTTTCGTCCTGGCAGGTGATAGAGAGTATAACTTTATCTCTTTATAAATGAGACTTCATTACACAGTTTCATGAAATATTGTCTTGCTACTGTTATTCAAAGGAGTCTGATGATGATTCAGTGAAGTTAGATTGAACAGAGAAGAGCCTAAAGATGTAACACTACTTAAGACAAACATCACAGTTTCCTTAACAACACTTCTAACAGAATATTCTATACACAACACACCAACACAACAACTCTACCAATCAAGTCAATCCATTAAAAAACCGAGGTGCACCATAATATTGCATAGAAAGAAATCCCTGGTATTAATACACTTGCACTGGAGACTAGGTCTTTCTCTTTGTCTCACTAAATCAAAGCACATGTGTTTTTAAAAAAAGTACATCTCACATTTGACATTTTTCTTAGCTATATTCTTTGGAATCACTAGTGCATGTGTTATTTCAAGCACATTTTTATTCTGCATGCTATTGTTTAATATTAAGAAAAAGAAAATAGAAAGGAAAACAATTGTCCTGCCTTCCCTCAAAAAATATGATGTAAAATAATCTTCCTATGTTACATAAAAATAAAATCAGACCTTTCTCAACAGCAGAAGGCTCAAACAAAAGCCAGGATAGCTGAATAAAGAGGATATTCACACAAGATGGGGAAATCCAGGGTCAAAAATTCTCTTGGTAAAATAATTTAAAAGTCATATTTGTAAGTTGGATAAAGAAAGAATCCAACCAATAGCCAATGGTTTTATAGCTCAGTGTTCACTTTGATCATGGAAGACCTACATTCAAGTCCAGACCCTGGTTTAAGGAAGTACTCTTACCACTTACCTATTTTAGGGCAATTCTCTCATACAAACTGAACCCGAGAAAACCTTCCTATGGAAACAGGTATGTTTCCCTGAAATGTTCCATTTTGAAAAATGTCACCATCTTCCATTAAAAAAAAATAAAATACTGATCAGTGCTACATAAGGCTAGGTATTTTCATTGTACAGACTATATTTACTTCCTACCTTAAGCTATTTATGTTTGAAAATCGTTCATTTCAGTGCTCAAAAACATTTTCACTTCAGTAAGTAATCCTTCCTTATATTCAGAGCATGTACACACCAAGTGCACACAGGAAACAGAATTACTGATGATTTGCCAGAAAGCCATGCAGTATCACTGGAAGGTGAAAGTAATTTTCTTCAGATATTCCTTATAGTGAGCACTTCAATCTCATGATACAAACAGTGCAGACATATTAAATCCATCCCGATGTTTTAACAATATGCATTATACAGCATCAGATAAATAACAGTAAAAACTGAAAAGACCATGTCTCCACAAATAGATTTCATAAAAAACTAGAACTTCTGGTTTCAGATAGAATATATATTTAGAATATCTGTGTAAGAGGTTAATATATACAATAAATATATTTTTTATAGTAACTATAGTCACAGTTTGTTTTTTTTTTTTACTTAACTGCACAACTGTAGAGGTGTATTGGGAAGACATATTTCTGACTGCAATTTCTTTCACTGTAGTATGGGAAAATGTTATTAAATTCTTCTGGCTGCTACAGATAACAGGGCTTCTAGCACAGCTAAAAATGTATCAGGAATTAGATTTGATTGATTATTATATTTTTATTATAAATTTAATTTTAACAACAAAGCCATTATTGGACTTTTGGTTAGAGACCTAAGGAACACATGAGATTTCTTCCTAGGAAATGTTGAAAGGCACATAAAAATATGTTAAAAAGCAGATTCTGAGTATTTCTGTAGGTTACTTCACATTGAAACACAGAATTAGCAGATGTTTGCCTGTTGGCGCTATGGAGAAATGTTTCATGTCTCTAAAGAGATGATGCTTATGCATGAAGGGACATTTGTTCATTCAAGTGATTCATCTTCCCCTCACAGACACTGGAACAAAGAGTGTGCACTTATCCTGTTGTTTACTGAGATACTGAGGCACACACGTTCACATCAAAGAGTTATTTGCAAATGGTAAAAGGAGAAAAAAAACTAATTTGCCTGAAATAATGTACATTTATTGAAATGAGTATGACACAGTTTCAGTGACTGATTTTATGCTAATAAATAGTAATGTGTTTATCTAGCTGGAATTCCATTTACAGTCACTTAATTGTTCCGATTCCTGTTAGGATTTCCAATAATTAGGGTAGATTGCAAAAATATTGCCATGAAAGGCACAGAACCACATGCAAAAACTCCTCCAGTTTAAGTGTGAAGCAGCAAACATCGATGTATATCAGACATGCAGCACAATTTGACTCACTGTATAACGTACTGTGTGTGATATTGCACATAAAATAACATGGCACATTTCATAAAGCTACAACTTTGCACAATAACTGACAGATTTTCACACCTGCAGAGGCATAAGCAATGAATAATTCACTCAAAAGTGAAGCACACAACAAGGATTATTGCCTTGCCTAGACCATTCTAGTGTCACTCGGAAAGGAAGGTGGCATGGGATCTAATCATGCAAGTAAAAACACAAAGAGCTGACATTTTTTCCAGAAAAAGGTCAGCTTCAAAGTTTTCAAATATTTTTCTTTGCCTGTGAAAGTTCATTTTGTAGAACTATATTCTTTAGAAACATGATTTTAAAAAGTTGTTTTGCTCCCACTCCCATTAAAATGATTGATGTCCTGTCAACTTGTCCTCTTCAACACAGGCTTTTCTCCTCAAAGTCATCATATTTACATATAAATATCATTAATTATTATTTGGGATTTTTATTTAATCTCCATTTATCACAATGCTTCTAGCAAGCCACACATAGATAGCATCAGATTGAAATCTGAAGGACTGGAAACTGTACATGAATGCTGCCAGTGGAAAAAATACTCACAGTCATTGCAACTGAAAAAGGTTTTGGAAATCTGAACAAATCTTCCTTGGAAACAAATTAATGAGATAGAAGTGAAAATGTATAATCAAAATAATGGAGCTTTGGCATAGAGCACTGATATTTATATTAAGACACCTCAATTTTTTTCCAGACTTAATCAATAACATTCTGTAGTCAAAGCTGACCTTTCCAGGCTTTAAAAAGCAGGTGTTTATAAATGCTTCCAGAAGATCATGTCTTTTAGTGGGCACACACAGCGACAGTCTGTGATCACCATCAAGCCCATGAAGTTACTCACAAAACCTAGCGTTGAGGACAGGCTTCGCTGCTTGAAAGCTCAGGAGATTCTGGTTTGCAAAACGTTCTTCTGGTATGTTACATCCCCAAAAGGTTTAATATTCAGGTTGGTGTTTGACAAAGGGGGGCATAAATAAAAGAGCAATAATATCTGAACGGTATTATAAAGCCATAGCGAAATTCTGCCCACAAAATTTCATCTGAGAGCAACAGTAATTTCACCTAAGTCATAAGTAAAAGAGGGGAGCAATATAACAACTCACTAGTGTACTTGATACATGTGCCTCCATTTAGGTATTCCAGATTTAAAGAGTTAAAGCCACAGTTGGTATAAGGAGATTTTAAAATGATTATAGACCTGCAGATGCTGCATAAATCAAATGACAATGAACACTACTCACTGCAAAATAATCTTGAAGATCTAAAATTAGATTTATTCACTGTTAAAATGGTTTTAGCACCATTCATGTTTCCAAAGCCATTAAAACAGTAAAGAGGAAATCTAGTTAAATCTTTAGAAGCAAAGTTGCAGCATCACTTAATCTAAAATGCATAGAAACTACTTTTTTTTTTCTCCAAGCATTTTCATCAATTACATAACAGTTGCTGGTTCACTATTTGGGTAAAAAAGGCCAAGCACAAAATGTTTTGGAAAGCAGTAACACATAAATAGAAGTTGTTTGGCTATATTTCCACCAGATCTCAAAGTGCTTTCAAATGGAGACAAGTCCTTTTCCTTCTCTCCAGTATTAAGGCTCTTATAAAAAAAATAAATTTAACTAAAAGACACTTGGGCTTTCTTTATCAAATACATCACTTCATATGTTTTAGTCATAAACATTTTAAGATGCTAGTGCAGGAATTCTAGCTTTATAAGTGTGTACTAGCAATATATAGGATTACTTTATTACATGATCAGGGGCTTAATATTCTAAAACATTAAATACTCTGTAAATGTTGACAACATATTTCCTTATATTCTGTTTCTATTAAAAGCCACAGGTATTAGAAAATCGATTGGGAAATTAAAACCAAATTACTCATATTACAGAAAGGCTCCCCTTGCTATTATTTCTATCAAATCAGAAACAGCAATCGAGAGAAATTAAATGAAATACTCTTTTCCCATCAAGTTTCCAGACCTTTTATCCCCCCCCAGAATTTGTAAGTTTAATTATTCTGACTGAACCAGGCTTTCAGGAGACAAAAGTGCTCTCAATTCCCACAAAGTCAAAAGGCTCTGTAAGAAATCGACATTAATCAAGCTGTTTGGGACACTTAACCCTTTTGAGGAACACAAAACTGCAGTTAAAAAAAAACACATTTCATTCCTAAGCAATCTACAGAATACACAAAACTTTAAAGGCCTGATCTTTCAGCCCATCATAATTGGAAGATCACACTGACATGGGTTTTACCACTCTCAGAAGTCATATTTGTAGAGGTTCCTCTCCTGCAAACACAGACACTCCTAAATCCTGGAAAATTAGCACCCAGATTTGGCACCAGCACAACCTGTATTCAGCTGAACTCCTGAAAAAGCAAGTTTAAAAGGAAAATACTATATTTACTGCTAATATAATTTTAAATGTACCTTTGAAGGCAGAAGTCAGCATGCTCTGTAATTTTTATAGATATCTTTTTATATAGCAAGATATGACTTTCTTCAATTTGTCGGACTAAATTTAGCCAGCTTTGTGAAATCTGTCACTTACTGAAATCATGAAAAATTTGGAGCATTTTGTTTTTCCAGAAAGCAGGCTTCTGCATTGATACATGAGCATAAGAAATTCAATTAAGCTGTTAATAGGAATAAAACTGGAAGTGTTGCTTGGGATGCACACTGACGTTATGGATTCGGCTCTCACCATCTCGAGCTCCTTTGGTGCAATTCCACAACTTTTCTGCTGACCTGAACACAAGCAGCTTTACGGGACCAACCCCACTGAAACCAACAGCAGATCCCGACAACACTTTACAATTTACCACACGAATTTTAAACCAAAACCCTCTATAAAACTGCTCAGTGGGTTGCATTTCAATGGGTATGTGATGTTATTTTTATTTTCTGAATATGCTTAAGCACATCCAGAGTTCAAAACTTGTTGAGAATGTAAATCTTTGCTTTAAACTGATCATTTTTATAGCATGATGGAACACAGCTACACCTGGGAGCACCTGTATTCTTTGTCTTTTTGGTCAAAACCGCAATCTGTCCCTTAAAACTGCCCTGTTAGGCCCTTAACCCTGCGTGGCAACTAACACGAGTGGGTCAGCGAGGCGCGTAAATCCCGCAGTCCCCGAGCGCCAGGGCTTGGCTGGGCCGCGGCTGTGCTGGCAGCCACAGTGCCCCGGGAGACCCGGGTGGAAACCGCCCTCGGCCTCCCCGCCGACAGCCCTGGGCCAGCCTGGAAGGTTTCCCCTCGACATCGCCAGTGAAATAGAAGACATAAACCATCCACCTGCGATCGGAGCGCGGGACGCTGTCTGCCGGCCGGGAGGGAGGCCTGCACCGGGCCGCAGAGCCCCGGGCGGGCAGGGCTGCCGGAGGGTGCCGAGCTCTCCGGTGAGGGGAACCCGCCGGCCCTCGGCGGGGGCAGGACCGGCCTGCCGGCCCCGCGGGGCTCCGCGCTCCCTCCGCGCTGGGGCGGCAGCCCCCCGCCGCCCCTCAGATGAAGTGGATCCAGGCGGAGCTGTCGGGGTCCTGCGGGGGGCCGGGGACGGGCGGGACGCGCTGCCGGCCCCGCAGCCGGTAGTTCGCGCCCTCGTTGTTGTCCCAGTACTCGGCACCGGCGACGCGGTAGCGGACGGCGAACTCCAGCGTCGGCTCGGCGGCGGCGGCAGCGGCGCCCAGGGGCAGGAAGAAGCCGAAGCGGTCGGTGAGGCCGTCCCCCGGCCCGGCCGGCTGGTAGGCAGCGGGCACCTCGGCGCAGCTGGCCCAGCGGTTGAGCGTGTAGCGCACTGAGACGGCCTTCTCGTAGGCCAGGTTGAGGACCCGCACGGCGCCGCGCAGCCCCGCCGGCTCGGCCCGCACCCACTCCAGCCTCACCTTGTGCTGTCGCACCCGCTCCGCGAAGCCGGGGCTGGCGCCGGGCTGCGGCGGGAAGAGCGGCTCCAGCAGCGGCGGCGGCGGCCCGAACAGCACCGGCTCCAAGTCGCCCAGCGCCGGCGGTTTCCTGGTCTTGAAGAGGTCGGCGGTGCGTGGCGGCGGCAGGGCGGGCAGCGGCACCTGCGGCAGGTCGGCCTCGCAGAAGTGGCGCACGGAGGTGAGCTCCAGGCCGAGGGAGTCGGCGAACCGCACCGTTTTGCGGCGAGACGGGCTCTGCTGCAGCGCCGGGCGCAGGCTGCGGTCGCCGGGCGTGGGCAGCGACTTGGCGCGGCGGCGTTGCGTGGGGCTGGGCGGCACGGCGGGCAGCGAGGGCTCCCGGCCGCGGGGCGGCGGCGGCGGCGACGGCTTCTCGCTCCCCGCTTCCCGCACCACGGGCGGGGGCGCGGCGTCGCCGTCGGGGCTGCAGCCCCCCTTGCACTGCTCGGCCAGGCTGCCATAGAGGCAGGCGCTGCAGCTGAAGTTCCGCGGTAGGTAGAGCCGGGGCGGCGGCGTGGGCACCGAGGTGTGCAGCGAGCCCGCCTTATCCATGGGGCGGGGGAGCGGCGGCTGTACCGGTGGCAGGCGCACGGCCCGGGGCCCGCCACCCGGCCGGGGCTCCTCCTCTCGGGCCGCGGCGTGCGGATGGCGAGGCGGTCTAGCGCCCGGCCCGCGGGCTCTGCCTCCTCTCGCTTGGACCCAGGGGCAGCGGGATCACCTCGGCGTTGTCCCCGTCACGGCCGGCCCCGGGGGATGCCGGCGGGTGCATGTGGTGGTGCTGGCGGCGGGACCGCGGCGCTCCGGCTGCTGTTGCTGACGTGCCGCGGTCAGGCAGCGAAATACGCCCCGAGTCATCATCCTTCCTCCCCCATGGCTCCACGCTCCCCACCCACCCCTCCTCCCACCTCGGCGTCCTCCTCGCCACCTTCCCTAATGACAGCCCCGGCTGCAGCCGCCTTCCCTTCCCCTCCCCTTCCCTCTCCCAGCGGCTCCCGCTTTCCCCAGTACCGCGGATTCGCCATCCCTCTCCTCCTCCTCGTCGTGTTCTGGGTCTTTCCTCCAGGATCTCATCCAAAAAGCGGAGGCGGGAGGGATTCCCCCGTGGAAGCATTTACAATTCACAGCGGCGCTCGTCCGATCCGCCACAGAAATAGCTGCTCCTTCAGCTCCAGAGGCAAAGCCGAGCTCAGGGAGATTAACCGGGCCGATAAGGAACAGCTGGTTTGCAAGTTGGATCTCGCAGTGTACATTTCAAGGAAGAAATCCAGCTAATCCGCTGTAATGCGTTTACAGTACATCTGCTGAGTAAAATACACCTGCCGCCGCCCCGCTACAGGGCTGTGTCTGTAGTAACAGCCGCGCCAGTTACACACGGGGGGATGATCCTGAAACGTAAATCGCGTTTGTTCTTTCCACAGGAGTATTTAACAATTACCGAGCAATATTCAAATGAATTATAGTTTAATGAAAAACCAACTCTGGTGCAGCTTAAAACACGATCTAAGCAAACCGCTTCATTCCAGACTTTCCATCATCTGGTATCCATTTTTAATTAGTAAATTGCATTAGAAATAATGATCCTGCCAGAGACTGAGCCTGAACTGTGTTGACATGTGATTCCGATTTAGCTTCTGAGCAGGAGGTTTTACACCTTCATCATCTTATCTGCAGCACTCTGAAAGTCTAGGCAGTGTAAATACTGATGAGATTAAGAATGGGACAAGTAAACTAGATAAGGACTAAGAGTTTTTTAAAAAAAGAAAGCCAGCAGAACACAGGGAAAAGCTTCCCACTGTCTCATATTGGAACTATCAATCAGCTTTAATTCCTTTATTAATAAGTATGAACATAATTCCTAGGTCATTGCTGCTGGATTCCAAATCTTTTTTCATGACAGATGGTTCCTAATTAGGAAGTGAAAAAATATGCCCAGCAGTGTTAAATTTGATACCATTATCCTTCCCACTGATTTGTCGTGTCACTGTTGTCTTGTATTCACAGGATGGTCCCAGGTTTTGAAAAATGAAACAATAATAACATAAAGCATGACATCTGCATTTATTAGCTCAGGATCTTAGAAATGTCTCACATGTCCTTTAACACACGGGAAAGATTTGCTAGGCCTCTTTCCCATCCTCCCTTCCAAAAATGAGTATTTCATGATGATAACATGAACTCATCTGTGATTTTCATCTATTCCTACTAAGCTGGGGGAGAAAAAGTACAGACCTAAAGAATTATTCAAACAGGTTTTAAGGCTACTTCCTTTTGAATTATTTTTAATAGTTTCTGTCAGTCATAAGGAAAATTTTCAGAGGAATTACACTTGGTTTTGCTGACATTAATTAAAACCAGTAAAATATATATATTTTTTTTTACAATAACATGCAACATCTTTGAATTTTTAAACTATTGTGAAACTATCAGAACTAATAAACTAAAGCTTTTTAAAGCTGATTACACATTCAGTCAGTTTTGGGTATGTCTCTGTGGTATACGTGGGGAACACGAATTTGGAGTAATTCCACTTGTGTTGTGCTTTACACAATAGGGTGCCTTAGTAGAGTCTGACTTCCCCTCTTCTGGTAATTTTAGTTGCCTAACTTCTTCTTATCATAAACTTGTGTAATACTCTTGCTTTTTGGCTTTTTCAGGCCTCTTTTCTCCCACAACCTCCGTAATATTTCACGGAACAAAAAAACCCAAACAACTCCTTTCTTCACTGGTGATTGTGGGCAATGTAGTTCACGTAACTGACTTTAAAATACAGAGTCCCCAAAGTCAGTAAGCCAAAAACTGGCATAAAAATTGAGAAAATCCTGTGATAAGAAAGGAAAAAAAACCCAACAAAAACCCAACATAGTAAGCTTTGGACTAGCCAGGTCAAGGCAATGTGAGATGCAGAGGGACACCCATATAAACTGATTGACATGATGAGAGCAGAGTTTGGAAATTCCAGTTGAGTTCAGCTCTTGTTATCATCAGGTAAAACCTGATGGTTCTTTAGCCTTGCAAGAGAATGAGAATACTGTGTGGATAGCATGAGAAAAGAGCAGAAAGAGACTTGATATAAATGCATGCCCACTGTAAATAATTTCACAGACAATCCTTGTGGAGTAGAGTTGAAGAAAGCCCTTTACAGGCTTTTTAAAAAATCAAAATTAAGTGGTACTTAAATCATCAAAACATCACCAGCTGCTCCTGGAGGTGCTCACAATTTCACCTGCAATTTCCCCCAAGTTCTGGCACACCTCAGCCTTATCTTTGTTGACCACTGCCACCATGGACACCCTGTCAAGATCCACAATAAAGGTATTTCTCACTTTTTTTCTCTTGATCTTCCCAACATGTCTTGCTGAATCTACTGTGGGAAGTATGCTGCTGCTTTCTTTTTACCCTCTTGCTCACTTGCCAGGAGTAAAGCTGTGGGAGCTGTGGGAGCTCTTACCCACATCTTTCAGTTTTGCGGTGTCCTCATCTGATGAATTTAAGACAGACGTGGTAAATGAAAGTTTAGAGCACTGAAATTTAACAAACATACACACAGGCATTCCCTCAAATAGCCTGCAGCCTTGTGCATCCTCCTGTGATGTGGAAGCTGTGGTATGAATTCAGAATGGGAAGCACCAGCCAGCATTTGTAAAAGGAAGTTCTTTTGGTTTTACCGACTGTAAATATTTGTACACAGCAAATGCTTAAATCCTTAAAAGCAACCAAGCACTACCACACATAAAGAAACTATGGCTTCATCTATGCAGTGGCAGGCAGCCATACACCACCCTCTCTCTCTTTTAATTTAGTTCACAAAACTTTGAACGTGTAAGTTTAGAAGTCTAATCTGTCTGATCATTTATAGCAGTATATTAAGGACATTATCCGAGGCTCTTTTCTACATAATACTGTCAATAACAAGCTGATAAAGAATTGTTAGTACTGACCTAGCTAGCCCCTTTAAAGAAATAACTATTATCTTTTAATTGGAAAATAGTATTTTTATAGGAAGATAATTTTGAAGGTGCCAGCAGGAACAGAGTGCTGCTCTATTACAGGGCAAGAAAAGCAGAAGGTCTCACACTACAATTAGTGTTGACAGAGTTAGGGACTGGCACTCAGGCATTGTTTTAATTCCTACAGATCCCTCTCCCTTTGCAGATTTAAATAGCATGGTCATAGGATAGAAATTTCTTCAAATAACATTGCCCTAATAACTTTCTGTCAGCTCGTCTCTGCATCTTCCAGCTGACATAAAAAATTGTAAAGACAGCCTCTTGTTCTGGCGATGCAGCACTGAGTGACCCTGACATTTCTGCGTTTAAAATCCGTCTGATGCCTCAGAATTTCCACCTAACCGAACAGAACAGAGGTGTTTGGTCCCCTCTTTTGTTAAGATTTAAATGATTCACAAAAAAAAAGGCAAAACTGATGCAGGCAATGAACTGGGAGCTTTCTTCTGCTGCATTTATCAATTGTCTTGACTCCAGGTAACCCAGGAGAAAGATGCCAGCACTGGGGAGCATTAGGCAGAACTACGATGGAACCATTAACAGGGAGGAGTGTCTGAGTGCTGGGGCTTATCCAAAGTGGCCACTGTCACATGTCCACGTTAGCTTTCCAGAACAGGTTTATTTTTAGTAATGAGAGTTGTAGGAAGATAAAATGGATGTAAAGGCGAGGTGCATTACGATTACATCAGCTCTGGAGATGACGTGGTGACTCACTGTGTGAATCGGAAAGGTCAGCTTCTACTCGTGTTTGTGCAGCTCTGGTGAAGCTGATACACTCTGTAGGTGTTACATGAGAACATCACCTGAGAGTTCAATAATCACATATGACTACATGAATCTGACAATGGCATTTATACTGACAGTTTGTAAGCCTGCACTTGTTCTGCACACATATACTTTAAAAATACCTTCCCACACCGTTTCACATCAATGATTAACTCAGACGTTATTTCCCCAATAAAATATCTCAGTCACATCTCAGAGAAGTGCCAGATCAGAATTAGACAATATGCCTGAAGTATAAATATATAAAAAATGAAGTGTTAAAGAACAATGGTATTGATCTTCTGTGACAAATATTCTCTTCACCTACTCAGGATATGCAGCCCTTGTCTTGTAAGATGCAAGTTGTGTGATTCACAGAGTTGTACCAAGGACAAGTGATGTCAGACAAAGATCAGTGAATATTCATTTCCAAAGGGCTGCACGTTCTGCTAAACAGAGATGTGACACTTGGAAAGGGTTGCTTTGTGGTTGGTTTTTGGTTTGGTTTTGGTTTAAATGTCGGTATCCAAATGAAGATACAATATTAACAAGAAAATAAAACTGTAAAAGAGATTACCTCAGTTTGTGACCTTGTGAATCTGCCTTACTATATGATGAAGCTCACACATGATTTTGTGAGTTAAGCATTAACCATCTCTGTTGACTCGAAGTGATTGGCTTAAGACTTCTGGAGAGATAATAAGCTAAAAAAAGCCGCAATTAAGACAACAGCAGGAAAGAAAAAACCCCAGATATATCTCATTTTTTGCAGAAGATGATAGGAACATTTAAAGTATTTTTCTTATACAAATACCTCTGCTGTTTTTAAAAGGATTGAATGTTTTTTTACGAGGATTAAGTAACAGCTAGCAGGACTACTACTCTTTAAGTGCTAGAACTTTTAATATAGATTTTCATGCAAATATCTGAATAAATGTACTTCAAGCTGTCCAAAAATCCCATTTTCTGGTAAAAGTACTTGTGACTTGGTCTTCATGCCATCCATGTTATAAAAGAACAGGATTTTCTAGCAACTGCAAGTGGTCTCAGTAGTGATAGTTAATGATTTTAGACATAAAAATATGCTCATTGTATGCTTGATTTAAATTTTTTTTTTCATATTTATAGATCCACACATGGGTCAGGCAGTGATTAATTGTAAGAGATTATTTAGATTCCTTATATTGTAAAATAAGTTTGTCTTCTAATTTTTTATGTGTTCTTTTCTTTGCCTTTCTCACAGTTTTTCTTTCCTTCTCGTCCTATTTTGTTAATTTCACATCCATTTTTCTCATACACACTATTCTTCTTATTCATTCTCATTCTTATTCTGTATAGGCTCTCTCCTTCTTTGTGCCCCTTTCAGCACTCTTGGTTTTTCCTTCCAACCTGCCTGTTTCTGTCCTTGCTCCCAGGTGCCATTCTTGGCTGACCACTGCCAGACGCCCGCCCATCATTAGGCTTCAGAGTCCTTCCCTACCAGCCATCTTCCAGCCACCCCAGGCCAGCAGCCAGCTTCCTCATACGAGGCTCTGCCATATCCATGCAAATCTCTGGATCCATGGGATCATTTAAGGTCAGGAGGTGTCACCAAAGTCAGGAATGAACTCCTGAACACCGATGCTGTCTGGAGAAGCCGGCATTATTTACTAGGGCGCCCCGTGCACGGGGGATCGTGCCACCCATTGTGCATAGCCACTCGTCTCTGCAGAAGCTTTATACTGTCAAAATGTGCATATCCATTACTTTTCCAAGAGATTATTAACATATTCATTACATTTCCAGGTACTCATGGAGAGATTTAAATATCCTTTTTGCACACGTACTGGTCTCTTTGGGGGGTCACCTGGTAATCGTCATTTTTGTTACCGTGCCCTTCAGTTGAACTTTTCCACTACAGACGCTCAGTTGTTCTTTTGGCTGTTTCCAATGCTTCTGGCGGCACAAAACCGGTTTATTCCAGCGTCACTACCTTCTCAGCCCTATTGCAAAGATTCAACACCTCAAGTCACCTGTTATCTCTCTATTTTAGACTGTAAACCTGACTAGGCCTGGCTGGTGTGTAACTCGTGGAGGGGCCGCAGTTCGTTTGGAGAAAGAGAACATCAAGCGCCCTGGGTGGCCGCTCTGAAATAATTTTATAGAGATTTGGGGATTTTTTTCATAATCACTTTTGCACCCACGGTGAAGAAAAGTGTCCCCCGAGATACTGAAGGAGGGAGCAGTGCTGACCTGTCACAATGACTGCAGCAGAAGTTAGATCAATCTGTTCTCTCTGGGGATGAAACAGAAACCCCTGGGTTCGGCTACAAAATGCCTCGGTTCCTTCTTGCAGTGCAGGAGGCCTTTCCCTATGGACCAGTGAGGAATTAGTGTTACTTGTTATTTTGCACTCAGAAGGAAACACAAACAGCATGAGTGTTCAGTTACATCAGCAAATGCTCCATCTTCTACATTCTCTCCTTACAATGTTCTGGCTTGTCTTAGATTTAACGTGTTTCTCTATGACCAGGTGCCAGGCTGGGGTAAAACTGAACCACCTGTCTGCTTCCAGCTGCAAAAGCAAGCTAAGAAATATAAGGCAGTTTTGCTTAGACATGTTGCCACCTATTGACAAGAACAGGTCAGTTGACCATTTATAGGTCAAGAAGCCAAGACCACAAGAAACCAATCAAAATCAGAAGGTGAATTAAGTGTAGATGCCATAGTCAATACAGCTTGAGAAAAGGAAGGTATTTCAACCCATTCTAGTTAACTCCAACTGCTGTCCTACAATATCTGGTATTAAAATGGAAACACGTAACAAGTTACACTGTTCAAACATTCCCAGGTGAAATGAAGAACCCGCCAATGAAAAGAACGCTGTATGTGGAACCTGGAACAGGTGAAAAAGCTGTAAGGCATAGAAATTGATGTGCTTGATCCAAATGGCTCTGAATCTTTGACTTTAAGTCTTCACAAGTACTTTCACCTGTGAAAGATGCCACTTCAGACCTTTCTGGAAGAATACAAAAGCCATTATCTCTCAGAAGATGCTCAATGACACTTCAGCTGAGATTGCTTCCTGTAGTCACAATGCTAGAGCAACAGAGCAAAGGGTGAAAAAGGAGCCGACATGTGAATGTCAGGGGACCAAAAAATGGAAATTCATGAATTGTTGTTTATCTCAAGCCAGACAAACATCTCACTCCTGCAAAAAGGTCCTGAGCAGTTGCACTGGCACTGTGCTCTTACATCAGACAAAAGTACTGCAACTATTTCTAATCCTTTTGCTTTGAAAAGGAAGAGTCATCATACCTGTATGCAGATTCCACATACAAACCAAAACTTCATCTCTTCACCCAATACTCACGGGAAAACCTCTAGAGAAGAAGGCAGGAGCTGAGTGCTAGTGTTCAATAACAGCTCCAAGCAGTTTGCTTTGTCTCCTAAAACACCTGGGAATTGCTTAGGGAAATCTGGAAATCTTTTAGAACACTAATTTGTATAGGAAGTACGTTATGATTATTGAAGAAGCGTATCTTTAAGTAGAGTGGCACATCAGCTGGAGGTGCAGAGTACAAAAGTTGGAAGTTAGAAGAGGGCCACCACTTTTCTGGCGGCAAATGTGATTTTTCAAGCGAGGGTGCCTCTGTCCTGGAGGGAGGAGTGCCACCTACTGAACCGCGAACAGTCAGCGCCTACGCCCACAACAGCACCAGGCTGCTGACAGGATGAGTCTTCTGCATTCCTCCACCCTTCCTGCAGAACAAAAGCTGAACGTTTCCATCTGAAATGACAGTAAATTTTTTGTACCTTTTTCGTATTTTGTTGCAACTCAAGAGGGAAAGTCATAAACCTTTTGAAAGGTTATAAGGTTCTATTAAAAACCAGGTCATTATAGTTGATACTAGACTCTATATGCATCTTTTATCTCTCAGTACTCTGGATACCTGAAAACCTCAGCCATTTACTATCTGGACTCAACTACTGGTTGTTAATTTCCAGGAAACAGTTTTTTTTGTTGTAGTCACTTGTCCTAACTGCTGTTCAATTCTGGTGCTACAGTTACCCAAGTGCAGTATCACCCTGAGAGAACAGGGACACCCTCTAACAGTTTTCTTCCCTTCTTTGTACCCCTCCACCTATGGTAATATATTTTCTAATCCTGTTTTTTTGTATTTAGATACAAAATGCAAGCTCTACAAAAACATTCTTCACAAATAGCCCCAAGATAAATAAATCCATATATACTTGTTTCAATCCTGTTTTCCACTAAATAAAAAATTCAAACATTTGTGTATCTATGAAACTACTGTCATTTTCCATAGTCTCTCCCATTCAACAACTGGCAGTACTGCTGCTTCAGTGGGAAAACTGAAAACTGAACTGCATTATCAATTAACAGTAAGTAAAGCCAAACCTATTTGTTATAGCAATTATAAGTTGCAACCATTGCAGACAGGTAGTAAATTCTTTAGGACTACAGAAAAAAATAATGTTTAAAGTTGCAGGGAAATGCTAAACTTTATTTCCATGTTTTCCAGTATCTCATGCCAGGTGAGATTTTTGCTGAGGTTTTTGAAACTGTCAAATCAGACCGATTAGTCAAGTTTTACTACAACCTGATACAAGATAATATTTCTAAGAACCACACTCACAGATTATTGCTACAAGACCTGTAGCAGAAGACCTGAAAAGCTGCTAAATAAAGGCCTAGAACATAAAGAAACAAATACACAACACTTCAGCGCCCTAAGCTTCATCCAGTTACTGCCCTTGAATACACTGGGTTCTTCTAGCACAGGAAACAGCAGCTTTTTGTTTATGTGTAAATTCTCTCAAGAATAAAACCATTCCCTTCCAAGGAAAGGAAATAAACTCAAGGGCTAGAGCAGCTAGAAGTGCTTCCTGTATTCAAGGTGCCAAAACAAAACAAGTGAAAAGGGAATTGTTGACAACAGTGTAAGAATACAATGATGGAACACCTGAAAGTTAAATCAGCATTTTCCTCCTTTTGTTTTGGGTCCAAACTTCCAAAGGACTGATTCCAGAGAACTGCTGTCAAATGCCAGAGCCAGAAAGAATATCTGCCTGTAATTCCATTGTTTTGACAGAAAGCAATCAGTTTGCCAGCATGCAATTTCTTTAAGTGAAGGAAATTCAGGAACTAAACACAAACCGGTCAGAGATGCTTTCACTGCCAGCAGAAGAAATAAGTGAATACTCAGCCACAGGAAACAAGAAAGTAGTTAAAAAATACACGAGGCTTCCCCAATCTCTAAACAGCCATTATTTTCTCTGAATCAAGAGTTAAAGGTTTGTCCTGCCTTTTAGACTGTCTGCCATTTGTGAGTTTCATGAGGGTTGGTCTGTCAAAGTATCTGACTTTTGTCCACGGGCCAAATCTGTTCTGAATAACGAAAAACCTGAAATAACAGCCCCTGCTGAGCAGAGTCATCCCTGAACAGGAACAGGGCCATTATTCCTAAAAGGACAGTCAGCTTCTTAAAACATCTGACACTCATAATTTTAAATGCTCTGAACAGGAATTGAGTTTCTAGATACTTATACTCCCCTCTGGAAAGACCTTCTGTACTTTGCTACCACCAGGGCTGAACGCTGCCTTGTGCAAATACCTCCCTCAGAGTATGATGGGACTGAAACCAGCAGCCCGCTACGCGTCAGAGAAAGCTTCATTCCTGACTATAGCTGGTGTCACAGTACAGAGGGACCTTCAGTCAAGGACCATCACCTCCTCTGAATTATATATACAAGATACACAGGTAACAGTGGAAATCAGCATTTGATATCCTCCAACTAGCAGAAAATGGGATCATTACTAAGCATGGGAACTGTACAGGAAGAAAAGGGACAAAGTCTGATCCATACTCCAACTGACTGTAGCTTTTTTTTTTCTTCCCCCAGATACTCATAGTGGCAAAAATTATTTTATCAGTTATACAAAATATATTGCAAAATAATTCACTGAGAATTAGAACTACACAGGGCAACCTTTGCTGCCTCTGGAGATCAAGGACCGACGCTGTAAGATAGTTTTGGTTTATAAAATCTCTACCAATCCAGAAGACACCCAGCTTTCCAAAGGTAAGATGTTAAGGAGTAAGGGGTGGTACTTGCCAATAGGCACTGAATACCCCACCCACGCCTCTGGAGGCAGGAGATCACAGCCATTAAAACAGAAGGCAAAAATTGATTGAAGTTAACTTTATTCCAAAATATGCATTAATTTACAGGACTAAATAGTGCTTCATTTATGAACAAAATGTTTCCATACTTGTGAATAACTTACTAGTAGCTTTGTGTAACACTTCAGTTTCCAACAGATGGAAATATGAAACAGTATTTTGGCACAAGGTTTTCTCTGCATGCATTAATATACTTAAAAGTTTCACAATTACTAGGACAACATTCCTTCTTTGGGATTGTCACTTGTAAAAGTAGGTCTAAGAAGTGAATGCTTGCTTTTGTCTGCCCATTGCAAGTTTACTGGCTTAAGTAGCAAGGATTAAACGTGGACATCCTTTGAAAACTAGATATGTCCACTAGAGCAAAATCCCCCTAGTGATGAGAAGAAAAATATTTCACAGACTTTTCTCAGCCTTATTGAGATTACCTCACACATGCTTTGGGCAAGACTCACCCATGAAATTTATTACTCATCTATTCCAAGTAATTACAAGTTTAAATTAGATCATAATCAGGTGTTGAATTCTGTAAGCTGAAAAAAAATATGGCTTTCATACCTAGCTTTATCACAGATGCACTTGCAAATACCTGCAGACAGAAGTACTGTCAATCTAGCTCCGCATGCAGGTGCGTGAAGCATGCGTGTAAAGCATGAGTAGTTGTGACAGGTACAGTTTACATCATCACAAGTCATCTGCTGTAGTCCATCGCTAGTTATGTTGCAGATACTGCTGTAAAGCCACTATAGGAAAAAGAATCAGAAGCAAAAGACTTCTGTTATTTAACTCAGCAGCTCTCTCAGGAGTTTTCACTGTTTCAGGCTGTCCGATTACATTTTTGGTGAAGTGGAAGAGTCACGTGCACGAGCACAAACGTTCCCTCAACCTGACTGCAAGGCAGAGCTGAGCCACGTAGGTCCTTGGTTCTGTTCATTGCATAGCAATGGCATTTTAAACAAGAAAATTCAGTCGTGCTCTAAGCAGCAAGCACACACATAAATTCACATCAACTGTTAAAAAACAACAGCAAAAGAACCAGAAGATGCACGCTTGCACCACGCACTGATGCTCGAACAACCCTATCCTCGTGGTGGTCATAGGGAGTTACCCGTGGAAGTCTCTTTCCAGCAGGCCTCTTCTACTGGGAACACAAGCGTAGCAGCACCTTAAACCAGACACGAATGAAAAAGCTTCCAAGGCCCAGAATGTCAGCAACATTTTGGTGTGATGGATTTGGAACAGTAAATTGTACATTAAGATCACATTTAAAAAAACAACAGGTCAGAAATACATTAAAGCAAAGGAAGCTGTACAGCCTTAATGATAAAGGCAGGTACATTTGGTTCACCTCTGAGCTGTCATTTCAGTAACACTCTTGCGAGTTGAGCACCCTACGTTCATTCAGTTTATATCAGTCCTAGTGACTTACCCTATATTTGGAAGCCTATTAAAAAACCCCTACCACCCTAAGATCCCAGTCCTGCCAACATGGGCATCTCTACCCAGCCTCACAAAAAAAAAAAAAGAAAAATTATTCAGATCTGACTAAGCATGAGCATGTGTTGCCAGGATAAGGATATAAAACAGTGTATCAGAGCTTTGTTCTGCTGCCTCTGCACAATCAAGGTACATATGACTAACAAGGAAATTCAGCCTTTTGTTTTCAACAGAAAAAATTACTGCATGTGCACCTTGGAATAGAAATTTGAAAGGAGTGTTAGTTATGTACATGAATTTACAGACACTGATTGAATTGTTCAAAAGTAGACGAGGTCTCATAAGGCTTGTTTTACAGCTGCTTAGGTTACAGCTGCAAGTATACATTATCTTTAAAGAGTTCATATCCTTTGGAAGTGAAAATGTTCTAGACACAAGCAGCTTTGCATAGCTAAGAATATGCTGCGTTAGTAAACGCTGACTTTAAATTAAACTACCAATTTCTCCCGGCTGACACGAAGAGTTGAGGGTGGATGCCCTCCCTACCCAAAGCAGAAAGAACTATTTACAACCACATCAGCGGAAACAGACGCAAATAAAGCCAAAAGTAGAAGAAACATACATCTACTGTCCTACAAACTTTTAGTATTGTGACAAATACACAGAAAACAAGACAGACATTTTACTTTTCAGCTGTTCTGTGCTTATGTTCTCACAGATCACATGTCCAAGTTCGCTGTTTCATTTGTTTGATTTTTTTTATATACACTAAAGAAAAGCTCCAGTGAAACTACAAAACCACTAATTTAATTTTAGAGTAGCATTACACAGGCATCCAGATCAAGATCCAGCAATTGCAGTGTAACAGAATTAAACAGGAAATGCAAAGAGTGAGTACAAGTGACATTAGTATCGCTTCCAGAGAAAAATTTGTGCTAAGAGGCTACGGAGAATCTGATGTTACTTTTTGTGAAGCAGTTCAGATGGCAGTAGAGGATACAAAAGAGAATAAGCAAAGTAGTAAGTCACTGCTGACCAATACTGACAAAGGAGACAGTGCCTTAATAATCAAATCAGAGATAAACTGCAGAAAAAGGGAGATAAGTATCATTTTAGTACTACCCAGAAATAGTTTGGACTGATGTTTATTTTTAAAACAACAGCCAAATTAGAAAATTAGTAATTTTAAATAACTTGTTCAAATTTGAAGAATATTCAGCAACAGTATTTCAGCTCAGGTTTCATTAGGTTCACTGTGGGATTCTGCAAACTATGAAGTCCAGTTGCAATCTTCACATTTTCACAAATATACTTAATAAATCCAAACTGAGGGACACATGCCAGCAACACAGGATCCAAACCCGTTTCTGAATTTTATGAGTAATTTATGAAGAACCAAATAAATTAATTTTGGTCAGAATGAGCCACTTCCCTAAGACAATGCAGACATATTCAATAATTTCTTAATATTTCAATAAATTACACTGTCAAGAAATAATTTAATGTTGGTAGTACTGCATTCACCTAATTACAGTCTGAGGTATTTTAAACCCATAAGATAAGGGAATGGTATTTGCATGTTCCAATAAAACACATAAAGCTCATAATACTTCTAATTATAAAGTACAATGAGTAACAATTACATTGTAAGATTGTGTCCTCACAAACTTTGTTTTTTTCTGATAGTCACTGATGGCAAGAGCTTTGGCTTACACCACAAGAACATGGTGATTCTCATTCTGGTTTTTAGATTAATTTCCCAGTTCTCTAAGTACCAGCTGGTCTCTCAGATGGCTACAATTCAAAGCCTTCTGTAATTCTGCTCCTCAACACCTAAGACTCCTTCTCTTGCAGAAAAAAAGACTGCCTTTCTAAATTCAGAGGTAATAAAGTTTCTCACTTCTGCCTTCTACAGCTGTGGAAAATGCAGTTTTCCCCAACCAGATTTACAGTAACTGCTTCTCTTTTTTGTGTCAGTACAGACAACTTGCACGTGGGAAACACAGAAGCCTATGTATGAAGAAATGTTCTCTGGTATTCCAGCCAGAGGAAGGAAAGGAGAAGGAAAAACACTTTAAAACTTGAAGATGCAACACTACTATAAAAATACTGCAACAGAATAAATTAACCTAATTTTGTCATTTATCTCATTTCCCAATTTCAAAGTAGGCAGGTAAATATGAATCAGTTATAGCTTCAGAATAAACAGAATTACAAGTGGTGCCTTCCCTTTTTTAACAGATCCCACCTTTAAGATCAGAACTCTGGGCACTTTGAAAACTGGGGGGACTTTCCCCAAAGCAAAATTACTGTTCTCCTGGGGGGACACTGCAAGATTCCTTTCTGCAGTTCTTCAGCCAAAGACTCCAAGTGTCTGAACTCACACCTAGAAATGCTGAAAAATTAAACAGGCAACACAGCTGTGGTTTCAGGAGTTTTTCAGGAGGAAACGTGAGTTTTAGGGTTAATCTACAGTGATTACTTCCAGTAAAAGCAGAGATGCTTCTGTATTAGTGTGGTAACTATGGCAATTAATAGAGCAGTAGGAAGAGACAAAAATATTGAGGAGTATTGCTCATTTTCAACAGAACAATAGATGCAATGGATGAGCAACTGAACTCCCACATCCTTGAGTGAGGATATGAAGCACAAAGGGTAGTGAGTCTTCAGAAACTAAGCCTTGGATGTACATTTACTGCTGGGCTGCCTAGTAAAGATGCAGCCAGTATCTCTCCTCTCACAGTGGAGGAGGAAAGTCTATTACAGGCCCAGGAACTTGACATGAAGAGGTTTCTCTTTTCATTTACGGTAACAGAAACTAAAACCTGTTCAGGACAAAACCAGAGGCCTATATTTTGTAGGTACTATAGTAAGAGATAAAAGTTACTTAAGGCCAAATTCCAATATACATTCACAACTGGCTTAATTTTTTCCATGCAAATGAAAAATGCTCCAAACAATGTCATAAGGGGCAAGATGAACATTAAAAAAAAGATAAAAATCCAAGAGGTCACACATTTCTTCTCTGAAAAATCAGTTTGTTTCAGAAAAACTCTAAAGCTGCAGGAACCAAGGGCTGTGCATCAACGTGCAAAACCAAGATACAACTGTTCTGAAAGGGTTTCTGTGAGCTCATCTCCCAGCTCTGTTGTAAAGATTCCAATTGTTTTTGGAAATGGGAAGTCCAAAACCAGGAGTCTAGGTGAGTGAGTATTTTAGATAATTTAATTTCCTATCTCTAAATATTTCTGTTAAAGTAATAGAGGTATAAACCACTGTAACACTTCCCAGCTCGTATCTTAATATAGCTAGGAGAATTCCAGTGAAAACAAATTATTCCAGTCTTTGAGGTACACACATTGTAACATCTGCATCTTACTGTCAGAAATAAGCAAATCCCTCCTGGAGATTCTAACAATGTTAGTCCCATTTACTACACTAGCTAAAAGGACAACATATTAATTTTCCCCTATAATTATGTATTCCAAGTTCTCTTCCTACCCTTCAAAGGGCATCAATGCCACTCAGGGGAAAAAAAATTAAAAAGCACTATTTTTGACATATTTTTAATAATAAATAAATTAAACAAGTAAAAAGTCTGTGTCTAGTGTGATGGACAGGTACTTGGAAAATACCAACTTAGGCAGGAGAAAGAGCTGTGAAGGCATAAAGTGAAAGACAACAATGCAGCTTATGATGTTTGTGCCAGATTTAAAATACAAGCTACTAAAAAAAGTAAACAGAAGTAGCTTAAACTAATAGAATCCTCTCCCCTAAGTTCAGGGCAGCATCTGAACTGGACAGGTCAGGGCTTTGGTCCTGCACACTGGAACCCTGTATGTATGCCATGAATAGATAGAGAGAGAGAGATACACAGAACAAGTTGAAAAGTTCCTCCATTTAAATGAAAGCAGTATCAGCTTTGTAAAGAAGCTTGAGGAAAAAACATAGGCACCACATAAGTTTTTTTTAAGGTTCAAATGTACATTAACACATTACAGCCCCCTTTTCCTCCCCATTTATACACACATAGCTTATGTAAAGTTCCATAATCAATAGAGTACCTTCAGCATGAAAAGTCTCTCAGGCCAACTGCTCACAGTAACTACATTCAATAATGTGAAGTGGATAAATTGGTCAAGTCGTCTCTCCTACCCCAATAACTTAATTTCAAACCACAGGAAACAGTCACATTGCGTAGTACTCAATGGCTGGGCTTGTCAGAGCTCTGAAACAAGGAGCACAGCTCTTCACAGGTCTGTGTTTCGACTGAACTGAACTGGGACTCCATTGTATTCCAGGCTAAGTCAGCCAGAAGAAAGTCATCCATGGCTGTCTGTGTCTCATTGCTGGTAAGGAACAAACTCCCCAGATTCTCAAAGCAGCTATCCATAGTCTGTGTTTCAGCACTGCTGAGCTGGACTTTGCTTTCCATATTCTGAGCAGGTATATTTTTAGTAGCTGGATATACTTCTGTCTGGGTTTCTGTATCAGATGAGTCAGTACTCATGGAGAAACTAGACTGCTTGAGAATGCTTCCTAAAGGCAGATGGGTATTGCTGTCCAAAAAGAAATTCAAGTCTGTCTGTGTCTGTGTGTCAAACATCTCCAAACCTAGGAAGCTGGAATTTCCTCGGCAGCTATATGACTGAGTGGCACTATCTGAAAATAAGAAATCAGTCTGAGTTTCAATGTCCAGTGACTCCAAAACTGGCTCAGAATTTAGGGTACCAAGCTCACTCTCTTCAGTCTGAGTTTGGATATTGGATGCTGAAAAGAACTCTTCAATGTCAAAGTCTATCCCTGTGCTCTGTGATGGACCAGACGGCAGATGCGTGTCAGCGTTAGAACTTGTCTCGGACAAAAGGCCACGATTATCCAGGGTCTGGCCAGACATGTTTCCTGAAAAGATGTTTTCCAGATCACTTAGTAAGTCCATTGTCTGGGTTTGATTATCCATGGTATTCTGAGGTGGAAGTATATTAGTCTGTGTATTGAAGCTGATAAGGGATTCAGACTTCACCGTATCTTGATTCAGGCTCTTGCCATTACTCCTTTGCAGCAAGGTTTGATCTATATTCGCAGGCATTAAATTGTTTTCTGGAAGTTCTATGTGAGTAGGGACATTATATGATGAATGAACATTGTCAAAGATGTCACTGCACGTTACAGCCTGGTCCATTTGCACTCGCCCATCAACAGAGTCCTGTGCCCTACTGGCACTGGTTTGAGTCTCTCTGGAAATGCCACACACTGGAAAACAAACCTGACTGAAAGCATCAGTCTGAGCAGCTATGGATGAAGTCAGTTTGGAAGCAGGCAGCAGCGTCTGTGTTTGTACACTGATGGGTAATGAAACCTGTGAACTGAACGAGAGATCTGTCTGAGAGCAAGAGGATACAGAAGAACTGGGAGTCCAGGCTGCAGCTGGTACAAAGTTCTGTGAAATATAAGATAAGTCAGTCTGTATATTTATTGAAGAAATTTTATTCTTGTGACAAGCGTTCCCCAGCTCTTGCCCTGTGTTATTCAGCGTAGCCTTATCCAACTCAACTTGTACACCAGTACTCACTGGTTCACCATCACCAGAATTAGTCACTTTTGAAACAGGCATACTGTCTTTAAATACAAGTGTTTCTGCCTCCAGTGCTGGAATCAGAATTCCTATAGACTGAGGCAATAAATGAACAGTACTTACAACTGAACCTCGATTATCAACAGCTACTACAGCAGGCTTGACAGAAGAGTCAGTTGCAGATACATATACAGGCAAGTGAGCAAGCTGCATCACTGGAAGTTTAACCAAAGCCACCTTGGGCTTTGGTAAAAGCATCTTCGGTGTACACTTTGGCTGCGTTTGGTTTGTGAAGTTAGAACTGCAGGAGCCTTCCAAAGAGGCCACTATTTTCACTTCAGAGGACTCCAGTTCCTGAGCAGCAGGATTACTGTTGTGTGTATTGATGAATGCTTCATTTGCTTTCTCTGCCAACTGCTGATTATGTACGGAGGTTTCCATTTTCCTTTTCTTACTAGGAGGATCCCTGTGAACATGAGATCAATAATTTATACTCCTTTCAAGCACAAAACATTTGCCTTCCATTCTTTCAAGTCCAAATATAAACTGAAGTGACAGATGAGGTTGGATACAAGAAGAAAACTAGTCCTGATTAGAACATAAAAACACTCAATAAACTTCAGTTTTGTAAAATTTCATTCCTCACTCTCCTATTTAAAAAAAGAAAAAAGGTCACCTCTTTTCTGGAGACCTATTTCTAAATGGAGGTGGGGGTTTAGATGGCTTCTTCCCCCTTGTGCATTAAGCACTCTGATTTGAATACATGTTTAATTTGTTTCTTTGATGCTAACTCAGACTGAGCATTGAAGGGAAAGCACTCTTAAAATTAGCGTACAAGTAAAGGTGTCTCATGAAAACTGAAGATACAATTGGCACTCCTTCACATAAAACCTAATTTTGCAGCAGTTAAATCTCCAAGACAGACAGGCTAGGCCTTCAGAAAACAGATTCCCTGTTATGAAATGTATGTACATGTTAAGACAACTAAAAATCTAAACATAAATATATAGGCATTTAAAAATAAAGAATCCACTATACTTGCAAAGATGACTATAAAAGAAAATAAACTGAACTGCATTCCACACCAGAGCTGCCAGCTATAAACATTCCCAAATCATCACTACTCTCACAGAACTGTAAATGCAGATGCAACAAGAACCACTAGCATTTATACCATGCAGTGCAGTGTCATCAGTACTTTTTGTTTTATATGTGGGGAAACCTGATGGTATTGATTAGACAATCACCATTGCCTTCAACAAAACAGAAACTACTAAAAGCAACAGAACAAAGAAACTGCAAACAGCTTTACAACTAAAACAGTGTGAGCCTACTTCCAATTTAATTAAGAGAAAGGAGACAAAAGCCAATATGTGGAGACAGAGGATGTGAGGATGAATATAAGTATCACCACTTAACTGCTTCCCTTTTACCTGTGTTCTGCAGGAATTTCATGGCCAGTTCTGTAAATATGAGACAGTAATGCTGTTCTGCTGGCATATGGGCACCCACAGGTACACTGGAAAGTCTTGCCACAGACCTCTATATGCCGCTTCAGATACCATTCTGTACCATAGGAGTTACTGCATTTATCACATTTGTGCTTCTTCTCAGCATGCATTTTCATAAAGTGCTAGAACACACAATGGAAAGTAAACATCAGCCTCCAGCTAAGATTAAAAAAAAGAGAATCATGTTTAAGGGAGACAGTAATATTTGCATTTTTTTAAATTGTTAAATAGCACTGAAGATCAGAATTAAAAATTTTTTAAAAGTCTAATGAGGAGTAACTTACCTAAATAAATCACCAGAAAGAATTTAAAGTTTGCAAATCTGCTTGGGATATGTACATCTTAAAAGGCAGATAAACATTTATGTGTCTTAATGATATTGGAGGTTTCCTATGGACATTAACAAATCTATAGATGAATCTTGCCAAAAAGCATAGTAAGTATATATTGCAACATGTGCACACTCCCAAAGATCTACAACTGAGCAAGAAGTCTCAAGTCAAACAGGTCAATTTCAGAGCAAACACCAGAATTTTTTCCTTTTCATTTACAGCACTAAGTGCTAGCCACTCATCTCCTGTGGTCTCCTCAGCTCATCACAGGTAGCCAACTGCACAAAGGTGTTTTTTTTTACTCACTCATGCAGAAACCAGTCTGAAATGTTTTCTTAAACAGGTAGCTAGTAAACAAGTGCATTTTGATACTAAAGCAGAGAAGAACTCTTAATTCTTGACCACTCGAAAAAGCAGTTTAAAAGCATCAGCCACATTTTAAACCTTTATGGGTTGCTACTGTGATTTTTTTCCTCTCTTTGATCTTTAACCATCTTTTAAAGCTGTGGAGAGGGGCTGTCTTCTAGTTTAACAGAACATACCAAAAGGTTCAAGTCCTCTAATGTCAACATGCAAATTAATTAACCATATGCCCATGTGGTGTTTCTGCATACAATGCTCCAGCTCCTGGATATATGCTGAGAGGCTTTCCTCATATCTGAATGCAAAAGTGTAAACTCTCTGGAATAGAGACAGTCAGGACTAAATCAGTAGGAAAATAATACATTAGGAAATAGCAGTACCTGTTTTACAAGAGAAAATTGGGAAAATGGTCTGTTTGGTCCTCTAGGGCAGCCTTCAATAGGACAGCAGTAGAATTTCTGTGAAGTTTTCAAACCCTTCCTTACTGGTGCATTAAGTTTTCCATCCTGAAAAAGAACCAATTGAGAAGTTCACAGCTCTACAGGTTTGCATGTTAAAGACAATATTCAGAATACATAATAACTTTAGCTCACTGAATTTACACACCTGAATGAGTTGAAGGCATTTTCCTAAGTGATTTCAAAGCTCAAATGGAGTTTTTCACCTGTGTGGATGCTACTTTGCAAATATACCATCAAAATTAACAAGTTAAATTACAACAAGCTCTACAGAGGAGTGGTACTGTACTATTTAGTTTACCAAGATACTTGCTGTCCTAAGCCTGTTCTAAGCACCTTTTGTGTTATCTGAGCCAAAAAGCTTTCCCTACAGATGCTACACTATGCTGCCAATTCAATGTGGTTTTACTTGTCAGTAGCACAGGCTCCTTGAAGTTCTATTAAAATTAGTCACACACAGAGTAAGTAACATGTTTCCCTGATGCTGGAATTTTATTGGCACTATTTAGAGTTTACTTGTAATAAAATGAGAAATGGTAAGTACACTCTGCCACTTAATTCAGATCACAAACCAAATCTCACTTAAGTCTATGAAAAGAACATCTAGTATGCTAATTCTGAACTTCCAAACATTAAGTGACTGGTACATCTGCCCTTCCCATGCAATCTGCTTCTCTGACCATCACATGTACACAACAGAAGAAAGCAACATAACTTGCTCAAAGAAGACCTCAAAAATACATATAAAAAGGACACACAAGTGAGATTGTCTAGACTGTTCAACCACACAGAACCTATCCCTACTGAGGACACAGCCATGGAAACAAGACAAGACAGAACCCTCTAGACATTTCCTATTTGAGAGTCTCAGTGGAAACATCAGGCATCTATGTCTAAGCAGAAAAATAAAAGTGAACTATTAAAAATATGATGCTCAGAGTAGCTCTGAGTCTCCTTACATCCTGAGACTGAGTAGGAGTCCAACCAAATCCCCAGAGCCAGTTACAGTAACCCATGATGGTATCCCCAAGATAATTATTCAGGGGAGAATCACCAGTGTACCCTGGTTGAGCTCTGTGTCTGACTTTCCTTCGCATGACGACAGCGACAGTGAGCACAGAAAGCGCTGAAATGTTGATTTCACACCAGTCACTCCCCAGCCACCTTCTTTGGGCAGATCTCCAGTTGCTTCACGTTTACACAGGTTAGACCAAACAAAGAACCCACAAAGTGCAATAGCTGTCCCGTGTGAAGCAATCAGAACGTACTGCAGCTGCCAGAACACAAAGGGGCTCCCTGCTCACACCCCGCTTCTTGCCTAGCTGCAGGTAGTCACAACCCAACAGCTCTGTTCTGAGCTGCTCACGCCTTGCTTCTGAAGCATTCATTTCATTTGCACTTCAGGAATACCACCAGGCAGGTGAGTAGGCCACTTCAATGACTCTGTTTTTCCCTCAAATCATCTCTCAATCTAAGATGCTCTGTGTACAATGTAATCCCTTCAAGCAATATTTCATTTATATTTCCACACACTCAACACTGTTACTCGCTGATATTGCTCCCAGTCCATTTTTGTAAGGACATACCATACTCAAAGAAGTAAAGTTTAGAGCCTCTCAAACAAAATGATCAAATTTCATCAAGAAAACCTGGATCAATTCTCTCAAAAGGGAGTTTTCATGTAATGTTTTCACCTTCTAAGTATCTTTATGTACAGCAGTTTGCCCCATGGACAAACCATTCATAAACAGGCCTGGTTTACCTCTGCTGAATAATTACTGTGATTATTTTTGTACCTCCAAGAGCCACTGCCCAAAACAGGAACATGACTCAAAGAAATCTAGTTTTTCCAGCCCCACTATCCCCAATTACACTTTTTAACCACGAGTTTATCCAGAAACACTTTGACCCGATGACAGTCTCAAAGTCTTCAGAGACAAAAACCTTTGCCTTTAAGTCAAAACCATGCTTGTTCTCTCCCACTGCAGATGAAATCAACATGCTTGGTAAGTGGCAATCTGAGTTACTTATTCCTAAGGACGAGGTTATTCAAAGCACATTTAATGTCACAACCCAACAAACGACAGGACAATATGGAAATTACATTCAGTCACTTCAACAGGTAAACCACAGTCATGTTATTTAGAACCACTTAAGTACAGAATAACAACAAGTGTTTAAAAGCTATATAAACATGAGTGAGACATCTTTTTAACAGCTGGAACACAGACTTCTGAGGCACAGATCATAACACATTTGTTGTGACAAGTTGAGAGATACTCTACACATACAAGGAGCCCTATCCAGACAGTAATCTTGTTTTGACCATCTCCAAGTCCTCCTGGCTCTAAACAGTTAACCTCGCATCTTCTCCAAACCCCATCTGGCCAGCCATATTTCCAATTTTATCACAAGTCCTTTCCTTGTATGTCTGATGGTACTTCCCATGTTTCTGCAATAGCTGCCCACCACAATTATTGCTGGATATCTGTTCAATTAACTTCTCACAACGCAGACACTTGTATCGTGAGCAATGCTGACATCTGGACAGGGCTTGTGACACGGACAATGGAAACTAAAAGTCCTTGTTACTGCTTTAGTCGAGGTGAACTTAGTGATGTCTTGCTTTCCTGCAACAGCAAGGCTTACTCCAAAGGATTAATTCAAAACAGTAAGTTACAGTAGGCGGTAGCCAGCTATTTAAAACTTTTTTTTTTGCAGCAGACCATGCATTTCTTTATAAACAGCACTGAGAGAAGTGTTTATTCTTATTAGAAAAACTATTGTGGTAGTGTAATATTTGCATTTGGGTAACCTACCCTTTCCAGTTCACCACTGACTATTGCAGGAACCCACAGAATCCTCTCCTTTACATGAACTCCTCTAGCTTCATTTTCAAGCTACACAGAAGTCTTCTCCTTTTCCCCATAAAATAATACAGACACAAGACCAAAGAATTAACAACAACAAAAAAATTAAGCCTAATATATTAAGTGGCAGTTTATACCCACTGTTCTCATTTTTTATTGGCTTAGTTAAGCTAAGGAGCCTGAAAGCAAATATTTATAGATCAAAGTTTCATCATATCTTCTTTTGTTCAGATAAACAAGCCAAATTCTTCTAGTTTCCCTTTGTCAGATGCACTTGCCATTCATCACTCCTAGCAGCCTTTTTCTACACCTCTTCTGTGTTCATTTTAGCTGATCTGAATCAGATTCCTACCCTACAGCAGATCCTGCCGACACCTTTAGGATTGCCCTTCCCACAGCAGCGTTACCCTCAGTGCTCGTACGCGAATGACCAAACAGCTCTGCACGTGTTTCCCAGCTCAGCCATTTCAGGACTGATCACATTTTTTGTTATCACTTCACAAGACTCTAACCTTGTACTGCTCTGCTTGACTCTGTTTTTATATGGAAATGCCCTTCCTCTGCTGCGACAATACTTCAAGGTTTTTGGTATCAAAAGATCCTACCAGTGCTACTGTTATTAATGAAAATTAACCAAGTCAACCTCCCTTCTCTTCAACACTACTGCATTCTCTCCTTCCCCAATAGCTTCCTACCATCTCATTAATGAAGTTGCCTCTTCATTAATTCCTCATGTTTCACTAACAAATGCAACTTACTAAATCATTTTTGTCTGGGGAATCAGTTATCTCTTAAAATGAAATACTAATACTAAAATATTAGTCCAAGTCCATATCTTTCTGGAGAAACTGAATAACATACCTCTAGATTTATATCTTTTTACCTTCATACCTTTAGCCTTTCATTCAAGATGTATTCTCAAGCCATGCATAATACTGAGGATATTTTATCTAAAACATAGTATAGAAAAATTAGCCGTCCTTAAGCCTCAATAACATTTTACTCTCAATTACAACACCCTTGGAATAAGTCAGATGTTCCTGAAAATCTCCATCCATGTTTCAGTATTTATCCAAGCTATGACAAGATTTAGTAAAGAGGTGCATGAAATGTGTTATAATTCTTTGAGGCACCACCAGTTAATAGCTATCCAGGCAACTGATGATAAAGAGCATTTCCTCACGCATCACGGCCCGAACACCAGTTCTATGACGCACTCGCTGCAGTCCTCGCTCACAGCTGACAACTGTCCAATGAACCTGAATGAACGTTTTCAACCTCTGTTGTACCTCCACTCATACAAGCACACGCAAGATAAAATATATAACACATACAAAAATTGTTAGGGCACATTAAGGAATGAAATAAAACAATCAGAGATAGAAGACTGAATACTTGATACGATTTCTTTTTGTTCATCACCAGCGACCATCCGTAACACACACCTGATGCTGTAATTAGCCACTGCACAAAACAAGCATGTTTATTGTTTGCTCATGGCTATGAATGCTGCGCTTCAAGTTTTCCAGGAGTAGGATTTATCCTCACACACTTGGTGTTATGATTTTGAGAAAACTAAGGATATCTTTCTGAAAGGGCCCACATGTACGTTTGCTGAACTGTGGCTCTCCTTCCCGCCAGAACAAGCTGTGTTTTCTCTGGAGTACTATGGCAATGAGGGTTTGTTTCCAAAACAGCATCCATGGAGGGGGTTTTTTTGGCTCACAGACATTTTTAAAAACCAAACAAAACCCCCAGGATACCAGCGCTCAGCGTTTGGATTGCGACGGCTTGCCAAGTGCCAAGGGTAGGAAACACGGTCTGTGTGCACAGCACCTCACAAGCCGGGCTGTAACGTCTCACTGCAGACAGATCAGCAACCAGCAAGGGGAACAACAGGAACTGAGTCCCAAAGAACTTTTAACTGCTGCAGTTATGACTGACGCTGGTACAAAACTGGTTAATTTCTATACGTGTTAGTGGAATTCTCAAAATGACCCGTCAGACCGGGCAGCGCGCACCCACACCCACACCCCTGTGTGTTCACACAGACACCTGCCCATGCTTTTCACGTGGGGGAGATTTAAACAAGAGACAACGAGAAACGCCTCGTTATTCCCATTTAGAACAACCCCCCCCCTCAAGTCCTGTTACACCCCCCAAAGCGAACCCCCGCAAAGCCGAACACTGCGGCCGCCTCGGCGGGACGCCCCCGGGCCCGCACAGCGCCGCAGGCCCCCAAAAGGCCCCGCCTTCCCGTCGAGCAGGACCGGACCCCTCACCCGCGGCAACCGGCGGCGACTCCTCGCAGCCGGGCAGGGGCGGGGAGGAGGCCCAGGCGCCAGGGCCTGGCGGGGCGAGGCCGCCCCTCCGGCAGGTCCCCGCGGTGGCTTCAGCCGGCAGCGGAAGCGGGAGCTGCGCCATTACAGAGCCCCACAGCCCACCGTGAGGGGCGGGCGCCCCACCCCCACCGCAGCCGCAGGAGGAGGCGCGGGCCCAGGCGGCGGGGCCGGGCTCCCCTCACGGCGCTGCGGGCCCGAGCCGGGGCGGCGGCGGTACCTGGAGCGGGTGGGCCTTGCTCAGGTGCATGTTGAGGGCCGGGCTGTTGGGCAGGACCTTGCCGCAGCCGGGCACCGTGCACAGGATGTTGGTCCTCACTTGGGACAGCTCTGTCACCGAGGGCCGCACCAGCTCCCCGGCGGGCGGCACGTCCCGCACGGGAACGGGCGCCGGGGGCCGCCCCAACCCCCCGCCACGCCGCCCGGCTGCCGCCGCTGCCGCCGCCATGTTGCTGTCAGCTGCTCGGCCCCCCCACTTCCGGGGACGGCCGCCAATAGTCAGCGCCGCTGTTGAATATTCAGCAGGCGCGTGGCCTGCCCCCCGCCCCCTCCAGTCAGCGTCGCGGTCTGAGGGAAAGAGCCGCCCCGCCCCGGGGCTCCGCCGGTGCCCGAGCGAGGGGCGGAGGGAGCGGCGGTGTGTCCGGGCGTGAGGGACCCTGGAGCCGAAGCCCACGAGAAGGGGCGTGTGCCGGCCTTCACCGTTAGCATCCCGCGGGCGGAGGGGCACATTCGGCCGGGTGCAGGCTGACAGAGCCGGTACACGGCCGATTTTTCCCTTATCGATACGGAGCCCCCCCTTAACTGGGGAAGAGTTCATTGTACAGCCCATGTGCTCTCCTCTGCCCACACGCTGCTGTGTTTGATTAATAAATACATGCCTGGAACTGCTGTTAGCTCCTGTAAGACCCTTGCTTACATGAGAGATGAAATGGATGTCTGAAAATCAGAGATATCACCGTTTCAGTTGTTAGAAAAGGAATGGAGACTGCCTTTCCCAGAAAGAAGAGGTAGAAACAGGCAGTAGGCCAAGGTACTCACAGTACTTTAGAGTATTTTTAAACTTTATGGTAAATCATCATCTCAGGCATTTAGGAGGGAGCGTTAGGAAGAGCACTGCACAGAGGGAAACACATACTGGAATGATAACAGGTCTGACTCTGGGAAGGCTTTCTGAGGGCACGAGTGAGAGATGAGAGAGGTTAAGAGCCAACTCTTAAATGTTTAGCACACATTTTGTGTATCACACAAACCCTGGAATTGTTTCAGAATCCTAACATTAATTATTTAATCAAACTAACATTTAAGCCACATGGGTGGAAGTCCTAAAAATGTATCGCTAGCCGATAGTCCTAAACTAACTTCTTTTTATGTGCAAGTTATACAGAGATGCTGAAAAACAAAACCAACCAAAAAAATCAGTATGTGTTACATTTCGAAGTCAGGCCAACCAAACTTCTATGAGAAGACTTGAATTTACACATTTTCTTACAGTTTGAAAACAAGAACATTGCCATACAACCTCTCAAAATATTTACACAAGTTATGAAGACTGTTTCTGCACATTGACACATCTAAAGTGAATCAGAAATTCCATAAACACAAAATACATGCACAAAGTTTCCAGGTAAGAATTATAAAAGAAACACTTGTACACTATAACTGAATCTTCAGGTCAAATCCATCTCAAAAATGACACAGCAAGGTACATAAATATATGATTTCCAATTACAGTTTACCAACTCTAAAGCACTCCAGTGCAAAGCTGGATAGTGAACGTTGCCATCTTGATTCTGCAATCTTTATGTCCCCAGGCACAAAAAAATTGGTAATGTGCAAGGACTGCAGAAGGATCAAATCTTAATTGAAATATTCCAATATATAGACCTGCTCAAAATAAAATTATTTTGTTTCACTGTATTCCTCTGAGACAAAACTTTGTAAGATATTGATACCAAAAGACAATTTAAAAAAAAAAAAAAAATTTCAGTATTTGTTACTGGCTGTTACCCTTGGTGAGTAAAAAACTCTGGATCTGAATTAATATTCACCAAAGCTGGATGGAAACTTCTTACTGACATCTATATTCCAAAAGTCCCTTCTTCCCCATGCCCTGTAACAGTCTTTGAATGTAATCTTCATCTAAGATAAAAACACGCCTGACCTGCAGACAGGTGGTTCCACTCACCTGAACGGGACTATTCACGTGTTCCAAATGGAGCGTGTATCCCGTTACACTGCTGAACAGCAGCCGAAACAAGGAGGCCACCCAGAATATCTTTGCCACCTGCAGCTATGATAGTAAACCAAAAGGCTACAGCTGCCTTATTGTCTCTTTATTAAGCTTTAGCTAGCTTTAACTTCACAAATACTATTAAAAATAGTTAGGAGCAGACACCACATTTACATTTTAAATAAACACAATCTCTGTTTAAACTTTGCAACTAATGTTTCTTTATTATTTAAGGAGAGGGCTAACTCTTCTGTTAAAGACAAACGTGTAAAAATACTTCAAAGAAGCCATAATTTGGAAAAACCTTTAAGGGATTATCAAAGAATAAGTTATTTTTTTAAAATTCATTTTGAAGTTTATTATGATTTAAATTAATACCAGTAATAAATGAGTTGCATATTTCTCTATGAATCAGTTTTAAATTAAGGGCTTACAAAGCTTCCTGGAAATAAACCTTTTTTCTCTCTAATTTTAAAATAATTCCTAGCTTTTTGTGGTATACATGTAAGCAGTGGTGAAAGTGGTGCATCAGCCATACCTGGAGAGAGAGAGAGAGAGATAATTATAGCTTAACTCAACCAATATTTACCTTTCATAACTGTTATAAAACAAAACACACAGCTTGAGTATCTATGTACAAACCAGTAACTCTAAGAACAAACTGGTATATATTTAGATGCAAGTTTTTATACTGGTAAACATTTTTATTCTACTAAATTTCTATGTATTTCTAAACAGACTGTGAAGGTTCTCCCTTATGCAAAATACAAGCAGAGTATAAGATGACAAAAATATTTCACTGTGGATTTTTCCTCCACTTTACAGAGTTGGAAGACTTACCTGCTGGTGCCAAGGATTTCAGTGATTCTAAAAGATGTGGACTATAAAACTTGACCAAACATCTGAATGGTTCTTTTTTATCCAAAACATCCATTTTAGGATCACTTTTAAACATTGTCTCAAGCTGTTAATACAAAATTTAACCAGGGTGTATAAGCAAACAATGTATTTTATTTGTATGTTATTACTTAAACATTACATTAAAGCTGTAATATGTAATAAAACTGTATCCTATTTGTCTATTATTTCTAATGTTAACATGATTCTAGCTGGAGGAGTAGTTTAATAAAATCAGAGGGTGCCACCATGTGGTAAACAGTTTTCTGCTGAAAGAGGCAGCTTGTTCAGCAATACTGTAAAACATTTAAATATCTCTTAGAATTTCCAATATATCTGTTCATCAGATAAAATCCATGCATCATCCAGGAAGTGAAATTATGGTGTTATATGTAACATCAGCTCTGTATGTACTTCACATAACCCTATGTGATAGTTCCTCATGCTTCAACCCACTGCTGGTATAAGCCTATCTTCATTACAAAATGAAGTCAAAATGCTTAGTTCACAAAGCTGAAAGACTGAAACATGATCTAGTAGTCTGACCAAATCTCAATGCAAATCTGTTTCTTAAAGATATTTTAAACTAATTTATTTTAAAATACGTCCCCCTAAAGCTTGAAAACATACTAGTTTTTTCTTAATTTGCAATTTAGTTACTGCTACATTAAAATGACATATATATATATATATAAATAAATATATATATATATATATATATATATATATAAAAAATTGGGTGATTTTACTACCTTATATTGTGCAAATTCGAGTTTTGGTTGGGGACCATCACCAAAAACTTCCCGATTCACTCTCTGTATTCTCTCTTTTTCGCTTCTGTTTTCTTGAATTATCCTTAGATCTGCTGCAGGGGAAGAGTAGGGAAAGGAAGAGAAGATAAACCAGAAAATTTGAAAATCTGAAAAGTAGTGACATTCAAACTGCCATTTAATTTAAAACACACGTACTGCTTTCTGGTGCCACATTCCTTTCTTGTAGAGGTCTGGGATGGTAAGTTTGGAAGTTCTAAATGGAGAAGGAAAAAAAATAAAAAATTAGTCCACTTCTTTTTACTTCTCACTCTGAAGGTGAGTATTCTTCCAATGTTTGACACCTACAAGAAGTCAAAAAGCCCAGCTTTATTTTGAGAAAAGAATGCCTGTCCTGTGATACTTGTGATCATTTCCCTATATACAAGTTTTTCATGGATGAGCAGAGTAAGTGCCCATACTAATAGCCTTCAAGTCACTGCTCTAGGAAGCCTAGTAAATGATGCTAAGAAATCCTAGGACTGAATTGCTCAAACAATTATTAGAGTTTAACCATCAGGAATAATAAAAATAAGAGTAGGTGGGATACTGAGCAATGACATCCCCATTGCAATGTTACCTTAATAAAAGCTGTCCACCTCAGTAGTTCAATATTATTTTAACTTGATGGTCTCTTGGAAGAGGTGAATTTTGCCCCCTGCTAGGGAGCGAGAACTAGGCCTGAAACAAAAAGCAAGACTTAATCTTAGGATGTACCTGTGAAGTGGCTCACCTGGCTATATCTCTTAAACACAATGTCTTTAAGGGAGTTTAAAGAATGGCTTCGAAGCTCCATTTGACGGATGTCATGGTAATTGGAAGCAAGAACCAGGGCCTTTAAATAAGAATGGAAATTGTTTTAACATCAGTCTTAATCATCACTGTGTTTATAATACATTAAAAAAGGTAAGACTTTATGATGTTTTTGTTTCAAGATAAGCAACTACCCTTTAACTAGCAGGATTCTCATGTCTGAAAAAACATTGAATAGACTGTTTTTAAGATTAAGTTAGAAGCATTCACAGGATTAACCAGATAAATCCTATAGCCTTATCAGCTGAAAAATAAATAAAATAAACAGATTAATAAAATAATTAAATTACTAGTACAGAAGCCTGCTAAATACCCAAGACTACCAACACGGACCACCACAAGTTGACAGAAAATCTTTTAAAACTAATTAATAGCATTCCCCAATGAGCTCATACATTTAGTTCCTAAAGTTAACTGTGTTGATGTAATAATCTTCAGTTTCTATTAAACAATTTAACTGAATACTGCCTAAGACTGGGTTAAAAAATTAGAACAATTTGAGGTCAGTAAAAATCCCAATAAACTGAATTTATTCATTATGACCATTCCAAAGGTCACAAAGATTTTTTTTTTTTGCCCCATTTTTATCATGAGCTATACGAAAAAAAATTACTGTGTAAATTAATAAATTACATTAAGTGACAAAGCTTTACCCATCCTTTTAAAAGCTAACACAATTATAGCTGTACATGACTGCAGTGAAGTCAGGGTCCACACAGTTTTATTCTGTACCTGACATAGCAGAGGCAGGTTGCTCTTAAGCACCGAGGCAGAAATGAAGACATAGGGTGTCTGTGAATGGTACACAACATAGCTGGTCTTGTACTGGTTTGGTTTTGTGTATGGTGTTCCCCAGGCAATTCTAATCCAGATTGCATTGTCCTCATATTCTCTAAAGCTGATGGTGACCTGATAGGAAAAGAAAAGCTTTGATTTACCAACACACTCAGGTGTCCAGAAAGATTTTGTTATCTCTTAACACTGTTCACAAGACCCAAACATAATATAGTACACCACTGCTTGAATAAGAAACAAATCCCACTAGTGTGGCCAGGATTGTATTTAAATGAAATTTCCACAGAAAAACAATAACCTTACAAACTGGGGAAAAAAATAAAATAACTTTTCAAACTCTAATGTGACTTTTGTTCCTGCTGATGTGCGTTTTCTTCTGAAGGGTGAAAATAAAAATAGCTTATTACAAAAGCCTTGACTCTCTCTTTTGGGCAAATAACACAACAAAAAGAAGTAAAGTGTCTATTTAGATAAAGGGCTAGAGTCAGTATTTCAAATCCATCCAATGTTTGAGAGACTAAACTTTTGATCAACTTACGGTTTTAGACCTGAATATAACATTTATCACTGCTCAAGAATATACTATCAGAAGTTTGACGAAGGTTTCCTATTCTTGCAGATTTGCTCCCTGATTATTTCTTTTTACCTTGATTCAATGTGGGTGACTTAAGAGTGGAAAAGCATATTAAAAAAACCAGCCCTTCCTCTGACTGAAGTGAGGGTAGCCAAGCTTTTAGTCTAGCTAGGCCATAAGCTGTTTAAATTGCTGGACCAACATGACTTCTCAAAGTTTTTGTGGACTTCTTTTTTTTCTTTTAAATGAAAACATTGCAGAACTTGATTATAAATAGTTATAAGAACTGCAGCTGATTATCTGTTAGTCTGATTTGTATTTGTTGCCCTCTGCTGTTCTCAGTGGGAATCCTCTGTGCATCAAGAAGTGACACAGTTAACTAGACAGGTATTTTCTATTACCTTGCTTAAATTAAGCTGGTGAGCAAGGAAAGGCTTCTGCAAAATTGCTTAATAAATAAGTGAGATGATAGTACCTCCTTTCCATTTTTTGATTACCATGCTCATTTCTGTTGTCTAGAAACTGCTTCTTGCTATAGAGAATGGTCTACCAGTCAGTATAAGGTAATGAAAAACCAGGGCCAAGTTCTCAAAGCCATCACAAAATTCCATTTCAAAACCAGAACTAAAAGGAAATGGATACAATTTTGCTACTGATCCAAGTTATAATAACTGAACTTCCTTGTCCTGCTTACTGGCTCCTTCCAATTTCCTCTGTACTCCCTTTTGATCTAATTTTTATTGTTTGGGTACTGTTACTGGGTAACAGGACAAAGCAATATCAACTTACCTGGGCAACATGCACACTCAAACAGGGCAACGAGCTGACACAAAACAAACATACTGCCCTTCTCCAAGCTGCTCATATTTTAAGGCAAACTTACATTTTATTTCACTCCAGCACAGTTGTAAAGTTGCTGGAACAGATATGTAATATATTTTTCCTATTTCACATGCAGTTCCTACCATTCCCAAATGAATAATTCCATTTAAATTTTGATGCAGACTGTAAGAAAAAAAAAGAATACCTTGCTGGAATGATGAAAACAATCTATTGACACTAGAGCTATGTAACAAATTTAGAATGGATTTATTCTTACATTTTTCAAGGCTGATTGAAGGTGTCTTTTAAATTTTTTTTTGAAATCTGTTAAGTCAAAAATTTCCGTTTCTTCCCCTGTTTCATAAGAAAAAAAAAAAGAGAAACTAGAATCGTGTTTACAAGAATTAGTTCAGAGATGTTTTTTCAGTTTTGCTAAAACAAAATTAAGCAGAAAAAGCTGAAGTTGCAGAGCCTTATACAAAAAGCTGTATATTAAATTTGAGCGTCATTACTGCTATATTAAGGTTAATATTTAACTAGTAGTCACTAATTCCTAATAATTGCTTGAGAAAACAATACTCTAAAAACATTAAAGATATCTCTATTGACAAATCCATGCTAGACTATAATTAAAGATATCTCCACTGAAAAAAAAAATCCATACTAGACTATATTTGTGTTTAAAATGTATAGCATGAAGCAGCACTGCAGTAAATTGCTGAAAACCATGAGATTACAGCAAGGAAAGGCATTTTACCTGTTTTGTTCATCTGGTAAACACTCCACACTCTTTTGTTTGAGTAGATGTGGTTGTCTAAGAAAAATAGGAATTGCTCAATAACATAGTGTATTATCAAACAGTAATTAAAGAGACAAATAATTTTACAACACTTTTATGATCAGGTTATTTCAAAAAGATTACTTCTGATAATGCAATATAATTTATTCAGCATTCTTAAACTACCACTCATAGTAAACCTAAAAGCAAAATTGTTTTTATTATAAGAGATGGGAAGATCTTTTTAAATTCAGTTAAGCAACTAATAAAGGTTATCTCCGAGGTTCAATGTTTACAGAATTTTACCTAAAATGATCAAAACTCAGTCTAAAGTCAAATTAAGAAATATACACTGGTAAAAGAAACCTTAAGATTTAAGCCATTGTATAATTAAGTTGTGAATTACTACTGGAGTTAGAGTTCCACCTGGAGTATTTGCCAATAATTCTGCCTATGTCACTCCCTATTGGAGCAAGATCCCTATTACTGATTGTAGGGTTTGGTGCACACTGGAGACAAACATCTCTCTCTACGTTTACAACTGTGTACTGGATGTGGCTTACCACAACTTACATCTATTTAGACCTCAGAAGAAGCAAACACACTTTTGCTGCTTTTGAAATGTTTGGATATTTTTTTTTTAGAAAGGTCAGATCTAATAAGATTCATCATCTAAGATGTAATCTGTTTGTACCAAAAGCATCTGTACCTCACTGGGGCAATCACTATGTAATTAAGAGCATTATCAAGTTACTCAGAAAGAATATAAGGATGTTATTTTTATTATTTTCTTACTTACAAATTATATCTAGGACAGCTGCTTGCTTTATGTCTGCAGAATTTGCCTGGAAAGAAGAATAACAATGCATGGTGAGCTGCAGGCCCAGAATGCTCTCCCACACTGTTTAGAAAGTGAAAAATATCAGTTCTGGTACTTTAAACTCCATTGCACTGAAGTCCACAGCACACACACTCTCCTCAGACATCACACCTGGTCCCAATGTGCACACAATAATATTTTGAGAAATCAGTAACAAAAAGTATTTCAGCAAGGTTTAAGTGTTTCTGCAGAGGTTGCAGGAAGAATGTTGTCCTTATAGTATGATACACAAACAATTAGTAAAATGAATGGGTATTCATGACATTATGCAACAGTGACTAATATTTCACTGTCAAGAACTTTATCATGTTTGCCTCATCCTTATTTAACCTTTACAGTATGAAAGAAACTTTGGGACACTACTTCTTAAAGATGTTTCAGAAACAAATGCTATTTTAAAATATGACATTTGCTATTTTACAAGAATAATTTAACAGTTTCTTAACTGCAGTTTGGCCTACACCCCACGTAATTAATCTTTGGTTCAAAAAGAGTGATACTAAAAACTATGGAATTTAAGAAATACTACTAAAAACTGCATCTATCCAGGTTATGATACTATATATAAAGACTCTTGGTACACCAAAGTCAGAGTACGTAAGTAGGAGATCCAAAAACTTTTTTTGCTTATAGTATGCAGAATGGAAGTAGTTCTGGCCAAGGAAATTAAAAAATAATAATAAATTAAAAAGTCTTAAAGATATAAACTAGTGCTATCATTACCCATACTAAATAGATTTAAATTAGCATTATGTAATGAGTAGGCTTCGCAATCAACGCCTTTATTTTACAATTTAGAAATACACCTATTTCTTAAACGTTTAGCACTGAGCATTTATCTACTTTGTGCAACTTAAAAGCTCACAAGTACTTCTGTACTCGAGCAGGGTCAATCCTGCACTTCTATCAATCAGATCATGGCATTGCCAGCTCAGCCTCACATTTTCCAAATTACAAACAAATTTATTTGATTTAGGCCAAAGAACATTCATTTCTTGTTAAGAATGTTTTTTTGATGGTGCTTCAACATGAGTCCTGTGTGTCACTGCCAGTCGGTTCCCAAAGGAAAGGATTTACCTCACAGAGCTGAACAACATCTTGAGAAACGTTCTCCTTTATCTGATGGAAGTTGATGGTTTGCAGCTGCCTCTCAGAGAGAAATCCCCATTTCTGGAGCATTGTCTTGATTTCATCTCGTGGGATTTTCAGTACAGTTCTTCGGATATACTCAGCAACAGTCTCATCCATGACGAAGCCACCTGGGAAGCTGTAACGTTACAGGAGCTCAGAGCCAGGCACGGGCGGGCTGAGGAGGGCGAACAAAGCTGCACCAGGGCACGATTAGCGGGACATGGGCACCAGCCCTGAGCCGCAGATCCCAGCGGACACCAGCGGCAGCGAGTTAAACGCTTTCTACAGCAGCTTCCCCGCCACGCCCTCAGGAGCCTCCCTCACTGACCGCGGCCTGGTGCGAGCTTCTGCCGAGGGATGGGGCGCTGGGCCTCATCCGGCGCCGTCACTGCCTGTCCGGTCCGAGGAGCAGCCAATGGGCCTCAGACAACGAGCACGGACACGAAAAGAACCGCGGAGCCGAGCGGACCCGACCCGAACCGACCCCACCAGTCCGCCCGCCACACACGGCGGCTCCAGCCCTTCCCGCCCGCCCGCCGCGCGCCCCGCCAACCACCGCCCACTTTTCGAAGCGCCCAATCAGAATCCGCGCTCTGCTCCAGCTGCCCAATCACAGGGCGCCCCTCCTCCCGCCCCGCCCCGCCGAGCGCCGGCGCTGTGAGGGCTCTGCCCGCGGCTGCGCTCAGGCGGCTTCCGGCTGGGCTCGCCCGGGTCACCCGCGGCTCCTCCGGCCCCGCGCGGCCGGTGGGGTCGGTCTCGGTGTCTCGGCTCGTTCTCTGGGAACTGGAGTAAGTGCGAGGACAGCTGAGAGGGGAGGCTCTGGCCAGGCCCGGCTGGGCGGCGTTGTTCCTTTCCGGCCCTAAAGGAAAAGAGGGACGTGCGGGCAAGTCCCCGCCCGCGCCGCCGTTCCTCCCCGCCGCTGGCCTCTGAGGGAGCCCTACCCTGGCCGAGCTCGGGGTCCGCGCCTGGGACCCTCTGCTCACCTCGCCTCCTCCTCCAGGGCTCCAGGCTCGTTTCCAAGGGCTGTTCTGAGCGGGAGCGCGGGGCTGTCCGTTGCGAGTGTCGGAGGCTGGCTTTGCCTCCTGTCCGTGTGCTTCCCATCGCTATTTTAAGGGCTCCTGGGAACACTGAGAAACCACAGACTGAGAAGAGCGTGGGCTGGTTGAGCCGGCCTCTTCTGCTGCAGCTGTTGGTAAGAGGGTGGCTGCAGCAGCCCCTTGAACCCGACAGCGAAGCTGTGTCACACTGACAGCGTTTACCTTGCGGCGCTGTGGGCCTTTCTGAGGGGCCTTGCTGCTGGAGGGATGAGGTCCTGTCTCTTCCAACAGAGGAGAGTGATCCTCTCTATCCCTTTCTCTCAGAAAGGGAAAAGCAGTTCGACATAAGCCAGGGAATTCTGCTAGCAGAGCTAGGCTTGTAGCGCTTTGCTTTGCTTTGCTTGATTGGGAGGTGAGGGAAGTAGTGATGAAGTGGAGCCTGCTCCGGTGGATGCAGCTGAAGTACAAGAGCAGCTTGTGAAACAGGAATTTGGTGATAACTCCTGGTGTTCGGAGGCTTTTACTGTTTTACTGGCTGGGTCTTGCCATTCTGGACTGTATATTCTTGTCTCTGTAAACACAGCAGGAACAGAAAGAGGTTGCTTCAGTAATCTTTTGTGATATAATGCTATATAACATGACTTGTTGCATGTCATAATAAAAACACTCCATTAATTGCCTCGTAACTATGCTGATGTTTGTTGTATGAGTACAACCTTAAGTAATTACCAAGAGGTGAAAATGCCCTATTGTGCTTTACTTTAGCCAGAAATAAAACTGCAGAAATTACTTGACATTCAAGTTGGTGTTCAACCTGCTTTATTCGTAGGACTAATACCTTCTTAACTTGCTTTACTAAGTATGAAATCAGGTATGACGTAGTTTTATCAAATACTTACTAACAAAAGTAGCAAGTGAGTGCTTATCCTGCTGATGTGAGGGTTGTTGAATTGTTGGTAGAAAATGCTCATGTAAAAATACAGTTAAAATCAATATGGATCTTATTTACCAAATATTATTTTTTTATTATTCTTTAGGTTCAGGGAAAGTAAATGCAATCTACATAGTAGAAAACAATTTAAAAAGTAGATATAATTTCCCCCCCTCTTTTGTGTTTCCTTACTATTTCCAAGTCTTCATAGATATGTAGCTAAATTATTCCCCCCCCTCATTCTAATACATAATATTGGAAAACTAGTGCATAGTTTTGAAGACTGAAATTCAAGAGGTTGTGACTAATTTTGGTAAGATTTAGCTAAACTTGGTTTATTAAAGTGAAGGTGTCTGGCTAAATTTCTAGGAAAGAGGAAAATTGGGGGTCATTCTCAGTGTGCCTAATCACAACCTTAAGGACAGCAGCGTGGAAAGATACTTTAATATCCTGATTTGGAAGACGTTAACCGTGTTAGTGAAAGCTAGAAACAAGAGTTCAGAGTTCCCTGGGTTTTTTTAAATGGTGTTTATTGACTATGATTTCTCTTTTCATGGAATGATTGATCTTCTGAGTATTTTGTTATCATAAAAATATTTATAAATTATGTATGAATGATAGTAGTAGGAATGCAGAAGCTCAGCTGAAGCGACATGAATGATATCTTCAGGTAATACCAAGCAGTGAAGTGTGGAGCTGAATCCTTTTTTATGCTAAAACTGGATAATCTTACAGAAAACACCCAGGATTTGAGTAAACAAAGAACTAGTTGGTTTGTAAGTATTTTTTCTCCACAGCCAAACAGAGCAATAGCGTGTAACTGAGAATTTAAACCCAAAATGTCTGGTTTAGTCAAATGAGACAGTGAAAAGCGCAGCAGTAAATGTTGCACATGGTGGATGATACAGTGGCTTTGTAGGAATTTACAGACCTGTTTGCCCTTCCCTCCCCTCCTGGGTTAGAGATGAGTGTGACTTCATGGTAACTTATATTTTGATTCCTGTTAGGAAATCTTTCCATGTTCTCGTTTGCACGGTCGTGCTGCCGCCTTGTGGGTATCATTGGAGTGTTTGCAGCAAGTGTGTGTGGTTTGGACTGTGGGGAGCTGTGGTTGAGGAGCTGTGTGGTTAAGGAGCTCCATGATTAGCAGTGTAGATGCTCAGATGCAATTTTTCATCTTCAGGATTGGTTCACAAGGATTTGCATTTTGCTTAAGTCATTTTACTGGGCAATATGTGAAATCATATTTTGTGGGTTTTTTTTACTGCTGATTTTAGAAACTTGAAAAAAAATGACTTTTGTATGCAACTTTTAAAATTGCAAAATTAACAAAACTTGGTTTAAGAAATAATATTCTAACATGTTTTAATGAAATATGAAAAAAGCATCTTAGGAAAACTACTGTCTGGATTTAAACTTTTCTTTCATTGTTGTCCACCAGACATGGAAATATTTCTGGTAAGATGGCAACTTGCTCTCTTTATTTTAGATTAGAACACTGTTAAAAAGAAACTTAAGGAAACCAATAGCTCATCCTGTCCTTTTTTCCATATATGCTTTTGTTACTCTTGAAACTCTTTAATCTGTCAGAATCATTCCCCTCCAGCAAAAATATTTTAGCCTGCTCTAATCATTTATAGATCACTGTCTAATCTGACACTCCTAAACATAAATATAATATTGCACATCAAGAACACTGTTTGGTCATGAAAAGGAGTTAAAGGCTCCAGTTCAGCCTTCCATGGCCACTAAGATGTTTTGTTACTTTGATCCATTGTAGCCTACATGAACTGAGTACCAAATCTGGTAATTGAACTTCAAAGATTTTAATATTAGAATGTTATTTGAAAATTAATTTCAGAGGTACTGCTCTATGAACTGGTGTGACAGTTAGAACCTCTGATTTGTAGTGTCTGTCCTGCAAGAGATGCTATTGGAAAATTCATTTGAACCTTTAGAAGGCTTGTGACTGATGAAATAGTTACCTGCCTATTTGTGACATTGATAGTTTTTATGCACTTTATCTGAGAAAAATTCTGTAAACAATGGCAGTGATTATTAATCTTAGTTTAGAAAGAATGAATCTTTTTTTGAAATGCTCCCTTTGACTTCCTGGCCTGTGCTGATGTGCATGCTACCTATTTAACTGGAGCATTAGTCTTGCTTTCTCCTGAGACAGCCAGCTGAGAGGACAGTTTTAGAGAGAGCAGTCGGAGGCTGAATGATGAAGAGATTTAATAATCAGCCGGGTTCACACGTGTTAAAGCAACGCGCAGTCACTGAGCAGGTCACCCTCTCAGGGGAGTGCTAACTCCAGTGCTATCAAAAGGATCTACTGATAAATTTAAAACATATTGACTTTGTGTGGCATGCAATCAAAAGCTGGTGGCAGTAACACAGCGGGGTTCTTAATCACTTTGCTGTTACAGTCGTGCTCCTGCTGTCATATTTCTAAAGGTTCATTTGTTAATTTGTTGAATAGAATGCTTAAGCAACTTGTACAGTTTCCAACTTCTGTGCTAAGAGTATATGTAGTGTAATATTAGACTTCCAGATAGTATGAGGGAGATTTTGGAAAGAAATCACTACATGTGTTTGCAACACTATGTGGCACATATTCTCATGGGTCTAAAGAGGCTTTTAAATCTGTTTGGATCTTTAGAATTTTGTTTGCTTGTGGGAATGTAACTCTTGTCAAGCTGAACACATGATGGGAAATACTGGCTGAGTTAGTATACATACCTCTTCAAGCTGAATATATTACTTGAGTGTTCTAGGAATAGCAATGTGGATTATAGCTGCCAGCACTGCAGCTGAGTATTGGGATTTTGTGCTGGCAAAATTTGAGTGCTGACTTAATTTGTCTCTTTTTCTGGAGTGTTAAAACAGTGATGGCTACTTAGAACAAGTTGGAGTGGTATTTGTCTGGTGTATTGCAGCTAGGAAAAGTGATCTCTTTGGGAGGAGAGGGAATGACTAAATACTAAGTAAACAAACAAAAAAGTAATCTCTCTAATTCAATGGCAGTGTGAGTCGTACACGTAGAATTTTGTCAAGGTGAGCCCATTTGTCCTGGTATGAACTGGACTTTTCTTCTTCTCTCTCTGCTGAAGTGATCTTCCACAACAAAGGTGTCATCTTATTTCAGCCATTATCATATGATACTTTCATTCTTTTCAACAAAAGATCTTGAAAATTACTTCTGGGAATTTTTTTTTTTTTTAATGGAAAGTAATATAGACATGTATTTCCAGAACAAAGTTTTCTCCTGCTCCACAGAACCCTGCAGAAAAGGAGCTGGGGGTCCTGGTTGACATGAAGTTAAAACATGATGTAGTGGTGCACTGTTGGGGCATCAAAGGCTCACAGCATACTGGGCTGTGTAGCAGCAGGTCAAGGAGAGTTGTTATTATTCCCTCTTTTTGTCAGTCTTGAGGCTGCATCTGAAATCCCGTGTTCATCTTTGGGTCCCACAGTCTAATGCAGGTGACAAATAAGTGAGCCCAACAAAGGGGAAACTGAGAGGGTGAGGCAGGTGGGACAGCTGGTGTATGTGACAAGGTTAAGGGAGGAGGTAGGCTGCTTCAGCAGTCAGGGGGAAGACTCGAAGGAAACCTCAGTGCTGTCTTCCACTGCCTGAAGGGGTGGGGGATTCGTGTAGAAGAGAGATCCAGATGCTTTTCAGAGGAGCGTGGTGAAAAGGCAAGAGGTAACAATGTGAAGTTGCAAGAAGGGACATTCCAGTTGGGCATAATTAAAAAACCATCATTGCTGTTTTGATTAAGTGATTCAGTACTGGTCTTTAAAGCATCATCAATGCTTTGGATCAGGATTTTTTTAAAGAGCATGTAGTTAACTAAAAAAGATGCCAGTTCTCAGAGTGCTGTAATGAAATATCATTGTGCTTCCTGTTCTGATCCATCTTCGTATAAGGTAGAAAGAAAATTACATATACTTAGCAAGTAGAAAAGTGAAAAGATCATCTGCAGTTCAAGAAAGATTAATGCTACTAGACAGTCTGTGAAAATTAAAATCCCAAATGCATGCTTATGTCCATGGTAGCAAAGAATGTAAACTTCTAGTTAACTTTTAACATTGAGGCTCTGTAGAACAGCAGACATGTGCTGGTTTTAATTACTTTAACTATGTAATATAAATTATATGTATTGAGCTGCATTTTGATCTGAAGTTTTTTTTTGTTAAAATAACAGTGATAATATCTTAAGTGGTTAACTCAGATTTTGTAGTTATACTTTCATATTTTAATGTTGGCAGGTGGAAGTTTTCTCAGATTCTTGTCCTTGTACTACTAAAATCGTCTCTAACTAAAGATGCATCCAGACCTGTCTCCTCATCTGCACACTGAAGAGTGTAACCTAATTATCAGTCTGCTCAAGAAATGTCACAAGGAGGTAAGGAGTTTTGAGCAGAGAAAAGAGTGGGTGGGTTGGGGAAATGAGTGCCAGACAAATTAGTGAGAATATTATATGATCATAGAGAGAAGAACCTCCTCTGGGCAGAGCAGCCATGAAATGTAGCTAGTACATTTTCACTGGAGACGTGTCTGACAACTGGGTGTAAATTTTGCCAGTGATTTCTTTAGGAAAGAAAACATGCCTTAAAATTTCCTGTGCTACAGCTTGGCAAGTATGGACCTATTTTAAGAAATGAAATAAGTTCTGCACCGTTTAGTACCATGTGCCCCTGAAAAAACAATAATAAAAGCAACTTCAGATGCCCTCTTTTGGTATGCTCACAGCATTTCCATATTCCAGCTGCCCACTGGGCAGATGCTTCAGTCTTTTTCTAAGCAGATGTGTCGATGGGCGTGCAGCACGCCTTCGATGCAGTGCTTGGAGAGCTAAATGTGTTTGACTTCCATTCTCCTACTAGGCACCTCCCCAAGGATGTAAAATGACAAATTATCTTCAGGTTTCTCAAGGTTCTTAATTGCTTCAAGATGATAGAATCTTCCTCTCACTCATTTAAATGCCTTTTTTTTTTTTAATTTGCTCTGTAGTAGACCTCTAGACATAGAAGAGTCAGCCCCTGCAATGAAAGCTAAGATATCTGCAGCATTGTTAAATTATTAGTTATTTTCCCAGTTCTCCTGTATACTCTAAATAGGTGTTCTGTACAGCTATATTTTTGTATTAGTGCATTAAAAATTCATAGTTTCCACTGAGACAAAAATGTATTTAAGTGTTGAATATGAATGTGAAATATGAAAACAATGGTTTACACCTTTACATGCAATCTATATTTTCACCTCCATGTTCAGATGTGATGTTTATACTTTTTTCATAATGCAGTTATCCATAAATTCTAGGACAGTACATATGTTACAGTTTGGAGCAGAATTCTAAATTTGTCTTTGCAAAAGTTGTTATAGAAAGAAAAACAAGGCTGATAATACAGGAAATGTGAGGGATGAATGTTTTGTATGAAAGAGGGATAACAACAATTTTTGCAGATCTCACAGTAGCTAAACTAACATATAAAAAAAACTTTTGTGGTACCACACTTTCTTATGGTTTCCAAATTAAAGCAATGAAGGGAGCTGAGTTTTAATACTACAATTCCCTTGCAGTAGGTACTCTGTACTGGGTTTGTTCAGCAACATTTCATTGTGGTTTTGTTGGCACTTGTAGTACAGTATCTTAAAACATAAGCATGCTGGACTCTGTTGATGCCATCTCATATGTTGTACTTCCCATACCACTACCTGTCTGTTCCTGTGCACTGTCTAAATCTTTTAAACCTAAGATATGAAGTTCTTGTACAGAACATCCCCAAGCTTTAGAACTAGATGTTGTATTCAGTGTAAGAGTTACACTTTTGTTGTAATGTAGCTACAAGTGTTCAGTAGCTGGAACTACCTGAGAAGACTCCCCTTGTACATTAGCTGCTATGGTATCAAAAGGATTGCCAAATAAAATGGCCATCAGTTAAGAGGAGAATAAAACTTCTATAGGCAATATAAAATAATGTGTTGTCATTAATTTTTCATAATTGTGAAAACAAATCCAATCAAGAAAGAAAATACACTCAGATTTGTCCTGCTTTTTGGTACATACATAGTTGGGTTTTCTATGCTTTGACCAGAGTTGACCAGAAATATTCATTTACTACTTGAAAGTAATGGTTGACAGTTGTTTGGGGGTTTTTTTAATAAAAATTAATGTTAATATATGAGCATCATAGGCTTTTTGTGTAATGTAGCTTATTAGACTACCTTGAGTTTAAGAGGGAGCTGGAATTCCTTGGCAGCAAGTGATTCAAAGGAATCTGTTGCCAGTTTGACTTATGAAGGGACTAGGAGCAGCAATCATAGTCATGCAGAGGATTATATTCTCTTGGTTTTGTTTGAAGTTGTCTTTATATGAAGAGGAATTATTTTTATCAGTCTTGTGCTCAGCTATGAGAGGGTATTTGTGCTAGCAGTCTCAGAACAGAAAGGGTGAAGGTGGCTCTTTTGCACTCAGTTGAAAGGAAGCAATGCCTTTTCATTTGAAATCCAAGGGGAATGTACTGAAATATTCCTTTAAAATTGAAGTCACTGAAATATGAAAAGTCAGTGATCTTTATCAGTTATTAGTGACTACCTGCTGCTTTGTTATAATGCCAAAATGGCCTAAGAACCTTTTTCTACAATTCAAATTAATATTCCTGAGAGATGACAAGCATTCTTTTTTAAATTGGGTGTCCTGTGTGCGCATTTTCACAAAAATCAGTTTGATTTAAATGATTCCTAATCCAGAACCTGTGCATTATATCAAGTTTTGCAACTAGTGAGGAGAGGTTAATGGGATCCCTATTTGATGTCATGGATTGATTGTTTTTTTTTTTTTTTTAAATTTTTATTTTTTAACAACTCCACTCTGGTGCCAAGTGCATGCTTTAAAGAGACTTATAGGTGGCAGCTGAAAGAAATTCGTATTGTCTTGCAATCATATCACTGTAATAGGCATAGTAACTATTTTTGAGAAACTGATTCTTTTTTCCTCATAATCTGAGCCAAAAAATTGACAGTTTAGGAGTCTGGCTAAATAAACATAGATTCAGCTCACTGTATGCACTAGTAAGAGTGGAGTTAGCTTGAAATGTGAGTGCTCACCTTGAAATTTAACATACAGGTATGGGAACAGAATACAAAATTATATCTGTATTAGCTAAAATGACAATGTTGTAAAAGCAAGATCAGCTTGCACTAAAGCCACCATTTATCACATGCAACTGCTTCAGAGTGTCATCTGATGCCCTTTATAAAGCAGAGAGGTATAAACAAGCTAATTATAGCACTGCTATAGTTAAATGTTTGTCATAATCTTTATTAACCAACTCCTACTTTCAGTCATGTTCTGTTGGCTGAAGTTTTGTCCACTGTTTGAATTCTTAAGAGTGTTCCTGTAGTACTTGTATAAATCCATCCAGCTGCTCACCAGCTACAGAAATGCACATAGAAATGCACAATGGGCACATTCTCATCTGTTTTGTTCTTCATGGTCTTTTTAAAAATGTATTAGTTCTCTAAAAGATTGGTTGAGTTGTCTCTGTTATTGTGTGGCTGTAAATATATACTAAAACCTCCACTCCTTCAGGTCTTCTGCTATGTGCTTGGATGCTCTGCTACCGGATTCTGCTACATGATTCTGTGGCAGGGTAGCAAGCATCACTCTGAAAAAGTCGTCTTTTTAGAAGAATGGCTTCTGAGAGCGATTTGAGGGCTGATAATATGAAATCACTTCAGGAAATCCTGGCTAGGAGGACAGATTTTATGGTGAATATCATCAGGTTAGCCAGGGAATCCCTTCATGAGGACAATGCCTGCAGTAGCTCTAACTTCTATCTACTCAATAAAGAACTTAAAGTATCATTTTTCAGAAAAAGAGAAAAGGAACAGAAGACCAGGAAATGTTGCAAATGCAAGTGACTTCTAAGAAATTTAGAGCTTCAGAGGAGGAAACCTTTGAATTGTAATTTTCTTTTCTCTCCCTAACTTACCAGCACAACATTTTGAAATTTTTTGGCCATTGCAACGATATTGACCGTGAGATGAGGAAGTGCTTAAAGAAAGAGGTAAGAAACAAATTTACTACAAGTTAAATGCTTAAGGAAAAAAAAAAAGTCCGTGGGATAGAAATAGAGTTGCTTTTTGCTAAGTAGTACAAATCAATTAGCAAGCCTTGGAATGCAAGCACATTCTGGAGTGGGCATTTGAGACCAAAATTAAACTGGTTTTGATAAATTTGTCAGTTAAAATCTGGCTTTAACAAATGGTATGATCTATTTTTTGGATATTAAAAAAAATAGGCAAACACACATTTTAACCAAACAAATGTTGCAAATGGGAACTGACACTTCACAGGTTGCTTCTGATTTTTTCTTTTTCTTTTTTTTAACTAATGTTATTCGCACAGAGTAGAATATAAAGCAGTAAAGGTCACTTCTGCATGAGTAACACTTCATTACTGAAGTCAGTTATGCTGGCTGAAACTACTTGATAAGTTGTTGAGTTAGGCCCTACATGAAAATATTGCTGGTTAGGACCTGCTCCTTGCCACACTACATCTGCAGATAGGAAGGAACAGAAGACTTGAGGAGATTAAGTAGATTAACTATCTAATGAGCACATTTTCAGAAGAGCATCAACTGGTCTTTGTATTTGTGATTGTCATGCCTACAAGACAGAACATATAAATGAACTTTGGGCTCACCTTTAACTTGAAATTGTACTTACTAATTCTGACATAAATTTCACAATCGTGTCTAAAAAGCAAAATTTCAAGTGCGTGATAGCCAGAACTGTTTGGGCCTCCTCTTTTCTCTCTGTCAGTCTCTGAGAATTAATTTAATCTCTTTGTGTCAAATTGCTTTTGTTGTTGTTTTTTTTTCTCCTCCCTGTAAAAACTGTTGCACAGATCTGGAAAATAATGAAGTAAAGTTTCTTTCCACGTAACTGTAGTTTTCTTTGTTCCATTGAAGCCTTTACATTAAAAGGAGTTCTTGATCACTATATTTGTCTGCCTTCTTAAATTATGGCTGCATCGATGTACTAGGAAGCCCCTGAAAGGCTGTTCACAAGTATGGAATAGCTACAGGTGTAGTTTTTAAAGATCCATTATACTCATTCCATGTAAAAACATGGATGGGTTATTGAAAAATTAAATATTGGCATGGGAAAAAGTTAAGTATTCTGTAAATGTTAAGTAATATTTCAGGCCATTATTTCAGTTATAAACCAATCAGTATAATGAGTGAAAAACTGCAAATCCTTTCCACAATCAATCTCCTTAGTAGTTCATTACATTATGTAGGGAATTGAGTATTTGTGGGTTACTTGGGTTTTATTCTTGATACCAATTATTAAAAAATTGAACAAATATATGCTCTAACTTAAGGCCAAGAATAATTTGCTTCTCATGAAATATTTATCAAATCATGCATTGATTTTTAATTTTTCATTTCTTTTAGACATGAAAAGATTTCCTTTTTTGGCTGCAGTGAAAGAAAGTTAGGCTCTTCAGGCTTTTGCTAGTGCAGAGGCATACTTGAAAGCATGGTCTCCTTATGCATGTATCTAAACTGTGGAGGCTTTCTTGATTCCATTTTTCACTGGAATCCCGTCCCTGTTGTGTTCCTTGTGAAACCATCAGAACCCCCAGGACACTTTACCCTTATTCAACCCAAATTTGCCTTTTTTCCTTTTATCTTGGTATACTACTTCATCTATACATTTAATTAATGACCAGGATCGAAACCAGACCAACTCTGTGATGACAAATTCATGTTTCAAAAGGCAGACACACTTACAATAATCAGTGTCTTTTAAAAGAGCCTGACCTGTGCTCTAGAATAGCACCAGGACAACTTTTTTCCTAGTTCATGTGTGAAGTGTAGCTGTTGTACATGAGGTGGCTGTATAATTAAATTCCTTCATAAGATTAACTGATTCTTCTTTATTAGGATGTTCTAATACTTTTTAGCTTAATAACCTCAAACATAGAAACATGTATTTTAATCAATTACATGTGAATTTCAAAGTAAATATTAACAAGAACTGCATTTCTAATGCATCAAAGATATTGTTTCTGTTCCCCAGTAATAAACACTCTGTACACTTTTAAATTTGACTTATTTGTTTAATGATTACAGCTGATCTATTAATTTTCTTATTTGTCTTCCAGTATGAAGAAAACAGGGCCAGGAACCAGGAGATTCGACGGAGGCTGATTGATGCTCACAAAAACTCAGAGAAGTGAGCTGTGCTGTAGCTGGACAGCTGCATCTCAATAGGGACACTCAGCTGCAAGTTGACAGAATACTTCTTCCCCATCACCAGGGCTCAGCCTGTGGCTTGTGAAATTACGAAAAAATAAATGCAGCTAGTACATAGTCATTCCCAGGAAGGCAAACAACATGGGGGAAGAAAATTATAATAAATTATCACTCACAACTTAATTTTTGACCTCTAAAAGAAAGCTATCGTGGCAAGTCTTTGTTCTGGCATAATTTTGTTATGATTGTTAAGTAAAGAGGAATCAGTGTGTGTGGAGTATTATGTATTCAAGGCTGCTCTATTCCCTACCTCGTGCTGACTTCCATTTATTTCTTTGTGTTTAGCAGTTTCGTATCTTGCTTTTTGTTTTGTTTTGGGTTTTTTTTTCTTGCAAAACACTGAATGACTTTTTCCATCACTCTTTGTAGTGTTGTGATAACTGCTTAAATGAATTGGCAACAAGAATTTTTAAACAGACGTGGCTTTAAATTGGAAATTGCTTATCAAGTAATATTTGGAGTTCTAGTATTTTTGTTGAAGCTAAAATGAGGAAATGACCATCTTCCACTGAGAAGATTGAAAATCCTTCCTGACAACCGTATGGACAGTGTAGACTGTTGTAAGACAATTTGTTCATCATACTTAAAGCAAGTGGCTTTAGAAATTCAGAATGGAACATTTCCAGGGATTTGCAAAGTTTTGCCTTGATTTTTGTGGAGTACAATCAATGTGTGCTGAGTGATTTTTGAAGAGGAATGCTGCCAAAAATACAAGCTAAATAGTTCTTCCACATACTCTGGTACAAAGGTGAAGTTACGACTACTGCTGTTGAAGGAAAAAGACACCGAAGTGAAAAAGTGTAACTTGCCTTTCGGTTAGGCAAGTCAACTAGTATTGTGTTAACCAAGTTGCCTCGTTAGCCTACAAGAGCTGTTTATTTGCCATCAGACTGCAGAAAGTCCTCAACGGTCTCTGAATTCAGAGGATTTGATATTAAAACATGTGTTGGTTTGTGCAGTGATGGAGCTGCTTCTCTGGGTGTCTGCTGGATTCGCCTTATTTTTAAATGACTTTTGTGTTCTGCCTAGCAATGAAACAGTATTTTAAAAAAATGAATTTTATGGAGCCAAATATAGGAAGTATCTTGAAACCTTTTGAAAAAAGGGCACCTATTCTACAATGAATTCTATGGCTTGTTTTAAAAATCACTGTTGATGCTCAGTCTTGAAATTAATAGGTGCACCTGTTTTGGGAAGAAAGCTGTATGTTGTGATCTATTCTGAAAGATTAATTAGAATAATTTTACTTATTTTTCAATACCTGGATGGACTCAGATAAATTGGTAAAACTTAATGTTTTCAGTGAAAGTTCCAGGAAAAACTGAAGCAATTGCTTCTGCATCTTTTGACATGCTGTCTGCTTTCTTGGAACAAGAAAATGATGCATTATTTGAATTAAATACTTGAGTGGTTGGAAGTGGTGCAGTCTTTTTATTGGTACTCTTCAGAATACTTTTATAGTGAAGTTCCCTAACTGGGAACTCAGCATCCTTGATCCTTCTTCCATTTGTGATGACAAAATCTACTCCAGGCGAGCTCTTAAATAGGATTTAGTGATGCTTCTAATCTTTAAGTAAATAAATAAACTGAGAATTGTCCTAGAGATTAGGTTGAGAAGCTGGTATCTGAGTGCAGAAGCACTGAAGCTTTTCATTCTTTCATCAGCTTCTGTGAGTCCAGTTCTTTCACTAGAATAGCAACAAAATAAGAATCCAAGAGCCACTTAACACAGCTCATTAGTCAGAATCATGTTTTCAGAGGTCAATGTGCTTAATGAGTGAAAGACCAAATGGCGTGCACAATTGATATTGATACTTTGAACTACATTTAGCAATAAAGCTATTTTTCAGATAAATTTTGTTTACCTTGTGAAAGTATGATCATGGTTATCCTTCTGTTTCTCTTTGCTAATTGCCCACTAGCAGTGTGATATGGGATTGCCCATTGATTCCTGTGGTTTTGTTCCTTTTTTTTTTTTTTAAGAGAGAGGTTATGTTGCTAATTTGATCTTGAAGCTGAGAAACACTAGTGTAGTATTACTTACAATTTATCTGACAGAGAAAGAAGATAATGGTGAAATAAGGGGTTTTTTATGTTGTTTGTTTCCAAAAGTGAACTGAGTGGTGAGTAGGGAGCATGTTGGGGGAAATAAACCTTACCTATAAGGACTTTGAAGACACTTTATTGTAGTATCATTTGCTCATAGAAGCATTTTCCCCATTGTTCTTTCTGAAAGAGCAAGTTTGATTGAAAGAAAAGAAAAAAGGAATTTGGTTGAATTTTCTGTTGCATCAGAAAACACAACAGAACATGAGAAGCCCTTAGGCACTCAGTGGGAAAGTGAACAAGGGGGAAATATAAACAGAAAGGGCAAATGGCAGCTGTCACACAGACCTGGCCATAGCAGTGATGTTTGTCCACAGCCAAGTGCAACACAAGTCTGCAGAATACACAGACAGGTGCGGAGCAAAGGAGTGATAACTACCAGCAAAATCCCAAATCCCTCCAGCTCCACCAGAAACACCTGGTAACACTATTGGTAGTGAACTTTCTCTTGCTGGGAAATGAAATGCTGACAACAATTTGTTGTTTTGGTTTTTTTTGTTGTTTTGTTTTGTTTTGTTTTTTCAGTAGAAGGAAAGATGTTCTGTTCAATAGCAGCAGTCTAATGTACATACAGCAGGGCTAGTTCTTGCTCTGGTGTTAAGCTCTGCCTGCAAACATCACTGTACAGATGCTCATTTCTACTAGGAATAGTTTGAAACATCAGTTGTTTTTCAGAGGAAATTAATGTGAGAGATGTTGCAGCAAGTGCTCAGTAGCTAGCTTGCCATAAATTAACTTGGGACCCCCTTAATCTGCAGTGAGTGCCGCGGTGCAGCATAGCTTTGCCTCACAAACACGATGCCCGAGGATAAGCAGCACCTACTGCATGTCTGTTTGTGGGCTCCACACTGACAGGGAGATAAGAATTCAGTACATCACCACCTAGTCTTTATCCAGTTTAACCTTTAGCTGTGCTTTCTTGCAGTTAATTTAATAATTAAGTTGATAAAGAGCTATAATACTGCCTTCACGTACTATTTTTTAAATACCATTTTACATCTCATGTCATGTATGGCCTGCATCTCTTTTGTCTAGTTTTTGGACTTTTTGGCATCAAAGGGCCAAAATGTGCTGTATCTGCAGGGTTCTTTATACAACAGGATTTGAGTCTGGTATTAATGTTAAGCTGCAGCGCTGAGTGTTAATATATTGTGAATATACCTTTTGTCTTTCCCTGTTTCACTCTGGTTGGCAACACCAAGGAATTAGGGTGGAGGCATTTGTTGCAGATAAAGTTTACACGTAGTTTCTAAACCTGGCAGTAAAACCTTGATTCAGTTGAGCTGAGAGTTTGTACAATTTGGGTGAGGACTGTAGTCCTGTGAGTGTTCTGCCACTTGTTTTTTTCCCCATCTGATTCCCAGCTGATACACTGGTTATTCAAACAGTTGGGGTGATTGCTCACAAACACAGGGATGAGCTGATTGTGAATTTTATGGGCATGCATAACATCCTGAATATCCAGGTGTACTTAAATAAAAACCCTGTTAGAAATGTAGTCTTGGAGCATGTGCCTCCACAGGAATTATTAATTATGAATAACTATTATTAAAGTATGCAGCTGAGAAGTTAGATATGCATACTGTAATTGTGAATCATTGTAATGAATATTTACAATGTGTTATTCACTTTACTGAAGCTCTACACCACGTGAATAAAGTCTTCAGCAGTCAGATTTCTTAATGTTGCTGCTGCCCATGCTTTAAAAGAATGCATGGCATCTAATATAAAATCTTTCTGATATAAATGAAAACACATTTCTGTGGAATACCTAAAATGACATGAACAACAGGAAAACTGGTATCAGAATCTAACAATTTAATTAAAAATAAATTATCAATACTTGTGCTTAAGCAAAGAGGATTCTCTACCTGGACAACCTAATGGATTTTAGGGCTGTGGACTTAAGTTACACATTCAGTTTTATTAACATTCACTCAGATGGACTGTCATAGCAAACCTTAGTGGTCCCATTAGATTCTCTGTTTAAATTTACAGAGCCTTTCAGTTGTAATTTGCTAATTCTAATTCTACTTGGCATAACAGGAGGCACCTGATGGAGTTAATAGCCCGACCGATTTCGCAGAGGTGTGGGCACTGCTCAAGGCAAACGGGTATTTGGTGTAACTGATGCTCAGTCATAACCACGCTGCTAATCAGTAGACCCTGCTTCGTGGTAAATGAAGGTCTACTAATAAAAACTTTTAAGTGAATACTAAACCTACATCAGGTTCCCTAAACCTGTTTAAATTGCTGTGTACCAAAAAATATATTGATAGGAACAAAAATATATATTTAGCCTAAAAATGGATCTTGTGAATGATCATGCTTTAAAATTATTCTTTTGAATTATTTGGTGACGTTTTAAAGGCTGAGATCTTTGATATGGAGCTTTCATTTTAACCAGTGAGACTCTCTTATTATTTTTGTGTAGACCCTTAGATAAACCAAGCCACACTTCAAAAAGGTGACTGTGGAGAAAGATCTTTTGGGCCATTCATTACCTGGAAAAGATCTTGCTGATGGCTTGACAGAACTCATGCCCCTACAGTCATCAGCCATCCAGAATCTGGGATTTGTTTTGGCTTGGGGAAAACATCAAGTGCCTTAAAGAATACAGGTCTGTGTAACTAAGTTACGTTCTGGGAACACAGATGCAACCGTCTTGTTCCCAATGTTAAGGTGCTGACAGAACAAGTTACAAAATGTGTTTTGTTTGCATGACATCAGTGGTCTAAAAACAACACTGTATTTTCACAAAGCCTTGGATTAAAAACTGTTCTTCACCTTTGCTGCCGGCAGCCTGGGAGGGGACTGTTGTGACTGGAAGTGGGTGAAACATTAATTTCTTCTCCAGCACTAGGCTGAAATGGTGATTCCCCACGTTTGGATCACTGCATGGTTTTTGGTTGGTTGTTTGGGTTTTTGTTTGGTTGTTTGGGTTTTTGTTTGTTTTAACTGTGTAACTTTAAAAAGAATTATTTCCCACGTGCTGTTCTGCGTTGCGAGCCCAAGCGGTGGCTGCGGGTCCTGCCAGGCCATCCCGTCTGGGAAATCCTTGAGGAAATTCTCGGTGTTTTCTCCCGAGCCCTGGCAGAGCTGTCCGCTGTCACGCTGGCAGCCAGCGGCAGCCGTTCCCAGATCCGCCCCACCGGCGGCCGGTACCGACCTCCACAGGGCGGCCTTTGCTTTGCCGCCTCCTGGGTCCGCTTTAGGGCGAGCCGCCAGTGCTCGGCGCTGCTGCCTCACCGCGACCAGCAACGCCGTGTCCCTCTGCCGCCTGGCAGCCGGGAAGGCCGCCGGGCTCCGCGGCCACGGCCCGGCCCAGCCCGGCCTCCTGCGGTGGCGGCCGCCCCGCCCCGCCCCGCTCCGCCCCGCTCCGCCCCGCTCCCCGCACCGCGGCAGCCGCCAGCGCCGCCCAGCGGCCGCGCCGTCCCGCCGGGAGGCAGCGGTGTTCCCGCCGCGCGCGCGCGCGCAGGAGGGTCTCCGTGTGGCCGGGCCGCCATCTTGGCATGTGGGAGCCGGCCCGGCTTCGCTGGCCCATGGCCACCTCACAGCCCGGCTGTGCCTGCGGGCTGTGCTGGGGAACGGCCTGAGGCCTCGGAAGCGCTGGGTGCTGGCGCGGGTGCCATTGCTCTGGCGACTCTGCAGTCCCAGCGTGGTCTTTGCCTCAGGTAAAATAACACCCACGCGCTTCTCTCAGTGGATCCCTCAGAGCAGAAGTCCTCACACATGGCGCCCGTGCCCTGAAGTGCTCTAGGGATGCGATCGATCACTTGTTGATGCCAAGTGCTCTTGCACAATCCTACTTTATTTATCACCCACTCTTTTTTATTTATTTAAATTAAGTCAGCGTTGTGCTCAGAAGAACACTGTTGAAATACGCAAACTTGGTTGAACTTTGCAGTGCTCAGCTTTGAGCAGGGCCCTGACACAGGGCCTCGTGTGATCACAAATCCCAGCCGGGAACAGCACGGAAACTGTCAGTAATCCTCTCTGTGGTGTTTGGTAGGGTTGGAAGACTTCACCTCACTCTTTTCCACCCCCCTGGATTTGTAGTTACAGCTATAATGGATATTTTAGCAACAGCAGTGGTGTGCCCTAATACATTCCTGCTTTCCAGAGTTCAGCAGGGTATTGGAATTGGCTCTGGAAGTGGACAGGAATATAAGGTCATCCTCAAAGACAGCTGGCATTGTTGTGGTTTATTCATGATTCATTTAGGGTAATGTAGTGGTTAGTTTGTCCCTTGATTTGTATATTCTGTAATATTGTAATTATTTCTCCAGTGGCACCTTAGATTTTGTGCGTGATTCATGAAGCAATCCATCTGAGCTGTCTTTGTGAACAAATTCCAGCTTTTATTTCTTACACTTTTCTGTAGCTTTCAGAGCTAAATACTTGTGTGGATTATTTTTCTGTATTTTGGTTTGCTTCACATTCTAACATTACTGGTAATGAATATATAAACTACTTCACATATAACTGGTGTTAGTTAGACAGCTGTGGTTACAAGCAGCCCACATAATCATATTAAATCAATATTAAATGTGTGCTCCTGAATAGTTGTCTTTGGGATGCTGATGGTCCCAATTTAATTTAAACTTCATCCCACTAGTGCTTCTAAAAAACCTCAGAGGAAAACAAATCAAAAATCAAATCCCCAAATGAGTAATTCCAAATGGAATAACAGATCTTTCATAATTGGTCCACAGTGGCTTCATTTAGGTGGATATACAAGTATGTGATACAAAACCAAAACCTGGTTACTGTTCACTGTTGTACAGCAAGCAGATGGCAACCATGGAGAACGGGTTTTGAGATACAAGACATTTTCTTGATAAGAGAGTTTGTTTATTTTAACTAGGAAAATAGAAGAGGCTGGTTGGAGTTATGGTATTGAGTGGGAGGAAAAGATTTAAGTACTAGAAGTTTCTTCAGAAAGCAAATTTTCCCTTACTGTGATGCAGCTGTGCTGCTGTTGGTTCTGTTTTGCAGGATGGCCAAGAATAGATAGCATGAGGGCTAAAGAGGGGTAGCAACAAGGAAACCTGAAACTCTCCTCTGGAGCTTCTTGGTATTCAAAATGGAAACTCTGAAATCATCTTCTCGTTATAACAAGCGCAAAACATTCTCCCTTCAGTTTTTCTGTGCTAGGCTTGTGTTCAAGGGCTTCTGTTTCTATGGTTGGGGCTGTGTTCAAGGTGAGGGGGAAGATGATGTGGTTGAACTAAACCTTCTAGTTCATAGAATCACAGACTGGTTTGGGTTGGAAGGGAACTTAAAGATCATCCAGTTCCAACCCCCTGCCATGAGCAGGGACACCTTCCACTAGTTGGGAAGTTGCATATTATTGCAGGGAGTGGTGAATCAAGTGGAAACCAACTCCAGTGTCCAGTACTCACTGGAGATGTTGTTGTGTTGTCTCTAACTCTTTATTAGGTCTCACCGTGTGTTAGAAGATACTGCATAGAGAAGTTGTGTGCTACAAGTTACACTGGGGAAGCAGAAAGGCCATACCTGCAAGTGAAGTGAGAATTCTCCCTTTGAGCAGAATGGCAGACAGGGAACCTTGTCCATAGGAAAATATCTCTGCTTTAATAGCTTGATTATCTGAGGAAGAACTTGGGTCATTATTCTTAGGGACTTTAATTTGTGGCTTAATGGGGCTTGCATTGTTTGTGGTTTTAGATCAACAGTTTTAGCGTATTTTGGTGCTGTGAAGTTGAAGTTTCCTCACATTCTTCCATCAAAAATGGTGCTTAAGGGATGTAGATCACACCTGGCAAGTGCAGGTCACATGAACCTAGATCTCTGGGGTGTGTGTGTGTGTGTATGTATAAATGTACAAAAATCAGTACAACAGTGAAAGAAAGAAATGTCCAATTTAGCCAACGCTTCAAACATGGAAGGTGTATGGTTCTCGTTTCCCTCTGAAGCTGCTGTATTGAAACCTACCAGTAACACAACAGTGCAACCTTAGTGATGGTGTTTACTTTTATTTGGGGGCTTATGAGAATAAAAAAAAATTACCTAAACTCAAGAGAGAAAAAAAAAATACATTAATCTGTTGTCTTCTGTGACACTGCAAATAGGCGTTTTAATTTAGGCATGTTTGTCTTGGCTTTGACAGTGAGAGAAGTTCAAACAGTTTAGCAGCAGCAAGAAGTTTTTACTTATCATCTGCCTCTGTGCTAACCTGCATTTTAGAGTTATTTAAGTGCAGAATTATGTTCTGAGTCTTGCCATTCCCAAACAAATCAGATTGCTAACACTAATGAAGGATCTGAATAGTATACAAATAGAAAAAATAAGGAATTGGCCATTTTTCAGCCCAAGAGAAAGCATGAATGGCTAGTAGATTTGCATACAGGCTACACAGATGCTAAGTATTTTTCCTCAAATAATGATAATAATTTATTATAATAATTACCTTTATTTCAACTTGACCAGCAATGACAAGTAATGCACGTTCTTTTTGTCATTGCCATAAGCTCTTTTAAGTAATTATGGCTTACTCTCCGAAGTTGGATCACCACATTCTCCTATTCATTTCAGCTTCCTGTGTAAGTCGTGATGAATAAATGCTTCAACATAGCCTCTTGGGGTCCGTGGTACCTTACAAAGATCCAGTATTTAGCAGATACAGCCAAAAATAGCCTGGGGAAACTTTTAGCTAGTACTGGGCCCAAAAAAACCCCCATGGACTTAAACATCTGTGAGCTTAAGTTCAGATTCAGATCTGTTTTTATTTTACAGCTTCCTCTTACCTTTGTAAGCAGAACCAAAACCATGGTTTCAAGTCTCTTTCATCCTGAGGATTCAATGTGTGGGCTTGAAACTAAATCCAAATTGGGTGGTTTAAGTTTGTGCTAGTTTCAATTTTTCTTTTTTTTTTTTTTTTTAGTGAAACAAAGGATGAGTGTCACCTTAGCAGCTGGCCTTGTAAGCTGCCGTTTTACCATGGCTAAATTAGGATTCTCAGTTTAAGAGTAAAATTGGTCCTTAGGAAAGGGAAGAACACAAGATGCTGCCCTGAGACAGTTAGCAGGTGGCATTTTCCTCCAAATCTGTGCTGGGCCCCTCAATCTTGACTTGCAAGCAAGTACTGGAATGACAATGTATTATTAGTGTTGAGCAGAGACTGCTTACAGCATCGGACAGCAGTTAGAGTGCATGAAGGAGTTGGGGTAGATACACTAATGACAGTGTCTGTTTTCGGTTATAAGCAAGTATACAGACAGGGAATTTGTAATTGCAGTTGTTTTTCTGCAGAAATTGTTGTATTCTATTACATTATTTTCACAACAACATTAGGGAGTTCTTTCAGTTAAGCATCTTTGGAAATTAGTTTAAAAAATTGTATTCTTCTTAGTTTACAAATAGACGCTGGAGCCAGGCTAGTGGTTTTGTTTTGCATGGTTGTGGGGAATTGTTTAATTCTCCTTTCTGAGTCCTCCTTCTCTAGGTCAGCAGCCAGCAGTGAGGAACATTAAGTAAAAATAAAACTCCTATTTTTAGTTCAGCTACATAATATCCTATTTATAATACTGAAATTTCAGCTACTACCTGGCCCCTTTCAGTTCAACAAACCATCTCTCCTCTGTTAGCCCTCGTTGCTCTTTTTTCACACCTGCCCCATTTGATTCTTTTGCAGTTATTTTTGTAGGTTTGGGAATGCTTTTCCAAGAGGGCTCTTAGTTCTGCACAGCGCTGGCAGCTATCAGTTCAAGTAATATGACTAGAAGGAAGGGCAAGTAGCAGCTAGCAGGGGATACTCAGAACTTGGCATAATTCATCCTCAAAATTTTAACACCATGGAACTCTTAAAAAACATAAAAAAGAAGCTACAATTATAATGATGTATCGGTTTCTGCAACATCCAGATAAATGTTTGTTTCTGGTTTCAATCCCTCATGACTACTGAAAATAAGATACTTAAACTTCATTTTCCTCAGGATGATACATGACAGTAATTTTCTTTTTCCCCCCCTTTTGTTTTATATAAATTTTAACACAACTCACTGCACTAGCAATATACCAGTGAGAGGGAAGCAAAAAAGAGTGTATACATAAACACCTCATGGCTAGCCAATAAGCTGCCTACTATTTGGAAGTGAAATTGTTAAAAATGTGTTGAAAACCTCAGAGTCTAGCTGAAGTCTGGGGTTTTGGCAAGTAAAAGATGGCCCTTGGCACAGGACCTTAGGAAAAATGCATTTGTGCAAAGGCAGTTTTTACCCTGCCCGCAGTCTTGGAGATAAGGCAGTAATGGTACCAACAGGAAGAGTTCCAAAATATGTTTGTCAGCTGAAGGAGTTAGAAGAAAATGTTGACGTGCTACTGGGCATGGCTCTGCCGCCATCATGGAGTGGCTGCAAATTGTTCACACCGCTCTGGTTAAGCCAAAACTAATGTAGAGAAATTCACAGTTAGAAGCAGCTTATGAAACCAGATAGACCCTTTTATCCACTAGGGATGAGGCACTGAAAATAACTTTTGTAAAAACATTTTATTTATTTCTTCCATATGATGTATCTCGCTTGAAAGAGTGAAATGACTTGTAAAACCTACTGCTTTTCAGCTGGGTTGAGTCATGCTAGAGGCTGATGAGGAGTTGGATGGGGGTGGAGGAGGAGGGAATGTAATTCTGGTAATGTGGAGACCTTGTCATTGTGTGGCAAAGTTTGAGTTTTAAGAGCCATGATTATGCTTGAGAGAAATTTTTGCAGGATATGTGTGATACATGATGCCAGATATACTGTGCTGGGCTGTGCTGTGTTGTAAACTGAATAAATCGATGAGCAAGTAGTTGGCCAAGCGTGTCCGGTTTGTTATAACAGAGGTAGAAACCTCTGATGGCTGGAAGCAGCTGTTCTCCAGGAAAATGGGGAGCTGCTTTAAAAGAGGCAAAAATAATGTAAACCCAGAATTGAAAAAAACAAGCAACAAAACCTGCAACCCATGCTGCTTCCCAAAATTCAGTGGCAGAGGTACAGAACACTTCATGTAATTAGATTCCATATATAAATAGCTCCGTATTTCACGAAATTTCAGGTATCTTCTGAACAACAACAAAAAAGCTGTTGCTTCTTTGTGTCCTGTTTCATCTCCTTATTTGAATACAGGTCCAAAGATAATTTCTCCTTCTCAGAGAGCTCTTTTTTCCTTTTCTTAATATGCATTTAAAAATATCAGAATAAATAATTTTAAAAAAAGAAAAAGAAGCAAGGTATAAATAAAGGAAATAAATATATATCTTATGGCTGCTCTATCTCCAAACCTTCATCTGTAGTTGGGTAAGAGATTCCTTTTGGAGAGAAGGGCAGTGGCTGGAATGAGGCTGGGGGGATAAACGTGTAATTCTATTGTTATATTGAGTATTGCGGTATCTGTGAGAGGAGAGAAAGGTGGCAGGGTAGAGAACTGCAAAGGAGGAATATTTGAGGGTTGTCAGTCCCTGCTTGAGTAGAGACCACATGAGTGAATGAGGTCAACAGAAGGGTAAAAATAGAAAATGTGAAAAAGTGGCAGGGTGAGGAGAGCCCCTTGGAAAATGTCCACAGTGTATGAAGGGAGGAGGAGGAAGAGGAGACTGCTGAACGTAGCTCTGAGTAGAAAGGAAAGGAGGAAGCCCGCTGGGTGTACAGCTGTGTACCAGACTGAAGTTCTAGTGGGAGATGGGTAATCTGTGATGTCAGAGATATTGATGGGGGTTTGTCAGAGTTGGTGAGGAGAAGGCAGCGTTAGGCTTGAACTGGAAAAGGCCATCAGTGATCCTGTGATGGCTGTTTAGCAGGAATTAGAAAATGCATTTCTTTAGACCTGAGGTGGAGACTGTTCTGTGCTACAACAGCTTCCTGCGTGAAGAAATGATCATTTTTAACCTTCTTTACCTTTAACAAGTTATGATCATTTCATGTCTTGTAACAAACATCCTCCAGCTATTCATTAAATGACTAATATTCTTGCACTTTATACAGTCATAAATAATGTGTGTTAGATGTGACCATTCCTGGCAGAGCTCCAAGCTCCGTTTCTGCAAAGAAGCATTTGTTTGCCTTCTCCTCAACAACAATCACGGGAATGGAGATATTGCTATAGTATTTTTTCGAGTATTCAGAGCGTTTGCTGTGACAGAACACATTCACTACTCATTGCATTCTCCCAATTTGTATCAAAACACCCACCTCCTTCCTGATCTCCTTTCCTCCATTCACCTTTCCCTTTGAGCAGAATCCTTTCCAAAGCAATCAGTTGGATCTGACTCAAGTACAAACATGCTAAATTGTGCCATTGTTCTTCTGTTTTTCCTGAAGTTTCCACCCTCCCCCCTTGTTTAACACAAACCCAGTTGATTCTGTTGTCTTGGCTTTGTGGTACATGGTGCATACATTATAGCCTTTTGATTATTTATGTATATTTAATTTCAGTATCTCTTTTTCGTTTGCTTTTCATAAACTTTGCAAACAATTCCAAACTGGTGAAGTTTTCAAACCTGGTGCTTTACTTGTTTCTAGAGCCTTAAGTGCCAGCTTAGTATAGCTGCATCTGCATTTGCAAGGAAATGTCTTCACTTAGAGGTTATTTAAGATCAGAGAAAAGTAATACTGACATGGAATTCAGAGACAGCATGGTAATTCCCTTCATTTCTATTAGAGAAGAACAGTTCATGGAGGCAGTGATGGCTTAGAATATTTTCTTTGAATTACATGAAAAACTACTATTGCTCTAGAGCATAAAATATGATAATAAAATGGGAATACACTGCTTGCTTTTGCATACATGCATTCTGCCTGCTGTGAATGAAAGGTCATGACCAGTAATGGAAGTGTGTGAAAGCAGTGTGCATCCCTGTATCTTTGATTCATTAAGGAAGCTAGTGCACGGAATGGGATTGAAAATTTCTGTCCATAAGGAGAGGGAATATTTACAAACACAGATGATGAATAATTTCTCATGCTGAGATAACTGTTCAAGGTTGTCTGTTTCTTGGACACTGACAGAACAGATTCAGTTTTCCCTTGTGAAAAGGGACCAGTGCCTATCTGTTGGGTTGTGTTAACCAGCGTTATCAAATTAAACTCTAGGTGAAATTTCACCAGGAAGGCAGCTGATCCACTGTTCCTCGTATAGTTGAGGAATATGATTGGAACACTGCTTTGGATTTTGCTTTTAAAGTCTTTATTTTTGTATTAGTATAAAAAAATTAATAAGATACAGGAGAAATACAAATTCCATTTGATATTTGAATATGTATGAGAAAGAGAAGGCTATCTTAGAAGCCAGCTGCAAATAAGAGAGAGTCTTATTCACAGGAAATTGGGAGCAGAGTTCAAAGAATATTTTTAAGAAAGTCAGCAGCATTGAAGCAGCTGGAAAAGAATGTGTGGTGAGAGAATACTATGCTAATAATAAATAGAAATACAATGCTACTGCAACCAGTAATAACATAGAAAACAGTATGTGACTGTCTTCCATTGAGATGGAGATAATGAAGCAGAGATGAAGTAGAGTTTAAGCTTGAGATACAAACTGTGGCTTCAGAATCCAGAGCCTGTTCATTAAATATCTTTGAAACTGAGAGCCTTCAAGATACTGGCTCTTCGTTGGATGGTTTTGTAAAAATTAAAATACCAAATTAGTTGAAGAGAAAACCGTTCTTTGTATTTTGTCTTAAAATTAGGAATCTCAAAGATTAATTCCCATCCTAGACAGAAAATTTCTAACTTTTATTCAATGACACTAATAGGTCAAGAAGCATAAACTCATCTTGAAATTAGGTAACTTGGCAGTTTTATGTCTATGATAGGTTACTATTGTTCCAATAATTTCAGTAGTATGTTAACAAACAGCTTAGCAGCCAGCTGTAAGATGATCCCAGAACACATTAAATTTAAAGATTCAGTTGATAGATAAAAATCCTTGTTGTGCTGAAGCACAGTGTGGCTAACTGAACCAATCTACCGGCAGTGTCAGCGACAGAGCTGAATTTAACAGGAAATACATACTGAGGCCTTCATGATCAAATACAAGTTGTCCTTTGTCTTTGCTATGTGCTAAGAATAAATGATGAAAAATACTACTAGAATTTGATGTTTTGTTACCAACTATGTTTAGAATTCAAGGTACCGCTTTATTGTGTATCCTCCAGGTTTTCAGTTCTAAATCTGGTTTTCCTGAATTGACTTGGGTTCTGGAAATCTGAACGATTGCTGTAATTTGCAAGAGCAATTTTACAATTGCATTTTGCAAACTAGGTGGTAAAAAATTCATTTTGTGGAAGACAGAACAAGGTATGAGTTTATGTTTCAGGAAAGCTTTCTTTTCACCATTGAATATCATATCTGTATAAAACCAATAAAACATCATTAGTACATGAAGAAAGACACGCATGTACTTCTGAGAACATACAGAGAACCTGTTTTTCTTCAAAGGACTCGGAATTCCATTAAAATGCCATGAAAACTTTGGTTCTTAATACCATTTTGGAACTCTTCTGGAGACAAAAAAAACCAACAATGGTGGACAGGAAGGACTTGCAGAAGGTAGACCCCAGAATCTGTGAGTGATGCTCTGAACACCAAGTTCTTTGCTGGCACATTCTGGCCTTTTCAGCTGAAAACAGGTCTGGGATTCTTCAGTACTCTGCTGCCCAGGACCCTCTGTAATCTGCATGGCATTCCCTTGGCCTTTTTCGTATCTTTAGACCCTTTTAGGGAGAAAAAAAAAATTGATTCATATTGTGAATTTCTGCTTCTGGATGGATATTTTACATCCTTAAGCTTGTGCCTCTGAGGGAATAAACTTGAATGAGAAGGCAGCAAAGACTTATTTGTCCCTCTTGTCTTAGTCATTAAAATGCACCAGCCTTAGCAAATTTTATGTGTGAAAATTTTGTAATATTGTGAGGCAGTATTATTTCTTAAGAGATTGAAGTGAAGCATGGACTTAAAGAGTAAAAAACCACTGCTCCAGAAAAACTTCCACTTGGTTAAGTAGAATTTTTCTCTCAAGAGTAGTTCTGAATCTGGTCTGTTTCTGCAGAGCCTTTCTTTGCCGCTAATGCATGTTTCACGTGTGTGTAAGTAGGAGTTGTCTGTTCTGGTGTTGGATGTCCCAGGCTCTAAAGGCTCTCACTTCAGTCAAGTAGGTAGAGAAAAGCACTAAAATGAGCAGGTGTGTCTCTCCTTTAATTCAGCTGTGGAAACATCCAGTTGCTCCATCAATTTGAGTGACAGCTTTGGATAAGAAATTATAATGTTTATTTTCCTCCCAGTCATCTTTCTCGTTGTTAAAAGGACAGGTGAGAAGATTCTGTTTCTCTGCTGGCAATGTTCACAGCAGCATAGAAAATTAGCTTTAAGTAGGTGTATTTCTGAAATGTATGTTTTTCAGTCCCTGTCAGGCATTGGAATTTGTTGGCTGTTAGGGTTTTAGTTGCTAGTTAACATATTTTTGTGTTTTATTCTTAGGACTTATGTCACAGATGCCTGTGGCTCATCAACAGGTGCTCTCTGCATGTTTTGCATAGCAAAATTTGATAAAAAAATTAGGCTTGTACACAAACTCCTATTTGTCACACTTTTTTTTGGTTTGAAATGAGAACTGAGCCATAATTCTAAAAGTTGCTGTTCCATTTGAAAATGGTTAAACTGAATTGTACAATTTATTCTACACAGAAGTAAGATTAAAACAGATAAAGATCCTCTTCATTTACTGCTCCTGTCAAGTTCTCCATTCGTGGTGGCACATTAAGAAGAGGGAAATGTGCTATTCGTTGTTTCTTCACTGTTACCATGAAGCAGTTCCTCTTGATTTGAATTTGGGAAAAGCAGGGATGTTTCTGATGTATCAAGTCATAATCCATTACTTGATACTTAGTACTCCTGAAACTGTATAATTTTCATGCATTCTCCTGAATCATATCCTTTTCTAAACTCTCTTAGTTTTGGCCCTTTTCCTCTTTTTCTGTATCTCCATTACTGTATATAAACATAAACAAACACAAATCAAGATATTAAGTAGCTTTTGATATAAAGATGTGCAGTAGAAAACTTCCTCTTTAAGGAATCAAATGCCACATTGCGACATTGCCACTGAAACTTTCTAATGTGATCCAGAATGCAACACTCTCTGCGTTTCCCCTTGCTGCTCTTCCTGCTGGCATTTTGCTGTAATTCTGGAGAAGGAGGAATAAGGCCCCTTTTTTAGACAATCACCACAATTTCCTGTGAAGGAGAGTTTTTGCCTTCCCCTCAAAAGTGTGCACATCTTACAGGCTTATTAATGTTTAAGGCAGACAGACCTCTCCTCGTGCAGCGCTGCGTAAGGTGTGTGACGATAGAGGCCAACACTTAACACCTTTCTGCTCCTACTGCGTACGTAACTGTAATAAGCAGTGTTAGGTCTTTCATGTCTTGGCTGTTTGTCTTAGTGCTGTTCTCCTTCCCAGTGTATCTGCAATATTGATTACAGCAGCTGTGGAGGCATGTTGAAATGATCAGTGTACGCTGATCTTGTCACTGCTGAAGGAACCATGTGTGTGGCTGTTTGGCCTCCACGACCGTCTCTCCTGTAACGTGTTTGCTGCTTCCAGACTCGAAGGGTATCGAGCTGGGAAAACTGTTTTCCTTGGGTTGTTGTGCATCATGCCTAGTTTTTTCCCTCCTTCTCCCTGAGCTGGCAGTGATTCCAGAGGCAGCAAGGCAGTTCACTGACAACCATCCAGGAAGAACTGCTTTGTTTTCTTTATTAAATTGTGAGTTTATAAGCCAGAGACTGGAATGGGTTTAGTTCTAGTAAGTTAGAAGAGCCTAGAGGGTTTTCTGTGCTATACCAGCAATCTCCTGTGTACCGATGGTAACATCCCTACTGCAGTGGAAATCGCTGGGTAGCTCAGCGTACCTTTTATTTAGCTGAATATAAATAAACAGCAGGATACTTGAAAGAAATAACACTCTAGAGAAAACACAATCCTAGTGCAATTAGAGCATTTCTATTTAGATAATTGCTCACTGAAATTATAAGCTTGGATCTAATCCTCAAAGGATACAGAAAATTGGCAGTTCCAGGCTGATCTGCTGCTTTCACTCTTTTTTTCCCCCCCAATACATGAATATCTTTGCTTCTTAAACCCTAAATTCTTTTTTTTGGGTGGGGGGTTTGTCCTTTTTTCCTGCTATAGTGAGAGTGATACTGAAAATGACAAAATAGCAAAGGATACTCTGGAGATAATCTAATTTTTGGGGGAATCTGTGTAGAGAAGTGATAACAAGCATGGTAATTTACTGCTGCTTGAAAGAAAAACATGACCTCATGCAGTTACAGAGGGGCTTGTCCTAATTATGGGTGCAGACAGGGTGGTCACCAGGGTATTGGTGGGACAGGCAGTAATCTTCACAAACAAGTATTTGCCTCAATGAGACTGTTCTCTCCTACTCTCTCTTTTATAGGACTGTGCTTTTTTGTGAATATTTTTTTCCATTTCTAAGAACTGTAGCTTGGTGCTTAGGAGGTGGCAATAGGGTTCTGTTCCTGATTGTCCTGGTGACTTGGGATGTGAGTTTATGTTCACTAACTCAATTTCTTTGCATCTTTTCCCATATCTATAAAGTGGGGATTACCAGCCATGGGTTGGAGTTACTTCACATGTTTTAATTTGGTTTCTTTCTTCGCTTCTCCATTGGTTTGGTTTTTGTTTGTTCTTTTTTTTTTTAATCCTTAAATTTTCTGTTAAACTGAGACCCTTAAAAGCCAGAAATTTGAGAGTACAATGAGACTTCCCTATTACACTAATCAGCAGAGGGCTTTGAAAGAATAGTGTTTTGGCCAGAAATAAAATGTTTTTAAATACTGATGCATAAAACAAATCTCCCCTATAATCCATGTCACTCCTTTGTTGAGTTGTATTTTCTTAAATGTCTCCTCAGTTCTCTGTTTGCAACACATCTGATGAGACGTACTTGCACTTGCACTTTATAGAAACATTGCTGCCTTGAACACCTGCCAAAAAGTAAATTTTTAAGGATGGAACTAGAATAAAGATCTTAGGGTATGTTGCAGTTCATAACATTAAAATCAGAAATTTTAAAAAATAACATTTCAACACACTAATTACTGAAAAATTATTGAATTCATTGATAAAGCAAAACATGAAGCCAGTAAAGATGCGTATGAAGTACCCTTATTGACACTGAAAACTGGCTCTGTGTTTATATGCGAGGATTCCAGATAAGAAAAATCAAATGTTGCCCCATGCATGACTTTGAAATATTTTTGGCTACAGGAGTAAAATATGCCTTGAAATAATTCTTTTCTGTGTGCAATTTTTTTAGCATATTCCAGAGCTCAGGTTTTTTTTCCACAAATATCTGAAAAAATGGGTATGTATCCATATGCATTTTCTGTGCACTGGGCCTCTTCCCCAGCACCTTAACATTTAGCGAAGGGAAAAAGTGTGGGTGTGAAAGTATGGGGGCAGTTTGAGAAGCTGCTCTGTAAGTGGTATGGGACTGTGTTGTTCTGTCTCATAAATGACATCCTCAAACCGTCATTTACTTCTTAATCCTACTTTTGAATAATGAATATTCATCGAGTCTGTTCCTGGCTCTCCATGTAACTCCTGTCACTGGAGAACATCTTTCCACAGCCACGGAGAGGCACTCTGAGTTTCACTGCTCAGGACCCCTGTGACTGAGATTCCCACTGGCTTGCTCTGCTGTTTTGTGAACAAACCTCAAAGGTCTGGGTGCAGGAGGAAGAGATGAAGCTGCTTATTTTCTTTTCCACCCTCGAGTGTGATGTCATGTACCAGTTCCAGTCCCTAGCATAAAGTAAAACTGATCCAGACTAAGCCTCAAAGGACTGTTTGTATTGATTTGGAATTGGTAAAACGGAGTGATGGTCGGCCCAGTGTCCTCCCCACTCACGGTCTGTTTGACACTCCCAAACGGGCGCAGAGTAAAAGCCACAACAATGCAGGATTCTTCTGAGCTGAGGAAATACTTGTTGACAAATTTCCTTGATTTAAATGTGAATCATGCTGTTAGATCAGGGCACAGCAGACTTAATGGCTGATGAAGTCATCCACGTTTTCCTTTGTTCCTTGTGGTCTGCTGAATGTTCACTTGTATTTCTGCAGGACACAAGTTTATGAAGTTGGTGTGTTCTCAAAGCCTTTTAGTGTGACCATTATACACCTCTTTTTTTTCTCCTCTTTAGCAGTCAGCCATCTGCAAGAGCTGTTTATTGTATCCAAATGATTGTGATAGGATTCAGTTAGGGTATAAACAATAGCAGAGCTGGTTTCATTACCAAAGGGCATGCAGAATCAATGTCTAGGTCTGATTCCTTCATTCTTAAACTTCTGTATAATTCATGTTTAAGTGGTTAATTTCTGATTTACTTGAGCTCAAGTGAAAACAGATACAGGTCCACGGACTGACACTGTTCATGTTGATAGGAAACCATTTATATTGCTGCCAAATTGTTGGAGTTTTTTATTACAGTGGCAGTGAATAAAAAACAGAGTAAATAATAAATTTCATTACCTGTAATATGTGAGAAACTGAGACATCTTACAGTAGCAGCCCTAAATTAATTCACAACAGCCATTTATCTTCATTGTTTTCTACAGATTGGCTGAACATTTTTAATACACATAGCTTTATATGGGCACTGGTGATAAAATATTGTTACCTTTCTTAGTGTTAAAACCCTCTTCACCGATTATATGGTCTTTGTCCCAGAGAGGAAAACAGTAGAAGGCCTCCCATGTCAATTTTTCATTCTTGTAGCTTCTCAAAGAATATAGATATATTAAAAAAATCTCATGAATCTGAACTTACGCTGCTAGATTTCTCCATTTCTGCAGGGAGTATATCACAGATGAAGCAGGGCTTCTCAGGGGGGATTATACCTCATTACTTGGGAAAGTTAATTGGTAGTGCAAACCCCACAGAAGCATCCGCTTCGTCTGCAGACACAAGATACCTGAGCTGTCCACAATAACCTCATTTTCTAGTCTTTAAAAGGAAAAAGAAGAGAAGCTTGTGCACTTAAATATTGTGAATTTAAGTAGGGTGAGTCTATACGCTGCTGAAGCAAATGATTCCACTTGGCCATTACGGGATGCTGGCAGGAATCTCCTGTACTGTCCTACCTCACACTGCACGGCCGTTCTGCCATGCAGCTTTATGTGGAATGCTCCTTGGGAGAGGGTCACTGTGCATGGCTCGAGGAGCACGTGCTCGAAGCATTGTGTGTGGATGTTTAGGGAGGGAGTTTACTACCCAAACCAGTTGGAAACGTCTCTGTATCATCAGATTCCTGTGAATTAATGTGGAAGGCAGTGGGACTGGAAGGCAGCAGCTTGCCAGTATGGAACATACACCAAAATGGGACTTGGACACACCAGCATCTTCTGTCATATCTTATAAAAGGCTGCCTGATACTTCCAGCAATGTACCTGATTTTCCATTTGCATAGACTTTTCTGAAAGAAGCTTACTTTTTCTTTGGATCTCCTTTAATGCGTATGTTGGGGTTGTTACAGGAGCAAACAGAGGCCCTTTATTTCTGTACGTCTGTGTGGAAGGTCCCCTCCTCTGTTCAGCATCCAAGCTGAATGGATATTAAAACTGGTGCTGACAACATCATGTCATCACCAGTTCTTTGGAATAGCTTGTGCTCATCACAATGTTGAGTGTTTCTTACAGTAGTGCATTCTAAAAGGTATAAAATTACCAGTGCAGGAAAGATTCTGTGTGAAAATAAAAGCGAGATTGTATTAAAATAAGAGAATATTTGAAATGACAGCAGAGGCTTCTCAGCATTCACTGCTGTAGCTGTTGTTGCCTCTTAGAGACAACTGAATATTATGTACCTGGAAAGTCTGTACCATTCTTCAAGGTTTTCTATGATTTTTCTTATTGGCAGTGGTTAGCACATATCCCTGCCTAAACCTGCTCTGAAAATACCCTGTTTCATTATAACTTGTCCAGTCAGAAGAATAACTGCTGATTCGGGTGCTCCAGGCAGGTTTTGGGACGCAGGGACTGCTTTTGTGATCTGTCAGTTTCAAGGAACAACAGAGAATGGCACCGAGTCGTGGCAGCGGCAGTGCTTGCTCAGGCTGCAGTTAAAGGTGTTTGTTAACTTGTTCAGCAGTTTGTACCTGTGCAAAGTACAGGTAGAATTTAATAAAATCAAAAAGGTTGCTTTCACAGGAACAGATTTATTGAGGTGGCATGAAGGGCCAAGGGAGTTGCTTCTTGTCTCTGCCTCTACTTTGCATTGCCTGGTATCATATCCCACATCCTGGTCAGAGAAGCAAGAGCAACTGTGTAATTCCTCCATCCACATTACAGCTGTTTTTGCTTTTGTATCATCTCTTGTGCTTCCGAGGTTCTTGGCCATAAACTGAAGCTCATTTTTGCAGATTGCTGAGCTGGTGAGAGAGTCTGCTGCCCCCAGAAACTTCTCTCTGCCAGAGGAAGTTGCAGTAGAAGCTGTGTGAATGCTCCTTAAGCAATTCTACCTAATGGTGTTAATCTGCCTTTGCTGGAGGGTACTGACTGGGCACATAGTGATGAGAAGGTAGAGATGGGTGCAGAGTTCAGCTGAAGATGTCTGTCTGTGGTTTCCAGCAGGTTGTGGATATGTGACCATCTTCCAGCCCTGCCAGTGGAGCTGCTCTGCAACCTATTTCTGTCAAATTAGAGAACTCTTCTACAGCTGTTCCTTGTAGCCTGTCAGGTTTGGCTGAAACTTTTGAGGCAATGCTCAAGCAGCACGGCTGAGGAGATGGTGGCAGTGACATCATGTTGGAGGATGCAAGTTCCTTCTAAGGACATGGGAGTTCACAAGGTTTGTGATGCCACCCCTGTGTAAGTGGATGTAGCCTGTGTTGGTTCACACCAACAAAAAATGTAGCCCATAAACATGGAGAAGCAGGAGAAGCAGATCAGAATGAGGATGCAGGATCTCTCAGTGTTTTTCTCCTTTGTACCATTTAGCCCAGGCTCTTTCCGGCAGGTCCATCCAGGATATGAGGGTAGATAATGTTGTTATGTCCCTGAAATAATAAGGGGCCTGTGAGACCTAAGAAATGAAGAAATGCCTTGCCACTTACCATCTCACATCTCTCCTCCCAGCTTGCTCTGGGTCTCACAGCTGTGGTATTAGGCTCCTGTGCAGAGTTATCCATTGGAAAATGTAAGAAACCAGCTGGGGGAGTAAAGGGAAAGGGAATTTTGTGCACTGTGGTCTCAGTTATGAGGCTTCAATGTTTTGTTTGCCCCAGGACCCAAACCAGCTTGTGGTCAGAGAGCTGAGGTTGAGCTGGAGTTCTGTGCTTCGGGGGGACACAGATCAATAAGTGCATGTTGGTAACAAAGGAAGATCTGACCCTTGGCTGTCACTTCCATCTGGCAGCTGGAGGCCAAGGAGGGATTTCTTACAGTGGGGGAAGGGACCGATTAATTTTGTAGAGCTACAGCACGACTCTCGCTGCTGGCAGGGGCCACCGACTGAGAGTGGCTGATGCTGATTTGAACCACTGAACTGATACCATTTCACAGCCAAAGCCGGATTGTCTTTCTCATTTCCCTTATTGCTTTTTGTGTTGATCATGAGCCCTGTGCTCTGGTGTAAACACCAGTGGCTTTGAAGAACTTGAGAGGAGGAGATGCACACACGCACATATGAGCACTGCACACACAGAAGGAATTAGGAGGAGGCAGCAAAGCAAGGAAGAGTCAGCAACAGAAGGTGATAGAAGTGTAGGAAAGAGTAGCATCTTGCAGAAGTCTTATCAAAGACATGTTTTGGTGATGAACCCAGTGAAAGGTTTAGGAATCTTACAGCAAAGCTGCAGAGAAGGATGACATGCCAGACAGCACATGTTTTCTTGACCAAGCAAGCAATGTTTGGATGAAGTAGACCTTTATTGTTTTGAAAATAAAGTCATGCTCAAAGCTATATTGGGTTTAGTACTTCTCATTGCAGCCTTAAAAAACCTAGCTTCTGCCCTGAAGAGCTTACAATAAAGTAGACAAGGCAGAGGAATAAGGAAGCATGTGAAATTATAAGTATTTATTATCATTTTTCAAACAGATAGAATAGGAACAATAATTTGTAAGACTGTCTACAGTAGGGATGTGGGGGGAGTGAATGTTGTTTAAAGGGGTTACTTCCATCAAGGTCAAAGGGAATGTTGTTCCAGGGCACTGATTTCTGAAGTGCCTAAACTGCCAGAGGTACATGTTGTATCTAGTCTCTGTTGGTAGTTAGCTCAAGCAGGCTGACCCTCAGGGATCTGTTCTCCTCTTGTCCTCTGGACGCTATTGATCCTGCTGTGCTGCTACTTGTACATGTTCTGTCAAGGTATTGTTTGGCTGAATAATGTATTTCTGGCTTCACAGTAATATTTTGGCACTTACAACATTTTATTAGCTAGCCAGCATTCAAAGAGTGGGAATGAAGTAATGTTTCTGGAACAGGATACTGAAAGTAAGGACACAGAGTTAAGCTTTCTGGGTATGTGGTCCCAAAGGACAAGATTAATGTTCATGCTGGAATGAGAAGAGCCTGGACTCCCAGGTATGGAGGGAGGGAAAGGACTGTCTTGCAGTGTACATGGACCACACTGTGTTTCAGACCTCATACAATGCTTTATTTGCTAATTTAAATCTCCACAGCTATGAGAGGGGCTGACAGGGCTGGGCTGTGTGGAGGATTCACCTCTGTGTACCATCTCAGTGTGGAAGTGATCAGCCATCCCTTCTTGGTTCACATCAGTAGTACTTGTGTCACACCTGATGTTTTTGCCATTGTGGACTGTTACAAAGATGATTGCTCAGGTTCTGTAAGAGAAGAGAGTCTGGGAGTGTTCTGAGCAGAGCAGTTCTAGTGAATGGGTTAAATCTGTCACTACAAGATTTACCCAGAGTGCACTAAAACATGTTAGTTGTGTGAAAAAAGGCCAGTGCTGCTTGGTGAGACTGCTATCCACACGGTGGACAGGAGGAAACCAGAGAGTTCTGAAAGTTTTGGTTTGAGCTTGTTGCCATTGTGTTGTAGAAACACAGTTGCCTTAGTTAAGGTATATTTAGCTTTTAGTTAATACTGTAGTGCTTTTGAATTACCTTCCCAAAAATATGCAGCAATTCTACCTTTTTTTTGTTGTTTTCTTTCCACAAATTAGACACTGCACATTAAAAAATGCTCTTACCTACACAAACACACATGCACTCTCACACTGGTTTTTCTTTCTTTTTTTTTTAACCAAGCAAAAACTGGAACACAGACATAAAATTAAATGCAGGACAAATGTTGTAGTTATCATATGCATAAGCAATAAGTATAATTTTGAACATGACAGTATTCTCTGTTGTAATCCAAAGCAGAGAAACTACATCTTTTCTACACTGACAGAAGCAATAGTAAAAGTTAAAACATCATTTCTCGGGTTCTATAAACCAAACTGAGTGATGTGCTGTCTGCTGAAATATACATTGCCTCAGAATTGATGCTGCTGTTATTTTTTATAAGTCTAAACTTTTAGCGATTTGTCTTCCTCAAAGACAGAAAAAAGAGGTGGAGGGAAGAGATCCTAGGCTCTGCCCATAGTGAAGGATTCTTTTTATTCTGTATTTCAAATCTTTCTTGATCAAACCCATGCCATTCTCTGAACTGCTTCTTGAAAAGGAAAAATAGTTTTTAGCCTCGAAGACAAGAATTAAACAGCTTGCCCTAGAGGGCTCTAAAGCTAATAGCAAGCATGAACACTCTTGTAATTATTCATTCTGATGTTTCAGGTTTGGAACATGTAAAGTAAACCAATCTGAATAGTCTTTCTAAATGCTTGCACAGCAAGAATTTATTTTCATGAGAAGGATAGGAGAGCTTGATACTAAAGGAGAAGACGTGGGAAAGTGTAAAACTGTCTTGCAATATACTTATTTTATTCTTTTGTGACCCATTACTTCTGTATTTTATCTGTTGAAAAGGAAACATAATATTTCTCATCAAGTCAAATAAATTAACCTTTCTTCTCTCTCCCATTTGTGTGCTGAAGAGAAAGCCATGGCTTCCTGGTTCCTTTGATCCAGGATACACCAGGATTGCAGCTGAACAGAGCCTTCCTGCTTTCCCCCTTCCCCAGTTTGTCCCCTGTTCAATAAAAAGTCATTATTTGTCTATTTAGCATCCTGTGATGCCTAAAGGGGTCACTTAAGTGCTGTTGCACTATAACAAAGCATGAGCTCTTTTTTTCTTTTTCTCCAGTTCCCCCACACGAGGTTTTGGAGGAAACTTGGCTATGAATGAGTGCTAAGTCTCTGCACAGCGCTCAGGCCCTTCAGCCAGGAGCGGAGTGAAGCTGCCCGTTGCCTCCGCTCTGGAGCGGCAGTTGTGGGACGGCTGTCCGCGCATCCCCAGCGGCCCTGGAACACTTTAACGCAGAGCAAACCTGGTTCATTTTTAGAGACTGGGAATAAATTAAACAGCAATAAATGCAGCATGTTCCCTAATGTGGCATGGGCTGTGGATGTATAGTGTGTACTTCTTAAACTTCAAATTATTGATCCTGTTAGAAGTCAAACCAGTAGCCAATCTGTTATGGAAACTCTTATTACGAAAACTGTCATTGCAAGACTCCAGCACACACAACATCCAACACATTTAAAGCAGGTAAAAAAATTGGCAGAAAGATTTTCTTAGATTTTCATCTGCATCATCCTCTTTGTTGTCATTGTTTCATTCTTGATTTTCTTTTTCAAAAAATACTGTAAAATGTCAAAACCACAGAGCCTGGAAATTAAAACTTGGATAAATTATTATCTAGTACAGCAGAAACTGATGTATTAAAAATTGTGGAAGCAAGTGTCTTTTACTAAAGCAGAGTCTTTTGTGCAGATCTTAGCAGCTGAAGTTGGTTATTTAGCCTTTCAGAGAGCTGGTTTATATTTTATGATGGGAGATTAGAAGCGTTATTGAAATGTGATAAAAATCAGCTGCATGTTCTGAAATTAGCAAGGCTATTTCATCTGGCTGCTTTGTTTTTCATAGGGTTCAATATCTCCTGCAGTCTAGTGCACACTAGAGGACCTTCAAAATGAAAACATCCTAGATTTGATGTTCGTATCATGACCAAGGGAAAACGTATTTTAGTACAAGTATATAATGAGGAAGATTCTCCATGGATATAAATTATCACACGTCCATTGATTTTAGTAGATGGTTTATAATGTCGAACTTGGGGATCTTGTTCTGAATTATATCCCTTACAATATTTGATGCTATGAATATTTATATCTAGCTTTCTTGCAGCCATAATAAACTAAACAACTTGCAAGTAACTACATTAAAAAAAAATCCAACCAGAAGAATGTTATTTGAGCAGTTTGTGAGAGGAGAAATAGCCAATGCAAGTGTTGTGTTTGAGCCTCATGCTTTGTTCGTGCCGTGAAAATGACAAAAGTCTTAGCTAGGATCATGTATTGGTTTTAAAACTGAGAAACCTAGTTTGAGAAATTGATGGGATCTCAGCTTCCTACTGTGTTCACTCGCACCTGTAAGAGGATATTGAGTGTCAATGTGCTTGGATAGATTAGTGTTGGTTTTGGCAGATGATACAGACTGGTAAAAATCGAGTATTGTTTCTTACAGATCAGTAAGAAACAGGAAATGGGGTTAGCCATTTTTTATTTTTTACATGATGTGCTTTGGATTTTGTTGTATAAAAGTGTTGACAAAATACTGTAGTTACTCTGGAGTAAACTCTCTTCTGTAGTGTCATTCTCATCTACCCTACCTCTCAAATTCTGAAGTAAAAAGTAATGAACAGAATGAGTGAAATACATAAACTGAGCTGCATTTGTGATCTTGTAAATGCTACAAACAGCTCAGATTCTTCTCAGGGTATCTGTTTGAATATTGGTGCCTCGTAGTAGATCTGATGGAGTGCAACTGAGTGTAACGAGAGGCTTTGGGTTCATTCTAAGTACTGCCGAAAAGACCATGAGATTGGAATACAGGACGCTTTAGGGCACGTCGGAAACAGAAAGTAAAAATCCTGTATTACAAAAGGAATAAGGAGGCTAAAAAAAAAATAAATCAGTTTGATTTTATCTGTGGTTATAGGCTTTGCTACAGCAATCCTTGCACATGAATGCATACATTCACAGCTGCTTTTTAATGCACATAAGCAGTGCACATACTTTTTCTGTTGTACATTGTGCTGCTTCCTCCTCCTTTCAGCAGTAGTGAAAACTGTTCTTGCAGATGCTGGTAATACCCATGTACAGAGACTGTAGTAAGGAAGCTGGGGCTTTCAGTAATAAATACATGCTTCTCTGGTAGTGCATGTTTTTCTTCTAAAGTACTTAGAGTTCAAAAAGAGCAAGTTATTTTTGGAGTTTTTAATGTTGCTTCACGGTTAATTTATTCTCTGTAACAGGAAGAATTAATCTGTAGTTCTTGCTCCACATGTAGTGGAGTGAGAGGAATAGTAAAATAAGCCCTGATAAGAAAAGTGGTGTAATTGAGGAAGATGTGCTATGTAAAACACTCTCCAGCTTATTTTGCTGTGCTCAGAAAATAAGTAAATTTCAGTATGTGCATGCCTCCCTCAAAAAGCTGAAACTTTGCTTGTTTCCAGTTTATTGTAGGTTTATATGTCAGCTGAGTTTAATGTTGAGCGTTGTAAGCCTTCCATAGATGTTCTATGCAAATTGCTGAAAGCACATTGTCACATTTGCTAGAAATGTAGCAATTTCAAGACTGAAATTCATGAATGAACTTCCTGTACACTAAGACGGCCAGCAACTTGGTATTTTGTTTTTTTCTGCTTATTCAGGCGACTTATGCACAACATTCCTACTCAACCATGTAGGCAAGAAGCTTCATTCCTTCAGAGACTTTCTTGTAGAATGTGTTTGTTCTGTAATTATCAGGTTTTTTTCAAAATAGTCTGAGAGGTGTGTGGGTACTATCCCCATTTTACAGGTAATAAGCAAAGGAGAATGAACGGCAGTTTATGCCGATGTTTGTTGCCTTAATTGAGACACCTAGGACCTAACTTACCTTTTTTCAACCACGTGTGGTACATACACTCCATGATCAGGGAACTGCTTCCATTGCAGTATTGAGAAACTTCACACCCAAGGATCTCCAGTCAGAAGCTCTGAAACTGTGGAACAAGTTAGATTCAAAAGATTTTCCAACTGTGAGAAAGTGAAGCAGAGATGGGGATGAAATCCCTTCCGCTATGCAACATCCAGGTGTCCTGACATGAGACTGTCTTCTTTTTGCTTGCCTTCCTCGAAATTCCCACTGCCTGCCATTTTGTTTCGAATGTGCTTGTGAACTTCACCAATAAGAGCTTTTTTCTCTAAAAAAACAACCCCAGTTTGTATCTGTCCTGAGGGAGTGTGGAAATTAATAATATGGGATTACATAATCTGGGGCCATACGATACTACGTAATGTATGGGACGTTTCCCCAAATACTAGTTCTGCTGGCACCTTGCAGAGTACCTCCCAAGTTCTTTCCTTTCCCTTCCCCTTGCAAAGCCTTATCCTGCCAAATGTGTTTTAGTTCCCTTCCCTCTTTATCTGCTGTTCTCTTCCATCTAGACAGACTACTGGCAAGAATGTCCAAAGTCTGGCAAAGACATTATCAGTGGAGAGCGGAGTTGCTGTGCAAGGCTTTGCCTCGCTGGGACTGCAAGGCCAGGAGGATTTCTGCTGCATAGCTGTAGCTTACTGAGCTGCTGCCATGTCATAACCGAGCATGGTTTTGTAAGAGAGGCTTTGTTAGGCTTCCTGTGTTGTTGACTTAAAGTAGAAAGCAAATAATCAAGCTGAGTACCGTTCCTAAATGGAATCAGAGTAACCTTGTGTAACCTCTTACTACTTTTTGTGATAAAACCTCTTTAATAGACAGGCTTGCTCTGTGAGATCATACCTCACTCTAGCAACTGGCCACGGAACAAGAACATTTAACTGCTTAAACAAAGATGCTCTTAGCTTAGAGTGTGGAAGACAAATTTGTTTTTTCTTTCAAGATGTGAAAAGTCCAGTCTGTGTGGTTATATGTTGTTGGTCATAGTCTCATACATAAAACATGCTACCATGTTGACTCTGCCTAAGTGTATGACATAAAAGGCAGTTTAGTTTAAGCTTTGACGATACTTATATCCCTTTACTTTCTTCAGTGCATAAGAATTACCAGGCATCCTATCGTTTTATTATTTAACAGCAAGTTCTCTACCCATTCAGAGGTTTCACTGTATCATTTATACCAAAATCTATGACTGTAGAAAAAAATACGGTGTGTCTGGAGCTGCTGTACAGCAGTGGTGTAAGAGCTATATTGAAGCCTTACTCAGTGACAGAGGAGAAATGTCCTCTGGCAGTTATTGCTGACAGATGTAACAATAGAAAATAATGCTATTTTAATGTAAGTTAATATTTCAAATGTATTATTGTTGCACTAGTGACTTTCTGCAGTTGTCCAGAGAGCATCCCAAAGGCATACTTGAGGTGCATTAAGCAAGAACTATTTAGTATTTATTTTAAAACACTTACGAAAGGTAGAGCACAACAGAAGAGAACCTTGGCCATGATCTGGGGCTTTGTTTGCAGTATATTCGACAGACAGTCTGTAGTTTTTGTTTCCCTTTTCTGGAACAAATTGCCTTTACCTGTGCACTTGCAAAATGTGCAAGTACAGTTGAGCATTTATAGTCCTTTTGTTTTAATTTGTTGACGTTTCTGCTTCTGTCTAGAAGTGGGGAGCTGCAAACTGCAACTTGGAGATTCATGTGCCCAGTTTTGAAGACGTATTTGCAGTTTTGATGGTATGAACACCTGCACCTTTTACAGGTAACAGAGGGAAGAGGGATGGCTTGAAGTTGTTGAAATATGTTATTGGAAGGATAGAAACATTGAAGGCTGTTAATAGCTTTACTTTCCTTCCCTCATGTGCATTATATATGTTGTAATAAAAAAACAAGTGTATGTTGGTTTGAATGTGTAACTGAATGAACTGTCATATTTCTCTCCCACTCACCAGCTTGTGGAATCCACAGTTAGGGACTGTGAGCAGTGATCTCAGCTGCAGGGCAGTAGATGTGAGGTTCACAGCTAATCCAGCACACCCACAGTTAAGAATGTTTGCTTATCGCTTCAAAGGTGTTACTGTGAGCTCTCACACTGGGATTCCAGTAGACCTCATAAAAAGTTACTGGTCGTGAATGTGCAAACACAAAAGGGAAAAGGCTCAGTAAATAAAGCAGCACTTCAGTCTTGTGAGTAATTCTCCAGGTACTCAGTGTTTGGTTTATGCAGCTGAGATTTTCAGGTATAATCTTCTCAAGTGTAACTTCCCTCATACGTCATACCAAAACCCTGAAGCTCTTCAGTTCAAGAGTTAAAGTAGCTTGATGCAGCAAGTAAGCAGAGTTTTGAGGTTTAGAACAACAGTCTAGATGGAGTAAGTAATTTCTTCTAAAAGTGACCTTCCCCAAGTGTAATGTATTTTAAAGTGTGTTGGTAATGAATGCTGTAGTTAAATTTAGACTTGCACTTAGACAGCCTGTTTGATAAACTAATTTCTTTTCAGCAAATTTTTTTTCTGATCTTAGAAGATGATTTTGTATGATTTTAGATTTTGAGAAAGACTGCAACATCTTTTCCTCTCTTCTCTCCAAACTTCTTACCTACATTCAGGCCATATAATAATTTCTGAGTATTTCATTATTCATCAGGGTCACAAGCCAAACCACAGGACTGATCTCTCTGGACATTTTGTTCCCCAAAACTTCACCCCCTTTCACTCTGGTAGCCTCCCTCCTTGTCCCTGCTTTCATTGCTCTTTCCCCAGAGAGGCCTCTCTCCGTCTTGGATACGTTTCTTCTAAACTGGGAACTGTTTTTTACCCTTCTGCAAAGAGAAAACTGTGGAGAGCTTAGATATTCCTTAGCTATGTAAAAATGCAAGCCAAGGTCTAGAATGCCTTCAGTGATGTAACTGATGTCATTTGATTCTCTGAAGTTTCCTGACAAGGACAGGGAAATGGGGACTTGGTGTGCCAATTACAAAATAAAATGTTTTAGGAAATCTCTGCCTCCCTGTATGCTTTTTTTTTTCCCTCCTTACTTTTAGAGGCACATCCAATATTGTTGAGAAATACTAAAGAGCAAAAAGAAACTTACTCTGCATGATTCAACCTGAAAAATTATATAGTATTTTAAATTCATAATCCCTGAAAGAAGTTGCACTCATTTAGTGTTCCTGGAATCACCATTAATAAGAAGAAAATATGTAGCTTTTGTATATCTCAAATGAGAACGTAGTTCATATGTTTAGAGCAATGTTTTCAATGTACCTGTGTATATACATTGAAAAAAACAAAGAAACTTATCTATTAACATTAACAATATTTCATGACCAGGCATTTGATTAATTTAATACTAATATTTTCTAATTTCCTGCTCTTCTCTGAATCATTTTTAAACAGGATATTGATTCTGTTTACAAAAAAAGAACCAGTTTATTAATATAAAATTGGAGGTGTGCCCAGATGGAAACACATTCTCCCTTGCAGCTATCTGCCTTATATTGGAGCTGAACGCTGAGGTTCACCCGCCATCCACAAATAGCATCTACTTTACAGTAAAGGACTTTGGGGACTTCTTTTTCCTTTTAATTTTCTTTCTGTATATCCTTGGTAGATTTCCTGTAGAGACTACTTGACTGATATCTGCTGAGGGTCTGGTCCATGCAAGTTAAAATGTCTGGGTTCTCAGTAGGAGGTCCAAGGCTCTGATCCTGACCTGTGGAATTAGCTCTGGTCTCAGTCCATGCAGAGTTACGCCCTTTGCACAGGGAGATTTGTTGACACCATTTGAGCAATACGTATTATTTATTTACAAATATACTTGTTCAGTGACTGATTTCTTAGTCCCTTTATTTTGCATTTACCTAACTGTGGAGCTTGAAATTTGAGTGTATCTCATTTGTGGATGAATGGTTAGTTTGTATGATGTTGTTTATTTTTCAGAGGAACCTTAGTATCTCAGAAAAAGATACAACACAAGTGTAGTGTGCATGTATAGAACAAAAATATCTCTCTGTTCCCTTCTGGTATCTGAGCTTTTAAAAAAGCTTACGTTTTTATTGTCTCTCTTTTGATCTGGTCAGTTGGGCAGCCCAGTTCTGGAGTTTAGTGTGGTAATTTAGATGGAAGGTGAAACTGAAGGTGGAGGAAAGTGCTTCATTGATACAACTTGGTTTAGGGGATTTCAGTGAAAAGTACCTAAATGTCTTTGCAGGTGGAGACCAAAAGCAGTTTGTATGTCACACTGCTTGTTCTGCTGGAGTAGAGCATTGAACCTGGATTTTATATAGACCTGCCACCTTAACCTACTTGTTTTCTCTCTATAAGCTGCCTGATTCATTTGAATTAATTTGAATTTAATTTGAAGTACAGACTGATTCATTTGAATGATTTGAATGTGCTGATTCATTTAGAAATGCACATATGACCACGAGAAAAGGAAATAGTAGATTGCAACAAACTTTTATTGCAAAGAAGGGAGAGCAAATTAATTCTGCTGTGATGAGTCTGAGTTCAGCTGTATTGGCTGGAGTTTAACTTGGGGAAAAAACTAAATTTCTCATAAATATGATTAAACAATGCAATAGAGCATCTGATATTTTTCGGGTAAATGACTGGCCATGTATGAAAACCTCTCAGTCTTCCACCCTTACAAATAACTCAAATTCCATCATTCCTTGGGGTTTTAAAATTACTTCCAGTATTTTTAAATGGAGCCAGTGACTAGAGATGAGTAGACAACCCTTCTCTTGAGATAAAATAGACTTTTGGCTTGCAGTCCCTAATTAATTTGTCTTGCTGCCAGTCACAGTGGACGTATCTTTGTATTTTTTGAATCAAATGTTGTTCATAGCAATGAACTCAAAAATCAATAACATGATACCCACTAACTGCTCATTTGCATGTTAATGTCATTATGCATTCTGAGAACACTCAGTTCTCAGTATCCTGACATTGCTGTGGTGATTTTAGCAATGTTTTTTTATGGACCTTGAAATATTATGTAAATTAATCCATGCATACTCCGTCCCTCCTGTTTAGGCTAGTTCCTACTTCCCTTCAAATCACTAAAAGATCTCTTATCTAATACCTTTCACTATGGAGGCTGACAACAAATCCATAGATGTAATCCATAGAGTAATTCCAAGTCTTGATTTTGAGAGAAACATTTTATTTCCCTTAGTTACCTTTACAAAAAAATGCACTCAGCCATCCTCTTTTCTTGTAGGAAAGCCCCAGTTTCAGCTTCTTCCTTTTTTGTGCTTACATTGTTAGTTTCTAAGCCCTGTGTTCATGAAGTTGTTTCACAGTTCTCTTGGAGTTGTAATGATTTGTATCAGCTGCTAACCTATGCTTCTTCCTTCTTGTCTTTTGTCTCATTGTCTCTTGATCCCCAGCCTCAAAACCCATTTTTAAATCTCATACAAACTTACTGTGTCTCTTTCTGCTTTTTATTGATCCTGAAGACCTCCCTCTAATGTGATGATTGTAATAAATGAGACTGTGCAAAGGCTAGGTAGAGACTGATGAGCAAAATTGGCATATCTCCCATGTCTGGGCTTGATCCTATTTCCCTTCAAGTTGGTGAAAAATCTGGCATTGATTTTAGTACAGCAAGGTCGATATTAAATTTCCATGTATCTGTATTTATAACTCTGCATTTCTGATGGCGAGTTTCCTCCTTCTGGGACAGCATTACAATGCCTGAATCTTAAGGTTTACAGCATCCACAGCAAGTTAGGTGCCGAGGTTTCTAAATGGGTTAGAGCAGGGGATCCATAAGCAAGCAGGAAAACTCAAGAAAAATGTAAGAAGGCCAATGAAGAGAAACTGTCTACTTCTATCCAATATCCTAGGCTTTTTTCTAGGATATGGAATCTGGGAGAGGTAGCTGTAATGCCCTGAATCTGCTTCATGGATTTGAATCTTCCTTTTGCAACATCCAAAAGTCTATCCCAGAGGATGGACAGGACAGAAGTGAAGGAGGGCTTTCTCAGTGCCTCCCACTGGAACTGTTCTACCTTGCAAAGAGCAGTTAAATGTTCAGCAGACTGGTGAGAGTGAGCAAGCGTGTTGCTGTGACTTACTGGTCCGGGCACTTGTGTGGGAGGGTGGGAAGGAGGTTCCTGTTGTGCTTTAGCAGTGTTGCTTTGTGGATCAGCACAACATGTGGAAAACAAGCTGCTGTGCATATCGTACAAGGGGAGGCCTGAAGAGAGTGTGGTGACTAAGTACAAAGTAAATGGGTTTGAGCAAAGCAAGGTGCAGAACTGAGCAGCAGCAGATGCAATCTCATCTTTATTTCTTGGCTGCTGCTGCTGCTCAGCGGTCTCCTTGATGACTCAGTTACATGGGGAAATCAGCTTTCTGAATCCAAAGGAAAAAAGGGGCTTTTATGACAAGGGAAGGTTCTTTCTTGGATAATCTGTTCATAAAGTAGAACATTAACCCGCTGCAAATCATACTCCCATAACATAAATGTCATCTTCCTTAATGTTCAGAGCGCAGGTTTTACACAGTGAAAATTGGGAAGTCTTGCAGAATAGAAATGAGAACATTTTAGAGCATTAATTGACTTATAGGGTGAGAACCTCACCCCAAGCATGTGGGTTTGGCTTTTTGTTCTTGGTTGGTTAGAATTCTTTTTATATCAGTGGAAGATGACCTATTTTTCTAGTGATAAGATTTGAATCTCTAAAAATGTACCATTCCTCTCAAATGAACAAGACCTTCCTCCTGTTTGAAAAAGATAATTATTTTCATGCGTAAAACTTGTGGCCAGCTGCTTTAATTAAGAAAACAAAACTGTGATTTAGTGTTTTTGTAGATCATATGTAAGTAATGCACAGGCAAAACTAATCCAAGCCTCCGCAGCTCCAGTATCTCAGCCTACCTCTGTTTTGTAAGGTGATATGAGGGTTTATTTTCAAGAAAGAATGGTTTTAAATATATGGCAGTTACACACGTTAAGAATATGACTGCCTGAAAGCTGCATTACTGAGCCCATGCTCAAAGTGCTACCTCAGTGGACATGCTGGAGTCAACCAGTGCTCACAAAAGCCGCCACTTTTGTCTTTTAAAAGTGATTATTGGCACAATTCTAAGTGAACAAAGACTTTGTCTAAACACTGAGAGAAAGCTTGCCACTGAAGACACTATCATAGAATCGCCTGGTTGGAAAAGACCTTTGAAATCATTGAGTCCAACTGTACCTGTCCACTACTAAACCACATCTCCAAGCACCCCATCTACCTGTCTTTTAAATACCTCCAGGGATAGTGACTCAACCACCTCCCTGGGCAACCCAAAGTGCCTGAGAACCCTTTAAGTGAAGAATTATTTCCTGACATCCAATCTGTACCCCCCTTGGTGCAACTTGAGGCTGTTTCCTCTTGTTCTATCGCTGATTACCTGGGAGAAAAGACACACACCCACCTTACTGCTACCTCCTTTCAGGTAGTTTAGACAGTGAGAAGGTCTCCCCTCATCTCCTCTTCTCCAGACTGAACAACCCCAGTTCTCTCAGCATCCTCATCAGGCTTGTTCTCCAGCCCCTTCACCAGCTTTGTTACCCTTCTCTGGACATGCTCCAGCACCTCAATGTCCTTCTTGTAAGAGGGGCCAAAACTGGACACAGTATTCAAGGTGTGGCCACACCAAGGCTGAGTACAAGGGAAGGATGACTTCCCAGGTCCTGCTGGCCACACTGTTTCTGATCCAGGCCAGGATGCCCTTGGCCTTCTTGGCCACCTGAGCACACTGCTGGCTCATTTTCAGCCACTGTCAACCAACACCCCCAGGTCCCTCTCTGCCAGGCAGCTCTCCAGCCTCTCTTCCCCACGCCTGTAGCGTTGCATGGGGCTGTTGTGACCCAAGTGGAGGACCCAGCACTTGGCCTTGTTAAACCTCATACAGTTGACCTCAGCCCATCGATCCAGCCTGTCCAGATCCCTTTGCAGAGCCTTCAAGCAAATCAACACTTCCACCAGCTTGGTGTCATCAGTGAGTTTACTGAGGGTTCCCTCAATCCCTTCCTCCAGATCATTGATAAAGATGTTAGGGAGGGACACAAAAGCCAGGCTCTCAAAAGCAGCCATGTAGATGTGTTATCTGATTTCCACTGATGCACATTTTGCCAAGATTGCATGAGGAGATGCCCTGTTTCCTTTGACTTGGAAGGATCCCCAGTGCTGCCATGATGTGTAGTACAGTCATTCCAGGGGTCATCTTCAAAACAAGTCAGCTGTGGCCTCAGGAAATCTGAGGGTTTTAATGCTGCAGAAATGTACCATGTTAATTTGCAAATCATGAAATAATTTGGGTTGGAAGGGTCTGCCAAGCTTTAGTTTAACAGAGAGTAAAGATAAAATTAAGTTTTCAAAATTATTACGTATATTTATAAACTATTTGTCATCATAGTAATTATATGAATGTTACTTAGATTTGATGTAAGAATAAACAGTACCTTTTCTGGAACACGGGTCCATGCTTGCAGCAGCCTATCATTAATTAGTCTAAAAGATACCAATGGTGCTACTGAGGAATATAAACATTTGTAAAGAATATAAAGATTCTGCGAGCAACTCTGGGACATGTTACGCTGTTAGCTACTTACAGCATTTATACCACAAGCAGAGAACTACTCTCATTGGTAAGAGGAGCTGTCAGAAAATCAAAATGTCTCTGTACTTGGTATTACTGATTGTTATCTTCTAAAGATAATAATATAAATGATATCTAAGTTATAAACATTTTTCTCTCCAGTACATTTTATTTAATTTCTGCTATGATGGCAGTTTTGTGGGACTGCGTTTCAACCTCATCCTTACGCTTTTTTTCCCCTGAGCCTTTATCTTCATTGACACATTTTTCAGTTTTAAATATTTGCATTTTCTTTTGGTTGAAATTAATCCTGACTGTGCCAAGTTTCTTTTGCCTACTGCAGTTTTTGCTTACACACACAGAATTACACCACCCTCACTGTACCTAGGTGCAGCAAAACATCTGGGTGCCTCTTGCACCAACTTCACTTTTGAATTGGATGCCCAAGCCTTTGCTGTGTCCTGCTGGGGACAGGTTTCTGCTGTGTCACCTTGGGGTGGCCAGCGGGTGTTGTGTGCTTCCTGCCAGGCTCTGCCTTGGTTTTGTGGTTGGTTTTTGTTATGGTTATGTAGAAGAGCTGCTGGCCTCACTGCTACTTTGTTCCTGTATGTGTTAAGACTATTAATATTTTTTTTCATTTGTGATGTAATTTAAGTCCATTTACGGTGGTCTTTGTGCTTGTGGTGGTTTTTCTCAGTGCTTTGGATATTTCAGTTATTTTTATTATTTTGTTTTCTTTTAAATTCTGTAGTTCCTGTTAAAGAAACTTAAAATGTGCATTTAAATAAAAGCTCTGTGACTTGGAGCATAAGTTTCATAGCTTGCCTGTGTGCTGGCCACTGTAGAGTGGACATTGGAATCCTTTCTGTTTTTAAATGGATTTGCACAGTGCATGAAAACTGAATGCAGTCTGTTGCAGAATGGTTTTTGCACTTTTTTAGTGATTACGTATCATTACAGTGCTATTTAAACACAACCTGATTAAACATTTTATTAGTACTTTATTACTTAATTAACAGCTATTGCTGAAAACAGTCCTCATACCGAGACTTACTTCCACTTAAGCATCCAACCTGACAAAATGTAGCTCCCCATTTGAAGGAATATATGACATTCTGTGGAATGTTTTTTCTTGGTTGTTTCTTGAAAGTGAGCCACTATTTAGTGCTGAGTATCTGAAATTATTTAAAACAGTCTCTGCTTATGCTTTCTGCATAAAAATTGCAGAGACTATATAAATAAAATTCTCAACAATAATTCACATTGTTATCTGGGTAAAGAGCCTTCATCCAACAAGCCACTGAGTTGTAAAATATTCAGATTTTTCTCCTGATAAATCAACAATTGTGTTAGTTTTGTGGTGCCACTGCAAGGGCAGTGTCAATTTGGTCTTTTACACTCTTACTGGTTTGTTCAATACGCTGGAAGCAGTGTACACTGGTATAACCTGTAGATGTTAGCATTGCCCAGATATGTACACACAGACGGCCAAAAAGGTGTCTGGGTATGGGACTGCTAGAATGGGCAAATAATTTTCTATTTGTAATTGGATTTATTTTTTTCTAAGAGGGTTTTTGACAGAGGAGTGCTGAGTTATGAAAAAGTGTTCTAGAGAGTTCTGGAGCTCGGCAGGATTTCTGAGAATTAGCGCTGGGATGACGATGGAAGATTTCTTAGAGCTTTCTGCGTACAGGAAAGATGTGTCATGATTTCCTTCCATAAACTGCAAGCTGACAAACTTTTACATTCCTCTTCCTTTATGAATTTCAGATGGAGGAATTTAGTAGCAAACATGGGGAATTTGCTTTCAAAACTGAAGTTCTGCAGGACTTGATTCTCTTCTTACACTTGTGTAAGCCAAGTGCAAGCCATGACAGGGTCATTCACAGTGGGTGACATCAGTTTCTCTTCAGAGTTATTCTTCAGCCATATTTCTGTATTTCCAGCCCATAAGGTCGTGGTAGAGAGGAATGCAGTGTTTGGAGAGATGACCTTCTTGCTGCTGTGTTCCTCTGTGGGAATCACAGAATCACAGAATGTCAGGGGTTGGAAGGGACCTCAAAAAGATCATCCAGTCTACCCCCCCTGCCCAAGCAGGGTCACCTACAGTAGAAAGTTGCCATCTTTCAAGTGTCCTAGATTTTTGTCAACCCTTTGAGCTCATCATCATCTCAAATTTATCTTATTTGTGCAGATGCTGCTGTCTAATCTGCAGCCCCTGCTACAGTTGCTAACATCTGGCAGAAAGACAGGGCTGAGGGTTTGGGTAAGAGTCTTTTCAACCATCCCAGCAGGGTTTGGTAGAGCTTGTCCCTTGATGCCATAGGTGATGGTTTTGTCTAAACTTTGTCCTTTGTCCTTAGGCTTTCTGAGGGCTGTTATATGGAGGAAAAATAATTTCATAGATCTGTGCAAGGAAACTAACTATGAGTATGAACATCCTGATCATACATCAGGTGTCTGTACAAACCAATTCTTACCTCCACAGTTTCACAGCCCAGGCTTAATTGAGGGCAGGACAAACAGTAACATTAAATGGATGTTACTGGCTGTGGGTTGAGTTCCTGTAGAAGATGGCTCAGTGGGGTGATGTGTGGAAAAAATTATTTGTTTTTGTAGGTGTTTGTAGGATTGAGCAGCATGAGGTACGGCAGATCTGGCTGTTCTCAGCCTTTAGCTGGAAGCTGTGTCTATTCGTTAATGGGGATAAGCTCTACGTTCACAGCTGGTCTATAATTATGCTTAACTAACTCTCTGAAGGTAATAACTAGAGTCTTTTTTTCCCCCCTTTCCCCTCCTCCACAGGTGTTCAATGTGGTTATTTACACCTGTGAAGAGTGAGTAAGAAAGTAGGTATAAAATGCTGCCATTCTGGTTTGGCAGTGTTTAACAATCTTGTAAATGAGTGTTCAAATTTTCAGGTGGGAGATTGGGTCCTCTTTCAGATCTTTTTTATATTTTTTTAAATCCTCAATCTTTTTATCCTTATATGCTATCCTGAGTAGAATATCTAGGGTGATCATGCAAAGTGATGCTTCAGAAGGGAACTTCTTAAGAGGGATTAATTTAAAAATGATTTAGGAAATCTCATGATTTCATCAAACACTCTGCAAGAACACTGAAGAACAGTAGCATGCACAGATACTCCTTTGGGAATGCGACAGATCATTTGATCTGTATTTTCATTAGGAAAATGTACTCCTTTTTATATCTGTGTAAGTATTTAGTATAATAAATTCTGATGCTCTCATGAAACCCTTCTGCGCTCAGCAATGCCAGGTTTAGCAGTCAGTGGGATTTTGTCAGAGGAAGGGTTGTAGGACTGGACTGATAGGTGTTCATGAACCTCTTTCTCATCAGTTTGCTGATTGCTATGTTCCTAACCATTTCTCCTGATTTAAAATTTGAGAGCTTCTGTAAGTTGGAGGAGAATTGAGATGGTTGCCTGTGCTAACGGATGAAAAATTCCAGGAATTTTTTTTCTTTTTATTGAGTGTTTTCATTCTGTTCATTAAAAAAGTGTTCTCTGGAGCGAGGGTTAAATGCATTCTTGACACTTGATTCCCTACCCTGCCTGCTGACTCCCCATTTTGTTGGCACACAGCCATGGCACAGTTGTGGAGTGTGTTTACTAAGTGCTTGAATCACAAATGGAGTGCTGTTGGATTTTCTCTTTCTTGAAATGGCTGGGAAAAGTTTTAGCCTTTCAGATCAGCTATATCGCAGCCTCCTTCTTTAGAGCTCAGTTTCATCCTTTGATAGGTTTGTAACAAGGTGAATTTATTTAAAAAACATAATTTAGAGAGGGACAGTGTCTCTGTGTTCTAACTAGTCACAGCCATGTATGGAAGACGAATCCTACCAGGTCTAACATGTTTTGGGATCTTTCTTTCCAACTCCCATCACATTAGCATCCGGGAAAATAAGTCTTATCTGTTTTATCCTGTTACATGTAAATACATGAAAAATACAAAGTCCTGCTTTTCTGGTCTGATTAAGCTAGGCACAGCCTGGTGCTGGGTATTCTGATCACCTTGTCCATTGCTTTTTTTGGATGGACCTTGTCACTGACATTAGGAACTTGCAGGTTGCTTTATAGTTAATAACATATTGCTTCAGATGTCATTCCAGGGAGTAGCCCTGTGCAAGGGAGTGATGAAAGGTCATTATGGCAGGAAAACCCACAGAGGGCTGGACCACTGATATTATTAAGGCTTGCTTTCAGAAATCAAGGGAGGATCAGGGTCGACTCCAACCAGTGGGCATGCTGCTGCAAATCAGCAGAGCCGCGCTCATCTGACCTTTACCCTTGGAACAGCAGGGAATCCCTTGGCAGCTCAGCTGGCAGGAGTTTGGAGTTGCTCATTATGAGCCTAATGGGCAAAAAGTAGACTTGGAGGGAATTGTTTGCTGGTGTCTGAGTCCCTGACAAACAACTCACTGCAGCTGCATACAAAATAATCAAGTGAGAGGCTCAGATAATGCAGGTCTTGAATAATTAGGCATGGGAAGAGTTTTATGTGGATGCCTTTATCCATTTAATGAACCTCTTGTAGAAAGTGAATATCCCAGAGCCTGGTAGGCAGCGTATGTAGAGGGCTGGAAGGACAGCAGTATGAAATTGCTGATCTTTTTGGAGTAATAGAAATCGTAGCACTTATTTACAGACACATCAGAAACATATTTCTGGATGACTGTGAAAAACTTACTTCTAGATTATAGTAATTAACTTAATCCTAACAAGTCAAGATTGCTGCTTAGTGTTTAAATCATTTTTCGTTATAGAAACTCCGATGTTAGATGCAGCTTTTTAGCTGATATCTTAGGAGGCAGTGGCAGCTCACCAGCCCCTCTTTCATACGTGACTCTTAGTTGCAAAGAGCATTTTCACTTTTCTCTTTGTAGTTGTTCACCAACATATTTCTGTCTACGACCTATGTATAAAATAAGTTTCACAGATGTTACATAGTTATCCAGAATCCAAGCTGATAACTGTGACTGAAGAGTTGAGGAAGGTTAAATAAAACACAGCAGAGCATGTCTTTCTACTAACAAGTCAGTGATAAAATTGAAAATGTTGAATTTTATTCAAAATTTCTTAAGACACTTGCTGTTAAATTTTGAACTAAAGATATGGCACCCTGCCTCCCATGCTAATTATGTCTTTCTGATCAGTGCTACTTTATTTTTCAAAGAAGATGACTACACAATATTCCCTGTACTGTTACAGTGAAGGAGTTTGCTGTGGTATCTGTCCAGCACTGGGGTTAATCTAGAAGTGAGTGGAGTCAGTAGGAGGATCTCCATCGATGTTGGTGCGTTTTGATGTAGATCCACTGAATTTGTTACAGTGACACCAGTGCCAGGAAGCAATAAAGGAAAGGTCATGCAGTTTAGCTTAGGGTTTTTAAAGTTACCCTCTGACTGGCTGCCTTCTGCTCAGTGTGGTTCATGTGTTGTGGGGAAAGTGTTGAGGAGGAGGCTTAAGTTACAGGTTTCCTTTGGGCTGAGGACACTCCACTTTTGCTAGGAATGGGACATGAAGTCACACTGACAGTACTGTATCTGTCCCACACAAACCTTAGATGTTAACAGCCTCTCCTTCGAGAAGGAAGATTTTTGCTTATTACATGGAAATTTACTGAAGGACAGGTGAAATTGTAATTGCTAGGATTGTTCCCAAGTCATTAAATAGCATTACAATTTTTGTGCCAAGAATTTGATAAGGATCACATTCTGTAAATTATGTCATGATACAAACTGTTGTAGTGCTTAAGATAATTAAAATTACCACCCCCCACCCAACCGCCCAACAATTAGGGCTGCTTTCTAATAATGTATAGCTGGGGATTATGTATGTGTTTAGATATTCCTCTGTAACCAGTTTGTAGTAGGAACTTGGTTCTTACACTAGTAGAGACTTTGTAAAAAAACTCTTCATTGTTTCTTGTGCATTTCCAGTCTTTGCTTCGTGTTCTGGGTAAATTAATTTATTCCTTATTAAATGATAAACTGTTTCCTTTTCCCAAAACGAAAATTCCCTTCTTTCCCCCATAGTACTTTTGACTATTGCAGGTGAAAATTATTATGTCAAGCCAGATGGACTTAATAATTGGAATTCAACAAAGTTCTAAATGGTTCTATTTTTATTATACATCTGTAATGAGCAGATTTTGTACAACCAAGGAAAGTGTATTCATAAAGCAAAGTGGTGCCAGCACAACTCAAATGGTTTGAATTCGAGAGCAGGTTGTTACTCTGGCTTTCTCAGTAATTTGAAACTCACTCCATGCTATGCCTGTAGATCGGTTTTGCAGATAAGTCAGACATCAGAGTCATGAACAGATGTGTTATGTTTTATTAAATTTTATAATCTTCTGAAGGGGGTTTCATGATAAATAAGCCACCAGGGAGAGGTGAATTCCTGAAGTTAACAGGCCCAGAATGTCATCCTCTGACTTTTTCCTCCTCAACCAAACTGCCCCCTAGTCTGACTCTTGAGACTTGATTTGCTTTGAACGCCCCCAGTCTTTAAAATGATGTCCTTCTGGTTTTCTCCCATGCTTTCATTTGCTGTTCATTTGTTTCAAGACCTCTCCTTGTTCTTTCCAGATGCCAGATTGTTTCTGTCTGCTATTCAAAACTTGGAATAAGAAATGGCATGTCTTAGTTTATGTAAAGCTTTGACCTGTTTGAGTACTTTTATACATCTTAAGTGGGATTAATATCTGCCTGTTCTTTTCTACATGCAATTCATAGACTAGTGTTTTGTCTGCTTAAATTTGTAGACCTTCTTTATTTATACTTAATGAGTTCCTCTTCCATATTTGTTGGTTTATTAATTTACAGCAACAACGTCTAACATTTATCTTGCTTTAAAAAACCTCGACTTATAATTTGATATTTTTTTAAAAAAATTCTGCTTTCCTTTAAAAGTGATTTATTTAAAAATAAAATTCAAATGTTTGCAATCTATGCTAAGACCAAAACTTAGTAATAAAACTCTTAGACATGGTGTCACACTCTGTTCATCATGTGCACATTGCTTACAGTCCAGTGCAAGCTACGGTAAGTTAATTCCTGAGAAGAGTCACTGCAATAAATAATTGGATTTGTTGATGGTGAAGCAAGACTAAATTGCTCAATCCTCTGCTCTAAATAGCTGACCACAGTTTTTGCTAGCAGTGTCTGTCAGTGTAAAGCCAACCAATATAATTGCTAGAACATAACTGTTGTCCTTTGAATCAAGTGTTGGTCATTTTTTCAGACCTTGTTGTATAGGTGGTTTGGGTAACACTGGCTCCCTGTAGAAATATCCTTCCTTTTCTGCCCCAGGCAGAAGTAATTGACAGTTACTCTTCTAATCATGGGAGATACATGATTGGAAATGGCACTCATAGATGCTACAGCCAAAGGATCACCCTGTAGACACGAGGCCCCATGGAAGGATTGCCATCTATAACTATGTAGGCCCACCACAGGGTGATTCAGCTGCACGCTGCACCAAGGGGGTCCTGGGCTGAATCTTGGCCTCCCTGGCAGACACCACTTCAAAATCGTATTCCCTCATGTGGAGCTGAAATATTGTCTGCAGTAGTCGGTTTGGGGCAGATATGCTTTGGGTGATACACACATATCAAATAGTGGAAGTGATAATGGTGGAGAAGGTGTCCTAGAAGTGTATTTGTAAGATGATTTTCGGCAGTTTTCCTGGATTTGATAATGGAATAATACATGAGATGGATCATGATGAATGATTTCAGAGAGTTCTTATTGCATTGTCCTTTAGTGCTCTCGTTTTTGCCATTTGAAAAAAAGAAAAAGTTTAATTTATCTTTTAAATTCTCTTTAGCCTGCTGTATGCCTGCTTTCTTTTAAAAGGCAGGAGTCCATGAAGAGTTTTATCACATATAATCCAAGGGCCTGTGGCTGCTACTTATCAATCACGTTCATTCTGATTATGTAAAACTGAAAATCACTGCATTGAAATGGAGTTTCAATGTTTTTATTCAAAGCAGCTTCTCACAATGTATAAATACTGCATATTAACACACATGAAAAATACAACTTCTAAGGCACCCAGAAATGTGTCCATACACTAGTTACAGGACCATCAACAAATAAATTGTATACAATTTGATCTAGACAGTCAATATTTGATATATCAGAAGATACAAGTCCCTCAGTACTGTACCAGTTTCAGAAAATATTTACAACACTGTGATATAGGGGTGCCTGTACCCTTATAATATTATAATATGTACTCATCATTACAAATATTAGAAACTGTTTTAGTCTGTTCCATGGCGTTCTGACAAAATAACTTAAGGGCCTAATTTGCAAAGTTCTATAATTAATTATTTGTGCAAGTTCTGAAAATAAATTTACATTGACATAATTTGTGACTTTTTTGGTTCTTTGCTTCATCTCAGAGGTTTGGTAATAAGCCTTACCAATAGACATGCCATCCTAGCTGAACGTCACTCTTTTCCCAGTAGATCTGTGGATATATCTTTTCCCCTCACGCTCGACATGGATGAGAATGTGGTGTTTGTAGCAGAAAGAGACTATTGGATCTTCAGTACAAATGTCAAAGTAGTTCACTGGCGAAGGAACTAATGCTTTGTTAGACTAATGCAGTTCTTTGGTCCTTTGTTTTTATGGAAGGCATAATATTTTTCTTTACTAAAAATCGAAATCCTGTCTGTGAGTAAGCAAGCTAGTGAATGACTTTCAGTGTAGTATTTAAAGTAGCAGTAAATAGATTTAATATGGCTTAAAACATATGGTTAATTGGGCAGACACAGATAACACATCTAGGATACCGAGTACCCAAATGTACTATGATTAAGATTGTCTATAAGTCTCTTATGTAAACTTCTTTAGTGTCTCCTAAAGAGCGCTGGCTTTAGCCAGATTTGACTTTTATAGACCCAGCCACACAAAGCCTGAGATTAAACTACTGTGGTTGGGAGCACAAATGCACAGTTTCTATATAACAAAGCCCATGCTGACAAGTCTACCTATGTTGTTCAAAAGAAACAACCCGTATTATCCTTTTCACAAGAAAAACTTAAGGCCCTGTACTCTGATTTGCTTAACTTTCTTACAGCAATTATTTGGGGAAGTCCTTAGTACTACATAAGCAATTATGTAGCTTTAAAGATTTCTTGTACCTAATGGTAAGGCTTATTCACAAATGTAATACATTTATAAATTACATTTAAAAGTGTAAAGGCTGGCAAAATAATAATAATAATAATAAAAAACCAAAATAAAACAAACCCCAACCAAAATTGTCTGTTTATCCCTAACATTAAAAGAGCATTTTATTCTAATGAAAAACTATTGGCACAAAACCATTATATTATAGATTAAAAGAACAGTTAATAGTAGTGAAAAAGATTGCCTAAAACGCATACCCTAACCTACCACAGAAATATAAAAGTTTATATTCTGAAAATATATACTGTATTAAAGTTTGTAAGCTTATTCATTTAAACAGAAATATACTGAAATAGTAAACTAAGCAACACTTATCTACAGCAAAAATATACATGCAGGACAACACAAAATAAATTGCTTACCTTGAATATCTACAAATGCAAAACTGTAGATTTTTAAAGATTGTACAAAACAATTTACACAAGAATAAAATAACATACTTAACAACAAATTGCATTTATAATCTTAAATACTGTGAATATTAGTAAAGGTACCCAGACTAATATGTACAGTACATCTAGATATCTGAATACCTAGTAAGAACAGAAACACAAGAGAAAACTGATTCTGATCTTTAAATACTGGAAAAGAAGCTTTTGACATTGTTATTACTCTTTTTGAAGGGAAAATAGATTCCATGAAAACTAGATTGCAAGTGTATAGATATGAATAATTAAAAATGTTAACTATGGTTAGCGCTTGCTTTAATGGAAAAATAATTATAGAAAATGTATTTCAATCATTCCTTTGTCATAAAAAATGCTAAGATACAGGTATCTGAAAATTCAGATGAAACGATGCAGTTTAAAGGTCTAACAACTGATGATTCTTCTCTCTTTGAAAATCTCATATGGAAAGCATTCCTTCACATTGCTGAGCAATTTTTCTATATTTATCTACAAAAACCAAGCATAGTCTTGAAATAAACTTCCTAATATCTTATTAACACATGACTAGGAGTTATGGCTCTCTGGACGGGAGTAAAGGAAAGAAAGGAAATTGAGGAATCATGGTACTTTCCATTGCTTTCTGTCTTTCTTTTTTTTTTTCTTTTTTTTTTTCCTGAAGTCATATGCTGGAGGCCTGATTGTGCAAACACGTACACATGTGAGTGGTTTTCACTTGAGTAATCCCTCTCATTTTAACGAGACTGCCATGTAGGTGACTCACATGCGCGCAAGGACATAGCAGGGGGTCCCGTGGCCTTGATCCAGCCAAGTCTGTGCGCACGTGCTCTGTGGCATCGCTGGCAGGTTGTGGAAATAAGCAAGTATTAGTATAAAACAAGTGGTGCATCTGTCACTTCAAATAGTCATTGAAAGAGTTCTGTTTCAGATATTTAAAAATAAGTTACTTATTTTGATAAGTTTTTTTTTTAAAAAAAACCCATTTAAAACAGGCTAATAAGAAGCCAGATTTTGTCTTTTTAATGAAGAATTTTGATGAGAACTTCTGCCTTTAGGGTAATGATTTCCTTAAAATTCAGTGATACAATTAGCCCATAGAAACAGCACTTCTAATTATTTGTGGAAAATGTTATATTAATGTGTTGAAGGCTACTGTTTACTGTAATCACCTGTTTGCTAACTTTACAAAGGCTTTGTTGAAACTCTTAATGGAAATACCAGGAGGGAGAAAACCCAGCAGCCTCATTTGCAGAGGTTCAAACTATAACCAAGTCACTGAGCTCAAGGATGGAGAGCAAATGCACAAATTACAAAGCAAACAAATGTGCAAAGCTTCTGCTTCAAGAGGGTGTAATTTGGGCACACTAAAATGGCAGGTGGAGTCACAGAGCATGCTCGTGTCATTTCCATATTAATTGCCTTGCTAGCAAGAGAGAAATGAGAGCGATCCAGTGTTCAGAAGTCAGTCAGTGTCACGGAAAAGTACTAGGATCACATTCTAAAAGAGCAGATTGGATTTTTGTTGTTTATTGTGGACTGCTTTTACGGATAGCCATGAGTTCTTGTAACAGATGGTGGGGTGGCCAGATGTGGAGAGCTGGGAAAAGCAAAACAAAACCTCTCCCTCCACTTAGTTCAATACCTAGCACCTTGTATAAACTGTTGGCCCACACCCAAAGGCCTCCAGAGCAGAAATTATCTCACACCTGAGGAATCAGGCAACTAGACTAAGGCTCATAAGGATTTGCTTTTAGACTTCAGACCAAAAGGGGATGTTTAAACCTGAAAAACAGTACGATGCCACGTAACGGCACCACTCACCCTGTTACTGACACCCGGCTAACAGGAGTATCGTAAACTCAAATAAAGCATCTGTTGGCAAAGCCCTTCAATGCTCCTCAAGAAGGCAGAAAGTGAAGAGAGACTTCGTGGGGACTCACTGCTTCAGAATCCACTTTTGTCCCTTAAGCCTGGCAAATGAATCTATTATTTCATACATTTTTTGTACAATTTTGCACATAGAGGAGCATGCACGTGGCTGTTTCTTTTACTGTCCACAGCATTCTGTGTATTTTCTATATATTCTTTATTTTTCTATGCAGTTTGCTGCTAAAAATGTGTTTGCATTTTCATGTGATGCCATTAATTCAGTCAAGGGAAATATGAAAATAAGATCTGTGATCAATAAACAGCTGAATATGAACAAAAAATAAATAAGTTAAATAAATTCCACAAAGAAAAAAAAATCCTAGTAGTTTTTGTAAAACTAACTTTACATATTATACATATAAATTATCAGATTTTTCTATTACACTGTTAGAACTTAGAAAAAAATAATTAAAATATTTCTAAAATATGGTGTTTGGGTCTACAAAATATTGTGCTGACCCGGTTTTTAGATTGAGCCCTCTGTGTCAGCCCAGATGTGTTGCAATAGCGAGAATAAGTTAAGAAGGACAGACAAAATCAATCATTACAGATGGTGTGCCTTACTGGGCCTCAGTGGTGCTTCTCAGCACATGGAATGTATACTTTTATCTGGATGAGCATGTGAAAGATGCAGCCCTCTGTAGAGATTATGTGCACTGAACAAGCCTGCCTACGTCTTGGTTACACAAAATCAAACCAGCTACAAGCAGCCGTGTAGCTCACAAGGAAATCGACACAACCATAGGTATTAGGAGACACTGTCACAAATTCCTCAACGATGCATTGCCTCTGCTTTTCAAACACAGGTAATGTTTGACTCTGTTCACAAAGTGGAGCATTTTCTCTTTACGTTAGGCCAAGACATCAGACTTCATAAATTTTATCTTGCAAGTAGCTGAATAATGAATCCAGTCCTTTGGAAGAGCTCCACAGCTGTTTTAACATCTGACACTCTTTCTCATTCACATCTTCAAGTCCAGATTTCAGGAAGCTCCGCACGAGACATTTGGACTCTTCCAATACCTAAAGCCAAGATATCGCTCAGTATTTTATTTTCAATCTGACAAAATCAGTACGGATAATGGTGTGAACGGCATTTTTACACTACTGACTGTTTTACAAACTAAATAGCTTCTTTGGGCACAGAAATTAGATTTGATTTACAGCCATAACTCCACTTGCTGATAGTCAGCATCTTTAAGAATTAAAGAATTCTGAGGCTCATGCCTTAGTGCCAAGATTTTTAAAAGGAAGGAGGGATTCTGAAGTACCTTAATTTATTGAAGGTCTGCCATGAAGCACTAGAAGGAGCTGAACTTCCTCCTGCTGAAAATGTGATCCCTTGAAATAAAAATGTGTGAGGCATGATATATTTGCTACCTGTTTTCTGGAAGGTAGTCTTTAAGGTTATAGAGGTTGGAAACCCAAATATGGATGTCCATCAGCGTTAGCAATTTTCCCTCAGCATCATTTCCTTATCAAAACAGAAATGAACAGGAAAGGGCCTTGACTGCAAATACCTTTTTAAGTTTATTTACTTAATTTTTTATAAAAGTGAAATATTTTCTAAAAAGGGGTGTTAAGTGAAACAAGCACCCTCTGACTGTGTTCTGGAGTTAGGTTTGCTGAGCATACACAAGCACTCATAAAAAATCACCTAAGGTGTTTCCAGTGGAACATCCAATCTCAAGCCTTTAGTCATCCCTCCAAGTTCTTCAAGGCATGAACAGCAGGCCCATGGTTGCTCACATAGTTCATCTCATTTTTCCCAGACCCATTTTTAGACACAATGAGATTGCCTCCTTTAAAATTCTTTTTGAAATATATAACACCAGTATGTATCTGACAAGGAACCCAACTAGTCAAACAAAACCATTAATAATTCATCCATTATTGATTTTTTGGGGGCAGAAGACTTAATGTAAACTAATACAGTGTTTATGGTAAGGGAGACAAACACTCTCCACTCAGCTCTGTCAACATGTACATGTTAAACCCAGTTCCAATCTGGTTTAGGTTACAACACTGCTATTCCAAAATAATATTTCTCTTAAACTCAAGTAAATGGTGTTAATTGCAAATTGCAGGGCCTGTGGATTTTTTTTTTGGTCTGTTTGTGAACAAGTATCCACAGTGAACTTGGATGAGCTCATCATGTTCATTGTTTTTGTGACTTCAGCCTGATTTCCATTTAGGATCTCAGAGAGTAAATCTAGTCTTTGACAGTTTTAACTCATCTTTGTCCACAAGTTAGCACCAGTCTTCCAAACAAGTCTCAAGAGAAAATTTCATTGGCAGCCAGTAACAGTGAAGGAAGTGAAGAATTCACAGTAGGGCCCAGAGGTTTTCTCAACTCATATAATACACATTATATCAGCATGATCAAATAAACTCACACTACATTTCCAGAGAGTTTAATTCTGAATGTCTTTTGTGAGATCTAATCTACACTTCATTTAATTAAAAATCTCCTGTGTCTCTACCTTCTCTTTTACAAGACATCTTTTAAATGAAGCTGAGGGATGCTAAGACAGTTTTGGGCATAGGAAGTATAGCAAGAAACTGCAACAATTTGCACTTTAGTTAGTGCAGTTTTATTGCAGCCAGTACCACTTTCTTCAACGTCCTTTTTTTAAAAAAAAGATGTGCCCAGAATAGGAGTGTATCTGCCTGAAGGGAAAAACCTTTGGAAGTAAAAATAGGAAGGGATTTTCTTTCAACTTTTATGTACACAAAAGGAAAGTTATAATACAGTGTGACCAGACTGTGTTCAGATGTGTGTCTGGATCTCACCTCTCCTTCACAGCAGAGGTTAGCTGGCACTATCCTACCCCTCTGGTGCACCGTGCAGAACATTTTGCGGAATCAGGAGCTATGCAGGTGCAGAAAAGAAGGCAGACTCAGCTGAAACACTAGGCCAGGACAATGTAAAAGGCAAATATATTTTCTTAATTGCCCTACAGAGATTTCCCAGTACAGTTGTGCAGTTTCAGACTCTTCTACCTTCAGGAAGGAAACCTACCCTAAAATCCCCTTTCAAAATCTGGGGCAAGGAGGTTCCACTCATACTGAATAAATGTGAAGATGGGGGAAGGAAACAACCCTACCTGCCCCTGAAAAACGGGAAACTCCATGAACTCGCTGATCCCTATCCAGATCTTCTGTCCTTAGCCCTCTTCCACAGGTATGGTTGGGGAAACTGAGGGCCCACCCTTCTGATGTGGTGAGCCGTGGGAGCACACCTTGCCTCTAAGAAATGTAATTTAACCACAAAGGAGTTTGGTTTCTTACCACTGCGCTGCAGGATGCCATTTCCTTCACTCGCAGCATCACTTCTTGGCTAAACGTTGTTGGCCAAAATACTTGTGACACCAGTCCTCTGCTGCAGGCTTCCTGTGCTGTCAGCTTTCTCCCACAGAACAACATTTCATTTGCCTGGGAAACCAAAAGATTACTTGTGATCTTGGGTTATGATTCCCTTACAAAATTTTCCATACTTGCCTGATATTTTCAAGATTAACTTTACAAATGGCCTCCTGTATCTTTCCGTCCTGCAAAATACTCACAGAGGAGTCTGGTGGCTGTTTCAGGATTGTGCAGGTGGCCAGAGCACAGCACAGGTTTCATTTAAGAGAAATGTGCTGGCTCACATGATGGATCTGTACTGCTGATTTTACAGGAGTAACTGTCAGTGATACTGTGCACCAAGAGTCATGGAACCTGGTATGAAATACTTGGTGTTACACTGGTAAAAACTAAGCAGCCTTACTGGAATTATTATGGGTTGTCTTTAGAGAGCAGTATCTTACTCTGTTACTACACAATCCCAACACAATACAGACAAGTACTCTGCAATGTTATTCTGCTAAAGCATTTCTTCCCTTTTCTACCATGATCTTGACAATCTTTGCTTTTTCAATCTTTCTGGTGTACAGCATGTGTAATACATTGAATTCTGAGGTACTTTTGTGATAAGAACTTGGTAGGGATTAGATGAACTTTCCACAGGTTTAATTTCCATTCATGACAATTAAGAGAAAGAGTTGGTTTCAGTTTTACTTTTTAAAGAGAAAAAGAAGAGCATGAATTTAAGAACGGTTCTTCATCAGTTTGAGGTAGAAAACCTTACCAGTGCAACCCCCAGAATTTGTGGGAATGTGTATGATGAGCAGCCGGCTGGAGTGAGTCGGATTGTTGCATATGGTGTCTGAAACCATGCCTTCTCACTTGCCCAAACGATATCACATAGTGGTAAAATAGAGGCTCCTAACCCAAGAGCAGGGCCGTTGATAGCAACCACAATTGGCTTCTTAAATTGAATAAAAGCTTTTACAAAATCCCTAAAATAAAAAAAAAAAGACAGAAAGATCTTGAATACAGAAGAAACACTTAGACAAACACCCAAGCTTAAAGTACTTAGTCTGAAAACAAATTAGAACCACTGATGATGATAATGCTATGGCCCAGTTTTATGAGGTTAGAATTGCAAGATAATTTTTAGTTTGCACATTTTTCTCCTATTTAGTTATTTAATCTTTCTAGTTTTTTGTATGTTGTATATGAACTGACTCTTGTGTTTTTTGCAGAATGGTTTGGTTAAGTTTAGTTTTACTTCTGGACCAGTAACTCATTAATTTGTACAAATAGCTCTCTCAGTTTGTTCAACAATGGCTAGTATGGATTCTGATGATCTGGGCTGGCTAACTTGATGGACATACAGCGAGAAAGGCAGGAAACTCATAGGTGGATTGCTGAATACTTATTTTTTTTCTATAAGTTCTCTTAAGATCCTGTGTCAAAGGTTACTGCAGGTCCCATCAATGGATTGGGAGACAGTAAAGTTTACGGCACACCAGCAGAAAGAACATGACCCACAAAGTGGAGTCAGAGAGCGAGATCAGTGTTTGAACAGGGAAAGAATTAGGCGAGGGCTCTGTTGGGTCTTCATTGCAAATGTGTTAACCAAAGACGTAACCATGTAGATGCCCTTGCCTGCCTACAAGATTAAGCGGTGAGAAACAAGGGGGAAGTAAATGTGATCAGCTTCATCTGGATGAATGAACTAGAACATGTTAAATGCTGTGCAGTCAGGAGATATTTTAAATGTTACCTATCAGCAACTGTGAAAATACATCTGTTGAATGGAACAGCCTACACACCAATTAGGAAAAAGCATGAGTGCAACTGTGGGCAAATGATGGGCTCTAGCAGCTCAGTGCACAGCAGGTATATGGAGGCAAACGAGATGCTCAATTACTTTAGAAAAGAGATATGGATAAATCAAATGAAAAACAAAGGAGGAGATTCTGTTCCTGCACTGGGTATTTATTAGATCCAGAGTGCATTTTTGCTGATAGATTTTGGGAAAGAAGATTTTGTTAAATATGCCCTTTGATGAATTGCAGCTCTCCCACTGAGGTCAAAAAGACCTAGATTTCTCTCTGAGAACAAGAGGTGTGCCTTGCAGGTTAGAGTGCTGATTTGCCAAAAAAATGGAAACCATCCTGGAGATTGGTATTTCAATGGATCAGTTCTGTTTTTCAGGCTATCCAGTAAGAAGTTGATTTTTGACCATGGAAAAATAGAGACTTGTGGGAATTAATGCAGCTCAGTTCACACACTGAGTTATAAAACAGAAGATGAGAGGCAAGACAAAGAGAGGGAAATAAGGAACATCATATTTGTCTGTTCAAGACCATTTCTTTCTAAAGGATAGCAGGGAGAGTTGTGGTTCATTTTTGTTTGCAGAAGCAATGCTGTTCCTTTTCCTTGTTATTTCTGTGGTTGTTCATGGTTGAGTAATGACTGTGGATCACTGCACCTGTTCAATTCCACAATTTTGAGAACCTTAGTAGTTAAGCAAGTAAGCCTTGCAAGCAGGACTGCAGATGGGAAGAGATGTGATGAATGATAAGTAAAAAGCACAAACTAAGGATAGGTGGTGGCAGTGGGTCTGAGGATCATGTGGAGGCAGAAGAAAAGAGTGTTGTGGAAGAAAGCAGGAGGCATGTGGTGATAAATGGGACTGGAAGTGAATATGGAAAAGCAAGTAGGGATGCGGTGATGAAATGGTTGGATCATGGGGAGGAAGAACAACGAAGAACACACTGATGGGGGGAAGGTTGAAGGAAATGTGAAATCTTCATATGAGCGAGCAAGGAGCGGAGGACCCGGAGGTGGGGAGAGAGTGGAACAGAACATTAAGAAGACACAATGAGGCTCTGTCATGAGGAAAGGATGGGGAGTACAATGGATGGGTATGGAACATGCCATCTATGGGATGGAGTGGAGGCTCAATTACTGGGAGCTTGCAAGGGGAACAAATGCCTGCATTGGGTCTACAGAAGCTGCAGTGTCCAGCACACCACTTAGCTGTGTTCTCGGGTATGTTATTTGTTTCAGTGAATTGTCTTTTACCCAGAACCTGGCATGTTTCCATGTCCCTAAACCATAAGTTCACACATGTAGTTTCTGGGCTAGAAGATCCTTGTTTCAATTCAAGGTAGTCTTTGAAAAAGACTTAAAATCATAACCGTTGTTGCACAGTAGAGCCAGAAGCTCAAAGGTAGGAAAAAGTGTCACATGCAGAAGGTTTTTGGTTTTGCCTAGAGAGTATCTGGGAAGTTGACCATTGACTACACTTCAAGATGCTCAGACGCATCGTTGCTGCAGGTCAGGGCTCATGAATACATCAAAAGCGATGAGGAAGTTGAGCAAGTAAAGTCGTCCTTCTTCGTCTGAGCACACCCAGGATTTTATGTATCGGTCCCATAATGATGATATGCCCGACTGGTGATATGACAAGGGAGACTGCTGCTGGGAATGCTTCCAGCGAGTCCTGACTGCAGGGCTCTGTAGGCCACACGGGCACAGCTGCAGTGCAGTCTGTCCGTCTGCCTCCTCCCTGCTCCCGAGTGCAAAGCCAGGCACACGCCTGGATGACGGCGGCTCAGGCTGGGCAGGACCTGAAGAGAAGAGACGGTGCCACCACACATCTGTGAGCTGCAAAGCCCCAAAGGCAGCGATGGGGACAGGGGCCAAATGAATAAATCATTCAAGTCAGATGAGGCTTGCTGGGTATTTAAGCTTCAGTTTTAACGTGTGATCAGTACCCGAGATCCATACTTCAGAAACACACGGTAATCAAGATTCTCATTTAATTTTGATGCAAATCTAACGTGATGTAAAGCAGTGGAGGCAGAGATCCGTTCATGTGTTTTAGGACATCCTAACCACTGAAAAAGCAAAGTGTACATTTTTTTTTTCTCCTCTTATTACAGTTTATTTTCCATGAGCTGAGTCCTTTGTTTAAAGCAAGCACAGAGAGTGCTAAATGGAAAACGTAGTGTATCGTTTCCAGAAGTATAATAAAAATCTATTTCCAGTGGGCCTGAAGCCGACATTCTTGACAAGGAGCAGTACATTGTACCAGTATTTCAAGAGTGTTCTGTGAGTCCCAGGATGGAAAAACTGAGTATCATGGTCTGGCTTATACTCATCTAAATCCTGAATTGATAAATATACCTGTATATTAAATGTGTGTAGATAAATGTATACATATATAACAATACCTATACACACAATATTTACATGATTAATATTAAATTTGCATCTTCTAATGGATTGTGAGTGTGACTGTGTTTTCAAACAAGAATAGTAATTTTCTTCCCTCATGTTTTTTTTTGGTTCCACATTATTAAAAATCCTTCACATTAAAAAAAATAAATTAGAATGTGTCCTTCAAAGGGTTTTTCTTTTTAAAAATATCACTTACATGATATTCAAGCATAGCTAGGGTCTTAAAACCAAGACATAATTTATTATATTTAAGAAGTACATTTTCAATTCTCTAAAAATAATTACTACTTTGAGAATTTTAAAAAATACTAAACTGAGAATCCAAACTGATCTGCAGTAGTTGTAACCGAGGTAATTGGTGGTTAATACATGTCATGTAACAACTAAACTTCACATTGTATTATACTAATATATCCAAAATATAGATCTGTTGTAAAATAAATTATTTAATACTCCTTTATCAAATTGTTGCATAAAGTTTTAAAGCTCTCAGAATAATATTTATTTGTAGGAAATAGGAAGTAGGGGAAAAGGGACCAAACTCTCTCCTGGTAGAGACTGGTGAAATATCACTGGCTTTAGTGGAGTAATGTTGATTTATACTGAAAGATCTGACAAACATGTATAAAGTACACCTTGTGGATAATGGAAATATTTGTTGATGTATTGTGCAGATTGATTTGTAGACTGCATGTCATAAACTCTGAATTTCTATTAAGGTAATGTGATATATATAAGGAAAGTCACATTTTAGTATGAAAATAAAACTACATTTACATATATATTAAGTAATTTAAGTTTAAGAAAAAGAGTGGAGACCCTTCTAATAAGGTTCTGAAATACAGTGGCAGACTGGTATGTCAACAGAATATGAGTTTGTACTGAAATTCATTAAAATGGTGAACATTAAAACAAATAAAATATCTGCCTTTCAGAAACCACTTTAGAATACGAAGCAATAACTGATTTGGAAAAACAACAACAAAATTGTATTGGAATTTGGAGGAATGATTTTAAATATTAAATACAGAGAAGTGGATGGATATTAGCACTGGAATAGATGTGCTTTCTTTTCCAATAAGGAAAGGTCCAAGGTTCTTCTTACTAAACAAATTTGTAGGACTATAATTAGAATGCAATCAACACTTAAATATACAACATTTTTGGACCTGATAAATATCTTTATAATCACACACTGCATTTCATAATTTAGAGATCATAGGTAAGCTTGGGTCACCTTATAGCTTCTGCAATCCTAGTGCTTTCCTTTCTTCTGTCATTGGATAACCTGCCAATTAAATATGAGTAATCTAGGCCACTACAGAATACACTTCCCACTGCGCTGAGAAGTAAGAGTTTACTGTCATCAGCTGATGCATTGCACAATGCTCTCCGAACTTCCTTCATGATCTGTGGATAAAGAAAAGTAAACAATTCGACATGCATGCCGTTGCAATATCATTTCCCTAGTTTTACAAACCTTATTGATTTTGAGAGACTTAAATTTTGGGCACTATTAATACTTACATCAATTATATATATATATTTATATAATTTTAATATACTTAGAATGATAACACTGAGAGTTTACAAAATATTTTACATTTGGAAGTGCTTTGTAGATGCTTACTAATTCGGAGTTTTTAGGACTTGGCTGTTCTTTGCTTATTCTAGGGGAAATTCTAGCTAGCTTATGCTCTTTGATTGCAATTTTAAATCCTGAATATCACTCCTTTATTTTCATCGTGTATATTCAGTGTACAGCACCGCATCCTCAGTAACACGGTTATCCCAACAACAGCCTGTTAACCTCCGCAGGGTGGAAGCAAACTGTAAACCCCAGGTTTCAATTCTTCAACTACATTGGTTTATATGACTTGAATCAGAGCAAGGCAGGACAAGAGGACATCATATACATCAACATAACAAATATATTATTCATTTTTCTGTGATCAGTGGTATTGTTAAAGTCTACAAAAGTTAGAGCAAAAAAGCCACGTGAAAGAGAGACATTTGGACACTCTGATTTACAACTGCATCAAGCTATTAACTTCACCATATATCAAGTCTAATCAAAATCTGTATAGAATTGAGCTGCTGGTATTGGAAGAAAATGGCTTTTCATCTGAGCAGAATTGTTTTTCCTAATGATTTTTAAAAGGAAATATTATTTCATAAACTTCAGATGAGTAACTTCTGGTTTAGTCACAATTCAGCATCGTTTGTAAGCTGTAATTGATTTCAGCCACTTCAGATTCCCCTCTTCTCTTTAGTGATTTGCTCCAACTGAAGTAGTGAGCACCTCATGTGACACTCCCTGTGCTTAAACATACTGATGTGTTGAAACACTTCTTATACACGGGGTCCTGGGGAGTCCAATTTTTCTCTTCTACACAGAAAGCTTTGCTGTTAGTGTAAATTTAGGTAAAAGACAGCAAAATGTGGTCAGGGGATTAAATATGGTTTCCACATGAGAGAAAAACAAGATTTTTAGCTTGTGGTTATTTTTCTTCACTACTTTCTGTTTCCAAAAAATTCTTTAGAAGTGCCTTATTTAAGAAATGTCCCAAAACACAGAACAGAAGTTTTGCTTTTACCATTCTAGGTAGCTTTTTATTAGAAATGCTGTGGCTTGTGAGGCCAAGCTTGAACTTGTATATTCAAACCCAATGGTTTACATAGGTGTTTGCATAAAAATGATTGTTACTGGCTGCTGAGACCAGGACATGAGAAAGCAGGTGGTGAAGTTTTAGATGCTTCACTTTTACAAGTGCACATCACAACGCCTGTAATACCGAGTATGTGACAGTGGGTGGAAGTGAAGTAATTAAAAGGAGCAGAATTGGGAAGTGTATTGAAATTCTTGTGCAGGCACAAAAATGTCATCAGCAATTTTACAAATACTGTTTATTCTCAGAGTCTCAGAGGCTGTCTCAGCCTTCAGTTGGTAAAAACACAGCAAAACTGCACATTTTGGAAAGCGGAAACAAAGGAAAAAAAACCCCAAAACAATCCAAAACCTCTGGTTCAAAGTTAAAAAATAAACTTTAGAACGTGGTAGATGTTTGAATAAAAAAAGATATGTATTTTGATTTTCCTAATTCCATGTCAATGCAAGATTATCCTCTTAGTTTATTTCAAATGTTCTCAGAACCTGCTCTTTCTTAGGGAGGATGTATAAATAATACCAGAGAATAGCAGTCAAACATTTCACCATTACTAAACTGTCTCTTTTTTATCTTATCCCTCATTGATCTGGATGGCTAAAGCCACCTAAGAATATACCAAACTTCTGAGCAGAGGTTATACCACTTGGAGGGAGAAACAATGTTGTGCTATCACTGTTTTTTTCAGTGTTTTGCTGCGGGTGATATTAAAGGTCCATTGTCAGGAACTAATTTCTCAGGTATAGTTGACAATGGGAGGGCTTTGACAGGATTTTGGATAGCATTTTTGAGCAGGAATGGAAATTTAGTTGCACTGCTGCACTAGTTTCTAGCAAAAGAAAACAGTATCAGAAAGCAGAAATCCAAAACCATAATGTACTGGTGTTTTCAATCTCCTCAGAATATTTGTTTTTTAAAATTATCTGTAAGTTTGTCATTAACTTTATCATCAGAAGGTGCTCAGAGGCTCACTGGAATACACCAGTGCCAGGCAAGTCAGTTCTCACCCCCTTGTTCTATGCCGCGATTGCTTTGCTGGTGCTGTTCCAAATTCACCTGGTCACCCAGCCTAGTGACAGCCAGCCTGCTGGGCTGTTGGTTACTTGGGTATTTCTCTGCAGATGTTCACATGACTATAGAGAGCTACTACCAATGAAACAAAGGGTTACAGAACCGTGTGTTAAACTGCAGTACTGTAACACAGATACCATTTCAGTTCAGAACTGCTGTCTGGCTTTAAGCACACCTTGCCATTTAACGCAATAGTGGATCCGTTTGCAAATACAGACACAATGTGTCTTCAGTTACATTTCCTTGTCAGAGCCCATATTCTTCTTCTCTCTTCCATGGTCCTTAAACCTTCCCTCGTTTTGGTATAACTATGACATTTGTCTCATTTGTCTAATTACACTTGACTTTCTCTAGTGGACCAGATGTAATATTACTATTTGCGGGGCTCCATAGCAGTGTTCTCCAGTTCTGTGCTTTTTTTAATTAGCTTTTTTTAATGGTCTTTTAGTTAATTTTCAGTTGTGGGGATAATATTTTTATTTGCTTGCATTCAACTAAAATTTCTGAGGAAGTATTTACGAAAAAGTATGAGCCAGTTATTTTGCTTATAAAAATCTATCGAGTTAGAAACTTAGACCAGGCCTAATGCTTCACTTACTGTTTTATTGAAGCCCAAATATATAATAAAATTATCACTTTCTCAAAAGTTGCTTATTTTTTTTAATCCTGTCAATAAAATAAGTTGGTTGGTTCTTTAATAGGACACCTTATATTGCAAAATAAACATTAAATGTTTAAAAACACTTCCAAGAGCTTATTTTAATGCCTGTCACTGGACATAGGAAATTTTAAAAGGCATTTGGTGCCCTTTGCTTTCAATATTTCTTACGTTCTGGGGAAATCAGGAAGCTGGGAATTTATCACCATAATTATCCAAAGTACCTTGAACAGAAGTCTCTTGTTCATATAGAGAAACACTACTTTAAAACGTTAACTTCTCTGAATCTCTAAGGATTCACTGTTGATATTCTTAAAGGTAAATATTCTGTATATATTACAGTAAACCAAAATTTTAAGGCCATTCAGTTGTTCTTAGAACCTCTTCCACAATGGTATCTTTTTACAGAAATACATTTTGTTACTTACTGACTTTTTGTGCAAACAGATTCCAAGTCCTGTCTGATTCTGTCTGATAAATAAAGGACTTAGGAACCTATAAGGCTGGCTTCAGGCAGAAGTACTGGCCAAAACCCCAATTTGTCTGTTTGAGAGCGAAAATACAGATAGCAGTAAACTTAGGAAACTTGTGCCTGCCTTTTTTTTTTTTTTAAAGTCAGGAAAAGTTGTAAGTAAGGAAAAATGAAGGCAAACCAGTGCTCCAAAATGCACCTGGTAGAAGTTCAAACCCTGTAATTCTCATGGCTAGAAATGTGAAACCTGATTCTTTTGTAGGAGAAGTGTAGTTGGGGTAGTTCTGTCAGTCTTCAATGAAAACATCAGCTGGTTAGGGTTTGCTTTCTTTTAATTCAGGGAATATTAATTCTTAGCTCTATTAATTGTGTAAAGTAACAACAGTGGATGGATCAATTTAATCTTCAGTTTGAAACAGAATCTGGATCCTTGAAATGTACTGAGTTAAAGCAGCAACATCATAATCAGAGAAAGAACTTCAGAAGCAGCAAAGGATTTGTGAGAGAAAATGCTCTAATGGAATTTATAATGATGAAATATTTTACATCTCTATTTTAAAAATGAATTTTAAAAGTAGCAAGCTGAAGCCACTGAAATAAAAACAAGCTGTGCTGTTTCATGACACTAGCTTGGAAGCTTTATAAGGTCTTGTAAAACATAAGAAAGAATTTCTATAGTGCCTTGAACATTTTTGTAGAAAAAACTCAATTATCAGAGTGGCACTGAGCCAACTTCAATCAGTGCAAATGCTGCTGGAAGGAGCATCAGCACATCTCACACAAAAATCACCTGCACAAACCCACAGGTGTGCTGTGGTTACCAAAACCATAGGATGAAGACTCAGGCAGACTTCACTAAGCTATCTTTTATTTTTTTTTTTAAATAAATAAGTTATTTGTTATTTTGATTACATTGGCATAAATAGCAGAGGCCAATGGTTGAGCAAAACTATTGAATTTCATCTGAAGATTAAGATAAGGCACAAAGGGAAGCAGGGTTGTTTAGGAGTGTGAGTGATTGTGTATAAGCTTAATTTTACAATGATTGTAAGCAGTGCACACCTTTTTTTTTTTCCTTAACATATATGGCCAAGAATAACCAGAGCACTGTTTTAATCACACCAATCAGACCTGCTTTGAGTAAATTAATCATTTACTATTTGGCAAACATAATTTACTGACTGTCTAATAAAGCTTGACGTTAGCATTTCTTTTGACAAAATGAAAAACACTTTCATAATTTTGTAGGAATTTTGTGGTTTTACTTTTTATTGACTGGTGATAAAAAGTGTCCAAACTGAAAATGTAAACATCCCTAAACTACTCTGTCAGGTTGTCTCATCTATGGCTACAGGAGGCAAGCTATAAGGACAAGGCCTTCAACATATTCCTCCTTTCAGTGCCTTGAGCTTTTGCTGTCATTGCCAGCAAGGCTGTGGAATTGCCAATATTGCAGGTGCTGGATTTTGTGGTGTGAATGTCCATGGGCTGCAGCCTGGACCGGGGCCAAAGAAGTTGTTTCATCTTTGCCAGCAAGCAGCCTTCAGAGAGCAAGAGCTTTCAATTGCTCTCAGCCTAGATGAGTTTTAAACAGACAGTCTCAATGTGGAGAACTCATTACCTTGATTAATTCCTGACCACCCAGATCCTGGTCTGTAATGTGTTTTTATAAAATGTATTTCCTGGTTTTCGAGTGACCTTCAATAAAGGTTCTAGAAATAGTCTATGCTGGTGATGCAAGAGCACTACTATTAAATGCTTATCATTTATTCCTCCACAGAGGTGGGCTCCTGGCATATTGAAAATCTTCAAAGAATGAGCTGGCTTGGTTCAGCCGACCTGAAGAGCCGGAATTAATTCACTGCTTACAGCATTTGAATGCTGCTGATGTGGAACGGCACAGCCAGCAACGTAAAGGTATGTATGCTCAGCCTGAACGTAGCAAGTCCTTGATTTCACTCTTTTTCAGGCCCTTGAGCTCCTCATTTAAATTACCTGCAGTGTCAATTAGTGGTAATTAATACATGGGTGGAATGATGGATTTGATGCAGTCTAATGCGTTTTAAGGAATTGGTATTAAAAGCAGGTGTTTGGTGTTTGGTGTTAAGTACCAAGATAGTCCTTTTAAATATCATATAGTTTAAAAACTAGGAGTGATAAATGTATGTTGCAAGAGTTTTAGCTGTTTAGTATCATTCTGTGTATTAACGTGGAGGTGTGCATTTGGGAAGAGGAGTCAAATTTAGGGCCCATCATACCTCCCAGTGGTTTTATCTGCAGCTCATTGTAAGTAATTAATTTTGTAGTTATTCAGTTTCTTATTGAATAAAATAATTTCTCAAAGCTACAATCTATTTTTGCCTCAAATGGTGCTCAAACTGGTATTTCATCTGCTCTTACCTTGAAGTTACTGTGTAAGTCAGAGCTGCACTGGTGTGTCTGGAGGGCAGAAGAGGTAAGAGATCTGCCACGCCGCAGGCAGCTCGTGGAGAAACCCTGCCTGCAGAACGCTCAGACAGGCAGAACTGGTGCTGGGAGGCAGCTCCCGTTGTTTCCTCTCTGATCTAAGGAAACCCCTTTCCACCAGGCCATTACTGCCCGTGTGGAACAGGGCTCAAGCGTGTTCTCTGCTCTCCAGGACATGCATCCTGATGTGTGTTCTGACATGGGAAAGGTACACCGAGGCACTGCTGCCCGCTGTGCTGGCATCACAGGGAATGGAAGGAAAAGCTTCTCAGCCCTTCCAGTGACCAGTGTATGTACTGGGGTAGAACAAGCTACAAGTCCAAGCCTGACTCCAAGTTTATAATGATTGGAACAAGGGAGTTCATTAATATGAATGAGAATAGATCCCCTAATTAGTTAAAACTTCGTAAATAAGGACTCTCATAAAGTGATTTAGAGAAAAAGCAATTAGGCATTAAGGTATACTTTTAGAATTACTGTCTCAGGATATAGCCTGAAATTCCACCGTATGCAACAACTGGAGCACTATTTAAATTAATAAAATGAAAGAGACCAGGTTTCTCCTCAGGGTAGTAAATATCAGTAACTTCAGCATGTCAACAACTGCTTCATACAGCTCCATGCTGGAAATACTGATTCTGCCATTCCTTTCTTTACTTCTGATTTTTGGTTTCAGATGTACATTAAACTTTAATTTCCATTGCATTGTTTTTGATAGGAATACCAAGCATGAAAAAGATAAGATATATCTGAATCCATATTTCTTTTTTAAGATAATAAATTAGAATAAAAATACACTGAATCCAGTTCAAGTGCAGTGTTTCCAAGATAACCCACATATTAGGATGGCTTTCTTTGGCTTTTATGGCTACGTGCTTACCTCTGGGGTCAGTGCATTGTTATCTGAAGTCTGACTGGACAGCAGAATATGTGTGAAACCATCTTCTTTCCGGACTACAATGTCCCTGAACCGGCAGTTACTCTCATTTTGCCGTACGCTGTATCTTAATCTCTTATCGAAGACATAATCTTTCTCCCCATCTAGTTTCCTTTTCACAGTACTGTGTAGATTCAAGCTTCCATTGGCCAGAGAAGAACCTTTCAGATGGAAAGAATCAAAGCATAATTATATCTATACCTTCAAAGAAATGGAGTGATACTTTCTATTAGCCCAGACATAGCTCAGTGTTTACAATGGCCTCTATGTGATAAATCTGATAAATCAGAAGTGTGCCTGGCTAGTCAAATGTGGCCTCAAGCCATCCTTCTTATTCTGTATTCCAACACACGGTACTTTTTGTTCTCTGATCAGACTTCTAGATCCAATAATTATACAACATGTAGGACTAATACTCTTAATGGGATTTAGTTCTGCTTTGAAGTGGAAAGCAATTCTATGGTAGTCTTTCATATGAATTTGGGGTGATCTCTGAATTCATAGGAAAATTTAGTCCAAATCCCACCTTTCAAAGTTATGTTGTCTTCCTTTTATGGTGACCAAAAAGTCATTATCTGTTTCAAAGGACACTCTGAATAGACACCTGTTGCACATCTCCATGTGGCAGTAAGTTAAGGGAGTTCTTACTAAGCTGGCACAACCAGAATCCTCTTCCATGTCTCCTTGTGGTTAGCACTAGAAGGAACAGTTACCCATCCGCCCAAGCTTCTGCTCATCACATTGTACAGTAACAATAATAACTGACTTTGGACTAACAAATATGATATTAATATTGGACTTTGTACCTAGAAAATATTAATGCTGATGACATTTTGGAGGCTATCCAGCAGTAGGAAAAAAGGGAACTATGACAAGAAAGATATAGCTCCTCCTTAAAAACAAATCAGAGTAATAGTACATCAATTTTAAAAGACAGTTTATTCTGTCTTCCACTGTGTATGCACTCTAAACTATTACTTTGCTTATGTTTACAGCTCCTGTGTAACAGGCAATATATTATGATTGGTAACAATGCTGAGCCAGAACGCTGAAAATATCTAGACATGATTTTTATGCAATACTCCTTTCTAATTACAGATGTTTCACACTATTGCCATTAAAAGTAAAGCAGAGACAGGTTGTTGAGGAACAGAGATTAAACTCACTCTGTTCACTGAAAAACTCACTCTGTTCACTGAAATAGTTTCCAAATCTGTTTTCTGTTTAAACAGACATGAGCCCACAATATGCCATATTTTAGAAAGGCCAAGAAAGAGCTGAATGAAAACACTTTTGTTTGTTCCATTCTTCACTCCTACCAAATCTGACCTGTTCCAGCTTCTGGTATCAAATAGGCAGGAATTTTTAAGGAGTAGATGACATGAATATTAGAACATAAATTTTATAGTTTAAATGACCACTATCCAATTAAAAATACTCTGTTGAAACAGAATTGAATGGTGAATTCATAACAGATTACTCTCAAAACCAGTCACTTGCCCCCATTTTGGATTAGCTATGTTTCAAGTTGACATCTCTGTAGGTAACTGAACTGGTACCTCTCAGTTGATGGCCTGTGGAATCGTTCACAGTGTGTGAAACACCTGTGTATATACACTGCAGTTACAATATGTGATGTTGAAAATATCTAGAGTGCTTAATGGTATTTAACTGGTGCATCATTTGGCCTCATCATGTAACATGTGCATGTGTGTACACATACATCTACACACAGAAATGTGTGCCTGTTAAAAAGTCTGCTGTTTCAGTCAATCATAAAACTCTCTTTTGTTGTTAAATTAAGAGGTGCCATCTAAAGTATTGCCTATATTACACTGAATAAAGGATTTAACTGGTGCAATGCAAACATTGACAAATTACATCAGATCATCAATTTGAAAAAAAAAATTTGAAGCCAGCAGAATTTGAAATTTGTTTTCTTGACAAGAATTATCTACAAGTGTAAAAATCACCATGTGCTTTAATTTTTAAAAATATGAATAATTTCTTATGGAATGTTTCTTCTTTTTAATAAGGTTCTGTTTATACATATATTTTGGCATGTATTCTTACAAACAAAAATCAACTAATGGAAAACTAATTGCATTGGGAATAATATACTGAAAGAACTTAAATATTTGACTTAGGCAGACTTCTAAGTATGGCATTTTTATCTATGCAATCTTTACTATGTTGCTTGACCCAGTAATAAGCTACTAAGATGTGAAGAGTTAAATCTCTCAAAAAAGTGTAAAGAACTTAAAAAATCAGAGGCACAAAGGACCACTGAATGGAAGATGTGTCAGACTAACTGTACTGATTACTGACCTAGTGTTGAAGATTATGCCACATCTATTTCAAATACAGATGGTAAGAGAATGGTAGAAGATTAATTCACACGGATAATCCAGCTGAACATAAAGCCCCATAGTAATATTTTTATCTTATGTTTTTGTTGTATTCTTCTTTGACTGAGTAATGTATTCAGTTTGTAAATTAAATACATGATGTAAGAAACTACAGATTTTTATAAAAATGTTTTAACTTTCTGCACACAGAGATTTAACCAGAGGAAAGAACAATCTAAATTAAATATGAGAAACATAAATGGAAAAGTGTCATTTCCAAGAATGGATGATTAACAGAACAACATATAGGGTATTGTTTCAGTGCATACTGTGCATCTGTGTCATCTTGCTTAATCTGATAAACTGGAGAAAATGATCAGCAAAATCCAAAGACAACTGTGAAGTGAAACCAGGCCAATTTAGCATGTTTGTTGCACGGATGTGATGGAGCTGCTGAGGGTTTGCTCTGGAGCCACTAAAACATCCAGATTGTCTCTGCTTGAGGGTTAATAGGTAGCACCTGCTTAATGCACACAGGATAACAGCACCTTAATATGTCAAGATGAAAAATGACTGTGACATAGGAAAAAAAGAGGCATTCTCAAAGCAATCTATACTGCATGTGAAACAAATTAAGGATGTCACAAATTAACTAAGGAAGCTTCAGGTACCTCTAAATGTGGTTTACTGGCTTAGTAGTGAGTATCTGACGCTCAGTCTTAAGCACAAAAAGAAAACAGAACAGGAGAAAATATTCCTTCCTTTAGTGGGAGTTTAATCTAATTATTACCTTGTTTTTAGTCAGCAGTAGAACTTCTGGAATACCTAAAAACATACTGATGTTTATAGAATCATAGAATCATTTGGCTGGAAGAGACCTTTGAGATCATTGAGTCCAACCGTACCTGTCCACTACTAAACCACATCTCTGAGCACCTCATCTACCCGTCTTTTTAGAAGAAGTTTCAGTATTTTTTAAGAGAACTTCACATATTCCCAGACCACTGGTGCATCTAGTAATCCCTCTCCAAGAATGGCAATAAAAGATGCTATTTATGGAGAAAATGCAAGCTTGGCCACTTTCTGCAGTCCTTTCCCCTTGTATCATCCTTAAGTGTTGTGAAGGAATATGAGAGGATTCATCCTTCCTGTTTCCTTCAGTATTTGCCTGTGGATCTTTTAATGGATTTCTGTAATCCCCTTCTGAGCCTGCTGCTGATGTCTGTCTCCAGCCTCCTGTAGTATGAGTTGGAGAAGTTGTGTAGCCACTACACAGAGAAGAATTTTCTTTCATCTGTGCTTTTCTCTGATGTTCTACCAGTTTCAGTGAGTGGTCCCTAGTTCTGCTATTGAGGGATTTAGTGAACACCAGTTTGGCATTTACTTTATCTGAGTCCTTGATGATTTTGTAAACTTTGATCATATTCCCCCTCAGCCTCCCCCTCTCCTAACTGAAGCCTCTTTTATTCTTGTAATCCTCTTCCATCATTTCAGTTGCCTGTCCCTGTACCTTTTATAGTACTCCATGATGTCAAAGGGAACAACATGTAACGATGTTACTGCCACTGCCGTTGGTACTAGAAAGTGCCCGAAGACTCAGATGGAGTCCAAGACCGGATTCCATTACACTAGGCATTGCAGAAAACACATTAGACACTTACAGTCTGAAAAGATGAGGCAGACAAAGAGTAGGAGAGGAAAGATCACTCCTCAGAGTGAGCCTCAGATCACTCAATGCTTTAGAGGACTTGGATCTCCCCATCTCCTTCCACTGCTTCTATCTGCTCGAAACAGACACCTCATACTACTGTTATTTTCAGATACCTCTTTTCTTAGTGTTTCATCACAGTCAGTTTAATGGAGCGGTCCCTACACCACCACCCTCTGCAGTGATCCCTGTGGTGGTACCAGTGTGCAGGTAGGCAGCCATACTGGGAACTGACCTGATGAACTCACCCTGCAAAACCGTGGTTAATGTTCAAACAGATCAGGTTCACCTTGTAGCCTCAAAAGTACTCAAACTGGTGCAGGGGAAGGGATGGGAATAACGACCAGGATATCATGGGAAGGAGGGCTGGACTGTTCCTTTTGTTAGCAGCACACGTTTGGGCTGAATTAAAAGATGATGGAGTTAAGGCTTTCATTTTTGTAGGTGAAATAAACCATGCGCCCTTCCTCTCCCTGGTAAAACAGCTTGGCATTCCTCAGTCTTCCCAATAGCCCTTCTCTGTCTTTCTTGTGGGCAATGGTTAATACTGTACATACTTAAAAGCAGGGTTCTGTTGATAATTTACTAATTTCAGACTTCTCCAGCTAAGGGCGCATCTGTAAGATATCTAAAAGCAATGAGTTTTTACCCAAACTGAGAAAGCAAGCATATTTGGTTGTCTTTTACTGCCAGCATTGCTCCAGAATAAATAAAACAGAACAAGCTAAAAAAACAAGAGGAAGCAGTGACTAAGTTCATAAACAGTATTTAAATTAAGGGTACTATGAGACTACAAAGATTTTTGTAATGGAGAAAAACAGTGGTTAGTGATACATGACAAGCAAAAAAACTTCAGCAGATGGTAGAGAATCAGAGCAATGTAGAAAAGGGAAAGAGAAAATTAAAAGGGGATGTTTTTTGATGCTGTCAAGAATCTTGACAAAACAATCACTCTCAATTACAGTATCTGTAGAGAAACAGAAATGTGATAAGAGAAGACAACAAATATCATCAGAAAGAATGGATTTGTTAGCTCATGGGAGCATCAGTGGATGTTCTCCCGCAGAGTTTTTCACAATTTTCCAATTTGCAGAGCCTTAAGTAACTGTCAGTAAGGATGGCTCTACTTGCCTTATGACAGGAGTGTGGAAAGCAGAAGAAAGTTTTTGACAAGAAAGGTCTGTCCCAACTTCAGGAAGGTTCCAGGCCTCCACTAGGGTGCATATATGATTTTGTGCATACATCTGTAGGTATACAGTCATCTTTCTGGGGTAAATAGCTTACTGGTAAGAGTTTTATATATAGGTTGAGCAGGAAACACTTGTACCCAAGTGGATGTACACACAAAACCAAACACACTGGTGAAGTCATCAAAAGCTAGTTTTCAAATAGCTATTATTTGTTTTAACAAAACTGACATACCACAGACAAACAAAATATATTTTTTTAATTAGTTGTAGTATATAAATTGCTAATTATATTGCTTGGTTCAATACACAGGTAGTTAAACATCATTATAGTATGAAAGAATATTGGTTCAAGTTGATGGCTTTTGGAGGCCTTCAACCATAGGCCAACAGTGGTAGGAGAGCTGGGCCTACAGCTGGGTTATCAAATTATTGGGAATTTTTGAGTTTTCCAAATCTAGGCTTCATCTCAAGACCAACTTAAAACTTCTATATACATTTCCTGTGCACTCTTACACTCAGCTATGAGATGAGTCTGACATTCATTTGGCCTCCATATAGGCAATCTCAAAGCTGACAGGAGTGTCTGCTTCACTGGATACTGCACGAGGCTGTCCGGGAGCCACAGCTTCTGGGAGCCAAACCCAGGTCCTCCAGGCTCCCTCTTTGTTCTACAGATAGTGCCTGGGAGCCCTTGCAGCGCTGATGGGGCACGCCGGGCTTTCGACTTCCAGACTCTGTGGCAGACTGCCTGAAACCTCTGGCATAGCTGGCTGCCTCCAAGCTAAACGTGGGAGTCCTGCCAAGCAGACTGCCACATTGCTCCTGGTCTCAAGGGACAAAGCCTTGGGACCTTGGCTCAGATTTGGAGAAAGTTTTGAAACCCAAGATGTTTGGAACAAAACTTCTGTTATTCAACAAATTGTTATTTTTATCTGAAACTTTCTTCATTTGTAATTTGTAAAATTTCAGACCAGCTTTAAGGGACATCTGTCCTGTTCAAAGTGAGTCTGTGATACCAACAGGACACATGGCAGAATCACACTGGCATCTTCTGTGCTATTTCCCTGTGAATGTGAATTCTGAGGGAGTTCAGTAAATTGTTGCACTTGTTGAAGAGTAGTGCAAGCTTCTTCAATCTGACATTTCAAATGATGCAAAATCCTTTATCAGGAAATGTGACTTCTCTCAAGCTTGTAGGGCAATACTAGGAAAAAAGCTAGTACTTTTATTCTGACCCTTCTTCACCAGTTTCTGTCTGCTCTTACTCCCCTAGTCTCATCTCTCCTCTTTATAGTTGTCTCTACTATGCATGTGCTGGGTTTCATAAAGCAAGACTGGAGGGATTTCTGACCTTGGGAGTGCTGCTCAGTACGGGTTTTTCAGATGAGAACCAGGTAGACATTTAAAGATCTCTTGCTTTTGCCTACAGGGAGGTCACAATGCAAGGGAGAAAGGAGAGCAAAGTACAGAACAGAACAGATGGATTTGGAGAATGCTAAAACTATCATAAAGAAACATTTTAAAGGAGCTGCATCCATCAGCTGTTAGGCCAGGAGCCCTCTGTACATGGCAGAACACCTGGCTGCTTAGGCAAAGCAGCTTTCTCCTGAAATAGAGCTCTCTTACAGAGATTATTCAGACAGGGGTTTCTGGATGCCATTTAGTAGTTCCTGTGGGGACAAATGGAAGGCTCATTTGACCTGACAGTAATTTGTTAGTTCTTCATTTGAAAAAAAGACTCTAAAATATGGGAATTAATGCATTTTAAAGATGCATTTTGTATCAGAACTTCCTCAATGAATAACATAAAACAAATGATAAAAAACCCCTTCATCAGAAACCATAAGAAGGAAAAAAAACTTTATATGCATCTGTAATTCACATGCAAGTCTTTTTAAAGAAGCAGGTAACTTTTTAAGCAGTCTCATATGAGCTCAAACTCATCAAAATACAAAAGGCTGCACTCTCAAGTGTCATTGACATCATCAGGGCTACTTATGCATTTAAAGCTGACCATACATTTTGCTGGTTTGGGAGTCTTTAACAAGATATTTGATGCCTGGATTAGAAGATCCCAGCAGCTACAGGATATAACCAGTAAGACCGGGCAGGGACAGTTCTACATCCCAAATCAAGCAGCATTTGCTAGATATCCAGTAGGGTGGAAAATGGAAAGCGGGGTGATAGAATTTACTTTGACTTTTGAAAAGTTTTTGGCAGGGCAATTCACAAGAAGCTGTTAAGGAAATGAGTACTATCATGGGCTACGGAAAGTGGCTAATAAAAATAAATAATGGGAACAAATGGTTACTTTTCATCATGTCAAATGATTAGTAGTTGGCTGCCCCAAGGACCTGCAGAAGGATTAGTTTATTTAATGTACGTATTAATGAACTGGGAAGACAAGTGTGAGAGGAAAATTTGAAAGGAATACAAAATAAGTAGAGTAAAAACTAGGAAAGATTTTGAAGAGCTACACTGAGTCATAAGAAAAAGGTGAATTGGCAACAGTAAAGCAGATTAAGTGCATAATGAAAGGAATCATACATATAGCTGTGTTCTAAATTAACTGTAACCAGCGAGGGAAAAAAACCTAAGAGCAACTGTGTATCACTCAATGAAAACCTTTATGCAGTGTGTAACAGCAGAAAAAAATAATTCTCAAAAGCTTGTATTGCCACTATATCACTAAGCAGTAGGAAATAATTTGGAACAGCTCCTGCTGTTTTTAAAAGGTATTAAAAAAAACCCCACTCCACACACCAAAGACACAAGAGGATTCTGAAAACTACCAGGAATCTGGAAAGACTTCCACATGGTGGGAAGGCTTAAAAGGCTGGGGCTGCCCACAGACTGACAGGACATCTTCATCTTTATCCTTTCACAGAAGGACAAGAGCTTATTCAATAAAAGGTCAAGAAACCCCCAAACAAAACCCAAAACCCAAAACCTTGATCAAATGAAATGTGCATCTCATTGTTAACTCCTGGAAATTACTGCCACAAAGCACCATCGAGGCTTTAAATTTGGTAGGATTGAAACAATTAAGATTGGACACATATAGATAATGAGAAGCTACTAAGCTGCATTAAACTGAATAGTATTTATAGAGAACATAAACCTTTATTCTTTGAGAACTAAGCCAGTCAGTAACTATGAGGATAAGAAAGAAATTTCATCTATTTCTTCTCGTTCACTTCAAGGCTGTTTGTACCTTCCCCTACAGAATGTCTTGTGACTTCTGATATATCCAGTCACTGTCAGTGACAAGGACCTGGCAGTTCTGTGTACTCCTGAGTACGACGAGCATTAATGCAGAGGAACCTGAACGTTATTCAGCTGTACTTACCAGGATGCTTTAGCAAGGGTGGTATTAATTCTATTTCTAAAATAATCCTGATCTTTCTAGACCATGGGGTCTGAGCACACAGAACTGAGAAGTGATTTGTTACTCGGTGATACACAGAACCAAAGCTGCAGTATTATACATACCTCCGTTGTCATTCCTACTCTGTGCCTGGTCATCATTTCCCCACAAGGACTTTACACTGCAGAGGCGTGTAACAAAGCCCATGCTGCTTCCTATCACTCCGTGGGAAATGGAAGGAGAGAAGCCAACTGATAATAAAATGGTATTTATACGGGAAAAGAGCATGAAACTTTGTTTATGTGCTTCTCACCATTTCACTTGAGTAGCATGACAATGATTTTTCCATGAGGGGAGTCTCTATGTGCAGTGGCTGCAATTAACACACCCCCCTCACCCCTTCCCACCCAAAGACTGTAGTTGTTTAAATCACATACCAATTCCATTCACAACAGGTGAATCATTACTAACTTCCAACACGCTGGACAAATTTTGTTCTCCTTCATGATCATTTAAATCCATGTTTTGCTGTTGTGAGCCATTCCCAAAATGTCTAGAATCTTTTTCATGAGTGCCATCTCCATTCTGCAGACCATTATGTGGCTTTTTCAGTGGCATGATCTGTAAACCGCTGGGAGTAGTTCGGTAAGTCACAGTTTTAGCAGCCCTGTCATTAGCAGATGCTGGCTTTGCTGCGTATCCTCTTTTCTGTTTTTGAAGAGATGGATTAATTCTCTTCCTTTTGTGTGTTGACCCTTTAGACTTCCCAGATTCAGAAGGTCTATGTGATATTTTCTCAAAAGATGACCCTCGGCTTTCCCGTAAGAATTTTGGAGCACTGGCCTGTTTCCCATGTCTCGATCGCTTTTCTCTAGTGACATGTAGTCCATTGAACTCATCAATAAATTCCTCACAATGTAGTAGATGATGTTCAGGTTCCCAAGTGTCTTCATTGCTTCCATAGCCTTTCCACCTGATGAGATATTCCCATTTGCCCTTCTTGTTCTTCCTTTTGTCTACAATTCTCTCCACCTAAAAGAAAAAACAAAAAAGTATCATCTTAGAAAGAAAAAGTTTGCTCGTGAAAACAATGGTGCTCTTCATCTACAGCTAGAAAGGCTTCCTTGACAGTGTAAAAGCACCTTAGTATTGATGAGATTCTCCTCAAATGTTGTGCCTAAACCATGAAATGACTCTGACAGGGAGAGCCACACAGGCTAGCCAAAATGTAGCAACCTATTTTACAGATTTAAATTTACCTTCTTTTCAGATGCAGTTCAACACCATATTCCCTTTGGGTCCTATAAAGACCAGGCTGACTGCTGATGAGAACCTATCTGGCATGTGTATGAACTACTTGATGTAATATTGAGCAATCAGTGTTAGGTGTTTCTGTTCAACAGAGAATTCCCATGAACAGACCTGGCAATGCAGGAGAGGAATGCAGGAACCCCAGTGGTATTTTGACAGCAAAGCCATCTCCCCTTCTGAAAACATTAAGAATAGACATAAACACCTGATCAGATCTGATCTGGGAACCTGCAGCAGCTGCAACGTGAAGAAACAAGAGTCTGAAGATCATTAATGAAAACATGATTTACAACTCTGATGTAAAATGAGATTAATATTGTGACATTCCTCAGCTTTCTTGTGTGAAAGAGCTAAATAAAGCATCTTTTGCTATATTGTTACTGATCATTCTCCTGAATCCACACATTACATCCCTATGGACATCCCCATACTTCTTCATGTCTTGCAACTATCTTGAACAAAGAACTGATTACAACAAAACACAGTACTTTAGACCAAAGATCTTATTTGCAGTACTGTACATCCACTTTGCTACTTCCAACTTATAAAAAATTGTAATTTTTATGAATGCAATGTTTGAGTCACAAGATTTGTGAGTGCCTTAATTTAAAAAAAAAGCAAATGAAAGGCATAAAGGCAGGATTCTTACACAGAAGTAATCAATTTCATTAACCTATCCTAGGGAATGTCAGTTTAAGGAACATCTCTGCACCAAGGCATAAAGGACTATACTGGGACTGCAGGCTGCATGTGAATTAACACTATCATGCTGTTGTGGAAAATGGACTGCACAACTGAAGAAATCTTTGTGCTATCTCAGCACTGGCAAGATCTCAGCTGGAGGGAGAGTGCATATGAAAACCCAAGCACAGCCAGTGGACAGCAAGTCATGGGTTTAAACTGCATCATGTGAAATGTAGATCAAGTCATCAGGAAAAATGTTGTAATGGTTGTAAGAATTAAGCATCAGAATAGGTAACGTGGGGAAGGTATGGAGGGTTTTTAGAACAAAGTTTTTGTTGGACAAACATCTGCCATGAAAAGTCATTGCTGGAAAATCAGGTTATGGTGAGAAAACCTTTTTATATCTCTCTCAAGTTTCATTTTTTTAAAATGTGGCTTATGATGGATAAAGATGCCACTAATGGAAAAAAGAAATCATTATCATTAACCAAAAGCACTATTGTTAATTTAGAAAAATAAATAAGTGGGTAGCTAATGTAATAGTTTTCATAGCTCTTCAACATAATCATCTCGTGAAAAGCAACAGTGGAATCTGTATGGAGAATTTAACCTTGAAGAAGGGCAATCACAACACTGTAAATAATTGTTCTTTTTAGGTCCCCTGTTAGAGCAAACCAGTGGATTAATTCTGTCTGTTCACTGGCTGGAACTGTACATTCATAGAAATCTTGGTGGGTTCCCCAAAGGAGTCTAAATGTAATTAGCAACTAAACATTATACTTCTATCTCAATTCATTTACATGGGAACTATGCTAAGATATCTGTGTCTGAGTCATAGTGGACAGCTTTCTCCAGGGCACTCAACTGCAGCATCCCAAACAGCTCGTTCCTGTGCTCCACCTTATCACACATCGGCATAGAACCACTGTGGAGGCAAAGCACGGCATCACCGTTACCCTGAGTTCAGCACAGAGTCCTCCAGGATTGCTCAGTGTGGCAAACAATTAACTGAAGCTCAGTCAAGGCAAGTTTGAGATCATTTGTCTGAAAAGAAGGAAAAGTCCTCACAAAAAAAATGAACTCACTTTTTTTGGTCTTCATTTGGGATGTGTGGCTTTCAGTTGTCACTAATACACTTATTATGATCTTGTTGACTTTATAGAGAGCAGCTGTCCAAGTTACCCTGGCTTTAAAATGCTGCTCCTCCTGCTTTCTGGGACCAGCCAGAGAGACTGCACCTAGAACCACGGAACTCTGCCGTGGCCTGTGGGTTGTCTGTGGATTTGTTACTTTCATTACTGCAGCTCACTATACCAAAGAGCAAAACATTATATATATATATATGTCCTGGGGAAAAAATTAAATTGCTGCTAAACTCAGTAGAGCACAGCTATCGTTCCTGTAGAGAATCTGGTGTAGTGCTATTCTGTCTGTGCTAGCTGAGCCATACATGCACTCCCCTCCCTTGGTAATTCAGGAGTTTGGACGTGGAACACAAACTCTGCCTCAGGTTGATGCTACCTCCGAGTCACTTCTTTCTTTTGAGGGATTGCACCAGTTGCATTCCCCCACTAGGTCCCTGAAGGAAGAACCTCAGAAAGGATGGACAAGTACCTTGCTATTTTCAGAACTGTGTATAAAAAACATCACTGTTTTTCACTCGTGCACATATCTTTAAATTTAACTGTACTCATTTCTCATTTTCACATGGTTGCTCTACTACAAGGAGGAAAAGTGAAGGGAAGAGGTTTCTTGGAAAGCATTTTTTAATATGGAAAACACTCAAGTATTTTGGTGATGAGGCATTATGCATTTCAATTAAGAAGATAAAAGGAGAAAACATGAGTGGTCTTTGTTCCTGGGAAACAAAATACTGCCAATGGAGAATGTGATTAACCACTTCGACACATCATGAAAGGAGAATAAAGTATTTATGAAATTGGGTCAAATTTAAGAAATGGTTTCAGAAAAAATATTCATAAGGCATATGTATTTGGGAAAGACTAAGCATTTAACTACAGCATTTTCAGAAGGAAACTATCAATGTTTCAATTTCAATTTAACTAAGAAAACTAAAATAAAGAGGGACTAAATAAATTGAAGACAAAATGTTTTGTTTCTGGTCAACCCTTTTCTCAGTTTATTGTTTTGCTGGTGAGAAAAAAAAAAAAAAAGGTTGATCCAAAATTAATTGTTTTCCTTGAGTTTTTTGGTTCAGCCACCATAGTCACTGGCTTGACTAATGGTGCATAGAAAGTCTGAGCAGGTATTTGCTTCATCCTCATTGCTGCCTCATTGTTCATTACTGAATGCATTAGAGGGCAGCATCAAACACACCTGACCTCTCAACATGGTCCCTTTTCTTTTTGGAGGCTTCAAGTTCCTCACTGCTACCCAGCCCCTTCCAAGTGCCGCTGCGTTCCCTCACTGCATCCAGCAAAGCGCTTCAGGGGAGGCATCACTACCAGGTTTTTCCCCACACCTGGTACTGCCTGTCCCATTTTCACAGTCCACAGGAATAACAAACAGCACCCTTCTTTATTTAATGAAGTATATTTGTTTTAACAGCTAGTATATAAAGTAATAATATTTCTGCACTTACTAAAGGTTACACAAATTCATATGAGTTTTCTTAATGAGAAATAATTCTGTGACAGCTAGTGATTAATAGAAATAATACTTTCATTCCTTCCCTAGAATAAGCAATACACAGTTCTCAGAATATGCAGGAAAATATCTACAGCTTCAATGTCTGATTTTCCATTTTCCCCCTCAGTTCTGCCTTTAATGAGAACTGAATAACATCTTCCCAGAAGTGACCTTGGTACTTACAGTTTGCCAAATCCCTGAATTCACTATATTTGTTTTGGAAAACTAAGTAGTTAAATCTGATACAAGTGAAATGACAAAGTTTTCAGGGGCATCACGGTTAAGAGAGAGCTAGAACTGAGAGACACCATTACTTGCCTGGATTCTCTCTCTCCCTGCCCCTCCTGCTTAATTCTGGATGAGCTGAGGTGCTGTTATGTTACCGTATAAATATGTTTAAAGAGAACAAATGGAATGAAACCACAGCATCTCTGCAAATGCATTTGAAACACACTTCTTAGCTTCCAACTAGCCTCAACCCTAGTGCTATACACAGCTGCACAAACTAGGATGAAAGTCGTAAATAAAATCCTTTAAAAAATTTTGTATTCTATACTTAATATGAAATAAAAAAATACTCATTAATTATAGTACAAATTTGTAGAGCTTCATAAACTTAATGTTGTCGTCTGGAGATCAAGTTCTTATACATGCACAAAAGATTCAGGGTCAAAATCACTCATAACAGCGCAGTGTTACTGTCCTCTTATACACAAAAAAAATCTAGGCTAAGTTTAAAAAGGGTAATTCCTACTGAATTATTTCTATAGATGTAACTGTAAAATCAGAGCACAGCATACTCAGCTCACAGTTCACAGGAGCTGTACAGAGCATAAATAACGATCCTTATGTTCCCAGAAAACACCTTCCATGAGATCAATAAACTTCCAGAAAGGTTTGGAAAACTGCTTATCTCCTTAGTGCTTTCCAAAGTAAGTGGATGTCACCTCCTCCTCTTTGACCACACCTATCTGTGTAAACAATTTAAACTGTAATCCGTGATGCTCAGATGGTCTCTGTTAGTGTACAGTACAGACAGCAGACCCATTTCATGACACACACTAGAAAAACTGCTTTTCATTACTATAAATTACAGGACTTGTACTGTTTTATGTGTTTTTTTTCACTGGAGGTCTTTGTCCCATGTTGTGCCTCAGGGTGTTGGAAGGGTATTAGAAGAAAGTGCCAAGGAAAGAAAGGCAGTAAGATTTCTGAGGGAGATAAAGGCCATCTGATTCAACATGTTTGTCTTTTAAAAATTCATTATTGCCCTAACTTCCTCCTTTTTCTTACCTTTGCTTTCAGAAATAATGTATTTCATTAGTTGCAATCTCTTGCTTGCATTTGTAACTTATTTGTGTTTCTCTTCTATTTGTATTTAATTTCTCAAAATCTGGTAACTGGAGCATTTGTTCCAGATGTAAGAAAAATATGGCACCATATCTTCTGAAGCAGTCAGTTTTCACGTTAGAAAAATAACAGCAGAATGGATGCTGGGCCTCTCTTCAGAATCTGAGCCACAGTTTAAAACCAGAGTAGATCCCATCACTGTGCCAGCTATGAACCCCCCCAAAAGTAAATTTGTGCAGTTATCTGGAAGGTCAAAATGAAAGTGAAAGGGCAGGATAGTCATACAAATGAAAGGGAAGACATTCCTCATCTGAATTATTCACAGGAAAAACATCAAATGACATCTTCCCAGGAAATTCAGTGAACACTCTGTTAATGTCAAGAAGACAATGCTTTTTATTCTCTTCTTTTTCTCTTTTTAAGCATATGGATTTTTAATTTTCTACAATCTCAGAATCAGAAGAAGTGTGAAACTTGCTAGGGAAATCCTGGAAGTTCTGCATTTTCACCAGAAAAAAGCCTACACCATGGCTGCAAACCACTGCGTTAGGTATCTGTGTCCTCCAACACGCACATAGAGACTTAGGACAGAACAAATAAATGGTGTAACAACTCCTGCTGCTCCCTGTAGGCAGACCTGCATCTCTGATCTTCCTCTCCTGATGGTGAAAGCACAGAGGCTTCCTGCCACAGGATTCCATGTTCCAGGTTTACACAGACCAACAGAAGGGCACTGCAAGTTAGTTGTATTTTACAGCAGCGATGAGACAATTAGAAATTCCTGCTAAAAGCGCTGTTTGCACATTCCTGAGACTTTTCTGGACCCAGCACTTTGCCTGCATGAGTGCTCTGTTAGTTACCTTCCCTGGCAGCCAGGGATTTTAAAGAAACCGAAACATAATGCTTGCTCCATGCTTATGCCAACAACATGATTTCCAATTTGTGTAAGGCAAAGGAGCTCACTGTTACTGCTGGTTTGGATCACTCGAAGCCCTGGCTGATAGCCTGCAGACAAACCAGCCAACCACAGCTTCCACGTAGACTCCTATCTCTTGTGACCTTACGCCACTTTTCTTGGAAGTCCCACCTTTCTCTGAAATTCAGTCTCACTGAAACTGAAATTCTGCTCTGGTCACTCAGTTGTTCATTTCTGGCTCTTTTGAAAACTGCCCTGGTGCCACATCTCCAGCTCCACGCAAGGGCTGGGCTTCCCCTTTGAAGCCATCTGTCCCTGCTGCTGACTCTAACAGAACCATTTTCCTGCCCTTGTCTTCCCTCATTTTGTTTACTGCAGCTTTCTCCTGGTCAGAACTTAAGAGTGCTCAAATCTCCCAGCCTGTGAAAGCCATTTTCCTCTCCCATTATGACTTTACGGAGGTAATCTCAATCCCTTTCTTTTATTACGATATTTAAGTGTATGTGTGTAAATGATACCCATGGTGGAGGTGGCACAATCGTGGGGTTTGGGACCAAACAGGAATAATAATAGACACAAGAATCTTGCACTGGAAAAAGGGCATTTCTGTATGCACCAATACTTGGGAAAGGACTGGGAAAGGAAAATTGAGCCATGACACAGGGACCAGGACAGGACTTCTTGGTCAACACGTGTAGTCCCCGTCATTGTAGGCAGTTCCATCACAGAAACCTTTTCATACTGGATATGGTCATGATACAGAACATATTTCTGCCCCAGGCTTATTGTTGATAGGTTGCACAGCAAACAGCTGGTCATTCTTAAATGTAATCATTTTGTAAAAAATATGTTAAGTTTTCATTTGGAAAGCAAGCCAGTTTTCAAAGGTGCAAGAAAGGGGCACTAAAATACAAAGGTGTTCCTTAGCAGTAGGTTAGGGCAACCTTGACCATGTTCTTTATACAGAGGAAGTGCAGGATTTTTTTTCCTTTGCAGTCCAAGTGTGCACCCATGTCATCAAAAGAACTGCTGTCATGCAATATGGGGGAGACCTCTTTAGGTCTCTTCCTCCCTTAATGGTTTAAATCCCTTTAGCTTTCAAACATTAATCAACACATACAACATACATGGAAATCCAAAGAACATGGGGGTTTTTATTTATTTTAAAGCATAATGATGCATTTAATTTATCAAATTCCCATTTTCTTTTGTACAATAAATCAGTTCATTATTGGATTTCAGTGTTCATATTTCTTAAGGAAAGCAAGAAGCAGGGCAAGTTCTTGATGCCCTTTATGTTAAAAAGTGAAATAAATTCTGAACATATCCTCTACAAACTTACTAGTGTGATTTATTTCAGGATGAATCTGTTAGAATTGTATCTAGAAGGTTTGAATTTGATGATAAATGCTTACTTTTATTTCGGTACTGAAGTACAGCTGGTAATTTTTACTATACTGCTAAATTTGTTTTGTGCATTATAGTGCACACTTTAAATTTAGAAACAACAGAAATTTTCCTGGTTTGTAGACCAACAAAGTAAAAAATAAATGCTGCTCTTCGTAAGAGAGATTTAAAAACACAGTTAGCATACGCTGCTGATCTGAGAATTGAGACAGGGATGAAGTTTGCTTTAAGCAGAACTGCTCTTGTACAGTCTATTTCTGTGACAGGCACAGATGACTAAAAGATGAATGAGAAATCTAAATTCAAGGAGACAAAATATTTTGCTAAGCTCTCCAAAGAGCTGCCTGTTTTGGACACATGTATGGCTCAGCTTTCTAATACTGAAAACTACTTCCTCAAATGTTTTTCCACCGAATTCAATGGGATTCTCCAGTTTTATACAATCTGAGAGCATGTGTATGGGAAATGTGTGTGTTTATCAGAAAAAAAAAAAAAGAGTTTAACACAACCTAGTAAGGACCTGATTCTGCCTACGCTCCCTTTACAGCGCTACAAGTCAGCAGGGTTATTCCCCATTTACTTAGATGCAAGTAAAAGCAAAGTAGGAATCCTGGGATTTAAACCACAAGGTTTTTATTTACTTTTATTTTAAAAGCAGTTTATAGGAACAGGAGCAGGACTTGAAGAGACTTCTAAGCAAACCCCAGTGTTTATGTGAACATATCACAGTTCTTTCACTAAAACTGCCAGGAATTTGTTAAAATTACTCAAGTTTCCAAACAGATGTGGAAATGCGTAAGCAGTAGTTAAAAAATAAAAATATGACTATCACTAAAGGTGCTTTTCACCAACATTAAAGCAAATCCAGGAATGCAGGAAGCAATTATTAATTGGCATAAAAGCTGCACCTGAAATAATTAGAAAAAAATAATGCTGTGTGTTTTCTTTTATGTTCATTTGCAGTTTGCTCTCCTTTACCTTGATCCGTTCTAGTTTATTTGCGTGTTCTGTTGCACAGTTCACTCAGTCTTTTTCTCCACCATATGGGCTTCACTCAGATTCAGCTCAAGGCCAGGACTTCAGTTCAACACTTTTACATCCATCCCAAAGCTTAAGCAGAAGAGAGGATTCCACATATAAAAAATACAAAGGTTCAGCTATAATACATTATAAATAAATACCTGAACTACTCTGCTGTACTACCACTCAGTGACTCATTTCTTTACAAATGCTGCTGGTACGACTGTCATAAAATAAACCACGTGCTCTTGTGTGGTAGGTGGAGAAACACTTTCTTAGACCTTTTACAGCAAAGTAGGAAACTTGAGCACAAAGAAGTGAAAGGCTAGTTTTTGGGGAGCTGGTGGCTTCCATAGATGCTGAGGACTTACTTAGGATTTCATTGTGAACATGAGCTTCAGCTGTTCAGAGAGGCTTTACCAACTTAGTGTGACAACTCAGGAGAACTGTCTGAGGGCAGCTTGGTGGCTTTGCAAAGCTTATGTGCCAGGGAGAAGATGTGAGACAACAGGAGGGCACCACACCATACGGAGGGGCTGCAGGGTGATCGTGGTCAGTCTAAGTGGCCATCGTACAACACACTCTCCTTACCAAGGTTTGGAAAGTGAATTTTAGTCAACTTTGAAAGAGGACAATGTAATAGCTCTGCAGGTATTTTCAAGGAATCTGCCCTCTATTGTAGTGGTGACTTGGTACATATTAAATCTCTATGTTTAAAAACAGGAGATAAGGACAATTAGAGCATGTACTAGGTAGTTACTCCAAGACACAGGCAATAGTAATAGCAGTTTTTGAGTATGGTGTGAAGAATTATCCAGTGACAAGATTTGTTTTCTAGCTACTGTGTACAGGAAGAGACAAGTGTTTTTGAAATGATCAATACATATTTGACAGAGCAGCAAGTCAAAAAGAATTCCCAGCCTACAGACCTGAACGTGGAAGAGGATGGTAATATCTCCCATCACTGAGACAGGGGGGAGAGGAAAATGAAGAACTCTGTCCAGGTTATATTAATGGCTGGACAGGGATAAGGAAACATCAGAAGGATAAATCATGTGTCTATTTAATGCTTTTTATCCAAACTAGAATAGGAGACAACTGGTTGGGAGCATCCATATAGCAAAGGTAGTAACAGTCAGATCTGTGAATAATAACATGCAGGGATAGGTTTTAGAAGGCAAGTGCTAAAAATAGGTAACTTTGTACAATATAGAATAAAGTTGAGGGGAGATCCTTTGAAAAGCTGAAGGAGCAGTTTGTAAAGTAGTGGGATAAGAGAAGTCACGAAACACAAAGGTTTCTTTCAGAATGCAGCAGAATTCTTCATTTTCTTGGTTACACAAATGAAGCTAATGTGATGGCAGAATACAGAAATAAGCCAAAAAGAAGGGTAGAGCAGCAAAAAAGGAATAAAGAAACATGCTTTAGGCAGCTATAATGGCATGATAGGAGCACAGAATTTTCTAAGTATCCAAGACACCACTGCAACATCACAGAAAAAAGGCACATAAAATTTCAGAAATTATCTGTGAAAGAGTAATTGTCAAAAAGGAAGAATAAATACATCATTATCCCCTCAGAAACAGCATTCAGATGAGCAGGGTCACTAGGCCAAGTTTTAGCCTCAATTATTGCATTGGTTTTCACTGCAAATTTAATTTGTGTTCGAGATCTGAATTCTGTCCAGTGTAAAACCAACTTACTACCCATGCCTGGAAGGAACAAACTATCGTCGGGACGGTAGTAAAGGCCGGTATGAAAGCTGTCAGCGCTCGGCAGGTGGATGCATTTTAAATGGTCTGACAGTGCAGCTAGTTAGAAATCTGACTGTAAAAAGTGGGGACACTGCTCTAAATGTGGAGATGCAAAGGTGTAAAAGCATATTCATGGACTGACCCTAACAGTGTGTTCTGGGGCAATCAGATGGACTCGGTGTGAGGATGTTTGCTTACGGTGTGGGTGACAGGCACTAACACATCTGTGCTTGTACAAGTGTCTGCAGTGAGTCAGGCTGACTACACCACACTGCACGGCAGGCTCTGGCCACATGTGACCATCAAACTCCGCTGGCAATGGCAGAGTCCTCCAGGAGCTGCTATCAGAGCGACGTGCTGCAGAGGAGACAGTCCCAGGTTACCCCCTTCTGCTGTCCTCAGGCCCTAGATCCTCTTGAAAGCTGACTTTAGCAACAGATGGTCACCACTCCTTGACCTCAGCGAGTCACGTAGCCTTGGGAAGTGTTAATTGATGAGTCCCGAGTCGTTTTAGATCATCTTTATTCCTGATGATAGGGCTTCACCCAGTGTTGGCAGTACTTCCAGCCACAGGGGTTGCTACAGACTGGAATCCATTACTCCTTTCAAGGAGGTCTCAAGGAACAACGCTGACATTTCTCTGGTGTAGAGGTACAGCTCTTGCCATCCTACTCAAAATGCCTGCCAGATCACTCCAAGGGTTACTGTGGAGGCATGTGCCACGTCTCCATGCTGATAGCTATCTTCTCTTTCTGTTAATAGATCATGCAGACATATCAACCGTCAGCGTGAGACTCTGATGAAGCTGAGGAACCATTTGGAAATGTCTGTGCTCGAAGCAGTATTGAATATGTAAGTAGTGAATATATTACTGAGGAAATTTTCCATGTATTTGTTAGTCAGATTCCTAACTTGGCGTTAATACCTCAGCTGCTCCTGGACGCATTTGCAGCAGTGATGTAGCACAGGGCTTTGTTCTGTGTGTTTCTGTAGAATGGGGCATTATATTTTTATAAATGTAGGGTTTCTGAGATTTATTCCCTACATGTGTCTCACTGGGACTCGGCTAGTGTATGTTCTCTCCGTGGCACGATGCCAGTCACAAACTGAAGCTGTGGAAGGCTGCAGCTGTCTGCTTGTCATTAATTGAGGGTCAGTGCAGAGACCAACACACATTGGTGCTCCAACACCCATACTGTTTGCCAGATAAGAAATGCCTGGGTCACATTTAATGCAAAGGTCCCACTTGCAAATGGTTTATGAAATTACAAAAAGGAGTTTTAACAAATGGCTAGTAAGTTGTTAGATACTCTTGTGAATCTTGCACCTCATAAGTCTTCTAATTCTAATGAGTCCATGATAATCTTCTGGTGTCCTCACCGTCATCCTGAGCACAAACGATACAGGTAGCCCAATACTGGAACAGGAATATCCATCCTTGGAGATACTCAGAACTTGACTGAACAAGACCCTGAGTAACCTCATTAAGTTGGTGCTGCTTCAAGCAAGAGGTTGGATCAGATGATCTCCAGAAGTCCTGTCCAACCTAAATTATTCTATGATTCTATTATACATAATTTTTGCCTAAAATATTTACTAATAATTTACTAATTATTATTTTTTTTCCACTTGGAAAAGCAGATCCATTTGTAAAATTGAGTTCTATGCACACTGTGGAAGTGAGTGTATGAACTGAGTTAAGCTGAGTTTAGATTTACCAGGCAGCTGTAAGGGAGTTTCCCACAAGCAGCTCTAACTTTGTTCTTTCCTTGACCTGATACCATCAGGGTTTATTGACTTTCAGGTCATATGGCAAGAGCAATTTACTCTCTGAGATGTACAAGGGAGAGATGGGTTGGAGGCCCAAGGTCAGCTGATCACAAGGTTAAAAAGATTTTCATAGTCATTATATGGACATTCTTTAATAGTGAGATACACTGTGAAGTAACTATTCAGTGTCTTTTCAGTGTCTGTATGAACATTCAGGATTTATGGGATAAGCAGAACAAGGAATGTGCTAAGCTGGGGTGTGAACATACAACATGCTCCATGACAGCAGCTATCTATTTGCTCTTCATCCAATACAAAGGAATTAAAGACAGCCTGAATTCGAGAGGGGTGAGTTACCATACATTTACCACAGAGACAAGAGGAAACATGTTAATAAAAATACACTTGTAGCTCTTATACCTGTTGTGGAGGTTGGTGCAGAGATAGTAACAGTGCTCCACAGGACAGGGTGCTTGGATGGGGCTTGAAAGTCTGAGTTTCTGTTTCTAGTCCTGCCCACCACCTCAGCTGTTCTCTTCATGTTTATGTGCCTTATCTGAAAAGAACACCCTCCCTGTAAAGTGATTTCAGACCTGGTGTTGAAAATGGGAAAAGATGCACTGAAATAATTTTTATGTACAGCAGTCCACAAAATGAAAACTTGAATGAAGCAAATCTGTTTAGAAGCCTGGCTAGCAATATAAAAATAGGAAAAAACCCCAAGATGAACTTGTGCTGAATGTCCATCTGCATTTAGCATTTGTGCTAGCTGCTGCTTGTATTTTGCAGTTGTGTAGTAGATTATGCAGTATAATGTCCTGACAAGACCAAGAGGCTCCTTGCATACTTGGGAGGGTAAGAAACTCATAAAATTAATACACATTTCCTCTTGCTGGGAAAAAGAATCCACCTGGAATAGATGGCTCTGGAATTACAAAAACATTTCTGGTAACACATCAACCTGTCTTTTTCTCCAAAGAGCAGTTGTGTACAAAGGCATACATAGAAAAAATACAAATAAATGTAGAAATAAATATTTACACACATGATGGAGCAGTGTTACATTCTTACTACTTCAATAGAAATATTGATAAATATTGAGGAAAGTATTGCTTTTATTATGCTTGCCAGCTGTAGCCTAATGAAGGAACACAAACCTCATCCTTTGGGAATACTTTTAGGGATATTAACAAAACTTGGTAAGGTATCTAGAACACAACTAAACCTGCCTTCTCAGGTAAGAAGGAGAAAGTATTTTATGTTTTGATGTTTTGAAGATTTCAAGATCATATGCACATGGTTAAAGTTTTTAGTTTAATTCCAGGGAAACAAAACTTCAGGTGGTCATGGAAGAAGGATTTAAACAGACAGTTTGTCTTATTTCCTTAGAGAATATATATTTCCCCAGTTACTACTCTGAAATGTTATTTTCATAGTTACATAGCACCATGCAAATCCTACTAAATGAATACTAATTACTATTATTTAACAGCATAATAGGTGGGGCTTAGAGCAGTGAGCACTTTCCTTTAATGTATAGTGTGCCATAATGTTTTACTTGTTCTTAAAATTAAATGGTCAGAATATGTTAATCACAAAATCTGGTACAGGGTGTCTGTCAGAGCAGTGCTAACGATTGCTCAGTGTGCCCCAAAGACAAAGATTTTAGTTTTGCAGTACAGAAATTTGGTGTTATTCTGGAGAAGACCTTGCCCTTGGCTGTTGGATGTCACATGCGGTATTTGGAACATGCACTGTGCAGTACAGGGCAAACACAACACACGCAGCACCGTATGCAACCCCGTCTTTACTGTTTTGCCTTGTTGGTTCTGTTAATGCACACAATTACAGTCAGTGCAGATTTTAAAAGGCAACTTCACACCTGTGAATTACTTTTAAAGGGAATCTGAGATGTTTTACAACATGTGTAAGGATCTGTGCTAGTTAGACGCCAGCCACTGGGGAAAAATGAACAGGGAACGTTCTTCCATTTCTGTCTAAATGGCTAGAAAGAGAATTCTGAAGGTGACACTAAGGAAGAACAAGGTGTATGAATCACCTGTACATCTCCTACACTTTGCTGGAAAATTTTCTTACTCAGATGAGCACTCTGAGGTGTTTAGTAACTTCCTCTGATGGCCATATAATATGAAATAATTTTTAATCAAGATAATAAAAATGTCTGAAATCTTTCCACTTTCAATTGTTTGGTGATGTACTTTCTTATTTCTTTAAACCCTTCATATTACTATATGTATTAACAATGGAGAGTTCTGTCCAAGTTAATCAATAAGCCACTTCAGTTTTGTGTAAGGAACATAACAGCGTTTTTTTCTTCAACATAAAAATCCATTTGGCTTCAGTTTTATTATGGCAGATATTTAGAGAGCAGAGAGATTTTTCAGGCTGTCTTCTTCCCCAGAGTTTGTACTTTAGGATCTGGGTTCTTTCCCCTGTTTAATGCCTGTCTAGTTACACAATTCAGAAGTCAGCAATATGGAATCTAATTAGGTAAGTAATTGTGGGCATTGTTCAGCGAATGTGATAATCTAAATATGCTGCCTGTACAGTGAGAAAATTTATAATTCTAAAGAGTTAGTCTGAAATAGTTTGTTATTTGTAACAGTATAAAGTAACGAAAATTTCTGCTACATGAGAGTGATGTGCACTTTATATTTAAACAAAATATAGTTTATTCACACACTGAAACTCGTTCTGGAACAGTTGGTCTTCACACCTTTCTTCAAACTATAGATTTTAAACCACTGTTTAAAATAAAAAGCTAATAATAAATATCCTGTTCATCAGATGTTCTAATAATAATGGTGAAAGAGTCTCTGCATGTTTGAGCTTAAGCTTTCTAGCACTTTAGGTGTTTACTGTGTAGTATAGTCTAAAAATGAAAAATACAAATTTATTACAATAACAGTGACTTTCCAGAGTGAAATTTTTTCTGTGTCACCAAAGTTTTATTTTTTTGACAAATGATTAGTCTGTGGCTATAAAACTTTTGGGCATATAGTGTCTTGGTAACAATTTGAAATAGACTAAATAGACTGTAGACTAAAACTAGGATACAGATCTAGACTAAGTTTTACTGGTATATAAAAGTACGAACGTCATTTCCATTTAGGAGGAACCTATATTCCTTTTCAGTATGATGGCCCACACTTGATTATTGAACTGTTATGGCATTCTTACAGGCCCACAGATGCACAGATTTGAAGGCCAGAAGGGACAATTATGTTCATCTAGTCTGTCTTGGGTTACACAGGAATGGTTTTCATTCAGCAGTTCCGCATCAGGTCCCTCATTCTGATTTAGTTAAACAACATCTATTAGAAAATCATCGCATCTTAATTGGAAGTGATTCCCAGAAAGTACACCATTGCCATTAGTGAACCTTCCTAAGTGCTACAAATAAAATGCTATAACCTGAATGATAAAAGTGCATCTCATTTCTAATATATGAAGGGTAAACTTCCAGCCACTGGCACCTCCTATCTCTGTTAGCTAATTTCATTTTCCAAACCTTAAACCCTGCAAAGTGGTTTGCAGCTAACTGAACAGATGGTCTCCATATTTCTTTAAGTTTCGTAAAATTTGGGTGCTAATGTGATGGCTCTGTCTAAAATTTTGTAGCTGCTTCAGAAGCCATATTCTAACACTTCATCATAAGCATTAAGGTTCATCACTTGTGTTTAAAGTTCAAATTCATGATATTTAATATAATTTTGAGGGACAACATTCTTATGAAGTGCAGGACTATAATAATTGCATTCACTAGATCAATAAAGTCACTTATTTTCTTTGTTTTATTACTTAGAAAAATAGTGCACCTCTTAAAGAAGGCACAATTTTGACTAAAGAAAAAGTTCAATGTAAGAAGATGTGTAGTGTTCTGTGCCTCAGTTTTATTCTTGCTGCACAAAAAGTTTACTACTTATTTGCTTAAATCTGTACCCACGTGTCCAGTCATAAGGACGAAGAGGACAGTTTTCCCCTGTGCTATACTGGATCATTGCATGCAACTATATAATTACCCACATCTGTCTACAAACTGCTTTACATCCACAGAAATCCATACTCTTTCAGAAATGGGACAATAATATCCTCATCTGTTTGTGAAAAACTGAAGTGCTAAGTATTTATTTGAATTTATTTAGAGTCATAATACTACGTAAGTGTGAAACCTTAAAAAGAAGTCATATATGAAAGCTACACATGCTGTAAAAATTTAGTATCTACCTTTAAAAAAATTAAATTTTCAGTGTTTGGGTTTTTTAAAACCACATGCTATGAATTCAAAAATACTACTTAAATTAAACAGAACCACTTTGGGAGTGCTCTGAAAGCAGGCACGTAAAGCACTAATCAAATGTAAGGCAAGAGTTAAATACTTTGGGTTTACTGGTTTTTTTTACCATAGTAAAGTACATTCAAGTCTTTTTATCCAAAGGATTAGTACCCTTTGGATACACATGCACGAAAATAAGAAAGGAGTCAGTTTTGCTGCCCTGAGACACCATTCACTAGGTGTAAGTGATTCACCATAAAACGTGTTGTGGGAAATTAAGAAGTAACCGCATTTTCTTCTCAACCTCACATTTCCTAGTTTGTTGCGACTGTTGGTGGGGTATGTAAAAGAACGCTGTCACTTTAGAGCAGACAGCAAACCAACATTTACATGATTTACTCAAATGAAATTCATGACTAGTGAATCAATTTCTACTAAAATAACCCAGTTCTGCATTTCAGAGATCAGGGAACTCCATGGGGTAAATCCAGGCAGTGCTTTGTGTTAGGGGTACACGAGCTCACTGGTCCAGGGCAGCCGCGCATGAACGAGATTTTCATTCACTGATGGAAGTGTGTAAGCTACACTTCCCTGTCCTTAGAACACTTTTGTAGCCTACATGAAAGCTGTACATATTGAGCTTAATTTTGAAGCTAAGTTTTCTGTGGACTCAGCTGTGGACAACCTGTCTTACCTTCCAGGCTTCTCTATGTGTGGAAGCAGCAGAGACAGGCAGCGGGGTGTCAGAGAGCCGGAGATGGGCAGTGGGGGTTGTGGGGGATGACTTTCCAAAGACAAAACCAGCAACACCCAGGGAAATTCCACTAGCAGCACAAAGGGAAGGGATGGGATGGGATGGGATGGGATGGGATGGGATGGGATGGGATGGGATGGGATGGGATGGGATGGGATGGGATGGGAAGAGCATGGAGCAGGGCTGAGCACAGAGGAAGTGCCTTAGAGCCTTCAGAGTAGGACAAGCGGTTTGGGATTAGGAATGATTTTGAAATCACTGCACATACTGACTGCCTAAATTGTATGTCCCTACTTTCTTGAGCTACACACACAAAAAAATAAGCAGCACAGCTCTGTGATAAGGAAAGGTACAGCAATCCTGTTGTGTTCTAGGATGCCTTCATTTTCCTGAAAGACAGCCACAACCTTTTGCACCATGAACATTCTGGAAAGTTTTAAATGTTTTCACTTAAGAGCCAGACTCTCAGGTGTATTTTGGTTTTAGACCAAATAGCTTCATAAAAAAGGAAGGGAAAGATAGCTTTACCGAATAGTAGGATAGCATTAATTTTTTTAATATACATAAATTATGTGCCTGTAAGTGACAGCAGAACCTAGCATATCAGACATTTTCCTAATCATCTGAGTCAAAAGCTATAGATTATGTCTTAGTAGAAGTCACAAAGCATTACAGCACTGGTAGATTCTGATATGTTATTTAAACATTACTCTACTCATAGTTATGCACAACCAAACCTCTCCAGCACTGTAACGAGTAAGGTCAACTGGGTTAGTGGAAGTTCTGTTTTTTAAATGACTTTTATAAAAATATTTAGCCCTAGGGCTTTTAATTTTCTTGGTACATCTACCATAGTTCTCAGCTTTTGGTACTAAAGCACACTGGAATAATTTTATAGAAGTAATTTTTTAGTTTTTGAGGATTCCAAAGTAGACTGTCCAAGAACATAAAATCTACAATACATGTCCATTAATAAAACTGTACTGTAGCCTGCAAATAGGTGTGATAGGTACTTTTCTTCTGAAGTGACACCAGTTTATCACCCTGAGTCATTTTTAGGTTTCTATGGTGAATGTTTTTTCTGCAGAGGAGGCCTGAGAGTTTGCTGGCTGACTAAGTCTTTCCTCCAGTGCATTTTCAGTCCTAACCACTACGGGAGATAGGTGTCAGAAATCCCTTCCAGAAGCAACCTTTAGCTTCAGGAAGAGAGGGTGAGTGAGAACCCTGCTCGTTGTAAGATACAGGCTGATGCAGATATCCATTTATTTTGATGACAGTGATTATATGATGTGGCTGACTCTGATGAGTTGATAGCCATGACCATAGAATTAATAACTTAGGAGATCTTCCATCCTTCTTTGCTAAAAGTGAGATAAATGGTGCTGCAATGAATTTTGCCCTTTGAAGGTCAGTGTCCATAGTGCACATGAAACAAATCCTTGCCCTTCATGTTTTACAAGAACAATATTAACATTCATGAACATTTCAGCTTTCACCACATGATGAGTTTGGTTAACAAAAATGGAACTCTTCATCTGCTGTAGGTACTTATTTCACAAAGCAAATCAGTTTGTTTCTACATAAGTATGGACCTCCTGGACTTCTGTGAATGTCTGTGAACGTGGTGACCTGGGGCACTGGAAGCCATTTGCAGTACAATGTCATTTAAGCTCCATTCAGAGAAGTCTGATCAACTTGATGCTGAAAAGAGCTGCTAAAGCGGGTGAGCTACTTACACCAGGGTTGCTGATGCTGCTGAAACTGGTGCAGTTTTTTAGAGCTCCATAGTGTACAAGGCTCAAAGGTCAGACTGAGAGCGCTGCTTTGCAGGACTGAGAACTCCAAAGAAACTCTCAGTCCTATATAGGAATTATTAAGCTCATTAAAATAACACCCAGTCCTAAATGAGCCACAGCTTTACTTCCTCTCTGTTGTGGCTCTTGAAACTCAGAGAGTGTGATTCCCTCACACAATAGCAGCGAGAAGCCACAGATCGAAAGCAGCTGCCACCATGTTTGCAAAGGAAAACGTGCTCCGAACAGTCTGCAGTTTCTGTCCCAGAAGTGCTGCAGCTACTGGTTTACTCCATTCAGAGATGTCTCTGTTTGAGTCAGAGGTTCAAGTGACCTTCTCAGAAATGGAGCTAAAGACTAGTCACTTCAAAAGAAAAAAAAACCAAACAGACTTCACTGTAAACCAGGCTGGGTCCATCCTGTCTCCCTCCGTTACACTCGATCTGTCACGGCAAAGCCCGATTACAGTACTGTATCATCAGAGGGGAATGAAAAGGTAGGTCTTGCTATCAGTTCTTCTGTGAGATCTAAGGCTTATCACGCAGTTCCTCTGTTAACCCTCAGGCTTACTACTCAAGTACTTTCCAAATCTTGAGTAAGTGATATATCAAATACTAAATATCTGTAGGCAATCCCCAGATATCCCCTCGCTGCCTGTAAAAGCGTACACATTTAAATACACACCCAAGCCATACCTTTGTGCTTCTCAGTACTAAACAACATCCTCAGTGCGTAACCCTGCTCTCTGAAAGAGCAGCTGCTGTTGGACTGCAACTTTTGATTACCAGAGATGCTTGTGACCTTGGAACGGCTGCCTTTTGGTGGTAATAGGAGCAAGAGCAGCTGGACATGAAGGAAGTAAGATGTTTAGAGAAAGTTCTATCAAAGCTGTTCTGAGCTGTGCAGAAAACTAGAATTAGTAAGGGAATCTACAAGTTTTACAGAAGTGCTATGTTAAGGAAGAAATTATTTCAGTTACCTAAGGAATCCTGCCTTGTGGCTTGAGGATAAAACAGCATTAAAGAATGTTGTCCTTGGTTTGGGAACTGCACTTTGGACACATCTCTTGAAATGGGCTGTCAAGAGGTGTATACTCAAAGATATAACAGCAATGTCGATTGCATAACCAAAATATCTTAATTGATCAGCAAGCAAGACTTTTCCCTGTATACTAAACAGGCTACAAGAGCAGCAGTTAATAGCAGAGCAGGAAAACTGCATCATTCCTGGTACACACAGAAGGTCCAGTTCACGTTAAAAGGAAACCTGCCTTTGTCTTCTAAACACAGCAGGTTCTCAGTGGTTATTTCATATGAGTGGATGAAGCATAAAAAATAACAGCAGCACAGTTGCACAACAATTCAAATCACAGCCCACAGTAGCTTGTCAATAAGTGGTAACCATGCACACACTGCAATATTTGATACCACTTCTAAGAGTGAGAAATGCGGTATCACTGGCACTCACTAGAAATACTGTAAGTAATGTCATGTCAGAAAGTCAAAGCGTAGGATGGGCAAACAATGCGGGAAAAAGATCCGGCATCCTTTGTGGTGCTGGTGACAAAGCTAGGGGACACGTTATTCAACTGGGAGAAACAGCAGCCTGCCATCAATCCTTCCAGCAATTCCTTGAAGCTTTCTGAGGCAGCAAGAACAACAGTTCATACAAGATTATGGCAGTCCACGTGTTGAGCTGTGCTGTTCTTCCATGAGAGTACGTTCTAGCAGTGTAACGAAAGATTGATGAGAATAATCCAAAGCTTGTGATGTGTACCATGAAAAAAAAAAAAGGTTGTCTTCCTTGGAGCCTGGAATTTTTGTTATCTTGATCTACCTGATAAATGCCATACAACATACTGTTTGCATCGGCCTTAGTCAGCAGGGAGAGATGACAAGCCCACCTTGGCACTCCTGCTTTCATCTGCTATGGGATGCAGGAGCATGCCAGTGCATGGAAAGGCACTGGAAACCATGTGCTGCTGGTGAGAAGGCAGCGGGGAAGATGGCAGGAGGGCGGTGGCCGAGTCTCCTTCCAAAGGCCTCCAAATGCTCTTTGCTGACTCAGGAAGGGCAGAGCAGCCTGAAACTCCTCACCTGCCATCAGGTCACACAGGCAGCCTGCCCGCTGCACACCCTGATGGTGTATGTATACTTCAGCTTCCCTAAAGGTACCGACACATCAGTATCAGGTACAAAGCAGCAGGTTCTAAACCAAAGGAAGGTTACCTGGGCTCTGGAGGCATTGCTCAGCCCTGTGATGTCAAACAGTTTTGCTTTAAGAGACCCACGATTGCCACAGTTAATTGAGGATTGCTGTTCTTGACACCAAGAGGCAAATAAAATGTGACAGTGAGAAGGCCACAGAAGCTGGCCAAGGGCCTCACCCTCTGTATTTTATTAAGAAACATGAGTGTATCTGTAGATGTAAAGTAAAGGACCTGCTATTTCCCCAGTATATGTAAAAATACATTATCAAACACAGCTTTCTCTGGGGTTTCTGTTGCATCTTTTGTGTATCATCAGTGCAGAGATGAGAAGAGCTTCTATTGTACATAAGATGTCATCAGGCCATAAAGGTAACGGGAACATTCAGCGTTACTAGGTTTTGCAGTCTGAATTGTCTATTTCTTATTTAATTGTGTGTCTCACTCTTTGTTTTTATATTCAAAGACAGAAAAGCAGTCATTTTGCATTCCACTGTAGAAAATAAAAAAACCCAAACCAAAACCAAACAACAAAAAACTCCTAAAAAGTTTTAAAAAAATCACCTTGGCTGCTGCCAGAGAGCTGAAGCTGACACCTATTGCTTCTTTTGGTTTCCTCTTACTTTTATCACAGTTTTCATACTATGGTGCATTTTGGTGACTGTACAAACACTGTACACTATTATGTATTAATCTGCATATTAGGTATATAATAGTGACTACTTGGATTTGTCAAGTTTCTCATCACCTCTCCCATCTCATTTTCTGACTGTTACAGCACATCAGTTCTGACATTTCAGCACAGAAGAAAATTACGAACCAGCGGTAATGTTTAATTACACAAGAGTGGAAACTGCTTCCCAACTTTTCACATTTCTGGATTGTGAAAAGCTTGAGTTTGTGCACCCAGAGTCTATTACTGTCTTGCTTCCACTTACTGCAGTCAAATCACAAAGTTTTAATTGTCTCTCATCAGCCAGTATTTATTCCTTCAATAACTTCCCGGTTATTTCCCCTGGAGTCATGTGAAGACATTTTAGTACATAAATGTAGTTTTCCCTATAATTCCTCGTACTTAATTTGGGATCCAGAAAGTCTCCATCCTCCTCCCTGTATGGATTTTGATACTTGAGTCATATTTTTGTTTAATTTGAAGCTCTACTGTTATGTTGTATCATTACTGAACCTAGAAGGTTGCTACTTCCTCTGCTTAGGTAGAGATAAGTTCCATCCTTCGTCATCAAAGAAGGTCTCCTCACGCTGTGTCATCCTAAATTCACGTATTCACATCTGCACTGGCGTCTGCTATTCCTCCCTTGCATTAATCACCAAAAACCTTTGTGATCAACATCTTTGCAGTCTAGGAGTCTCAGAATCCATTCATGAGCCCAGTAAGCATTAATGTTAATTTTATTTCCATGTGAACCATATTTAGCAGGAATTCCTCAGCACCTTTCCTGTCAGATTTCCTGTGCTAACACACCTGAAACCTATCACAAAAAGATTTCAGAAAGACAAATTCATCAGGTGTATTAACATGATAATATGATTTTATATTTTGCAAAAGTCCCTTCTCCAAAAAAGGAAATGATTTAACAGCCTCAAAAATTATTAGAGCAAATTGCAACTGCATAACATTTAAAGGAAAGTCCATTAGCATAGTCAAACTAATTTTACAAAGTAGTCTTTTAAAAAAACTATGTAATGTCACACTTTATTTTGTAATATTGCTCTTATTACTGGGACTAATAAGATGCATAAGCAAAGCTCTCTCCTTCGTAGTTAGCCTGACACCTGAGAACAGTTTACCACACCACTGCTCACTGCGGTGACTGTGAAGTGATGTAAAAAAAAAAGTTTATTTTGTATGTGTGAAAGAATCTGACAGGTTTAGCTGGTCAGCTGGAAATCAGACTGCTTATATTTCAGTATATTAGTAATCACCATTTCTGGAAAAAAACCAACACAACAGCAACTTGATGGGGTTGTTAAAAGTTAGTGGCTTTTTAATGTATATTCAGATAAGCCCTTTAAAGATTGATAAATGTGTATTAACAACCCTGTACAGTGAAGGAAGCCTACAAAGACCATCCAAAAATGTACATACAGAAAAGTTATGGATAAACTTTTAGATGCTGAAATGCTTTTCTCACAGACGTGGAGAGAAAGCTGGTTTTGTTCATAAGAAACATTTTATTACATTAATATAACTTAACCTTCTAATAATACTGACTCGATCATTTGCCTCATTCCCTGCACTTACTCAAATGTTTCCTAGTTTATCCCCTTTAACCCCAGTTATCAGACAGAGCTACAGCAATGAGCCAAAACTTCATGGGCATGTTTGATTCAATGCTACTTCATCACCTCCTCCCTTCTTCTACTCTTCTGTTTGCTTCTACCACCTGTTGCATCTTGTTGGAAGTCTAGACTGAGGTCTCTAAAACAGAATCTGACTTTTTCTGTGTTGGAAACTGAACCCACTATTCTGATTTGTCCTTTAGTTTGCAAGGCTACTGACAATGATTAGCAATTAGAATACAACTTGTAAGACAAGTATGTTTGTGATCTCTGCACACATCAACATCTTGGTCAATAACTATGTCTGTTTAATGACTGTAGTAAGTACACAACTAAGAACTGCCATATGAGGTCTGACTAAAGGTCCATGTAGCTCAACATGTTGTATCTTCTAAGAGAAATTAGTATGGGATGCTTAGGAAACAGCATCTGTAGAGTAAGTGCTGCCCTTGCTCTCCCCTCCTAGCTGCTGGTCATTAGCAGTTGAAAGGTTGGGGTTTTTAGTGCTGAAAGATATAAAGGGACCTAAACTCCGAGAAGCTGTTTTACCATTCTCTGAAACCATTTACAGTTCTGATTTCCACAACATGCCATGGCAATGAGTTCCAAGATTTAAATACTGTGAAGAAGTACTTCCTTCATCTCATTCATTTGCCTAATCATTTTATTTGCTGCATGCCTTTTCTTGTGCAATGAGAAATAGCATTCATCACTGGATTAACTTCTCATCCCCCATCTGTCTTTTCCATACCGTTCATATCTTCCTCGATCATGTCTTCTGGCAGCCAGAAAGGTGTCTTAAGGTGTCTTTTCACTGCCAGCCATTCCGTACCATGCAACACCTTGATTGTCCTTATCTGCATTACTTCTAGTTCTGAGTTCTTGAAGTGGGTGCAGTACTGCAGATGTGGAAGCACAGTGGTATTCTCCAGAGACATGATGATCATCATCTTCCGTTTCATGCTCAATTGCTTTTTCAATAACACCCAAAATTCTCTTTGCCTGAGGTTTACCTCTGATAAGCAGCAGTCTGGTCCCATGGACTGGACACCCATTAGGAGCTGGAACACATTTTCTGGTTTAGTTTCACCTGAAGGGAGGGCGGTCACTGCTCTCCAAGACAGCTCTGTGATGCAAACGGAGGTGTGGTACATGGGGATCACAGGGAGATTCACTTCAAAAGCATGCACCTGATCCAAATTAAAATACTAAGGTAGACACACCCAAAAACTTTCCACAATGATTCCAAGATCTCTCCTGAATAGTAACGGCTTCTCCAGGGCTTATTGTTATGCATGCATAGTCAGGATTATTTTTCCTTTGATCATTAGCTTACATTTATGAACACTGAATTCAGCTGCTCTCATCCAGCTCTTCACTGTCAACCTTTCCCTTGACAATGATGATAATAATCTAGAAGTTATCACCAGTAAACGCAATTCTTTTCAAATAATTGATGGTTCTGTTGTACAACACAGGACCCAGTAATGATGTTTGGAATCTCTATCATAACCACCCTTCACTGCTTCCTTTCCATGAACCAGAGAGTCCAAGAGATGATCAACCTTTCCATACCACAGCTTTGTTTCATTAGCAGCCGCTCCTGTGGGATCTTACCAGAAGGTTTTTTGAAGGTCCATTTACACTGGCCAGGGCCATTCTTATCCATACACTGACTGTGAGTTCTACGAGATGTGACTTTCCCCTAAAAATTCATGTTAATTCTCCAGACCAAGACATGATCACATATATCTGCTGATTCTGTTTCTTTTTATAGGTGCTACTAATTTGCGTGCAACGGAGTTCAGACTTAGTGGTCTGTAGTCCCTTGTATCCCTTCTTAATCCACTGGGTGCTGAGCACATGTAAGTGATTACATTATTATAAGATGATTTCAAATAAACCCCACAAAATCTAAATAAATGCAGTGAAGTGCCTTATGGAAGAAAATATTCTCATTCTTCATGTTTTGCCCCTCTTGAAGGAACGGTCTGTGTGAGTTTTGTGGGTGGTCTCTGAGAAATCTAGCAAATCCCAAGTGGGGCAACTGCTATTTTCAAAGAAAAGTGTCTTTCTGACAGATGTTTTCAATGCTGTTTTTGCTTTAGTGTTTTGTTGTAGTCTACTGATCATGCTGCTACTGTTTACAATTCTGCAAGAGTTAACCTATTTCCCCTTCTTTGGTAAGCCACAAGAAGAATCATTTTTTCCTACCCAGGTCAATCATATCAACTTCTTGTGAAGATTTTTAGAGACCTAATGGATTTGCAATAATATTTTATATGATGACTGATAATGAGATAGTATTGAAATAGTATTGGAATCTACATTTTCTCTGTGTAACAGAAGAAAACAGATTGAAGTGTATTTCCCTTCAGCTTTGCAATGTTACCAGTCTAAAGATTTGATAATAAACAAAGAGTGTGACATTGTTATTCAGCAGGCCAAAAGGATGATTTTCTTTTTGTCAAAACCCGAATATTCTTATTTACGTGCCTGTAAAGCAAACCGGCATTCACATACCCCACTACTCATTCCCTACATTGCAAATATTTAACTTTAAATTGTTTAATATATTATATTATTCCAATAGTTTAAACATAAGGAAGAGTTAACTATTTAATGAATCTTTTTTGCCAGTGTCAGGATGCCAATGTCATAAAGCATGCTGCAGAAATTGTCTGAAAAATAATGGGCAAGGAGGAACAACAAAAAGGGATTGCACTGATGAAAATGTACAGAGCCAAGAAACTGTAATACTGCTAAAAGTCAAATGAATGGACAAAGAAATGCTATTTACAGCATAGCTGGCCCTCACAATTACTCCATTGATTTAAAAAAAAATAATTAGCCAATTTATTTCAATATTAGACTGCATTTAAATTTTGCCATTATTTGAACTGTGTCTCTCTAAATATTTTAACTTTCAGAAACAATTACTAAACAATGAGTTTACTGCTGGAATTTATTTTTTAATCAAAGTCCAACCCAAAGTAAAGCACTGTATTTGTCATTCAGAAAGCATGACAAAAATTTATGTCCTTTTAATCTTTGGTTAGGTAGGAACACTGAACCTGGACAGTGAAGGGAAGCACCTTCAGTTCAGTGTCTTTGGTAGTGGGAAAGTCTTCACTGCACGTGCTTAGGCTTTAGGGAGTGACACAGAATGCATTTTCAGTAGCCCTTCCAAGCAGGAGCATGCTTATGGCGTGTATCTTGAGATAAATTACACTTGATCCAGATAAAACACTGCATCAAGACTGTAATAAGTTGGTAACATGCATAAGAAATCAATTGGTTTTCAGTATCCCAAAATATGCCAAGCAGTGTACAGCGTCATGAGGAAGCTGGAATCATGGTAACAGAGTGACGCTGTAGGTAAACAACAGTCATTATGTGCATTGTGATGTTCCATGTGTGGCTGGACACTGGAATTTCTTAGTAAGGTAATGAATATTGCCAGAGTTACTCAGTTATGCTTCTGAAACTCACTCAGGATCTTTAATTTAGAGAAGTGCAAGAGCCGGGCAGAAGGTTAACTCTTTGTTACTGACTTTACACCTCAGTTTAATCTATTGTCCAGAGGATTGCCCAATTTAGGACTGAAGAATACTGTCTGCACTGCACATCACACCTGATTTGGAACAGAGTCCTGAAAACTTTCATCAAGCAGCAAGATTAGTTCTAGATTTCTACAGCCTGAGGATAATATTGCTCACAGGTTACCTTATTTTTGAGGGCAGTTGTCTTCTAAAAACTGACTTTGATAATAGATCAATGACAATGCATGGATAAATCACTGATTCTTCAAAGTAGTTGTTAGTAAAGCTTTTCTACCAAAAAAAAAAAAATAAAAAGAGAGAGAGAGAAGCTGTTAACTTGGAGATGACCAGATGCTTATCTGGTGGGAACAAGCCTGGTATTACTGAAATCAGCACTGCACCCACAGCTTGCCACTCTACACAAGGAGCACGTGCTCAACTCTGTTCTATATCCTCCACATCCTACTTCAAGTACCTGTTTTCTGCTTCTGAAAGCTTCAGCTTTGTTACTTCAACATGGAACTGTTGTATCAATAAAGAGGTCGATTTAAGTTGAGAAACAATAACGTTTATTTAAATATAACAACTTCTTGCCAATCACCTCTGTCTTAGAAGACAGATGTGTGAAACACTTCAAAACCAGATTTCTGCTGTCCAGTTCAATAAGCAGGTTTGTGTTTCTTCTAAAAAGCGACTCCACTGAAAGAGATGCGAGGTGGAAAGCCACGATGCTCAAAAACTTGCGTTTCCTCACTTTGTAAAGCGAAGATTATTTTCTAAACTCTGGGTCTGCAAACCAAACCTAGCATCCCGCAGTTCCATCGTGTTCTCTCCAATTTGCATGTCTACATGTATGTCTTTTACATGTAATAAGGATTCAGAAGGCCACCCTGTGCCATTATGATCTTCAAGTTTTGCCTTTGCTGGTACCTGAGCGCGGGTACAAACGGGAGATGTTGTAACTCATCTGAAAATACATTATCGTTCTGGTGGATCACGTGAGCTAAAATGAACTGCAGCTCATTCTTACCCAGCTGCATCAACAGACTAAGATTTAATTGAAACCTATCACTATGGTGGACAAGCCTCCTCTCCATGGGCACTGTATCTGTTCAGTCAGAAGATGCCATTTTTTAAAATGTCACTTTTCCACAAACAGCAACACTTTAATGCAAAAACTGCTGAGCTGTAAAGACCGATTTTATTATTGTGATCCAGAAACATATGCATGTGACTGTCCCCTTCAGAGATTTAGCTGTAATCTTTAGATCACTTACCTAAGGTGTTGTAATATAATCTGGCACAATGTTAGAATAAGACTTAAGATTTCAACATCATCATCCCCGAATGTCTAATTGTGTTTATTGTATATAAAACCCTCAAATATTAAATTATAAAAGAAAAGCATCAAAGTCAGCTTATAACTGATAACTGATTCATATATTCATCAATAAAGTGGAATTTTATTGCAGTAAACAGGATACTCTGTGCTATGAAAAATAAACTTTGGTGCACTATTCATACTGGATTTTTTTCCCCTCTAAAGCCATCTCATATACTTGTAATATCAGAGCCTTTGTGAGAGAACTATTTGGGTTCAGATAATGTGAGAACTAAATTGTACATGTAAGATACAAAATATTACTTCCAATTACTGACAACAACTCGAGTGTGAATCAACAAACTCTGTATTTAAGAGTAAATACATTACCCTTTGTGTGTGCCACCAGAATTAACCAGGATTTCCTATCAGTGCACCCAACGGTGTATTTGAATCATAAAGCAAGATAGCGCTGCCCTGCAGAAGGCCACTGTGAATACCCTTTTGTCAGTCCCCTATTTCCAGTTTGTTATTTCTAAGGAATATGCACCATAGTTCTTTAGTGATTGTTCTTTTGCTTCTAGAATAAATTGGTACCTGTTTCATGGTCCTCAAATAATATAATAGGAGGTATTTCAGGTGATTAGAAGCCATTTCCAATTAGAAAAAGGCATCTAGTTAACCAAACACTGAGGTTATTTTGTCTCTGATCTTGTTGGGTTTCATTATACAGATATTAATTGAATTTATCTTTAAGTTTAGAAGGTTGAAAAGCCTTCTAAAATAACATGACAATAGAAAATGAATGAACTGACAGGATAAATATGCACATCTATTTCCAAAACTTAAAATTTTATACTTGTTTCTTGGGTGCCACCAAAATATTAAGTTAGTATACATCATACACATTATACTTTTTCATGTGCTTTATCATGGCTCCTAGATCATGACTGGCCTTAACAAAAATAATTTTGCAGCCAGTATTAAATAGTCTGAATTGCAGAGGTTTATTGTCTCATTTGCTGAAGTTCAGCAAGAACCCTTGAAGGTCTCTGATACTGCTAATGGAGCTGGAGAGGAATCAGGGGTATAGCAGACCTTCAGAATGTCACTGGAAGTCCCAATTTATTTATTTACACCAATAGCCCCAGCTTATTTCAAGCTAAAATCCTCAACTGCTTAATGATCATCCTGACATCCACATAATGTTTTTCTTCTTCAGGAGGACAGAAAAAGAGTGATGTATCCATCCAAGAATGGAGGTGTCAGCTCTGAAGGCACAAAGCACTTCATCTCACGTGCTAACTGGTGTGGGACATCACAGCTGTAAGAGCTTCTTTCTAACGAGTCCCTTAGATGTGGTTGGTTTTCCGGGACAGGAAGGAGCAGGGAGACAAAGCTGAATCATTTTTTAAAATGAAGCTACTACCATCTACACCCTTGCTACCTCTTAGACATACAAACTGCTCAGCTTTCCAGACATTTCTTCTGACCTCCGTCATGGAGAACTTCACAGTGGAGATGCAAAATGTAGATGGACGGATAATCTAAGCCCTGCACGTATTTCTTCCCACAAGTCCAACACGTAGACGAAGGTTTTACACCACGACCAGCTGAGAAGGTCATATTCCAAACATCTCACACAACAAGAAATGAAGAGCCATACTTCCACTTACCTGTTCTGGTGGATACAGTTCTTCCATATTATACAATGATAAGCAAAAGTAGTTCAAGTGGAGTAACAAAGGAATGAAGTAATTCAGAGGCTTTGAAACACAGTACTAACACTTCATGTCCATCCATGCAAACACCTGTCAATGACAGCCTGAAATTGACTACAAACTGGGCACTAAGTCTGCTCTCTCACATAATACCTCCGTGCCAGGTTACTGCTTGAGCATCCTCACTTGTATGCCATGCAGTAGTACTCAGTGCACAGCCCACACCCAACTTTGTCATCCTATAATAACATAAAAATCATAAAAACCCCAGAATTTTAAAAGGATGACTAGGAGCTAAACCAGCATGGCTACCATTAGCCTTAGAGACGCTAGTTTATTTATTTCTAGAATTAATCCAAACATCTAAAGAAAACCTACGGCAAGACCAGGCAAAGATCCTCTACGCATCTCCAGAAATTACCAATACAAAATTGTATCACTAATTTTTTCGTGTCAAAGTGATTCTTCACAGAACTCCCACTGGCTACGCCAGAGTCACAGCAGCAACAGAGCCGACACGCAATACCCTTGAAATTGCAAAGCAGTATGATGGGTATCGCAAAATGGTTGGGAAAAGGTCAACAATAGTATTCAAATCATCATGTACTTTGGATAATTTAACACCACGGAGGAGAGCATAAGTGCTGTTCACTTGAAAGGAGGTCTGTGTCCCACTCAGCAAAATACACTCCTAATAGAACAACGTTGTCCCTTAACCATGACCTTTGTTGAAGACTTTGAAAGACCATGACAAGGTAAAAACTGTCTACATGAAACCTGCCAGATGCTCCACTTCTTGCGCTTAAGACCCCACAGCTGATCATCAAGATCATCAAATGGAGAATAAGTCCAATCATGTCCAAGCAACCGCAGCAGCAGTTCCACACCCAAGCATGCCCTGATGGTTGAGCAGCGCCTAACCAGCACAGTTCCAACTGGAAGGTGATCGTTGTGCAGGGAACTGCACACTCCAGACACCCACAACACAAACGGCCATTTCACCAGGAAACGCGGAGCCTGAGGAGGTGCTCCAGACCAAGAACTGGGGTAGGACGTCCAGTCTTGGTTGGTATTTCAGATGGCAGACTTCCACCCTGGTTCCACTTACTGGAGCTGGATATTCAAAACACCTGGGTCCAGTCTCTCTTATTTTTAATTTCGGCTTTCTCTTTTCTTCTTCTTTGGCAGGGGAAGAGTGGCTAGACTTGTTCTCAGTTTGGGCATTAGAACTGGGTGCCTCAGGTCAAAATTTGGCTGGGTCTCGCCGACTGCCTGCCAGCTCCTTTTTCTCTCCCCAACCTGGAAACCCGGTGGCCGTCGCCCGATGCACCGCTGCTCTCCCCGCCGCTGCGGCCAGGGGACGGGGGTAAAGGGGGGGACACACGACACACACCCCGCATGCCAGGCTGCGGGGGGCCGGCGCGGTGACACCGCCCTCTCCACCTCACAGCCCGGGCCGCCCGGCCCCTCCGGAGCGGGGGCCCCGCCAAACTTTGCAGCCCGCCGTGGTGCCGGGGGCGCAGCGCGGCGCGACCCCCCCACCCCAACCCCAACCCCGGCCCGGCCCGGCCGCCGCCCCCGCAGCACCCCGGGCTCGAGGTGAAGCAACCTGGCGCCGGCTCCTGCACTTTGCACAGCGGGCGCTGAGCCGCCTCCATCCCTGCGCCTCCCGGCAGCGCTAAGGCGCATTTTTTCGCACTAATCTGCACATTCAGCACGTCCAGAGCGCCTATGACTTTACCTGGACTTTCTCCACTCTCCGGGCTCATCACACTGCGATCGCCTCCCCATCCTACCGCTAACTCTCGCTCTCCTGCACTCCTTCCTCCTTCTCTCTTGCAAGGCCTGCTAAGATCAAGCCCGATGGAAAGTAGAGAGAGAAAGAGAAAGAGAGGCAGAGGGAAGGGAGGGGAGCCGCTCCATCCCTCCCCCCCCCCCCGCTCCCCGGCACACACGCCAGCTCTTTTCCCCCCACCCCAGCCCTTCCCTCGGCGATTTCCTCCGCTCTTCGGCAACTAAGAGGGTTCCGCGGAGCGGCTCCCGAACGCGCCAGCGCTGCCCTCCGCGGCGCCCCGGCCGGCGGCCCCCCCCGCCGCCCTCCAGCCCCTCGGCGCCCCGCGGCCCCCCGCTACCTCGTAAAGGTCCCCTGAAGCCATGCTGGGTTGCGGGACTGGGCTCCTCCGCGCCGTCTCCCTCTCTCCACCTCTCCCGCTCCCCCACTCGCTCTCTCTGTTGAGTAAACTGTGTTTTGCAGAATGACAGGCTTTGGGGCTGGCTGTGCGCAGAATCAGAGGCGAGGAGAGGCAGAGAGGCAGGCGGCGGGGCTGGCGTAACCAGCAGCAGCTCGGGCGCACAGCGCCGGGAGCCGCGTCTCCCCCGCGGCGGCGGGGCCGGCGCCCCCCCCCCCCCTTCCCTCCCTCCCCTCGCTACACACCCCGCCCGCCCGCCCGCCGCCACCCTCCCCGCCCCGGGGGGGGACGGGGACCGGGACGGGTCCCCCCGCGCCCTCCGGCAGGGAAAGTCCCGGGGCCGCTCGGAGGGCGGCCTCCTCTTCTTCTTCTTCTTCCCCCCCCTCCCCGCCCTCCCCGCTCCGGGCCGGGAGCGCTTCAAACTCTTTCCGCGGCCAAAATAAATAAATAAATAAAAATTTTTAAAAATAAAAAAATAAAGAGGGGGAAGGAGCGGCCGCGCGGCGGGGAGGGCCGCGCCGCCCGCCCAAGGTCACCGCGGGGAGAGGCGGGCGCGGGGCCGGCTCCCCGCCGCCGGCCTCGGGCGGCCCTGCCGGCCACTTTCCCGCCCCCTCGGCGCCGCATGGCCGCCCCACCCACCCCATGGCCATCGCCGAGGAAATGGAGGTGGCGGGATCCCCGAGGAGGAGGTGGCCCGGGGAGGGCGGTGGGTGCCCGGGCCACCTCTCGCCTTCCCTGGCACCCACCCTCCACTGGGCAAGGAGAGGCCTCTCCCGCTCCCTTGCAGCCATTTTGCAAATTAGCCAGCCCTCTCCAGGAAATGGAAGCCACCAACCTCCCGCCACCCAGTCGTCATGTTGGGGCATCGGGCGGACAGTGTTTTGAAGTGGTTGTGGGGCATGGGACAGCACGAAGCCATCGGCCATGGCCACATGAGAGCATTCTGGGCCTTTTCTCTGAGGAAAAGAGCCGCCCCATGGCTAGTGGCATCCTCGTGGGCCAGCATGGCGGCTTACCGGAATGAGGGACCCGTGTGAAGATGGTGCCAAGCAAGACGGGCAGCATCTCGACCTCCCACCTGCCCCAGTCCTCCATTACCGCCGAACGCCTCCTGCTTGGTGATTCCCAGATTGAGGAGGTTTTCTTGCACCAACTTGGCCATGGGTGAAGAAGACAAGCTAGCTCATCGTGAGAAGAAACCCCGCTTTCCTCTGGGCATGATGGAGTCTTGAGGAGAACGTGCTGGTGTGCAGCAAAGGGCCCTGAGTGTGACAGCGTGGCCACCGCGAAGCAAAGCGCTGAGCTCTGTGAAGGCCACTTGAGTATCGAGTCGTGTTCCTGCAGCTTCACACTGCCAAGGATTTGTTTCCAGGTAAAGTGTTGAGTGTCCTCTCACTATTATCTTTCTTGATGCAGAATATTGCCGTTGGGGTTTGCTCTGACCAGCTCTTCACCTTGGCTTCATAGCCAGCCTGCTGTTGTTGTCTCTGGCTTTTAGATGTCGTGTTCTCCCCTCACAGCTGACCTGTGGTGGTTGTTCCCTGCAGTCTGGGGGTGATGCAGAGGGCTCTGCCTTTGCTGTGGTTGTGCCTTGCATTCGTCTTCATTGTGTTGGCATTTTTCATCTCTTGATTTGAGTCCTTTGTCCAACGCTGCGCTCCACATTAATGTGGGACTTGGCACTGCCCAGACTATTATCTGGGCGGCAGGTTGGAGCCGGTTATTGAGTATTAATACAGTAAGTCTGGGCATGGTTAATAAATGTCACTGGTATCGAGCTCTGAATTATTTCTGAAATTTAATTCATGACCAAAAATCCTGGTGTGGTCTAAGTGGGGTGAAGCTAAAGACTCTTCTGACTGAGAAGATTCCTGTTTGAAATATTGATATTGGGTATTTTGAACGTTATCACCGTTTATCATGAAAGTAGGAAATAACACATGCACATCCAGCTCTTCATTGACCCCATCTCCTGAACTGTGAATATTACCTCTGGTGATTATGAACTTGCCAGCTAACCAGCTTAGTATTGACTTACAGTTCAATAAAAACTATCTTATGATAGTTTGGAGCTCAAAGATGTTTATGGTTTGTGTGGTCTGCTGGGTGGTGTAGTAATGTTGAATTCCTTAGGACAAGCCACTCAGCTTATGTAAAACGTAACTGTTTTTTTTGTCTTTTTTTATCTGAAGTAACTGGAGGGTTGTTCTCTGCTTTCCAATTTGTCAGCCATATTTGGGTTGTTGGGATTTGATATTTGAAGAGTAGAATGTTGAAAGGATTAAGAAATACTGTAAACTACCCTTGCCTTTAGCAATTCTAGTAATTAGCGCAGCAAAAATTTCTTAATTCCCAAGAAATGCATTACTTAATAATCACACCCCATGGTTTCTTCTTGATAAATCAATTATTTTGTGTTATTGTAAAGTGACTTATTGTTTACAGCAGTGAATCAGCTCCTTGGAGTGCTCATTGAGCAGTTTATTCCATTGATAAGTAGATATTTTAATACATTTCTCTTCAAAGTCTGCTTTATTACACCTACTATTTTGCTGCTTTCCACTGCAGTAAACAAAATGGCAGACAAATCCAGTGAGTCATTTTTCAGATGCATAGTAAAATATTCCTTCTCTGAAACTCCCTCCAAAGGTGTGTTTAATGAATCAAAAATGTCCCTTCTCAAGCTATAGAAGAATATAGGTCTTTTCTTTCCAGACAGATCTAATAATCAGACTGTTCTTTCTGGTCTTTGCTGTTATGCTGCTCTCAAACAGCTTAAATTAGAACAACCCACCCTGCACCACGTTGGAAGAAATCTCCACGACCTGGTCTCCATTTTAGACCATTTCGTTTACATTGTGCACTGTTTAGATCACATTAACACGGTCAATATTGTTGCTGTGAGATTTACAACCCAAACAAATATTAGTTTAGAAGTTTTGAAAGGATGAACGCTTTAGTGAATACTTTGAAGAGGGGAAACATCTTTTTCCTGATTACTCATTCCTTGCTTTAGAGTACACAGTCCCTTGGGATGCCGTGGTGTGTGAGTCAATAGCGAGGAGCAGAGAGGACTTTTGCGATTGTCAAACCCAGGAAAAGTTGATTGTGGTTTCAGTGGATTTCCCTGTCATTTAGCAGAAAACAAGATTTTAAGTTTTAAAAAATCCAAGTAACCTTCATTTGCCCAGCAGGTCTCCATTGTAACTAGCCAAGTCATTCATTATACCTCTGAGTCTCTTGGAAAGAATAAAAATATTTAAGCTTATTAATTTTTTTTTTTCAAGTTTCTGATAACAGATTTTCTGGACATACATATTTTCCAATTTTAACTGCCTTTAAATGGAGATATCTTTACTCTGAAATGAAATTGCTGCAAATTCCAGATTTTTGTACAAATTACAGACTCTAAACTGAATGTTTTTGCTAAATCTGTGATTATTCATTACTCTTATCGTTTCACCGCCTTCTCCTATTTCCCATCCCAAGAGAGCAACGCCAGCAAGGGAGGCATTCCAAGTGTGATACGTCACATTGGAACACTTCTTTTGATTTGGTGGATGCTCTGCTTTCCACTACTTTAATTACAGGACTTATCTCTCAAACTGAATAAACTTAAAAATGAAACTAATATATTTTGGAAAGCTAAAGTCCTGTTGTCATAGCTGTGCCATTGATTTGTTATGGATTGTTTAGTCACTCTGTCTAGTGCTATGCAAATACTGTAGGTACTGTACAGTCAATAACAGAGTTCCCCCAAGGAGTGTGCGGTCAGATAGTGCCTTTTGGCAGCAAGCTCCATGAAAACTCGCTCTAAAGGGCTGCATTGTCTCTTGGAGAGGAAGCTCAATGATGGGTGAGAATAATTTGGTAAATTTGGAGAGAATTCCTGTACTAAGGTATGAAAATTAAATGGAGAAAAGGAGGAAAACAAAGCATGAGCGAGAGGAAGGAGAGAAGGACAAGGAACCAAAGGTGAATGCAAGGAGAAAGCAGTGCAAAGCCTTGGCTGTGTGAAAAATTGGGAGGCAAAAGGGAATATTTTAGCAGCAGCAACTGGAAGTGAAAGCAGGGAACAAGGTAACAAGATGTCTGTCTCTAACCAAAGAAGGGAGGATGACCAGAACATGGAAGAAGTCAGTGAGGGTAAAAATGAAACAAAGTGTTTCAGTGAATTCATAAAGGAAGAGTTGACAGGAAATGGTGAGTAGCTGCAGCAGGAAGAGGAGAGTCACTTCTGACACCACTGTTCTGGCTGGGTGATAGGCAGGATAATGGGTTTCCTAGGGCTTGGTACTGTGATGGCTGTGTCCTCACCTGTTAGGTCTGAGAGAGAGCTAAAATACCCCAGGAAGCTTGTCAGAAAAATTAATCAAGATACAAAGTCAAATAAGGGTGGCAAAACAAGATGAAGGCGTCCTTAGCATACCTCTAGCATCTAAAAATTAGAGAATAGAGGAATATGAAGGGAAAATGGGAAGGTGCCATTTTTTAAAATAATTGATTGACATTATTTTCTGACAAGAGGAAGCAGATTTGGGAAAAGCCCAATATACTTTGCCCTGTGTCATGCTGTCTTTGAAAGCAGACAAGTACTTGTGATCATCTGATTCTGATGCTAAATTAATGTCTACCTTCCAAACCTTCTTTGGATCTTATAACATACAATTCCTCACTGTCAAGAGGAAGCATTTGAAATAGAATCTGAAATACCACAGTGTAATGAAACAAACAATGACATATAGAAAACAAAGTAATGTTTATTTGTTGGTGTACAGCATATACCATGGAACAGAACTTTTCTAGGGTTGAAAGGGTATTTTAATGGCAGCTGTTCTGAAAACCATCTTTACTTCTTGCAACTTCCTGATTCTGTTCTATTAAGTATGGCCAATATAATTTTGCCTTATTTTGGGAAGGGGAAAAAGGAAACTTTGAACAAGTGTATGTGAAAAAATGGATGCCATCTAAGATATATGGAAGAAGATGTTAAAACATTAATACTTCACATGGGAGTCTGCATGATGCAGTTGCATATATTTGTCACTGTCCATCTAGACTTAGAAAATAAGGAAGTTCTGTTTAGCATGTATTCGCTTGTCAGTTACCTTCAATGGGATATATTTCATACTAAGTATAATGTGTGCCTGATTCTGTGAGCTGATTCATGTGATTTAACAGATCTCCATGCAAGTAAGGAGATCAGCTCATTGCAGTCATTTTAACAGACTGACATCACCTGAAAGACTGAGAAAAAACTGCCTTAAGAATTAAAGCATGGAGTGGTGCGTCACAGGAGAAGGAAACAGAGATCATGTACACCGCTGCAAGAAAAAAGGCTAGTACAGAATTTACCCTGTTAGAGGAGACTTCATTGTCAAAACAATGTTTCCCTCAACCAGTGCAAGGTACAAGCAGTGTTCCATAACAGCAGTCACTGAAGAAAACCTGGTAGTCACTAAGGCTTTGCATCAGATCGAAGTGGCTCAGCATTGGTTTCTGGTGTGAGTCAGCAAAGGTATGGTTTCCATGGTTTATCATCACAGCCACATGAACAGCCATTGTAGAAGATGCTTTACTAGGACACATGCTTGTTCTGGAACATAAATGATTATGTAGGGCCTCTTTCAAAAAACATGGAAATGAGTGGAAGTGTTCTTTTAACCTCTGTGAATTTAGGTGCCTTCCACACCTGTTCATCTCTCCTTTTTCTCATCCCTCTTGCTATACAGTTGGATCATTCACCATCTTATTTTATGAAACTAGAACCATGTCTGGCAACAAGGATTGAAGCTAATCATTGTTGTGTCTTTTCATATGTTGAAAATTAAGATAGCTTTATCTTCATCTGAACACATTGCTTCTTTTGCCAGTACCTCCCAAAAATAATCTTTCCTATTCTGCTCCCTCTTGTTTGCAAATGCCGTTTTCCCACCTGACATGTTGTCATAGATAATAGAAAGGTGCCAAAACATTCCTGTTGAAAGATTTGCTAACTTTCCAAATAAGGCAAAAAAAAAAAAAAAGGGAAAAAGTAGATAATATAGAAGTCAATTTCATATGGGAACTGCTGTGTGTACAGAGCTTTCAAAACTGATGGCTCAACAGTTGAATTTTCAACAGATATGATATACCTCAAGCAGGAGCAAATGGCACACATTATTTTCTTATATTCCTGCATATCCTGAACATCAGGAGTCCAGTATTAGAGACTTTGGTTTATGGACTCATTTTTATGTAGGTAGAAACAGAACTATGAAGTGGATAGCTCAGGTGGTTTCTTCTGTTAAGCAACAAATGACGGTGTGGAAACGCCTGAGAGTGTTATAAGTTGTGATGCAGTGTGGGGTTTGAAACTTGCACAGTGCCAGTTAAAGGAAGTTGGGATAAGTTTTCTTAGTACTATCTGGACAAGATGTGTTAGAATCATTATAAACAATCCATAAGTAGCAAGATGATGGAAAAAACTGTTAGATTTAGCTGACTGAAAGATTAATTTAAGGGAAGACATCCGACAAATTCAGCGCAGTTTACACATAGAGTACATGTAATATTCAGAGTCACCACAGTGCACTGCAGCACATTAGTAAGCTAATGGATTTTTTCTCTGAAACTTTGCTCTATAAAAATTGCACAGAACTAGCCATGCCTACTAATTCACTAATTCACCTAACATGTAGGTGTATAATTTTATATGATAAGCACTAGTGTGTTTTGTGATTTTTAATCATGGACTCAGCTTGGATCTTTGTACTTGTCACTCACAAAACTCCCTCTATATAGCTAGCTACTCATGAGGGTTGCACAGTGAAAAGGAATATCACTGCATGATTATAACAATAACTGAAATTATGCAAGGACACACAACATTTCAGAAAACTAAAAGAATGATTTCTTACTAATGAGAGATGCTATGGAGCCTGACCCATGTATGCAAAGGGTTACAATACTTGTGAGGATGGAGAGCTTGAAGCCAAAAGGTGCCTTCGAGTCCATTTTTCTGGGGTTACAAGCAAAAAACCCATAATACACTGAAAGTGTTTTAAAATACATACAATTATTAGAAAAGTACAGACTACTGGTGGTTGAAGACCTCTGTAGATCATCTAGTCCAACGCTCCAGCTCAGAGCAAAGTCACCTAGAGCACATTTGCTCATGACCATCCAACCACTTGGGTTTTGGGTATCTCCAAAGGTGGATATTCCACAGCTTGTCTAAGCAACCTGTTCCTCTGTTCAACCACCCTCATAGTACAAAAAGTTTTTCACGTGTTTAAATTGATATTTAAATTAGATTTCATAAAGCTAAATTTAATCAGTTTATTTTTGATGAGATTTTCAAAATACTTACTAGAAATGTATTAGTATTTTCAACATGATGATCTGAAAACTGAAATGTATTGTGACTTAATGATTCTCAAGATCATGGCAAGTTGCACAGTCAGGGATGAAATCCATATCCCACCTCTCAGGCCCTTGCTCCAGCAAACGATTGGATTACTGTGGCGTTGTTTCTGATTGCATTCTTTAAGGAGAGACTTCTTTTTGCAGTTATAAGATTGTCAGGCCCTGGGAAATTATGTCAAGAGTCACTCAAGAAAATGCAAATATATTGTGTTTGAGTATCGTAACACAGTTCAAAATATTCTTATGAGCTAGGGATTAGCTACTCTTTGCCTGAAGTGGCATTAATTTTGTCTGGTGGGCATTCAGAAATTCTGTCCGTGCCTGGTTAGCTGAAGGTACTAATGGCACACTTCTAAAAAGATGTTTGATTTACAGGAAGTTTGTTGAGGAACATGGAAGCCAAATTGTAAAGGAATATTTTTCTTTTTTTATTTTGCTCAATGTTTTCTGTTTTGAGGTAATTACATTGTATGATGCCTTATCATGCAGTCTGCATCTTAACAATGTGTGAATATATCATGCATGCTCATTATTTGTTGTTATAGATGCCTTTAAATACAAGCTAGTGGAACTCTCCATTTACATAGAAGGGCTGTTGCTGGGTTTGGTAATGTCTCTAAGAAGAGAATTATACCCACTGTGAATGAATATACAACAGGCTCTACATTACAGTAGATACTTAAGTATGCTAATCCTTAGGACTACTTTTTAGGGTAAGGGCTATAAACTAGGCCTTCTGGGACCTAGTATTTGCATTGCATTTATTTGTGGGAAAAGTACACTTCAAAAGCATGCTCATGCAGTGTTTGACAAAGAACTTGCAAACAGAAATATCTTGTTCTTAGACATTATTCTATTTTTTTAGACTTTTATTTTTAGTACAGTAAGCATTCTCAACTTTAGAACGGTCAAGAATTTACCTCCATTGAGTTTTTGCACCAGAGTGACTTTAAAAAAATTTAAATACATTAGCAATACTGATGTACAAATAATGAACCATTTAACTTTTCTTTAGTGCCTCTAACAAGAGTGTATCAGTATAGATGAGATGGCAGCCAGCCCACTTGCAGTAGACTGGCCCACAGTCTCCATAATAGGGCTTTCTTAAACCAAAATGGACTGACTTAGAGTGAGGGTTAAAAAAAGTAAATGAAAGTGCCTAGTCTTAATTTGAAAGACTGATTCATTTATCAGTGTGAATTGAGACTAATTCTTGAAAAATCAGGGAATGTAAAACCTGAGTAGAGATGAAAATCAGGTTTGTACCTTTACACTCAAATCCAAATTTCCTACACAGTCTGGTTGGAACAAAGCAAGTCAGAGCATGTTAAAAGCCACAACCTGAAAGCTGGACTTTCAGTGAATTGAAAGTAATGACTTCAGTATAGCAACAGCAATTCACCTTCCCTGAAATTCTGGCCTGGAGTCTTTACCTGGAGGTAAAACACGTCTTGGTAGGAGCCAAAGGACTTGCTCCCACCTCACCTCTCACCACTCAGTCTTACTCCATGTTATTGTAGTTTTATAATAGTGCATTCATTTTACTTCTTCATCTGCTCTCTTTGCAACTTCTGGTTCAGAGTTTCCTGAAAGCAGAAGTTGTGTTTCTGTTTCAGCTTGGCAGTCTGGTCAGTTCTAGTTGTAATTCTCATTTACTTGTATTACTGTGTTTTCCCTCTATTGTTAAACAGACCAGACCAGATATGCCTATGTAAACTGACTGTATGGAGCTAAGAGCTCAGTTCTGCTTATTTGTGAGCTCATGCAACACACTGTTGGTAAGTATATGATATGGATAATTTTGCATACAAGCCATAGTGCAGAACATTGGTACTGGTATCATCGGATAACAGTCTTGTTTGGGTTTTTTGTGGGGTTTTTCTGTTTGTTTTGGTTTTTTTTTTAAATCTTGGACAGCCTCTCAGTTACACTTTTTTGTGTGCACAAACCAGTCCATTCTCATTCTAATTCTGGGTAATGAAGCATAATTTTCTGTTCTAGTTTTAATAACGTGGTTTCAGAGCACATGTCAACTAAGTGTGTCTGTGAAAATGGCTGCCCAATACCTTATCACTGCTTTTGTTTATTTTTCCTCTCTAATGCAGAAGTCTTTGACAAGCATTCCTCACCCTGTTGGTCCCCTGAACTGAAGTTTAGTTCTGTTCTGGCAGTAGGGGAAAAGTCTTAGGTGAGCACCTGGCCTCACTGAGGCTAGTGCAAATTTTAAATTTACTTTATTTAGAGACTGGGACCTTGCACCTGATGTCCCTGTCCTATATAGGGATAATTTTCAACCCCTTCAACCTTGTTGATGCAAAGGTGTCTACAGTGTCTCCATGCTAAGGAATACGGTGTGATAGCAGTTGGACCATTAAGGTGGCTGGGGGACTGAGAACCTGATGGAAGAAGGGGCTGAGAGACAGAGGTTGGTTTAGTCCAGAGAAGAGAAGCCCAAGGTGGATCTAGCAGTGGTCCTACGAGGTGGTAATAAGGAGGATGAGCCAGACTTTTCTGAGAGATGCACAGCAAAAGGATGAGGGGCAACAGTTACAAGTTGCAAAAAGGGAAATTTTGACCAGGCAGAAGGAAAAAAAAAATCGTAATGAGAGAGGTTAAGTGCTGGAACAGATGCCCAGAGAGGTTGTGGAATCTCCATCTTTGGAGATTTTCAAGACTCAACTGGACAGGACCCCGAGCTGCCTTATCTAACACTGAAATTAGCCCTTCTTTGAGAAAAGGGCTTGGACTGGATGACCTCCAGAGACGCTTTTCACTCTCAGCTACTCTGTGATTCTATGAAACCACAGGGAAAGATTTTTCTTCTTGATCTGTAACTGCAGTTCTAAGGATTTTCCTCCTTGAAATTGCAACTGTTAACATCATGTCAGTACATAGTTATACGAAATAAAAGTGTTCAAATTACCTTGTGTGGGTGGAGGTAATCTGTGCAGCCTTGAACTGCAAATAGTAATTAAAAGGGGTGGTAGCAGAATGTATCCTGTGCTAGAGCTCCTGCTATCTGCATTGCTGTGTGCTCGCTCTTCGCTGCCTCGTGTACATGGTGCAGCTTCAGCTGGAGGAAGGCAGGAAGCAAATCAACATACAGGACAATCATGAACTGCCTGTGGTTGTTATGATACCAATGTTCTACTCAAATGTGATTTTCAGCTAGTAAAACACACCTGCAATTGGGCATTTGTCATTCCAAGAGGACACAGTCTGTTTTCCACATCTTTGTGTTCATTCATATGCCTTTATATTTAGGTTTCAGTCCATTTCCAAGTCTGACTCTTGAACTTTTCTGGAATGCTAGCAATACAAGTCCATTACAGGGCAATACAACCCAAGGACACGATCCTTGAGGGCCAGTTGATGATTCTGGTGTGTACCTGCCAGTGTTTGACATTCAGAAAGTGGCAGAGTTGGCCAATGTGCCTGGTCAGTCCTTCAGCCTTAGCGCAGCCTTGGCGCTGTGGGGCTCGCAGCAGCTGCAATCTCAACACGAGTTTCTCAGAGGGTTCAATACTCAGTAGGCCTGTTACGAAGTGTGGTTTCCTTGGTTCCTCAAAGCAGCAGAGGCAGTGCTGGAGCTGAGAGCTGTCCCACAGAACCTGTACCATACTGTGTGCCACCTTCCCACGTGTCTGCACAAGGGCTGAGTTGTAGTCAGCCACCAAGAGCCAGGGCTGATTCAGCCACACCTCTGGCAAAGGTGCTGCTTTGCTTCTGACTCTGAGCCATGGCTGTGCACAGTGTCCCACAGCAGTGATTGTCTCTTTGTGCACGTACCAGCTGCCCAAAACCATCTCTTTTCCTATCTGAGTACCATCCCCATGCTGCCCTGTCCATGTAAATCCTGTGCTGACTCACCCATTGTGTCTCACCATGGCCAGCAGTGCATGTGGGTGTGGTGCTGGCTGCTCTGATGGACTTCTCCCATGTCATGGACAAGCTGGGTTGTGGACTCTGCTCAACGCATGTGATTGCTTCAGTGGTTCTGGTGTCAGATGATGGTGGCAACAGCAGAGACAGAATGGCCCTTGCCTCCTTCTGTTGCTCAGTAGCTGCCTTCTTGCTGACTATCCGTGCAATCAACTGAAAGACTGAAAAAGCAGTTAACGTGGAGGAAGACTCATAAAAAAAAGTAATCTGCTCCCAACTAGAAAAGGAAGATATGCCTGTGAAATACGTTTGGAGTCTTGAGTTTCAGGACTGAATGAACTGTTACCCATGTCACAAAACCAGCCACTTTTTCTAGCAGTCTCAAAAGACTCATACTAGTGGATATAAAACCAGAACTTCTCTGTCATCTTAAGTGGTGGTCTGCTTAGCCCAAAGGTTATGTGTATCAGCTGTCTGCTCTTGAGAAATCCATGAATATGCCTCAGCCCTTATGGTTGTTAGCTCTCACCTTTCTTCAGTAGTAACATTCCTAACAGGGCAAATCTCGACCCTCTTTTCATGAGCTGGCTTTGACAGAGCACTGAGAACATGCTGCTGATTTTAACTGTGTTGGAAGGTGACACCCTTATTTCCATTTGACAGTGAGAAAACTTGTTTCTACAAAAACATAGCGAGAAAGATCAATTTCAAATGTAGTAGATATATGGAGCTATCTTCCATCAGGAAGTCCAGATCAAAGAATATTCTTTTCTCTCAACAGCATCTCAAGAGTGAAGGCAGACACGGAGGAAATTTCATATAGGGAGGGAGAACATGTGAAGTTCCAAAAAGAAACCATATGTCTTGTCAGAGGACAGAGATTACAGATGTTGGGAGCCACTGAATAGTCACTGTTAGGACCTACAGCAAAATTGAGCAATAACAGGTAAAAATTCTAACTCAGGAGGACTTCTAAATCAAATGACTCAATTAGCTACATCAGCAACTGCTCCTTTGACCTGTGGTTGGTCTTGAAAGCTGAGCAACAGCTGATGGCCTTGAAGGCTCTTGTTATATACTCTCAGCCCTCTTTTCAGTAGAAATTACTCTTTTTCTATTTTTTTATTAAGAGGTAGTTCATTGCTGCAGATTTCAGAACTACCTAAGGAGGGAACAAAAGTGGGTGTATGTTGAAGATGTGTACCAACCTTATCCTTCATCTAGATTAGTCTCTGGAACATCATATTTAAGCAACAAGTCTCTTGCTAGGTAAAATGTATTGCCGTTGTCCTCCTGTGGCGTCTTCAGAAGGTATTTTGTAGAACCAGAGCAGTGACACATTGTACTTGATAAAGCTGGGTATAAAGGATTAATTTTCTAGTTTATGTGTCTTTCTTTGTGTGCATCCATGATAGATGACATGACAAGAGAGTCCCAAGTGCACTCTGAATACTAAATCATTGATAAATGCTGTTGATGAGTATTCACCTTTCAAGTTGGCAAATGCACCGACTCCCTCGATCTCACCGTCTTTCTCCAGTGCTTCTCAGCAATGGACTTAGGTGAGAAATGATGGAATGGGGCTGAGGCTCCTCTCCCTGCTCCAGGGCATCAGATGTGTTCAGTATATGAGGAAGAGATGTGGTGCCTTTCTGATCTATCATCCTGAAATTCCTTTACAGAGAGAAATTCTGGGCAGAATTTGTAAAGAAATTTATTGGGTAGAATATAAAGAAAAAAAATCCCCAAAACCAAACAAACTAAAACCAAACTCAAACTCTGAGAAATAAAAGATAGAAAGGATATAAAATTAAAATTCCTTCTCTCAGATCAACACCAGTTTGTTCATCCAGTGCCTTGTGCTGCTAACTTCCAGACGTTCACTGTTTTGCAGTTTCCAGGCCCTAGCAAATAAGGAGCTTTTTCTAATTCTCAAGCTAAGGTTCTTTGTGTGGTTTTTTGCATCAGCATCAACACTGACTCACCAAATGTGATTATATACTCTGCTTTTTTTCTCTCCCATCATTGATGCTGTATTTTTCCCCACTTTTCACAGAATTATGTTTATTGTATCCATCATGAAGTCCATGGACGATATAATTACACCAATCTTTATGTAAGATGATGTCGTGTAGACATATGTCCCATTACCTCTGTTGTATAGGCTGTCACTAAACTTTTGAAACCTACCCCCTCATTGGATGTGTTTAAAAGCCTTTTGAGAGCTTCTGGAAAATTCAGACTGATTTCAGTGGCTTTTTGGTGGACATTTAAGAACTTTTCTTGATGTTTTCTGGTTACATTGTTAGATCAAATACTTCAAGAGTTATTAACTCCAAAAGTACCTGAGAAATAACAAATCTAAGCCTGCGCCAGTGCTGTCCTCCTGTTCCCTGGTGCTGGTGAGCTCCAGAAACAGGTGCATCTGCAGGACTTTTGCTTTGTCCTTTTCTTAACTGAAGCCATCGATGAAAGCTCGATGACTTGGGTTACGGAGGAGTGGGGTGGCAGCTCTAGGTCAGTCATGTGTCCCCAGTAGGTTTCAGGAGTCCCCAGTGTGTCATGTGCCTTTACTTTTGCAGTGATGCAGACCTGGCCCTTGAGGATGCCCATGGCCTGTTAATTTTTGCTGTGCTCCTGAAGCTCGTGAGGGGAGTGGAGGATCTATTTTAGGATGAGGCACTAATAAATATTTGACTTGTTCAGCACAGAGGAGAAAAACTGAGAGACAATATGAATATGTGAGAGAGCAAATACAGGATGTGCAAAAGAGATGTTTAAGATAAAGGACAGTATTTGCTTATGAAAAAATTGGGTCTAAACTGGCCATGAATATGTTCTGGCTGGAAATCAGAAGAAGGTTTTTTGATTATATGAGGTTCTAGAACAGCCCACAAATGAAGGAGTGGGTTCAGGAAAAGAACAGCTGCTTTTAAGATGGAGCTCAATACTTTTATGAAAAGGAGTGTATGACATGGTGCCTACAGACTGCATTTGATGACTGAGGAAATCCCTTCCAATCCCTTGTTCCTAAATTTTCCTGAGCAATTCAAGAAAAGGAAGAAAATGCCAATTTTAAACAATTTGTAACTCGGAACAGCCTGAGTACAATTGACTGGGATAAAGACACTTTTTTATCTTAAGGGCCTTCTGCATCTCAAAGGCCTATGGCAACCATGGGAGCTTGTCAAAATAGTCCTAAGAATCTTTTAAAATACAAGGTTTTGGACATTATAAACCTGGAAGCTGACAATAGCAATAATGTTTAATGTCTTTTTAAAACTTTGTGAATCCCCCCCCTATCCTAGGGGAGGAGGAAGAACAAGCTCCATTTTCATCACGTGTAGAGGGAAGGATTGGTATAATCCATTGAAGGGAAAATTCTTGTGCTCATGTGAATTATCTGTGGGCCAGGGCTGGTCTGTAGCAATTATGTGTGCAATACACAAGCAGCGTGGAGACACATAACTGGGCAAGAAGTTGTAAGAAATGTTCTTCTTCATTAATTGGTTGGTAAAATGCTTCAGATATTTTAAAAAGAAACTTTGTTATGTTTACTAGGTCTGGACCATTGGTTCAGGAACTACATTCTCCATGCCCATTACACAAACTCCCTTCATTGACACGTGCAGCTTGTGTGTGATTGATTGCAAACGCTGCAGAACTCTATAGTAAGGCTGCAGAAACTGGGAGATGATATGTATGGAGCCATGTTCTTGTTTGCCAGCTTTTCTTCCAGTATTTGGGATTTTCTTCTGCACTAGGCTCATTGGAAACTCTTGCTTTAGCCTAGGTTAAGTCCTACAAGCAGAATACAAATGACTTTATATGTGTGGATTAAGAGTCAGTTAATGAGGACAGTTGGTGTTGCCTCTTCACTTTGGCTGAGTTTCTTATGAGCCAAAAGCCTCTCTGAGATTGCACTTCTCACCTGCAGTCTTAGCAAAACCTATCTGAGAAATAACTTATCAGTGCATTTTCTTCCTGGCTTAATTGCATTTCCCATGAATCAGCTAAACCCACTCTGGGACTTCAGCAGCTATTTGTGAGTCCCTGAAGGGAGGTGGGGATTGCAGGAAGCTTGCAACGTTGCTCTACTACTGCTAGCAAATTTATCAGTGTCAATGGTTGCCAGACTCTTCGTCTGAACATTAAAACTTGTAGTTGCAAGTAGGACATTTTTCATCAAAACTTTTTATTTTTTGCTGCAAAGAAAATGGCTTTTCAATTAAATAGCACTTTTGGGATGGAAGAAGAAGTTTTGTTGGTGCATTTATTTCTTAAAATCTGAAAACACACAAACTTTCAATCTTAGGATCAAACCCATGTTTTATACAGACCCCCTTCCCAAATTCAATCAAATAATTTTGTCTCTGATAAAAACTTTCCATGAAAGAAAAAATGTGGCTTCCCAGCTGCCTCTGCTCTGTACTGGTTGGGTTTTCGCAGGTGGAGTTTGTCTGGGAGAATTTTGAATCCCTTACAGCTGCAATAAATAGGGTAAAAAGTACTTGTAATATTTGCTGAGTGTCCATCCTTGCTCAGTGTTAGCCAACACTTACAAAGTCACATTTCAAAAAAAGCAATAGAAATTTAATGTTTCTGTTGTTCTGTAGTGTAGAACTGGCATTTTCTATGGTGAAAAGTTTACCTTTTTTGTAAGTTACATTTCTATGTGAAGAGTATTTCAATTTTCACCTAAAATGTGCTGAAAGAACCCTGACTTGTCTTTTAACATCCATTGCTAAACATTCTATTTCTCCAGAGTGCAGGGGGATACTCTCTGCTGCTAATGACTGACTGACCTTTAACACCACGTCAAAGGCAGTTTAGTGGCTTACCTCTTTAGCAAAATTAATAAATTCAGGGGTTCCATTAACAAGTGTTTTGATTCATAGTTCTGCTTTAAAATGTAATTATACATTGCCCATAATGTTGCTTATACTCCACTGTGTTCTGTGTCTTCATTCACAAGCTGCCCTGTGATGTAGCTGCATTTCCATTCTTTCTTTTATCCCTAAAGCCACATCTTGAAATCAGTGGGGCCACATCGTTGCAACAGCAAAGTTTTTGGCACTGCATTGTCTGAGAGACTTGTCTCTCCACACATTGTTCTTATTGTAACTGGAAAACATATGTCCTGGTACTTCTGTTGTGGAAATATCAAGTAAGATGTAGAACGTCAACTGCAGTTGTTGGGGGAGAGCGTAATGGCCGGAGAGGCCGCCGGCATAAATGCTGCAATCTGAAGAACAGCTCTCCACCATCAAATGGTGGTAAAATCCTGAGACCAAATACCTGGTAGACATTGGTTGTTTCCTGATAAAAAGCTTAACACTTTTCTTTTTAAAATTGTGAGATTTATCTCACCTTTTCTGTCTTGAAAGACCATTGTTTGAGAATATGCTGAATCCCTTTCCTTTTATTTTCCTGTTAGTAAGTAAATTTCTCATTGAGCTTTTGGGCAGGCAGGCAGGTAGTTATACACTTAAATACTATACTTAAATACTATACACTTAAATATTATACATATTTTTATGAGATCAGTCCCAGGATGGAAAATTGTAATTCAGCTGCAGGTACTTAACCAAAGCAATTTCTGTCAGGTCTTTCTTTCATACAGCTACACTGAAGCAGTCCTGAGTCAGCAGTGCATCCTGAATGACTCAGCAGTCTATCTGATTAGGGATATTCTAGCCTAACTGGTGCAATTAAAAAGAAAAGGCAGCAGACATGAAAACATATTAACATTATTAACACTCATTTCCTCAGCGCAGGCAAAATGTCACCCGTGAGCTGTTACACACTCTGCACTCACGAAATACCAAGAGGACTCAGTTATTTGGGTGTTCCCAGCTCCCATCTCCCCACGCTGAAGCTTTGATTGCCATCGGCCGTGGTGTATCTCTAGTGACGCTTCCTGCAGCGCTGATTTCCACCAAACCACTCAGCCTGGTTCCCACTCACCATTTCTCAACAAACAAATATCAGTCGTGTTTGTGAACATCATTGTTCATTTGTCTGCACAAGTCGGGAGGACTCGTGTACCCAAATGGATTTCATGCCTGTCAGTTCCATCACTTGCGTGTGGAGGTTCCAGCACTCCGAGCCTGCAGTGATTTGGCTGAGATCTGTGTATACTGGAATGTATTTGTATGTGGTGTATACGAGCTGGGTATGGCCTACTTGGAAGTTGAAAACTGATTTCATTACTAATTTAATGTATTGTAATCACTGGTTCCAACAAAGACAATTTATTTCTGATGTCTCCTACTGTTTGCTGTTTAGGGTTACTTCTCATCACGCAGGCTAGGCCAGTGATTCTGATCCATGGTGCCTCTCTTTCCTTTTGTGCCTGCTGTGATTATAATACTTGGCATCCAACACCACAAACACTTGCTCTGGAAGCTGGGACCATGTCACAAGAAAGGCCAACTGCATTAATCTGTTATGGAACAGAGTTTTTGTTTAAGTCCACGCCTTTTCATTTTAAAGGTCACATGGTGACATCAAAGATCAATAAATGGTTAATATGTTATATTTCTGTGGTGAGGAATGAGCAGATTAAGAACTGCTATAAAAAGCAATTGTACTTTTCCAATGGTTACAGCTTTGCATTTTGACTTGGGGTGTTATTTATGCAATTTCCATATTCCCATGACTCCATCATGAGTTGAGAAATTCAATAGTGTATCCTGGCCAGGTAAATAAATGGGGACGAAATATTATAATGGCTTTCACATTTTGTATCCTATGTGTTTTATCTCAGATAAATGGGCTCAATAAATGTTACAGTATATGCACTTGTGCCACAAATACTACATTTGATTCCTAATGGGTCATAAAGTGCCTTTTGCAAACCTTCAAAGAAATGTCACTCTGTTCAGTGGAAAATGTATTTCAGTACTAAATTTACTTTATTCTGTTTTGCCCTACTGAACTTATTCCTGTCTTACATTTCTAAACCATATAGGTAGTAAAATTTATGTTTTGGGTTTGATCTGTCTCTTGGTTACAAAGACCTTAATTCCACTCAAGTGAAGTAGTACAAGCTGGATTCTTTGCATCTTCTTGCATTTTAATGTGTTTGATATTATATTAACATAAGAATAATAATATCAAACCCTATTATAAGCTACATGAATTTTATTATTTGAGCATATAAACCAAAAGTAATTTACAATATTGCATCAGAGTGAGTCTAAACTATGTTGCAGAAGTCTGTGTTATATAGAGTGGATCCTCTGTCATGTTTAACACAGTTTGACCTTAAGTGGTGTGACTGATGGTGTAAACAGAAAGGATGATGCTGAAATAGAGGATGGATGCAGCATCAGCTACAGTCTTGTGATTTTTGATCCTTTGAATGAGAACTCAATTAAAATTTTGTGTTAATATGAGAGTAGTATTAGCTAAAGTAGGTTTAGATTAATTATCTGACCATAGTCACAATTTAGTGCATTAATGCTTAAGACAACTCAGGAAGTTAGAGAAAAACTGAAAATCTAACTTTAAAAAGTGTTATTCCATAACTGATTACTTTTTGAAATAAGCTCGTTTCATCTAAGACCAGAATTTTATAGTTGAGGCTCATGAAAAGAGAAGAGCTATTTATTCTGAGTAGAATATGGCACATACTGATGTAGGCAAATGTGGAGTTACATCTGGATGATGGTGTTGGTTCCACATTTATTGTAGTATTTAGGATGCTGCAGCTCCAGGTCGTTCTGTTTGTGTATAATGGTGAGTTCTGGTACGTTGCAGAGACAAGGCCAGTGTGTAATTCTCTTAGCTGGTCCATGCACACAGGTAGGAGAATAACTGGCTAGTGGTTGCAAGGAGTCAGTAAATCTTGGCCAAAGAATATTAAAAATGTAGAATCTAAATTAATTAAGGTTCATCATTTATATGATTAGATGTATGTTACTGAGAGTGACATGTGCATTGTAGCTGTGGTCTTTGAGTTGTTTCTGATTGTCACCGTTCTTTGAGCTGAGGAAAACGGACGGCTAACGTGGCAGCCTGGTGCAGCCGGGGCTGGAGTCTTTGGCTGCTCTCCTTCCAGAATGCCAGGAAATGCCAAGGAGGTTTTCCTTAACTTGTGTTAGTTTGTAGAAGGTTATTTAATGTTCAGAGTTTGTTGACACTGAGGAAGAATATAAAACATATAGTAGTACTTGGCTAAATATTTGTGAAGAAAAGGGAAATGACAGCCAGTCAGCATTACCACGGCTGCCCCTTAGACCTCCTCTTGGTTCTGAGAGTCATTAGGAACCCATCCACTTCCAGCAAAGTCTTTGAAAGACTTCCCATCAAATGAGATGGGATTGAGCCAGATCCTTTGGCTGAAATATTTAAGTGTATTCTCCAAGCAGTAAATTTTAATAAGTGATACACAGAAAAATGCAAGGGAATATACTTGGGCAGATAAATCTAATCACCTTTCAAATTAAAAATTTTTGATCAGAAAGCTGAAGTTTAAATGAGTTAGTTATCCTATTAAAACAGCTCAGGTATCCAAAAGACTCTCAAACAAAATCTGTTGAGCAATAAAATTAAAACTGTGAAAAAAAATCCATAAGAAAACACTGACAGCTGAGCCTACCTTGAACCTGTTCACCCATTTTCTATTCCCCTGGAACAAGCTCTCAAGTGAAAATTTACAAGGTAGCTGCCATCACTATTTCTCCTTAGACAGAAAGGTGATTTACTGGTCTGGCTGTTGCTGGATGTGATCAGTTCTACCACACAAGAGTCATTTGTTTAAAGCCTATCAGAAGTTCATCATTTTAATAAGAGGGAGATTCCTGTAATCTGCAATAACAGTAATTAAAGATTTAAGTGTTACACACTTTTATGTCTTACATACCTACTCCAGAAATAATTTATGTACAAGAAGGTGTCTCAGACTGACTCCCCTGAGGCCACTGACCTATGTCCCGCTCCCTTAGTGAGGTTAAGACTTGGTGAGAGAGAGTGATTAAAATCAGAATTAAAATGGGAATTGTATGGAGTCCTGTGTACTCTCCGGAGATAATGGAGTGACTGTTGCTCTGTGAAAGAAAAAACAAAATGATCCTCAGAGACACTGATATTTTTCTAAAAAGAGGAAGTAATTTTTTTTTTCATACTTAAAATTAAAGAACTTTTTTTCAGTTGTGGTGTTGGAGAAACTCTGTTGGTTTTTCTTCAGAAAGCAAACAAGTCTCTCACCCTAGTCTACATGCCTCTCCATGTGGTGCTCCACACGACATGATGGACATACGTGTCCAAATGGACACTGTGCCTGGGCAGAAGCAGTCTTACACAGGGCTGTTTGTGAGTGGGTGTAAGCCCTCTGAATGGAGTGGCAGAGCTTTCATCGCAGCAGCAATCCACTGGGTGTGCTTTTATGTTCTTAACAAGTCCTGAAAATGTCCGTGACTCAAAACCCTTTGTGTAGAATACTCTGACTGAAAGAGTTTATGAGGTGTATAATGTCCCATGCTCTGTACTTCCCAACTAGCAGATTGACTTTTGCAGCTCAAATGAGATCTGACATGCTGGCTCTTCTGACACATCAGCAGCTAAACCTCTCTCAAAGGCTGAGCCCAATGGGTTTCCAAACTCTGCCCCACCTTTATATGCATAATAAACAGGGAGGTCAGGGAACACAGAGTTTTTAAAAGCAAATTTACAAGCCTATTAAGTTTGGTTAATTTGATCATACTTTCTTCTTCTGTTTTAACAGTCAAAATACAAACTGTCTTGAATTCTCTGACCTGATAGACAAGCAATTTGTTGGTATTTCCAGTCATTAATAAGGGACTTTATGTGAGGTAATAGAACAATTGCTGCTTTAGGGCTGTAAACATTTATCACGTCTCCTTAGAAAGATTTAGCAACTGTAATTTCTAAGTCGTTAATCGCTTTTTCCAAGAGCTGTATTTCTCTGGGCTTGCCTTTGTTTTTCAGTATAGACAGTTCTGAGAGTTTTGAAGTTTTTCCTCATTAAATTGTTCAGAGATTTATCTGGAGTTGGTGGCAAGCCTATCTCTTACTTGTTGCTGTAGCTAATAGTGTCAAACTGCTTATATTTCATTTGAGATAGACGTGGATGGAGAAATTGCAAAAGTGTCATATTCCATCACAGTGTGAAATTCCATGAAAGCTAAAACATTGAAAAATTGCATTGTCTTCTCTATCATTTAGTTTAAAGACAGAAAAAGCTCACAAAAATGTCAAAACTCAGTAAACTCCCTATTAAATATAATGAGCTTTTGGCTTTGGTACTGCCAGAGTCACTGGCAGAGGGAAATGTTGTTTAAAACCTTCCTAGAGTCTTTCTCCTATTTTCTAGCTTGATTTTTTTCAAGAATGGTTAATACACCTGGACAATTTGTTGTTAATTCAATGCTGTCATGTAGCTTAAACAGACATTCACTGTATTTAGCTCTCTAATGTACTTCAGACATCAATCATAAACCTTTTCAGGCTTCAGTCTGCTAGGCTGAGCCTAAGTTCATTTAGTTTTCTTGTGGAAGATAAGCTTTGCCTTTCCCATTCATCTTAGTAATGATTTTCTGTGCTTGATCCAGTTGGCTTTCATTTTTCTTGAGTGGGGGTTGCTGAGGCTGTGCATAACACTGGGACAGGAGTGATTCCACTTTCTTGTACAGTGGCAAAATAGAAATATTTCACCTGCTGTCCCTGAAGCTTGAATCACAGACTCACTGAATTGTTGAAATTGGAAGAGATGTCTGGAGAAATTATACTCCAACCCCCTGCTCAAAGCAGCACCAGATATCAGTCAGTTGAGTATCAGTCAGCTCAGTGTGTCAGCTTAATGCTCAGTAGTAATCCAAAACAAAAAAAAAGGATATTGAGAAAAACTGGGAAAAAATATAGACAAAACAGAAAGCATTGTAATGTCAGTGCATGTTGAGCACTTTAATCCACAACCCTGTATATACAGTTTTGGTTCTGTGCTTCAAATGAAATGTAGTAAAACTCCAGAAGGTGGAGAATCATGGACACAGCATGCCAAATCGAAGGAATGAAACTGCTTCCTCTTGAAGAATGAATGAAGAGCAGGACTTTTTAGCCTGTAAATGAATGATACAATAGAAATCCATAAAATCAGAGTGGCATGGAAAAAGTGAGGAGGAGATTGCTCACTGTCTCTTCCAACAAGATCTGTGGCATGAAATGAAATTAGCAGCAGGCGAGTTCAGAAAGCAGCAGAAGATGCTCCTTTAAACCAGTGGCATTCAGCTGTGGAACTCTCTGCCACAGGATGCTGAGGATACAAAAATTTCATAAGTTCAAAGAGCAACTGGACAAATTTATGAAAGAAAAATCAGTTAACAGCTATTTAAGAAGAGACACAATCTCTGGCTTAGGACTCTGAAAGAGTATTCTGGGGAAATATCACACTGGGGAATTACATTCTTTGTGTGAGAGAGTGCATAGCTTTTAAAAGCTTTTGTTTTTAATTTAGAATGAATTTAAATTTCAAAATCTTGAAATCCTGTGTAAATATTATTTCTCCTTCGAGCTCTCATTTCTAGAGACCAGTCACAGTGAAAAGTTCTATTGAAGAATACATTTTTTATGTAATGCAAAAGTATAATAGGCTGCTGCTTCTTCTCTTTCACTGTTATTATTTTATTGAGTTAATAGGATACTTCTAATTTACATCAGGGGAAAAGAAAGAGACCACTATTGTATCTTAAGAGGGTGAAATTATAGACATCAAGTAGGCACAAGAAATATATATTTCCACCAGAAGATACATGTTTTCTGAGATGCTTCAATTTGCTCAGGTCTGTGTCTTCCATAAGAAATGGGAGAATTGTACGTGCTGGCAGGGTTCTGAGTTGGCCAGAAAAAACAGAATAAAAGCTAATTAAGTTAATGGCTGAAGGCTAAATTCTCCTTCACTTGAGTATGTCTTCATGGGTGTTACAAAGGCTGAACATTGTAATATTTAATGACCACCCAGAAGTCAGACTTGCCAAGAGTGAGGACTGAATATTTGTATTAATTGCACAATGGTCAGATATACCTTTGGTCCCGCAGTCCTGCCAAAGAAAGCGCTGGCTTGCTCCTTCACATCGCACTGCCTCCACCAGAGTCCTTTTCCTGCTAGAACATTGATACCTGACCTCACAGACATGATATTTTCAGCAAATGTTTATGCCATATACTTTTGTAAATATAGTGGAGTAATGTCTTCAGCATTAACCTCTTGATAATCTTGTGAGAGAGAATAGCATTTTTTTTACTAAATTCAGTAGACTACAATCTGATCCTTCCACTGTTGCTGAAAGAAGTGTTCTACTCAACTGTACTTACAATTATCCAGCTAAGAAAATATCTAATTCTGTTTAAAGACAGCTATTCTAAAAGTTTGCCTCTAAAGCTAATAGGAATACTTTTTTATTTTATTTTGTAAAAAAATGAAAAGTAAACACTGAAAACTCAAACACATTCAGTCAAAAGTTTTTGTTTTAAAGCCTCAAGTTTGGGAAGGCTTTCAGGGTACCTTGCTTCTGCTGTTGCCTTCTTCAGAGTTACGCTCCAGTTTTCCTTACATGGAAGTACAAGACTGTCAGACTTCAGCTCTGATCCAGAGCTGTAATAAAACTTAAAGCCCTCTGTGTATTTCTCAGTGATAAGTTGTTTTTTTTTGTTTTTAAATGAATCAGCGATTTTCCAAGGAAAGCCAAGACTTAACGGAATTTTTTTTTTTTTAAGTGGAAAAAAGCATGCCTTTTAAAACCATCCACTTTATGGAAGGATGGAGGAGGGAAATCTTTTGCTTCCGCTCTAGATATTTTAATGTCACCCTTTGACTTGGGCAGATTCATTCTTACCAAGTTAATTTGTAGTTCTGTGGGTGCAGTGTTTCCTGTAGCTTATCAGATCTGACCCTTGTAGTTTACATCTCACAACGAGCAGGGGTCTGCTCCCTAATTCCTGTTTTCACTGTTTTCTGTTAATCTGCATCATCAATGGAAATTGTCCGGAGCCAGTCCAGCAGCTTCTCCCAAGTCATCTTGCTTGTTTCCTGCTGAGGGTCTTATAATGGCTTTTCACTGTTTGCCTGTTCCAGCAATTATTTCCTGGTTTCTGGCCAAACAGTGATTCACACAGCATATAAAGGTTTCATTCCACTTCTGTTTTCAGTTTCCAACTTTCTGGTGTTTTCCTGCTATTTCACTTCCAGAAGACATACTACCTTTTTTTTCTTCCCTTCTAACCTCCTACTTCATTCAATTTACTGACATTTGTCTACTTCTCCACCTCTTCTTTTCTTGCTGTTAGAACAGAGCTTTGCTGGAGAGCTTAGAGGCTGCAGCAGCTTACACTTAATTCTTCTTTGCTCTTGAAGACTTATCATGTTTATCACGGAGTTTTAAGTTTCCTGTTTTCTCTTCTGTATGGAAAAGAGCTTTTTCTTCCAGCAGAAGACATTCTGACATGAGACTGTCTTTTGATGTATGGTATTAACTGTGCAGAAGAACACAAAGAGTAGCTCAGCTTTGCAAGATCTCTTTTATAAGGCCTTGTTCCCCACAATCGAGGTTGGAGCTGGTGTTCATAAGCAACAAGACTACACAGTTTTTCACTTCTTTCCTTTGTTTAAGAAGCAGGACTCACTCAGATGCAAATAGCAGCAAGATGTTTTCAAGTAAAAAGCAATGAATAATGATGCTGTTCTGTTCGGGAAACAAAATTGTTTTCTAGAATTAATAATAAATCACAGAAGATATCTTAATAAACACATCTGCTTTAGAGTAAGGCCAGAGCTTTTAAATGCTATGACCTTGCATTCAGAAGTAACATTTGATTGTTAAATATAATTTTACCATGAGCTAATTTTGTCACACTTCCTTGATGGTTCAAAAATGCAATATCAATCTCCCTTCCACGACCCGTGAGGAATACAATAGAAGTAAGCTGATTAGAAGTGCTTATTTATACCAAACCATCTGACATTAAATTGCACAGTCTGTGGCAGAATAGCTGAACTTGATTTATTCTGAGTCTGTAAAATATTGAAAGAGATAGGTAGAGAAACAGCATTAAAACTTTAATCTACAGTTTCTACCCAGTGCTGGGGAGAAAACACATTTAAATAAATTAGTAAATGAAGGAGAATCAGTAGTTTATATTGCTGTATTAGTAGGAAAGAAGGTATTATTATTCATACTACTTGTTGCAAATTTGTATTTCACTAAACACAATATTTTTGCTTTTTTTTTACTGTTAAAGGTTTAAATTCCACATTCAATTGAAAATGGAAGAGGAAGGAGAGAGGGGAAACTAGGATTTATTTATGAAAAGATTTTTTGTATCTGTGTATCTGCTCTCCAAATGTGCACTGATCTGTAGACCAAGCAGAACTCAGTTGTGATTGATGTTGTAGACTTCTAGTTGGATTTCCACACTTCCATAACCATAAGACTTTTTTTAAGAAGCCATATATCTTCTTGGAGACATATAGAAAAGAAAATTTATTTACTCCCTAAAAGTTTTTGTGTTACAATTTTAAAAATCCTATTGAAAGGATTGGTAGAATCCCATATCAGTCTGTGTGAATGGTTGAGTGTAGCTGTTGCATGCACGTTAAACGGGCGTCTTTTTGGGTAGCAGTGCCCTTAAATGCTGAATTCCTTGAGCTTTTTTCACCTCCAGAGTAGTTGTAATATATAATTTTTCACCCCCTTGTCTAATAAATTTACATTCTAATTTATATCCAGTTGTATATAGTATAGTTCATGACTCTTCTTTCCAGTCCTGGAGAGACAGAATTCATAGCAAGATCCAGGTCCCCAGGACCCGGCAGTTGCCCGTTGTGTGACCGGGCTTTCCTGCTGCTTTGTGTCATTTGGAGAAAGGAAATAACAGAACGTTGCTCTGCCCATCACCATTTCTTGAAACTGGGAATTCTTAAAACCAGAATCTTATTCTGGAGAGGTGCTGCATCTCTGTGATTTCAGAGTCCGCTGGAGGGATTTCTTTCCCCCACTTCAGAAGTTTTGGCGACTTTCAGAAGTTTTGTGAACTCATCTAGGTGTTCCTGCTCCAGCAGGGTGATTGGACTGGATGATCTTTCGAGGTCCCTTCCAATCCCTGACATTCTGTGATTCTGTGGTGGTGGCACTGCCTTTCAGTGGACCCCGTTTCATTGCTGCCCAGGTAACTCTGAAGGGGAGGAAGAAGCATCACTAAGAAGTGGATCCAGATGAGCGCTGCCTCTTCTGAGTGAGAGAGTCACCACTTGGAGTCGTATTTAGGAAAGCTCACAGTATTGAGTACTCCAGTATTAATTAAAAAGCTGACAACCCCCTGCTGTTGCATCAGTGCCCCTGCATGTCCCATCTCACTGTAATAACTCACCTCATTCTCATTGTCCTGGTCAGGTTGCATCGCTGGATGTGCTACAATCAGCTATTGCAACACGTGGGCTGACTGATAACAGGAATTAGCCCGGTTTTACCTACAGGAGCTGTGTAGTCAGTAACAAAACTTGTCAGTACCTTTGTTTTTGCAATTACTTATTTCTTTGCAGTAAATATTTTGATTTTCAGCTGAGTTAGAACCTAATGAAACAACTGATGGTGCTGGAAAACACTTTTTAGGGCCTTGGCAAGCAGAAGCAGTTCATCAGCTGGAGCCAGTGGTGGTGTGAATTCAGTCCCTCACAGAACGACAGCAAACGAACCACAGGCAGGGATCCCTTTGACACAGGAGCTCTCCTTCCTCTGGTGTGAATCCCCTTCCTTTTGTGTACAGGAGTCTGGACTGAAAATACAGTATTTAATGAATTTTTAAACAATGCTTTTCTTTTTGGTTTGAAAAGAGTTGTAGCAAAACTGACTTGCATATGATGAAAACCCGTGGAATTATTTCCTTCCAAGGGGGATAAAAGCAATGCACGAGTGCAGCTTGTGAGTTTACTGGCATTAATTATATGGTAGTGATATTTGGTGTGTGACAGAAGAATGAAATCATGCTTTTATCAGTGGCATTTATATTAGTATTCTTTTTCATGGGAGATACATGGGTGACAAAATGTTGATGTTCCTTAAGCTATTATTGTTTTATTATGCCATTGATGTTATTAATATACTGTTGTTACGCTAATGAGTTACCAGGGTTTGTGCCTCAGAGTTTTGTCCATAAAATATACACTGAAGGGAGAAAATGTATGAGGTACAAAATTGTTACATTCATTTCTGTATCATACATGTGAGAAGTTGCTTTTATTATTTGTTTTTATATACACATATGTAAAAAATTTAAAAAAGTATTGTGAAGTGCCTACTCAACCAGTGAACTTCCCTTGTGAAATGGAAAGATGGATCCATGTGGGATTTTTCAGTAACAGAACTCCCTCCAGTTTGCCATTGCTTATTATTTTGCAGTAAATATGTTTATTTTCAGCTGAATTAGAAGTTAATGAAAGAATCAAGGATCACTAAATGACTCTGTTCATTTCAATGAGCAGTTTTTTGAAGTCTTTCCTGATTTTGTGTTGTAAAGGACCAGACTTTGTAGGAAAGTTTCTACTGCAGCATCTCCTACAAAACGCTGCTGTTCCATGTTCTGGTAGACTTCTAGAAATGGTCTTATTTGTAGATGGGGATATGGGATTTGGCCTGCCTTGAATGCAATAACTTCAGGAAAATCTTGATGTTGCAGACCACTTCTTTTGATTTCTTACCACCCATGGAAATGGTGATCCTGATATCTGAAGAATGCCATAAATCAGTAGTCACTTTCATCATATTTTCTTAGAGATGCTTATTGGAAATGCTGAATATATATGTTCACCATAAAAACCTGCCATTTATACTACACATGGAGTCATTCCTGGGTTATTTTGCTGAAAGTATCTGCCATTCTGTGGTCACTACAAAGCAGATTACATATAGTGATTATAAGTATGGCTTTATCTAGTTACTTTACCATTAATAGCAATAATAATGAATGTAAATTTTTTCCTTCACAGTAGTGAATTGACTTTCTTAACCTCTTGCTGCCTCTCACATTATTATTTTCAAAGTATCTCCCCACCTGCCATTTGAGACTCTTTGGGTCAGTCCCTTATGATGCTCATATGCCAAGGAAGAGAATCCTATAAATGCTCTCGAGGCAGGGATGGAGCTGATTAACCAATGATTAACAACCTGATCAAGGAGGCTGGAAAAGATTTTAAATACATCAAATATACAGCCATCTGCATGGAAGGGAGCAAGCACAGAGGAAATACAACTTTTCTCATCTGCTATGTATTTTACAAGCCTCACAGTCCAATTCCAATCAGCAGGTACACTGCTCTCACTCTTTGAGAAGATGTTGTGAAGCTGCCTGAAATGCAAAGCAATGTTGATAGAATAATGCTGTAACAGAAGATCAAACTCATTCTTTCTGCTACATTAGTCTAATTTTTGTAATGCCCTCCCATGAGCATATAAGATCCTTGATGCATGGAGCAATGCTGGCATAAGTTATTAGCTCTCTGCCCCAATTTGTTTGTTCATCCTGGATAGTCATAAAATGTGTTTGTTTCAGACTAAAGTCTCTGCTTTCCAATTAGATAACTATTTTCTGTTTGCTTGTTTTTTTTCCATAAGGAAGCTATATTATTTGGACTTTTAAAATTATCTTCTCAAGAAAAAGGGTTTAGGATCCATTGCAAAAACCTATCTGTCTACATCAGCACAAAATTGTTGAGATTGCTTGTTTGTGACAGAAAAGCAGTTAATAAAACACTTGGAGCATAAGCTTTGTGATAGATATTTCTAAAACTATGGTGATCAGTATTTACTGTTAAGTCTGGCAATGTGTTATAAATTAATGATGACTCAATCTTTCCCTTTAAATTCATTCATCAGAATGTCCAAATTAGATTATACTGACTCCAGGCTTTTACTTTAACAGACTGTGCAAACCCCTGTGGAAAAATGCTATGAAATTTAATGGGAACAAGAATAGTAGGATTCTACAAGAATTTAATAAAGTCCCATGGAAACTTTTAAAATTACCCCTAGAACTGAGCAGTAAGCGATACCTTAGACAGACTTCTGAAGTAGCTCATAAAATTGTATAGCAGTGATATAACTTTCTAGAAAATTATGTAGGATTTTGGTGGAAAAAACTCTGAAAGCATCAAAAGACTATAATTTCTTAATTTCCAAAAGAATGTTTCCATACAGGAATATTTGAGTCTAACCTATCATTAAGATGTCAGATATATAATGGAAAAAACCCAGGTAGAACCCAGCGTCTTTTCCTCTGCGTCAGTTATTTTTACATTCCAAGCATTGCCATCTGGTTTAAAATGGGTGCCACACCTTGTGGCCAGCTTGAAACGTTGAACTCGCTTCTGGCTCCAGCTGAGCTCTCAGAAAAACATTTTGATGCTTATCACTTCTGTTTGAGATATTTCCCTGTATGCAGGAAGATTCCATTGCCTAGCCCATACTTTACATACGATTGGGACAATTAATTTAGAAGTTATTCACGGAGTAAGATTTCAATAGGAAAAGAAAAAAGGAGCTGCACTCTGAGAAAGTTACTTACCTAGAAAAGGGTCAGCTCCAAAGCAAGATGGAAAAACCTTTGTACTTTCCTTGCTGGGGTAGTTTACAGTGCAGACACCACCAGTAAAATTATGTTTAGTCATCAGCGTTCCACCCCTCGGCCGAAATCTGGTACAGTAATAATTTCTCTCTAGCTGAGTGTATAGTGCACATTGTGATATGGAAAGCGTTGAAGACATGAATAAGAAAACAAACCAAAAACCCTTCTATTGTCTGGTGGAGCTGGGATGAATCACACAGCTGGGTGTGGAAACTGCCTCTGACCTTACACCCAAACACGGTTTCTGGTGAACTGAGAAGCTTGATGAAGTTGTTTCTATCAGTGAATTACAGAGTTTGATCACACAAAGCACTTTGGAAACATGAAGAGTCATTTTGAACTTGACTTCTAAAATCTCCCTTTCAGTGGCTGTTAATGTGCTTTGGGTTTTGATTTAGGCATTACAGGAATCATGAATGCACTGATTTTTTTTGCAAACAAACATTGTTCATGAGATGAATTTTGCCATCGTGTTTTTAGCTTGCAAGACGATTACATTATGTTCTAGAACATGAATTTTGTTTCCCATTTTGTGCCATATCCCTACTTCCAAAGGTGTTTGAACAACTGTTCCTGAACTCCTTTTTGTGTAACTCCAGTCACCTTTTCCTTTCACTTGGTATGATTTCTGGATTTTTCCACTCTTTCTGTGAACAGGTTGGATTCTGAGGAGGTGTCAGTGCATTTTAATTTGCCTCTGTCATTTTTATATTGCAGTATTTCAATAGGGCTGTGGTTTTTTTGTTTTTAAGTAACAGCTACTTTTATTGTTAATATTCAGAGAAGATGGTTTGACCTATAACCTTGATTTTTGTGATCATTTCTGGAAACTTGTGAGCCACCTGCTAGGTATTTTAAAGAAAAGTAGATGTCCATAAAACTTTGGGAGGCATCACTGATGTGTGCAAATCTGTTCCTTAACTTTTCTACCTTAAAGAACAAATGATTCAATATTCTGTATTTCTTAAAAGAGAAACTATTCCTGCAGTTATAATTTACCTTAAAGCAAATTCAGCAGAATTCATGAAGTTCATTATGAAAACAGAAGGTGTTTTGATAAAATCACCGTGTTACCAACTGGAATGTGATGGAGTGACTTTAGGAAAGGTCAGCCTTTGGTACAGTTGGTTTTAAAACGTTGTTCTTAGCTGACAGGCCTGGTAGCAGGAGAAGCCGTTCTGATCTGCTTTGCCCAATGCTTTTACACTGTGGAGAACGTTACACCGTGACCACAGTTTATGCAGTAATTGCCTTCCTTGGGATACTCCCAGTATATGAAGCACATTGCTCACAAATAAGGGTTTTCACATGCTGAGAGGAAATTGGCAAATAGTTTGAATACATAATAGGAGCTATACTAAGGTTTCCATTAACTACTCCAGTAGAAAAATGTTACAGTGGTCAAATATTTTGCTATTAAAGAGCTGGCTAACAACAAGGAATGTGATTCTGCTAGATATGACATCTATTTATAACCGATAAAAAAATGAGATGCCTGCTCAAAACCAAGTGTAGGGGATGGCATTTGCCAGAAATACTGGTTTTAGTTTAATTTTCCCCGTCTAAGTCACTGGTAGAATACACAGTGACTTCAGTGTTAGCAGAATGCATCCAAACTTGCAATTCCTTTGAAAAAGTTACCAAGAGAAAACGTTAACTCCCCCAAAGTATTCAGCCAGTCTAAAATTAATTTTAATATTAGAATAACTTTGTGAGGAAAATTATTCAGCTTAAGAAAAATCATGTCTTATGTAGATAATCTATTAATTATAAAAAGTGAAAATAAATTTAAATTATTGAAAATACCACAAACAGGTTAGTGTAAGTAAAACACTCAAGAGAAAAGTGGTGAAATAATCAAGTTTCACACATACTGAGAATAATATTATTGGCATTTCTAAAAACTGGGTAGAAATTAATATTTAATTATGCATGACCTACTCTTTTATCTTGACTCTGCTGCAATCCTGCTGCTCGGAACTAGAAAAGCAACCTCAGTGGAAGAAGCAAAGTAGGCTCTTTCATACTTATTCTCCAGCAAAGCCCAAAGCCCTTCATATAAATGCTATCAGCATTTATAAAACATGTGAAAATGAGTCTCCTTGTTAACTGCTATCTGGCTCCATTCTTGGGCTGGATTCGGACACTCTGGTCTGTATGTTCCATTATCCAAAGGGCACGGGGTTTGGCCACAGCCGGCTAGCAGAGAAATCCTTCAGTGTAGGAGGACTCCCTGCTGGGGCTTCAGAGCTGGACCTCAGCCCAGAAGCTCAACCCTTGCTAATATCTGCTCTGTCTTCTCCACCAAGAAGAGCTCTAATGAAGGAGAGGATCTCTCTCTGTCCAGTAGTTTCCTTACCGTGTTTCTAGGTCTCCCAGATGATGGTAAATCTATAAAAAGGGAAAAGCAGGGTTCAGAACAGTATGTCTCCTATGACTTTATTCCTTTGTCCAGTTGTGAGTATTAAATATCTTATCCAGAATTCTAGTGCCAAGGTTAAAATAATCTCTTCTTGAACTAGTTTGCTGTGATGAAGTAGAATTTTTCAGGAGACAGATTGCTCTGAGAGTGGAAGATTATTAAATGCAATTCACTCTGTTAAACTGAGCAATATGCATTGCTAAATTGAGCTTTTCTCAGTGCTGGGTGGTCATTCTTCTAGTTGCAAGAGGATTGGAACCAAATTCTCTGCTTGGATCTGATCATCATATCAATTCCTGACATCTGAGCTCCTAATTATGATTTATTAAGAACTTGGCATGAAGCCCAGATCTGTTAAGGAAGCAGCATTCAGTGTCCCCACTGGAATCATGACAATTCACATGTCAGACCATGTAGCAGTTGTGGAACCCAGGGTGTCAGCCCACCACGTTGTGTGACAGCAACACTTCCACACGTCATGACCAACCCTGGCTATGCCATAGCCACCCTCCTCCTCCAGAATCCCATATACCAGATGTGACTGATAACTAAAAAAGGATCCACCCATTTGTGGCTGAGTTATGGGATCCTGGAGCAGGAAAGGGGCAGTGACATTGACCTGAAAGTGTATGTAGTAGTGAGGTTGTAACAAGGAAGCATGAAACAAAGCCCCAGAGGTGAACTTTATATTCAGTGAATTAAAACTGATGTCTAAAAATATTATAACAAGACTAGTTTCTGCTAGTGATGGACTAGTTTGTACTAGTGATGGACTAGTTTGTACTAGTGATGGAAATGTTTGTTTAAATATTTCATTTAAGCAGCTTTCTGGGAAAATGTGAAAGAATGCTTAATTGTATTGCATTATCTCGTAATAATATTGATGCCCAGTCAACTTGTCTTTCTTTCCAGTAAGCTGAAGCAACGTGAGAGAATTTTTTGGATTGTAGTTAATTGCAAACAACAAGGTAGGATGGTTTTCAAAATAATCCTCAGTTAGATACCTAGCAGCTGATAGCACTACAGAGTTCTTGTCTCCATTAGTTATTAAATACTCCGTTATTATATTTCAAAAAGCAGATAAAAATTCCTTCCTTCAGTGGTATGATGCTGTTATCTAAGTTCTCTGGAGCTTATTTTGTGGACAGCACCATTAGTGTGACTTGTCCAAGCTGTATTAAGCTATCAGGTTCTCCAGTTAAACCTGCTTTACAATTTCTGACTGTGCTATTAACCCCTCTCTCTATTTGGAGAGGGCAAGATGCAAAGCTTACCTGAATATCCTTTATTAGAAAGAAATATCAGAGTTTGTTTTGGCCTGGTGTCGACAGAGTGAGATGACTCCATTTGAAGGAGAGATTTCTCTGGAGTCAGTCTCATCATTTACCCCAGGAGAAGATGTGTCCTGTTGCATGGCTACCTGCTGTTGTAAATGTTCACCTGCAGAATCTGGCAGCACAATGAGGCCGTTCATCTGGCTGAGGCAGGACTGTTATCCTGCACTGAGCATATGGACAATCGTTGTGTATTTGAGGTATCTCATGGCTTTTGCCATCATTAACTTCATCAACCTTTAAAATAATGAAATAATTTTACTTGCCAGAAAATATCTTTATGGAGCAAGCTTGCTACCATTTCTAAATGTCTGCCTTCTTTTATGGTTATATTTTAGTTCTTCTGGAAGACTGTCTATTCAGAGACTGGGCCCCTCAGGTTTATAAACTTATGGAATAATTTCAGTGTAATCATGTACTAAGTATCTAGAAGCTGAGGAAAAATCAGATTAAATGTTAGAGGTATTTTCTTTTCCTACCACAGGGCCAGTTCTGCCCTTTATGTGAAATGCAGGTGACCTCTATGCAGCTGCAGAGGAATTTGACCTTCAAACAGTATTTTCTCAGCAATGACTAAGCACCTCCTTTTGTTTTTTATACAGTCGTATAAAATTATTACCTTAATTAAAAGGAAAACTCTAAGCACTTGGCCTTCTGCTTATATTTCAGGACCCTCTTGTTCCTTGGCTTGTTGAATGTATATACTGTATTTTCTTTTGTACTCTGATATACTCTATTTAGTAACCCTTCCTGTTCCTCCAGACTGGAGTTATTTATGGCAGTCAGAATTAGGGCTCACTCCTCAGTAAACATGGATTTTATAAATTCATTGCACTTCCTTCCTCCCGATATGATTGCATACTTCTTTCTTAAGGAAGAATTGGCATCAAATTCCATCTATAGAAACTGTTTCAGTTGCAATGTGGAACTGACAGCTCTTCAAAAAGCACCATTGAACACGACTGTAAAAGTCCCAGGATTGAAATGCCATAAGTCAGGAACAAATACTCGTGTGAAAGGTTAGTGGTGGTGCCTACAAAAAAGATACCAAACCTGAAAGGTACTCTTGCTATCAATAATTACCAGCTTTGCTGTAGAAAATTCATTTAACCAAACCTTTCTCTCTGTTGCCCTTGTGAGATTAAAATGTGGTAAATGGCCTGAAGTTAAAAGATTAGCTAACAGGAGTAGACTAATTTTTTGAAGCTTAGCAAATAAAAAATAGAAGGTGAATTGTATTGACACTACTAACAATGACATTTTGGGCATTGGCTGCTAATGAAGCTATAATTTAATATTTCAATTTCTGTACAAGAAATTTAAGGAGTTGCCTGTATTCTTAAATGCAGGTTTCTATACTAATTTTCAGAGACATCTTCCTCTTTTAGAAAATGCTGACCTCCTTCTACACAATTTAGTTGTTTCACAATTGTATTGCACAGCAGACAAATTTCCTGTAAAGTGACAAATAATGCAGGTCTTTGCGTTAGGAAGCGTTCCTGAAGTCTGAACTTTTAGTCCCTGTGAAGATTTGACTTTTTGTGGATGAAAATTGTTTGTGGACCTTTCCCTGATTTGGCAATGAGATGATCAAGTTGATTGTGTTAAAAAACCAGCAACCCTAGAAACAGTTTATTTCCCACATTTAATTGCATTTCTTTAAACCTATTTGTGGGCAAAGTCTGTGTTTGGGGCTTTGAGTAAGATGAAAATCATGCGGGATGATTGTTACACTTCCCATACTTCTCTTTTTCCTTTTTCTTTTTTTTCCTTTTTTCTTTTTTATTTTTTCTTTTTTTCCTTTTCCTTTTTTCTTTTTTCCTTTTTCCTTTTTCTTTTTTCCTCTTTATTTTTTTTTCTTCTTTCTTTTTTCTTTTTTCTTTTTTCTTTTTTCTTTTTTCTTTTTTCTTTTTTCTTTTTTCTTTTTTCTTTTTTCTTTTTTCTTTTTTCTTTTTTCTTTTTTCTTTTTTCTTTTTTCTTTTTTTTTCTTCTTTCTTCTTTCTTTTTTCTTTTTTCTTTTTTCTTTTTTCTTTTTTCTTTTTTTCTTTTTTTCCTCTTTCTTTTTTCCTTTTTCTTTTTTCTTTTTTTTTCTTTTTTTTTTTTTAGCAGGGGTGTATTAGAAATGTCAACACTTGACATCAGACATGGATGTACCTCCTTCTCCAACCAGGAGTGGAGTCAGGGCCTCTGGCAGGTGGAGCCGGTAGCTGTGGCAGGCTTTCCCTCGGCACTGACTCAGCGGCGCGGGCCGGGGTGCTGGAGGGAGCGGGGAGAGCCAGCGGTGTGACCCAGCCTTCTATAATTAGATCCTGATGTAAACGACGGAGTTAAGCCCTAACTACTCAACTTTCATCAAACTACTTTTGTCATTGCTTGATGTGTGCTGGTCTATTGAGCAAGCAGGTATCAGAGCTAATCCTAAAAATGCATCGTTCTTTTTACAGTGACCTTTCTAAATAACCTGAAAGCGGTGTCATTTGGATCAAATCAGAGCTGTTGGTAGTTCATTAAGCTCATGTCACTGTGCATTTGCCTCCAAAACATTTAATCAAATATCCCCAGTACTCATTTAATGCATTCAATCTATCTTCTTTCCCATTAAAATAAAATCATAATATGTTTTGGCTTTGGCATGGAAAAAAAAGAAAGGAAATGTTTAGCTATTTTGATTTTTTAAGGATTGAAATGACAAGGTCTGTCTTCCTCAAAATGGAAACATCACTGTTTAGTTGTCACTTAAACTTTATCCTTTCAACTTTAAATATTCCAGTGTTACTACTTTTGATGCTGTAGTTATTTTCAAATTACTCTTGTGGAAGTTGAAAAGTATGTAGTAAAAACATGTATTAGCTGCAGAAATAACTTAAAACTGACAGTATTCTGAAAAAAACCCCAACCTACCCTGTACGTTAAAGCAGTTTGATAATTAAACTGAACAATTTAAAAAGTAAAAAAAGCAAAGCAATTTGAAAGGAAGTAATTTGTATAACTAGCAAATATTTAAATAGAACAGGACTATTTCCTGCAGTGTAGGATTCTTTGCAGAGTCTGTCAAACAGTTGAACTCCCAACAGGAAGTAATTTGCTGTTGAAAATAAGATCACATGAAGCTCACTGCCTATAGTGATAAAAGGGAAGTACTTCACTTGGTAAACCTGCTCGTTAATGTGAAGACATCGGAGCGATTTGGTGACACTGTGTATTTTAAATGAGTTTGGAATGTTAGAAACAGGAGTAGAGAAGACATGACAATCACATGTAGCAAGCATTAAATGAACACAGGTCCCACCAGAAATCAGACTACATTAAATGACTGTTTGAAAACATCAAAATCTTTGTCATAGGTGCCTGGAAGTGTGAAACCAATTAAAAAAGAATGTTTTAGATCTCTGCACTGTCACACACAGAGAAATAATTGATGACAGTGAATAAAATTCTTTCTAAATTCCTATGCAGACCAAGGTGTAAGCATGGACCTGCAAGTAAAAAATTAAGCACCTTGAAAACCAATTTGCATATTTCCTCTGAAGTGACCACAGGAAAGATGATGTTTGATGATATCTGATTATGCACCTGGAGACAGTACACCATGATACTTTTCATTCTGAAGTATCATCCTTTCACGTGACATTGGGACAATCTTTTTCAGAGGTTGAGGAAAAAAAGTCAGTTCTTAGTATTAAAAAACGTAGAAGGATTAAAAATTTTCTGGAGTTGATGCACAAAGTCACTCCTTCCAGCTGTGTCACCTGTGTCCAATTTACTACTGACTTTGATAAGACAGAGTATTTTTATATACCTCTCTATATTTGATTTTGTTCCTGGTTTATGTTTTTTTTACCATGTTGTCACGCTTGAAGGACCTCTGAGACTTTGAAGACCGAAGCTGCTGCTTCACCCATTGTCCTTATGTTCTTAAAATACTGAAGACAGGACCACCACTTTTCCAAAGCAACTGCTTTTCTTAGGGTCTAATGCCAAAATTAATAGGAGTAGTTCAGTTGACATTGGTAGCCCTTACCTTATCTAGTTTTAGAAACATTAGATCTATTGAGTACATCTTTGTAAGGAATCATTCTTAGAAAATATTTACCCTTACCCATTCCTCCTCCTGCACTGCCAGGCAGCGTTCAGTGTACTGGGATGGTAGCTTGGCCATTCAGCAGCAGTGTGGTCACCTGCTCTAATGTGCACTTAATCCACAAGTGTGAGAGTACAGAGAATTCCTGACACATGCATCTGTGCTAATGTACCCTTTTTAATTTATAGCAAAGGAAATTTAGTTCTATGCTTCAGTGTTACATTATTATTATCACCTGAATTTTAATTAAATCTTTGCTATATAAACATGGCATTTTAATGCTCTCAGTAATAAAATAGTATTTTATTTTTAAGTAAGTCATTAGAAAGATGTTATAATAGTTGAGATCAAATATATCTGCACTTATTCTAGGGGGAAGGAATAATCTTGTTCCCAGGTATAACACAGTGTCATGGTTTATCAGTTTTTCTGTACTATGTTCATCTATGTCCATACATATGTAAAAATAATTTGCATTTCAAAATTAGACACAGGTGCTTTCTCAGTGGAAGTGTTGTTGCTTAGTGTCATGTGTTTCATTTTGCCAGGAGTCATGCAGTGTCTTCCTTCCTCTCACTGAGATCAATTGGACTTTGGTAATGAAGTCAGTTGGAATTACTTGACCCTTGATTAGTTTCTCCCTGTATTTGTACAGGGTGTTGTGAACGGAGGGAGATTTATCTGCTTTCTCAGTGTCCCATGTACCTGGTGGAGGGCAGGATCTCACTGCAGGGAACCACAGCTGCTCTAAAAGATGAGCAGACTGCAGTGTAAGAAGACTGCAGGCCAGACATGAAGAGTGTGTGCAGTTTAAAAAGTCTGGTTGCTTTTCTTGCTTTGCCCCAGAATCACAAAGCAACAGGCTTGGATTCCACTACTGAAATCAGCTCAAAATACACAATATAATTATTTCATTCCCCAAGTTCCTGTACAGTTTGGACTCAAGGTGAAGATTACCAATAGAGTGAAACTCGTTGAAGTTTTATTTCCCACAACACTTGCTAATTTTGCAGTTCCTACTCAAAATCATAGTTTTCCAAGTACTATCCTTTAATCACAACATGCCATGTTGACACAAGTTATTAACCTGGTAAGCATGTCATACTTCAACATTTATGCATGTTCATGGAAACACAGAAAAGATTATGGTATAAAAGTTGCTTCAGACTCAATGCAATCACATGGCCACTAATAGTTTACATGTGTATTACACAACTATTTATTCAGCCTTTAAAAGGGGAAAATCAGTTACCAAAGCAACTGCTATATTGTGTGTTACTAATGCTATTTTTAAGATAAAGAACATTGGTAAGGCACATAAATCAGTATCTCTTAGGAACAAGTATGCACTTTGCAAAGGGGAAAAACACCAAAACTAGTGTAGTCACTGAATTTGTGAGAAAAGAAGTTCAGACCTCTTTGCTAAGTATTTCCTTGTAATTGAGTTTTGTCACCATTTTTACAGCCTTGTAAAATATTATCACAAGATATTTAGGTAATTTTCAGGCAAAAAACCAAAGGGAAATAATAATAATGTGTGACAGCGAAGTGAAATACGTTTGTGTTCAGGGTAAGTCTGGTAGATTCAGCAGCATTTACAATCCAAAGTATGCAGCCAAATGCACATTTATGTCTTTACAGAAGAGGACTCTCTATAAATACAAGCTACTGAAGATAGTTTTCTTCCTTTCTGTTCTGCTCAGGCAGTAGAAAACTTCCCTATGGCTGCTCTGAGAGCTGAGAACATAATGTGCTCTGTATTCCTCGCCACAGAGCAAATGCTTGGGACAGAAGATGTTTGCATATCACTGTTATGGGCCGAACAACGATGGTTCCATGTCAGCGGAAAACAGTAGCACATGACGTAAGCTTCAGTAAATCATTTGTTTCCTAAGTGTACTCATAACCAAGCTGCAGACTTTTTTAAAAAGTCCCTGTTTCTACTCTTTATTTCAGGCAGCCCAAAGGACACAGAAGAATATGGTCAGTTTAGGAAGAGTTGGGTTTTATTAATCACATTTTAATTTTTTCTCTTAACTGCCTGAATCAAGGACTGACATTTCCTAGATTCTAGTTGCACTGCAGAATTGTTTACAAGATAATAGTTTCCAGAAAAATCCTGGTCCATGGCTCACTATAGTCAATATATTGTGAATGCCTAATGTTGATCAAAGTCCTTCAGATGGGATAAGTAAAGTGATGCTATCCTGAACGTTATGGCATCAAATCTGTAGGGTTATGAATGTGAATAAAGCTTTCAGTCAGTGTTAGACAAAGATCTGTTTTTAGAAACCCTGGAAAACTTAATTTGAAGAATACCTGCAACATCACTTGTTCCCTGCAAAACCTTATGTCTTTGACCAGCCAAGATAAGGCAATAGTCTACTCTGGTCTAAATGAAAATTAAGATGTTCTGGAACAAGTGTTTATGGAGAAAAAAGGAGTTACATACAATTTGCCCGAAGTCAATCCTGCTTCCTACTTGCAGGAAGTGCTGATGCACCTCCTTGAAAGAGCAGACCATTCAGACTTTGGATTACTCACTGAAATAAAGTTACTTGTGTGATTTTGTAGCTGAAGAGCAGGGCTCAAAATGAACACCTGAGAAATGCTGAAGTGATGCAATGTAAGGAAACTCCCTCCTGCCCCCCAGTGAAGTTTTCTGGATTTTATTGTAAAGGAGCATTTGCCCATGTCTGGGTCAGATCTTGAGAGCTGTGTAAATAGGACACTTGTAATGAAAGAAGTGCCACTGGGTGTTCTTACAGCTCATGGTGATCTAGTCTGTTGGCTTAGAGGTTGATTTATGTGATATTATTAATCTATCCAGTAACTTCTTCAGTCATTGATGTTGCTGGATGAATAAGGCTTCAAATTGTCTGCTGTCCTCCTTGATGAATAACAGCAATGTCTGAGTCCATTGCTAATCCAGTATTAGTCATTTCTCCACTCAGGTGCAGTATCAGTGTCTCGGTTACTTGATTCAGGGGCAGTCATCTATAGCTGGGTGTTTTGGGAGAAGCATGAGCCATGGATCAGTGCATGCCTCCTCTTGTGGCTCAGCTCTGCAGAATACTGCAGGAGAACTTTTGTCTCTGATATCAGGATTGAAGTGCCCAGCAGGCAAGTCATCCCAGTCCATGCAGAGCTCTCCATTTTCTCTAGAAAGTGTATAAAACCTGTTGGTCTCTGATGGAAAGCGAGTCTGAAACATGTAAAGACACTGCATTGCATTTAGAATACCTCTGCAGTAGGGGAAATGAGTAATCTGCATGGGGAATCCAAGACTGTGTCACGTTCAGTAGAGATGAAGATGGGAGAAAAGGTGTGAAAAAAGATGCATCTGTTTTAATTTCTCTTTATTCTCTAACTCTAATACTAAGGGCTTTTCCTGGCTCCCTCTGCTGGCTATGAAGCTGGTTTAGCATTTTTTTTTCCCACTACGGTATTATTTTTGCTGATTAAAATAGCTGTGGCAGCTTTGTGTCTATCTCAGCCTCCCACCCCTCACTGTCCTGCTCTACGCATTCTTCTGTCCTTAAATACACAATTGTTTTTATGACTAATTCCTCTCCTTCCTCGTAAGATTACTGTGATTCATATTTAAAAATGAATCCATCCTTTTAAAAAGCAATTGGCTACTCCAAATACATAAATAAAGGAACAAAAAAAGATAAAAACATGTGAAGTTCCTAAAATATTAAGCAGTAATTTCCAGTATGAACTGACTTTTTATCAACACTGAATTTAAATAATGAAAGAAAATAATAACAACAGCATAGCAGCAGAAGCCCCAACTGTGAAATGTTTGTATTATGCTTTATACAGTGCCGCTCTTCTAGTCACCTGAGGTTTGGAATGCTGCACCTGCTTTAGAGTGCTTAAGCAACAGTAGTACTTTGGCCTCACATAGAATTTCCATCTCTAGAATGTTTAAGTATAAACTGATTAAATCTGACAGTTCTCCTGTCGAGCAGGTAATAACTACCACCACAGATATATCCCAGAACATCCTCAGTTCACAGAAGGGGACATTAATCTGTTAAGATTAAGCAAAATATCAAGTTAAAGCAAAAATCTCAACCCTTGTCCAGATATTCACTTTTAACTGTGAATTCCACCAGCAAGATCTAGTTTTCTCCTGATCACAGTTATTAGTACCTAGCTGATCATTAGCACACCTGGAGTCGCGGTGTGTACACACGAGTGTGGTATTTGCACGAATGAAATCACAGATTGGTTTTAAAGAGCAGCTACATTGGCTGATCTCGCCTCCAGACACTGAAAAACAAGGAACACTGTGCACCAACTGCCTCTCTGCTCCGTTCTGGAGTTGGGCAATAATATCCTTCAGTTAATCTAAGCCCTTCTCATCTGAGAGTCACCACTTCCCCCCCAAAAGATGTACTCCTGTCTGTCTCTGTCTTTTCTGGGCTGGGACCCAGCTGAAGTCCTTTGTGTGGGAAACAGGCTCCTGGGCTAAATTTTTTTTCTATGCAATTTTTAACACTCCTTAGTGACTCAGCCCAAATCCTGTGGGAATTCCTAAACCACGTTGAGGGTTTTGAAAATGTTACCCTGTACCTGTGGTGTTCACTGCATTCCCAAAGTTAATGGGTAAATATGTTGGTGGTAGGCAGAAAATTCTATTAAGATTCTTGTATTACTCTTGCTGCTATAATATATGGATGCTGCAGGATCTTGAATGTCTCTATCCTCCCAGCTTCCTGCTGAGATGATATTATTGCTTGGGTTAAAAGCTAAGTGGCTTTGTGTATGTACACACTCCAGTCAAATATATGATTGCTAATAATCTGTGTAGCATGAATGCAAAAGCATTTCAGATGTGTCAACGCAGAGCTTCGCTGAAGGTAGTAAGTCACATTTGGTTTGAGGCAAGCTGCTGCAATCTGGGTCAAAGATTGTACTTTCTTCTCAAATTTAGGCTGTTGTTCTCCTAGGACTTTTTTGATTGTTTTTAACCTCATTAACAGGTAAATGTAAACTTAACCTTGAAAGTGCTTTGTGAAAAATTTATATAAAAAACTTTTCTAGATATAAAACTGAATTTTTTACTAAGTGATAATTTTAAGGTTTAAATACAGTAAAATAACTGCAATTGAAATTATCAAAATACACAACATTAAGGAAATAACTTGAAAGTTATCATTTTTTTTTACAAAAAAATCTACATTTTCAGAGATCAAGGTAGAAAGAGAGAAGATAGGAATTCTGACACATTCTAACTAACTTCTCTTTGAAGAATACTTAATATTCTGAGCCCTAAGTTCTGATGGTATTATGAGCCATGTAAACTGATCCATGCAGTTTTGGACCAGTCATAAAATCTGAGATCCTGACCCTTGGTTAGAAAGCTGGGGTGGAGTCAGCTGTGGACTGCTGGCCAAATTCACCCAGAATAGTTTTGGAAAAACATGTGGACGTGTTGAGACCTTTGCAGGTTTTGCCTTCTAAAAAAAAGCTTTATTTCTAGATTTTCAACCAGGTGCCATCAGACTTTACTGATCACTGTCCTTACTAATTGACTGTAAACTTCCCTTATCTGACCCTTCACAAGAACAGATTACACAGTAGAGGAGGTGAGTTTAGACAGTCAGGTCTCCTAAGTGTAGAATAAATAACCCACATTCACTGCTGCTTGCACACGAGGAATGATTTTGACACCTCATTTGGAATTTGGTAATAATCCATCAAATATCAGAACAAAACCAAAGTTAAATCAGTGAAGTTAGGTAGATGAGTAGTTACTGCTGTACAAATACTCATCGTTTCATAAGATGTCCACCACCCTACCTGCTTGCCTTTGCCTTCTTATTTCAGGCATTTGCTGCCATGGCGTTTGCTGGAAGAGCTCCTGTGTTGTCAGAGTCTAGGGTAACAGGATCCTGTCTGCTTTGGTAAAGAAAAGCTGCAACTTCATGACAATTTACATATAGGCCATTCACATCCATCTATTGGGATAAAACACTGTAAATGGTGTGACCTCATACAATTCTTTCCTGCAAAGGTGAATAAAGAGAGACTTGACATGAAGACTGTTCATGTTTTGGCGAGTGTTTCTAGTGCATCTTTCCCCTGACTACGCTTACAGACTTTCAAACCCTTATCGTCCCCTTTTCTGTTAGAACTGATGTAAGGAGCACAGCCTGTCATTTGGTTGAAGATTTGCATCTAATTCCTTGCATTTTTTTAACTTTGTATCATATTAAGAACATTCCTGATGGAAACAAGATGGCTGATAGAGGTTGAGGGTAAGAATAGGCCATCTCCTAGTAAAGTGACTTCATCTATATGCATGTGTGTGATTTTACCTTGTAATTTTCATTCAGAAGGGGAATCTTTTAAATATTAAAATACAGTTCCTCCAGCTGCCGGGCTTTTCCTGCTCTTCATGGCTCCTGTGTGTGATAGAGCTGTCTTTTCACCAAGGCCTCTCGTGTGACAGATGATATCTATGTATTGCCCTGCTGTTTAATGTGAAGCAAATGGGATAGCTTATCTAATGTGACAGGTACAGTCGTCTGTTGTCAAAGCTGTGACAGTACTGACCAGGATTATCTGGATGAGAGGTCATCTTGATGTTGCAGCATGGAAGGTGTGGGCCTCATGGCTAAACTGCAACAGTACAATGAGATAAATGGCCACTGAAGTGGAAAAGATGAGGCAGACTAGATGCTAATGTGATATATAAAGACATCAGAAGTTGACGAGTGAAATTAGGATAAAGGTTTTGGGGTTGTAGTTAAGTGTAGTGGAGGATGTATGAAATACATACCCCTTGGAAAACCTGGTAGACATTATTTGCAATAAAATAGGATGTAAGTTCATTTTTATGCAGTTAGGCAGATGTCTGTACAGACTGCTGTTCAGCATTAAGTGTGAATCAGTGGAGGATTCTCCCAATGCTAAGACTAAGATGTTGTAGAGGCAAGTGATTGAGCAGCCAACAGGATGAGATATTTTCCTGAATATAATTGTGAGCAAATAAACCAAGCATGCAAATAGTTTAAGAGTTGGTTTATTATGTGGCTATAGTGAATGCAGCACTGTCCAACTTGAAATGAGAGTGGCATTACAGTAGCTTTGGTGACAGAACATAAAATTTTGCTGTTATAGCTGTGATTTTGAGGCCTACAAGTGCCACATTTATGGACATTCATTGGGAATTAGCTATCTTAGGAAAGGCAGGGCCTTCTGCAAAGAATGAGTAAATAGTATCAGAACTTTTAAAATGCCCATGTAATGAACCTCAGTGTGTAATTTGTAAAGAATGTCTATGTGGGTGCACAGCAATGGAATTTTTAATACATATGGTGAATGAGCTTTTTAATCACAGAAGAGGCAACTGGTGGTTGCTTAAAAAGACAAGAATGACTTGCTTCCAGGAAGAGGGTTCAGAGAAAAACAGAAAATCGTCTGTGATCTATGTTTCAAAAATAGAAATTAGCAGAAAGGAGCTGAACATGCTGATAGATCTACTGCTGGCACAGCAGAACACACTCAAGAGCATGTGAGGATGACAACCCAGCAGGCTGCAAAGTTTTACCACGTGTTTCACAGCGTTTTCTTAAATCCTTATCTTCCAACATCATATGGATGATACACAAAACCCAAAGCTTTTGTCTGCAGGAAAGTTAGCTAAGTTCTTCTGTAGGAAATCTTCCAGTGTTCAACCCATCAGGTAGCTGTCACGAGACTGAGCCAGTCCAATGATCCTGGCAGCCTGTCTCATACCTTTTCCAGTGGGTGGGATTGGCAGCACTGCTGTAATGGTGTGGTTGGAAGAGAACTTTTTAGTTTCTTTCAAAAGAGCATCGCTGTATAACAATGTAGGTTTGTAAAAATTAAAGTATGTGTGGGGTATTCAGAGAAATGGTATTTCTGCCTCCCCTTACTGGCAGGTAATGTACCTACATCATGTGCCACTCAGCTTTTCTTGGGAAATGACACTCTGAAAAGTAGTCCCAGTGGTTCTGTCCTAGTGCTTCTTTCTCAGTCTGAATCATCAAGCCTTGTAAATGCTCTTTCAGTGCAGGCAAGGTCCTGGGCAGTGGGAAACTGCAGGTTGCAGTCAATGCCAGCTTGCTGTTCTGGTAGTTAGATAATGTTCCAATAAAACAATGTATTCATTAAATACAACTTCCTTATACCTTAGTGACTAGGACAATGCCAATGTGCTGTGATGATATACAGGAGCATCTGTGGGGTCTGAGAAAGAGAGAGGAGGTGTCTCTTTACTATTTTTGGCACTGATTCTTAGTATTTCTTCCATTTGCAAACCCTCCGTGCCATTTTCTGATGACAAAACTGATCCCTGAGGGCACAATTGATATTAATGAGATGTAAATGAGAGATGAGGTGACAGATGACAGTGTCATCAACCAAAGAAATAAAGAACAGTATCATGAATAAGCACAAAACCTTCACAGGACAGAAATGAACTGTATATAGTATTGCCAAACAGGTTATTTTTTTTTAAAGGTAATGCATTGGAAAAAAAGATAATCAGAGCATGAAATATTAGCATGAAATGGCTCTGACTGTTGTAGCTCTTAGCATTTTTTCAGGGTATATCTTGTAGGGGATTGAGGAAGAGAAAGGTGATTCATTTATTTATTTAAGAGTGGCAGTGAAAGAAGACATGCATGGCAATGGAAAGCAGGTATTGTGCACTTGCTGCTTACGAAAGGAAGGTTTGATGTTTTCATGGGTCACCACATGAATAAAGGAAGAGAACGAAAGATGATAGTTAGCAGAGGTCATGAAAGCTTTAATCTGGAAGCCTATGGCATATGTCTTGGTGTGTTAAACAATCTTGAAGCCTGGTAGAATATGAGATTTTCACCAGGATTTTTTCTTGATGTTTATGAACTGTTTCATACCTGTCCAGCCACTGACAATCCATCTAATTTTTTAATCACTAAAACATGTAAAAGCTGCTGTCCAACACACCTTGCCTGGAGGGGCCCAGACTTGAAGAATGGGCTGAGCTCATGAGAATTGGCACATGGATAATTCATTTCCCCCCTCATTCTGGCCTAGATTTTCCCACGCATTTTGTCACAGTGGTTTTTGGTCTTTTTTTGCAGCTGATACCCCTTTGGGTTTCTATAGATTACTGACTTCACCTCTGTCTGGCCAGAGCTGCTGTTAACCCTCCGTCCTCCCCTTGCCAGAGAGTGTTATTTTGGGAGCTGCAAAACGATAACAGAGGTTTAAGTTGGCCCCACACTTTATTTGAAATGTGCTGTTCTGGCTTAGCAGGGCACGAGAATGGCTCTTTAGAGTGACGTGGAGGAAGATTTACCAGCTCAGCATAGCCTCTGCAGGAGCGGCTGCACGACTTCTTCATGAAAGTGCTCTTGACTCTTGTCTGTTCAGAGCATGGGTGGTTGCTCACAGGTGTGTTTGCATCCTTGTAGGCTGCTCTTGACTTCAGCTACCACCAGTAATATCAGTGTGTAACAGAGCTGTGATTCAGCTGATATCATCAATAAGTTCCCAGTGGCTGTAATGGGATTCCACCTCCCCTCCCATTACATGGGAAACTACTCCACAGTTAAAACTTGAGAGCAAAAAAAGAAAATTTAATAAAAATAAAAACAACCAGAAAAGGAATTCCTCTTCCCCTTCTCTGTCTTCTCCTCTTGTTCTTTTTCTTCTCAGCTTGACTTTGGAGGAGAGCACTTTCCAGGAGCTGTACCATAACTTAATGGTCTTGGTTATACGTGATAAAGTAGTCAACTGTCATTATTGACAAGAGTGGAATCAAGCTTATGATATGTTCTTTTCTCAGTTGTACAATGTATGGAAATACCATTATGTTCTGCACACATGTTCTCTTAATTATTTTCTTAATTACTAATGACTGTCTTCAGTGCTTCATTGACGTTTTTGTAATAGCTCCTTGGTTTTAGATGCTTAGCATTCTTTATTAAATTCCTCTGCAGCTGAAACTTCTGCATGGTGTAAGCTAAAATGTGGATTGTTTGGGAAGTATTAAGCAACATCTGGTTAATATGGTTGGTTTTTTTTTAGTGTATGATACACAATAATTTTCTGTTGCAAAAATAACTACAAAGTTCAGAATGGTGAAAAACTGGTAGACTTCCTATCATGTAAGTTTATGATGCAGTAGGATTTATTAAGGCCTAGTGAAGTTTGGACACCATTTGTGGCTCAATAGGATGAGAAAAATCCCTGTCCCTGGATTTAGCTGAGGAGCTCCAGTTCTGTTATTGCTCCAAGAATGCTATCAGCTGGATCCCCCTCCTCTTCAGTCAGCTGGCTTGAATCAGCTGCATCCACTTCTCTTGGTGTAAGTAGGAGTTGGAGTAGGTTGGAGTTGCATAAATTGCTACATGTGGATGACAGGAGAGGATAGAATTTGAATTCTCTTTGTATTTCTTCCTTCTGAAAACTAAATAAAAAGATTTAAAAAATAATATTCAAATATTTTAGCCTAATGAAAAGTGCAAGCCATGTCTCATTAATTCTTGTTGTGATGCTTGTCAAGATTCATTGTTCTTATTTGGCATTTGAAATTAAAACTATTACTTGCACTCATAGGTCACACCAAATGTCTTTCTGATTGGAAAACTGAAAAACTTTGAGAGACTTTTTTCTGATGTGAATACTTAAATTAAAAATTCATAGTTCACTTTCCTCAGATACTGTGCAACATTCCTTTAGAATTCAGTGTTCCAGTGAGCAATCTTCATTTGATATAATATTAATGGAAGGTAATCACAGAAGGTTGCAATGCAGTCAGAGCAGATTTGTTTGGAAGTTCAGTGGCATTTGTTTGGGAGCCTTTGCTGGGTGCTTGTTCCTCACTCAGGAATGAGCTGTGGCAAATTCCCTGCTCTGCTCTGCTTTGGCATGTTGAGTGACTCTTCAGCTGCTTATTCTGGTGTTAGTGTGTTACTCAGCATCCTGAAAATCAATCCTTTAAAACTTGTTAGCTGAAGTAGTTTGGCTTTTCTTTTAGTGTATGTAATAAAACCTGTTTGCTTTGATTTGATAGCACGATGTTTCACTGGATCATCTGGTTCCTGTTCAGTCCATGCAAGTGTCACTCTGTGGATAGCAAAACTACTTGACTGAGTTGTCATGAGTTGGATAACAGGCTTTGGTGTTAGTAATCAATTCAGGTGCAACTGTTTATCTAACTGATATTCTCTGGGAATCTCTTTTGGCACAAGTGGAAAGAGAATGCAGCAAAATACTCTGCTTTTTCTAAACATCCCTTGATCTTACGAGTTGACAGAATTAGTTTTGAGAGAGTTTTGTTGTGAGCCTGCAGAATGAAATTGGCAACTCATCCTCCGTTCCCTTAGGGTTATATCATCAGTGATTTATGTAAAAGTCTGTGTAGCTGAATATGTGGGGAGATTATTTTTGACATTCCTGGCTTGGAGAAATGATGCATTTTGAATGGCTGGATGCTCTAGTTCTCAGGTGGCACTGATTTTTCCCATGTTAAAAAATAACGATAGTTAATACATGTTTTCACATTTAATTATTTTAATTGTATTTCAATTCAGTTTTCTAATCAGAAGTATCATTTTCTTGCTACTTGAATTTAAGTGATTGTGAGGAGTTTCAATCACAGGTGTTTGAAGAACTGAGTAAGGTTGAAATAAATGAATAAAATTGAAAGATTTATTCTGTTTTACCTTCTGTTCTGTAGGAACTCATCTGCCTCAAGTGCTGGAGTTGCCGAGAGTTTCGTTTGGGACAGCCTGGCAGTACATACAGGTACAGACCTGATCAGTATCTAGAAATGACAGTGTGGTTGCCTAAAACTTCCTAAACCAAGGCCAAACTTGAGGGCATTTTTACCTCTAGATATGCTTTCCTCTTTAGAACTATGAATAGCCTTATTTATTTGAAGCCAATATTTATCCATAGTCTAGTTCTAATTTTCTTTCTTGTTCCTTTTCTATTTCCTTTTGAAATAAGTAGCTTGGGACTCTTACCTTGACTGTCACAGGTGATCCAACATCTCAATGTTGAGTAGCACTCAGTGTTTTCATTGCTGCTACTACATGTGGTACACACAGGCATCTAGAAACTCATACTACTCTGCCTGTTCTCTTTTGAGTTTGACTTGGAGCCTTTTCTTACTGCCTTGCTAGCTAAATCAGTCCTGTCCCTGATTCCTCAGAGACTACTGTGGCCTCATCAGGTTGGTTTCTTGATTTCCATTCACTTAGAGGAGTTTTCAATAATGTAATTTAATTCTGGGTCCCAGTACCATGTTCCTTTCCCTCTGACACTCTCATTTAATTTCCTTCTCACCATCATGTCATGAATCAGGTCTCATAGCTGAAGAACAGCCAACTCCATTTCCTGCCCTCAGTGTGCATTCAAGATAGCTCTTCAGTTTTCTTTGACACCCACCTTCTACTCCCACTTCTTCACCGTGGTTCCCTCATCATGGAAATGTCTGCTCAGTCTGAATATGCAAATGTGCTCCAGGAGCTCTGCTCTCACGGAGGAAAATAACTGTAGCAAGGCCGTGAATAAAACAGGCTCCGAGCTGAATGGAGTGGCTGCTTTTAGGGAAAACAAGCATTGCAGTGCCTTGCAGAGCAGAGAGATTTGGATGAGGTATAAATGAGTCATTTAAAGCCATCCCTTGTTTTTTTCTGTGAACTAAACGTGTTTCTGAGCTGAGAGAATAAATGTGACATAAACCTGGAAAGGAGACTCCAGATCATTGTGGCATTGCATGGTTTCCTTACTGTGGCAGACTGCTTATAATATGGTTGCTTGACAGTTAGCAATAGGTTTTTGCTTTGCCTACACACTTGAAACTGAACCAAGTGACTTTCCTGTTTTCTTAACACATGATCAGCAAACATAACTCTTGTTTCACTACATACATAATTCCTGTAATATTGTCAGTTGTGCCCTGACATAATGTGTAAAGACACAGAGGATCATTTCTTCAGTAGATGTAAGCTGGTGAGGATGAGAGGTGTTCTGACAGCCAGGCACTGGCATACCAGATCTCTTCTCCCTGCCCCTGAAACAGAAGAAGCTGGGCTTCTACAAGTGTTCTGGATGGGTAGTTTTTGGGTAGGGTGGAATACCAGAGGAGATGCTGTTCTCCATCTCAGAACAGAGAAAGCATGCATGGAGGCAACAGAGAGACTTCCAAGGAAATGCTTTGGGTGGAGTTGCATAACATCTATTATTGGGGGGAAAAAAAAAGTCATAATGCTTCTTGCTCTCCAGTTGGGATAGTTTTAACTTTTCAGTATCAACTGCACTGACCACATGGTAACAGCTCAGCATTAGGGCACCTATCAGAGGAGTGCAGGATGAACTATAACAGTTCAGACAGATAAGAGCAGTTGCCAGAGCCTCCAGCCATAGTTGTGCTCAGCACTGCACAAATGACCAAGCTGAAGCAAAACGAGCTGTTCCACACAACGTGCTGGGGACAGAGCCGGAAAGAGAAAGCAGACTTCTCAGCTCGTGTCTCCCTTGGACTCATGTGAACAGTGGCTGCAGAAGTGATGTCTGAAAAATGTGTAGTTCCCATGCTTACCTCTTTAGAAATGTTTGCAAAATAAGGGTTTTTGAGATGCTAGTAGACATGCACACTCCTAATCTTAAAAAAGAACCAGTTAAGGCTCATTTTGCTGGTAGATTATCAGAGGGGATTATTTCACTGTGAGTGTCCTGGTTAGCAGTGAGGGCTGCAGCAGTGCCTTTGAGCTGTGTTGGGGTGTGTGTATGTGCTGGCTGGACAGTTTGGTCAGGATTTGTTGTTTTTTTGTGAGTGTGTATAAAGTCCTAAACCACTTACCATAATTGGTTTGTTTGTGTAGTGTCTAAAATAAATAAATCTATTGCACTACAGTGATTATTTACTGATTTATTTTAATATTAGGGTCCTGCTATTCCCTTGTTAGGAAGTTCAAGAAGGCATGATGTGCACTTCTAACGTTGTTCTCTAATTTTTACAAAAAAGACTAATGAGAATGAGTGGTATCTGGTGATAATAGAAGTGTTAGTGTGTTGTTCAAGACAAGTTAAAACAAGGAAAGGCAAATGATAGCAGTGAGTCAGCCTTTCAGAGCAAATAACCAGTACAGACCTTTACTCTGGGTGACACTATCACAACGCACTCGACTAGAAAAGCACTCTACCAGAGGCCTTTTCTGAAGATGTCAGAGAGATAAAAATACTAAATGCAGTAGCCATGTATACTGAGAAGGATCAAGGGGAAGATTTAGGAAAAACTAAAGAGCTGAAAATCTAATTTCAGATGGGAGGAAAATGTTGGACCCATAAATAAATTATAGCTATGGAACATTGAGAACTGCAGAATTAATTATAGCCTTAATAGAGGGCTGAGAGCAAGAGCCTGCTGTGAAGGCATTGCAGGGCTGATTAAGGCCAGTCTTGGAAACAGAACACTTAACCAAAAAAAATATGGTTGTTTTGAATGACGTGAAAATTCTGATGCAGAAACCTACCATGGAGTTGTGCAACCACATATACAAAGGAAAGGTGTGTGCCAGAGGCCAGGCAGATTTCTGACCTGCAATTGGTACTTGAATTTCACTTTCTGCATTAAGAACAGTTAATCACAGCTGTTCCATGCACAACAGTCTTAAAAATTAGGCCTATTTCTATGGAAATGTGAAGTTCTATTTTGTTTTTCTGACATGTTTTCATATTTTTACTGTCTCCCTTAGTCAAAATTGTTCTTCAGATTGGTCATTATGAAACTAGTGTGGATTTATGGTAGAGGTGAACAAACTGCATTTGGAATTTACCACCAAATAGTTGGGGGATAAATTTAAAAGCTGATCTGTTTCAACCTGTTTGAAGAAAAGAGTAATAATTTTTAGAGTTAATTATTTTCTGTGAGAAGGAGAAGTACTATTAAAATAGAAATTACACTAGGTTTTGTGAACTGGAAAACAGGGAGTGTTTTTCCAAAGTGTGAATTCAATTATGGGCTGTAGTAAGAAGTGTGATGTTACAAATCTAATTGATAGGCAATTTGTCGAGGATAGAGTATTCATGGATTTGCTGAGTGCTTCTTTCATCCTGCAAGTACAATATGTTCTTGTGTAATTTTACTCAAGTGATCAATTGAAATTATAAGATTAGGAACAAATAGGCATGTGTGGACAGTATTGGTGTGTCATACTCCCAAACCTGACATCAAGGATGGGATGGTGGTAATGATGGTTGGTATAATTATGATTCAGTTCTGCTTGTTTATTTGTGAGGAGGTTAAATGATCACAGACTGGCTGGAGTCCAGTGGAATGGCTGAAGCAAGGATAGATGTGGGACAGACTCATCAGGAAATCTAAAAATCAATTTAGGATTTCATTGAGCTTACTGAAGATGGCACTGAGGCTGATGTCACTCAGTTGCCCTCTTCCAGTCATCATAAGCATCCTGTGTTCGTCTGGAACCGTAGTTGTGGTGCTATGACAAACTGATGTGCAGAATATTCTGTAGGTTTTGTCTCTGCAGATGATTGGAACTGTGCCATAGTGCTTTTTCCTTTCTGTTTGTTAGAGTTTCCAATCTTTGTGTCAGGAATATTAGAGTATTTGGACAGTAATTGCTGAAATTAGGTGCTGTTGTTCACAGCAAAGACTGAAAATTAGTAGAAAACATTTCCAGTTCTAATTAGAGGAGAACACTTACTCTGTGATGCAGAGTTGCATACGCTGCCCTGCTCTGTGGGTTTCCCATTTTCTCATCTAACATCTGTAAATAACTTTCAGCTTGTCCCTACTGACTCCCCAGCTGCTCTGTCTCCCTTGTTGCTACTGCCAGAGACAGATGAGTCTCGAGGGGAGCGTGAGAAGGCTGGAACAGAACCACTGCAAATGCCCGCAGAGCAGTCGGGATGTTCCCGTTGGTCACCAGCATCCTTCTGGCACCCAGAGGGTCTGGAAGCTCATTGAGGTTGTGCAGGTTTTCTGAGTATCCATCCTGAACATTTACATATGAACAGAGGAAAAACTAAGGGTTTACTGTGTGTTCAATGGTAAATCGTCTTCCTCTTCCTTCTCTTACTGTGTTCCTTCGCTGGGTTTTGTCTTCTACTCATGGAATTCAGTAGCAAAACTCAAACTAGCTTAAGTGACACAAGATCAGCTCCCATGCCAGGAGGAGTAATTGTAATAGGGTGATGATAATCAGACATTTGGTGTTTTATGTAATGATAGCATGGTATTTTCTGGTTCGTATTTACCTATGAGGTAATGAAGTTTCTGTCTGATACTGTTTTCCCCTGTGGATGGGTAACCTTCCACAGGCTACACATTTTACAGACTGGTGATATGGGAGGGTCAGCAAACATGAGAACCTATTCCAGTCTGAGCAATGGACAGTGCAGTAGCTGATTGTTAAATAAACATGACTGTCAGGTTTGTCCTCAGCTATTTAGAAGGTGGTAATTTCCCTGGAAACTGGATTACAAGACTATGTGCTCAGATTCCATCTTCAGTACCACAGCTGCCTTCTAGGTAGGAATGCAAATAATCTCTGAGAAAAGGAGCAGACACAGAGGGCTTTACCTTGTTGATAGGAAGGGTATTTTTAGCTGTAGGATCAGATAAAAAAGAGGGAAAATGCTTGCCTAGAAAGGACAGAAAAAGAAAGGGTGGGTTTGTGAAGCAGAGATGAAAGTATGTACTGGAGAGGAGAGTCATGTGCTACAGCAAGGCCAAGGTAAAAGCAATGCCAGAGCTGCCTTAGGCCAAGCAAGCTTAGCTGTACCTACCAACACTGGCAGGTCCAGAAGCATTAGGTTCAGTGACGGTTGGTGCACAGCTGATGTGTCTAAGCAGAGCAGATCTGACACGTCCCAGCTGGGTCAGACATTCTGCACATTTGCACACAGACTCTCTAACGTATGGGCAATGAAGTTGATGCAGCAATCTCTCTGCCTGTGTGATTCAGCATTCTTGTGAAATGGCCATTTGTTCAGGATATCCAGACATCCAGCATTTGGACAAATCCATTCAGTCACTGCTCAAAGCAGCAGAGAAAGAGAGTTTCTGCTGTAAGCAACATGCTAGTATCCACGCTGGGAGAGCTGGCAGGTCTGCTGAACACACCTGGATCTCCAGTGTTGGGACCCTGACAGCTGTGTGTGAGCTCTACCAGCAACTGACCTACTCCCAAAGTTTTCAACCTGCATAGACAGCAAGACTGGGTTCACAAAGCCTAGCCCTCTCAGCCAGGGGTGGGGATGTGGTGTGGTGTGGTGTGTTGTGGAGGGAAGAAAAAGACATTTGGATGAAGGTCAAATTGAGGAATAATGAATTTATTCTTAGAGGTACCTTTTACTCTTTCCCATGCAGTCCCAACCTTCTCTCTCAAATTTGTCTATTCATCACTTCCAGCCCGCCTACTCCAGCTTTGCTCTTTCTCATTCCTTTCTGGTTTCCCCTTCCTCTGTGCATATGTAGACTCTAGCTTCTCCTTCATACTCCTGTCCCATGAGGCAGTATTTCTGCAAGCTGCATTCCTTATTTAACAGGATTTTTTTCTTACCACCATACTAGGAAGGTGAGTCCCTGTGCAATTAGGGATACACATGTCAACAACTGTCTCTCATGAAAACTGCAGAGGTGAAATTCTGCTACATCTGTGCTTTATTTTATTTTAAGCAGTTTACTATCTTGTACAAGTTCCTGTGAAAAGTCAGGGTGTCAGCTGAGTTTCGTGGACACCTGGAGTTTTTTGTGAGACTGTATTCTGTAGTTAAGGTTCCTGGGTGAATGAATAATATGTAGTTTAATAAAAGGTGAAGCAATATGGATAGTAACCAAAAATAACAGCACAGAGCAGTTTTCCTGGCCTTCATCCAGTATAGAGTCAATGGGAATCTCTTCACTGGCTTCAGTGGGATTTTCATCAAGTCTGTTGAGAGCACTGTACAAACCCCTCACTTCCCACAGCAAGCTTTATAATATGCAGTATGTAATGTGAAGTAATAATCATCAGAAAAGAGTATTGGGCTGAAGCCAAAGGCCAACAGAAATCAGCTGTCATGGAAGGCTCAGAGATTATTCAGGTACTGTGTAACTGTTTGTGTGTCTGATAAAGGAGCTCGGTGGTGCAGTTTTCACGTAAGACACGACCCATGTAGCTGGGATGGGTTCATTTCACAGAGTACTCGTGGGATTGCAGTATTTCCTCCAGAATGTCTGGGTGTGATGAGTTCTCCATGTGTGAACTCAGATGGAAGGTGCTTTAGTTGACATAACACTGCCAGTGCTGTTGTAAAGATGCCCTTGTTTTCTACCTTCAATGTTCATGTTCATTAATGGAGACAAACCAAAAAATCTGTCTGTCATTAGCAACAAATTATTTTCCAAAGCATTTGTAAGATGCTAAATGACTTGAGATGTTTGTAGAAGCAGAAGCAAATACTGAAAGCAAAATAATGAAAATTAAACATTTTCTTGCTCATTCAAGATTAATTACGTCAGGGTTAATCACTGACATATAAATACCCAAATACATAAAATAGATTAGGCAAGCATTATCTGAGTATTTGCCTGTCTCTCTGGCTTTCTCAGGACCATTAATTATTGACTTTTAAAAACTTGTCTCTAATTGACTTTAAATTCACAGTATCATAGAATAATTTAGGCTGCATGGACTGTCTAGAATTTTTTTAATCACTTATCAAATTTCTTTCCACCAAATGCATATGTAATACAGAATAATTTCCCTCAGATCTGATGTCCAAGAAATATGAAGTAAAAATTGAGAGGTTGTGATTAGATCAATTAGTTTAGAAACACTGCTTCTAAATTATTCCCACATCTTTTCCTGAGAATAGGTAAGAGTTTAAGGCAGCAACTCTTCTCTAACCTCATCTACAAGGCGGAAAAAAGCACAGCCAATGAATAAAACATTTAGCCTGAATTAAAGGGTTAATTACCTTTTTATAAAAAGAAATAGCCAGTGGTAACAATAATTCTCCTAATTAAAATTCATAAAATTTCTATTTGTATGAAGCTGAAAGACTACACATGGTACTCTGTCTTCAGAGTGCCTGGAGATGCATACGTAACATGATGTGATATTTAACAAAAACGGAACATGTATGATAAGTTATATCTGATTATACTTCACATCCCAGTCACTTTTATATTTAAACTAATGTTGAAATAACCTTTCTTTTAGCTTCGAATCTGATGATGCTTTTGAAAGGTCAGACTGCTGCTATTGGATGACTTTTCAGTGTATGGAGAAGTGTGCCAAGAAGTTTAAAATATTGCATTCATAGTGAGATGCTGACGCTAGGATCTCAACATGCGAGAGATGCTAAAAAACCCTCTTCAAGTGGTCAAAGTGTGTGCATGTGTTTGTGTATACACAAAGGGGTTTATTGCTATTTTGCAGTTGAGAAAACTGAAGTACAGACAAAACTAAATTAATTCCCCACAGCCAGACAATGAGTCAGCGACAGAACTGATAAAAGAAACCACCGCTGCTGATGAGATCGACTGGGCAGGAGCTGTGGCTCAGGACTTCCACAGACAGAGCACCAAACACAACACAGATGCAGGGTCCTTGAATGTGCAAGTCTGGTCACCCCTTCTCCAGCTAACTTCAGCTGGGACTCAGTCATGTAGCAGAAGCTCTTGTTCCCAGCCATCAGCCTGTGTGGCCGTTTGGAATTGGCATCCACGAGTGACCGAGTCACCTCTCCGCGTATAACCTGTCCTGTGCTGCCCGTCCTGTGTGTGTGCGTAACCGGGTGGTGGCAGAACGGAAGAGATGGAGGAAGGAATGAGTGCCAAGGACAAGCCTGTTGCTGTCTGGAGGTGATTAGTGCTGTGTATAAAATACTTTAAAAACCCTGAGCTACTATTTAATTTCTTCAATTCTTTTAATTATACAAAACTGCAGTGTTTACTGACGATTACTCATATTTGCATTAAAATAGGAAATCTTATTTCAAACTACAGCACGGATTTACTTGGCTTTTAGATGACACACTGAAGCATTGGGTACAATTTTGTAAACAGATCAGATTTTTGCCATGATGAGAAGTAGTTCACACAGCACATCTTTTTGTCTTGCAGAGGTTTTGCTATAATTCATTTCACAAGGTCTATAAAAAGTCAGTAATAAAGCACTGGGATGGTGAATTAAAATTGGAATTTTGAAGAATGAACTCAGTAACAATTACTACTACCACTGAATTAATTCATATTAATATTTTATTAAAAGAAATTCTCTGCCTCTCTTCTAGCTCCAGGTAACTTCTGTCATGAGGTGCTAAGTGGAAATAGCAGATCTTAATCTGCAGATGCAAGTGTTTCTTGTGGCGTAAAATTAAACTGTTCGGATAACATGGTTAGTGGTAACTTACTAAATTTTATTGTTCTCACAAGTGGGCTGTATTTAATAAGAACCTAAAAAAGAACCAGTATTTCTTTTTTTCATGAGAAAACAATTTCATTTGCCGTTGGGTAGGACAAGGCTGTCACTTTACAGTCTGTCCCAGTGTAAGTGCTGCTCCAGGTGCAGGATTGAATCCTGATTCCTTCACTTCTCCCAGGGGACAAGTGAAAGACTTCATCCTTTCTTCATGAAGCAATGTATTTTCTTCTGGGCTAGCTTAGCTAATGAGTAGAAATTTTGTTTTCCACATTGCAGAATAAGTTGCAATGGGACACTTTTGGGTGCATACCCTATCCTCTCCCTCCACAGCTGTGGTTACCAGCTGAGTAGAACTAACCAGCAGTGGTGACCAGTTCTGTCCTTCTTTGGCATTATGTGGCAGCCTTGTGAAAACCAGTGTGGATGCTCCTGCAGTGATTTGCAGACTCAGGCTGAGCCAGGATGGCCGAGTGTTATTGAAAGAACTATCAAAGTTTTATCACTTCTCCGTGGACTTTGGTGTTTGATTGATATAATGCAAAATTAATTGCTAAAAACCCATTTTGTTTCTCTCCCAAACCAAACAAACTGAAAATTAGTAAATAGTAATATAGTGGTAGGCTTGCTGCCTCCTTTAATATGTCACCAAGCCCTGCAGCAAATGATGCTCTCGCCCTCTCAGATGTCCTGTCATGCCTTCCACCCATCTCTTGCTTTATCTGCTCAATAACATCTCATCTGTCTGAAGCACTTAGGCTGCAGCCTTCCCTGCCAGTTGTGCCTCCTGCTTTATGTAGTTTCCCTCTGCACACAACTTCAGTCTGAATCTTTTCTGTCCTCCAGTAGAGCTGATGTTTTATACACACTATAACTCTTTTTTAAAAAGTCTATCCCTGATTGTCTTTCACACTTCTTCACCCACTGCCATTGGCCCTTTAATGTTTTATTCTTGCCATATTTATTACAAGATGGCATACAGATGCTCTGGTCCTGCATATATGATTCTGCCTGTTCTATTGCTTCTTTATTCCACTGGATTTAATCAAGTATTGCTCTATTATTCATTTATATTTTTCTCTAGTAAAAGAAATTTCTCTTTGTAAAAGAAATTATCTCATTTTTTAACTGTCTTGTATTATCCTACTGAAAAGTCACCTCTTACTTGATGGAGAATTTTCTTGTTTTGTGAATTTCTGCAGTTTTTTTAAAGTTTCATGAAAAAAAAAAAAATCCAATATATTCAGTGAAAAGAAACTTCCTTTGTGGAAAACAATTGCCTAATTCAGTAACATTATTTTATGGCATCCTGTATAGAAAGGTTTCATGTCAATTCAGTAAATAGATGTTGATTAATTGCACATTGTGAAACCATCTCTTTTCCCACAAAAGTTTAAATTAAGAATGGCTGCTTGGATCAGCAAGTTTAATCTCCTACATAACACAGGTCATACAACTCCCTTCTATTTTGCTTCATATCCACTAACTTTGCTTATTGTTGGAATGAGACCATATGCTTTAGAAAAACAGTGCATGTTGTCTTTTAAAGTACCCAGTGTTGGGAAATCCACTACAACATGCGGAAGTTTCTCCCATGATTAATTAACCCCACTGTTAATAGCATGTGCCTTACTTCTAATCTGAATTTGTATAGCTCCAGCTTTAACAATTGATTCTTTCTTTTCCTCCTCTTTTTAAGAGAAAGCCCTTGACAAAAGTTGTCCTTGGACAGCTGGAAATCTCTTTGGGACTGACTGGTGTTTCGCAGTCAGCCTGAGCAGCCATCCCCAAGAACATCTGAGCATTTTCCTTTTTGTTACCATAGCTGGATCTTCTGAGCTGTTACCTCTCATTGTGCTGAGAGCTGATGTCTTTGGCAGGATGGAACTGCAGCTTCTCCTCTCTGAGCTCTTGAACCTGCGCACTCTTGGTGCCTTCAGTCATCCAAGTGCCAGCAGGTCCCTTGGCCTGGGTGCTGGCTGGCCACTCACCCTGCTCCCCTCCTCTACTCTCTGTGGCTCTGGGATGGCACATTTCTTTCTGTGTTGAATCTGGACTGGCCAAGCTAAAATAATGACATTCCCCAAATTCTTTTCAGTGCTTCAAATACAAGTCAGCTCAGAATAGTGGAGGATGGCACCAGATTTGATCAGTCTCTCCTTGTTTGTTTTGGGGCCAACATCACACCAGAAGCAGTTCTTCTGGAGAGCAAACAGTGGGTGTACAGGCAGTCCACAAGCCTACTGTAGGTCAGTCTTTGAGCTTCCTTGTACCCACTGTAATTTGTGTGTGTCTGTATGCATGTGGGCTGCATGGTTTTATGCATATACCTATTATATACAACTATATATCTATGTTAGATATACACACATTTATATGCATGACAAAATAGCCATTTATGGTAAAAGCAGATTAAAAAAGTTGGATTTCTTGGAACAGATCTTAAAATCTTTGAGGATTCATTATTCAGGGAAAGGAGGTACCTTTTGTGTACTACAGGATCATCATGGCAGAAGCTGTAATGGCCCCGTTCTTGTAAACTCTGAAGCGTGGAGAGGTGGTTGGTTGGGAAAGCTGTGGGCGCTTCTTGGACTTGCCTTTGCTAGCATGAACATACAGTAATCACACTTGAAATGGAGAAACAAACCTACAACAAACCTTCTCCAAAGGAAACATACACAGATACACATTCCTTATTACTGAATAACATTTATTTTTATACTTAACTACATGACAAGATTGGGAGGGGGTGTATAAAACAGCAGGTTTAGTAGTAATATGTAAACATACTCCTACAAATACAGTCTTTCTAAATATAGGACAATAAACTCCTGAAAATCACTTCTCCATTAAAAAATAGCTCTAGAAATAGAACTCTAAATTAATAAAAACTCTCATGAAAAGTCTCTTAGGTAAAAAAAGGATAAAATAATTTAAAGGCAAGCACAGTGAAAATGGTAGTTTTAAAATGAATACGTGTTTTGAACTGCTGGAGAATTTTAAGCAATGTTTCTGATTGAAAACCTCTCTGAACTCTGAACTTTATACCTGAGATAATTGAAAGAAAACTAAATTTACCCTTAGGACTGTTTGTAGGAAGCTCTTCTAATAAGGTTTATATTTAGCAGTTAATACTGTATTTATAGTGGTCACAGCCTGCCTAATAGAGCTTTAATAGACACATTTTGTATTTAATCAATATCAATAAATAATAACTTCTCTTTATTAACTGTAAGCCCACTATGGTTAGTTTTAGATTGTACTGTAGGGATATCTGTATCTTGTTTGACAAATACTATGTTTGAAATAACCTAATATAACTGTTTTTATCAAGGCTCTTTAAAGGTTTAGTGATGGCCTATTACATACCAAGTGTTTACTCTGACTTTGCTTTCAGTGTGATGCATATTTTCACATGTTGTTAGGAATTAAAAGATACTCTGCTAAGTAAAAGTCCATGGGCAGAAATTTGTCAAAGACCTCTGTTCTTTGCACATTATAGTTGTTCTTAAATATTTTCAATATTTTCTCAGATAGTGATATTGAGCTTGTTTTCTACTGAAAATTAGGAGAAGCACAGCTTTTATTACTGTGAAATGTTTGAGATAATCAAATTACCACATACTCTCCTTGGTTCTTATTGCTGACTGTCCACTTCCAATTTCTTGGGGACAAGCTGGAATCCTCACCAGATCTTGTTACTTTTTGTATGTCAGATTCCAACTTCTTGGTTCTGGCTTCTCAGCTGCTGGCTGCTGCTGTTAATGAGAGATTTTCACCCGCTTTGGAGATGCTGGAGTGGCTGATGAGGAGTAAGTATCCTGGTAACCCCAGAAGTCTGCGTGCTGTTCTGCTCTGTGGCTGAGCACGTCCATGGGCAGGAGGCTGGACAGGTTTCTGACAGAACTGAAAACCTCCTTGGCTCTCATCAGAGCTGTGTTGAATTTATGGCTGTGAAACATTTCAAGGTCCAGCTGGACAGTTTTAGAGCGGCTCTGAGCAAACCTTTTGAAAACTGAAGAAAAACTCAGTAAAATTTTAAATCAGGAGAGCCTTACTCTAAAAAATCAGAACAAGACTTAGTGCATGCACACAAGCATACTCTAAAATTCTGGCATGTTTTAAATATTTTTAAATATAATAATTTATTTTAGCCTGCTAGTGAGATTTTTATCCCAAAAGGATTTTTTCCCAAAGAGTCCTTATTTACACTGACAGGACTGTCTCCAAGAAGAAATACTTTCTTGCATGAGCACTTGTCTGTGGGTATGAGGCATTTGCAGGCTGGCCAGGAGTAGCTGCCTTAGCCCATTGTTGTTGGTTTTTATTCCCACAATTAAATGGGAGGCAATCTTCTGTATTTGTTGATTTACCATTCTCTCTTTCTGGAGCAGTGAGGTATCCCTGTGTGATCTCTGTCCTGAGAGCGCTCGCACTAGAGATGGAGTCAGTTAGCAGATCCAGAAATATTACAGAATATGAGGCTGCTGGAAATCTGCCAGTGTTGGTGTCAGACCATCCCTCTGTCTGAGTCTCAGCTGATCCTTCACTGATGATACAGGAATCAGCACAGCCAAATTTATCTTCACAGTCGCAAATTACTGCAATCCCTATGATCTATCCCTTTGTCTCCAACTTAGCTATAATAATTCTTATACGTTCTTCTTACAAGAAATGATGTTTAATTTAGTGGAGGATAAAAGGGGCCTTTAAAACAAACTGTAAAAGTCTTTGAGTTTTTAGTTTCACAATCAATTTAAGTGATGCTGTTGCTGGCTTCTGGAAGTCAAGCCTGTGATGTGCTGCTTTTGTGCTTCTGAGATTCATGTTCAAGGCAGTCCTTTGTACGGCTGAAATGGCAGTTATCTGACTCACCTCTTGGGCTGGTATTATGTACCTTGCCTTGCCACTGTTAGAAGCTAGCACATCAATGGAAGGAACAGCGTTATCTGGATGAAATGTGAATGTCACAAGAATGGGCTGTATCAGACCATCTTCTCCTTCTGCATTTTTAGTATTCAGACAACACTGTTGGCAACAGAAGGCAGGCGTCTTCTGTAAGAGAGCTGTTGCAGTTGAAGCAGAAATGCTGACATGTGTTAGTGACGTTCCAAGGATGTTTAAACTCACATCTCTGTTACATTTGAACTTGGTTTTCCTCTTTGGTTCAAAGGCAAATCAAAGTTGAAGTTTTTCATTATGATATTGCTGAAACTCCAGATAATTTTCAGCTCCCAGTTTACTCTCTAAATGACATAAAACTCATGGCATCAGTAACTAATAAGATTCCTCTTATTAGATTTTCAGAGAACCAGATAAGTCTGGTGTTATTTTATTTAGAACCCATAGGAAATACTTTGCTAAAACACTTTTCATTGAAGATCAGAGATGGTGTAAGTCAATGTGCTGTTAACCCATTTGTGCTTAGCTCTGTACTGTACGAGAGTACAGTCTGAGATGAGGTAAAAAGATGAGCTTTGGATTTAATTCCTTGTTTCTCACAGATTTCCCATGTGACTTTGAGCAAATCACTTACTCTTCTTATTCTGTCTGGGAAGTGGGGAGAGCAGGATTTTCCTGCCTCACAGGCACACTGAAAGTGTGTCATATACTCAGATACTGTGGTGTGGGGGGCTATGGAAGTATGGAAAGTAGGCAGATGTGGCACTGCTCCTCAGCAGCAGCTTCAGCAGAGAGCAGCATGCTCAGGCTTTCCACAGGACTGGGGGAACTGAACGTGTTTTCTGCCTCCCCCTTACATTCTTTTTTTTTTTTTTAATCAAGAATAGCTGTATTGAATCTGTATCTTTCCTGGTGTGTATTTGGGAAGCAGCTTGAAGGATAAAGATATGTGAGGAGGTAAGAGATCAAGATTGTCTTTAATTTAAATTCTGACAAAAGTGAACACACCTCACATTCTCCTTCACCTCACTCCCAATTGTCTTCTGTGGCCTCCTCGTAGCATTGAAATCTATTGATGAGAAACACTGATATAGAGACATATTAAGAGATAAATCAGCAGTCACAGGGCATCCAAACTGAGCACTGCAGGGAACATAATAGCCAAAATTAAGCCTATTGCTAAGGAAAATAATTCAATGATAGCTAACTCGTAACAGTCAATTTTAGCAATCAAGAAAGGGGATCATTTTACACAAAAAAATGGGTTGCTTGCACTTTGTGTGTAGGATATATAACTAGTTGTTTTACAGAAATGACTCACACGACAATTCTGCCTCCCAATCAGGAGATTTCTCACACCATTGCACTCTTAATTTTCCAGAGCAGTGGATCACTGCCTCTGTCTCCTTGGGCTACCTTGCACCGCTGCCTCGCCATAGTGTGCCATAGTGCACAGTGTCAGAATAGAAATGTTAGTTTTGCAGCATAAGCCACTTGACATTAAGACCATTCTCGGTGAGAATAAAGCCATGATAAAGAAGTGGAACCGTGCATTTATTTGGGATTTAGATGGACATTGTCACAGCAAGAAATATATGGGGAAGAAAAAAAATAAGAATGCATTCTAAGTCTTGCTAATACCAGCTTAAACTGTTGTTAATGCAAATGACAAATACAAATGTGTATTTTTACACTTTTTATTCAGTGGCTTGTGAAAAGCATGGCTTTGTGTTCAGCCAAGGTTGTCCTGGAAGGTGTCCTTCTACAGGTCTGATTCCTACACAATCTTAACATGTATGGTGGGAATTTCTTGTATATGCATTTCATGGAGTGAGAACTAAAGCTTGGAGAGATTTAGTGGCTGGTTCAAAACTTGCTTGAAGTCCATAGAAGGATGGCTTTTGATTTGGATCGTACCCCAAGTGACTTGTCTGCTGCTGTACAGGAAGTTTGAACATGGAATTGACCTTATCTCAGCCAGCAGCCTGCTCTTTGAACAAGAATATCCATCCCCTCTCTTGAAGCCACTGTTTGAATGCAAATTTGCTATCAGATTGATTAGTTGGGGTATTTCAGGTTCTTGAAAGGAGTTTTTTGAGCATCTGAAAAAGCTGATATAATTTAAATGGAATTTGGGCAGATGGTGCTTGACATGGCTTTTGATAGGTTGCTTGTACGTGTTGCATTAGTGTATGTAGCTGACTTCAGTTTTGCTATCAGTAGTATTAGTAGGAAAGAATAATACCAATTTTCCATGATTTGGATCTTATTTTATGTAGAAGGATGTCATTGCAAGTGTTATGATTATCTGTTAAACCAACTGGTACAGCTGTAAAAAGTGGACAAGCTCTCAAGATAAGAGTTGTAGCAATTAGAAAATAAAAAGTATCATGCAAACCTTAGTTACTTTTTCCTTATGAAAATTCCTGAGGCCAAGAAAGTGTCTCTTACATCATGTAAATCATACTTTTCTCACATGGCCATAGACCATTCCATCTACACTGTTAACATGTTCATACTTGTTCCATCTCAAGGCTCTTTATATTAATCACTATACACATATGGGATTGCATGTGTTGAGATATGATCAAATGGTATGTGGCATCAAAACAAACACGAGTCACAGAAACAAACCTATACAGTGGGTAACAAATGTATGTCATAGTAATTTTGCTTCAAAAATTTTCTTAGCTATGGAATTAATTTTAAATTTTTGTAGCTTGCTTTAACAGAAATGAACCTATTATCCATATATGTTCTACTAAGCATTGCAGGTCAGTGACTTGTAGATAGCTGAGAAAGTATTCTTGAGATTGTAATAGCTTCTTGCTTTGGAGTGCATGTGTGCAATACTGGTATCTCCAAGGAAGTTGCTAGTGTAGGACTCCCATGATTGATATAGAAAAAGGGAAGTGTGTAAAGGTTATTTCTTCCTTATTATCAAGCTCAAGTGACCTTAATATGTTTTAATTCTTTCTCAAGGAAATTGGATCCTAGATCATCCAACCCAGGGCTTTTCAGGTTTTTTTACATTGCAGACCATGTCCTAACAAATGTCCCATGAGCTAACTCCCTTCTGTGCTTGCTATACCTCTGACATTCCCAGGTGCAGAGGTGTCCCATTTGCTCTCTGACTGCAGAGGAAAATTATGGTGCCCTTGTTCACCAAGCATCTTTACTTGGCTTTGGTGATGTGGAGAAGATACAGCCATATGCAACCCAGCTGTGGGCTCGAGTGATGGCAGCTGGTTTGAGTTAGATGGTGGTTAAAGGGACCTAAATTTGAACAAAAGGGGCTCAAGAATATGGAGGCAATCACTCAGAAGAACAATCTCAGCATCTGCTGAAAAGCTTGCTGCCATCTTTTTAAACTTGATCTTGTTGCTGTTAAAACCCTACACTCATCTTCTGTACCCCCTGTGATACTCCCACGTGTGTTGCAGTCTGTATCTAAATGAACAACAGATACCACACTGACACGTTCCCCCAGGTACTAGACCCTTCCAGAAGGCTGCCTTGTCTTGTCATACTTACCATTGATGTTTAGTCATCATAGCCTAATGACTAAGCATTCTCTCTCTGGTGTTCTTTTTCCCTCTGATGTTATTAGTAAATATTTGTAATCATACTAATATTTGTACCTATATAAGTCCTATTTTAGCAAAGCAGAGGCATGCTGGTGAGTGCTGGACCTCACAGACCCAAGGAGTGCTGCCTGCATGCGATGGTGGTGACTGCAGTGTCAAGAGTCGCAGATTTCATTTTGGTGGAGTAATGCTAACTTACATTATTTTGTGTGAGATTACACAGGAAGATTGGGATATTTTATTACACTGTCAATCAGCCGGTAGCCTAGCTCTTGTCTGAGTATTGAACCCTCTCCCCTCTTCCTCCTCAAACAAAGCAAACAGAAAGCCACACAGTTTTTGAAGGTGTTTATCATGAAGTGTATGGAGCATAGTGACACTTTCAAAGAGAACAGAAAACACCAGCCAAATCAGTGCTATTGTGAAGCAAAGAGCGCAGGTGGATTTCATGAATATATCTGTGTATTTACTGGGCAAGGCGGGTTTTTCTAAAAATGAGGATGAGAGAACATCAGTACAAAATAGGTGGCAATTGAATGAGTTTCTTTAGAACAGAAGTTTTTATTGGAGAAACATAATAATTAGTTTCTGCATCTCATAGCTGCAGACAGTGACTGTTCTTCTAATGAAAGATAATGCGGATACTGGCTGCAAAAGAATACAGAAAAATTACAGACACTGACAAAAGGGTGTATTTTTAATTTACTAACTTTTCTTCCCTGAATATTCCCTTGAGTTACCTTGTTTTGTTTACAAGAGATTCTGGGGGCGGGGGAGGGTGGCACATGGCATGCATAGGCAATTACTTTACATACTCATTTCAATCATAATCCATTCAGAATGATAAAAATGAAATCAAATGTAATTTATAATCTAGAACATGGCAGCTAGAGCTTTTTAAATATTACAGCTGCAATGTGATTTGACATAATCCCTTACAATCATTCAGGCTCTTTTAAAACCAAAACACATTTATCCATAAGTGACAATTATATCTCTATTTTTTCTTCTGAAAATTTGGTGTGTTATATGGCTTGGCGGGTGATTTTATTTAAGTAATGATTGCTGGTTGTACATAAAGCTGTTTATTTTCAGATCTACACCTATCCTGAACCTGTTCCATAGACTGTCATTTGATTAATGCTGCTAATCAATGTGAAATAATGTGCCACTGTTAAACCATTAAAAAGAAAAACTTGAAATGGAGCTTAGCCAGTTGTAACAACTGTCTTGTTAATACCATCATCATGTGCTCTAAAATGACACTAAACATTAATTCCACTATGTTAGTATTATGATATGAGTGGCATTTCATTCTGTGTTTAGAAATCCCAAACCAGCATGAGATGATTGTGTATCCTTCCTCCATACAGGGAGAGGAATTCCCCTAAACCTGATGTGTAATTTCTTAGTTATTGATTTGTTTTATTTCCAAAAAGCCAATTGTGGCAGAATCCCAGTAGCCTGATGCTGAAGTGGGTCTGTAGCACATTTCTGAGCAAGCTGCTGCCAATCCAGTTTCTGTTTTGTCCACAGAAACTGATCTCTTCTGGGTGCTTAATTACCATTATCTTTTCTTTCTGTCTTACAATCAGCAATGTCTGGTTGTTTTTTCATTATTTTGTAAAACACTGCAGCTTTTTTCACTTTGGCAAAGAATGGCTGGGTGTGCTGGGTCCAAAGCTGCCCGTTGTTGGAAAGACTGTGATTTCAGCAGACTCTGGATCATGTGTGAGTGTCTTTCTTTTCATGCTGTACCTCACGAGCTGAAAGTCCTGTTTGCTTCTGTTCCCAGTTTCCTGTCTGTCCTCCTTAAAGCAGCCTCATTTCAGGTCTGGTGTGCTACTGAGAGTTGTGTGATAATGAGAAATTCCCTCTTTGAGGTTTTAAATTTGACTTGGTTGCATATTGAGGCAAATTCTCTCTCCCTCCCTCCCCGTTTGACTGTGACTTCTTCAGGAAGAAAAATGTTTTGCATTTATATTGGGGGAAAAAAATATTAAAAAAAAAAGAAAAGGCTTGACCTTTTTCCTGGAGTGAGTGATCACTTTCAGGGACACAGCAGAGGGTCAGAGCTCCCCAGCCGGGCTTGAAAATGCCAGTATTGATGCAATGAGGAAAGTCCAGTAGAGATGTAGTAAAGTAGACACTACAAAGCTGGGAAGACACCAGGCAGTAGGTACTTGATACTAGGTAAAAACGGTATGTTCTTGGTATTGCCAGCCTCAGGAGATTAAAAATCTCAAGTCAGATGTTCCTAAACAATCATCTGTTGTTTTTTTTTTAAAGACACTGAGTTCTTGTTCTTTTATTTGACATTTCAGATTTCTGCTGCTCCTTCTAGTGTATGAGAGACATCCCATTAACATTTTCAGATACTCTGAGAGGTGGCCCTGGAGTGCTGCAGCTGGTCTCATCTCTTACATCTGCTGATCTGAATGATGCTGCTTTCCAGAGTCCAAATCAGACCTGTTCCCATGGGCATTATGTCACATGTGCACAGCCCCAGGCCTCTGGGACACTTTTGTTCTATTAAGTCTGACCCAGCCCCTTGCTCAGCTCTGCCCTTCAGCCTGTTCTAGTGTCACTTTCCTAACCCCCTCCTCCTCAAACCACACTTCTCTTTCTGTCAGTGGGTCTGGACGGCTTTTCCCCTCAACCCCTCTTCTCCAGAGCCTACAACCATCTGCCAATTCTGTCCTGCATACTCATCTCTGACAGTCTTTGGGTTTTGTCTCCAGACCTAGCAAGGTTAGCTACAGAAGGGACACTTTATTTCCTGCCTTTTTCTGGCCTCTTCCTAAAAGAGAGCTTAGAAATAAAGAGCTTTACCTACTGCTTGTGGTTGTTGAGAGTGGAATAGAGCTGATGTGCTGCTTGTCCCAGAAGGCATGGAGAAGTGGGGCAGGCAGACACAAGGAAGGATTAAGGAGACATGAACAGAGCTGCAGAGTAGCTAACCATACAGAAAAGGAATGGGAAAAACCTGATGTGTCTTTTGGATTCAAGTTCACACTGGCCAGCAGGACCCTGTTGACAGGGGTGAAAAATAAAGAGAGCCTGTCAGGAGATAGCCAAGACAAGAGCCAGGATTCCTATACTTCTAAGCCTAAGACAGGCCTGAGTTAGTATTGCTGTGCTGAGCAAGGAAGAAGTAAAAAGAGGAAAAGATCCTGAAAAGTGTACAGAATTGTGTTGCCATTCAAAGACCATTCAAAACGTAGTTGTTTCAAAACAAAATGTTCAGATAAAATCATAATGAAATCAGTCTAATTTTGCAAGCTGCTTAACTTTGATGGAACTATATGTTCTGATTAGATCCCTCTGTCCGACTCTATGCTTAATTAATTTGATAATAATGACATTAATGTAATTTCTTTCTTTTATTCATTTGGCCTTATTGCCACTTCCTGCTTCATGTCTTGGTTAGTAAGTGAATCTTTTGCAGAATGTAGCCCAGCAGAAGACAGTAAGAATGGCTAAGTAGGCAGGGAGACAGAAATAAACTTCACCTGGTAATGTAACCCATGTTTTCTGGCTTCCCACACGGTGTGCTTAACTTTCTAATTTGATCATATTTTTATGTTTTGAATATTGTATGAAGTGGTTTACCTAAAAATAGAATGAGAGCTAAATTAAGTGGAAGTATCGTATCATTTGTACTAGTTCAGTCTGAAGACTGTTTTAGCTGATGGCATAGCTGGGTTTTGTTATTTTAAAATCCTTTCTGTATGAGAGAAAGGCAAGAGAGTTGGGTAAAAATTTGTTAAACATCCTAAGTCAGTTAAAAGCAGCAGGTCTCTGTGACTGGATGTAGCTGGTAGAACCATGTCCCTTTAAGTTGTTGCTGTAAAGTGGCAGATGCTCGTTCTAACAACCTGGGTGTTTCGTGCAAATGCTCTGTAGAACTTGAATTGTTTGTGCAAGTGTGTAATTTCACTGTTTGTGTCCAGCAAACATTGAAAATGGACTATTTCAAGTGCAGATAGAATAATTTAATGCTTTTCTTTATGTGTACACAAATGAGTGTCACCTTGAGGATTCTATGCTATATGCCAAGCGTAAGATACCAGGTGCTGAAACACAACCATTGTGAAACACTTCTGAACAGGATACTGGTAGGACTAAATGAATCTGTACAAACAAACTTCTACTCTCTTCTGTTGGAAGGTGTAGAGATATCAGTGTCTTTGCTGTCTTGCTAGGGTAGTATATCACATTTTCTCTTGTTTCTTCCTGTGTTTCAAAATCAATATTCTCTCCACAGTTTTAGTTTTCTTATCTGCTGTATCTTATCTGCTGTCTCTGTGGAGCTGGTCAACAAATTCAGTCCTGACCAGTGTTTACAATGCAAAAGTTTTTAACAGTATAACTTGGGATGAGTATTCAAAAATAACTGCATGTTATTTTAGTGAGTGAGTTTCAGGGTTGTCAGTTTAAACCTAAAGCATTGACTTGCTCTATATATTTCATAATACCATAGTGACAAATCCCTACAAAAGGCCATTTAGAAGGATTTTATCCGTGTTTCATGTTGCTGTTATCCACTAGAGTAGCCCTAACTACTGCACCTGAGACCTGCATAATCACTCCAAAAAAGGCCACACAGAGAAGAGAAAAGAATGTTGTTTTCATTATGTTATGGATGGAAAGACAGGCACAAAGAGATTGTGGATTCTTCTGGGTCATGCAAGAAATAAGTTGTAGAGTTTGGAGATAGTCTGAGATGTCCTGAATTATAGTGCTGTGGCTCAGACCAAGTCTTTGGTTATTTGTGATAAAATTAGCAATGTGAGTATCAAGTTGAATTTATGTCATTGTTTTCCCAAAAATATTTAAGAGAAAACTCAGACAGAGAATGTATAGAAAAGCAAGAACAGAAGCAGAGAGCAGCAGGGAATTATATCCTCCATCTTAAAACAGAGAGGCCTGGTTTTTAGAAAACGCTTCTCATTCACCACAGGTACAGAATTCTGCTCTTGGTGTACACAGCATTTGTTTAGTAAACAGTGAATGTAAAGGCCCTTTTTATATGTCTTCAAAAGCAGCACTGCGTTACTTTTCTGCCAGTTCCTGTATTGTATCATCGGGGATGCAAGGCTTGTGTGAAGTGGGGTGCATTGGAAGAGGTGCCCACAACAGCTTTGTTCATGCAAACACCACGTCTTGAAGTATTTCAGCTGAGTCAGCACAGGACTGAAACTAGGCTAGTCAGCTCTACTCACAGGCTGATTTATTAGCTTGGGCACAGCATCAAACTGATATGGCTTGTGGAGTTGAATCCCCACAGCAGTGTTCAGCAGGGGCTGATGCCTGTGAGAACATCTTTGCACTGTGCTTCCTTGTGCAGAGCATAGTTCTGGTTTCTTCTCAACCCATGCCTTGAGTTGGTGACAGAGACCAGTATCTTAGGTCAAGAGAGGTTCTTCTTCCCCTTTACTCTGCCCTGGTGAGGCCACATCTGGAATATTGTGTCCAGTTCTGGGCCCCACAGTTCAAGAAGGACAGGGAGCTGCTTGAGAGAGTCCAGCGAAGAGCCACCAAAATGATTAAGGGAGTGGAACATCTCCCTTATGAGGAAAGGCTGAGGGAGCTGGGGCTCTTTAGCTTGGAGAAGAGGAGACTGAGGGGTGACCTGATTAATGTTTATAAATATCTGAATGGTGAGTGTGAGGAGGATGGGGCCAGGCTCTTCACAGTAACAACCGATGATAGGACAAGGGGTAATGGGTGTGAGCTGGAACACAGGAGGTTCCGCTTAAATTTGAGAAAGAACTTCTTTACAGTAAGGGTGACAGAGCCCTGGGACAGGCTGCCCAGGGAGGGTGTGGAGTCTCCTTCTCTGGAGACATTCAAGACCAGCCTGGACGCCTTCCTGTGCGAACTCATCTAGGTGTTCCTGCTCCAGCAGGGGGATTGGACTAGATGATCTTTCGAGGTCCCTTCCAATCCCTAATATTCTGTGATTCTGTGATTCTGTGATCTTCTGAGAGGCTGGGTCTAGTTTGCCAGTAAGCTTCTCAGTCTCAAATTATTGTATGTCTCCTAGTTTTGAAGAAGTACTGAGTACTTACATCTTCAACTGAAGACAATAACGATGCAGGTGCTCAGTGCACCTCCAAACAGTTTATTCATTTAATCAGTTCTTGCCAATTTTTAGCACTCAGCTTCCCAGGACTGCCTTCCTAGCATGTCTAGGCTTATTCACAGTCCACACCTTTGAAGATCATTAACACTACTGACTAGACGTGTGGGATTAGAGGTGGGTATTTAATGAGAGTGCTGTTGTTTCTCCATGCCTTTTGGAGGCTGGGATGAAACATGATTTAGAAACTTGTATTTTGGAAGATGGTATATGTAAAACCTGTCTCTCTGCATACACTGGGGGTTTGTTTGAAGAACAAATGACTTCCATCTCTATTCCCAAGTATATGACAAATTAAACAGAAAGTGCCACCTTGTTTTAATGTGTTTTGGCTGACTAACAGCTGACTACATGTATATAAGCAAATACCTTGAGACCTCACTATTTATGGCTTTTTAGAACCAGGTTAAGTAAATTGCATTTAAACTGTTTCTATCTAACAGTTTTCTATCTGGTTTTGGGATTAAGCCAGCTATTCTGCTTTAAGATTTATTAAAATTGGGTAGACTAACTCAAGAATGATAATTTTGAAGTGATCTGGTGTTGATACTTCAGATGTGGCTGAATTGTGATTTGGGTAATTCCTTTAAGGACAATGGGGTCTCATGTACTTATGCTTATGCAAAAGCACAAGGAGCAAGAACCAAACAGTTCTTTCAGCAGAGATGCTGAAAGATGGCTCTATGAGACTTCATTTAACCTTTGCCATTCAGGAGAGGAGGCTGAAAACTTTCAGCTCTTCCAGCCCGATTCTGTTGTACCTTGCTTTTCAAAAATAGAGATATTTTTGAAAAGAGAGTTGTTAGTGAAAAATTCTCTTGAACATTTTCTAGATTGATTTCTTTGAAACTTATTTTCAGAATGTATCTGCTGTCTTACTTGTCATTGGGAGAGTCCATACTGGTGAAATACTACCTATGCTACTTCAATACAGGAAGACATAGCTGGCAGCAGTGAGATAAATTCAGACTTTTTTCCTTTTTTTCATAAATGGGACAAATTTTATGGCCTATCTCTCTACTGTTTTCAAACACCTATTCTGGAGGTTCCAGACTGACTGTTTTTGGTTCTCATTTGAGCTTCTACACAGTGAATAAGATATGGAGCAACCTATGATAAAATTTTAATGAGCAGTAGTCATACTATCCACAGGCATAGATCACACGGCCCACGTTAGTGGTTAGAACTACACACATCTAAAACAGATGCCTTTTTCATCATTGTCTCTGCGTTACTCTTCTCCAGGGATATAAAATAGCATTTAAGAATCCTCCCAAGGGTGCATTCGTGGAGCAGATAAGACAATTTCTTCAGCTAGATTGCAGCTGTAATTCTTTTCGATTGTAATTGCCGGCTGGAGAGGTGCCTGCAGGCCAGGGCCATGCTGTTCTTTACATTAGTTTCTTTGAAAAGAAAAGGAAATATAAACCTGGTGATTGTTTCTAAGATTTTTGGGGTTTTTTTTCACAGGTGCCACCATGTGAACTCAAAAAGACCAAAGCAACTTAGTAAAATAGAAAATAAATAACAATAAAACTGCCACGGCTTACTCCTGTGACAGTCTCTTTAGGGCTACATATTTGTGTTGGGAAAGCTGTCCCCCATTTAGAAGCCTGTGTTGCAGTCAACCTCTTCTCATCACAGTGTGCTCTAGGTGAGAAGATAGCAGTCTTTTTCCCTTAACTGCTCCTTTATTTCTGTGCGGCTTTGTTTTTATGGTGAAGAATGAAATGTTCTCTCTCCAAACATTCTGACATTTGGCAGGTGCTGGTGAAGAAAGTGCCATGCCAAAGCAAATCCACGTTCAAAAGCAACAGAGGAAGTATTATTTTTACTTTTCTTTTGTCCTGAGAAAATCTATGAGATGATGGAGTCATGTTGCAAGTGCTGTTCCAAAAGGTGCCCATTTGCAGAATGACAAATGGCATCACATAAATTAATGTTGTGTAATTTAACAATACTTGACTTAGCAATACCGTGTTGTGCCAGATCTCCACTGCCGTAAGTTGACGATGCAGGTGCAAAGAAGATCTGTGCCAGTCCTAAGGCAGAACTGAGACCAGTGAGAGTTTAGGAAAAATCTTGCCAAGTATAATATTTATTCATTTTGCACTTGCTAAGGGATAGCTCTGTGCTTATTGCTGCGTTCTCCAGCAATCTGTACTGGAAGATAATCAGCTGCAAGCCATGGGACTTGGATTGAAAAGCACTTTGTAATGTTAAATATTGAAAGGGGAAGGGCAGGATTGGTGTGTAGACACATGATAACTCATGAGTACCATTTCCTGAAGTGAGGGATTGAAAATCCCCATGTTTTTTTATGTCCTGAAGTGAGGGACTGAAAATCCCCATGGCTTTCCATGTTGTAAATCAGTGTCTGGTTTCTGGGCTGTACTCGAGCAGTTCCCTAGATCACCAACAAGTTTTTAGGTTTAATGTAGGACTCTGGGTGAATGTATGTTGATTCTGTTAAGAGCTGATCAAAACTTTAACCTCTAGTCTTGGAGTGTGAAAGGGTATAAGACACTTTCAGAAGTCCAAAGAGAAGCCCAGGATTAGGCTACTTAATAAATAGCACATTTTCAAGAAAACCAAACATTTGTCTTTCCCATTGCAGTCAGGGAGTACTTTTGGCAATCTGCCCAATTTAAATTTGGTTTGAAAAATATTTACATAGCTTTCTATTTTTTTTAATAATCTTCATCTTTGTTCTTGTAACAACTTTTATATTAACTGCAAAAAACCCAAAGCTTCTGAGATCAGTTGAAAACTGCTGATTTGACAAAAACTGTTTTCCCCATAAAGCTGCAGGATGTGAGTGTGGTTAAATCCAGCGGCCTCATCCTGGAATGAGAAACAGTAGATTGCACATGGCATATTCATTTCACTCAAAGCCTGATGCAGCCAGCCTTGGGCTCATTAATCCACAAATACATTTTCTCTGAAAAATGAGTCTATGTAAATTTTAGAACTCAAAAGTACAATTCAGCTTTGCAAACAGCCTGAGCAGTTTGAAAAATTCACAAGTAGTTTGAGGAATTAAGTGAGTCGTCATTCCTCAGAGAAGAGGGGTTTTCTATACCATTGAATTGCAGTGGTGGTTTGATTTTACATGAAAATTAACAGTCACATTATTTCATATAAAAGAAACTTCATCAAAAACTTTAATCAAAATGAGTGAATTTAGCTTTCATAATGGCTCTTGATTTTCCAGAATGAGGATTTTTTGCACCTGACAACACAGAATTGGTTCAGTTTCCTGTTGACTGTAAGAGATGTTTATTTGCCAGACCTAAAAGCATTGGGCTGGTTTTCTGAGTTTAGTCTGGATTCTGAAAGACTCGTGAGTTAAAAAGACTGATTAGAGGAAGGCCTAGAGAATGAAGAAATGCACAATGACCATGAAGCACACTGCTTTTTCATTGACTTCTCTCAAGTCATTTTATGTAATTCAGAATTGGATTGCCTTTAGCTGTCAATGTCTAGCCAAGCCCACCCTGAGAAATGTCACTGTTATACACACTGTTAGCTAGCGTTCAACTGGCTAAACAGCTGTCTGGGTGATGCTTTAAAAGCTGCAGAAAATGTTGGTGATACACTGGGAGGAGTAGATCCAGTCTTACAATGTAGCAGGTGAGAGGTGGGTTCCTAGAACCATCTTTAAATGACATGAAGTTGAGATCCTGGTCTCAATTATATCAATCTGCTATTGTAAGAAAAGTCAGAGTTTGAGATGAGGTAGTGGCTTTCTTTATACTCTCCATGTATTGCAAAACTGATGAGGAAAGAAGGAAATAAAAAAGGATAAAGAATAAAAACGTGAAACTACATAAAAACAACTTCATATGAATTTGTACACTCTAAATTTTCAAGGAAAAGCATAGCTATAGTCACCAATCCATACTGCTTTCATTGTGGGCTACAGCAAATGGAACAGATAAATTCCATACTGCTCTTTGGAGAATGTTAAGATTTTTATGTCAGTTGAATGAGAGGAGAAAGCCAAAAAAGTCTCTGCCCGTTTATACCAGCAGACAATGAAAAATGATTCTCCTTCAAATAGATAACAACCTTACCTCATCCCAGCAATGCCTAAAATGGTCTGGAATGGCTTTTCATTATCTAGCTTACACATCTGAAAAATGAAAGGCAAGAAGAATAGAAACAGGAAACCAGTTCCTTTTGATGGATGCAGTTTCACTTCTAACGGCACTCTTGAAATTCACATTCTCAGACACGTTTGTCCAATAATTTTCAGAGCAACGTCCTTGGGGGGATTTCCCAAATGACTGCTACATGCATTAAGAGGAACTAGTGCTTTTCTCCCTCTTCTCTTTCCTGAGGTATGTATTTGTGTGCAGAATGCTTTGCCCAGATCTTTAGATGCTAGATAGGCAAATACATACCATAGCTGAAATTTGCCCTGCAGTGATGCTCATCTCTGTGCAAACTGCCAGCACAGCACCTTCTGTTGTGTAAGGCCAATTTTAGATCCTTCATGTGGTTCTTCTGTTGAACATAAAAATTTATGTAGATCTTCCACTGGAGTATTTTTTTTTTTTTTGTGAATAGAAAAGATTCCAATTCCATTCCCAGTGCAATTGCAAACCATGCTTAAGAAATGCCACGTCACATACTCCTTTTATAGTTCATAAATACGTATCTTATCTTCACTTTCATTATTTCTGCCCTGAATTGGATGTGTGGCTGTGGCTTGGCACTGCTGGTCTCCCAGGTTTGGATGACAGGCAGTCTGATGGAATGCAAACATGAGGTTCTTGGGAGTGGCTTCTTGCTACAACACAGACTCCAAACTAATGGATTACTACTCAGAAATGTCTAACTAGCCCCGTGGCTTCTCTGACACTGGTCAAAGTCCAGTGGAAATACATATCCACTCTGTGGAGATAAAAGGGATGTTCAGGGAAGTTCTTCAGCTCTGGGTACATCCCAACAACATGCTCTCTCTGTTGGATCAAAGAGAAGAATGGGAAAATAACAAAAGAAAAAACCTGCTAATAACTTATGCCAATCCTTTGGTCTACAAGAATGGCAAATGCACAAGATTTTAGTTTGGTTTTTGCCCCTATGTCTTTTCTGCCCATCGCAGAGCTGCAAAGTGTAAAGGGCAGAGACCCTGGACTGTGCCTGCAGATCATTTAGCATAAGTGGACGTTGTTCTTGTTTAGGAGCTGGGAGTTCCTTTGAGTGCTAAAACTTAGAATTATTGTTAGTTTTATTGACTTAAGACACAAGCCTTTAACATATTCTCTGTTCCTGCATTCAAACTTAATTATTTAAATGCGTAACTTGTTTATAGCTTACAAAACCATTGTTTTGGGAACATTTTATTGAATAATAGGGCAAAACAGAGAAGTTTATTTAAAACTGGAAAGATTTGGACTGCATCCAACTTCTGAGCTTAGCTTGCTTGCTTAGAGAGAGGATCAGCAATAATGTGCTTCAGGGTAAAATACTGTGACTTAACTGCATCTGTTTTGTGACTGGTGATGCTATAAGGTTTGACAAACATTGGCTCATTGTCCTTTATTTCTTTTAATGCCTCATGTATTCTTAAAATAGTATTAACAAATGGTAATAACTGGAAGTTCATGGACCACTTTTGTGAAGGCTGTAAGATACCAGTGACATATGTGCATATGTTTAAGGAATGGTGTGGCAATCTTGAAATGATCTGAAATGGTGAGGAAAATGCTGATATCATGAGTTGGGATTTGATCTGTGAGAGACATAAATAGTGACTCAGTGTCCCCATTGCAATAGCAGGGTTTGCTCGGTGTTCTGTGTTAAATATTTACAAATGATGCATATGTAAAAATAAAACTCAAAGCAGAACACATTGGTACTAAACATTAATGCCCAAATTATTGTTCAGACACATGAAGCTGTTGCAATTAATATCACCTTTAGTATGTTTACTTAATCTTAATGTTGTATATGTGGATCTGAGGCAACTTTTTGGCTTTTGAATCAGCAGTTCCATTAGGCATTTTACAGGCTTCTAAGGTCTTCAGCATTCCTTTACCAAGCTGTTTTGTGTGCCTGTGCCTCCTGCTATGCTGCCTGGGCTGATGTGAACGATATGATGAGAGAAAATCATGAACTGCATGCACTGAATACTGGGCTTAGTGTTATAGTGGATGTTATAATAGAGAGCAGGCTATTAAGAGAGTCTGGACTAGGCATGCTGAAAAAGCAGAACAATGAGAAAACGCACAAGACACAAATGGACGTTTCCATGGAATCATCTGGACTGAAAACTACAGATTTTATCTGCAGAGGTAAAGGATTCAAATACTTACAAACGTTAAATGCCTCCAATCCTGCAGATACATGTGCTTCCCAAGCCTTCCAGATCGTGAGAAAGTCCTTAAACTTTCAATGACAGCTGGAACCTGCTAACACCTGGAGCAGTTTTGTTGTATTTTGTGGATCCTGTTGAGGATGGCAAAAAAATTTCTCCACTTCTACTGGTATATTGCAAAAAGTGCTTTATTTTTTCTGTCTTTATGTGCTGGCAGAGAGAGATCATTAGGGACAAATGACATATTTCATTTATCTCAGACAAGCTCTTTACAATCTTGTCCAGTGTTTCCTGCCTTCCCCACAAATAAATAATGCTGGACTTCTGCCACTGTTTTCAATTTGAGGAGAATTGGGATCCAACAGAGGGTACAATCCATGGGACAGTAGTTAATATAGCAATTTCTGTAGCAACAGTCAGCTTCTATTAGTCTCCATGGGTGCACAAAGTCTCTAATGGTAGAAGCCTAGGGAGACCTGGCTTTGAAGTGTATCTGGAAAGTGACCATAAAAAAAGATATATTCTTCAATTTCACCACTTCTTACAAAAAATTCCATTCTTAGGCTCCAAAAGCATACTTATTGCCAACCTGACAGACATTAGGAGGCAAAACCACAAGCATACTGATCTATAGGAGAGTAATGTAAAAGTCCCACAAAGAATGCTGACCTTGTTTGCAAGTAATGGAAAAGGTCAGTGCCAAATGCAGCTCAAAATAACTGGCAGAGAAGATGCTGACTGGTGGTTGGCACTGCTTAGCTAAGAAGCTGGGAATGATTGAGGATCACTTCCCAACACAATAGCAAGAATAAATGCTGTAGCCACAGGTGATAATATAAATTCCACATCAGTGACAGTAAATTAAGTCTTCTGCCCTGACTATACCTGAAAATCATGAAGATCAAGGAGTCAAGGCTCTACAATTCAAAAATAAATAAGCACTACCATGTTTCCACCTAATGTGGGTTGAAAACCCATCCATTACTGAAAGTCATTTTCAGAAGATTGTTTTGGGTCCACTGCAACAACAGACCTTTCTTTCAGGTGGTTGTCCAGCAGTCAGCTGACTTAAATCTGCTCACTGTGTTTATACATCACACAGTTCTTACATCACCTTGTTAAATACAGGTGTGATGTGAATGTTCAGAGTTTTTTAAACTTGTAAAAAGCTATGGACCATCACTCCAGTACAGAAGTATCTTCTAATAGTAGTGACAGAATGTTGCATCTCCCATACTGTGTTATCTTCATTGCCAGCACATAGTGAATAGAAAAGTGTCACAACTGAGTTTCCCCTTGGCAGGATTTACGTTGCTTAATTTTAAATATCTACAGCATAGATGTCAATGTAAGAGCTCATTATCCAAACTCCCCTTGCAATCAGTGGAGAGGAATGGGCACTTTTAAGGCTGAGCTAATCAATAATTCACCAAAGAAGGTGAGGGAAGGTACCTTTTTTCATTTGCAGTCTCAGGGAATCAATACACTGGATGCGAGTCTCCATTCCTTGTGATATATGCCTCAGGTCTCTAATTCTTTTGTTGCAAGTGTTTCAATGTCAACATTAAAACCCCTCCCCAGAATTAATAACAATGATATTTTTCTAGTATAAGCAATAGAATGCCTTGTTTATACTTTCATTGCATTTAAAAACAGTGTTTCAAAGTTAGGTATATATAACTGTATTATAGAATGAGTTCGTAGCACTGCTTGTAAATATTTCTTAGGGCTGTTATGCTATTTCAGAGGCTTTGAGTAAATACACACCACTATCAAAAAGGAGCAGCATGGTTAAACAGTAGAGCAAAAGGAGGCTTTTATAAATAAAAAAGCATCTGGCTCAAAATAGGAGGTGGAAAAAGAGCATAACCTTGGCTGGTTAAATATAAAACCAGATCATATATAAATATAAAACCATGAGGCAGACCTAGCAGACCTAAGAAGATTTTGAGGAACAACTTGCTGAAGGCATAACACTGTTGAAGAAAAACCCCTTTTTTTCCAAAGAAGAGATTCTGACAGAGAAGCTGCACAGGCAATAGATGTGTAAAATACACACGGAAGAAAAATGACATGGCAGAGAAGCTGAGTGAATTATTCCCATTGGTGTTCACTCTGGAGGAAAGTTTGATTTTTCCTTACGGTGCCAAGGCTGAAGACATGTTCAGGTGCTGATAGGAGAGATATTAGAAAAAATAGAAATGAGAAGCAGATGCAACAGAGCTGGAATAAATTTTCTTATTTTTCATTAGAAAGAGAACTAGTGCTGTCCTCCAGACATCTGGATTGGGAATCTCTGCTGTTTAATGTATTCTTAGCTGAACTAAAGAAGTGACCAGGAGTAGTGAGTTGATCAGGTTTTCTGGTGAAAGATTATTTTTGAAGATGTTAGTCAAAATTAAAACTGAGAAAAGTGTTTTGAAATTTGCTTATGAATGGTTCCCTGAAAATATCACCTCAACACTTTGACCCAATGAAAAGGTCTAATAAAATACTGGGAATTATTAGGAAGAAAATGGAAAATGAAATTAAAAATTGCTGTGTGCCAGTGTACTCAATGGCATAACTATGTTTTGAATATGATGTGCAGTTCTATCAGCCTACTCCTGAAAAGGCAGAGAGAATATTAGGAATTGTGCAATATGAATGGCCATGGAAGAGACACTAACAGTCTAAGACTTCAATGGGAAAGAGGGTTTCCAGAAATCATGGGACAGAGGTTTTGAATGGCCAGGCAAAGGTGGAAAATGATTGATTTCTGTGAACACAGCACCTACAAGGTGTCAGATAAGATGGTTGTGCTGCAGATTGAGAGCAAACAAAAGGAAGTACTTGCTCTGCACAACGCACAATTAAGTCATGGGATCCATTGCTACAGGATGTTTCATATGCCAAAATATATATAGGTTTAAAAAATGATTAGTCAATTCGTGAAAGAAAGGTCCATTGAGGGCTCCTAAACAGGAAGATGCTGATGTAACCTCCAGCTCAGGAAGTCCCCAGACTGCAGACTGCCAGGAGCTGTGAAAGGTACGGGGGGAACGCTCGTAGAGTCTCTCTTTTTGCATCTGTTCCTGGTCACTGCCCTCTGGGAAGCAGTGGTTATTTTTTGCTGTGGCTGTTGCATGCAGCTGGTGACATACCGTATTTTGGAATCTGTGTCTTAGGATATTAAAACTGAAAGAATTGAATTTCATTTTCTTTGTTCCTGCAGTTTGTCTATTTAATGCATTTTGCTCAGTTTTGGTGATGAAACTAGACCGCTCGATTCCTTTGCAATTACCATGTGTTCAGTTTTCGACTTCTCCAGTGCTGCCAAAATTATCCTGAGTGTGTGTCTGACATTCCTGGACAGTATTGCCAGATAAGAGCAAAGAAACTACCAAAAATACATGGAACAAAACAAAATAATAATATTTCTAGTCATGCTGAGTTCTGGATTGGTCTTCTACTGATAACTATATTTGAAATGACAGTAGTTAATTTCAGTTCATTATTAATATTTTAACCCAGTGCTTATTTTAGAACAATATGGATGCCCACTCCTTGGGAATTCAGCAGCTTTGGGGAGTTTGGTTTCCATGGCCCTTTTTGGTAGGGGTTTTGAACTCTTCAACTGCAATTTCTCAGAACAGGTATGACGGGTGTTCCTCCTCCCATGTTGGGAATTGTTCCTTAAAAGCAGACTTAGAACAGGAAAGAGCAATTATAAAAATTCTATTTTAGGGAAAATCAATCTAAATATGAGTTACCCAGAATAAAACATGTTCTCTTGGGTAGTAATAGCCAAGTGTAATCTTTCTATCAGATGGAAATGTAATGGGAAATCAATGACTGGACCACTCTGTTCTTTATATTTTGCTGCCACACTAATGGAATCCCTGAATTTACTCAGTCTTTCTGCCAACTGCCATGTCCGTGGAGGAGCAATGCAGCCGAGGAAGTCTAACCCCAAAAGAGAAATATCAGATAGAACACGCTGACATTTACACACTCCATTACATCTAAAGAATAACTACGAATAACAAGCAAAATAGCAAAGAGTTTTAATAGTGACATAGTAAAGACAGACTCTTAATTGATGCAGGAAGTTGGTAATTTTTTATCAAATGAAGACTTTGCAGCTTTCTGTTGTTAGTGTAGGTTGACATCTTGACAGTATTTCTTTTTCCTTAAGTAGATGTTCACTTTAAACCAACATTTAAAACTTAAAATAGCAAGTATTGTGCTTTCCATGGTAATATATTGCTTTTAACATTTGAAAGCCATATAGTGTGCTGTTAAGGAATGATACCATTAGTTGAAAAGATCCACCAGCTCAGGTTAGCCAGCAAATTGTTCTTTTTAGTAGATGCATCTATACTTAGATAGTTGGAAAAAAGAAATGATGTTATTTGTTAGTACCATTTCAGTTCAAATGTACTTGATGCTGGTATTTCAAGCTGAGAGCTTTTGTATTTGAAATAAATGGAACTGGAAACACATTCGCTGTAGGAGTAACTTTTACCTATTTTAGAAAAATAACTATGAAGCTCAAGGGAGGTTGTGTCGTTTGGTAGTTTTCTTTTTTAATTTTTCAAATGCTGCAAATTTTGTACCTTTTTCCTGTGTTAGAGCTAACAATGCATTGATGTTCATTTTGATAAATTATGACTATCCTTATTTGTAGGAATACTATTTTATTGGTTTTATTGGTGCTATTTTATTTTATACTCTTTTGCTGCTAAAGCTCCATTTAACAGCTATCTAGATTTCTCTTTCCATTACTCCTACTGGACATTAGTTTCAGAACTTCACTGATTATTAGAGATGTCCTTCATGTTTCCGCACCATACTTATGGTTAACGCTAACTTTGTCTTTTTGCTTAAGCATCTCTTCTTCCAATTTCTCATATGTATATTTGGAAAAAATAGCTGCATCTTCTCAGCCTTTGTTTTGCTTGGGTCAAAGAAATCCCAGTCTTTAAAAAGACTTTTAAAAATTCCTAAGGCAGGTCATTTGCTGCCCCATCCATCTGAGGAGTTTTCCTTTTTACCAATATGACTTTTTTTTGTCTTAAAACCAGAGATAATAGAATTGTACCATTACCTAGCTAACTTCTGTTCTGTACTGTGCACCTACAGAGCTGGTGTGTTCATCTGACTTCTGTGTAATGTTTTTCTTTGCATAGAACTTCATTAGGTTTGCAGAAGGAGACTGAAGTGCCTTCTCTGCTTTATTTTCAAAGATGTAGTTGTTTGGTGCCCAGATAGTTCCTAGTTAACATGTTTCAGCCTTGTAGCAATTATGTAGTGACAATTAGCATTTCAGATATTTCTGTATATTCCATTGACAGTCTCTGAAGTGTCTATGGAAAATGATGATTATAAGCCCATCAAAATAGCTTATAATTGCTTTCCTGCCTTTCTTTTTTTGAAAGAAAGAAATATCATAAAAAGCATGATGATGCATTATTCAACCATACTTTTTCATATTCTAAATACACATTGATGGCCATTCTCTCAACTTATGTTGTTATCATTGCACAGAAAACTGGTTTATTTCCAAAGTGTGTCCTGAGACTCCTCTTGGTCTACGTAGTCCAATTGACCAGTAATCTCCATATCAGGAGTAACGTGATCCCGAGTCCTTTCTGCCACTTCCAGGCCACGCTCAGCTCCTGCCTGCACCACCTCATATTGCTGTGAATCAGCCTTTTTTAGAGCAGGGTGGCTGGCAGGGAGCACAGAATTGTGGGGTTTTGCTGCAGCCATGAAAACTTAGAATACTTCTGTGGAAACCAGAGAATAGATCAGTGTCAGCCTCGTCTGCAAGAGCCTTATTCAGATCTGGGCCCCACGCCAAAGCTCATGTCGTTTCATTCCTTCTCCCTTGTAATGGATAATAGCACTGCTGTGACCAGTTCTGGAGGGGCTTTTATTTTTAAAGTATGGGCTGAAACTCTGCCACAGGATCAGAGATACTTTAGATGGTCAAACTCTGTTCTGTTGCATGAAGCCAGTTACTGATTTCTTAACCTTACCATGAATTTTCCTTTATTTGTTAGTTAGTATGAGACCACTAATAAGCAATAATGAATTAGTTTAATAGGCACTATATATGTTGTCATATTACTAATTTGTACTCTACTGTTATTTAGACAAGGATAGGCTATTTCTTTTTTTTTTTTCCAGTGTTTCTATTGTATGCATATAAAAATTAAGAAAAACCTCATACTTTGGTAAATCATAGGTATTTGTACATGGATGTTTGGAGGTTTCCTAGATCAGGGTACAAACATTTCTTAGAAATAAGGTGGGAATATTCTGTGAGAGGCTCTGCATCGATGAGGATGAAACCTGGCAAAATTTTCTTCAGTTTTGGAGAGACCAAGATGTACAAGATTAAATACTTATAAATATATTAAGTATATTGATTTCAGAGAGATATAAATATTTACTTATAGAGATATTTTAAGGAAAAGAATTACTGAATTTTAAAGAAAAGTTATTATTTTTTTAGTGTTTATTTAACTTTCTTCTGGAATTTTACCAAATGTCTCTCCCTGTTACATTTGCTATAAGGTGTTAAAAAACCCCCTAACCCACAGAAAGGAGACAATTTTTTATCAAGTTACCAGGTTTTTAGAGTGCTTACTCTAGAGTTGCCTCTGGTAGCCTCCTGGTGTCCTGCCTCTTAATTTCTCTGAGCCTTTCGTTATGGGGGAACTCGCTCTTTTATCCAAGCAATTTGGTTTTTCACTCATGCATCTTTCTTTTGCAGTGCTTGTTTCCTGGGTAATTGTCTCAAATTCAGAGCTGGGGAGGGATGTGAGAATCTTTCCTTTACCAACCCCTCGCGCTCACTGCGGGTGGAAACTCTCTAGCTCCAAATTAGCCAAGTCTCCTTTCCGTAGCACCATGACAGGTTTCCTGGGCAGGTGAGGGCCCAGCAGTGATATTCACAGCCAGGTTTCACAGGTGTGCTCTACCTGCCACCTGAGCCAGCAGCTGGGTGTCATTGCTTTGCTGGAGGTGAGGTGATCCTGGTGCAGCGTGGCACGGAGACATTCAGTGAAGAGGTGGGTGGGGTGTTGCTTCACGCACCCAAGTTGTTAATCATTGCTATAATTTGTGGGCAGAGTTTCTGAAAGGTGTTTTCTATGGTGCCTGGGCTACAAAATGCAAGTAGCAGAGCTCTGCAGTAAGGGTTAAGCCAGCTGTACCAAAATCCTTGCTGACCTCAGGACAGCTGAACAGGGAGAGTCTCCTTGTGCTGTCTGGAGCCACTCTGCTTCCTGAGGCTGCGGGAAAGGGAGGGGACGGGAAGGGAACATGACTGCCAGTATCTTCTCCTGGGAGGCTGCCGAGAGGAAGTAGCTTTAATTTCTGTGGATGGCTCAGCAGTTCCCAACCTTTCCAGCCATCTTTCTGGGAAGCACCGTGCTGTTTCTAGGCAGTCTCAGGAGGAGAGTCTGTGGGGGTCTTGTTCTGGATTTCCCTTGTTGGGAAACCTGGCTAGGAGCTGCACAGAATTGTTTTGGGCCCCAGTAAGCATATCTATATTGGGATGTGTAGGCTTCTATTTTATTTTGGGCTGTTATTTTGCCCTTGATTAAATTTTCCTCCAATCCTTCAGCTGGCGTGCACAGTCTGTGCATGGGACAGCTGCCTGGGCATCCACAGGGGGAGAAAGTGGCCGTGAACAGACTGGAGTGAGGGACGTCTCCATGGCAGCTCCTTCCTTCCTTCCCTGCTGGGTGACAGAAGAAATGGATCCTCGGGTCCCCATAGTCTGAAGCTGTGGTTTATTAAAGTAAATTACTTTTTTTTTTGAGTTATTTATTATTGTGCTTTTGCTCAGTTATCAAATTGGAAGCAAATGGTGGAAGAATTTGCTTTGCATGTAAATGAGAAAGACTGAAACCACTTCTCTTTGCTGTGGCACTTTGTATACCGTTTCCTTAAGCCCAAATGGCTCATCTTGCCATAATGAACTTGAGTATGTCTTTTCACACGAGTAGTTTCAGTGACTTTAGTGAGATTTCATGCATTAATAAGCAAGTGAGATTTTACCTTTGAGAGCACCAAATCCTTTTGGAAAAATCTTATAATGTTTAAGTAGAAAAGAAACCAAAGAATTTATAGATTAATGACTCAAGCCTACAGAACCTAAGGGAGGATTTTCATAGATTCTTTTAAACATCTGGTAACATTTTGCATTAATGTTATGTTTACATGGGGTTAATAAACTGAGCAGCAGTAATAGGAATTGTAGGGAAGTAAGCAAAGTATAGGGCACAAGGCAGTAGAAATCACCCTTATTAGCAGTTTATCAAGCAGTTACTCTCAAACAGTCTGTAACACTTTATTAATGTTTTAATGGACATGTTAATAATTATTCCTCTTTATAAAGAATTTTAAAATGGAATGTCCCTGTAAAACATGATCATGTATCCTGTCACATTTGGGTGCAGGAATAGGATTTTTGTTCTGTGTTCTAGAGTTTGTCCAAGCATCAGTAAAATAAGTCTTTCCTATTGTATCTGCCAAACATAACCAACATAACCAAAATAATGTGATCTTTCTTGACCTATAAATATACTAAATATATTTTGTATAACACTCTGCAATCACGACTTGAGTAAATATCCTATAATTCTGGTTGAAAAGGAGGCAGGCTACCTGCTTTCTGTTTAATTACCTTCTCCAGTTAATACCAAATTCAATGAAAAGCTGCTAATCCACCACCACAGACCTTAGGTTAGATTTTTAAAGCAGTATTTATTGGGAATAAACCAGCACTACAGGATTTGGCCCTCTGTGGTGACACAAATGGTGTATTTCAAAATGGGCAAACGTAGAACAGGAAAAGCAGATCACATTTGAGAGGGTCGTGCTTATATAAACTTGTTTGTTAGGGGAATTAATTTTCAGTGATTTATTACTGCACTTGTGCAACATATAGCACAGAAATACACGAGCCTGTTTGCGAAAGCTGCACAACTGCTGGTGGAAGAGCGGGGCAGAGTGGGGCCTTTTTTTACCCTCTCTGTTACAAGGATGAGCAGATGTTAAGCAACACTTCACTATTTTATGGTTGAGATTTATAAAGGCTAGCAATATGTATTGAAAAGTCTTTAGGTATGTTTTCTGTTAGAGACTGATAAAATAAATTAATGACATCTGGAATCTTAAAGAAAATTGGAAAGTGCTTCATTTAAAGCAGCAGTCATAAGAGCAAAATTAACATGCAGAACATTGATGTCTGGTTCCTGAAAGGATGTATGTATGGTGTTGTAAATGGTTATCAATGTATAGGAAAAGGAGAACTTGTTTTAAAACAACTGATTAGGGAAGTATTATATGAATCACTAGGAGAAAAGGGAGAAGTTAACTATATACTTCAGAAGTGCAGCAATTCAGCCTACAATAATGAGAACTTCTTTAAAAGAGTGAAAATTTAAATAACTTACCTTTGATACCCTCTCCTTGAGTAATAATTTTGCATGATTTCTACAAAAATGGTCTTCTCATAAGCAATCTATGAATATGAGAAACTATATCATTAATTTTTTCACTCTTTGTAACATTTCTAATCATCATTAATGGCCTCCATTATTATTCAGTTATTCTGTTTTAGAAAAGCCTGCCAGTTATGCCAAGTTATGTAGGGATAGATGAGATTCTATGGAAGTTTCTTTGCCAGATACTAGAACAATGAGTGGCCATTTGTTCCAGATTCATAGAATCTGAGAAGCATGGAATCATTCTGGTTGGAAAAGACCTTTAAGATCATCAAGTCCAACCAATTCAGAACACTTTATGACTGGCCAGTAGCATCCCAGGCTGTGTCTACAAGCAAGAACTTTTGAAACACAGAATTATGAAATAGAGACTCAAAAGGATGTCATTCTCACTATTCTTGAGTTTATTTTTTTTGCAACTGTTTGGTGTAGTGCCCAAGCAATCTGTGATTAGCTTTGTCATAAAGACTAAATCCGTGGGCTTATTTTTGAAATCTCTCCTACTACTTTCTACCCAGCACAGTTGCTGGAATTCCTTTTTGACAAGAATTTTCATTTTCCCCATTCACAAGCACACACCCTGTCAGGATACTGGGGAACTGATTTAAATGGTTATCAGTGTCACTGTAACACAGAGTCATTTTCCATAGCCTTTTTTTCTCACTGGCTAAGGATATGCTGTCCTTATTTGCTTAATAAATGGGCAGTTAAGGATCTTCATTTTTTATGCTTGCTGAGCATTCATGTTTTATTATTATTTTATTCTTACTATTTATAGATTTTACATTAACATTTGATGAATTTTCCACATAAATGGCAATGCTTGATGTAATTCATATCACTCTTAATATGTACAATTTGCATATATTATCCCAAGCAATGACCTAGTAAATGAATTAAATAAGCCTTGGTAATAAGAATGACATATCTCAGCCCATTTAGACAACAAAAGCCAATGCCTCACTGAAGCAGGGCAGTATTGAGAAAACACAGACACCATCTCAGAATACACTATATATTCTAATTCATCCCAACCTCTGTTGCAAAGACACAAACACCTTCAAAGAATGAACCAGTGTGTGAAATAAACTAGTTAAGTGAGCACAAATATAATTTTAACATACTCTTGAAGAACAAATCCTCCAGTGAGTTGTATGTGGTTTTTATTAATTTTGAACCTAAAAACATTAATTATATAAAAGCAACAGTGAAAGAATTATAATTGCTTGCATTGTGCAAGCCATGCTGGGCTCCTAGCTGTTCTTCCTTGAGGAGCTGACACCAAACAACCATTTATGCAAAAGAGACTTGCAAACTGCTGGAGTGATGGAGCAGGAGTGTTAAACAGATTCTAGGAGGTTTCTATATGTCTGCTTTACCTGATAACATTCCTGTTGCCATCCATTACACTAGGGAACTGTTACCCAGCTAGGAAAATGCATCTTCTGAAAGCTGTAATGGGATCCATTTGGATTGTGTAGCTCCTGTAAGATTTGCTGAGACAAGATAATAATGAAGACTTATAACATTCCTGCAAAAAAACTACTTTCATATGACTTGAATATTATTAAGGAAGCCTTTATTCCTTTAGTGATCATTCAATGTTAATATTAATTTAATATATTATTAAATCTCTCTGTTGTGGTCATGCTTTTGTTTTTATTTTCTCAGTGATTCATATTTAGGCTATTGGACTTGATTCTGGTTTCTCACAGATTCTTACATTAGCTTCACGGGAGCTATTTGTGATTTACATTAATTTCATGCTATTGGAATTATTCCCAGCGATCTCATTGTGAGGTTTTTTTCCCTGTCCTTACAATTGTTCTTTGCTTTCCCTTTGGCAACTATGGAAATGTTAGACTTTGCCTACACAGATTAATTATTTCAGGCTAAACTTTTTTGTTTTGATGAGAAAGAAAGTTGTGCCTGTACAATGAAGCCATTATACCTGCAGTATATTGAGAAAATGTGTTTGTACATTTATCCCAGTATAACTTTGTTTGGTGAAATAACTTCAGTGTGATGTTCTATGGTCTATTTTTTTTACTAGACCACCCAACCTTCCAACACTACTCTGCACCCTCGCAGTTAGATCAGTGATTGGAAAGAGACATTTATTCATTACAAGTTGTATTTGATGGGTGTGCCAGTCTATTTCCCTGGGTGCTCTTGATAAAACTTAAACCAAAAACACAATCAAGACAAAATGGGTAATAACTCCTTCAGAATTTCAGGGGAACATCACGAACACCCTTTGAAAGCCAGCATGTTGGGGTTTTTAGGGTTGGCTTTTTTTTTATTAGGGCTCAATTCCACATAAAGAGCCAGCTCACGTTTGAATCCTGTTCTCCTCAACCATCTAGATGAAGAGGCAGCTTATTCTGGGAAGGAACAATCCCAATCTATTTTATAGCAAAGGCAGAAGCTTTTCTACAGCTGAAAACCCCATATGGAGAACGCTCTACTGCCAAATTCCTATCTATTAAGTTGAATTGGATCCAGCATATGTGGCTCCCCTGATTACAGTGCTGACCAAAATGTGTGAAGAGAAATGTGTTCTTTGAAACAGACAGCTCCTAAGACAATTTGGACTTGAAGGCTTATAAAATTCAAATTCCACCTGGATACATGTAATCGCCAAGGGACAAAACCCTGAGCTCTATCGTTTTATGCTCCTGCTAAGATGTACTGCCTACCAGAGAGGAAAGCTTTTGCTCTATTCTGCAGTACCAATTTCTCTAGCTCATTTTAAAGTGTAATTTAAGCCTCTTTTTTTTTTTTTTTTTTTATCTTTCACTGTGCTTCTCTGATGACAAAACCAGTTTTCTAACTCCCAGCTGCTGGTAGGGTACATGCACTGTTCGATCCAGGGGTAAGGCTTACGTTAGACACTTGAACCAAGTTCACTTGGGAGTGGGTAGCTCAGAATTGCTTCATTATGGACAGTTCAATGCAGAATGCAAAACCTTTTCAAGAAATGGAGTGGATACTTGTGGGTAGCCAACCTTGACCTACACAGCAGCTGTATTTGTACTCAGGGGAGGTAGCTTATAGCTGGGTCTGCTCAATCTCCATGCACACCTTTGACTGGTCATATTAGGCTGGGTCACTGGGCTGAACAGCTGTATTTATCAGAAAAGCCCGACTAATTTTGTCATCTCTGAATCCTCCTTACTAGATCTCTGAGTTGATGGTGAAAGCAACCCAAAAGCAATGTCTTAACTAGCATTGAATAGACAGAAGATATGCAACTGGTTACACCAGCAGCTGCATACAAGCAGGGAGCCTCTATGGGCAGTGTACTGCTGACTCTGGGTTGGGAGGAGGGCTGCTTAGGGGGAGCTGTACGTGCCAGCTGTGCCAGAGTAACACAAAGTGATCCAAGACAAATTCCAACAGTTTGGTAGCTACAGCAGAGCACCTGGCACGTTGTACCTCTGCACCACATTGACATCATTGTATGTGCACATTTCCTTTGTGTCCAGCATCCAGGTCAACAGTTGATCTTGCTCAGCTAACAAACCCTGTCTGGACAGTAGCACCTTAAGGCTTTAAGCTTCCTCTTGGTTTTACGTATTGGTTTGAGACATGGAAGCCATCAGACAGATAGGTACCTGCTTCAAATCAGTGTGTCAGCCAGGAGCAAATAGACTGCCTGTGACTAAGGTGTAGTCACTAGAAGAGAATCTGAACTGTTCCGGTGTCCTGGCCAGTGCAGAGATGGGGCGACAGCATTCTCCTGTATTGCTACTCCATTTATAGTGTCAGGTTTATGGAAAGTCTTTGAGAGTCAGTGGGATGTAGGCATTTAACCTGCTTAAGTACTTTTGTAAATCCCTTTGGACATCCACCTAAACTGTTAGGCAACAGAGAGCTTTACATTTTCAAAGGCAAAGTAAGGACATTAAGTAATTAGCCTCCACAATGTTTCTGTGATATGTTATCATTATATGGAAGAGGAGACTGACATGAAGGAACTATGGTTACATGGAGATGTACAGAAATATGGGAACTCTTGATAATCTGTCCTATGGTTATTTTCTTCATGTTATTCTGCCTTACTGTTATTTGTAGATGATTAAAGTTGGATCCATAGACTTCCTACTCAAATGAAATCTCAACTCTTACTCACCTGCCATCCTGTTAAGAAAATATAATAGAAAATAAGGACATATCTCTTGTGTTTTCTCAGGTTTCAATTGTTTCCAAAGGCCCAAGCAGCATGGAAAAGTGGTTAATAATGCACTAACACTGGACAAAATCTTTCACAAAGCATGAGTCTTTGAAAGATTGCTTTTTGATGCGATGTGCAAAAAACTTCTTTTTTCTTTCTCTTTGCTTTTTTTTTTTTTTCACTCTGCCTGACTCCATTGACAAAATCTCTGTGATAACAATGTAAGTTTGAGGATTTAGGTACAAAGTGAAGAGCAGCAGTTATATGCCAGTTTGTTTTTTTTTAAGTGGAGAAGTGATTACACAGATACCAGCTGGGCACTAGAGTTTAGTATGTGTCCTCTGTAGTCTTGAGCTCAGCTTTAATAAATCAGTGAGAGCTGCGTGTGTATTCATTGAGCAGAGATGTGGGGAGCAAAGCCAGACAGAACTTGGGAAAGACATTGAATAATTTTCCTCTCTTTGTCATTAGCATTCCATTCTTACAAATACTTTATGACTAATTTTAACTAATGGTAATTTATTTTTGATGTCTTAGCTTAAGGGGCACCTTAGAACTTTTGTTATGAATTATTTATTTGTAATAATTTGTTTGCAAAGCCTTTATTTGCTGGGCACTGTACATCTGGCTAGGAGAGGGAGTCACTATCTTAAAGGATGACGTTGGAGACAGCACTGGTTGTCCAGCCCAGTAGTAGCAGAAAGAGAATTGAGTCCCAGTCCATTACTCTAAGCATGGGATCGTCCTGTGTTTCCAGTCAGAAAGCTGACACTTATTTTTTTCTTACTAATTATTTTTGGTATACTGCCTATGTGGTGCTATTTAGGGTTGAAACCTGGTCTGTAAAATTCAGGTCTGTTTTCCAGCTTTGCCAGTCTACTCTTGCTGCTCATTCAGCCTGGAAAGTCATTTCCCCAAAGATCTTTGGACTCATTTCAGGTTCAGAAAACTTGGATTTCGCATTGCTCCCCCTACCTATTTTTGCTCAATCCCTGTGCTTTCCCATCTTGGACTTGCATTTGCCCAGGAGAACCAGAGAAAGTTAGCTTTTTCTGAGCCATCTGTGCAACAGTAGATAATATTGTCATCAAGACACTAGTGGTATTGCATTGCATTTCATCACTCAGGCAGTGTCTGTTCAATGTTCATCCTGTGCTGTGTTGTCAGCTCTAGGCACGTGACTTCATTGGACTTTAAGACGTGATCAGGAAATGGCTTTGTGGGTTTCTGGATACAGAGGGCCTTTTTGTAACGCTGAAGTGCTCAGCAACTTTTAATGGTGCATCCTAAAAATAGTTGTTTAAAAAGCAGAGGTGCAATGACAACATATTAGTTTCAATTCCCATTTTTTTTTAAGTGATACACAAATAGTGACTTAGGTGAAACTCTGTCTTCACTGAAGTCAGTGGCAGAACTTCAGTGGCTTTACTGAGGCCAGGATATACTGGTGCAGTCCTACTCACCTAACTGGTTGACAGCTAGTAAGAACTAATATCATACTATTTTTCAAATGTCACTAATTTAAGTATAACTAAGTTTTACCATAAAATGTAACATGCAAATATCTCTGATTGAGGAAGATCCCTTACTCTTAGTTGTGAGCTTAAATGATCCTAATATTCAAATATATGGCAGTATTTATAAGCAGTGGAGCAGAACTTTGAGAAAGTTATGGCTGGTATCTGAGAGCTGTAACATTTACAAACATTAAATGAACAAAACCATATATTTTTAGGCTTGCCATTCCAGACCCGTGAAACTTATCTGAAAGGTTACGAGACAAGGGACTGAAAATGAATCTGTTACACAATTGCTGCAGGGAGTTGCTGAGCACAGTAATTAATTGCTGGTGTATTCATTTGCAGCAGGAGGAGCAGCAGAAGGAAAATATCTCATTGAATTTAGAATTGTATTTATTCATGTATGCACTGTGGTGTTACAGCACAATTACTATCTGACACATTGGGAGCGGACTTGTGCTCTGTTAGTTGATTCAGCTATGTGCTATTATTGGGTGATCTGCTACAAAAATGCACAAAACCACTTATTTTCAGAGATGCATGTAGGATTATAATTGATGCCTCACAGATCTCAGCCTGGCATTCTCAAAGCCCAGCAAGAGAAGAAGGAAGCTCAGCTTGGCACCATGTATGGTTGGTGTCCAGCCCCCTAAACTGCTGCTGTGTCCACAGGGGCAGGTAGGGGAAAATCTTGAGTTCCCAGGTCAGCAGTCTCTAACAAGGAGCTCTGTTTTTTTTATCTGTGTCTGGAAGGAGACACGGGTGCAAGCCGGTCTGTGCTGCTTTCCAGTTTCCAGTGCAGTGTTGGCACCAATCCACAGGCAGCCGCTCATCCAGCATTCCTGGCTACAGGATCATTTCAGCAGCTATATAATATGTCAGCCAAGAGGAAGCAAGAAGGAAAAGGAAAGTGGAGTTATGAAGTTAAAACCAAGAAAATAAAAATTCCAGGCAGCTGTAGTGAGGCAGTGGCTGCTGGTGGGGGTAATAGTGTATTTAGTGAATCTCCTCCATGCTTTCTCATAAAACCTCATTAATCTTATTGAGAGATTTCATTTTCCCCCTGAATTGTATATTATTGTTTGCATCAAGCCTGTGAAAGCTGACGTGGCATCACCTGATGAAAAGGTTTTTGAGGACTGGATATGGACTAAGTAGTGACTGTAGGCAGAACCGTCATGAGGACGTGGTGTGCAAGTGTCACCATCCCAGGAGTGAGAGAATACTGTGTGTTTTGTGTCTCAGTAACCAGTGCCAGTTGTAATCCCGACCCCACCAAGCTCAGCCGTGGAGTGTCGTGGAAGAGCAGAGATGGGGAGGTGCACAATCTCTACCCATGCACCAGATGCTGTATCCAGGAAGAAATGGAGCATAGCCCACCCTGCCACCTCAGAGCAGGTAAAGGGAGAAGGCAATGGGGACAGGGCTCTTCCTGTTCACAACGTTGTCACTGCACGTGCTGAAGAGCTTGGTCCTGTCCTCTTCCTGCAATGAGCCCTGCCCTGCCCTGCCCTGCCCTGGAGCAGCCTCATGGGTGCCAACCTGGTGACTTATAGGGTAAGGTTACTTTACACAAACAGGCAGCAGAATCAGGTTTGTAATGATTTTTCCTGAAGATTTTAAAAATAAACCAACAGCTTCCTCTAGGCCTTTTAAACCAACAGCCGAAGTGAGCACGGCGTTAACCTTTCTTTCCTATCAGGCTGATGAAAGAAAGAAATGGAAGCGATGACAGGATTATATTACTCTATTAATATGACAGATTCTAATTTGTGAGAAGAAATGAACCTCATTCAGTGCTTTATTACTTTTAGAAATTCTAAAATCAATGCAAGATATGCCATAAACATCATTCTTGGCAGGCACTCATTGAGGTAAACATATAACTCAAAGATATCTTGAACTGAATTCTGACCAATTTAGCAAGTAATAAGCAAGGCAGTCTGTGATAAGAACATTAAAAAGAAGAGACAGTAACAGAGCTATGAACAGATGGTATCCATAAATAATGTTGAAATAATAATAATATTTTAAATTTATATATGATGCCTTTCAGTCTGGAAAATCCCACAATGCTTTACAAAACTGAATTTAAAACACAAACTTAAACTGGAATGCAGCATATCTGGTGTGAAATATGACAGTTGTGTGAGAGCCCAAGCAATGCCAAGTCATTTGGGACAAGAAGAGAATAAGAATTTTAGCTCATTGCTGCTGCAGCAAGCTCTTGGATTGAATTTTATTTCTTTCCTCTCCTCTAATCTATTTAATCTATCATCACCAATAGTATCTGGATATTCTGCCATAATACATCACTATTATCCAGAAAGACCACTCTCCCTACTGTTCATGGTATCAGATGCGATGTTGATTTTATTTATTAAAAACTCAAAATGATCAGCAATTTTGCTTTCTCCTATGCAAAAAGTGACATTCTTGGCAAAAATATCTCCCAAGGCCAAGCAGTGACAGTAGTTGGTACATCCATGTGTGGGGAATATTAACTCCTACGTCAGTCTGAATTCTGAAACCTTTGTCTTTCGCTGCAGAACATAATTGCTCCTTCCAAACACTTATGTAGCTCAGCCTAACTTGAAGCTGTCTTCTGATCTCAGATAAACCCAGGCAATCCTTCTGGCTTTAGTGGGATTATGCCAACATAAGTGAAACTAAAATTCACCCCATGGTATATGAGAGTTGATAGGTGCATAAGGCACTCGTGTGACGTTGAAGGCTGCAATGGAAAAGTGCGGGAGGATGAGAGGGAAAAATCATAGGCTGTGTACACAGAGCAATGGAAACTATTTCAGGCAGCTCCAGCCCCTACATTCTGTGTAGTCCCTGCACAGGGAGAAAGATGTTGTGTGATAGCCTGGATATTTGAGTGAATAGACTGTATTATAGCAATAATATAAAATAGAAAATGTTGAATACTTCTGAATGATGAATGACACAATTTATTTGTAGGAATGCTGAAGACAAACCAGGAAGTAGTGGTGGTTAAAATTAATTCCTCTTTAATACTTTCCCATTGAGGTCTGTAGGAATCACAGCCAGCGTCTTCCCATTCAAGCTCACATTTTTTACGATGGCACCTGCAAAGACTCTTTATATCAGATGAGCTTTATATCAAGCTTATGGTTACTGTCCTGGAAATAGTAGCAATACTTCAGGATACTGAAATACCCTGGAGTACTGGAGCATTTCTTCAAAATGGGGGTTTTCCTTGTACAAACAGAAAAGGAGGTTGGAGACAGGGCTTTATGTGAAATTAACTTTTTAACTCTCCTGAAAAGCTGTGCGAGCTTGCACTCATTAAGCATTCGTAGCTTTCTAAAAATGAGCTGGATGTAAATAGCTTTCCTTCACAGGATTCCTATGCTGGCACTCCCTGGTGCCCACGAAGGGTTTCCATGAGGGTGTGGGACTCAGGTGTGAGCAGATTTACTGTGTGTGTTTGTGTGTGTGGAGAATAAAGACAGCCTGCCCTGGGAGGTATCACCAAACCAGCACCTGTGTGTTGCCATGAACTGTTGTCACAGCTCCTCTTGGCAGAGCATTCAATCTGCATTTTGATGCAGATGATAATTTAGATAGCAAAATGAGCTAATATGTTGCACAGTAGTACTGGTGGCTCGCCAGCATCCCTTCCACTAAGAGGAAGCTGAAAGGTCAGTGGACCGGACGTTGCTGTACTCTCAGAAGCATTTGTTAAAATATACTGGGCAAAGTCTTGTCTTATATAAATTATTCAAAATTATATTATTCTATAAAATATATTAATAATATATAAATAATATAAAAATATATTATTCTATAAATTGTCTTGTCTTACTGGTTCCACTGGAACCAGTTTGCTTCTATTGTTTTTCAGTCAAACTCTTTGGGTTTTTGGTGTTTTTTTTGGATTGAAAGTAAGGAAAGGGATGCAGAAATTACATTGTCACATACATAGCAAATAGTAGCATAGGTATAGCTTCAGGTTACTCAATAGCTATTTTGAACATCATAGAAAATAGAGTTTTGTTGTTTATTACATATAAGTTACATATTGAAAAGTCCACTCTTCACCCAGCATGTCTCTATTTTGCAGGAAATATGAGTCTTTGGCTTAACTGTGGCAATTTGTGCAGGAATCCTTGGACTGTCAGCTTATGTGACAAACTGTAACTCATACTTAATTCTTATTTGTACCAGCTGGATGTTTGTATAAGCTTTCACATACATACATGCGTGGACTCATTAGTGGTATCTGACACTGCTGCAATATTTAAAAGGTTTTTCAGTTCTCAACCTGCTTTTGGGAGACACTGGCCAGTCCCCTGCTCATTTGTTTCCATTTGCATTTTGGGCTTTTACAACACAATGGATTTATTTCCTGATTTTACTTTTGCAGTTGCATATCTGCAATGCATCAGACTTTAGTTGAAAGTTTAAATTAGAATTTATTTTTCAAACCTAGAGGATTGTGTGGGCAGAGTTGACATTACTGTCAGGTCTTCTGTGTCACCGTTTCATGTCCTTGAAGCTGGTGTCTGTAAATTGTTACCGACAAGAAGTCTCCATGTAGGCTCTGTACAGTGAGCCTGGTGACCTCAGTCTGCCTTCTGGTGGGCACATGTCTGTGGCTAAAGAGCCTGTCACTACAACTGACATCCTTATCAGCAGTCTGCACAGAGAGCCTGAGCTTGGAGTGGATGTGGAGATACAGCACATCTCCATGCCACCGAGACAGGGAGCTGGCACTTGGTGTTCTACTCCCAGATCCATCAGGCTTGGAAAATGTGGTCCAGAAAACACCTTCCTGTCCTTCTGGGAGCCAGTGTGGGTTCAGAAATGGGGAAGCTGCTTTCACGTGGAGCTGTATCTCTGCTAGTAGAGCTGTGCTGTATTGTGGAGATGTGCCATGTCAGGTTGGTCCTGTGGGCCACTGTCCACGTGGAATCCCTTGGGGATACTGACTTCTTTGAAATGTTTTGGGTTTGGGTTTTTTTTTCCACTTGAGCTGAGGCAAGAGGAAGAGAAACTGTGTTTAGTTTAGCCTTGCTGCTGTCTCTACTCTTTATTTCTGTTAATACAGCACTTTGCTTTTCAAGCCAGTCAGTGTGGTAAGATCCTCAAATGCTAAATTTGTATGAAAGCAGACACCAAAACCTCCCAATTTAAATGCAGTTTAATCCAGTTTATAAGAAATGGGTCATTCAATAGCCTGTTTCCTGAGTATTGTGTTAGCTGTATTTTGTCCACAGCCTTATCTTTACCATACAGACTTCCAGTTTTTAGGAAAAAGGTTTGCAGGTCTATCTACAGGTATTTAAATATTTCTGGCTGTTACAAAAATTCAGCACCAGCTGAAATTAAGAAAAAGGTCTGAACACTAAACATTACACTGTTGCTAACACAACCACTTTACGTAAATTCCCTCTGGATGATTTCTTTTCTCTGTGTTCTGGAGGGTGACATTTTTCCTCACCATCTGTGGTGAGACCACAGCGAGCTGGTTGACCACAGTAACTGCTGCATGTCGTTCTGCTCACTGCAGATTAGGAGCACGGGAGGTATCTCTTGCTTCTCTTTTTCTTTTCTTTTCTTTTTTTCCTATTTCTCACTTGCAGAACAACTGAAAAAGGACAAGGCTGAGATATTTCCTGAATGTTGCATTGTGCCTTGCCCTGCATGGTGTGCAGAGGAGGCAGGGAGAGAGGATAAAAAGAGCTGTTGGACTTGACTCTTGTGTCACCCAACTGCGCAGAAAACAGAGGGTCAACAGAGACCAGGGCTTCAAAACAGTGAGACTGGGGGAGGCAGAGCTGTCAACCCTTCCAGCACCAGCCTGAAGAATAGTTGCTGCTCTGTATTTCTGTTTCTCTTGAGAAAAGTGCTTTTTACAGTATGAAAAGCATTCTATAAATATTCTGTGTTTATCATTTGTCTAGAGCTTATTTGATATGCTGAACTTAGATCAATAAAATGAGAAAAAGGAGAAAAAATACCCAAAGATAAAAGAAACCGAGAGCTGTGCATTCCAGAATAAACACAGCACTCCTTGAGGTGGTAGAGGCACTGTTTGTGTGGGGCTTCCCTACAGGGGTTCTTGCACATCCAGTAACTTTGTTTGTATTTTGTAAATTAGCAGATGGTTCTTTGATACAAAGGAGAAAGTGTTCCCACATCAGATCGAGTATCTCTCTTTCTTTCCCCCGCTCTGATATTAAACAAATCTTAGAGGAAGACACAACCACAGTTGCTAAAAGTAAAGGGGAGATGGGGCAAAGAAAAAATAGAAGTTAACTGTAAAGTTCAATTGATGCTGACTACAGTAAAGCAAAGAATATGACTGACCAGAAGATATTCTCATTTCCAGCTTTTCTGAGCTGTGCTCCAGGACACCTAGGGTACAGCCAGGTCAGTTGGCGTGACCTTTGTCATTGTTTCCTTCCCACAGAGGGTGCCTACATCTCATCCATTGAGGGGATTACTCAGATAAGTGTGTCACTGCTGAAGGGGGGGAATAATTTTGTACCTGCCATGTAACCATTTCAGAGAATTATAGAATCATAGGATCATTTAGATTGGTAAAGACCCTTAAGATCATTGGGTCCAACTGTTAACCTAACATTGCCAAGTCCACCACTAAACCGTGTCCCTAAGCACCACATCTACATGTCTTTTAAATCCCTCCAGGGATGGTGACTCAACCACTTCCCAGGGCAGCCTCTTCTAGTGCTTGACATCCCTTTTGGTGAAGAAATTTTTCCTCATATCTTCCCCTAGTGCAACTTGAAGCCATTTCCTCTTGTCCTATGGCTTGTTACCTGGGAGAAGAGACTGACACCCACCTCACTACAAACTCCTTTCAGGTAGTTGTAGAGAGTGAGAAGGTCTCCCCTCAGCCTTCTTTTCTCCAGGCTAAACAACCCCAGTTCCCCCAGTAGCTCCTCATAAGATTTGTGCTCCAGCCCCTTCACCAGCTTCATTGTTCTTTGGACACGCTCCAACACCTCAATCTCAGGGTGGAGCCTGTGTCTTACTTGATGATATATGTAAGCCATAGTGCCTGTTTACCAGAACTTGGGCTTGATCTTGGCTGGAGCCTCAAGACAGTAATCTGAGTAATGTAACAGCAATTAAATAAGATGCTTACAGACTCGATCTGGCTAAAGCATTTTCCACATTGCTCAAAAAACCCCTTTTTAATTGCTAGTCTGAAATTTCTTTGGAAATATTATTGCTGCAATAGTCAACTCTCCCCTCGTTTACTTGAAACCTTGTCTATACAGTCATCATGGTGATAAACTACCATGTGTTTCCTTCTGCTGGTGTGTGTAAAGTATATATATATATGTAAGTGAAAGTGTGTTCTTTGGGCAGGCCTTCTCTTTTTGATCTGTATTTGTACAAGACCTGGCATTATTTTGTCCTAGTTCATGACTGAACCATACAAGCATGACAGTACTGTAAATAAATAAATAGCTATTCTGAGGATAAAATTCCATTTACTTGCTGTTCAGCACTTTCCCCTACAGGTCTTGGCACCAAAAGTTTTGCATGAAAAAGAAGTTTCTCTGTCTTCTGCATCCATGTCTGGTCCCATGGACCTGACTGACAGTGTCAGTCATTGTCCTTGGCCCTAGTAAGGTAAGGGGTCCAATAGCTGTAATGTTTTAGAACAAAAGAGAAAATGTGTTCTTCTTCTGAAGCTTTGTCTGATATGTAGCTTGTGTCCAAAGGTAGAACAAATTATGGCTACTTTTTTCTTGAACACTGGGTAGCAATTAAGGGGAAAATTTGACTAAGTACTTAAGCAGAGACACAGAGGGTATGATAAAATCAAGATGGATTTAATGATCATTAACAACAGGTAATACTTGAAGCAGAGGAAAAAGAAATTAGGAAAAAAAATGTATTATATATAGGAAAAATATGTACCATGGAAAAATACATATCCAATACTAAACATGGGCACAAGCCCAATCCTTCTCATTTTATAATCACTGAGAGCAGCTCCATTGATGTCCAGGGCACTTGAAAGGGGTCCAGCTCCAAATCTGGCTTTTCTAACTCATGAATACTCCTCTTGAAATTAATAGGATTTCCTGAATTAGGAAAGTAAGACACATTTTTGGTAGTACAGCTCTTGCCCTCAGTACTTCATCATATATATGAGTTGAGAGAGGGCCCTTTCAAGGTAATACCTGTTATTGACAGGCATAAATTTATAGTGATGTTTTGGTCTGTTTTCTAAGGATGAGAGTCTTAAGACACATACAGGAAGAGAGTTTAACTATCCAGAGAAGTTAAAGGAATCTCCAATCTACCCTCTAAAGGTTCCCAGTATAATTCAGAGTATGCATGGGAGATAAATAATATATTGGGTTAATTTGCTCATTTTGAGTGTTTGATGACTAGTCCATCTATGGGCACTTCTCACTTCCTTCTTTGTATTTATCACCCGAGCATAACTGGGCGGTTATTTGTAAAGGGTAAATCAGATTTGAAAAATGAGAGCTCATCTCTGCACACTGCAGATCCACGTCCATTGAACAGTGCTGCTAGTTGAGGCAGGTTGCATAGCCTGTATGTTTTTTGTTTGATGAACATGTAAGACTTTTTCACTGAATACAGTGTATTCCAAACTAAAACACAGTTTCTGACTGTTCATTTGCCATACAACTGTGAAACTCATTTTCTGCGATCCAAAAACATGAACTGTGTAAAAACTTTGCATTTTTCATGAATATTCATTTAATATTTATAATTATTTTATCTTGCTTACATACTTCCCTTGCTTTCTAATACTCAAAACAGCTTTTTGGCAATTCATTTGAATTTGAGTAGTAACAAGTGGCATCTCCTATGAAATCTATTGCAAAGACAGCACATGGTTCTAAATTGCATAATAAAATAATTGTCTAGAACGGCGACACGTTCAGCAAAATGGCTCCACGTCTGCTTGGCAGGGGGAGTGCCTGTGTGCTTTTCAAAGCAACTAGTTTAGCACTCTTCATTTACAAAGAGGGAAGGGAGAGGAGAGAGAAACGCTACTCTGAGAACAGCTTGTCTCATGTTGACCTACTTTCTCCACCAATCTGCGTGCAGCCGGAGCTGCTGTTGTGTTGACACGACAGATCCAAGCTAAAGCAAACCCAGCAGAATCTGTGGCCTTAGAGATTGGCTCTGGAGAAGACAAAAGGCCTTCTGGGTTTGAAACGACTTTTGGACGTGCAGGCGCTGCAGGACTGGGATAGAGTGAGCTGATTTTCAAACCTGAGTCTCATGCCTCCTCTTCCCTGTGAGATCTAAAGTAGATTACGCTCACGTAATGAGGCCACTTTGCATCTAATCTCTCAGGTACATTTATCTCTAAAGGGTCTTCTTATCTGCATGGGGGCTGTGGTCAAAGAGCTGGATTTACTACTCTTATCAGCATTTTCTCTCTCCAGCCAGGAAAACACAGGAAAACGCAGGAAAAGGGGTGTGCCCATGAGAAAAGCAGGGATGCCCGTTTGTCATGCCTATATTTGATTCTCTTTTAGCCCCTAGAGATTATTTGCAGACGGTGCCAATTAGAGTAGCCATTAGAGCAAATGAGAGTAGCTGTAGAGCTCCCCTAATCTCATGCAGAGGGAAAAAGTTCTGCACAGAGCTGCAGACCAGGGAGTGGAAATCTTTTTTTGTATCTACATATCCATGCAGGGGTAAACACCTCATTATCTGTGCTGTTTGGAGATTGCTGGATTCTGAGGTTCAGTTCATGATCTTTGGGTTTTGTTTTTTACTCGCTATCATTAATTTTTGAAAGGACATGATTTTTTGATGTGCTGCACATCTGTAACTCCTGCTGCTTATAGCAGGAGGAAGAACTGCTACCTCTTGAGAAATAAGTGTAAAAAAATACATTGTGTCAATAAGCATCACCACATCACTTTTATCATTTCAACCTATGTTTTCACAGAGGCTGATCTGTACTTCACAAAGCAAATACTACTCCTTTGCCCCTGGAAGCCTCTCGTCCTTTAATGGAAATGAATAGAGTTTTATGCAGCTTGTTGCAGAAAACTCCAGTAATGTGGCTCTTCACCAAAACATCCTTTTTATGACTAGTTTTAACTTAAAGCAAGAACCTTATTGATTCTGAGAAGGAGAAAGACCCTAAAACTTTTGTTTTGAAAACATGACACCACTTCAGAGATTTCTTTTTACAAATCCTTTCTTTGTATCTCCTCTAATGAGGGTATTTGTGATAGGACACTGGTAAGATGCCTTGCCATCCATTTATTTATTTGAGTTCTAAAGAAATAGAGTTGACCTCGGTTTAGTAGAACAAGTAAAATAATGAGTCAAATCAGAGCCTTTAAAAAAGACCTAAATGAGGTCTAGTAGAAACTACTTACTGCTAGGTGAAATGTTACTGGGACTTTCTTGTACCCTGTTGCTGGAACCCTTGGGGAAAATTATAGCACAGTGTGGCAGCATGTGGACATAATGTGCACTAACTGCTGCACCCTGCCTGGCTCTGGGGCACTGTCATCCCACATCAGGGCTGCCTTTTTATAAACTGGCTTAATCTGCTTTTAAAGTGGATTAAACTGGGCACTCGTGGAGTGGACCGAGTCCTTGGATAAAGCTAGCACAGAGCACTAAGTGCAGTTATTACACTGAACTTCTTCCCCACAGAGATTTGTGTATTTTAAAATTCACTCAATAGAGTGGGTTCTGCTTCTTCCTAGGAACATGCAAGTGGGTGAAAGTTTGACATCTGCCATTCTGCTGAATCTGCATTTCTGGGGTAGAGGTTCTCCTCTCCACCCCATTAAGATTTCTCTGCTGTCATTGCCTATTGCTAAATGTTTCTTGGCTACCTGAACTTGCTCTTTGATAAGCCATGTAGGCCACTGTGGCAGGAAGCTTCATGGGCTGCTTTCACTGTCGTGCTGCTTGGTTTTGAGAGGCTGTGATCCAAGGGTCTGGGTTTGCATGAGTCTCTTGCAGTGCTGAACCTCACTGCCTTGTGAAATGTGCTGTGCACACGTGATCCAGAAGTTCCTGCACCTCTGAGCCATGAAAACCAATGGAGAGCTCATAGGTGGTAAGAACTGCTATTTTATTGTAGCACTCAGAAACCTGAATACTTTTTATTAAACTCTCTGAATGTTGTGTTTGATAATTGTTTGGTGAAATGCCTGTGTCATATGATTTAAATTAGGCAACAACAGCCTAAGCTATGATTGTTTTTGTGAGGTGACTTTCCCATTGATGTCTGCTGGGAATTGGGTGAAGTCAGAGGTGAGGCACTGGAAGGAAAGTGAGGATGAGATTGTAGGTGGATCGAGGAAGATTTACAGTTCACAGAGAATACAGCAAAATAGATTTATTCCATACACCTTCCATTTCTATTTCTTAATATTTCTCTTTAATTTACATTAGTTTCCTTTTAAGCTTCTGATATTTAAGGAACTCTTATAAACTACAGCGTCACAAACTGAGTATCATGAATTCTAGTCCTAGCTTTCATCCCTCTCCTTTTGGGAATGTCTGAGTGAGGAGACAGGACCATGTCCAGGCTCTCCATGCTGAGAAAAGACCTGGGAATACACAATTCTCTGTTCCCTATCTTGACATCCATGGAAATGCATAGCTGAAAGAGAGCTTCAGTCTAATCCAGCCAAATCAATCAGGTCTCTGGTCCAAATGTTACGACTGTCAGGACCACACTGCTCTACAGAGTGCAGATGTAGCCTGCAAAAAAACTTAGGGAAGGTGCTTAATCCTCCTTTTTCTGTTTACTGTGCTTAGTCATGTTCCTCACTGACTAGCATGGCGATCAGTTCCTTAACATCTGGAAAGAGTTTTGAAAACCTAAAGCAATAATTTCACAATTATGCTTAATCAGTACTGTGTGTTCAGCGCTAATGCTACTATATGAATGTTCATTGACAAATTAAGGACACATTTTTAAAGCTCCCTTAGAAAAGTCAGTAAATATAAAGTTCTTGTTCATCAGTATGCATTTATAATCCTGTACCAGCAATGTTCTACTCTGTCTTTTATGGATGTGCACTGGAGAGATGTGATGCTTTAATGACTTCTCAGTAAGCAAAGCTTATGGCTCAGTTCTTTCCCAGCATTGGAGGTTTGACTTGATTGTGGTGGTTTTACTTCTACTGAAAGCACAATCAATGCCATGCATTTTCAATACAATGAAGATAAAGAAGTGCATTACATTTTTCAGTGTATCTGAAGCACTGGAATATCACTTCCAGCAGGAGTAGAACAACCAGACCTTTCTAGCTGTTTACATGAATAGACTGGCAAATGTATCCTCTAGTTAATTCCCTTGGGAGGTTAATTTTTAAAACTTAACATCAAAGTGAAACAATAATGAGTTGCTCAAGTGCTTTTTAAAGTCTTGAATGAAATATAGGCTCCCATCCTGCTGGTCAGGTCAGCTGCTGCATCATGACTGAGTAACCAGCACCAAACTGCTCACCTGTCCTGTTGGAAAACTGAGCTGCACGGCTGCCATTGCCCGTGGTCTGCACGCACTGCCACGCCTGGGCTCTTGTCTCAAGCAGGGGACAGCTGTGCAGTAAGGACTTTCTGCCCAGAGCCCACCACCAGGAGGGTCCATTATCGAGGTCTGGTTTTAGGATGTGGCACATGAGCTACCCTGCACTGCCCTTCTGCTGTGCTGGAGTTGTGCTGGGTGCTGCACAGCTGAGGCCACGTGCAGGCCCAGCTGAAGCATCTCCAGGACCGTGGATCCTGCACCACACGTTAGGAACTTCCTGAGCTGCTCCTGTAAACCTCGTTCTGCCACAAGCATACACTGAGAGTTGCTCCTGCCCAAAAGAGACCTGTGGGAGAGAATTGGTGTCAGAAAGGTTAAGTAACTCGGTCCATAATTGCAGAGACTTGTCCATAATTTCAAATTCTCTGTGCAGAAAAGAAAGGCTTTTCTTTCCATTAGACCATGTGGGTAAAGACAGACAGAATCTGTCCATCCAGTGCAATAGTGTAATAGTTTCCTCATTTGACATAGATTTTCAAGCCAAGGTGATTAATGAGTCATAAATACAATGCTACAGTGATCCTTAAAATAAACAACATTCCTTGATTTGAAAATCCCAGGAGATCAGTTTTAATTTCTCTAGCCAATCTGGGAATGTAAAAGATTTTCCTGCAGTGCCTTATTGATATAATTTGACCTTGCTCAGCAGTGGAGCTCCCTGATGGAGGTGTGTGGGGGGAGGACGGGTGTGTGGGCACACATGCAAAGTGCTCTTATGATGCCTGTATTCAAATTCTAATTCCATATTCTTGTAAGAACGATTTCACTGGGAACCAAAAATAGCACAGACGGAAAATATTCTCACAAGATGATTGTCACACAAATAAGAACAGTTTCTCTTTAACCCATTCTCTTATCAGCTAAGCTCTCTGCAGGTTCCTGATCCTCTGCTGGTGCTTTACTTTAGCCATTGGCCAAGAATCTATTCATGAAAAGCAACAATTTAATAGCAATAACATATCTCCGTGGTTGACAGTATGCCACTGAGCTGCATTAAGTGTGCTTACCTTGTTTTAATAATATAAAAGTATTGCTTCAGTGATGGTAATTCACTGTCTTTGTAAAAGGGTGGGGTTTAGAGTTTTGGTGACTGTTTTTCTGGGTCCTTTCTAGCTTTAAATATTACCAGTTACATCTCCTAATGCTCTGTTGCTTTCAATGAGATAGATATCACAAAATGCATGTCTGACCCAAATTCTCCCTGCCAATCACAATTTCCTGGATAGAAAGAGAAGGTGAATTAATGGTGATGCCTTTATTTTTTTTTTTATTACTGCAGCACCTGCAAGCCTCAGTTTTAGAAGAGATTGGGCTGTGCTAGGCATTATAAAGGCACAGAACAAAAAGGTTGTCCTTTCTGTCCTCTAAGTAGTGGAGGGGATGACAGAGGATACTGGTAGAGGGTATAAGGAAACCATGAAGCAATGTTGTTCAACACACAAAGCAACCAAACAGTTGTTACAGGCTCCATGGCAGAGCAGAGGTAAGAGGACATTCAGTGAGAAGTATGAAGCTGTGGATGTTTAGGGAGCTCCTGCCAAGTGAGAGGAAGCCTGAATTTGCTTGTTTGAAGCTCTAGCGAATGGTGTGACCTAGCAACACCAGCACATCCAAGGTGGAAGCTGATCAATGTAGGAAATAGATCCATCAGAGAGGGTGCCCACAGGGTAGAGGGGCAGATGGGTGGTGTGTAAGGGAAGGGGGAGTTGGCAAAGGGATTCAGAGAGAAAGAGGGGACAGTGAAGAGTGGGTCCCATGAATCCTCTATTTTATCCAGGTTGTTTTTGGGGAAATGGACTCCGTAGAGTATTACCAGGGGTCTGCAAATGAGCTGATCTGTCAAGTTAGCATTTTACAATGGTGTGTTAATTCCCAGGGTTCTATGATAGACAGTTACATCTTTTATTTGAATTTGTTTATAGACTATGGATAAAAGCTGATGGTTACATATTTACCACACAACAGATGTTCATAGTTCTCAGGCACATCATCTGCCCAATTGCCCATGGCTTTGTCTATTCCAATTATTTTTTCCCATATGTACACATTGGGTCACATTCCAGCTCTGAGACAAAGAGGGTTTTGTCTTTTGTTCCTCTCTGGAACTATTGCAGTCCTTTGGGCACCTCACAAGGTCTGTCACATCCTGAAGAAGAGCCCTGAAAATATGCCCATGGCAGTAACCTGTGAGGAAGTGACTGATGGGCTCCCAGGCAGCAGGTCTGGTGATAGCTCTGCTATGGAGCCTTCCACAGCCAGCTGAGGGCACGATCCTCAGCTCACTCACATTGCTTTACCCTAGAAAGGCTGATACACCTCAGATATTCCAGCAAGGTTTCCCTGCACTGATTGTGAGAGAACATGGAAAAACCTGTTCATGAAGTTGCTGTGCCAGCTAAAATGGGTAGAAGATATGGGCAGGATCTGAGCACAGGAACAGTGGGGTGCTGAATGCTGCCCAGACAAGCAAAAATGTTTTTACTGTCATAAGTAGCTGAAAAATTGCTGCCCTCCCTTTTTTTTTTTTTGGTAATTATAACCTTAGATGGATCTGGCTTCATTTTGAGACATGGGCTGACAGTGAAATGAAATGCTGAGAAGGGATTGAGAAATGCACTTCCCTAAGAAGAGAAGATGCTGCTGGTGACCTGCCTGGTGATGCCTCGTCTCTGCATAAAGCAGGGTGACCTGGGATTTGGAAACAGGCCCCTTATTTTTTCCTTGCACGCTGAGCTCATGTGCTGCTCAGCTTCCCTTTGTGTTTTAATGTCCTTGGCAGAAACCCGCACTGAGGAGCACTTGCCTCCACTCTTCTGGTGTGGGCAGGTGAGGCAGGAAATCTTGGAGCAAGCACACTTGTAGTGGAGCGCTGAATCACAGCGCTGCGGTCCTGTGGGGAGCTCGACAGCATCTGAATGCAGCGTAGGGCTGCGAAACGCTGCATGGAGCTGGGAGAACACAACTAGCTCGGAGCAGCTGGTTCTGACATTGGACAGACTATCAGCCAGGCACAGTGTAGCCAGCCTGGGATAATCAGCCATGCTGAGAGGCAAGGATAATTAGGCAGACACAGAGATACCCTGCAGATATCCTTCTGCAGCTTTTAACAATTCTTAGAAAACTTTTCCCAGCATATAGCTTATATATTGCTTGCTCTGAATTAAATGAGTTCTTATGTTATCTGTCATATATTCTTGTTTATATTGTTGGAAGCTCCTATCATATTCTCCTGAGTCTCCTCTTTTCTAGAACAAACAAATAGAGAAGAAATTCAGCCTTTCTGTATAGGTGGATGTTTTCCTCTCAAATTTGTCTGCATTTTTGGTAAAATATGGTGTTCCAAATTGAACTCTAAAAGGAGTTTCACTGATGCTTAATGAAAGAGAATAATTGCTTCCGATGTCTGACATGCATCAGTCCTACTGATACATCACTGAATGAGCTTTACACTTTTTTGTTGAGTGTGTCATGGTATTAAGTCATATTCCACCTGGGAACTCCCAGCACTCATTTTGCAGGACTCTTATTTGACCAGTTACTTCTTATTTTGTATTTGTTCATTTGATTTCTCCTTCCTTTACTCAGTACTTCACACTTGCCGTTATTGAGTGTCTTTGCTTGATTTAAGGCTGTTTCTTCAATGCATCAAGACTGTTCTGCATTCTGAAAGAGTCTTCTGAAGCATTCTTGACCTTCCCCAGCATCCCCACGTTCTGCACTGTCCTTGCTACGAGCTGAGTCATTAGTGAGAGCACTGAATCGACCTGGTTTCAGGACAGATCCTTAGGGAACCTCGCTTCGTACATCCAGATACGCTCAATACCTGTGGGAGGAAAATCTGGTGTTTGATCATAAGCTTTGGTCTTAATTTGGAAACAGCAAGGCATTAGGGCAGTTCATGGAGCCACCTGAAGTGAAACCTCAGCTTCACAGAACAGGATGAACAGGAAAATACACATGTGCAAGTCACCCCGTGCCTTCACCCTGCCCAGCCTACAAACACTGCACACTGCCTTTGTGCTGCGAATCCACACAGCATCTCGAAGGAGGTTATAAATACACATCCTCCTTCAGTTTGAGAAGTAAGGAGAGGATGCAGATGGGGGAGAACTGTTCCAGTGAAGCTCGCGCTCTCGCTCGGCGCATAATGAGATCAGAATGCAGGCAGGAATGTGTGGAGGAGTGGAGCTGGCAAAGATTCACCAGCCTGAATTATTCTAAGCCTCTTCCATCCCTAATCAAACTTTTTTTTGTGTGTGTGTGTAAAGGTGCTTTATGGAGATGTTTCTGTTTGAACATAAAAGTCAAGCTCTTTTTACTACAGGAGCAAATTCTAGTTGAAAGGGTATTGCTCTGTCAGTGAGTTTTTGGTGCATTGGGCTTCTTATCATAGCTTCCTTTGCTGTGGTTATTTCAGAGCACTTGGCATTTCCCTGCTATGTAGCCAATTTGCTGGATGCTGGAAAGTATGAAATTGGATCTTTCAAAGGATCCCGGATCATTTTTGATGCTAATATAAATCTAAAAAAAAACCCCAACCCCAAACAGAAAAGGGGATGGGCAGAGCAGTATCACATGAGTTATCTAGGCTTGTTTACATCCTGATTTGCAAAAGATACAGCTTGACCCCAGGGTAACCTTGAAATCTACACAGGGAGAGGAAATACTATGTAAATTAGAACAGCCAAAACAAAACAGAGAGAAGCTCAGGGTAGGAGCTGGGAAGGCTCTGCTAACACTTCCCGACGGAGAAGAAATGTGCACAAATTCCTTTTTTTCCTCTCAGATGTAAATGACTGTGAAAAAAAACCTTGCTAAAAAAATTGTCATTTCTGGTTTTACAAGACCATACCCATTTTCTATGGTATAGGAAGAACATGTTTGCCCACACCAACCATGTTGCAAACCCTCCCTGAGGAGTCATTTCCAAAGGAGGACCCATTCAGAGTGTCCAGCGAAACGTACCTGTGCCCACATGGGTTTGGGTGCAATGTAAATGGGTTTTAATAGATGACAGTGATGTCTTTGGGGCCCTACCATGGGAGAAAAGTAATTCATAGAATCATAGAATGGTTTGAGTTGGAAGGGACCTTAAAGATCATCTAGTTCTAACCCATCCGCCATCAGCAGGGACACCTTCCACTAGACCAGGTTGTTCAAAGCCTCATCCAGCCTGGCCTTGAACACTTCCAGGGAGGAGCAGCCACAGCTTCTCTGGGCAACCTGAAGTTCATGCTGCTTGTAAAATACTCAATAACACTGAAGGGATGTTGATGGTGAGCAAGTCTTGTGTTAGCTTCTTGCACTGGATACAGAAGGGGCTGTACCAAAGGCTGTGGTTCATCCAGGAGTTTTTGTGTGGTGATGGGGCCATGTGGTTCACTGTCTTCACTTCTGCACTGGGACACTTTTATTTGGCTGAACCATAAAGAGACTGAGAAACAGATCTAGAGGAAAATATTGTCATTTTTTCCAGTGAGTTAAAAGCTTTCCACCTCACTTAGGTTTTTATCTGGGCTTCCTACGCGCGCTCACGGACACCTGCGTTGGTGGGGCAGGGGGCTGCTGGCAGAAGGGGCCCAGCGTGCCTGAGCTGGCAGGAGCACAACCTCCCCCAGCACTGTGCTCCCACTCCTGAAGTCACAGCTGTGGCTCAGCCTCTCCACGCTTCCGACGCTTCCTGGAATGGTGCTCGTGTGCCCTGCTGGCGTGTTTGAGAGAGCTGCACCACCCCAGGGCTTCTCCTACAACACGATGCAGCCTCAAGTTCAGCTCCCTCACAGGACCTGGTGACCACAGAAGGCAGGTCCTGGAGCACAGCACCCAGCACAGCACCCAACTGTAGTTCAGCACATCAGCACCCGGGGCGTGTCTAACCACAGCCATGCTGGGCTGCTCCGTGCCTCTGGACGCAGCTTCCTCAGGCACTTGACCTTGTCAGGAGAATGTTATCCCTTGCCTCGTCATTTGGAACTGGTTTCAGCAGAGGGAAAGTTGTTCTCATGCTGACCCCTGTTCGCCCCTGAACCCACAAAACTGTTAATCTCTGAATTTTAATCCCTGGACGGAGGGAATGCAGCAGTTGAGAGCAGCATTTTAAGCTTGATGGTGCACAGTTACCTGGTCCACCGTAGGCAGTGGCAGAGCCCAGCAGAAGTACAGCATGTTGCCAGAAGCATGTTCACAATGAGCAAAGTTTAGGAGGCAGCAATGAGATAAAATGGGCGCAAAAAAAGAAAAATTGCATGCCCCAAAATTGCCAATATCCTTCCTGAAATCTCCATTAAGCAGGTCCTCAGCCATATTACTCTACTGAAGTGACTGGGGAGAGCTCTTACCTGGCGTGAGCATTGTGCAGTTCCGGGAACAGCACGATTTCTTTTGCCTGACTACGTCAAATTTCTTGCTCTCGAAAAAATGAGACTTGTCTATGGAGCAGAGTTGACCTGAGCTCAAACATTTCACCTTGGATCACCCTGGGTTTACCAGGGGCCATACTCTTCAAGCCTTTCTCAAGATGATGTGAACAGCCCATTTGGGGATCAAGTGCTATTCAGAAAGAATAGCTGTGCCAGAATTGTTCATGTTGTTGAGAAATAAGAAGTGTATTGTGCATAATGGTGTCTGCTAACATCATTCATGGCTCTTGCATGTCTGCTGTCTCCTACTGGCTACATGCTCACGGATCCAATGTACACTATTACTTTTCTTTGTCAGAATACAAACCACCACTATTTAGGTGTAAAATGACATTTTGGTGTATATGTATATTTAAGCAAAATGTATTTCCTATGAATGGTAATTGGCATAAGAGTTTTTCTTCAAATGCATAGATTTTAATCCTAAAAAGCTTCCTCAGCCATTGAAATGGTTGCTTGTACAGGAGAAATTGGAAAGAAAAAGTAAGGTGGTGTGATAGTGGGAAGGGGATTAATCTTTTAAAGTAAAGGCAGGGAGGGAAGTTAAGGAAATATGAAGGCATTATTCCATTCCACTGCAGGTTCACCAGTTTTCAAGGGTTTGTGCACAGGAAAAAATACTGTTTGAGAGGAGTGTTGGTGGCCAAGCCCAGATCCCACCTCCAGTACTGCTCTGTAGCAGCGAGAAATGTGAAGGGAAGCTAACTGAAAAGCAAATGTCTCTCTTCAGTGGACACCACAGGCTTCAGTTAAGTCTGAGAATCTGGCTTTTTAATTCATTCTCTCTTTGGATTTTGACCATGTGGGAAATCTTTATTCCTACTTGCACAGAAATTTATGAAATAAATGGGAAATGTAGCTTCTTAATATTTAATTTCCTTGGTGATTAAAATAAATTAGTTTCAACCATTGAGTAGTTTAGCGAACCTCGATTAATTTTTATAAGAAAATATTTGCCTGACTTGTTTCTGAGAATTTATATGAAAAGAATAATTATTAAATATTCTCCCATCTGTGTGTTTTTGATAAGGACATCTCTAATGTGAATAATCAGAAACTGAATCCTAATCAAATGCACTAAGTGTAATGTAGTCCATACTTCATAAATAACATGTAGATTGTGGAGTTAAAATAGTGCAGTGACAGTGCCCAGAAATATAGAACATTTATTTTCAGATTTTCAAAGCAACCAGGCAGAATCAGGAATTTAATTCAGAATACACTTAAGCCTTTAGCTGTTTAAGCCACATGGACTTACAGTGCCTTAAGTCGGTGCCTTTCTTTTTTAAGCCATTACTGAAGAGCAGAACTTGCTGCATTCTCTGGGCTTTGAGACAGTGCTGAGGTAATTGCTGGTGATAACAGTGTCACTGCAGAGCCCAAACGGAGAGACCTTCCTTTTGGTATGTGTGTAATGAAAAGTGTGATGTTTTCAAATACTGAATGACCAATGAAGCAATATTTCCCCAATGTTTTTCAGACACAGAATGATAAAGTAGTCTTTCAGATTACTGATTTCAGGTTTGTATTACTCTTTTTCATCACACCTTTATGAGTAAGCCTTTTGTTATTGCTTTTTTTTTTTTTTTTTTAATCTGATCTCACTTTTTGAGCCTTAAGCATTATTCTATAAATACAGCTTTGGGCTCAAAATTATTTTAATTTTTGACAGTTTTCATATGATTTTCATTGTTTATGTCCACCACTAAATTATCTCAAAACATTGTATGTACCATGGCTAACAGCTACATTGAGTCTCTCAGAGAACTGTTTAATTCTTAGGCAACATTTATTTATGTGTGATTTAATAAGATAGCAGAAGAACTAGATGAATGTAACTTGAAAAATGAAAGTGGAAGGAGAAAATTATTTGCTTTTCAGCCAGAAGTAAAGGAAGCATTTTTTTTGACTGCCACCTTCTTTACCTTCCCTGTGGCTCCTGCAATACCCCAGTGGGGAAGATGTAATGGTGGTGACTCAGCTGTGGCCAGTGTTCAAAGCCATCAGCACCAGATGAGCGTTGTAGGAACCCAGGGCTTGTGAGTGCTATTTACTGCTAACCAGCCGTAGGGCTGTAGGAGGAACCTGCAACTGAAATCAGGGCTCCTTGTGGTGCCACCTGCTCAGAGGCTGCCCCAAGTGCTAACAGGTGGAATGATATGGTAGCTTATAGGTGGCCAGACCTTTTTACCAGGTGGGGGAATTTAGAAGACCCTTAAAAGAGTCAGAAGTGGGGAATTCTGATTTGGAAGCTATTGCTGCAAGACTGTCTTTTCCCACTAATAAATCAATGAACTAAGAAGGAGGGAAGTTTTGTCTGAATTTCAATGGATAAGCAGGGTCAGCAAAGACTGTGTAAAAGACAAGCTTTGTGGTGTTGACACCACCACACTGACAGGTCCCCCAGACCTGAGCTGTTGCTGAGGCAAGTGATTCAGGTTCTGCCTGGGTTGGAGTTAGAGCAGCACAGGTCTTGGTGTGGGCTGCAAAATCTCTCTGAGGTGGTGGGCGAGGGCTGTGCTAACAGCCCAGCTCCTTCAGCATAGCCCTTCTTGCAGGTGAAACCTTCTTAATGGAAAGAAACCTGGAAAAGCCATAAACAAACCGCGATGGACCTTGCCGACAGCACAGGACAGGTTTGTGCTCCACTGGGTTTGCATGGCACAGGTACTCCTTGTAGTGCCTGACTGCCTCTATGCCACTATTATTGTTCATGCTGTATATTAGATCCCATATCCTGATTGTTTTCTGATTGCCATGTTGAAAAAATTTTAATCTTCCTTCCCATGTCTTGGTTTAGTGCTGTACTTGCATCTACACTTCTGCACCCATGTTGACGTATGCCCAGGAGGTTGAGGCATGTCCCCTGTCTCCCTTTGAGAAGAAACTATGTGTGTGTGTCTATCTATGTGTAGTGACAGCATGAGCAGAAACCCATAAAGAAATTAATTAGGTTAAAGATGAATTTCAAAGAGGATATAAGCCTCTAAAATGTAGACATAAACAAAGCTTGCCATGGGGCATGTGTGTCCTCGTGCTGCTGCTGAGGACACCGCAGAGGCAGACGCTGGCTTCTGTCGTAAAGACCAAGCTGTGGGCCAGTAATCATAGTTCACTACAAGCTCTAAACTCTGCTCTGCTCTTTCAGGCTGTATAATATTTTTTTTCCTCCCATGAAACAATAAGGTTTCACTTTTACTTTGGACTTCATCTCAAATTTATGTTGACTATTAAGTCATACCCTTTAAATGAATCTATAAATAAAAATCAGTCTGAAACCGTGCCCCCTCCTGCCTGCCAGTGTACTACATGCTGCAATAAAATGCTTCTCCAGCAAACTCTTGCTTCTTGCTAAATAGTCTGACTCATGTTTTCTGGTTAGGGAAAAGGGAGTGGCATCCTGCAAGGGCTGCGAACCCCGGCGCAGCTCCATGTGATATAGTGAGTGTGCAGAATGGAAAGGAAAATACAGTCTTTGTTTGCTTAGCTTTATGGTTGAAATGTCATTATTGCAAATGGATCAAAAAATCATGGTATAATTGAAATTCATATGTTAGTAAAGAAGTCCTAAAATGTCTTTTTTTTAAGTCAATGTAGGGCTATTAAAAAACCCGCTCTAGTCTGATGACTGAAAAAGTGCAGACACATGGAAATATTCTTATAGTTTCCAGGTTATTTTCATTCCAAGTGTTTAGAATAGCTCAATTTTTATTTTGAATTTTTGTTTTGTTTTGGGATTTATTCCTGGTTAGTAATAATTTCAAAATTTTCTTATAAGCATGATCAAAATGTTAAGATGCTTAAATTCAATTAAATATTTAAGTAACCATCTCAGCAAAAAGGGCATAAATTCTGTCAATAAATTTAAGAAGTAACAAAGGAACATTTGTGAAAACCCTCCCCCAAAATTACAGTAATGACAACTTTTTTTTCTTCTTAGATGTTGTTTTCTTTCTTAGATTTTTGATCAAGTCTCTTGCTACAAGAAAAAGATCCCAGAAATATGCAGGTCTTTCTCAGTCTGTATATTAATATATAAACCAGCTGTAATATAAAAGAAACAGAACCAACCTCTTGCACTCAGGTTGCCTAATATTATCCAATGTAAAAAGTCTCAACATTTCTTTGAGAAGCATTATCATCCCCACAGCTTACAGCCGTCGTTATATACTGAGCAAGGAAAACCAACCCAAGAACAAAAGAGAAACCAAACCTCCAAGGTTACAAACTGGCCTTTGCTGGTCCAGTGCCGTTCCTTTCAGATTTAACCAAGCTGTGAAATGTTGAAAATCACCATTTCCCTTCTCTCACAGGAGATCCTGAGGGAAATCCAGTCAGCCTGATAAAATCACTGAGCTCTGCAGAGCCCAGCACGTGCTGCCAGCAGCGCAGGAACAGACCCAGGGCAGCGTCCTGAGGATACCTGGGAGGTCTGGGGAGAGCAAGGTGGCACCATCCTCCCCATCCAGCATCCCACCTTCATCTTACTCAGGTCTTGGTATGTTGTAACCCCACTTTTGGAGCACTGTATGAGCCCACCACATGGTGCTAAAAATGCAGTGCAATCTTTTGAAGATAACAGCCTTCTCCTGTTGTAAGCTGATATCTATTTTACCCTGTTCCTCAGTGATGGGAACCTATTTAAGTAGCAAAGAACCACGAATCAGTCCTCCTCCCGGTATTCATTCACAACAGAGAGAGCATGTTAGAAGTTGTACGCGCCACAAATTAATCTGAGTGTTTAAAAATTCAGTCTAGTAATTAATATATGGGAGATGGTAAAAATCCACACAGAAGTTAGAAGAATTTCAGAATTATGGTGATTATGCGAGCTCTATTCATTTCCATGCATGTAGGTATGGTGATCTTGGACTATGTGGTCACATTTTGTCTCTGACAGCCTGCCTGCCACAACGCGCAGGCTGGGAGCACAAGGGAGAAAAATTGAGATTGCAAGTGCAGCTGTAAAGGTGACATTTGGAAAGTCTGAAATGGAACAGAAATAGCATTATTTAAATGTAGCTTTTTGTATGCATACAAATAAGCCTGTGGCTTATGCTCACCTCTCAGGTGCTGAGGCTTTGGTAGTTGTTGTATTTAATGGTGCTGCACTCGTCACCTCTAGAAATGGGCGTTAAGCACAGTGGTGGAATCACCATTCAGCTACTCGGCTCCTTGCACCTAACTAAGGTGTGTTTCAAATAACTGAATCCAATTATTGTTAATGTTAAAGGTATGTTAATTAATTATGAAAGACACATGCTATTGATTGGGTTCTGTCTTAGTTAGAATTTTCCCAGTTTTCTCTTCCCTGTCCTCATCTGTAATGGCCTGACTGCTGAGTAGCACTTCTAGGCAGCATTGCTGTGGGTCCAGCTGTTTGTAAACTTTGGCAAGTTGTTCAATGAACACCAGATTTTATTTTTATAGGAAAAGAAATATTTTTATAAGTCTTAACTAGTCAAATGACAAAAATAAAGTTTGTAAAGCTCATACTGTATGAGCTCACATTGTATGAGCACATTGAAAGATGACCAGCATGACTTAGACGTAGTGGCATCCAACCACTCTACTTGTCTGCACATGTCTGAGTTACTGAGTATCCCAAACCTGAATGCACAAACCATGCTTGCACTGAGGGGTTGCATATTCCTCACTTATTTCAAAATCTGGGCTTTGAATGGTAAAATAATAAACAAATATTAGCCTGGTTTTTGATAATAGAATGCAAAATTGGATTAGACCATAATGTCTCCTTGAAAGAACGGATTTGTTAATTATTTCTTAGGAAGTTTTTAAAAAAATGACATTGTGAAAAGTAAAGGCAAAGCCTTACCTTGCACAGAATCTGCTTAGGTAACTAAGTAAAGGAAAAGCGGAATGGTGGGGTAGTTGATCAAAGAGTTAGACCTCTGGGAGTGGAAAATGACAGGTTTTGGCTCTGCTACCTGTGCTTAAATGAACACCACTGACCTAACGGGAAGAGAAAGTGATAAGGAATGTAGTGGCTTCTGGGAAAAGTGAGCTGTGATCTGCTTGACTCCAAGCCACTAGCTCTCAGGGTGGATTTGCAAGGTTCTAGATGAACTTGGAAGACACCAGCCTGTCCTGGCATGGTGAAAGGAGAGATGGAGGAGATGTGGGACTGGCACAGTTGGCAATGTTTCTGGATCAGCCACAGTCAGAGCTTAAGAATCTTCTTGCTTATTTTCACCTGCTCTGCTAACAAAGCTTTTGCACACTCTAGAGCAGACATAAATCTGTGCCCAGTCTGTTACTGCCTTCTTCAAAACCTAATACTTCCCCTTTCATATCACTTAATACAAGTTCAGTCAATGCACCACTTTTTACCCTATGAAATGCATTACTGAGGTGTGCACTGAGGCAATTGTTTTATTATTTTTATTGCATGAAAAAGCTGTACCTGGAATATCCAAAAAAGATAGTGGAAATATTTTGCTTAGTGAAGATACAAAAGGCTTATTCCACTATGGAAAGAGAAAAGAACATTGTCTGACCATATGGTGTCATCTCCATACAGGAAGTTTAAAATAGAGTGAAACTGTTCCTCCTAGATTTGACAAAAAGCAAAAGCATTTTACCACAAAGTGATGACTTTTTTTTGAAGAAGGTGCTCTTTATCCCAGAAACAACATAACCATGACATGATGTGGCAGTTACCATGGCAACTAATTATTTTTTATTGAACAACAAGAATAAGCACAATAGCTTCACAAAACCCAGCATATCTTGGCAAGCAAGTTAAAATATCCCGGGGCACCATCAACATGTGCAGTTATCGTTTTTAGTTTCCTTTTCTTTTTTCTGTCAGCGGTTTGTTATTTTTTCAATATGGACAAATAGATTTGATTATGGGTCAGAAAAGGCATGTTCCTTCCTCATCTTACTTCTTCTTGTGCTGAAATCTCCTCTCGACATTGTTGCACTACTGATGCGTTCGTGGTCATTTAAGTTACAATAGGAGATGTCTGCCTTGGTTATGCACTCGGATTGATGAGCCCACATTTTCAGAAGTTGCCCAAGTAAGGAGTGAAAGGTTGACAATTTAGCTGACAAGAGAACATGACAAGGAAAGCAGAACAGATGGGGGCCTTGAAAATACCATTCTCTAGAAGTATGTGGAATCAATTTAATCCACAATAACAGTACAATGAAGAATCTTATTCTGTAATTATGAGGCTGAAAGAGAGATGGTTTTGATCCAGATATTATTGATTTAGTAGACTGTGGTTAATAAAGTAATTCAGAAATTGTAGTGTCTGATTCAGGCCTGGCTGAAGTCAACTGTACATTCTTTTATTTAGAGACCCTTTTAATAAATTGGAATGAACTTTAATGAACATCACACTGAATACATGAGTCAAGGGTGATGTATTGATGTTATCAAAGTTGATGGAACTTTTGCTGTGTTTGCACAGCGTTGTCCAAACAGAGAGGCAAGGAGAAAGACCATGACACACTTCTTCCTTTAACATTCAGAAGTATGGCAGTTTGGATAAATGACTTCTTCAGAAATACTGATGTTTGCAATAGCAAATATCACAGTGAGTGAAGATTCTCATCCTATGATAGTTTGCATATATATAATTCAGTTTGTGTAATTCACTATGCTACATGCATACTCTTACTCTTGTTATAGCAGACCATCTTGAAGGCAAGTGTAATATTAGCCTCAATAGCTGTATTGCTGCTGTAGTTTCAATTATGCATGTAGGCTCATCTGAGGACAAATTAGATATACTGCCAAAGCCAAAACATTTCAGGAATTTTTCCATCTCCATTTGATACATCAGAATGAAAGAAGAAAATCTTCATCTCAGTTCTACCATTTAGGATGACCTTATAACTGAATATCACTGGTTTAATTCTAGCCTCAATTAGGAAAAAAAAAAAAAAAAAAAAAATCCCTCAACCACATATTCAACCTCAAAGTCAATAGTTTGGTTTGGTTCAGAGCCGGTTGTGTTGAACCAGTTCAGGTCAGGTTGAGTCTGGAGAGGCTGCAAAATTACAGGATCAAATGACACATGGTGTACTGTGCAACTGAATTGCATTAGAGGTTGCATAAACAGAATGAATATTGCTTAACATTGCTCCAACAGAAATCAGAGTGAACAGAATTGGGAATCTCCATCTGTAGTGAAAGTACAGTTGTGTGATGGAGCATTGAACGAGACCTACCGGGAAGGCTCACGGCTCAAAGAAGGTGGTGCTCACCCTGTTCAGGAGAGTCTTTTCCTTTGGGTCATGGCTGAATCAACACACCACCCTGCAGATTAGGGGAACTGGCTGCTGAAAGGAGCAGCACAGAATATCCCTTGTTGTGCTGTCACTGTTGGCTGTCTTTTCACTCAAACACAAGACAGACTGACTTGTTCGCTGCTGTTGAAGATTCACTGGTTCTGTTTGTAGAGTTGGGAGTGCCGATTTAAGTGCCGCGCACCAATTCTGATTGAGATAAATTACTTTTGCTGACCCAAAAACACTCCTGAGAAGCTCTATCCAACTGGGCTAGTAAGAGTGACTAAAATGTAACTTATCTACCACTGAGTTTGGTTAAGACCAGTATAGCAAGTTACTAATTTTGGTAGCTAGTCCCTAGAAAGTCCCTATTTGCTTCTGCTGACATGGATTCAGAGACAGTAACCTCTGGGGAAGGGGAGAGGTGGGAAAGTTTGTGAGTATTATAAATTCTAATATCCCTTTAGGATGAGTCATTGGAGCTTCCTGCTAATTTTGTCAGGCACCTGATTCTTCAGTTGTTAGTGAGTATGTGTAAGTAGCACTCGAGTTCTCTCTGATGATGATGAAGAAACTCCTCACGTCATCTCTGTGTGTGAGAAGACTTGTGATCATCAGGGGAGAAAGCAAGAAATAGTGGGACTGGGAAATAGTGCTAGCTGAAGACTAAAGGGTTTACATCCTCCCCGCCCCAAAGTAATAGTAAAATTTTTGTAAATGGTTGAATTTTCATTCGTAAATACTTGTATTTATGTATTGTAGCTTGATGAAATGCTGAATGTTAAAAGGTAAAATTACTTGGTCAGTTTGATATAATTTACTGTGGAAAATCCTGGAGCGTTAAAAACTGTTTTCAGAAAGATGCTTAGTCCCTTCTAAAAACCATAAATGGGACAGTGGCCTGTGCAGAAATACTGGCTTCATTCATGAAATGTAGAGTATTCGGCAAACTGACACAGAAGCCAGGAGATGTATAGTTCTGTGATGACAAACTATGAAGATAAACAAGCCTTTGTGGAATTTGCAGTGAAAAGGAATCATTTATTAGAAAGATGCATGCTTTCTCAAGCTTTTTCATTTTCTTTCTGGCACTCTGTACGAGCTACTCCAGACACCACTAACAGAGCAATGCCTGGAGGAGTCTCTGAGAGCTGAAATTGCAGCACAAAGGGCAGGAGACTGGGTTGAGAGGATCCGTGTAACTGTGTGGATACACACCAGCTGAGAATGTAATGCTAAGTGTGGATTGAGGTGGCCATAACTCAAAAATAAAATATTTTTTATCATTGAATTAAAAACAGGTTAGCATTAGAAGTCTATTTCACATTCCTCAGCCCGTGCTCATGAGAGTGATCCCTATTAATGCGTGTAGGCAACAGAAGTCAACTCTCAAGCGATCCAGGTTGCGGGTCAGACTGTCATTGACTTCTTCACTTGCCTAACGTGATTATAGTGTATCTAGGAGCGGGATGCTGACAGTGGTGTTTTTGTTGTTTCTGTTGGAGGACAAGGACAATAGGCTGCAAATTAGAAGTTCAGGGCAAATCAGTTATATTATGTTTAAACATTATTTTGAAATGGAATATAACATGACATAATTTTATAAGGAAACAGATTTGACTGCCCAGTCACCTTTTTACTGTGCTGGCAAGGGTGGGACCTGGGAGGAGTAGTGTATTACGTTGTGTTTATGCCCCACTCAATATTCCTTTACAGTATCATAACTTTAAAGGTGCTTTTGTTGTAAATGAGAATCGGGAGCTGAGAATTTTTTTTCTGATGATTTTCTTTGGGATTTTCTCCTGAATTGAAGTGCTAAGAATGCAATACCCAGTGCTCTATTATCATACAGCTGGCTTTCTTACACGTCGGCACCCAGCCTCATATTTACCAGAAGGAATACTTGGCTTCATCACACAGGCCTGTGCTGAGACCTTAGTCCTGTAGCTAAGCGACATGATCTTTGTATCACCTTTAATTAGTGTAAGAAAACATTAAGGGGAATACAGTGTCTTCCATTGCCTACAGGACCAACAATTTATTTTCAGTAGAGGAATCTACTACAGTTGGATTTTTCTGATGATAAATATCAAACCATATAGAGAGAGCTATGAAGATCTGTTCCTAAAAGGGTAAATGGTGTGCAGAGAATTACAACACTCCTGCTGTAAGGCCAAAAATATCTTGTCTTCATAGTACTCTTTTAACCAGAAATGCATCTGAGTATGTTGCAACACAGAAGAAGGAAACTAGACCAAAATCATATAAGTTGTAAGTAAAATAATAATACAGTACTTCTCAGTGATACATATCCCCTTCCCAACCTGGAAATCTTCATTTACCACAAATTTCTCTCCCTTCCAAAGGATTTAAAGTGGGAAGTAGCAACAAGGGATGTAGCTGAAATGTGGCAAAAAACATGTGTTAATGTTGGCAAGTAGAAGTTTACATCTACTTGAAAATTCTGCTGGGTATTATAGTTTAGACCTGCCCTGTCTAGATCACATTGTGGATGTATCTATACTGCATGTAGCTGAAAATACCCACGCTAATGTCAAGCTCATAGACCTATATATGGAGTTGCTCATGTACCACTGGCAGCCTGGCTATGGAGACACTCGGCACCAAGTACCTCATTAGTGCTCTGGGCTCCGTGCTGCTTCAGGCAGAAGGCTGTGGGTGCACCATGGATGCATTGCCTCTATCATTTAACATTAATTCAGAAATCTGCAGCATTGGAGGAGTGATGGCAGTTGTAGGCTGTATCTTTTGACAGCCACGTATTTTCTGAATAGGAGTAGAGGAAACTTGATTGTCTGTAGAATAGGCTTCTGCTGGCAGGGAAGGAGCTCTTCGTGCTCTCAGACTTAAAAGTATCTCCACCATAGCCTTCAGTTTTCTTTAGAGATCTATAAAGTAGCCCTTCTGGGCCTCTATGTGATGTGAAACCATACTTCTAGTTGTTTCTGATTGCCCTCCAGCAAAAGTTGGAACTGGTGGATAAATCTCATGTTGTTAGCACTTGCTTTACTTTTCAAGAACAGCAATTAGGCATCAGGTACTGGGGCGATGACTGTTCCAATCTGAATAAAGCAGCACAATAAATTGCCTCAGCAGCATGTTTTAGAGGAGTAGTTTTTCCTCCTACTCTTCACCTCCTACTCTGAAGTTTGTAGGAGATCCTGTGTACATTACAACAAAGGTATGGCGTGCACTGATTGTGCTGAGGGAATTTTCTCACAGGCAGCCACCAAGTACACTTCTGTGACAATACATGAGGACTGTAGTGAAAGAAAAAACTTATCTTTTATCTGAGCTTCAGCTGGAGTCAAAGTGAAAGTGAAAAGATGCTGAGCAGTCTTGTTTCAGCCTTGTAGAGCACTTAACCTTGCTCAGAGGGCAAGTTTGTGTACAGTCCCATTGACATCAATGGCACTTTGCAGTGTCCTGGCCAGTGCATTTCCACCTCACTGGGTCAGGCCTTTGACATACAGCTGCTTTTGCTATCACATAAATAAATATGCATTAGGAAAACCCACCACAGCTGGTTCATTTGTCACTTGAAGAGCTGGCCAATGTAGGCAGAAATGAGATTTGTCTGCAGTGAGGACCTGTAATACTGAACAGGGTGAGTGGTGGCATGAGCTCAGGTCCTGCTCAGAGGTGATGTGACCAGTACAACTCACTGAGCCACTGTCACACCTTTAGGTCTTGTTCTGCAGGGGCCTCCTGTGCTGGACATTGTACGTGGTTATGTTCACATGGAAAGACATCCCCTTTCCATAAGGCTCCTTAAGAACTAGCCCTAGCAGGTTACACCTGATTAATTTAAAAGGTGATTATCATAATCTGTAGTGCTGTTCTTGGACTGCAGACATTGCAAGGACAGATGAGAGCGGAATTTGGCCTGTGAACTGTAGTTTACAGATAATATAGTATTAAACTGAAATGTCACTTATTGGAGAGGCATTCAGAAACAGCTTCTGAAATCACAGTGTTTGGAAGAGCAGCCAACAGTAAGAATAGGTGTGTGCTCCATACTGTGCATGGAGATGCGAGGCTGAGGTGCAAGCCACCCTTCTCACCTGTGCACTCCATACTGAGTAGAGACCCACTGCAGTGACCACATTAAAGTATGATGTGCACACCTCCAGCCTTGTCCTCATATGGCAGTGGTGGTAACAGGCTGCTCCTCCTGCTCTGGGCACTCTGCTTGGGACTAACTAATCTGGCAGGTTAAGAGGCACCTTCCCCCTCACAGGCACTCTCTGAAACTGCCCCATTCTCTGCAGGGCACAGCAAGCAGCACTGGGTCCATAAGGCTTATTTGAGTCCTTAGCATCTCCTCAGTCTCCTCTGAGCTGGGTGAGAATGCAGTGAGAACATATGGATTTGGCTGTGCACAGCACAGACTCACATGCAGAGGAGTTGATGTTTAGTGTCAATCCTGTAACTAAGAGTTACAAATTAGAGAATACTGCACAGTTGTTGCACATTTTTCCAAGTAAGATATATTTACAAATGCACACATACACATATAAAAATACATTATTTATTTCATTAAAGACATTCACAGTCATCTTGAAGTCAGGAACATTTAATGCAAACCACTGAAGGAGGTTATGAAAAGGAATGTTTAATCCTAGTGCTGTTGGAACATTTCTTAGCATCTACTATTTTAAGCGTTACAAAGGGTCAAGAGAAGAGCTCAGGATCAGCTGTATGCTTAGAATTGTTTTGGCAGGATGGAGTTGACTGAACACTTTAGCTAAGCAAGGAAAATAGAGGGGTCAACGTGAAAAATTGGAAATGACATATCTGGGCAGCCTTAATGAGACACGTGCAGGCATGGGTCAATTCTCTTGACTACATATCAAGCTCAGAATCACATGGATCCAAACCCCAGTGTATATTGGTTGTGAATGTGGAGCTTAGAGCAAGTTTAATTGCAGTTTAGTAACTTTTGGAACATTAAAGAATAAGGCAGCTATCTATCCATGTTACTCTATACACCTGGAATGGCTAAAACAAAAGTACATCATAGCAGTATTTTCATTTATAAACAGTACATGTGTACATGCACACACCCCCAAGGTTATGTAGTCATCTCTCTAGAATACCTGCAAGAGTTATTCAATAACATCATTTTATTAGATCAGTTCTTCCCTTTCATTAACCTATTTTTCTACATGGGAGCATAAAAAATGCAAAGATCTGTGTAAATTAACAGAAGACATAATGCTTCAGTCAATTTACTCACACCTCTTTTTGCACTTTGAAGAAAATAGGCAAAGGATAGTGAAAACAGAAATGTAAACTCTTGGAGGCTGCAATTGTAGTTAATACTCACAAAATCCTCACATTTCAGTGCCTAGTAAAATGTGATAGGCTGCTCTGTTTTTTTGTCATCACTGGATTTTATAGACTATTTTAATGATGTGCAAACCTTTTACAATTAATAAGCAATGATCAGTCTGTTAAGGAGGTTGCACAATACTGTGGACTTTGGCTGATAGTTTACTCATTTTGTAGACAAATATGTTGTCAGCCATGAGGTGTAGGTGCTAGAGAGATTCCTTTGGAGATGACTCCAAATCAGTACGGTGAAATTCACCCCATTATTGACTGAGATTAAAAACCAAACAAACTCTATCAGTGATCGAAAGGTGCATCTGCTATTTGAAAGGCATAGTTTAGTGCTCCATAAATTCAAACAGCATCACTCATGCCATCTTTGGAATCAATATTTGAATAAGCAATTGTCACATCTGCCACTGCTGCACTGAGTAATTGAAAGTCATTAGTTTTAAGGGGTTCCACTGGCAACGTAGAGTCAGTGTGCATTGATATGTTCTCTCTAATCAATAATGTGGGCAACAGTCAATGTTCTGGGTTGATAAGTCATCTGCAAATTAAAATCAGATTATTTACTATTAGTTTAATATTTATTATATCACCTTTTATGGAAAGTAGGTCCATGTCCAAAGAAGGATAATGATAAAAGCATTAGAAAGGGAGTCAGATTCAGTTGACATATTTATTTCTTTTGCTAAAGATAAATTTCACAGAGCACTAGCAGATCTTCCCTGAAAGACTATAAGCAATAAAACAATTACTAGAAAGAGTGGCTCTTGTGTAATTCAAGAAGAAAATAACAGCAGATGAAAAATGCAGCAGGAAACCCCATGTGGAGACAAATGCCTTGTGTTGTGGATGCACTGAAGTGTTTCCTTTATGCTCTGGTGGAGATATGTTTAATTTGGGAACAGTGTTCCCAAACATGGCCAAACTCCTCTGCAGTCCATCTATGTGCAATCTCAGAGCAGCTCTTCCCAGGGGCAGGACAGCCAGGGGCTCCTGGGGTGCAGAGACCAGTGAGCCTTCCCAGATGAGCAGTGGCTTGTGGGGCTCTTGGTGGTTTGCCCCAGCCAGCAGCCAGATGTGGAAATACCTCCAGTTGTTCTTGGCAGTTCAATATGTCCCTTGGCTGAAGATATAAGTCTCTGTTTTGCTTCTGATTCCTCCTCTGACTAGCCTGCCCGGGCTTCACTGCCTGTCTTTGATCCCTTTTGCAATCCTGTTTGTCCTACGTGCGCCCTGGCTTCCTGACCCTTCGCTTGGCTTCTCATCGTGCTTTCTACTTACCCTTCGGCTCAGTAGTTTTAGGTTTCTTGGCCCAAAGTGTGATCATGCCTCCCTCCTTAAACCCTTGGCTGAGCCAAACTCTTTTTTTTTTGTCTTCTCTGGTTTTGGGCAGACATACGTGTGTCTGCACCTGCTTCCAAACCCAGCTCTAGCCTGGCTCTGACCTGCAGGGCTTGGCCGCCCACGTCCTACCTGCCAGTCTTCAATATTCAGTAAGAAGGATCATTGGTTTTGCTGTGAGGACATAAAAGAAAGATATCCCCCTCAGGAGATCATTTTGAGTTTATTGTGAAAGTGGGGAATAGAAATGGCACATCTGCACAGATGTGGTTATGTCTGAGCTGTTGGCTTAAATAGTCCCCGTGTAAGGAACATCATGGCTTACATGTTCCTGACACTGCTGAGACTGCTGCAGTCACTGGTTACAAGCACACGTCTCTTGCTAGTAGGGGTCAGGTGTAGTTTAAAGTCAGTCAGTAGCACTTGAGGGAAAATATTTCCATGTATCTTTTTTAATTAAGAAATGTTCTTTCATATTTTTTTGTGTTCCAACACTTATTATAATAACCCATAACGACAGAATATCCCGTTACTCCTCCACTGTTGCACGCATGCGCCCATATTTTCAGTAGATCATATGAGACCTTGGGCAAGAAAAGAACCTGAAAAAGTGGGGGATCAGTTGGTCTCAAACAGCATTGAACTCACATCCTGCAGTGAGCTTCTGAGCAGAGGATTTATCACCCAGCAGCGTGAATGTCTCCTACTGTAACCATAAAACTTTGTCACTATTTCAAGTGAGAAGATAGGAGCGATGTGTGGGAGTTGTGCTGGTGTTTCCCACAGATGGCTGCTTGTATCCATCTCCCCATGCATGACTGGAGAGTCAGCTCTCGGGAAGGTGCTTCTGGTGTGGTGGCAGTGCAGGTTGTCCTCGGCTGTCACCAGATGACAAAGACCTCTCAGGAGGATACTCTGGCCTCCACACATGCTCTGGACAGGGTGGGTTCTCTGAAAGTGAAGCCTGCAGGCTGCATCCCTTGTGCTAGAAAACTCTCCCATTGTTTTTACTGCTCCAAGGAGCTGATTTTCTTACAGCTCTTAAGATGAAGTTTATGGAAATGTGTGGTTTTGGTGCTGGAGGCCTCAATCTTGAACCCTATGGGTCCCTTCCAACTTGAGATGTTCTATGATTCTGTAATCTCTGATGTTGACCAAGACAGCAACTGTTGCAGGGGGCTACAAAGAGAGCTGTGTTCAATGCATCACGGAGCAGGAGGGCAGCAGCAATCAGAAGTGCTGCCCTGCCATGTGTAGTGCCAGATATATGAAAATAGCCAGTGACTGTGTCTGAAATGAATCATCCATAAGCTGAAGGTTGGATATGCCAAATTTTAAAGGTATAAGCTAGAGGAAAAACATGTTCCCTATAGACACAAATTAAGCTATTTAACTCTGGCTCTGTGTCATTGTTGTTGTTTTTGTTTTTTACTTGAGCAAGAGACTGTTCTGACTCAGACTTTAATTTGCGAATGCGTTTTCAATATTCCCCTGGTGAACACAGCATAACGTGTATAAATAGATTCTTACTACGAAGCAGAGTGCCAACATGTAACCCAAATCCTTGTGTTTAGGCTTTACATCTCATTTTTAGATGTTCACTTTTTCAAACTGATTTTTTTTTGATGGAATAACTTCATAGTCCAGCTCAATAATTCTGGCATTAAATATATCTAAAGAAATTCACATGTGTATTGAGTACAGTGGTTCTGGGGAATGGCATTTGGATTGGGATGAAGTTTAGTAATACAAAACTATAATTTAGAGCTAAAAAATCCTGGAAGTCAAGAAAAATTGAGTATTTTTAAATTTAATTACATTACATAAAAATAAAATGCCAGTGATCAGTTACATTCACTAATTACATTTATTTGATTTACGAATATGAAGTAGAATCAGATGGCAAACTTGCAATTTTCAGCTCTGTTGGATTAACTGCAGTGGTTTAAAGAACTATGACTCCAGTTGTCCAACCCACCCCTCTTCAGGTATCCATGAATCATCAGTGGTGGCTTAAAGTAACACCCTGGGCAATAAACAGCAGCATCTCAGGCATAACTACATCCCATTTGGCTGACATTAACCTCAGGCAGGAGGATGAGCTAGAGACCAAAAAACACTAATGTTTTAAACTGCCACTCCTAAATCTACTAGAGCTTGACTGTCAAAGCTCTTCCATCTGCTTCTGACCTCAGGAATGCATCTCAGCTCAGGTAGGATGAGGACTTGAGCTTATCTATGCTTAGACCTTTGCAGATCAGACTCAGAATGCAGAGATATGATAGATGTGCCAAGATACAAGAATCTGGGGGATTTCATCTGCAGTAGAATCCAGAATCCAGTGGTACTGATGGACTGTTTTCAACTGACTGTAGTGGTTTTTAAATCTAATATTGTGAATATGTATTTTTATTCAGTATAAAATGCTCCAGAAAGACTAGAGAGTTTTGTGCAAAGCCAGCTGCATATATTTCAAAGTGAGGTCATAATTACTCATTCATACTGTAAAAATTAGTCAATGCTTTATCAAGGCAAATATTTGAGCTTATCAGTATATGATTTTTTTTTTTTTATCAGTATAAACTGGGTGGAAAAATATCTTACTGAGAAAAATTCTTCCCAGTGATCGGTGATACTGTGAATTGTCATGCTCAGGGTAACACTTCTGTGCACTAACAGATAAGCACCTTGGAAAACTCAGAGTTAAGAATAAATAAAAAAATCGATGGTTTAATGTGAAAACCATTTTTGTGTGTTGTTAGAATTAGGCCAGATTCTCCTGTCTTTGGCTTTACAGTACTACCAGCTTTCACACTTTTATCATTAATGATGAAATACCGATGTTTGTAGAAGCTCATTCCTTAAATAAAAATCTTAGCTTTTACTTCAGAAAACAGATTAATGGCTGGATAAAAAAGCCTTAAATGTGCCCAGTGTTTATAAAAAAATAATCTAGAATGATGCAACAGTCATATATCTTTTTGGTGATTCACTAATTGGTATCAGAATCTTATTATTAGGCGAACAAGACCAAGATCACTCATTCCTGATGGTTATGACCAGGTGCTGTCATCAAACCATCTTTAGTAGCTGGGGAAGGTGAGCATGGTGGTGAGTTGGGAGTCTAGATGTAGGCTGTGATTAGTAGTCAGGGTGAGGAGGGGGAAGTGAGATGCTAATATACACAGCAACCAAACCAGGTGAGCATGAGATCAAAGTCCACCTGAAGATGAGGAAATGGAGATGCCTGTGAAATACCCAACCAACGTGAATGGCAAGAGCAGAATGAGGGGCAAGGCCAAAGAGAGACACCCCTGCAATTTCTAAGTTCATCTCATGATTTTGAGGGTCTTGGTTTGTGATTCTTACAGTACCTGGCAATGCTGTACTTATGTGACTAGTTACATTGTCCTCCAAATAAATATATCTGTGAATTTTCTTAGGGGATGGCATTAAGCATCACACAATAAATTATTTCTACAATAGCTAGAATAGCTCCCCATACAGAAACGATTCTCTTAGAACAATGTCCCTTTTTTGTATTTGTTTTTGATTGCTTTTGAAACAGCTAGACATTTCTTGTGCCTAAACACTTGTGTCACTGCTTGTTTTCTGTATAGTGCAACATGTCTGGAAGATTGATGTTTATCTTCTCATTGTCCATTATCAATTTTAAATCTGAATGGCACATGCACAGCAATTTGTCCCTACCTATGGCAGCAGATTGTCAAGAGGGATTATAAAGTATTGCACAGTCTTACGTGGTAAAAGCTATTTTACTATTTAGGTGAAATTATTTGGTTAGCTCGGGAAACTAATAGTTCATAAATAATTGAAGTCTAAACTCAACCCTTCAATTGGATAAGGTTCGACATCATGAGAGATTGTATATGCTTCAGTTTTGTTGCTGAGGGCTTGAAAATATACTGTGTAGGTATCAAAGAGCTGTCAAGCAAGATTTCTAACAGGCTGAGTGCATTGAGGAAAGAGTTAGTTAAAGTCTAAGCATGAGTGATAGTGTTTGCATAGTAAAGCAGTGATTATAGCACTGCTGGACTGTAAGGATATGACTAATGTTATACTGAGCTAGTAATGCTTATGAAGCTGGAAAAAAACCTACAACACAAATTATTTTTCTCTCCTGAAAATGTCATTTGAAATCTACCCAGAGAAACTGAATTGATTCCCACGTGAAGCCCTGCAGGGAAAAAATATATGCCAAAGGCAGACAGGAGGAAAGTATAGTTGTTCACAAACATATTGCTGCTGCTCAGCTTGGCTAGCAGTACGTACTGAGGTTGTGTGGACAGTCAGATGCTGAAGGTCCTCCTTATAGGGTCTTCAGGGCATCCATTTGGTGTTTCTGATCTGAACTGCGTGGAGAGGTTTCTTGCCCTTTGCCATGACTCCTCAAGCACAGGTGTGCTTTTAAAGTGGTGGCTACCTGCTGCACATCCTTGGTGAAAAAACCTGGGCAACTTAATAAAGTAACTCTTAATGAAGATGAGTGAAACTTGGGCTCCTTTTGGGTAGGAAGAGAGGAAGATGAGGGGAAGGAGAAAGTAGGGAATTGTAAAGCTACACTGACAGAGTAGAATAAGGCTTCTCAATAGTTAGCTAATTTAATTTTGTTCTCCAAAGATGATGACAGGAGAACTTATTGGGAGGTTGGCCTAGATCAAAATTCCCACTCCTGCATGGAGTGGTGATGAGAGCACAAGCTGGAGAGGCATCCCTTGCCCCACATACCCGGGCCATGCTCTTCAGAGCAAGCACACTGGTCACCAAAGCAGTGATGGGAAGCACAGGGTTGCCCAAGTTGCCCAGGTTGCTCTAGTAGGTGGCCCTGGCCCTGCCCTCTTGCAGCTTGAAGGGGGTGTGGAAGCAACAACTGCTTCTTGTTTGAGACACCTGCAGCCTATAAACCAATTTAGGTGTGCACAGAGCAGACTCTAACTGAAAGGATCAGACCATGTACCCTCCCAAGAATTCTGAAGTTTACTTAGACTGGAGATTTGGAGTTTGTTGGTAATTAAAATGAAGAGATTTCCCTTGGAAGTGGAGGTTGTTTCACTAGCTGGTGCAGCTCTCTTGTGGATTCTCTTTCTCTGGTGAGTTTTTTTGATGGCTGATATAACTGTGTTTTAGGAAGGCAGGTCTAGGCATATTGCTTGAAGACTTCAGGACTATGGGGGGTAGATATGATGCAGTCTTACTGATTTCAGATGTATTTCTTTAATAAATGTTTGATTTATAGCAGAACCATGGGATCTAATCAAGCAGAAGCTCCCAGGGCACTTTTCCTGAATGGCATACAAAACTGTGAGATGGGAGGTAGACTGTGTCCCAAAGATGTTTATAATCCAGGCATCGTTAGCAAGGCTAGAGAAAATGCTTTATGCAAAGTATTTATGGAACTGAATTGCCAACTATATGTGGGCTTCTATAAAGAAACCACCCAGGTGGTGTCGTTAGAGAAAAGTTTTGAAATGTCTGGTGTGTTAAGGCCTTTCTGGTTTCCTCAGCGGTGCTGATTTCTTGACTTCAGGTGGTTAGGGTGTAAGCCATGACTTCAAACCTCATAATCATGAAAGACAGGAGAGATAGCTTGTGCCTCCTGAATTTTGGTTTTGAAATTAAAGTATATTTTAAGTCAAGAATACCTCTCCAGGACATCACAATATCTGAGAGTCATAATATCACAGACAACTTGAGTGGGGTACAGATGTTCTTGGCATGTTGCTAATCTCGGAGCCTTCATTTTATCATAGAGCTGTAGAGTCAGTGCAGAAACTCCCCAACCGTCTGGATCAGAGGATTTATTTCAGATAGAGTTGTAAGCACTCAGTAGGGGTCCAGTTGTAGACAGCCTTAAAACCTGACCTTTAAAAGGTGCTATTTCAAACACCTTCAGTAATTGTGCCCCTGGAAAGCTTCATTCCTGCATATCTCTCTCATCTGTACAATCTTGCAGTCTGTGATCATCTAATTTATTTTGATGGGATTTGGAGCTTATTACCATTTGTTTGTGTGGGGTTTTTGGTTGTCAGATTTGTGCATTTTCTTGGTAAATGCTTGCAGTAGTAAACCACTCTTCCTTACCTTAGGGTGCTTTGCCATATTCTCACAGCCTGGTTACCTGCCTTTGAGTAATAATTGCTCCTTAACCATTCTGAGAACAAAGATGCTATCAAGACAGAATTATTACTGAGGTTTCACACTCACACACATTTTTTTTCCCCTCTACACTTGATTTATCTTTGTATTGTTCTTGTATAGTTTGAAAAATCTCTTTGAAGGTATATTTTGGGATTGATTTTATTTTTTTCTTACAATTTCTTCAACTCTTAATTAAAAATGCTAGATGGTGATAGTAAATAAAAAGGAAAATCAATATCAAGATGGACTATTTTAAGCTCATTAGTACACATTCAATTAGGTATTTTGTATTATGGGTAAAGAATGAAAATATTTATTCAGAGCAAAGGTACTTCAAGTAAAAGAAGCTTTAATTTTTATTTTTTGAAATCTCAAAAGAAATACCCTTTTCAGTTTTATTTCCTTCCATGCCAAACATGTAATCCCATCTCTTCTGGAGTTAGAGCAATTCATTCCTACCACCCCTTATTCACTCTTAGGTAAAGCAGCATACAATAGAGACTTCCCTCCACAGTGCATCAAGTGTGCCAAATATAATGTCTGCTTGCAAATACAAGTGTCTTTAGAAGGATTATTTCTGAAGAAAAAATGAAATACTGGTGCCTATTAAAACACATTAATGGGAATGCAACTGATGTAATAAGACTTAATTTTGTTTTAAAGTTTTGGCCTGGAGCCTCACTTCTATCTATTTTATTCCTAGGTTGTACATGTAGAAGCAGAGGAATGCAGCAAGGATTTACCCCCACCCTGAGTTGCTTTCGAGTCAGGGGTAAAGCTAAGACCATCATCAGGCTGCCAGAGCCTTTGTGTGGCATGGGAAGGTCAAGGTAGGAGGTAAAGGGTGTTAAATATCCCATATCTGGTGCCTGGAGCATCAAGTGGGATTTGGGACATGGCTTTAAGGCTGTAATAGAGGAAGGGGAGCAGCTGCAGAGACAAAGCTGGTGCCTGCAGCGTGGCTGAGACCTCCCTTGGGAGAAGCTGTCTCCCTCTTACCTACAGCCTTCCCCTGCTGAGATCTCTTCCTCTGCCTCCTCTGGGAAAGAAAGAGACATCTATGGAGGACTCAAAGGGAATGATGAAAACCATAATGGCAAAAATAAGAACTTTTTCTTCCCCGTATGTTGTCCTTAAAACCTTATCTAAACAAACAAACCCTACCCTGCATCCCTATCAGGAGAAATGCAAGTTAGGTAATACTTTGGAAAGCTCTGTTTTGGAACTCTCTGTGGCTATCACAGCAGGATCAGATGCTATGTCTCCATGTGATAACATGCTGCCAGTGTCCAGAGAGGTATTTTTGATTAGAAACAAGCTGCCAAGAAGTGTGAAGGAGAATACCCTTCCAAATGGTGCAGTGTTTCATCATTAATTCATACAAATCTGCACAGAAAATGAGCGCTGTCCCTGTTCTGAGGTCCTTGCATGAGGAGTTTTTTTACAAGAATCAACTATCTGATGCACAAACAAAAAAAAATGCACAAATACTCATTTGTAAAAGGTGTGAGACAAACATATTTTAAAATAAACAATTAATTTTTCAGAAACAGATAACAGCAATGGGAAAAGTTGTTGCCACTCCCATATACATCAAAGTAAAATATTCTAAATGCTGTAAGTAAGCAGGAGGCTCTAGTCTACAGAACAAATAGAGAATGAATAACTTGATATATAGAGGAATGGACAAGTGTTTCAGAAGGTGGCTTCTAATCATCCAGAAACACTTTATAACCTGCATAATGCAAGGACTATCAGTATGGACCTTAATAGCTGCACTTGAAAGCATGCACGCTTACTGCCATTTGCCCAACGCCAAGACCCATCTGTGTGTTACTCACTGATAGTAAAGATGAATGTCAGTTAGTTACCCTCTGCACAATCTGATCTGTGCAGGACTTCAGCTGGAAACTGCCTGTGAGGAATGATCTGCTCATATCAGGCCAGTCTGCGGGACTGGAGCTTTTTACCACACAAATAATCACTATAAATTAATATAAGTATTACCACATAAGAAATCACTTTGAACCCAAGTGATGGCATTTTAGAAAGGCCAAATTTGAATAGCATACCTAATCAGTTTGGACAATTAACTAGTTAATACTGATAAAAAGGAAAGAGTGTGATTGACCTGCTTTGCATTGATACTAAGTCCCTTTTAGATCAGTTGTTTGTCTGGGAGTTATTGTTCAGAGTTGTTAAAAAACACTCCAAATGTGTCTTCATGTTTTCATACAGTTGCTATTCATCAGTCATTTAGGCAAATGTTGTAAAAATATCTGCAAATACTGATTCAGGTTTACAAAATAACTTTCTGAGCCATGTGTATACTTCTTTTGTATTCCCTGTCTGTGAATCCAATTGAGATGCACCATTAAGGTGCCCATGGAAAGTGCTCAAGTGTTTGTGGGGATGGAGTTGTAAATTTGCATGCTCAAATATTGATGGGGAGAGAATGCTCCTTGTATGCTTAAAGGTGTGCACAGGTTTCGGTCTCCCTGCAGATCTGGCTGGGTGAATTTGAAGGGCATGCTTTCAAAAACTGCATGGAAATATTTTCTTTAAATGTGCTTTCTGTGAATATAGCATTTGCATTTGGAACCTGACTCTAAAGCTGAGCAAAACATATTAGAGAGCTCTCCCGAGCATGGTACAATAACATAGTAGTCAATTGTAATATTCATAGTTAATGAGGGTTTTTAAAAAAAGGTTTAAGGAATTACTAAATAACACTTAGATTTGTCAGTCTTTGGTTATTTCCAATTGTGAAAAGAAATGAATTGCATAGAGTGAGATAAATGCTGATTTATTTTTGGAATGATAATGTGTTACAATTCAAGATCAGATTAGGGTCAATTTACACTAAGTCTGCTTTGAAACTATTATATAACTGAGCCAGAGTAGGTCACTATGTCCTGCTCTGCATACAAAAAGCTTCCAGACTCAGTGTCTATAAATAAAGATCAAGCTAAACCAGACAAGCAGCTTGAGTCTAATATTGGGAAGATCATTTTGTGCTACCTACTGCAAATAATTACAGTGGAGTCCAAGCGAGGAAGGAGCACACTCTCATCTGGTGCACGCCACGCATACAGAGTGAAAAAGGTTATATTTTTGCATTAATGTCAGCATTAATAAATAACCATCCATAGCTCTTGGTAAACTCCAGGACTAAAATATGAGCCAGAGGAGTGGGTGATGGTTGGTTTTTATTTACCCATCCACTTACCTATCATATTTTGCGTTGCAGTCTAAGAAGACAAAATAGCATGGCACAGTTTATTTGTGAGATGCTGTTGCCCTAGTTACCAGCCTCATATCAGGGTTAAGGTTGACAGTGTGGGCTCATTCCTTAATCTCAGCTCAGGTTGCTCACAAGGGAAAAGGCTTTAATGTTAACTGAGCCTGTCTTTGGCTTGGGGAGTTAGGCCCTTAACAATGCACCGGGGAATGCTTCTTCTTTGCGGCTGTCATGGCTTGTCTGGGGAATGGGAAAGGGAATCGTGTGGTGGGGGAGGGCGAAGAACCTCGCTACGGTGGAGCTTATTAAATTATGGAGGAGGGGATTATTGGTGGGAGCAGGGCTGTGGGCTCAGGCAGCCATCAGAGGAACCTTTTGTGTTCCAGCCTGGCAGAGGACAGGTTTTTGTTACAACCCCCTTGTACACGTCTCGGATAGGATTGCTTTGTGGCGTGCGTATGGCCGAGAAGGGTTTCACTGCAGTTGTAGTAACAGAAGAAGGAGGAGAGTTTGTCTGTGAGGTGGCAAGTGTATGCAGATACATCCTCCCTCCTTTAAAGTGCTGAAGAAAAGGATGAATTATGGAGCTGGTCTCACTCCCAGCTCCATCAGTTCAGGCTAAAATTGTCATCCTGGGTAGACACCTGCTCTGCAGGAATTAACTCTGTAACTAAGTCCTTTTTCTGTGTAAAGTTCCCTGCAAGACACAAAAATGCTTCTTACATGCCACTCAAAATCTTTGATAATTCAAGACATCAAAATGTGTTGGTGAGACTGAGCATCTGATCCTGATCTGCAGTGAGGTACCTCTCCAGCCATGTCACCCAGGGGCCTGACCTGGGTGACTTTCTCGGGAAATATGTATCAATCACCCTGATTCGATCAGTTTTATCCCAAAATACACTGATCAATGTTGTTTTCTTTAAAGCCTGGCAGGGGACAACAGGCCTCACAGCAATAGCTTCCTCCTACAGTAACCCAGTCACTGAGCCATCGTCAGGCTGTTGGAGCTTCTGTTTGGACACCACCAGTGGAAGTTTAGATTTGTATCTTACTTTCCCTAAGTATTACAGTTATTAAACCATACCGTGTTGGGGGAGATGGTATTGGAATTCGATTGAGAAATGAAAAGCTAGGCTAAATTTTAGGGGCAAACGGCCTTATTGGGGAAAGGCATTAGAAGAGTCAGAGATCATTGTTGCCCTGCTGGGCTGGTTTGTGCAGGTCTTTCCCCTGGTATGAGAGATCGTTTTTAATCTCATAGATGAAGTCATTAGGGCTCATGGAACAATCAATAGCTAAACACATGGGAGATACAGGCCTTCAGGTGCGGCGTGTATAACTGGAAGGATCCACGGTCATTTCCTTATTAATTTCCTCTTGAAACATTAATTTCCCTTACCCACTGTTACTTGTCTTCAGCCTTCCATTCTAAAGAGGGGACAGTCTGGGATATTTGTGTGCTATCATGACAGATATTTCATACTTTTTACTGTTCTGTAAAGATAGTGCCATGAACAAATCACCTGAAGATAAGACCCTCCCTCTGTGCTTGATAAGTTAGCCAGAGACCAATAAATCATCAATACAGTTGCTTTTTATAGTATCTTTTCCATATGCTAGTGGGAACTGTGGAGTTAAAGCTGTTTGCAGGGAACAGGTTGCAGAGTGTGGGCTGCATGTGTAAGAAGGCAAACCCACTGGCTGCAGTCCTTGTGCTCCGTGTTTACTTTCCTTCAGCTCTCTTCCTTAACATATTCTTTGAGTTTACACATCAAGATAAGGTTTCCTCTAACTGCCAGTCAGGCAAACTTAACCCAGAATCTGATAATTAACTTGTGTTCTGCTCCCTGCATCACCAACCACCACAGTCAGTAGTGGGGTGAGAACTGGAGTCGTTGCCAGCTGCTTCTGCAAGTGATGCTTGAGGCAAAAGCGGAGCAGAGTGGCTGTTACACAGCTGTGTTCGCTCCAGCTGCCCAGGCCTCCCTCCACAGCCTGCTTTTATAGATTAAGGAGCTGATTTGGAGTCATTGTAGCTCCACTGACTTCAACCAAGGATCTTTTTCTTCCCCATGTGTTTGTATGAGAGTTTGCACCCTTTTCCTTCTGTTTCTGCCAGAGGCCAAAAGCGTGAGATCCCTTCTGCGCTGGAGTTGTGAGCTGAAGCAGGGTCAGCATGCAGAACCTTGGCATGATGCCCTTTGTACGTACAAACTACAGCAGCTACGTATTAGACCTGTTATGCAGTTAATTAGCTATGCACATTAACAGCAACTGGGTACATAACAGCACATACATTTCTGAAGATGTACTCCAAAAATCAATATTTAATGCCTCCCTGGCAAAGAGAGGGAAGCAGCAGGGTCCAGGTTGGCAGAGCTGAAGGAGCTCAGCAGCCACAGTGGGTATGGAGATGAGAGTTGGTGCTTAGGAGCAGACAGGATGCATTTGGCCCAGTCTGATTTACTTTGCATACTCCTAAATGCACTTTCCAGGCTTTTCTTCTTGAGATGATTTATAATTGTTGCAGATGGCATCTGGGCTAATCCCTGATGAAAACTTTTTAAAGCTCCTGACAAATTTGACTCTGCAGCCACGTGTCACATCAGGAGTGTTGAGACATCTCTCTAACATGCTACAGAAATGCAAATGACAGTGAGTGTGGATGTCCAGATCTGAATCAATGTAAACATGTAGCATTTTAATATCAAAGAATTAAATGCTTCCTATTTTAATTATTAAAAAGAAACATAATTATTGACTGGTATTATCTTACCACTAAATACAGTGTTCTTACCTAAGTGGTGTTAATAGACCATCAGATAACGGAGCAGACAAGAGAAAGGGATGCTACAGAGCCAGGAGCTGTCAAAGTGCAATACATAAAATGAGGCAGGTGGTAACTGAAGTAACACCTCTCTAAGATCACAATAAAACTTGGCCATTAGGTAACTCTAATAATGGAAGAATATGTCTGTATTTTGACTCTGTACAAATTCTTATCAGGATAACATACTGTTTACTGCAGAGAAAATCTGTGATTTTCCTGCAAAAGTAGGTGGTCACAACCCACCAATTGTAAATACTCTCCCTGCACACTCTTAAGCAGCAAGAATCAAATAGATGAAATTCTGTCCACTTCAAGCTTTAATGAATGTCTGGGTGATATTAAGCCACTAATTGACATGTACCGTAGGTCAATGAAGAAGTAAAATCTGCAGTTAATGTCTGCTTAACTCTGTCTTGCTGGAAGCCTGCATCAGGCCAGGACGCTCAGTGGAGGCTGTGGTATTGCTGAGCAGCCAGCAAAATCAGAGTTTCATACATTTTAATATGACTGCATTGCTGTGGACACACAAACAACATCTGCCAAATGGTGCACGAGCAGTTACATTGATGACGGCCCATTTAGTGTTCTGTATTGAATAAACCATTGAGAAAATACCTATACAGATCAATATTTGTTTCTGGTGGGACTCATTCTGAGTTTAATCTAAGATCTTATGAATATGTATAAAATGGAGGTTTGGATCTTCTGTTACAAAAGGTGTAAAGTCTTGACTTGGTGTTACAGGAGATGTTTCTTTCAACTGTAGCAACACTAGAAATAATTGTTGCTTGTTAATCCATTTTGTAAAAGACATCAACTGTACTAGTTATTCAGGTGATATGTTGATCCCACCAACGTCACTGGTCTATATATGATGCAGTAGTCTTCATTCAAAGGCATGTCAAGATAATTTGGCCTCCTTTTTTGCCTGGAGAATCTACTTCTTCCACTGCTGCATTTTCCCTATCCTTTTGCTTTTCTGGCTCCTGTTACCTCCTTTCCTACCACCTTCTTTCTGGGCAGGTGAAACAGAGGACATTAGCAAATTGCTTATATGTGATACTTGTTCGGTCCTGCACTTATCTGTGGCTCAGACTAAAGTTCTGAGGTCTTGGCTTCAGGGAGTTAGAGTAACAAGAACCTAATGCTGCCCTGAGAATAGACATAGTACTGAACTAGAGCAGAGTGGGTGGTTTGCCTTCAAATACATGTGAAAGATTGATCACTTAGTCATTTAATTGATCATTTAATTATAATAATTATGAGAAATATGTCCAAGGAATTCTGTTTTCTTAAAGATCATCAAGGAGCAGAAGTTCTCTCTCAGAAACATTCTCATCTCCCTTGTGCTGTAGTAAATCCAGAGTAATTCCAGTGTCTTCAGTGGTGGAAGATGGGTTTATGCTGGACCATCTGCTACCAGATTTTGGCTCATCAAATACTTAAAACTCCTACAATATTTGGATGTTGTCTGCATAAACAAAGAGTCTTTGAAAAATCCACATCTGGAACACACCTGCTTTTGCCAAGTTGGCCAAATCTTTCCTTGGGATTTCATACTGGCATTTCAGCTGACAGTTTGTCTCTGTTTCATTCACTTGGTGTTCTGCCTCTTGCACGAGAAGATGGGACTCAGTCATTTCAGTTCTCCTCCTTTTCTCATCTCTGAAAATTAGTTCCCAAACCGATTGTCCCTGCATGCAGAGGATCGTGATGCTGGTTCCTGCCATCTGTCTCTGCTGTGTGACCCTTTTCCAGACAAGAACATCTTTGCTCTTTTTGCACATCCATGGAGCAGAAGGGTCCTGACTCAAGGAGGCAACACGTGGCTTGTGCCTGACGGACACACTGACTGGTCAGTGCTGCGGGCTCATGGTACTGACTCTTACTGCCTCAGGTCTGTGTTTAGACGAGAATGCCCGAGTGATTTTGCAAGCATGGTAATTGCATACACAGGTAAATTGCTACATGTATGTTTTTCACCAGATATCAAGCTGTGAATGTCCAGTGTATAAATTTCAAGTATTTGCAACTAGCAGCTCTTGAATAGCTGCAGATCAAGAACTATCTGTAGGAGGGATTTGGCAAATGATTTTAAATAATGAATACAGCTATGATGCTCATGATCTGCTTGCAGGCAACACTCGCAGACAAGTGTAACTGTTATGAATTATTCAGCCAATTCTATTCAGAATTATAAATTTTTTTAGAACCCTAATTAATGATCCATAAGGGTAAGTATGAGACACGCTAACAAAGGTCTATTCTGTGCTACTTCTTCTGAAAGATTAAAATGAAATGCAGACAGTTTGGAAATTGCAGCCCCTGTTTTAGAATTGTCGTCTGCTCTGTTTACTGAGGGCGACTTTTGCTGCTTGTTTACTGTTTAGTTACAGCATAAGTTACACATGATTATCTTCTCAATGTGATGCTAAGCTGGCATCTGTCAAGTTTAAAAGTCATAATAGGTGCTATTAGTCACTGAGATGATCCAAAGGCATAATGATTGGTATGACAACAAAACTGCGTAGTTTTTTTTAAAAGATGCAATAATTTCTAAAGAGAATTTTGTGTGGGCTCTACCTGCTCAGAAGTGAGATTATTTTAGAGCCTTAAAGGCTAGAAGAAGCAGAAGCTGGGGAGAAGTGTACGGCTGGTGGTCATAGAAACAGTTATTGGAATAATATCAATTAACCAAGCAAGATGCATTGTTCATGTCCTTCTCGTTTGTTTGCTGCAACAGAGTGGTAAGTTTGAACTATCTGCTATTTGTGTCAGAAACTTCATTTCTCGTGGGATTATAAAGCAGCCGTTTCAAACCATACCAAGCTGAAATTGCCTTGCCAGTCCTCAGCTCTTATGCTAATTAATATTCCTCGAAGTTCCTTTTCATTTTTTAAAAGTAGTTCAAAATAAAAATTCTTGGGTGTTTGAGATACTTTTAAAATTTTAATTTAAGGAAAAAGCACACATTCAAAAGCCTTTTTTCCAAGCAGTTAAGGCTTGAGGCAGCTCCTAATGAAGTCAGAGATGAGATTTTCTTTGAGTTTAATGAGAAGATTGTCAGCAAGGCACCGGCTTGTCTTTGGTGGCTTGGACAACTGCAGGGAAGGAGGAAGTCACAGTGGTGACATGTGAAGCATGGTGTCTTTCCACAGTCTTTGAAAGTCTGGTCAGCCACCTTGATCTCGCCTGGCTTTGCATAATGCACATCCTGTATACAAACTCTGTAATCACGTGCTGGTTACACTTCCAGGGGTACCTTCGCTTTGCTGTGAATCTGCAGATTCAGAAGACTGCACAGTGCTTAGGAAGATAACCTGTTATTTATCATCAGTGCTTGAGGAGTGAAATATTGGTCCACTGGAAAGAAGCAGGAGACACCCAAGCAGATGCTCAGAGGTATTTCACCACGTTTTCTCTAGGAAAACCAATAGCACGGTACACAGGATGGTGCCCTGTTGCCTGTGTTGGCACAGCCTTTGGTACCAGTGCTGTGGTTCTGGTTTGCATTTACAGAGCTGGCTGGTTTGAGCTTGTGTTACAGAGGCAGCAAGGATGCCAGGCAAGTGAGTGCTGGAAAATGTCCTGCACTAACACCTCCGTGTCGGTAGAGCTGGGAACATCTGACTCCCCAGGTCAGAGGCAGTGGCTTTTCCTGCTGCTGCGAGCTGTGCACAGAAGTTCTATACTTATTGGATAATAATGTGTTTATTTTTCAGGTCTGTGTTGAAGGAATTTGTTGAAAAGGATTTAGTTGATGTACTGACAATTACCTGTTCTATTTTTACTGTGTCTTCCTGTGTGGAGATTTTTTTTTCTTCATTTTCCCTTTTCTCCCATTCTGCTATGTGTCCAAACCTGTAAATAGCCAAATGCTCTATAAAGCCAGAAAGGAGAATCTGAACTAAATGCACCAAAATGATGTAGCAAGAAAAAAAATGAATGTATTAATGAGAAGAACCAGTCAAGTTATAAGGGTAGAAATGAAGTGGACAACCCAGCCAATGCCTGCAGAAAGCCTGATAGGAAAGGAAATACAACCACTAGTATGGATGGTATACAATGAGAAGTCATGAACATTTACCTTAGAACAGTGATAGCTGAGTTAATAATTCAGGTACAAGGATGGAAACATGCCCTGCAACAGGAAGGTGTATTTTTCTTGCTGGAGCTACAGTGACTCCCCTGCTCCATCATGAAAACATTGTTAAATCAGTCATGTGTAGTCTAGAACTAAGAATAATGGTTTTAAAAAAAGATTTGAACTGAATTTATCCATCATGCAGTCTTTGTGTATTTGTTCATTGTATGTGTAAAACATCAGCCAAAAATATTTTACAGCAATTATTTCCAGTGACAGGCCAGTGTAAATTCTCCCAGGCAGAAGATGGCTCTGTGAAAATAATTGTACATGAATATCCAGCTGAGATCTTCTGAGCCACTAGAAAAGGGTGGTGTGTAAGCAGTTTTGTAACAGGAGTGATAACACATGCACATGCATGCTAATACTGTAGAAAAGTTGTAAGACATTCAGCTGGGCTAAATTGCAGATGCAGAATTAAACCAGGATTTTTTTTTTTGCCCATAGAATTGCAAGTTCAAAATTTGGTTGTACTTTCCAAATTCCAGAGAAAACACCAACTTTTGAAAACTGTATTTCTGGCTTGTATTACGAGTGTCTTCAGGACAGCACAGCACTGAACTAGCATTAGTGTGTACAGTTCAGCATCCTATGCAATGTGTATTTCAGCTCAGTTAAAATTTCCAGTGCTGCTAAGTAAAGATATTAAAAGATAATCTATGCCTACAAGGAAACAGGAGAAGAACCAGGGGTCTAACGAGGTGGTGGTATCATGGTGCAAAACTTAGTTCTGGAAATCTGAGCTACAGGAGTCCCAAGGAGATATGACACAAGGAAAGTGTGATGTCTGTAAATGGTCACATCTCCAGTATGTGTTGCTCATGCTTAGTCATTCCACACTGAACAATAACCTGCCTTGTTGCACTTTTCTGTGGTAGCTTACAGGGTAGCTAGCTATGTGGGGACGTGTTTTTGAACTCATAGTTTATACTATGAGTAAACTGGTTTTCTGCTGTAGTCTTGGGAACTCTTGGTCTTCAAGCAGTATGAGTAATGAATAATATATTACGAGACTATTCTTGTATGCTGCAACATTAACGATTTCCCACATGTAGGATTCCTATTTATCCATCTGTATATTGAAGGATAGCATAAGCAGATGATATCTGTTGTGCAGCAGACACACTTACTCTGATGTAGTATTTGTTAAAATTATTTCTAGAGCATGTAGAATACATGCCATAAAATACCTCCTAATCTCCTAACATTATTAATGAAATAAAATAGTGTTATTCACTACCCACAAGGAGAATTTACAAATAAGCTCCACATTGACAGATTCTGCAATGGCAGCACACAGAAGCCTGTATCCAGAGGCTGACAGCTGGGTGTGTGCAGGCTGGCTGTGTGCATTGTGCTCCCTTTGGAGAATACGGTGCAAGAAGCTTTGAACTGTAGACAGGTCCTGCAACCCCGTGTAGCACGTTACTAGGCACTAGCAGCTGTAGTCTCCATTTCTTGGGCAAACTTTCAAATCTTGGCATGCCAAAGTATTAATTTCTGATTGAGATAATGTAGACCACAGCCCTTGAGTTTAATATGCAGAAGTAATTGTTTCTACAGCAGATGACTGAATCCCCAGCACACTGATGAAGTGGGTGTGCAAGTGGTCAAGGTTGAATCACTGCCTGGTTCAGTGTTGAGGAAGTGACAGAGTCTTGGCTGGTTAAATTCAAATCCAAACTCTCGTAGTGTTGAATCAGAAGTAGTGTCTGCCCTCTGAATATTCAGCTGTGCTCCAGGACTGAGCTCTCAAGGGAACCAAGCAGGGTGCATGGGTCAGCAAGCCTCACAAATTAATTGACGATCAATTGGTCCTCCTTCGTGGGGGAAGGTGAAATGAGTTTTCCCAGTTCATAGTGGGACAGTACAGTATCTACTCTACTTAACACACTCAGGCCCTTTTCAGTTTCTTGCCGCATACTGAGGCCTTACAGGGAAGTCTTGCACTTGCATAGTCTGACCTGGGCATGGTGAGCCAACATAGATCTCTACAGTTCAATCCCTTTTCAGATAACAGAATTATGAGAAGTTATAGTGCAGAAGCATAACTGGAGAAAGAGCTTTTTGCAAAGTATTATGTTGGGCTTCTCCTCTTACAATTTCAGAGTCAGGTTTTATGCCTTTTACGTTACTTGAAGCATGTCTTTCCATGCTTCAGGCAACAGCACATAAGCCTTAATTTCTTTACCTGAATTTAGGATGACTGCAAAGTGTCCTGGACTCCTTAAGAAAATCTTTTGGAAGTTGATTGTTGGACAGGATACAGCTCATGAATGACTAACAGATTATGTTGATGTCTATTGACATAATTTTTGTAGTTCTGTAAATCACTGTGACTTTTATAATGCCTCCTACCTCGGTTGTAAATTTGCTCCTGTAGATACTTTACCCTGACCGCATCTGCTAAAGCTGGCGTTGCTGTCAGTGCTGACGCATGGGAATGCACTACCTGCAGCGTGCAGGGGTATTTGCATCATCCCCACTCTAAATGTATCCCACAGAGAGAGACCCCCATTACCTTACGCTTGGCTGTGCTTCATACCAACGTTATTCAACAAATCATGAAGTTGGGCTGCTGCAAAAGCATGCACAAACCTGAGACTCCATTGTCTTGCAGCAGTTTTCTTGTGCACAGGACTTTCATTTAGAAACTCTCAGTGAAGGGCTGTGTAGGAGTACAGTGTGCAAGAACTGGGGGGTTTGGTTTGATTTGGTGCCATTTATATGGGACAGAGGCTAGAGGTGATCAAGATGTTTATGCAACACCATTTCCACAGCTAATATTGGCAAAGGCCTCTTGTGCTGTTGGTGCATATGTTCACCTGTCTTTCACCAGTGAGAAAGTCACACTACCAGTCACACCTCATTCAAATAACAATCAGTGGAAATTTCCTATTGTTGATGTGACAGAGGGGAGCATTTTTCCATCAATCTTTTGGCATTCTTTGAAGATTAACAATGCAATTACACAAAGTGGGTTTTCCTGTGGGTTTATCTGAAGAACAGTAATGGATTGCATTTATGACTTGTTTCCATGCTTTTATTTGTTCTTGTGCATTGCAAGTGTGCTCTCGATGTCAGCAGGTGTGTGTAGATGTTACCACTGACTTGTGAAAAACAAAGTCTGTTTGGCACAGGTAGATAAATACCCTTGCAAATAGTGCAGTGCTGATATACAAAAAGGAGGCTATGGCGTGCTGTTATACCCCCTTGCTTAAACAGCTCTTTAGTAGGAGAGCAACGTCAGGCTTTTTCTCATACTGTTGAGAAATCCTGCCATGGGGAAATCAGTTGTAGTTCAGATGAGACCAATTACTTCATTGCAGAAATTAATCACGAGTGCAGAAATGGTAGGAAATGGAGGCTAGGGTGATGCTTTCTGCTTAAAGTTGAGTGCAACTGACTGTCAGGGAAAGAGGGAGGAATGGCTGTTATGTGTTTTTATTGCAAGGTTTGGGTTGCTGCAGTGTATGGTTTGGGAGTGAAAAGAAGAAAAGTGACTTTGAAGGCCTTTGGGATGCCGTGTACTTTATCGTTAGTGGATGTGAAGCGAGGTAATTTAGAGAGCAGCAGCATTTTCCTGCGCGTTTCATAAAGTGAAGGACACGCCGCGCAGCGATGGGCGTTCGGCTGTGTGCCATCTAATGGCCAGACGAGAGCAAAGGAACCTGCTTCCAGCCTGTGGGCTACGAACCGCTGGGGATTCTTGAGCTAAATGTACAGAAGAATAAAAAGAAATGCAAGCTTTTGCTCGCAGGTTTAAACGTGTTACACAGGGGCTTACCTTACCATTAAAAATGGTGTGATGCCACAGTAGAAAACTGCTAAGAACTAGAAAAGAATTCCCATTTTTGCCTGCAATACATTGTTTTCAAACACTGCATGTCTGAAAGCAAACATCAGTCTCCATATAAATGAAAGTGCATAATTTGAGGCATTTTAAATTTTCCTTTATTTACTTATTGAGGAAGTGAATAATTCTGTTCTTCCTTCTTTTCTCCAATTCTCCCCTCTACTGACATGCACACCCCCCTTCTTTATGATCAAGTGCAGTATATAAGGTCTCTCACTGATGGGGGGTGTTAACACACACCTCTGCCTTTTCCTCTCGGGCAGACCATGGTGGCATCTGCAATAACTGACACCAGTTCCACGGCTTAGAGAAAATGCTCGAGGTGAATCTCTGCTAGAACAACAAAGAAGAGATGGGGAGATGTTCCGCTTTAATATCCGCTCCATCTTTCTTATCTATATTAGAAACGTCTGTCACTAAGGGTGGCTGAGTAGAGCTGAAATTATGATGCACCTTCTAGATTCCTTTATCTCCTGGAGCAACATTAATACTTATAAGTAGTAAAGGATACTGGGTGAAGGAAAGACCATCGCTCGTCTATGCTGGTGAGTTTGTTTAGGAAACGTGCTTTTTCATTTCAGAATGTTATTTGAAATGCCTTCTTCTGCTCTAAGAAAATGTCCACTTTTGTTATTCTTTGTGAAACAGAAGCTGGAGATAGCAGCCTTGCTCATAAAAGCCCTGATTTGAATATGCTAATGTTAATTTAAGCATTCAGTTGCCAAATTTTCATGTGAGGATTTTTTTTTGTAGTGTGTACATTTAATATTTGTATATCCATTATTCCCCATGCTTATCTGATCCACAGGCACTGAGTAAATATTGTCTTTGAGTATGATCTACAGCAGACGTCAAAAAAGACACTGTAAAATGGAACTCCTCTTCATAAATATGGATTTCCTTTTTCCTCCACTTTTCCCTGGAAATTCAGGGAACATACTTCCACACCCAAAGGGCTTATGAATTTTTTTAGGGGGTTGATATTTTCAATCTACACACTACAAATTAGAGCAACTTCTAATATGGCATCTGGGTGAATAAATTCCTCTCACCTTGTAGCTCTGCTTGCTTTGATTGTAAATGGTACAAGTAAACATTACCTCCTTCAACAGGAAATTGTGATCAATGGAACACTTAAAAATAAATTTGTGAGTAATAAAACTGTGACACTAGGAAAAATGTCATACCTTATCTTACAGAACATCAGCAGGGGAGGGAAAATGGGTGAAAAGCTTAGCTATGAGCTGCTGAAAACAAGATCTGATGTCTTGAAAATGTGTTTTGTGATGTTCTAACTCAAAGCAGAAGGTGAAATGCGTTACTTTAAGTGAGATACTCTGGGTGTGAAATACACAAAACCCCAGTAAAACATCCCCATTTTACAAAGAGCAGTCTATCAGTTAGCTACCTACCATGGTGCTGACTTCACTGAGGTTGCAATGTATGAAATTTGGCAAATATGGGTGTATCAGTGGTGCCTAGTCTTTTCAATAGGCTAGTGGCTTCATAACTGCTCTTTCTAAAAACCACAACCTATTTCATGTCCTCTCTTTACAGTGAACCTACAGCTCAGCACTGATGCACTGTACCAGTGCATTAGCATGGGCACCTCTGCAACAAGTTAGGGAAACTCGCACTGCTGGTAGCCAAGGGAGAGTTGCTGTGCTCTTATTAATGGACTGCAGTAGGGTAAATAGGTAGAAATTGTCTGTGCTTCCTCTGTTTCCCTAAAGGAAAGGAACAAAACGGGTTGAAACAAATGCAGTGATATTGTGCAGGTGCTAAATTTTCTTGACTATAACTTTTCCTGTTTTGCAGTTTGCTGAACCATGAGTCTTTCTTTTATTTCTGAAATCCTTCCAAAGTGGAACACACAAGGGGAAAGTAAAGCTTCTATGAATGCAGAATAATTTCATTTAAGTCACTGAAGTGATTCTGCTGAAACACTGGTAGCAAGAAGAAAACTGGGCCTGCAGACTGTTAGCCCTTTAGGCCAAGGGTGGTTTCGTCATGTGAGATAAACTCTGGCAAGTATATTGTGAATGCTCCTGGAATAATACACTGTGCAAGTCTCCTCAGAATATTCTACAATTAACAATATCCTATAACTGTAAAGATTGTGGATTAGTCAGTCTCTTTTTTATCTGGATTATGATTTAGCTATAAACATCCTTTAACAAAATGTCACAGCAAATAAAATCTTTGCTTAACCAGCAACTCTTCTCACTTTTCCATCTAGCTCCAGTCCTTCACTTGCTAAGAGGTAAGACCATTTCCAGTTTCCTCTCCACGATCCTGACACCCGTGCTGGCAGTCACACAGTTGGTCAATATTGAGCTCTAGACCTACCCTTTGCAGACAAAAGGGTAATTCTAGCGATGAGTGCTCTCTCTTATACATTACTAATTAGTAAATTAGAAGGAAACTGACAGCTTTTCACAACTGGTATTTCCTTACAGAAATGGTACAGCTTAATTACTAGTTTAAGAATCTTGTCATTCTTTATTATCTCTATCTGACTACACTGTTCTGGGTTTTAGACATAGTGTGATATTGCAAGCCACTCGTAGCTCAGAAATCTTGTAGAAGGTGGCCATGAGATTTCCAGCTGATTTTAGCAGAAGAATATGCTGAAGTACTCAGTTCAGAAGCAAGTTGTATGGTAGGCACTATGGTTTAGTGTGGAAGAAGCAGACACTGCTCCTGAGACCACATTCTGAGGTAGCCCTTGGCAAAATTAGCAGCAAGGTTGACAAACAGATGGATTCATCTGACAAATGCCTGCTCCCCTTAGGACCAGGGGCAAGAGGGGGAAGGAATAATTTATTAGATCCTAGAGTTTTCTTTCCATGTTTGAAAAGTCACTTGAAATTGTTGGATAGTGCTGATGAATTCATCCCTTGTTATAGAATCATAGAATGGTTTGGGCTGGAAGGGACCTTAAAGATCATCTAGTTCACCCCCCCTGCCATGAGCAGGGACACATACTATTGTTGTCATACTTCTGCACTCATCTTCATTGATGTAACTGTGGAGTTTGTGTTTATAAATACCAAGGAAAGCTTCTCCTTCTAGCTTCTGGGATATCTGAAGTACGTCAGTACAACATTCTCCTCTGCATTCCTACAGTGCTTTGAAACTGCAAAGTGCCATCGAGTGCTGGTTTTTTAAATGTTGAGCCATATTATAGCAAACTTTCTTAGCCTGAACCTCTATTTAGCTGTTCTGCTCCTTGCAACCATGGCCTTTGAGCAATACTTCATAAACCTCTTGCCAGCTGGTAACCAATGCTGATTTCCATCCGTCTTCATGAAAGAATAGTCCAGTGCAGTTGTCTTCTTGCTCAGTATCTTTTAAAAACAAAGCCATGAAAGCACGTCGAGATTTCTTTCTGACCCAACTGGCATAGGCTCAAGGTGATGATATCTTTTGTGCATCATTTTAACTGCTTTAGATAGAAGTAATTTCACTGAAATCAATGGTGCAGAGCCAGGGCAACTAAGAGGGTACTTGGGTCAAAGGCAGACTGATGTATTTTTGGGAAAGAGGAAGAGTACTCCTTACTACAGCACCACCCAAAACAACATGCAGAGATGAGAGCCACAGCTGTCCAAAGTAGGATGTGGGCAGTTACAACTCATGCCCTCGTGTTATGGATTTGCTTAGAAGAATTTTGACTTAAGTCAGTGTTGCCTTTAGAAATAGTTTACCCTGTTCAATGTAACTATTAAAAATTCTTCAGAAGTAAATTCTGAGCATTTCATTATTTAAGGATAATTTGAAGAGATGGCCAAAAATTACATGTATTTGGACTAGCTGACTTTCTGCTTGGTTGCATCCTGAAGGAGAATTAACCTTTTCTCTCTCAAATTGTTCGCAAAGCTCAGGGAATCAGTTCAGATCTCCCTGTGGCCTTTACTTCCCTGCTAGTCGCTGCATTTTTTTACAGGGGTCTGTTTCCAGTCCCACTGTGTCCCCAAATGTGAACATCCTGAAATTCAGAGGGATTTAAATCAATGCTGTGATCTGAACAGATATACGATGTACCTCTGCTGGTATGCTTAATTAACCGAGGACATTCTAGGCTTTCTCTCCAAGCATCGGCCTTCCTTTCTCCCATGGATACTGTGAAGTCCTGCAGTGAGCCTTGTTGTTATGACCTAATTTTTCTACAAACTGAGAGATTTCATTTGTTCAGGTGCCAGGCAAAAGGAACACAAAACTTGGAATTCTCCTGGCTACTCTAATTTAGCTGCCTGAGATTTGAAAAATCAATAGGGGAATTATCTTGCTGTCTCTACATAGTAACTTAATAATTAAAACAAAATTAAAAGGATGACATTGGTTTATTTAGGAAAACTGACTTTTTCTGCAGGTTCACCCCAGAACTTGTGTCCTGCTGAGTTCAGACAGTCGAGCTGGAATTGGTTCCTCTTCCTAGGGAAACTCAGTTTTGAAAGTGCTGCTGTCACTGTTTAGTTCCAAAACTAACTGAGTAACTCTTGAAAATAGTATTAATTTCTAACTGCATTTTCAGATGGTTGTGATATTTTATTCTGCTCTTTTCAGGTTCACTGTTATTAACACTTACGATCAGATGGTTTCTTCAGAGAATCCAGTGTGGCCCAACAAACACTGCTCAGAAAGGTAACTGTAATTATATATACATGGTTTATATAGATATATACACATATGCATGTCCTTTATCTAAAACTGCTGTATATGAAGCCTTGTGTCATCAGTAAATCTGAAGAACTTCTCACTGAAATTATACTGGCAACTACAATTAATCCATGACAAAGTAGACAGTCTGATAATTCATTCACAAAGCTGTTGTCCCATGAGGGACCATATGTTTTGAAAAATTATATGTTAAGGAAAATCCGAGGTACATTATTTTGAACGTGGGAGGCCCTCTGAGAACTTTCTATTTTAGTTTATTTTGAGGACCTCAAACACATGATAGTGACATAATTGATTGCTTGGCTGATTGCCTAACTAGCACGTTGCAATGCAACCCAAGCGCTGCCTTTCAATGAACAACAGCCCTTCTTGACATTCTCAACATTCCCTTGACAAAATGGTCATCTGTGAAATCAATCTCTTTCATGACACTTTTTTCCACAACCTCTCCTCGGTTAATTGTTAACTGGTAAAATCTCTGCTGGTTCACATAAATGACAGCTTAAATGACTTGATGTAACGCTTTTGTGGTGCTCAAATAAAAATTTATTTCCCTGCATTCTGTCTGGATGAGTCTGTTCCTGTTCAATGGCCCACCTTTGTTCAGATCAATGTGCTGAGGAGGGTTTTCCACTAGGACTGGTAGAGACTTGACTATTGTTACTTCCTTTTTATACTGAAAGGCTTCAATGAAAAGTTTACACACGTTCAGCTTGCTTTTGCTAGGAGAAAATAGGAACAAATTACCAGGGAATGAAATGGAACATTTCAATTTATGCTCCCAAGTGAAGATGTTGCCAAAATTGTCTAATACTACAGTGCTTTCAAGGAAACCCGATTAGAGACGGCCCTGGTAAGAGGAGCTGGCAGGAGCACAGCTCAGCCCATGTGTTTGCATAGCATTTGTGACTATGCACATCATTATAAATGGAACAGACTTTGCCCTCTTATCTGCATCTCTGCCTCTGATAGGAACAGGGAAAGAAACTACTTTGTGAGCAGTATTTGACCCTTGGAGAACTACACACATCTGCTTAAGGCCATTTTTCCACATAAAAACACTTTTCAGTAAAATGATTTAGCGTGTGTTTAATTTTAATGATTTGGCTTAAGTGTCTTTTTGAGTGCTTTATCAAGCTACAGCAATCATCAGCTGCTTAATAAATATTGGATTAAATTCTGTAAAGGGAAATAACACATGTATCAGAAAGACAAAAAATGAAAGAACGTTGCCAGACGCCGAGCTTTTCTCTTTGAAATGCACTACGGTGTTCTCTGGGCTGAAGGACATTTTTCAATGATGCTGGAAATTGCAACACCAATATTATTTTTGACAATTGAGAAGTGTAACAGGGACTGTAAATCTGGCAGTTTTCTGGACTTACACAGTGACGCCTCCACAGAATTTAACGCTGTTAGAGAAAACTACAGAAACAAAACTATTAGCCCCAAATACACATAAATAGTAGTTGGAATTCAGCAATAGTTGTGGATATGTGCTGAAATGAAAGATCTGGGTTTTGGTGTGGTAGGTGTTTGACCTGCCAGGATGTTAGTAGAATAAATGTTCACTAATGCATAACAATAAATAGGTTGGGTTTTTTAAATCATCACAGCAGAAGGAGAGAACAAATAAAAATGTAGGTATTTTTTAAAAGCATTGCCACATATCAATATACTGGTTCATTATGAGCAACTTAAAATTTGTTTTCCAGTGCACAATTAAAAAACCCTCCAGCTGTAAGGAAATTCTTCTGGCACAGCACTGATGACAGTAAGCACCACTAATGGTGTCCTGTTGATTTACATATCCTTAAAATTTGTAATAGCCTTTCTCAGCTGGATTGCTGTGCTTAATTTCCATCATACTGGGCCTCTGTGCCTTGGGTTTGCTTCCTCTCACTACACAGCAGCACTGAGTCTTCCATGGTCCCCAGCGCCCACCCTTTGGGTGTGGAATCTGTCCACTAGCCTTTGAGATCTCAATGCTCAAATACCTTCTGCTCCCAGGAGCTGGACCAACCCTCCCAGATTTTTTGAGTGAAATACAGCCTTTCCAAGCTGTTCAGCAAAGTCAGAGCAAACACTCAGATCTGAAAAAAATACCACCAGGCTTTGGTACTCCCCTTTGTGTAAATGTTGAGTGATACAGAACTTAGCCCTAATTGCAGATTGCTGACTCCATATCCACAGAGACATGCAGTGATTGATCAGTTTCATAACCTCAACCACAATTCCTATGATGTACTACAAAGATCCCTGAGCAGTATTCAACAGGTTCATTTTTCCTTTTATCCTCATAGCACCCCACAGATTTTTTATTCTTCCTTCCTATATCTAGAAAAAAAACCTTCTTATGACCAATTGAAGACAATCTGAAGTTTTAAAGTTTAAATAATAATTTATAAGATTTATAGACAAAACTAGGACAACAATCTACATAACCTGAGATGAATTGTAGTACCAGTATGACTGGACATTATTTCAAGCACAAGGTAAGCTCAAACTCCCACATAACTGTAGAAATGTAAAGAGAATTATTGAAATGCAAGAATAGCTGGAACATCTGTTAAAGAGGGTTTTAAGCAGTTTGCTTTATTATTGCTCTTCTGAGTATCAAGGTAAACGAAGTATTTTGTTATATGCATTATAATTTGCTCAGACACAAATGGATACAGCTGCAACTGAGAACTTTAAACTGGCAAGAGTTCAGCCATCAGAGTTACACTTTATGTAAAATTACTTAGTGCTATGTTTGATATTAAATAACAACAAGCAATATTAGTTTAACAAGTAAATAACAACAAGCAATATTAGTTTAACAAGTAAATAACAACAAGCAATATTAGTTTAACAAATAAATAACAACAAGCAATATTAGTTTAACAAGTAAATAACAACAAGCAATATTAGTTTAACAAGTAGAACTCCATCACGGTCTCTAAAAATATTGCCACAGTGGGACTATTCGCTTGGGTTCTGAATAACGATCAGGAAATACTCCTTATCTGCAAAAAGATATAAAAATATTTAGTTAAAATATTTTTTTATTTCCTAATAAATATTCTTTATTCATGTATTCCTCTCCAACTTTTTGTTTATAAAACATAAGCAAAAACAATGGCATATTTATATATATGAAACATTTAGAAAATGTTAGCACTTTGTACAAAAGATCTGAGATTACAGATAAAAAAAGTCTGTGTCATAAAGCTTAACTATATGGTTTTAAAACTATTTTAGTAATAAGTAGATTTGCTTTCAAGAAGCTGCAAAGATATTTAAACAAGATGAAAAAAGTCACAAGATAAGCACCTGGAAGTTAGCACTTGTTATAATAAAAAAACTTTTGACATCTGCAGCCTCTTCTGCAGGTGCAGAGAACTTCTTTCAGTTCACTAACTAGTTTATTCAAAATTGAGAACCCCATTTACACATTAAAAAAGCAGAAGAGATTTTAATAGACTTCTACTATGAATAAATTCTAAGCATGCCAGACTTTGCCTACTAATTCTAAAAGCCCAGAGAAGTTGTGGAAACTATTCAGTTGGACAGCTATTTAAACATTATCTATTTGAAATAAAACATTTATTGAAAGTATCAGTTGAATTTAGTGGGGTCAATCTGCTTTGGAGAGTTAAGAAGCTGCACTTCTGCATTGTCACTTTCATCCAAAAGCAACTTAATATAAACCACAGGTGGTTCATTTGCCACCTTCTATTACAGTAAAATACAATTAAGCTTTTGAACAACTAATTTCCCTGTTAGCAAAAAAGCTTCACATTTTATACCAGTTATTTTCAGGTCAACATGCTCTAACAGTTCCTAGTCAAAAAGTCACCCCTAAAAAAGAAGTGAAGGGCAAATGCAAAATAAAAATCAAGTTCATCAGTTTAAATCAATGAGCAAAAACCATGATTTCAAAAATGCATTAGGTTTATACTCCAAAATAGAAACTAAACTAAAATTTTAATCTTAGTATCGGTTGATGACTTATGTTAACACTTAATGACAGTGCCAGATTTCCTTCACACACGCTGGTTTCATAGCAGCATTATAAATAATTCCAGCGAGGCGAGGTGATGTGTACCTAGTGAGGTACCTCTGCTCTTGGCTTGCTGTGGAGCCAGCGTGGGAGGGCTCCCCCAGTGAAGGCTGTCCACCACAGCTCAGAGCCAGTGTCCTCCCCAGGGGCTGTGCTGAGGAGATCCCTGGTTCTCCCTTTCTGCTCTGCAAGCCTCTGTTAGGTATTTCTGTCAGAACCCTGTGTGCCATCCGTCTCTCAGCTAGCACACACAGTAGGATCTCAGCCCCAACCAATCACTTCCACTTTGCCTGATTCACCTGGTACTGGTAACTGACCACAGCTTCACCACAGCTCATCTGGCCTTGTTATCTATTTTAGAGACACAACTGAAAAATTAACATATATTTGAATTTAACATGCGTGAGAAACAGGTTGCTATATTCCCTGGTTGTTTTAAGGAAAATACTGATATCACAGTTACTACGTTGGTGATAATACTGCGTATCTGTGACACAAATCCCACCTGTGGCTAGGAAGTCATGATAACAAACCAAGTGAAAAATAGTTGTTAGAAAAAAAGAGATTTTTTTGCATCTGTTTGGAGCTAAAATGGATTTGCTGCCTTTAATACTATATACACACACACACTACTTGATGTATATATTTACTTGTCCAGTTGTCCTTTGTTAAAACCCACAGAAACTAGACTATTAATCAGATCTAGACTTGTTTAGTTGTCTCCAACCTTGAATACTGTAAACTCTGTACATTAAAATCCTAACACATCTGGTTACATAGTGAATATATAGTTATATTTTAATAAAATATATGGTTATATTTTTACTTATTTACAAAATGCATTTTCTTTGTTAACCTTATTTGTGAAGAATTAAAATAAACTTAAAAGGACATACAATTCTATTGTTATTTTAGTAGAAATATTACCTGGAGCTATCATAATTTCATTTTTCTTTGATCTGATCCTCAGAAAGGTTAGATCATTCTGAGGATCAATATCTCTCACTGTGCTCCTAGCTTTCATGGTGAGCTGATGAAGAAGACCTGCATACTGGACTGTTGTAGAGTTATCAAGAGTTGTTCTTATTGGAATTCCTGCAAATAAATAGTTTTCTAATAATCACTGAGTTACATTGCATATTCTTCATATACAGCAGATCATAACAGAGAAAACAAGGATTTCATAGTTTTTTCTGTTTTGCAGCAGAAAGGAGTTATGTTGATTCAGGTATCCATATGCTTTATAAAGTATAATTTATATTAATCAGTAGCAATTAAACATTGAGTTGCCTTATGAAATTTCTGACAGAGTCTAATTCTTGTTTAAGGCTCTTAAATACCTATCAAATTCCATTTGGTTGTACTTAACCAGTTACAGTGCTTCATCACTTTGAACACTTGTGTCTCGGCTGCGAGGATCTAACCCCCACTTTCACTGGAGCCCCTGGCACGTGCAGCGACAGAAGTGACACATTCCCAGTGAAATACCAAGAGCAATCAAAGGGCAGAAGCTGCATATTTGCTTTTGGCAAGCAAACCCACTCTTGGAACAATCCTTTCCAATTAGTGGCAAAATATTGACAATTGGTAGTACACACTGTATTGATCCCAACTATTAAAGATGATGACCACATAAGTCAAGTTTAATTTTTGATGATTTAATGAATCATTGTTTATCAATGATTTGTCAAATCATGGGTTTTTTTTACATTAAAAGGCTACCAGGTGAAACTAAAAACAGGGTTCACAGTAATCCTGCAAGTGTAAAACTGTTTGGCTTTAATCAGCTCATTTCACTAATAAAAAATGTATTTGACCTACTAACAAAGACAATGGATTACAAGCTGGCAAGGCAATTTTCTCTTTGCATACATTTGTATTGTGTCTTCCAGATGGCCAGGATACGAATACAAAACAGAGTAATAGGACTTAAGTTGAAGAGTTTGACTATGAAAGAAGAATTAACATGCAAAAATAGTGAAAGCCAGGTAAAGAATTAGAGGCAAAGGACTAAAAGAATAGAACCACCTCAGGTATTAGACTATTCCATAATTTTCCTAGGAAATTGTTATTTTGATTCCTTGGAATCTGTGTCATCACCTGAGAAATAATTCTGCATTGGTAAGATGTGTAGTGTAGGGAGGCGTACAGAATAACCCTGTACATCCTTTGAGTCTAATGTTTATTACACAGAGAGTGAAACTGATGTTTTAATGGAAACAAACAGGTGTTCCCAAGCACTGCATTAGCATGAGAATATCTATATAATCACAGCATTAAATAGCAACTCACTTAAAAGCAGCAGTGAATTAGTGTCAAGTTTATATGACCTTGTATCTAAATGATTGCTTCCACAAATACTGCACTTTTAATGAAAATGGTAAATGTTAAATGGTCCTCCAGGGTCTAATAATCACATGAAAATGAGCTGACACTAGTGACATCCTTAGATTAAAGCTGAGCTATGCTTACTTTAGGACAAAGTCTCTTTTCCTCTGCCACCCGAATTAGAGAAAGGCAAATAAATCCTTGATTAGAAATGCTGAGGTGTGGTCCTCCTCAACTGGGAAGGATAGCAACAGTTGGAGATTTTCCAAACAAACAAGGTACACCCAGCACAGTGTTTCAATGACCAAATCAGCTTTAAGCATTAAAATGACAGATAATGTTGGCATCAGGAATCTTTAATTTGCTATTTCACCTGCATCCTATTACACCTCAGTGTACCTACACTGTACTTACAAAAATCTTAGTAAAAGACAACTTTTATATTAGTGAAGAGCAAAGGGTTTCATCTTTTTAGGGAACCTGAACAGCCTAAGAAACCTCACTACTACACCTCTGGTTTGAGTATTTTTACTGTGATTAATTTAAGTTGTACAGTTGTTTGAAATTTTCAGGATAGAGAGAAATTAAGTTTCTACAGAAAGATTTAAAGTATTTAGATTGACCAGCACTACTTCTCGATACTTGTAGATGTTGCAAAAACTTACACCTACTTTGAGGTGTAGTTTGTGGAATTTAACTTCTTGGCACCTTGAATACATCCTCACAGTGTATAGACTCACATCTGGTGTAGAAATATTTCTAAATGATAAACTAAAACCAAAATTCCTGCAGTAGCCTTGTCTGTCAGCTTCAGTCTGGCCACACGTTCTGCAGGTTTGTGAGGATGAGGAAGTTTGAATAGGACATGGAGGGGACTTTATACTTTGCCATGAATAGTCTAATGTGCAAAAGAGGGAAGTGGAATGTTCTTCCTCCTTTGCAAATCAAAATTGAGACAGAAGGAATCCCAAACAGCCTTTGAAAAAGCACATTATTGTCCTAACTGTGCACAGCTGGATCAGAGCCTTCTCTCAGTAACACAGAGCAGCCACAGGTGAAGGTGGAGCACAGCAGTACACCTGAGTGGGTGGGAGAACATACTTGACTAATATTGTGGAAAGAAGTCAACTGCTCCAAGGAACAGAACATAGGATTCTTAATGGGATTATTTTTCTGTTAGATTACATTGTTGGTTTTGCCTTGAGAAATGTATCAGTCTGCAAGCTCAAAAGAGATCATTTGTGTTTTTAAAGTGTTTAAGTGAAAACTTCTCATTTGCAACTGAGTCTGAGTGCTCATTGGATCAAGTCACATTCTATTTACTGAAACAGATTAAAGAAATGGCTGAAACAGTATTTGTTCTGCAACCAGACTGCATTTCAGCTTAGTGATCAGACATATCCAGACATGAGCACATGCAGGCATAAAGCAGCTTTTCAGTTTCTATTTGCCAGCCTATGCACTTCTCTCCTGACCTGCATCATCTATTGTGTGAGCAAAGGCATGTTTTACTTAACGTGTCCAGGCACACAAATTAAATTGTCCACTTTTTCTAAAGACCAAATAACATTTAGGCTTCCTTCTCAGTGTTTTTTTCCTCCCATTGCTAAACTGCTGCTAGAGCAATAGATTTTTGGGGGGATTGTGAAAGTGTAGGAGGTCAACTAAATTATGGGCAAAATAAATTGACTGAGTTGGGGTTTTTGTAAAGGAATGATTAAAAGAGATTAACCTGAGGAGCCTAGCTTCTGAAAACTGATTTCTGTGACAAGCTTTGCTTTTGGGTTGCACTTTTCAGGATCACAGCCAAAACTGGCCTGACATTAAACTTGCTCTTCCTCCTATGACAACACACTGTAACATAAAGAGCTTCTGAATATTTAGCCAGGCCACGGAATTGCTCCCACAGTAGAAGACAACTTTGTTCAGTAGATACTTCTCTGCTAATGTTTTTGTTCTATTATAACTTTTCAGAGGAGAAGGGAGAGAGTGAAGTACTGGTGAATTTTCTTGCATATACAATAAATTGTGGACTAAAAAAATGTCAACAAAAGCAACAGCTTAGTGCCACATGTTCTCCCTTTCTGTAACCTACCAAGAGGTGGTCACAATCTGGTTCTGAAAAATGAAGTGTGGTTTAGTTAGACAAGGGCAAAAAGGACCAACAGGGAACTCTAAGTTTAGGTTGGCCATTGGGAAAAGGTTCTTGAGGCAGAGGGTGGTGGAGCACTGGCACAGGCTCCCCAGGTAGGTGCTCATGGCACCAAACCTGACAAGATTCCAGCAGCGTTTGGCCAAGGCCCTCAGACACATGGTCTGAATGTTGGGATTGTCCTGTGCAGGGACAGGAGTTGGACTCCATGATCCTTGTGGGTCCCTTCCCACTCACACCATTCCAAATGAAGATTATGGTACTTCTAGTTATTTCTTCACAGGAGACTTACGCCAAGGCCGTGCTTTCCATTAACTTGAATGAAAAACTACATCACCCAGAGAGCTTCGAGAAATGGCCACAAACCAAATGTTCATGTCTTAAGATGAAAGACACGTTCTTAAAAACCCCACCACCTTCATCAAACCCTGCAAACAGATTGCGTTAGCAGGGTTGTGTTTAAGAGTCACTGCACTCACTGCCATTGACTTGGTGAAAGCAGAGGATGCTTTACCTTCAGCATTGATAAGCATAGTTGCGATAACCCCTTTGTGGGCTTGAATCCTCTTCAGGGTTTCCTCCACTTCAGACTGTGAGGGGAGAGGACACCACAGAGACCCCTCAGCCACCGCAGCTCCGAGAACACCCCCGCACCCCCCACAGCTCCCCCGGACCGCGAGCGCGGGTCACTCAAATGAGGCCGCGGGGTCGCCGTGCCCGAGAGCATCCCTGGGGCTCTGCCCTCCGCCCCCCAACCGCCCCGATCCCGCTCCCGGAGCAGCGCCATTACCATGGCCGCGCTGCAGCCGTTGCTATGGAGCGGCGGAAGTGACGCCGCGGAGCGGCAGCGCGTGCTGAGGGCAGCCCCTGAGGGGACGGTGATGCCACCGCCTCAGCCTCGCTGCAGCCGGTGACCCGGGGACTGTCCCGGGACCCACAGCTTAGCCCCAAGAGACTCCCCGGGGTGGGGCTGAGAGTACGGGCAGTTGCAGCGCGGCCTAAGGAGACTAAGGAGCCGGGCACGGGCTTAAGTAGAGCCCAGAGGGGGGCGGTGGAGGGGGGGGGGGTGGAGGGGGGGTGTGAGGGGAGGACCCAGGTGGGGCTGGTCAGGGCACTGAGGGCTTATTAGTGCTCCCCAGGGGCTCACTAATTAGTGTTCTCTGGAGGTCAGTGGCCATTAGTGTGACTTCTGCTTGGACAGTCTTGGAGCTCTCTTGGTGGACTCTGGCTGGTAGGTGAGGTGATATTGACTCAACTTGCCATAGTTATTATAAGAGAGGTGTCTGGCTGGGTTGCTTTTGTTTATTTTAAAGCTGAGAGTGATACTGCCCAAGTCCCAAAGAGACCAGTTTAGCTACTGTTGTTAGAAATAAATATTTTTCTTCTCCCTACATATAAATATTGCCTTGTTTGCTCTGTTTCTCCCCAAGCATTGTCTGCCCTGTGAGTGTGCAGAGCTTGTTTTTTATCAGCAGAAGTTTTCCAGTCCAGCTGGACCATGGTCCCTGTGTGCAGACGGATAAATCACCTCTGGAAGCAAAGGCACATGCTGCCATAGCTTACTAGATGTTTCACACTGGTGTAGGCTACTTTTACCATGCTATAGTGTAAGTAAGTTCCTCATGTGTTTCTATTTTCCTTTACCAAAATAGTAGGGAACAAACTTTACTCGGAAGACATTGGAGGAGCTGTTTTTCTCCATGCACACACTAAATAGTACTAATTTGTTCAAAAGACTCTTACATTTCTTTTTAAGGGAAGGGGACTAGCTTTACTGAAGCTTCTGTGTTGTATATGAAGCTTCTCAGGTTCTTGGAGTGAATTTTAGCTGTTCTGCTCTGAGGAGTTGGCAAGTTTACAAAGTTTGATGTTTTGGGAAGCCAGCAGTGCACCCCCTTCCCCCTTTTTTTTAAAAACAGAGAGGTCTTAAGAACAAATTAACAAGATAACTAAAATCTGCAATTCCTTTAAGGACCAAGCTGTGTTTGAAACTTGTAACACTATGTCAGCGCATAATTTAATGCAATTTATCTCCCTGTGTTGGAGAGAGGGTAACTTCAGTGTGTGGGCTTGCCCTGTCTATTGCAACAATATTATTGTAGGCATTTATTAAGTTTCAGACTGGCCAGGGCCAGCATAAATCAGGAGTGTTGAGGTTGCTGTGTATTCAGATAAGTGTATAACCAAATTGACAATCTGGTTTATGAGGGAAGGGAGGAATTATCAGGAATACCAGTGTATTTATTTCAAAAGCTCCTATTTTAGGAGTCAGCCCCACATCCTATGCCATGCTATGGGAGGCAATCAAGAACACTGTGCCTGGGTGCCTGCATCAGCTGTGTGAGTTGCATTTCACCTGAGAGCAGTTTAGCCAGCCCTGAAATTTGCATTGATAACACCTGTGCCATTTTGCTGCAATAAGAAGTATGGTGGTGTGAATTTTTGGAAATTAGATATCTTTAGAGGTTTTGGTTTGTTTTTTTCAATAATTAGAAGCATTGGTGTGTGATTATTGAATCTGCCTGGAACATCTTCTGGGCAATTTTTTAAAATACAATCAGTAGATACTCTTAAATGAAAACTTATAGATTATACAATATAAACCTGGTTCTACTGTTGGTGTTGGTCACAGGAGTGATTCTTGCTATTACAGTCCAATTAAAGTCAGCACACTATAGGATAATGTACTGTAAGGTATAGTGGTGATCCTAACACCAGTAACTGGACTGGCAATTCCTGGCATTTAGAACAATGAAAAGGAGGAATTTTTCCACTTACTCTGCTGCCCTGTTGCTATGTTTTAATTTTCAAGGCTTCTTCCAAGACCACTGTTTTCTTCATGATGCAAGATGCCTATGTGTCTTTTTAAAACCAATCAAAATATCAGCTCAGCTTTGCAAAAAATACTGAACTGGAGCCCAGATGACAGCTAGCATGATACAGGATTATTCTTGGAAGCATTATTTATGCTCAGCATGAAAGACTCAAGCACACAGACTTTTATAGACACTCAGCTAGGCTTTGTCTCAAACCTAGGCACATAACAACAAATGAAAATATTTTCTTGTTTGCTTGAAAATTAACTGAGATTTCAGATTCCAAGCAACATAATTATTCTTTTGACATACAGTAGTGGGTGAAGTATTCAGAACAGAGTGATAAATGCTTGAGAACCAGAAACTCCTTATAATCTACGACTGGAATCTTGCAAATGCTTATCTGTGTGAATAAGTTTAAATATTTACTGCTAGAAGTGAGACACTTAAACTTCAGGTGCTTGCAGTTGTAGTCTGGTGTTTGAACTAATTTGTGCATTATTAGTAAAGATTGAGGGAAAAAATCAACTGAAAGATGAAAAATACTTAAAACTATTATTATTTTTTCTCCCCTCACAAGCAATGACAGAAGATATGATTCTCCATGTGGAAACTAGGAAGAGGATTTTGCTGGTAAGTATATGAGAATTTTATTCCTTCTTTGCTGCTTGAACCTGGAGACTCAGAAAGAGGTAGGGAGTGAAACACACTGAGGGACTTGAGCTACATTGAAGTGTGGTAAACAATCTTGATTTGCTGCCAGCCATTATGAAATAACATAATTCAATTTGGGAAGATCTTTGCTTTTTATAACCAGTAATCTTGATTACAAGTAACTGTAAAGGTCTGCCAGCTCTTACAGTAGCTCTGTTGCCCATGCTGTAGGACATCTCCAGAAGTTTTCCATTTTCTTTGCCTATAAAGTGGAATGGACTCATACATGACCCATAATAATGCTGTTGATGACTGTACACTTGATTCTTTCATTTTTTTCCTCTATGCTTTTATTTCTAGCCAAATAGTCTCCAAGGAAATTTGGTAGAAGCAGATAATGTGGCATACTGGCTGAAAGCTTAGAGTCCTTTCGTAGCACACAGCCCTTACAAATATCTAAAATAAATGACTGATTATTTGGTATTACATGATTATTTTGACACAATACTGAGAAAAAGAGAAAAAAACAAGTTGTGTTCAGGGGTACAAAAGTTTTAATTTTTAGTACAGATGTGTCACTGTAAATCATGCTGCTGGTCAGTCACATATCAACCAATGAATGGGAGTTACAGTTTGGATTTATTGTCCACAAACTCTGTGGAGCACTGACATTGTGAATACTGTCAATTAATTCTTAGTCTTTTAGTCTATGAGGAGTTGCCTCAGAGTCTCATAGAAGTAACAAAAAGATTGAACTTTTCTATCCCCAGAAGGCTTTAAAAAGGTGAAAATTAAGGAAAATGGAATAAAGTTAGTTATCCTTGCAAGGTTATGAACAAAAATGTAGGGAAGGTCCTGCCTTTCTCCACCTGGAAAAGTTCTTGTAGCAAGGATGTGACCTAGAGTGGCTGAGATCAAAATCTTTTCCAATCTGACCATTCATAAAGTTTTATTTGTTCTTATCTTCTGCAATCTCCATGAATCCAAATATCATAAACAGAGAAAGTCTTTAAGAAAAACTGTGTGCCATGTAGGCATGTATGAAAAAAATTAAAAGTTACTCTGTTGATAAATATTAGAATGAAATTTTGCTCAAAATATTTTTTTGTCTAAAGGATTTTTTCACAACTTTTCAGAGCAGTTTCCCAGTTTTTTTGCCCCTTGTGTGAGGAATTTCTAGCTCAGGCCCTCTAGATGGTGCTACAGCTACAGCACATGGAAGTGAACACACAGGTTTTGTGTCTTGCTTGTTAAAATGACACTTCACTTACATCGTGTGGTGTAGGAAAGGATTAATGACTTCAGCTATGATACTATTCAGAGGTTTGTGCAAGGAGGAATTGGGATAGGTGGGTTACCTGTCCTCTGCTAAGCAAGAGTAGATTTTTTTATAGATACAGAAGTCTTGCAGGAGCTGCTGTATGGTCAAATTATCCCCTCATCTCTTGAAACCATACCTTGAGTGCTCACAAGGGCAGAGGTGGCCAACTGTGGCCTGTGGTGCTGATTAAGCCTCTTAAAACTCCCAGCAGATGTTGCTGCTTTTGTATGCTAATGGGAACTTCACAAATCTTTTTCTCTTCCTTCTGAGAGCAGATGTAAGTACATGAAAATTGCTTTCTTATATCAAGAGCAAATTGATAATAACCTTGGTTCAGTTGTAAGGCAGAAGCTGTAGAGGCACTTTATTTGGCAATTGCAGAAAGCTTATGCAGAGCTTCATCAAAATTAATTTTTTATATTCTGCTAACTTTTCTTGTACTGAAATAGTTAAGCAAAATCTGAGTTGTGAACACATTGCTACCTGGGCTTGTAAACCAGCCACTCAGAGGCTTTCAGACTGGCATGTGAATCTGCTCTAGGACATTCGCCTTGTCACCTCTAAGGTAGTCACTGCTCTGCTACTTTGCTTATTTCAGTGGGTAAAATTTAGTCACAGCAGGCATGTCAGCTTATCAGTAGTATTCCTGAGCTTGTGGTGACCTAGTGTGGTTCTGTGTGTGGTCTGCTGTGACTGTGCAATAAAGAGTTGTGTGTTACAGAGGAGGATGCCATGCCATGTATGCTAATGTTCCACAGTCCTGCCTTGATAGGAAATACCCACTGAAGCAGTAAGAGTTTAAAGAATGACTCTATGGATGGCTGAATCATATTGAGGTTAGTGCTGTTGCTGACAGTGGGGGCTGTGTTTGTGATTAACTTGTATGGAAGCACTGGGCTCCAGAAGTGTGAAAATAGTGGCATAACTTGGGAAGGGGACCAACTATCCGGTCTCTCTTATAACTGAGCCTTTTGTTTAGCTCAAGTGTATAGACTGTCCCCTTTGTAAGAATAAGAAAGATTCTTATTCTTCTTGTAAGAAAGAACTTGACCATCTTTGTAAGGCATCTGTCTGCAAAAGGTGTTTTCAGACAATAATAAAGGAGTAGCCTGAGCCATGGAACTGCATTTTAAACCTTCACTTCACTTGGATAATTGCATCCTTGGTGATGTAAGCTGACACCTTGCATTTTAGATTCTTTGCAAGGCTGGACAAAATTTGGTCAGCGTTTTCCAAATAAATAAAGTACTGTTTGTATTTCTGTTTCCTCAGATGAAATACTGGTGTCCTCTTCACTTGACACTGTTAAAACATCTGTGCTATTCTTCACAGAGAGTTTACTTGCTGGCCAGATTTCATTTTGGGTAGCAGCAGTCTGCCTAAAGGTCAGCTATAGTTTCTATTAGATATTGCAGTAGTGATTCTGAGGTGACTACTGACAGCAGCTAAAGTTCAGTATTTTTACTTCCTGTCTTAGATGTCTGTCTGATGTTATTTGCCCTCTCTAAAGTACAGCTATCCTCCACTCCAGAAGAGAAGGGGATGACCATGGCTTTGTGACGCAAGGTTTGCGTATGTATGTTCCGTATTGCTGAGGCATTTGGGTTTGCAAGAACTGAAGGCAAAACCACAAGCTTCTGTCACCTGTTATGGGTGCTAAGTGTGCATGTGCACATTCAAAAGTTCAACAAAGATAACCCCAAACTAGATGGTTCCCTGCCAAGAACCAGTTAAAGTTAAAATGGCTGTTTTAATACCTTGTGTATCTGCGGTGTAGCAGCTAACCTTGGGACACATCAGGCTGTAGGTGCTGATAAAAGGTGGGGTTGGGGCTTGTTAACAAGAACAACCTTTTTCCCCACTCTGTGGTGGTCAGATGTGAGATGTGGTATTAGACTGTCCTGCCTGGCTGTAGCTGCCATCTTGAGAGAAATAATGGATACAGCTGAGCTCCTGGTAATTTGTGTCTTTGTACATAATCATCAAAAGCCTGGACTACAGCTGCCAAGGGATAGGAAACTAGTAGACAATTTGAGTGAAACTCATTATTGACATTTTTTGGACATGAGCTATATTTCCCATTACTTAAGTGTTCTGGGTGATCTTTGATGGAAGACTCAATTACACTACTGTCCAAAAATGCAACCTGTAGTTTAATGATGCAATATTCCCATTTATTATTTCTTCATCTCAGTTTGGTCCAGCAGTAAGAGTTCCAAAATATCATAAAGAGACAATGTTTGTGAACCAAAGAATTCTGAAAACACCACAGCAAGTGTACACACATAATTAGATATCATGAGATTTCTCCATCACTAATGGTACCAGCTCATTTACTAGGGTAAGGCTGCTTGGAGCAATTTTGCTATTGAGAGTTTCTCCTAAAGGCTTTTTTAAGTATAAAGAGTGTTACTGAGACCTTTGCTCATAGAACAATGATGAGGAAAGTAGTTATAACAGGAGTGAGTATAAGGCAGATTAAATTTTAATTTGCATTTGTAGTTATTCTGGAAAAATCAGAATTCCTGATTTTGAAGAAATGCAAATGCAGTTGTAGAATTTATTTTACATTACTAATTTGTTTGGAAAACATCTGTGCTTATAGATGACACTGACTTTCCTAAACACTGCTCCATGTGTGTGGCAGGAGAATGCTGTCATCAGTAAGTCCTAGACTGGATTACCTGAAAGAAAGGGGGTCTGAGATTCCCATCCATTCCTTGTCTGACAGAGCTCAAGTTGCTGTAAACTTTCTGTGCAGTGTGAAAACTGTGGGGTTTTTTGTAGTTATTATAATAATCAGTGCAACTAGATACTTATTCTTTTGGTATTGGTGTTAATCTTGTATTGCTTTTAACTTGTTTTTTTAGGCATCTCAAGATTGTGTATCTGGGTCCAATAAATTCAGTAGTAAACCAGAAAGCTTTTAGAGGTGGTATGTGGCCATTGTAAAGCTTTTTGGAAGGAGTAAGGATTTGTGCTAGATTGAGTTGTTTTATAACCCAGCATTGCAGCCTCACCACTTGCATTCTTCCTGTGTGTGTTACTGTAACTTAGTGAACTTTTAAATGCTTTAGTCACCTTCTTTAGCTCCTTGTCACCTAGCTGGCAAAATACATTATTCAGTTCAATCTTTGTACAGCTAGAAAGCTTAGAAAAAAATGCCAACAGAATGATAGTTCGAAGGGGACACTGAAGTGGCATCAAAGCAGCATCCTGTGACGAATTTCTGTAGTGCTCTTGGAACTGGCAGATTCTCAAGTAAACGTAAGTATGTGACTTTGACATCATTCGAGTGGAACCAGAAGCCACAGTGAAATACTGCTGCGTGCTATCTTTCATGTGGTGGAAATGTTTCTGTGAGGTTGTACATGTGAATTAAAAAATAGCCATTGGCACATGGTTTCCAAGTAACCAACGTATAAACATGGGTACATGCTCTCTAAACACCACTTGCATTACACCATCAATCATGATTCGTGGGATTCTGTGTTCTCTTTCAAGTGGACACTTCAGTGCATCATCAATAGCAGAGATCCGTGATGTGAAGGCAGGAGCTACTGCCAAGTGCCAAAGGTTGAAGGCACTTTTCAGTCTAATCTAGCTCTCTCCCTTCCCTTTGTCTGTTTTATTAATGTTTTCTCAAAATAGAATACCCCTTTCTTGAATGTAAGTTTCACAACAGCTTACTGAGTAGAGAGATTTATTTTGTTTCTTTTGGGAAGATCTCAGCTCCTTTAGAAACTGGCCTTTCAGAAGGTGCCAGTTATCAGAGTCTGAGTAGATCACAGGCAGGGATAGTATACCTCAATATCCTCTTGAGCTCAGAGGAAAAGGTGAAATGGGAAACTGCAGTATCAGAAGGTGTTCTTCCTTTTATCCTAACATCTTTCCTGGATTTTATGCACTATCCAGGTTCAACTCCTCTCTATATTTGGGGCAGGTTTCCCATCTTCTAAGCAGTTAATGTATGTTGCACTCTGTTTGGTGTGTTTTTTCTCCAATCTCTCCTTTTGTTGCTCTTTGATCCATTAAATAGTCCAGTATTTTTTTTAGGAAAGTTTTCTCATCTCATCCACTGAAATTGCACATGAGTGAAAATTCAAAGCTGTTGCTAGCTTCCCAATGTGCAGCAGCTATTATAAGAAAATCAGTTGAGTAGCAATTCAGTGTTAAACTGTTAGCACCACTTGTAAGTGACAGTGCAGAGTGCTGGTATTTACAGGCTTTCAGGCTGTGATTCTCTTGATCAAAGAAACGATCTCTGCTGTGGTCTGAGTCTGTTGCTTGACAGCGTTTGTCACAGTGTCGTCTTCCTCCTCTCTGACAGGTGAACGTGAGCCTTTCCTGCTTGTGCAGCCCAAGGATTTATACCAAGTAAACTCTGCTTGGAGACTCTCATGTCAGTGTAACATAATAATGTCTCATCACATGAGAGTTTTGGTTCTAGACACAAAATCCTTTTAAAAACTGCCAGTGATAGTTGCCAAAAAAATGTTAAAAAGATACCTGAGAGGATCTTTCTTTCACATTTAAATTCCAATAAAATTTTATTTCTGATGCCAGACTAAGCTCACTAGGCATAAGTCAAGCTTTGGTTTCAGCATGCTCACTGTGCAGGTAGGATGCAATTCAGGCAAGCAGAATGTAGCTGTTAGTCAACACTAGCATAGGTTTAAAAAAATAGAAATAAAAAAAAAATGAAGTATAGTTATGTTCTTAAGTTTTGTCAGATGGACATAATTTCCTCTAGAAAGTCAACTTTTAACTCTTTATGCTGGCAAGCTTCTATTCTTAGTTGTTCAAATCTGCTCCTATGTCTTAATCCAAGGAACTTAATTTTCTTTTCTTATGATGGTTCAGCTGTGCTGGCTTCACTGACTGTAATTTTGTCTGAGATGGGAATTGGCTTCAGGGGCTGCTGGGAGAATGCTAGAATACCTTCTCAGGTCCTGATCCTGGGATGTGCTTAGCTGGCTGCCCGCAGTGACAGCTGCAATCTGTAGCTCAGGTTATTTGAAGTGTTTGATGCTGTACATTGAGTGCGAGTTGTCTTGTGAGGATTTTTCTCCCCCTGCTTACCATGATGCAGCCATCATTGTCTGTGATGGCATATTACTGAGAAGTGTGACAATGGCAAGTCCCTCAGCTGCTGAGCAGTGGCATTGATGTATTAGGGATGATGTTTAAATAGCACTTATTAGTCAAACAAGATTGACATAATGTGGAGACATGAAGGTGACCCTAAATTCCATGCCTAAAGGTAATCAAGCAGATGAGGTTGTAGTTTAGCCCCCAGGTGCTGGGTGTGTGCCAACAGTCAGTCAGTTCCTTGTTATGCCCCCTTCATGTGCACATACACACTCTGCCCTCCTGATTGAAGTTTTTTTTCCTCTTATGTAATTTCTGAAGTGAATTTCTGTACCTTACCCCTCTCATCCTGGATTATGCTTAGTCCTGCTAAATTTTCTGTGATACAACGACCAGCATACCTCTCATGCCTTCAGTGCACTTGACTCTTTGACTGATAACATGATGAAGGTGGAACAGATACATAGCTCTGAGAAAAATCAATACTTTGAAGGATGTCCTGAATATTTTTACTGGGAATTTCTCAATTTCTGGGAGAGTACTAAGTCATGCAGTGGTTCTTGCAGTAAAGGGCTTTAATGTGGCATTAGAAAGGGAACCTTTTAGGATGCTTGCTACTTCATGAATGAGACACTTGGTTGTTGTTTATCTTTGATCAAAAGTACCTTTTAGTTTGGATTTAATCAGCCAGTTGTGCCACAGTGATGTAGCTCTATGCCTGGCCTAGTTCTGTGCTAGAATGAACACTGCATTAAGGCATAAATATCTTAATGACTTTAACCACACACTAGATTTTCTAGAAAGCATACTTAAGAACTGAAATTGTAAACTATTCATAGAAGTCTAGTTAGTTTACCACTCTTTGGTAAAGATAAGAGCTTTGAAACAAGAATGGACTTTTCTGTGCAGCCTTTTAAATCCCATCTGGGGCTGAATGGCCTTTAACAAAAAAAAACTACCAAGGCTACAGATTGAAGGAGATCTAGTACAGATCCTCCACTGCTCCATCACTTGTAACTTCCAAATGTCTTAGGAAAACCTGTAATAATTGACTTGGTAGGTTAAGTACAACTGCTCAAACTTTAGAGAACAGGATTTATTTAGGGCTACCCACCATATACTTCTACCTTGAAACAAATTTTGTGCTTTCTTTGAGGTTTGATGCTGTACTGAGCAAAGGAGGATAGTGAGTTGAGGCAGCCAAGTCATATAGTACCTGGGAGGCTGAAATCCCAGTCTCTTTTCTTTGCACTGTCTCAGTTCTCTTCCCTTTCCAATCAGTGCAGCACTATGACTTTAATGGGAGCACATCTGTTTTTTGAGAGCTGATGCAAGCTTCCCTTCCAGAAAAATAGCAAATTGGTATTAATATTTATAATGCCTGAAAAGGACTGGGTGTGGTGTAGTGAAGATGAACCAGACAGGCACTATTTGCTAATGCATGCAGAAGTTCTTTGGTCAGTACCTGATCCTGAAATCTGCCTTCATTTTGAAGGCTAGATGGAGTACCAGCACTTCCATGGTGGATCAGAGCTGTGACTATTGTATCTTGTGTCTGACAATATTCAGTATATTGTGTTTTTACAGGCAGGTGAAGGACATTTTACTATATAAATGTTAAAAAGAAAGTATCATTTTTCTGTGCTAAGAGTTCACCTCATGTTGGGGATCTTTAGTTCCTTAACCTCATGGAGAACCAGAAGGTCTTGGCCTGTTAATGATGTGTTGGGTGATCTTGAGCAAACTACTTCACTTCCTTGTGCCTCTGCTTCCCCTCCCACTCTCTTCTGTCAGTTTTCCAGAGCACAGCAATGTGCTTGCTCAGTGTCTACTACAATGGGGCCCTGATCTCTGTTGGGGCCTCTAAATACTACCACTGTATAAAATAAAAATAATGCTTCTCCCAAATACAGATATGGGCTGGGAATTTCAGAAGGGCAGAAGAACAAGTCAGTTTTCATGGATTGCTTTAAAAGTCAAAGCTTTGCTCAGAGACTTAAGGCAATTTTCTAAGCCCAGTCCTGTTGCTGTTGGCTTCAATGATGTAGGACAGCAGGACAGACTCCAGAAATCTTCCATTATATCTGTCTACCCTTTTAGATGTCACAAGGGAGACTCTTTTAGTGCAAGAGATTGGACCTCAGATAAGATTACATGTTATAATTACCAGCGGGATTTATTTGTCCAATTCTTTAAGCACTGAGTGGAAAAATGCACGTACATCCCTTCAGTAAAGGGAAGTGCCTGCATTTTTCCACTCTAAGCTCAGTAAAGAATAAGATGACATGCAAGCATGGATAGGCAAAAAGATCAAGTTATTTATCAAAACAAATATTCAGATTTTCCCTATGTCTAATATGAGTATTTGCAGTAGACTTACAGAATGGCTGTAAAATTTGAATTTTTATAAGATTTTTTAGCTGTAAATGTAAACTAAATTAAACTGATAGTTTTAATTAAATTTGAATTAGCTATGGTATTACACCACTTTAAAAGCCACTGGAGACACTCGAGTTGCTTTTAAAATCTAGTATTCTAATTAGTGATATCTACACTTATTATTGTGGTAACTGCACTCTAATGAATGTGTTTGGTACTAAACAAAGCTACAAAATCTGAACAGCTCTAAGAGCATGTTGATTTCAGCTACACTTTATTCCCTTGGTCATATGCTTAGGTGAACTTGGATACTAAAACTAAGCTTTAAAAAGCTAATCAAGAGAAAAGGTAAAAGGAACAAGAACTAACAAATTTCCCTTGAAGTTAACTAACTGTCTGCAGATGGAATCATCTGATCTTGCCTGCCACCCCCATGTCTAAGGTGCTGCTTTACTTTCCATGCCAACCAGTGTATCTTATAGACTTTAATGCATTTTTTTTCCACGTGGTATCCTAGGAAGAGAGGAAAGCATAGCTATAGTTAAAATCAGTTGTTCTTTGGTGCAGCACCATCTTTCCATTTGTTGGACTTAATGCTTGACTTCTGTCAGCCCTGTGGAAACTGTATACAGGGGATAGTGGTAGATGTATTTTGTCATGCAATTTGAGCTAATACCAGTGCAAAGTAGGGTAAAACTTACTACTGATGTTTTTCTTGCCACTCCAGACACCTTTATTGGGAGGCTTTTGTTCCTAAAGAGTTTTGTGAGCATCTCCCTGTATTCAGGAGGGTCTATCAACGTTGGCTGCACTCCCTGTGATTACTTCCATTGCATGGGCCTCCCTTGGGATTTTCAGGGCATGCTTATTCATCTGGGAATGAACATTATGCATTCAGTTATTCAGCTTCCTATTAAGTGAAGGAGGTGTAAGCATGAGGGAGTGGCAAAAGGCAAGGTTTTACAGAAGTTAGCAAGGAAGGCCACATTTTCTGTGGGAATATTAAATCAGCTGTGGTTCCCTAGCTGAGATAGAATTCCCAAATTAATTCTATCAGATACTTGACTGTTCCAAAGAAAGGACACTGTCTCAAATGCTAGGCTGAAAAGCATTTAAGCTTTACTTGTACTAAGCTACTATGGAGGTTCTTGGCATAATTTGATTCCTGGCTAAGCAGCATCAGCATCCTTGGGTTGTTCTAAGAACTGCCTCACTCCTCAGTTTCATGCTGTCTTCTTCCATGTGCAAAACAACCTCTAGTAGGATCTCAGAAGTGCTTTCCCTGGAGATTTTCCCTGCAGTTGTAATCACTTCTCTTATGCTGCTTTGACCGTACTATGCACTATAAAGGGGCTGAGATTGGGGGAGAAGGTCTAACTGAAGGTTTTAGAGTAATTTCTGCAGAACCATATTGATTTCATCTCTATTAAATTCATTGAGTTATCCCATAAGGGCTTTTAAACTTAACTGTTGCTAAAAAATGCTGCACAAATTACCTGGCAAGAATGCTGTGGAGTTATAAGCCCTTCAGGCAGTCCCTTAAAGGCAAAGCAGTAAAGTTGGGTGAGCTATTCACAGCCAGGAGCTTTTTATTCAATGAATTTACCACTTTGTCTGTTCACAGATTACTGACAAACAGCCACTGACTTTTTATGAATTTGTTCATTATCCCAAATTATTCAATGCCTGGTTTATGCAATGCACTTTTAGCTTCAGGGCTGCTGGCAGACTGATCCACAAGTATTGTTTGAATACCACTGTTTGTAATTCTTGCAGAAAAGCCCCATAAAACTCAATAGAGGCCTGGTGTTTTATTTCTGGGCATGTCTATAAAATTTAGCTGAAAATTATATCCTTGCCATAAAATTCTGCAGCTTAGTTTAAAGTAGTTATAATTTTCTACCGATTTCTATATGTTTTTAGTAGCATTTATGTAAAAAAAGTTTGTTTCATCATTTACTCTCAAGCTTTTGTAGTTTCTCAGGGCAGAGAGAGTTGATAACATGGATGTAAACCTTTGGCAATTGACCTCTTTTATACTTGAGTTTGGTTACATTGGAATTATGCTGATGCCCATTATTGGAGTGTAAATGAGTATCAGACCCTACTTGATTCTGTCTACAATCAATCCTAAAATGAAAACTGAGGCATATAAAAAGGGACTAATAGGAAAGTACATTAGATTTCTCAGTCCTTTTGAGTGGAGTTCAATGCCTGTGTCTGTGATAGCACCTCAAGGAATGAGGTTTCATTAGTGAGAATCGGGTTCCTCTCAGATTCCAAGGTATCTCTGAGCTTCAGAAGTGTTTGTTTGGGTCCAGGCATGAACCTTTGGAGTGGTCTGACTGTTAGAGGCTCTAACACCAGTGTTGTTCCACTGAGATAAATCAGTTTGGCTATTTGTTTAAATGAATTGAATATACAAAATTTCTCTTCTGATAGGTTATGTTGGCTTTAATTTGTTATATTTGCGCTGTTTTTCAGCATGTTCCCCACTGCCTTATTCTGATGTAACAAGAAAAGGTACAGGTCCATGGAGAAGGAATTAATCCTCTGATGTGTTTGGTAGGCAAGACAAAGGCTTTGATTTACAAATGTGCATAAGGAACTAGTAGTTTACCTGATGGATTGCGTGGTACCTCCTTTTTGTGCAGGAATCACGTTACCAATCATCAACTGCTACTGCTGTGTTATCAGTGTGGTTTAAGGGAACCTCTCTGCAAGTGCTGCCTGTGGAACAAGCTGGGTTTCATACATGGTTTGCAGCCACATCACTGTTGAAGTGCTGTATGAGAAGGGTGGATTGGAGGTTTTGTAGGATATTAATTTACCTGCTAACTGTGTTGCTCTGGAACAGAGATATCTTTAGCTAGTCAGATATAAAAAGAATTAAAACATCACTAGATGACGCTTCTATAATGCGTTGGTGTTTCTGTAAGACATAAAAAAATACTTGGTGCTTAAACAGATGGATATAGCCACAATCCTTCTGAAGATGTTATTTTAAGGACATGGATTATACTGGATTAATAGGCCAGTAACTTGGCAGAATTCAGCTTTTTGGTGTTTCAACTTGTAGAGCTAGTTATAATTTCTAATGATTTAGCTGTAAATTACACCATTTACAAAAGATGAAAATTAACTTCTAAAATATGGATTTTTTTTTTTTCCTTTAATGAAAATTCTAAGAACCTTAATTCTTCTAACTGCCAGACTGTTTCCTCTGGGCTAAAATTTGACAGATACTTAGGATTATCAGGTTAACATGTAATGGATAAAAGATGGTGAGAAGCTATGGAAGAGAAAGCTGTTGTTAATGAATGTCAGTTTTCAGTAGTGGGGGTTTTTTTTTTGATCCATCAGAAGATTTGAAAATCATGGCACCTGTCAAGAAAGTATTTCTGGTCATGGTAAATTGTATGGTCTTTAAATGCAGTATTTAGCAACACTGTTTTTCTGATGAAGTTAATGGTATCTTCTTCTTCAGCAAGAAGGAGGAATAGAGGTTATATTGTGACCTCCAGAAACCCATGCTACAATAGACTTTAATAATGTGTGTATTTCTTGATTTGGAAGCTGGTATATGTTGCTCTGAGTTCTTCAAAATAAACTCTTCTTTAGCCTTAGAAAACTCATTAAAAGGACCCAGGATGGTTACAGGAATTCTCTGTTCCATTTTAAAGAAAAAAGGTGTTTAAAGGAAAATTGTCATCTTTCATTAGGCTGTTTCGTAACATTGGAAGAAATACTGGCTCAGAGCATCAACATAAGTCTGTTGTAGTAAAATTCTTCAGCAAAACCTTTTGAGAACTTTTTTCTAATTGGGATATTCTGTTGTGCACAGTTGTATCACTACTGTCCTAACCTGGCTCGAGAGGCGAGAGCCAGCTTGAAGGAGGAATGGTAGCTTTTATGGAGCTACTTTTAACTTACAGGAAAGCAAGTTTAAATGGATCAATTTCTTATTATCCACTGCAATTAAAAAGAATATTAGATTTCATCAGCATTAGTTTACTACATTATTAATAAAGTTATTAAAATCTCAACAGTTACTATGCAATGCTATTTGAACTATCACAGTTATCTTTTATACTTGGCATGGGAGTAACTGCAGCATCTCAAACCACAGTGTGTCATGGTGCCCACGTTATTGAAAGCTGGCGTAAATCTGGCATGTTCCTCCTTGAATCTGTAATATCAGAGTGTTTAATAGCTATAGTGTGCAGCATGTGTTGTTTTCTGGTAATCTGGTAAATCAGTGTAAAAAGATGGTATGTTTTCTCATCACATTATTATGAGAACTTTCCTTAATTCAAACTTAATATTAAAATGGTTTTGGAGATACCAGTTTTGGGGAAAAAGTAGACATGATTCATCTACATGGTTGTACATAAAATGAAGTTGTACTGTGTAGTTAATGCTTCTTAAGTTTAATGTACACTACCTTGGGAAGATTCTTTAGACACTTGAAAAACCTATAAAAAGATGTACTCTCAAATATTGATCTCTTGAGATCAGAATATCATACTGCATTGCCAAAATATTAAATGATAATATTGACGTCATTCATGGAGCAACTGTGTTTTATCCCGTGAGTTTAAAAGGGTTTTTCTGAATGTAACTTTTGTCTCTAGGTCTGAGAAAATAAATTTATCTTCTTTTACTTTTTTGCTTGAAATGTTTAACAGGACTGAGGTGTTTTGCAATTTGCAATTGCATATTTGCTATATTAAAGTAAGTGTAAACCTGCACTTGGCCTTGAGCCAGGCTTTGGTGAAATGGCTGGAAATAAACTTGTTAGAGAAACTTATATTCCTGTCAGGGAGATGTTTTATCACTTGTTTTTGCCAGTGTATTTTGTGTTTCAGGTATCCTAACCTAAAATGTGGCTTGTTGAAAAGTTTAGAAAAAATATACTGTGACCTAGAGTTGAAACAGTCTGACATATTCAGTGTACGTGTCCTTCACTGCTTCCCTGTTACTTAGTGCCTGTGATATGCACTAATCAGAGGATGTTTCATGTGTTCTCAGTGAAGATTTTCATACACCAATCTGCAGGACTGCTCCAGAGCAGCAGCCAGTGTTCTTATTGTGCTTTAGATGTGTGAGATGCTGAGTGTTCAGTATTGTTGTTTTCAAGGTATTGGCTTAGGTGAAGAACCCAGTGGAAAAAGTGCAAGTGCTTTTGTTTTGTTTTATTTGTTTCAAGTCCTTGGTAAGGAATATTTGCAATGCCCTTGCATGCTCTGTAGCATCTTTACATGATCATTTGATAATTTTTGTCAAATTAATATGCCTCTTATTGTTGCACTGAAGAGTGTCTTTCAGCCCACAGAGCATGTAAATTTTATGATAATGAGAAGCTCTTAGTGAGACTAGAGTGCAGCATCTGGAAATGTTATAAAATGCATTAAAATGGCTGAAGACACCTACCCTCTCCTTGTCCCACCTCAATATGAGAGGATAAAAATTTAGTACTTGCAAAGGATCGTGTCTGGCCTTGTTAAAGTATTCTTGTGAGTTGTGACTGGTATTGCATAGCAGGAATGCTAATAGGGACCACCATCCTGTCAGCTCTGCCTGCAGTGAGGAACTTCCACAGCAGTGTGGCATTAGAACAGATGATGTCTGTCACATATCAGCAAAACATCTGCAAAAGGGCAACAAAAAAATTGCTATTATTGCCCTGTCCTTTTCCTGTGCTTTACACATGCAATCCAGCAAGCCTTCTTGGTTCAGAATGTATTATCTGGAATAGTGTTCACTTGAGAACTTATGTAGTCTTGCATGAGAACACCACTGCTTCTACCTTTAGGCTCAGCACCAGAAAATGCAATCTCCAGTGCTGGATCTGGTATAATAATTTGGGGGCTCTCTGCCACAGGAAGGAAATAGTGCTCAACTAGCTTCTATGTCTGATTTACATCAGCTGAGCCCACAGCACCTCATCCTTTGCTGGGACACCTAATCTGGTTGCCTATATTTTTGTTCCTTTAACACACATTCCCACCCAAAAAATCCACTTACCTCAAACTTCATAGGTATGATTCTCTTCTCTGAACTTCTGTGCTCATTGCTGAATTGACTCCACTGCATTCCCTCCTGCTGTGTGCTTGGTATAAACAGGAATATCGGGCCTTGTGTGTGTTCATTTGCTTCTTGAGCTGATTTATGCTGCTTACATCTATTGCTGACTTTGGTCTCTTGTTCTGTGCCAACACAGTTTATGAAATGTAACTGAATTGTATGTTATTGCTCTCTGGCTTCAGATGATGGCTGCTTGTTTTTGAATTAGCAGCTGGGAAACAGTTCACCTACATCAGTCCATCATTTGCCTTTCCAGTCTCTATTGGAAAATGAATCCCCTTTCTCCCTTCCCTCATCCTTTCTCAAGCTATGGAGGCCAATCCCAGCAAATCATCACTCACCATCATGTCTTTTCTAAAAACCTGAATTATTTTTGGTGATCTGATGTACTTTTCTGTTTTTTACAAATGTTTCCTCTGAACCTAAATGGGAATGGAGTGATGTGTACTATTGTGAAATTAGACTTTGTTCCTCACAAAACTCCTAAATAGCTGATTTAACCTACAACTTTATAGCTTTCAGTGTTCCTCATCTTTACCTTTTTGTTCTTTACCCAGATGGTTTTGTCTGGAAATCTCTCTGCTAAGGGAATAAATTCCTAGTGAGGAATACTGAGCTGATTCTACTGTCAGTTTTTCCAACTCATATGAATGTAATTGTATTAGTTTAATCTGAATTGTTTCTCTTTGCATTTGGTTCTAAGATGACATTTGAATCTGTTCCATTCTTTCCCATTTATGGGAAAGGGGCAAGAACGCTGGGTTCAGGAGCAAAGCTTGACCTTGGCTGTCTGTGCAGAACGTAGCCTGGTTAATTGGACTCTGCTGCCACAAGCTGTGAGGTGCTGGGCCAAGGCTGGGACTCTTCTACTGCTGAACTACTCTGTTAAAGCACACAAAAAACTGCCCAAGCCAAAGCCACCTGCATCAGCACTACTCTTTGAACCCATGTGTGGGTATATCAGGAGGACAAATACATTCAGGAATCTGAGCCAGTTGTATACTGTAGTGTTTCTGACTTAAAATTTGCTAGGTGGTGAAAGTATTAGAATTTCTTGGGCATATCACCGTATCTTTAACTTTCCTTTTTGAATATATTTTACATTCCTGATATGTTCAGTGTGAGTGGTACCTCTGAGGACTTTCCAAAGAAAGAAGTATAAAGAACTGTAACCCTGGGGCTGATTTCCAAAGGACTCCACATTCATTGTTATGGAAATAATTTGTCAAAAGAGCGTTGTTCCTGTTTTGTCACCTGAAGGATTAGTTACCCAGACTTTTCTCAAGTGCTCAACAGATATCTGAGAATTCAGCTCTTCTATAACCAGCATTTCTGTATCTGTCATATGAAAAATCATCCTCTTGTTTCTAACAGACTAGAAGATGTGGATGGGGAAGTATCTGGCAACTAGTAAATGAGTCATCTTATAGAAATAACGTGTATCTGTCTGAGCTGACACCACCTCACTCGGAATATCCTTCTGATGACGCTTCCTGAAGATGTATGTGCTGAGCTTCTGGAAGTGCCTGCTCATAGTGTGTCTTTTGGAGCTATTTAGGGATATCTTTAGAATTAATTATGTTCTCATGAATTTCATCCTTTGGCAGTTGCCCTTCCTTCAGAAATCTTGGAAAAGTTTGTGAAATTTGTATGTTAGTGAAGTCTGTGCAAATTCATTTAATCGATGAAGAGAATGTTGTTAGATGATTTTCAGTAGTTACTCCAGTGAGGAAATGCCTGTTGCTTGTTTGTATTCCAGTTGTGCTTAAGGTCAACATGTCAGACATTGGAGATTCATAACCAAGTAAAGCCCAAGAGCTCAAAATCAAAGTTACCCTTATTGATGGTTTTCTTTCTTTGATTTTTCTCTAGTCTTTGCTAACAAGGTGTTCTAAGGATCAGTAACATCTTTAGGGGTGTGAAGTAGGATTAGAAATCTTTTCCTCTGGCCAAAATATATTGTTTATGTTTATATTTTTTCTGTTTAAAATCTTACAGTTCTTTAGAAATTGAAAGCTATTCACTTGGACAAAATAGTCCTGAGCTATGAAAAACCTCATACTCTTAAATAACCTCTTTGACATGGTTTGTGCTTATCATTTTTCCTAAATATTTTTTGGAGACTTGGTGCCACTACCAAAGACTTGCTGTTCATCAACTGATTGGATTTTTTGCATATTTTTTGTAAAAGGACAAATCTCAGTACTTTCTTCAGAGGGGCAGAAGAAACTGAGTTCACTCATCAAGGCAATTCAGAATCCTCTCACTGGCTGTGCAAGCCCATGGTGCTACGCAGTGTCAGTATGAAAGTTGCTTCATTTTTTGATCTCTTGGCTTCTCAGGAAACATCCTGACCTTCTCAGACTGGGGAAAAAAAAGTTCCCTGGAATACTGGGGAGCTCTGAGACAAGTTTGAAATGAAGTGCCATTGAAGCAGAATCTACCTGACATGGAGATGTTATTGAGGTTTGCATTCCTTTATGGAAGATACTTTGTCACGTGTGGCTTTTCAGGAGAGGCAAACTGCAGTTGTTGATTTTTCTATGGGATTTCCTGTTCTTTTTCCTATTTTTTTTTAATTGACTGTACTCTATATTTGGAGAAAAGGGTACAGTCTAAAAAAGATCAAACTGAGCCCAAATCCTCTGCTTTAGAGTGTGATTAAAGACTTGCGTTTCCCCAAGCAGCCATGTCACAAGATGCCAAGTGCAGAAGGCATTAATCATCTGTACCTTATCTCTATGAGAAGCCATCTTCAAAGCAGAAAGGAGGAGAGCTCTACCCTCTAGAGATAAATGGCATATCATAAATAGTGTGAGGCACTCAGATACTGTGATTATGAGCTCTATAGAAATGCCTATAAATAATACTAGGAGATGCCCAGATACTACAGCTTACTTATGAAAATAAATAAACCACATAAAAATCTGACAAGATGCAAGCTTCTCCTGCGTGAGGACACTTCACTTCCCCTTGCAGTTTCTATTCTGAGAGCAGGACCTGTCGCTCGGGGACCAGGTCCTCATCCTTAAGTTGCAGTCCCTTGAAAAACAGTGAAGTAAATCATCATGTAAGATAGCATGAAAGCATCAAGGATGGCAAACTCAGACACACTTGACATTTAGCTGTGTGTCCTTTCCAAATTCTGAATCTAAAGGAAAAAAAATGTTGCTGAGCTGAAACTCATAGAAACTGAAATTTGAGAGTATTTGAATGCGAGAATGTAGGTTCTGGTGTGGTGGAAGCAAGAGGCAGATTGTCTGCGGACTTCAGTGGGATCTTTATTAGACAAAGAATTTAGAGGTGCTCATAACAATAATGCATTAGCTTCTGGTGACCACCCTGCTTACCTACTAGAGAGCTGTACCATTCATGCAGCAAGATCAATATCTAAAGAAAAAAACTGCAGTGATGGGAATTGCTCCTTCTTGTATGTAATTTTATTTTTCCAATTTTGAGCTATTCTACTTCTGGTTAGTTTTACTTTCTCATCAAACATTTTGCCTTTAGAACTACTTTTCTCTGATAGGCTGCAGGTAATCCTTGATATTACTGACATGATTAGCAGGTTCCAAAACTCTGAAGTGCACAGTTAGTGTTGGTAAGATCACTGAGCTCTGCTATCAGTGGGGAAATTTGGTTGCAATGTAGATATTTGAGAGAAAAAAAACAAAACAAAACACTGCAGTGAACTAAAGATAATAATTTTTAAATTTGAAATATTATTTGAACAGAGATTACTGTATTTGCCTAGCTCAGTGTGGTGTGTTTCTAGGGTAGTACATACAAATCACTGTCTCATGAGCTCTCTTTTGTACAAAGACAAATGTAAATTTACTTTACTTTGCCATGGATTTCTTTTCAGGTCTTAGCAAGTGCTTTTGTTTCTCTTATGATAATCCACTGTTTCACTTAAAGAAAATATTAATATTTAATCAGCATTTAGAATAGAGGAGGAAAGCTTGCTTTTTAAAATATTGTCAATTTTATTTTACATTGTTGCTCGTAAATGAAGAACTAAGGAAATGGCCAGTGCACAAATCCAGTTTTACTAGTGTTCTTGATTCTGTACTATGCTCTGTAGCGTTTTAGGGGGTAGGATTCCCCTTAGTGCTTTGGAGCATGCTGAGAACATGTGTTCTATATAGATATAGAGGTTCTAAAATAAAACTTCTGAGTTTTGTTTTCACTCTTCCACCTTCAAAGGTGATGGAATCTCTTATTCAGGTTTTGAGGAAGAAGGCAGACATTGCTGAGAAAATGATTATTATTTTTTTCTTTTTGTTGGATATAGATTAGGCACAACCTGAAGGTATTTGTGGGATTTGGTTGGTTCTGTGGCACACTGGCTGCTGGTTTCCTCTTCAGGATGTAGTGCTTAGCCTGTAGTTGTGTTCTGCATGCAGCAAACATGGAAGCAGTTGCCTGCACTAGGCAGTGTGAAGAACTGGGTGCCTACACTGTCTGGTTTTCCAGTGCAGTCTTCACATCTCCTTCACTTGGGTAAAAATCGAAGTGGGGTGGTGGAATTTGAGTGTGCCAAGTAGTTAGAACAGGTTTATTTGTGCCATAACATTTTTTTCTAGAATCATAAAGCATAAGATTTTGAAATGGTGTTTTATTAGATGCCCTTGAGACTTGCTTAAGCTGTAACCATGAGAAGTGAAGAAATGTGTGCCTACCCATGTGTATTTTGCTGACTTTTAAAAAAAATAAAATCTCAAAACTTGTTTTGGTTTAAGCATCTGGGTGTCAGGGAGGTGCTGCAAAGGTCACTGAATGATGTAAGTTGATGGGCATTGAAACTTATATCCAAAAGCAGTAGATCAAAACTAAGCTTTGAACCATAGCCATCTTCAAGAGTTTTGGGGGTCCATTTTAGTCCCATCACACTAATATAAAACTGTGATTTAATTTGGGGACAGTTTCAGTGCAAAGCACTGAAGAAAATTCTGGAAATTATTATAAAAAATTGTAGGCAGATAATACAGTTTTGTAATTATACAACTTTAAGGTAAAAAGTACAGCTCCTGTACATTAGAAGCATCTTTTTACTATTAGTAGTATTAACAGGAACTGACAATTGTAGTGTGAGCAGCACACTGGAAGCTTCCCTGTGTGTGGCACTGAGTGCTCAGAGCAATGTGAGGTTACATGATAAACAGAAAGAGGAGAACTAACTGTGTGAGGGTATCTAGGCTTGGGGCTCTTGTAAGCTTTTTGGTTATGCAAACATGAAATGGTTTATAAAATTTCAGGCCAGCTTCTCTGCTCAATAGTAGTGGTCTTGCACAGTAACTTACTGTGGTGAGAGGGTGAACTTTTGGATCTTGTCAACATCTGAGTAATCCAGCATCCAGTAATCTGTGCACAAAGTACTTCTGCAAAAACTTCTCTATCATTGCCTTTATAACCAGGATGCTAATGGGTACTTCACTAGGTGGAACAGAGCAAGCTTCCAGCTCTACAGATCTGTTCAGTCTTCCCAGAGATGTTTGATTCACTTTGACTGGTGCTTGGTATGACATGTACAGAATGCATTGACTCAAAATACCGTTCCTTAAACCTGTATCTTACTCCTCTTTCTGTAGAAGATTACTGATATTTATGGCAGTGCTCACACAAAAACTGTGGATCTTCTGTCACTTGGTAATTCAATTAATATATTTCTCTTTCACTCTTTCAGCCTGGGTGACTCCACTGTGTGCATGGAAACTTACTTGGTTGGTTATTCTCAAAGTAATAAAAAATTACAGGAATTTGGGTCAAGTACTTGAATTCAAAAATATTTTGGTATGTAATTATTTTGGTAAAGGGCACTCAACGCTCATTCACAGTTTCAAATGTCCAATATGTGTTTTTTGAGAAATAGAAATAAAAAGTGAGGAAACACTGGCTCACTGAAGTATTAAATATTTTATTCCTATGAACTATGTCATAAATCAAGGAGACTTTCAAAACTGTGGTTTGATTTGATATGGATGGATTGATTAATTATACTTGTTTTAATTTTATATATATATAGATGTCAAGCAATTTCATTAGGTAGAAGTCTAGTGGGCATTTATTACACCCAAATACCCACTTGGAATAGCTTAGAGTTTCGGAGCCCTGTAGTGGAAGTGTCAGCTGAGCCCTGGGTTCTCTGTAAGGAAGCAGTAAATGCTGTTGGGGGAACAAGGGCTTCCCAGCTCTTTAGAATTGTGTGCTTGCAGCTGTGTGCAAACCCTAATAATTATGAACACAGTGTGATATCTTTGCTATCGTCTGCAAGTACGATTCCCACAGGTGATATTTGCATGAGGTACTGATAGATGTGTGTGTGGACCAAACAGGATAGCTTCGTGTTCCACGTCTGTGCAAATGTGGTCTCATCCTAGGAAGCTTGAAAATGAAGTCATTTGTATGTTAGGATTTGCTGTTCTGTGGATGTGTCTGTTTCTTGATTTCTGCAATTATGAAATGAGCCAACAAGTTCATGTGTTTGTTTAATGACACGGGAAGAAACTTCCTAAATAATATTCTTTTTAATGAACTGTTTATTGTTAAGAGATGTTGATGTTTGGACATTGTTGTTTTTCTACTAGTTCTCAATTAAGAAAAATTCTTAAGTGTGGTTATTGTTGCTATCTTCTTCTGAAGACTTGAAAACCCTCATCCTCAGGAACTGTTCCTGTTGTTTGTATCTAAGAGAAAGAAAAGCTGGAAAAAAATATGGAAGATTTAATCTTTGATTTAAGATATTTCACTAGCTGATGTTTGACTAGCAACTGTCAAATTGCTTGATGGATCCAAAACAATGAACATGGTTGTGAAAATATGTGCAAGACAAAAAAAGGTTAAAAGATTTTCTGGGATCTCTGCACGTTGAATAGTCATCAATTCTGTTACCAGAATGGCTCCTGGAACATGTCTGAAGATGCTAGTGAGAACATGGTCTCCCCTCTAATTAAATTCTCATCTTTGCCCAAATGGTTGAAAGGGCAACTGTCTTAAACCTTTGAACTTTATTTGTAATACAAAGCTTCAATTAGATAAAGGACAATAATTAGCAAATCTTTTATCTTTGAGCATAATTAAATCTTTAAGGAAGGACATCTTAATCAATTACTTGTAATGACAAGTTCATAAATAAATTAATTCTTCCAATGAGTGTCTGGCAGAAATCAATGAGTGTTAAAAGAGATTCAGGATGAGGGGACACCACTATAGAAACACTGTAGCTCAATTACACTTGGTTTAAAGATTCTCATCTATAAAGTATTAGTTTGTTCAAAAAATGATGTATTATTTAAAGAGAAATCATTAAAATATTAACCTCTAATATTGTAGAGCCTTTTTTGGAACTTTCAGTTTTATATATCTATGTATTTCACCACAGTTTATTATTAGCTCCAATTAGGTTTGGTTCTCTACCAAAGTATATAGTCAGTTTGCTGTTCTTTGGGTCCTGGGGTCTCATCTCATTCCTGAAACTAAAACTTGTCTGAGCAGACTTACGTGGGCCGCCTCATTCACTTCACTGGTAAAGATTCCCATCCAGTGCTAACTTGTAATTAAGCTCAACATGCTTAAATGTTCTTGCTCAAGAGGTTCCTACACTTCTGTTCATTTAACACTTTATACTATAGCAGAGCACATAACCATTAACTCCAGGATGTTCAATTGATGTGGGAATGGTAAAATGAAGAAATAAAACAAGGTCATGGTAGGATGTGGTCCTCTGAGTGCTCTTCAGACCAGGGTGTTACTTGTGTGGTGTGAAGCCCTGGAAGCTGCCTCTTGCTGGAGGGATTGCAGCGGTAGCACACTTGGCAGAGCGCTAGTGGAAGCTAGACCTTTTAGTATTACATAAAACAGTGTTTTTCCCAAACAGCACTAGTAAATAGACCATTTTGCCTCCTGTCTCCCACTTATTCTGGCCTTCTGAGGTGTGAGGATTTTGCTTGATTTCCTTGTCTTTCTCTCTTTTCTGCATTCCCTTTCCACAACAGGTAGCAAGAAGTCTGCTACATAGAAGTGGAGAGTAGGTGCCGTAGCTCTTGATAAAGCCTTATCACCGTTGGACAAAGGGGCGGCAAACTGACAGAACAGTTGCTAAATCATTGTTGTTGACTTTATCTTGGTTTCTTAAGGAGACAAGAATTGTGAATGAGCTCAGTCTCCTATGTATTTCTATCCTCTCTGTATCAGTTGGGCCCCTGGTTAACAAGTGCAAATGGTCTCAAGCATGCTGAGCTTTTCCAGCAAGCCTGGACTGCCAACAGGCTGGGAGCTGTAGTCCCCCTAATCGAGCTGGCAGACCTGCAGTAGCTGAAAGACTGCTTTTGTGTTTGGTTTGCCTGGCAGCCAAAAGGAAGAGCTGTTTGGCCAATCTGTGCATATAGGTCTGGTCTAGTCACAGCCAGAGTTGTTCCTCTCCATCTGGAAGGTTGAGCAAAACTAGACTAAACATGTGGAGATACTGTGGTGGAGACAAGTTGAGAAAAAGAGGTTAGGGTGTTGCAGTGGAGAAAGATCCAGGACGTGCCAGAGCTTGAGGGTACAGAGATGGGGGAGGAAGGCGGTGTAAGTGGAAATGAGGGAGGTTGCATTTAAACCAGAGACAAAGGCATGGAAAACTGGGATATGTTAGATGGCTGCTTTGATTCCTTTTCTAATTTAGGGAATGAAAGACTTGTAAGCTTTATACTGCCCAACAGTAGTAATTAAATTAGTTTCTCCTAGTCTATTAATAAGCTGCACTACAAATTTATTTTGATTTTTGAGTGGTGACAATATACAGTTTCTAGAGTGATCAATTCTTTCTGTTGTTGTGTGGGGCACCAAATATCAGATAAAGTTGAAATGTTAGTAATTTCCGATCTGAAACTTGTTAAACAGCACAACAGATGGAAAGTTCTGCTCAGGTTATGAGCATCCAGATCTGTCACTGATTAAAAGAAGGGTAGCATATGCAGGTGGCTGGTCTTGATAGAAATCTCTTTAGAATAGTAAGACAGGTTTCCCATCCTCGTAATCCAGTAGCCCTGCTGCTGACAGGCAGTATCTGCTGCCCCTCACACGTTGTAAAGATCAGTTGCTATCCATGTGGAACTACGTTATAGCTCAGAGCATCTTTGGACAGATTTGTTCACAACCTGGATGTTTGCTGTTCTTCAGAAGGGTGATAGGAATCTAAAACCTCTTGCCACTTCAGATATACTCTCTCTTCAGAGCTGTTGTCCAGGTTGTCAAAACTTATCCTTAGCAAGTTTCAGCTTTAAAAGTCCTCTTATCAACACAATATTCCTGCCCACCCCATTATGCCTTGTCAATGAGAGCCTTTGCATATTTCATTTGAAGCAGCCTAAGAATCTTTTGCTAAATTCCTTCAAAGGAATTTCAATAGTCCTAATGACCATATTACCTTACAGGCTTTTAATGCTTCACCAGCTGCTTGATTCAATGCAGTATAAATTGGAAGCCTTTCTGCAGTAATCTCAGCATTTGTTTGGGAGTTAAATATTAACAGATTTTTTCTTTCTCTCTGACAGTAGGCTCTTGCACCTGCATAGTTCCCTGCAGTGTTTGTTAGAAGCAAATGTTGCTTTCCTCTCAAGTGCTCTGGGTTTTGTTCTCTCTGTGTTCTTTACATGGGGTCAGTTTGAAGAAGACTTAAACTGATGGACCTCTGTACATCTTGCAAACATGCATTCTGTCCCAGTAGAAATAAGGAGTTCCCAACTGCATAGGTAAACTGAGCAGTGGATTTGATGCAGACAGATTAATTCAGTGTGATGCCCTTTACAAGGCTTCGTTCTGTGTTACTACTATCCTGGTTTTCAGCATGCTGCTACTTTAGGCCATACAAGAAGAAAGGAAAAAGCAAAGAAAAAGTACAAATGAAGGAAACAAGTTAGTCACATATATGGTCTAAATATTGGAAGCAATGTGGTTAAGCCAATACAACAGATGTATCTTAAGTATTTGTCGTTGAAAGACAAAGACATACTGCCTCCCACACATTTCAAAATGAATCAAAAGTATTTTTATCATTTACAATTATTTCCGTCAGAGAATAATAGAGAGATTTTTGTGCCTAGGGTACTTAAATGTTCTGTGATGTGTATTGTAATAGCTATTTTAAGTGTAGGAAATACCCTAATAAGAAACAGTTTGCTAGTGTGCTGATCTAGTTGATTCTTATCATGGTATTCTCTGTAAAATAATAATTGGAAGATATGACAATAGAGATGTCTGATTAAATTGTTAAGCATCTGATAAAACTTGTCTAGAGTTGGACAGATCACTTCAAGAAGAGCTTTTAAAAAAACCCCTCAATTTCTAACACTTCTTTTTATGCTATCTTTTAAAATATTTTGTGACCTTTGCTAAATATACTAGTTGATGAATTGAAATGCTCTGAATCTAAATTAAAGTAAAAACCTAAACCTAAAACATGTTAAATATCTTTTAATGAAAGAAAATCAAGACTGTGAAGACAGTGAATCAAGATTGTGCTTTTAAAGGTATATTAACTTGCTGTAGATTTAATTTTTTTTGAAGTAGGTATTTAAGTCATTAACAAAAAAGTAAGCTTATAAGTAATCTCCTTTTTCTATACCACCTGGCTTCCCCTCTCTAACCTCTTCCCCTTGCTCCCCTGCCAAACCTAGGTGGAAAAACTGTTTTGCTTTGTGTCGTTCCCTCTCCAGTTTCTCGTTTCTGGCAAGGAAATTGCAGTTGTAGTAGCTTGTTCCTTTCCCCTTGTTCAGTGTGTCCTATTCTGTCCTTAGTCCATAGCACTCAACATCTTTGCTGCTGCATCTTCCTCATATCTCTTCCCTCCCCCTCTACATTCCTGTATTCACAAGCTTGTCAGATTTGTCTGCTTGCTCGTGTAACTTCATTGATGTATGTCTCACATACAATATTACCTTTCCTCCTTGTACTTACACCTTCTTGAAGGATTTATTTCATTATACTTTTTTACAAGATCCGGTTCAGCAGAATTCTTACAGAATCCAGTCTCATTCTGAACACAGCTGTTCTCTTTAAATTTTCTGGATTCATGAGCACATTATTTACTCCAACAGGAATTTTACTGTTTAACTGCCTGACTTTTCTTGAGTAAGATTCCTTTTTCAGCCAATTTATTAATCATATTTTTTCCCTTTAATTTTATTATCTGGTAATTTATGTTTGTATACATTGATTCTGGTTTTGCTATGTCTTTTATAGTGCTCAGTCTCATCTTTTCTTACCTTCTATTTTGATTCAGTTTTTCTGAAGCAAATGCCACATTTTCCTTAAAGTCTAGGTCTTTTTGCTTTAGCTTCTCAATCCCAGAGCTCCCATGGCAGAAGTCCTTACCAGAATAATCCCTAAAATTGTGATTTGACAGGCAGTATGCTTTGGTTTTTCCCAGCATGGCAGTAACCAACTGTATCGCCCTGCTGTAAAAACTCTGACCTTAGCTTTTCCAAAACTCACTGCAACAAATGGGCCAGGTATACAATGTAGAAAACTTGGTGCAGAGGTTTAAATTTCCTATGTCAAAAGTAGTATTTCTGAATAGTTTTTCATTCATTCCCCTTAAGATTTTTTTGCTCAGATTGTCAGCTGCTATTATTATGCTGAAGTTTTGGTCTTGTTACTGGAAGGTTAGGTCCTGCTTGAAACTGTGGTTACAATAACCATGAAGGTGATAGAATCTGATCCAGCCAAAAAAGCCTGTTTCCTCTTAAAAAAAAAAAAAAAAATCTGTAAATTATGTACACTTGAGTTTTCAAAAATTAGAAAAGACCTTTTCAGAATTTATTTGGTGTAAAGTGAGTACTGTGATAACAACTCTGGTAAGTTTTTACTGAATGTCTTCATCTGAATAAATTCTGAGGTCTTGAAGTCTCTTTTCACTATATTCAATTCTCAGTCCTTACCTCAGCCTTGTAGTAGATAATTCTAAGGATTTACCTCAGTCCTTAATAGCTTCTAGATACTTTGGATTTGGTTGGGGGGGGGGTGTGTGTTTTAAATTATATTTTTAATTCTGGAACCAAGGATCTCCAACTCTGTGGTCAAGCCACTGGGAGAGCTGAGCGCAGAAAGCATTAATGTAAACGGCCCAGTCGCTGCGCCAGCGGCATCGGCTCTGATCAGTGTCAGGGAGTTAGTTTCCTGCCAAGTCTTAACTGAGGACTCAGTTTTCATTTGTGAGTGCAGGGCTCTGGGGCTTCTCAGGGATGTTATGTGCTTTCATTTTCATTTGTCCAGGATGGGAAATCAGTGCTGCTTGGAAAGGGTGGCATATTTAACATCCCACCCCCAATTATGCTAGTGCCAATATATGGGAGTTGGCTTAAATATATCCTCCTACTAACTACTGATGGACTGGCACTAAATGTTTGTTTTGGCTTAAAGGGACACTGTTCAGATGTAATCACAGGATGATTTTGTTTCAAATTTTCCATTCAGTGCATAGTTTTCTGGCTGACTTGGCTGTGAGTTTCAACAGATATATGTATATACATGGTTATCCAGTGGTCTACCTAAAAAAATAACATCATTGACTTTGCACGTTATTAATATGCATTTATAAATGAATGTGTGACTTAAACAGTTCCTTGCAGATGTTCCTAAAATGCTCTGAGTTAGAAAAAAATGAAAAGAAAAAAAACCCTGAATGTATTTCTAGCTATTTATAGGTTTCGCTTGCTTTTTTTAGGCTACTTTCTGGCTTTAAGTGGACTCTCTGCTTTTTGGCTCATACAGTTGTGCAATGGTGCTGCATGCTAGCATCTGACAGGCATGAATACAGCAGAGTGGCTCCATTTTTAATAGTTACAAAATCAGAGTACATTTTTCTAGTAGAGAAGAACTAGTGTTCAGTTGGATGTGTAGCTTTTTGATGTTCTGTAATGGCACTGTACACTACAACTCTACCTTCTAACTTCCTTAGCACCCATCCTCTTCAATATTGAATATTGAAAAAAAACTTTGAGGCACCTGCACCTCCATCATTCCATAGAGCACAATCAAATTGATGCAGTCACATTTAAAGCAGTCAGTCTCAGATGACTGGCATACAAAGAGTAGTCACTATAAGCAGTTCAAGATTATGTTCATATGATATTTACCACAGTGGGACCCCAGCTTAGTCAAGACTTGAGGCAGCATGGGAATAAATGTATTATCTCTGTAGCAAAGTATGAACCTGCATAATTAAACAGGGCCTTTAAAACTGGAATGTGTAGGTAAGATGACAACAGTACCCTTGAGACTGGTAAGATGACTGCTCAAGAAAGTCCTGTTGTGGTTTAACCCCAGCCAGCAACTAAGCACCATACAGCCGCTTGCTCACTCCCCTGGTGGGATGGGGGAGAGAATTAGAAGAGCAAACATGAGAAAACTTGTGGGTTGAGATAAAGATGGTTTAATAGATAAAACTAAAGCTGCACACACAAGCAAAGCAAAACAAGGGATTCATTCACTGCTTCCCATCGACAGGCTGGTGCTCAGCCATCTGCAGGAAAGCTGGGCTCCATCATGTGTAATGGTTACTTGGGAAGACAAATGCCATCACTCTGAAGGTCCCCCTTCCTTCTTCCCCCACCTTTGTATGCTCAGAATGACATCACATGGTATGGAATACCCCTTTGGTCAGTGGGGGTCAGCTGTCCCAGCTGTGTCCCCTCCCAACTCTGTGGGGTGATATGAGAAGCAGAAAAGGCCTTGAGTCTGTCTAAGCACTGCTCAGCAGTAATGAAAACATTCCTGTATTATCAATCAACACTATTTCCAGCCCAAATCTAAAACATAGCCCCATACTAGCTACTAGGGAGAAAATTAACTTGACACCAGCCAAAACCAGCACAACACCTGATTTTAAAACCCCTTTTTGATATATATATATATATATATATATATATATATATATGTTTTTTTTTTTCCCAGAATGGTTATATCCTTGGTCATCTTGCAGTCTTTCTGCCTGGTTTCTGGTAGAAAAAAACTGAGCACGTGGGAGGAAAAGATGAATTGAGAAGGGGAAGAAGGCTGTCTTGTCTTCTTTCACAAAGAACGTATCCATTCTCACTTTTATGTCAACCAGCAATAGTGAGACGCTTTCCCAATTATGCTCCTCACACAAGTGATGCTCTGGCTACCACATGGCTGTTCTATAATTGTGAAGTGATGATGCCAACTGAGAGGCAGAAGTGAAATTGGGCAATGCTGAGTTGGAGGGGAGTGGTACACTGATGCAATCTGCTTATTACCTTGTAGCTGGTGAAGTGAGGTAGCCTCCTTTCAGCAACCTGGCTTCATGGAAAAAATGCTGCTATTGACTTTCAAACTAATAAAGATAGCAAGAATTAGGTTTGTGGCAGGTTGTTGTTGATTTTCTTTTTAGTACAACCCAGCTCTTAGCTATAAGTAGTGATGCCCTGATGGAAGAGAAGGGAGCCCAAGGCTTTGGCACTTGTCAGGAAGCAGAGGCAGCGGCATTGCAAACACTTGCTGCTTCCCTCAGCACCTGGGAAAAGGAGTAGAAACAACTAAACTTCAGGACTAGGTTTATTTTTAGATGTATTTCCAGCTTCTTTGTAATACTGCTTGTAGCCAAATATATTTTTATTATCTATTTGGAGTAAAATTGGTAATTTGTTTTCCTGCTAAATATGACATATTCCTGTTTTAAGCACCATCTGTAAAGGCTACAGACACAGCTATAAGAATATTGGAAAGTATCTGCATATCTAGCAAAGCCAGTAGGACAGGAGAGGCTTTGCTGAATAGCTTTTGGGATTTGGCTACTAATTTTTCTTCAAAAATCCTCAGAGGGGGAAAGGCATGGACAAGAATAGATGCACACCCCTACGAGAGACTGACATAACTTTGAGGTGCCTGTCTCTGAAGGAGGTGCTAATTTAAAAACTTGCACTCGTTAGTAGCCCAGTCATCTTGGTATCCCATCCTAAAAGAGCTTGGGGATGAAATACTTTACTGTCACTTCAGAAGATATACAGCTGAGCCGTCCTGGGTTTGAAGTAATTTCACTGGTACACTTCATGAAACTTGAAGGCTCTACACCATATTAGTCAAATTAGAATTTAGGAACAATTAAGAGTTGCTGGAATACACAGACTTTCAAGATCTATAAAGCTGACTTTATGGGCTCAAGCCAGGCACAGATGCAATTACTGAAGTAAGTCCAATGATTCCTTACTCAGGTATGAAATATGGGCCCAAAGTTTAGGTAGGGGATCATTGATTATAAAATTTACAGTTGACACCAGTCTACATCCAAGTCTAAATTTTGGAACTTGGCTCAAAAACACCCCAACTCTAGCAATAGCACATAAATACTCAGGGAAGGGAGCTGGTGATATAGCTGTAGTACTGTAAGCTAAAGTCCTGAGAATGGGACTGCTGCCATTCTTCAGTGGAGCCAGAAAGTATTTCTTCATCCTTTTACATGATAATTAGGGCTGGCCATGAAGTCAGTCCTCCATCTGTATTAAACCTTGGGGCCTTCACTAAAGCCAGCCATGTGTATGTGGTTTTTGTTACTCCAGAGTGGTTCTAGGAGTTGTCCCAGGTGCACAGTGAGGGGCTCAGCTGCCCAAGGAACTGGTCAGCAGGCAACTATTCTTTCAACCTTTGTCTATGTTTGCAGGCAGGAGGAGAGGAGGGAAGAAGGGGTCAGGACCAAGAGCTTTTAGGGGTGGTTGAACTGCAAGTGGGCCACAGCAGAGGCTGACCAATCTGGAAGTATTTCTGACCTTTCAGAGTCAGACTGGTCTGCTACAGAGCGCTGTGTTTTGGAGTTTATAATTGGTCTTATGAGAGTAATGATGCCTTTGATGTTGGCCCTTGCTATCAGCAGCATGTGCTGATAGTGCATGAATTACTTGCCTAAATTCATGTAAGAAGCTGGTGGTGCTGCAAGAACAGCTTTAACTTAGATTGTCTGGGATTTCAGGTTAGTGTTATAAACCCCAGACCGTGCTCCCTTGCACTTTCTTTCAGGTCATGTCTTTATCAGTGACTCCTGCAGCTGGCTGAAGGCAGAATTTGCACAAAGCTGATCTACATTTTAATATTTGTTGTCACTTTTTGAAAACCTCAGAATTGTGCCTTTTTCCAATAGAGTAACTAGAGACTTAAAAATCAACGAAGGAAACAGTTAATAGACTTCAGGGCAATTGGAGGGCTCTGGCTGCTACTGCAAAATATTAACGGCTGTAATTTGACCTCGTAGCCAATTAATTTTGGCCAGTGTAAAATTGCATACACTAAATCTGTTTACGATACTTCACTATTCCAGGCATCTGATACTGTGCCGAGACCTTAATATGTCTCTGAACAGAGGTCAAGTCATGGCCTTAAAATGAAGACTTGAAATATAAGCTGTGTGTGGGCGGGTAGCCTTGTGTCCCTAAGGGGCTTATGAGTTCCTTTTCTGTTGCTGTATGATCTGAAACTCTGGTCGCTGCTCTCTCTGTATTACCTTCTTGTATTTCTTAATCAAAATAAATCCATTTTGCAGTTCAGAAATGACCTCTTTTTCACAGTTTGTCTGGACCTTTGTCTTGCACACATGGCTTTAGTCAAGCATGCTAGCAGTTATCTGTTGTCTGTGGTATACATCTGTTCAAAAACTCATCTTTGTTAGATTTCCTCAACAAGTCTTAAGTTATATCCATCTTGTACTTTGGGCTGAAACAGTTGTATCCTGAGTATTCTGCCTGGACTACCCAGTCATTTAACACTTCATTTTCTTGTCTTTGGCTTTTGGGCCTGAATTTCACTCTGTTAAAGTCTATGAGCTCCAGTAAAGTAAACTAATTTTGATTAAAAATCTGGTGGTGGTTTGTTGAGGGGTGTTTGTTTTGGTTTTGGTTTTTTCTTTTTCTCCTCCCTCCCTCACAATTTGCAGAGTGAATAGTATTAGTTGCTGCTTGGAAACATATTAAGGATACCAAGTTGTGCTAGGTTCAAATGAATGCTGATTACTTCTGCATATATGATGGTTGGATTAAAGCCTAATTTGGTTTGTTTAGTTGACCCCAAGCCATACGTGACTGGTATTTGGTTATGAACAAGTATGCTGAAGCCCACGCTGTGTTAAACACAGGCACCCTACAACCAGTGCCATGTAACTGTGAGGCTCGTGGTAAGAGGCTTAGGGCAAGGTCTAAATGGCATCAAATTCTGTTAAAGTTGTCTCACTTCTAGGTAGAGGGCTGGACCACTGCTTTGTTCTCAAGAACTGGTTGACATGTGTTTTATCTCATAATGAAAGAACAGTTTTATGAGATACTCTGTATTCTCATGTACTTTTAAAATTAAAATCTACTGTTGGCATGTTCTGAGCAGTTTTTTGTGCAGGGCTGAAAAGTCATGCACGGTAAGTTAAAGGTGTGCCAAGTTGCCTGACAATAATGAAAGCGTGAAGTGAGTATCTGCTGTTCCACAGGGCTGGATAGATTAGCAATCAAGTTCCTGAGAGCTTGAGAAGCTTTTGTAAAAGCAAACAGAACTTAACAAAATTACATGAATCAGTGTTCAAAATGTTTGAATTAATGAAATAAAAATATGTATTTTCCTCCTTACTGCTGTTTGCATTGTCTGCTAAAGTACTTCAGTGTGTAGAAGTGCTGAAACCAAATGGTAATCCAATTGGAGTCCCTGATGGCAGAATGCAGATTAAGATTAACTCAAGTGTAGGAATGGCAGATGACTGATAATTACCTGCTGAGGATTAGTGTGCCCCAGTTAAATGGCAAAGTAGTGCATCCATCAGGGACTGACCTATATCTGCCTGCACAGCACCTGATACAACTATTGCTTGAACAGCAACTGCTACAATTACTTGTCTGTTACACTTTTATCTGTTGGCCATTACAAAAGATCTTACTGTTTGAAAGATGATCTTTGAAGGCTTATAGTGAAGAATGCCAGTAATAAAGCATCCCAACCTAGTATGAGGAAGCTAAAGTATCCTTGATTTGCTTAAACCTGATCTATATTGAATTCAGTGGTTTACCAGCAGTCTTGTCCTTGAGTAATAGGATTTTTTTGGGGGTAGGGGGTGTGGTGGGTGGGTAGAGGGTGGTGGTGAGGGGAAAGTGAAGGGACTGAAATTAAAGAAGCAGCAGAAGAAATTGCTTCAGTCATTTCCATTTTAAATTTACTTAGCTATTAAAACAAATGAGATTGTCTGTGATATATAGTTCCCAGCTGATGTAAAGGGTATGAAAATAGTTAATGGCTTAAAGAAGAGAAACAATAGGGTTTTATATTATCTAAGGAGATTGTCTTTGTAAAGCTGTTCCCTGGATGCTGACAGGTGGTGGTGAATTTTCCATACCTTGTGTACTTGAAGGAATAAGATTTTTAAAAGGAAATAAATTACAAAACCTTATGCATCCAAAGGTTGTTTCTTGAAGTGGAAAAAGTTTCTAGCCCCTAAATGGGGATGTGTCATATGAATGTGGCAGCAGAACCACAGCTGGACAAACTGGTCATATATCCCATGGGAAATTACACTTGTATTCAATCTGATTGGGGGTTTCTTTCTAAAATCTCATGGTAGAGAGCACCAGCAAAGTTCAGACTGGAGCAGCTCAGCCTGCAGTCTTGAAGTCTGGGTGAGTTTGGGAGGAGTTTTCTAGCTCAGCCCCATCTGTGGAAGAGAAACTTCTGCCTTGCTGAAGTCTTGCTTTGCTCATGATGTCGAGGGACAAGAGTGACAAGACAACTTGTCACATCAGGCAAGTTTCTCCCACCTTTACAACTGCTCCATTGTGGAGTGAGTGCAACATGCAAGTAAAAACTCTGTTGTATGAAACTGTACGAGGTGTGGGCTATCCCAGTATTTCAGGATAGCATTTAATCAAATTTTTTATATGATGGAGGTGGGTGGGGGAAGGAAGAAGGAGAAATATGATAGAGGATGCATGCTGCTCTGATTCAAGTATTTGAGGTTTCTTCAGTCTTAGGAAAAGTAACCGGATTTTTGTAAGGTGTTAGAAAAAACAATGTAATTTCTTTCTGGCCTATTTCTAATGTAAACGTTTTTTTCAGGCAGACCACCAGGTGGTAGTGTTTCCTTTGTAATTAGAGCTGTAAATTCAGAGAGGTGACTACTCTTGTTTGGCATAGGTCACTCAAGGACTGCTCAATATAGAGCAGAACGAGAGAATTGTGCGTAAGGAGCGATATTCGTTAACTAAACAAAATGGAAGGGGGGAGCCCTGCTGTAATCTTCAGCCAAGTGAGACAGTAGAGGACTCAGTGGAGCAGAGGCTCATGTCCTGTGTATTACAGATAAGCTGCTTGCCTGGGATCACAGAAATATCTCAGGTGATTAAAGCAGTAAGCCACGAGACAGCCCAAACATGTTCCATCCTTTTGCAATAGCAAAAGTTACTGTTCAACTGCAGTGCTTCTCAGAAACGTCACACGTGATTTTGTTGTTTAAATGGGAAGCACAGTATCAGTTATTGCACAAAGTTTTGTTGACAAGTGGATAGAGCGCTGAGGTGATGGATTTAGGAGGTAGCAGTTAGCTGGTGGTGTCTGTTCCTTGGGCAAGTTTCTTCACTAGGGTATCCTATGGGTTCCCTTTTTTGGGTGAGGAGGACAAGACTGCTGATTATCATGCTCTTAGAGTGAACTGAAATATAATTTAAGAATGCAGTGTGTTATTCCACCTGCACATGGCTTTCATTAACTATCCCAAATATATTTGGGTCAGTCTACCTACACGTTTTGAAGGCCTCATTTTGTTCAGCCAATTTCCAACTGGAAAAAGAAATTGTACCACACAGGTTGACATTTCACAGGAGTGTGAGAAAGTGATTTTAAAGGCAGTCCTAATGGAGAGCTTCATACCAGGAGTTTTCGATCTGTTTCTGGAGAAACATTGCAGAAGGTTACAGGGAATTCTTGTTTGTCTTTTAAATGAATTAGCCTAGATCTGTGTATGGTTACTTTGTTCTTTGTTGGAATAATTTCACAAATGATAGCAGTTTTGGGAAGTTCATGGATGCAAGGGATTTGTAAGAGATGGTATCTGACTATGAGTAGATGAAATTTCCAATTACTGTTCCTAAAGAGTTACAGTGGAAGTCAGAGTCTCTCTATGACGTGATTGTCCACTCAGAACAAAGGAAGTGACTGTGATGCCAACCTGTCTCAACATCTGGGTGTAAAAATTTCAGACAAGCATTTTAAAATGAACTGCTCAACCAGTGAGCTTCAAATAAAAAAAGTACTTGCAGAATCACATTTTGTGGACAAGGGGAAGGACTTCATATACAGGAAAAAAGTGTTTCAGATGATTTACCCAAAATGAAGGAGAAAATAAAAACACTCATTTTTTGGATTAATTACTCTCCCTGTCTGTTCAACTGTGCAAATAACAATTAGAGTGGAAAATCATTATTTTCATAGAGCAGTATCCCTATGCAGCACAGGTTGTCAGAGAGTCTTGGTCCTGATTCCCCAGGGGAAAACCCCACAGTATGTCCCTGTTTGTCTCTTGGGCTGTGAGCTCCTCCCTTGCCCCTCTGACCTGCCCTTCCCATGGCCAGGATTCCCCCACCCTCTATTAAACCAGCTGATTTGTGTCATCTTCTCTTCCTAAAAATCCTTCTTTTTTGCCTGAGGGACAGATGCCTTTCCATTGGAAATGCTTTCTGCACCTGTGAGGATATAGACCATGTAATTTCTGAGCTCTGGATCTACAACTTGTAGATTTTCCTGTGCAGTGTTATGTAGGTGAATGCAGAATAAAATCTGCATTATAACATCAAAATAGTTTGCTTTAAATGATGTAGGCTTGCAAAATAATGTCCCACAGCCTTTGAAGTGTACTAGTAATTACAGAACACAACTTGCTGCTGACTTTGCTTTAAAATCTATCCTTGGGATGTTTAATCTCACTTTAAACCAATGTCTGTTACATGTGTGGGGATCTAAAAGGACATGTTTGGATACTTTACAGGATCAACAGAAGTGTGTGCTTACAAGATCATGTGGTACTCTGAGATGTGCACAAGCAGGGAAAGTCTAGACCTTGGGAGTGAACCCTTGCAAAGTTTTTGAATCCTGGGAAGATCGCAAAGTAAAACAGGAGCAACCATCCAGCAAAGTGAGGTTAAGCAGTGAGCAGGTAACTCTACAGTGACAACGTGTAGAACAGCTGGAGCTCCCTGCACTTCTCGTGGCTCCTGTATCATGCTTTGTACATTCTGGGTGTGATTACAGCACCTTGTTTTTAAACCACTGCAAAATGAGCAGATCTGTATGGGCAGAAAAGACTTGCAGAGCAGAGCTGATCCTACTGCCAAATGAGAAAAAAGAATATTAGGACCATATCTGCTTTTAATAATGTTTTATTAGAAATGTATTTTAGTTTAGGGAGTCTGTTTTCAAGCTGCAAATGGCTCCTGTAGAATTTTGCTGAGATAACTAAAGGCCATTTTTTATTACAACACGCCTCATCTTCGATTAATCATTTTGATTTTTCTCATGTTGTATGTTTTTCACTCCTCACAGTTTTAAGATTTTGTCAGTATCTATCTTGTAGTGTTTAATCAATCATTTGTTGGTTGCATGTAATAGAGAATATTTCAACTGAGCATTCAAACACTGCATTACTGCTACAAAATTTTTTTACTCATTTTTAACTCAAATACCAAGATGTTAGCTAGGAAAACAGGAGACAATATAATCTCAATTTTTAACATTATTTGCTATTTATCAAATTTTATTTTATCAATATTTATAATCTTTTTCGGGGGGGTGCCTGTGTGTCTCAGAAGCAGGCAGTATTAGGTGTATAGTGAAAGACAGGGACACTCAATTAGAGGACCAGCAAACTCTTGTATATTCTCCAGTTTTATGATGTGTGAAGCACTTAGATTTCTTAATTTTAAATATTTTTAAAATATTTTACATGTTGCTGTTCAGGAGCTCTCATTTCTGTGTAGATCAAGCTGATACATTGCTTTATAGTATAGTGGTATCTTTAAAACAAAGACACGAGGTAGGTTTTAAGTGTAGATCCATAAATAGGACATGGTAAATAGTGAATACTGGACCTGTAATCCATGTTTCAATTAAGAACAAATATCCAGCAGCATGGAAATGCTGTATCTCTCTTCCTGCCCCCTGGGTAATTAAGGCTCTTGATAAAAAGAAAAGTTGGGACTGTGTGGTTTTGTTGGTTTTGGGGGGTTTTTTGGGGGGGCGGGGGGTGGGGCAGGGCGAGGGTGTGGGGGTTAGTACTCAAATGCTAAACTATTCTTAAAGATTTCGCAGTATTTTGGTTTGGGAAGTTATGGGTGGGTTTGTTTTTTTTGGTCTTGTGAACACTCTTTTCTCTTCAGAACATAATGGCCTTGATTTCATGATTCTTTCTTTTTAATACTTTGACCTGTTAACCTGCTTCCCCTTCTTAAGTAACAGCCGTGCACACTGACCAACACCTCTACAAGCTTTTTTCATATGAATTCCAAGGAAGTAAATATTGTCATGTTGCCTCCAGCTGTCTTCCTTCTGTTTGAATTACTTTTCTAAATGTTATGCTTATGTATGGTTTGCATATAGAGTGCACTGTGGTATCTGCACAACTCCTCAGGTGAACAAAAGAAAAAGTTAAGTGTTAATATTTTAATGATATTACTTAAAACAAGTAATGGTGGTGGTGGAGTCACCACCCCTGGAGGTGTTAAAAAAAATGTGTAGACATGGTTTAGTGGGCATGGTGGTGTTGAGTTGATGGTTGGACTTGATGATCTCTGAGGTCTTTTCCAATCTTAAAGATTCTATGATTCTATGGATAGTGACCTTAAAATCAGGATAGAGTGAGCGCTGTCACTGGCCAGGTTAAAATGACCCATGTAAATAACTTTAAATCAAAAATTCCTTTGCTGTGATAAAACTTCCTATTAAATGCTAAGTTGGTTAAATAATTACAAATCTGTGGAGAAGGAAGGACAGCATGCTCTAATAGTAGGAATAGCAGTTGAATGTCCATTGTTCTAGAAAGCCCTACTGAACATCCCTGTTGGCAGACCTACCTCCCCACTAAAACACGAGGGTGTATTGCAGAGGGAAGTTACCCCACCATCATCTCTGCTCTGTCCTGTCTTCTCACGGGGAAATAGCAAATGAGTTGCTACCTCTTCCCCTGGGACTTTGTATATAGTGAGGAAATTGGTTACTGTGCAACCCGATTAACCAGGGCTGCATTTGTGCTTGGGGAAGGGAAGGTGGGTATGTGAAAGCAGCCCTTTTCTGCCACACAGTTCTATTTTATCTTATTCTATAATCTTTGGACATAAAGTTATAATCCAGTGGCAAGCAATTGCTTAAGTTTCCAGAGGAAGGACAGAAAATGGATATTTAGTTCTGTCAGTATTGACAGAAAAAGTTTTGGTTTCCTTTTTCTCATAGACTGAGTTCAAATAAGCAAATGGCTTTTATTTCTAGTAACTCCAACAAATGACACAAATCCTCTGCAGGAGTGAGCTGCAAGGAAGGACCCCAGGAGGAGCTGTGGTCAGGTCAGCTGGCAGAATTAATTTATGCCCATCTCTGTCACAAAAAAGTAAATGGCATTTGAATTTGGTTCTATTGTAACCTCTTGAGATTGATCAGTCAGAATTAGAGCAAAATGGGAGCCAGTTTCCAGTCTCTCTCACTGCCTCCAGACCTGCTGCTGTCAGAATGATTCTCCTTTTTCTTATTTTTTTCCTTCAATACAAGATGTCCATCACAGGCCCAAATCTCAGAAATACTGATTTTGATCAGCTAAACCTCCTTTATTTTCAAATAAGTTCCAGTCACTGTACACATTTGATTGGCGCTTTTCCCCAGCAACCTAATGCTCAGTTTGGAGTAATGGGAACACAAACCATTAATAAAAGATTAAAGAAAAAGCAAAACACCAGGATTTAAAATTCCAAACATATCTCTGTAGACTGTCTTTATAAAAGGCCGTTTCTTCGGCAGGCGTTGAAATGCAATTCTTCCTACACATTAAATAATAAAATCAGACATGTGAACTTTCAGATTGCTGTGCTGAGCAAAATGGATGTAGTTCTTTTAAGTCCATAAAAGTTAGGAAAATCAGATTTTAAGAACCAAGATCACACTTGAGCACAGTTGGAAAACTACAGCATGTTACCAAAACCTCATTAAGCTGTCATAGGCTTTCATGCATTTCCTTTCCCAGTCTTTTTGATTGCCAAGATATTTGTGTGTAAATATTCTTTTCTAACTCTATTCCCCCTCCTCCTCCTATGATACTGTTTGTGACAACACAGCAGTTACCATGGGGATTGTGATGTGTGATGTCATACACAGCAGTGTGACCTTGGTGAGCCAATGAGTCTTGTGAAGGATGGAGATGGACAGAATAACTAAGGCAACAAAAAAATAAAAATATGCAGAAAAAAATGAATAAATTATAATAAGATTAGAATAAAACACTGCTCATGAGGTTTGTTTTCTTCTTGAAAGTTCACCAGAATGCACATCATGGCTGTCTAAAGCTTTTCTTTTTTGGCCTGAAACTCAGTGGTTCTGTTTTTTGAATATATACTGTGTGATATGTAGCTAAGGAGAGACTTTTCCTCTACCAAGACAAGCAATATGAGGTAAGCTTAGAACCAAAACTGTAACTCTATCCCAGCTTCCAGAAAAGGGAACATTAAATCAGATGCTATAACTGCTTAGCACTTCTAATGCTTAACACGTGGAAATGTTATTGAATCTTTGCAACACCCCAAAATGAAAAGTGAGTGCTAGTATCCCCAGTTAAAAACTGGTGAATGTGTGATAATCTAAATGGTAAGTGAACTTCATGAAGTGACTCATCAAAGCATTGGCAGCAGTGGGATAAAGATCTGGAAATTCCTATCTTTATAGTCCCACGTTTGTTTCACTGGATCAGGTTTGCCTTTCATTGAAAACATAATTTTCAAACTTGACCTGTTCAATTAAATGATAGTCTTTCTTTACGGATGTTAATACTGTTTTTAGAGACAGGTAAGCCTGGAGTGAGCACAGCATATTCATATTCGTTAAATGTGCAGAAGATAATGCATAGAACTCTTGCAAATGCTTTCACAATGAATGTGTGAGCTGAATGGAGCTGAAATGGGCTCACCCTTATATATGTGGATGTCTGCAAATTGATCATCATGTATGCAAAGCATCCATTTGTTCTTTTTCTTCCTTTTTTCTTTCCCCCCACCCCTGGAACCTTAAGTCTCTCAACCTTCTCATGCATACCATGTGTGCACTAACTCCTAATTTATATCACCTCAAGTGAGAGGAGAATCAGGGCCTTTGACTTGTAAGTCTCTCTCTCAAAACACACATTTATGGTCAGGGTTATAATAGAAATACTGACAAACTCAGGTTTTTAACTATAACAGCACTGTGTGTGACACAATAACAAAGATACACTTTGCTGCCAAACTGTCTTGTGTAGATTTTAGGGGAATGATACTTTTACATTTCCCTGTTGTGAATATACATACTTTGGCAAGGAAAAGGTGTTTGCCAGGTCAAAGTCATTGCTCTGAAAAAGAATTCAATCATGGAATAATATAAATAGTGAAGGACCCAGCACCTCCAGTAAAAGTTATCAACTTATCAAGACCAAACTAATGAATTATTATTTATGTTCATGTATCAAACATAGTATATCTGCACACCATTAATTCAATGTCAACAGTATTGATTCTCTATGCATGCAACTTCCATTGAGAACCTGAGTAGCTCTGTTTGTGGAAGGACTACAGGCACTCTTGTCACTAAAATGTATAAAATTTGTATTTGTAGGGAGTTATTACCCATGTGGAATTTGAAAAGAAAGACCCTTCAGTGTTCATAAGTATGTATCCCCAGTCTTATCAGTGTAAAAAGCTGCCATTTATTTCAGTCTGAATCAGACAAATGAGGCTTTCATCCAGTTACAGGTTTGAATTTAGGGGGAGTAGGGCTGGGTTGACTCCTAAATTGTAAATAGGACCCTTCTCTGTTACAGCTGAATTGCTGTTTTTGAGGTTTTGTTTCCCTCTTCCACAATGTTAAAATAATGGCTTATCTGAAGATCTTTTAAAAAATATATTGTTTTGTTAAAACTACAACCCTCCCCACCCCAGGCCTGAGACTAAGTCAACTGAAAGTTGAGCTTATTAATGGAGTTTCTTTATTTTTCATTTATTATTTTTTGCCAAAACGTCCTTTGCCATCTACTCTATTTTCTCACTTTCTGTTCCTCTAAAAAGCAAGAGAGGCTTATTTGCTATAGTGACATTTCTGAAAATCTGCATGGCAGCATCACTGTTGCCTATGGAATAGTCATCATGTTCAATTTTGTTGATCCTGTATTTGTTTGCTGGAAAGCAAATCCATCTATTTATCTTCAAAGTCTGTTTTCCCAGGTTTCTGTAAAGAGCTATACGCAGTTAGAGCAGAGCCCTTGACTGCACAAGCTTATGATATTAATGTTTTGCTCTGCTGTTCTAATGATCAGTGTGATGTTTTGAAAGTGTTCTGTCTTGTCAGCCCTGTTGTTTTTGCAGTGTGTGTTGATTTGGATGTCAGCTATGTTTCCAATAAACTTCTGAACCCAGAGTACTTTCTAGTGGAGAAGAAAAAAGATGCTTTGTTTACCATGCTATGAAAATTAAAGACTAAGGACTTTCAAAAATAGGAGCCTACAGTTAGGATCCTGAGCCTATGTTTAGATTTCTAAGGCAGTGGCCTAATTTTCAAAAGGGATGAGAATCCAAGATCTCCTGTTTGGGGTTAATTGTTTCAGGACAGGTTTTTAGATCCTCCACATGAGGAGGATTTAATGCTTAATATAAAACTTAGTTATTTGTAGGTATTTGGTGTCTCATGGGATTTTGATTGAGTGGGATGATACAGTACTAGTCTGAAATCACAACACAAACACAGTACAGTGATTGCACTCTCCAGCTGGATCACAAATGTGATTCCCTTGGGTCCCTGTGCTCAGTGTCATGATACTGGGTGTCCCTGGTCTCTGGGAAGGAATATGTGGGTTGAAGCTGGCTCAAGCCTGTTGCTTTCTTTGAAGTTCACTTTAGTTATTCAATTTTATATCCTGAGCTGAACCACATCTACACTTCCCCATGCTGGTCTTGTTGGTTCAGGAAGATAATACTCTCCATTAATTATTTTAAGAAAGTCCATTTACCAGTTGACCCACTCAACTGACACAGTCTTTGTCTAAAACAAAGGCCACACTCTGATCCCCTTTGTGCTGAGCTAAGTTCAACTTCAAGACAGCTGTGGTCACTCCCTGAATTTCATTCTGAGCTTCATGAGCACATCATCCTGCCACCTTCCATGGTAGGGATTCATTGATCGGTCACAATATTCCACTGGGACATCTTCAGTGTGAAGTGGACTGTGGTAGCTCCTGCTGGTTCTTAGTGTGCAGTTGGAATTTCAAGGACTCCTCAGAAGCAAAAACTGTAAGTGCTGGTTGCAGACTCCATGTGAATTGTGCTTCTGTTTTTATATGCTTGTGACTTTTGGGGAGCCTGGAAGGTGAGGAGTAAAACTTCCTGGGCTTTGATGGGGTTTTGGTTCTGAACAGGACTCATGCATGTGTTTTGGAATAAAATTTCTCTGCTGTGTTTTCAGGCAAGAACAAAACAAATATACTTAAAAAAAAACCCCAGTTGGAATGAATTCCCTTCACTCTATTGAGCTTCATTTGAGGAGGGAATTTTGGCATGTGAAATCTGGAGTAAAATTTCTCTGGCCACATTTTCAAGCCAGAAATAAAGCAAATAGTCTTAACAAATAAGTAGTTGGAACAAATTATCTTGCTTTCAAGCCAACAGTGCAAGGATAAAAGGAAAGACGCTTATCACACTTTTAACTGAAGATTACATTTTCTTTTATGTATGGAAAATAAGGTACTGGCTAATTCAACTTCTATGACAGAGATGAGCCCACATATTATATTCAAGTCCTTCAAAGCCCTGAAGGAGAACTCAGCAGGCACAAGTGAAAGCTCAAGTATGTCTTCTCAGTTCCCAGGCTGCAGCAGAACTTGGGATTTGTCAGGGGTTACTTGGCTATCTCCAGCTTCTCAGGAGATGCTGTGTACAGAGGAGAAAGTGCTCCTGCATTCTTTCAAATGTCTTTTGGAGCTGTTGACTAAGCCAGTGCCCATTTCTTTAGCTAACTGTCCCATTAAAATTTACCTTCTGAGGAGATGCACAGCAGAGAAACACTTGTTCTGAAGCCACTGCACTGGAAATGTCATCTCTTAGATCTTCTATGGCTCCTGCACTGCTCTGGGGTTGAGCCTGAGGAGCACCAGAGGTTGCAGTGTAGAGTGGGCAAAACTACCTAGGATCTAGCTCTTATTATGTGTTGGTACAGCAATACCTTAGAAAAGTGTAAAATAAAATAACATAGAACATAATGAGCATCTTCTGTATGCTTCCATGTCCTTTGTCTTTCTACTAACAGCTGCAACCCAACTTGTGCTTTGCTATTTTCAGTGTAGAGGTCAGTCTTATAATCCTCAAGTGTTCTTTGGCAAGCCCACGCAGCTAGGTTTGCCAAAGGTTAAGCTGGATTTCCTAGAAGTTAGTGAGAGTCTAAATGAGTCACCTAAAGATGGTACCCGAGATGGGAAAGCAACTGTGGAGCCCAGACTGCTCCATCTCTTGCCATAACCAGTAGGCAATGCTCCTATTGCTAATATAAGCAAGAGGGTTCAGAAACAAACAGCAAATACTAACATTCTGAAGAGTTTCTTAAGAATATACCAATTTAATACATTTTTTTATTTCTTTTTTTAACTATAGCATATGCATCTACCATTTTGAGCACTAATCTTGAGGTCAGAATATGCCTTTTGGGTATTTTCCTATTAATGAAGTAACTTGCTGCAGAGATGCCATAATATCCTAGCAATCTACATGCTCTCTGGCCAAAGTACTTAAAGTTTTAGCTTCTTCTTGAATATGTTGGTTGGAAACATGCCGTTTTTAGAAGCTAGATATTTTTTATTGGATTTGATGGGAAATATAAATTGGGTTTGGAAAAGGGCTAACCCTTCAAGCCTTCGATTCTCCCTATTAAGATTTTCCTTGCAACTTGGCCTCTTTTAAACTCCCATCTCGTGCATACTCTTTTCTAATCTGATACCTCAGCGTACATATCTAAACATGATCAGTGACAGTTTTAGCTGCGGGGTGAGACTTTCTGTGACAAGGGCAGTGAGCTCTGATTTGAGACCATTCATTGCAAGTGACTTCAGCTGTCTCTTCAAGTGACATCCAGCTACTTGAGGAATGAGGGATGACGAAAGTTCTTTGGACAGAAAACTTTCACTGACAAGAAGGTGACAGGTCCTTGCACAGCTGGTCTCTGATATGCCTTGGAAGAGGCCTACATAGTTACTAATTTAAGTTTAGCAGTGGCTGCAAGCGTGGAGCAGACAAGTTCTGGTAGATCTGTAACTCATCTGCAAGAATGACAGGAGTTGGAGCTACACTTATGGTGCTCGAGTTGTTGTATAACATTTCCAATAGCCCATGTTTATTTAAAGAGCTAAGTAAACCGAACTGCAAGCTATTCTCATTCTCATTAATGCTTCTTAACATGTAGCTGAACATGGTGTATTCTGTTAATTTGTTCATATATTTAAAGTGGATACTGACCTTTTTTTAATGGTCTGTCAAGTTATAGTAATGATATCCTCACTCTTAGGGCTGTCTATTATTTCTTTTTTTTTTTTTTTCCACTTTCTTTCCCCCCTAACCTAATTGTCCTCAATGTCTCCTATCAGTCTTTCAGCTCTAGTGGTGCTATCAAGAATGAAAACTCTAATGTGTGGGAAGTGGGTGGCTGATTTTTTTAAAGGCACCTCTTGCATGCATTTTTTCTGAGCAAGGCAACTCCTAAATTGCCATGCTGAGTGCCCACTATTGCTCCTATAGGCAATAGCACTGGGAAATGAAAACATCCTTCCAAACCAGAAGAAGAGTAAAGTGGTGGCATGAATTTACACAAGTGAACTCTTTTCACAGAGATAAGTGTTGGCTACTGCACAGGCAGCAGTGTTACTTTTTGGCACCTTTGCAATCATCTCGTTAGGAACATGGGTGTTTTGATCCCAGCTCTGCCACTGACCACTTCTTGGCCACTGTCAAATTGTAATTCCATGTCACATAAGTAATTGCTGATTACTTAAGTGTCTGTGTATATGCAGTAAAGCTTTAAATGTGGAAAGTGTCCACTGTGGTGAATCCTCACCTGGGGAGGAAGTGTTTACCCTTTAAATATCAGGTAGCTCTTGGAATAAACCTCATGATGGAAACCTCAAAAATTTGAGGCTCAGCCATAACCCAAAGAAATAAGATGATATTGCTGATGTTTAAATCATGCTGTTGTAGCAGATCTGATTTCAGGAGCTCTTCCCTTCCCACCATCACTCATGACTCCTGTTCCCACTGCCTACTCTGCCATTCCTGTTCAGCTTTGTGTGTGGTTGAGCTCTAAGTCTCCAACAGTTATTTTGTTCTCGAAGAGTATCATTTAAAGTACCTGATTTACAGCATGGCCATGGAAATGGCCAGATTGGCACAACTGAGAGCATGGTCACTTCCAGCATGTGATGGTGGAGAAGACTGGCAGTGGAGGGTGGAGTGGAGGGATGAGTCTGCCTTGGGCATCAGACATGCTGCTGGCAGAAAAGATGCTGCAGCACTATCTGAATGCACTATTAATAGGAAGATAGAGTGAGTCTGATTGGTACAAAGGAAGTGAGAGTGACCACAGTGACACAAACACTGGATGGTCCTGAGCTGAGCTCCAGGGGAAGCGTGGCCATTTACACCCCTTGAAAACTCATCTTCTGTGTATGGGAGTATTTGTCACCCTGTCAATACTGTTTCAGCTTTCTTGCAAGGTCTTTACTTTTTGTATCTGAAATATAATCTAATTGACATTTAAGATTACAGAAATGTAATCTGTTTCTCAGCAGTTGTGTTTTGGCCCACAGCTGGTGTAAATCAGCAGAGCTCAATGCTTGCACAGGAGTTACACCATTTGCAGCCGCTGAGGCTTTGGCCCTCAGTAAATAAACACCAGCATATTACTGCACAGATTTGACCTCATTTGTGTTGTTTTATCCATCTCCTCGACACATCATTGAGCAAATTGTCACTGAAGCAAGGGAGTAGGAGATGAGATAATTAAATATTACATAAGGATGATAAGGTGTGAGTAGAATTATTTCTATGGTATAATATGTATGTCTGTCTTAGTAATGTCTTTGCCACTTGGAAAATATGAGTTTTGTGTAATGCCAAATAAACAGTTTGCAGTAGATATTCAAAAGGACCAAGTGCACCTCTTACAGATACTTTGACAGTTAAAATATGACATATCTATTATTCATGCTGAGCAGCCTGACAGGAGGAATGTTGCCCTAACTTTCGTCTGGTAAACTAGGAAAGTGGAAAGCAGTGTAGCTTGTAAAGGCAATTGGGTTTGTTTAAAGGAACCCTGTCTTCTTGGTAGCCTGATTTGTAATATGACTCAGGTGAAACTTGGTAGACTCAGCACTACAATGGTAAAACTTCTTTTGATTTCAGCAGGACTGTAATTTGGTTTTGTGATTCCATATTTATGACTAAGGTTACAGGTATGGAAACCTGATGCAGGCAAGAATATATATATATATATATTTTTTTTTCTAGAAGTCACTGTAAAGGAATGAGTGATGCTTGGCTTTCTGACAACAAACCTTCGATTTTTAATGACTTATCTGTGTGAGCTGATAAAACACTTCATGTTGTGAAGCCCCTTCCCGAAGGGCTGGCTTAGCAGAATGTCATGTGAGAGATGTGGAGGAACAAAAGATCAGTGTGTGCAGCTGTCTGACTCTTTTCTTACTGAGGCTGGTATGCTGGTTGTTTAACTTCATCAAAATTATGTGTATGTGTAAAATAACTATATTGTGAGATGTCTGCTTTACATTTGATGATTACATATTGTTTACTGTTGAAATGTGATGTGGTAAATTTATGCAGCAAAGGAAACCTGTTTCCTTGTAACACAGGTTACCTGTAATGTAAAGCATGTAGCAGAGAGCACATCTTATTACCTAGAAAGCTGACCAAGACGAAGGGGCTCAGTCCTGCAGTCATTCAGATCAGTGTGATTTTGATTTTCTAGCTGTTCTTCTCTTGCTTTCAAATGTATGTCCTAGGCCTCTTGTGCTTTTGTTTTTGCCCCGCGTTCCTGGGATTTTAGTGCAGTGTGTGTAATGCAGAGGTGTGTGTCAATGAAAATTGCTCAGTTCATCCTCCAGTTTGGGGGAGTAAGATGTGGGAGACAACCCTAGGAAGTACTGGCAACAGGGAAAAGATGCTGCACCTGCTGTCAGGGATGTGGGTAATGCATCCAGGCTTGATCTGAGTAAAGCCTGACGTGCTCTGGGTCCCTGGTGGGGTGATCATCCTCAGAAATCTTGGGACACTGGTGCAGGGAGCCAGGTTGCAATTCCCCTTAAAGTGGGTGCACATGGCAGAGCTGATGAACTGGGGTGCACCTCAGGGACCAGAGTCTGGCCTTTGACTTAAAACTGAATAAGCACATTTGAAAATAAAATAAATTGAAACAAATTAGTCCAGCTAATGAACTTTTTGCTACCTTCTCTCATACTGTTGGCTCTCAAGCAGTTTTGAAATGGAGGGGAAACGGTGCAGCGCTTTGTAGTGAGGCATTGAAAAGGTGCTGGGTGGCATGCTGTGTGGTGTCCCTCCCCACCAAGGTGGGCAGCCCACTGCGGGGACATTGAAGCTGGCAGAGGTGTGTGTGAGCACGTGCATGCAGATGGCCACCACGCTTCTTACCATACTTCATATACCTCACAGAAAACCAGGTGTGTTCTGTACTCACAGATTCCTCAGTCTCTCCAGGGGATAAAGGCAGGTACAGAGCAAAAGGGAGATACCCCAATAAAATGGTCATTTTATTTGTTACACTCTTTCACAGGATGGACTCCCTGCAGCCACAGGCAGGTTGGGTGTTGCAGTTACAATGTTGATCTCAATCCCTTAGGCTCCAAGGACAGACCTAAGGGGTGAGATCATGAACAAGGGAACCAGTTGGTTACTTCATACCATCTTGATGATTTCACGTTGTATGCCTGTGAAGGTTGACCCAAGACCTGTCTATGGTCTTCTGGGTGAGGCAGAGATTGCTTTGACTCCTGCACCAAGAAGGGAGTGAGGAGAAGTGGGGCTGTAGTATTTCCCAGGTGTGCATTGCTCTGCAGAGCACCATGGCTCTGAAAAGTAGAACACACCATGCAGGACAAGGGGAACAGCGTAGTCTGTGCATTTAACCCATCCAGCAGGACTCTGAGGAAGGGATTGTGTCTTCTTCAGACTTGGTATTGTCTGACAATGGCTAAAAGTCACAATTGAGCCAACAATATTTCATCACTGTGTCATTCTTGTGGAGTCGAGGTAGGGGTGCCTAAGGCCACGGATTTATCTGTGGCTGGTTTCTCAAGAAGCCTAAGCATAGATTAATCTGTATAAGGAAATTGATTTTGTTCAGGAGATAATTTGAAATAGAATGCAGAAATTATTCTGGAATAAGGCAGGTAAAGTTGTTACTTAAATCGGCTCCATACCCTGTGATAAATAGATCAAGGAACTGTACAATTTATTGAAAAAATTGTCCAGAGATTTCTAAATTATTTGTAGTGTCATTTCCACCTGAGCCTGAGGAATGTGAGGCCAAATTTCAGCTGACTATATTGCATTCCTCTCTAGAGCCAGAAATAGGATCTTGGCTGTTATAAATTGATTAATGAAGGTATTGTTATTTAGACCAGACCCTTAGGCTTGTAATGCTTAAGTTTTAGCATAAATGACCAAACTAAGCCATTCTTTAGAAGGCATAGCTTTAAAAGCCATTTGTCTAGTTCAGAAGCAGAAAATATAATAACTTTCATTGTTTCAGGTCTCTTTATTGTCTGCATTGCCTTCCGAAATGACCACGCCCAATGCACTTTTTTTTTCTCTTTTGAACCTGTGTGGCATCATATTAACACGGCACATGGAGATCCTGAGGTGAAAATAAATCCACAAAGATAAATATCAAGCTTTGAGATGCTGTTCCATGTAACTGAATGTTTAGCTGAACTTCACACATGGCATCCAGTTAGATAATTTGCCCACAAGGCAAGCTTGTTTCATTTTTCACAATGTTGTGCTGCTTGAGATTATTTATTCACTGCAGCAGAGCTATGGAGTAGCCTGATTTGTTAAGCAAGGACTGTGAGGATAAATACTGCAGAACTATCTTTCATGGAAAACTTCGAAGTGTTTTCGAAGCAATGAGCTATCACCCAGTGCATCATGTTCCAGGATGGGCTAGAAAAACTGGTAAGGGTGCAGCTGTGGAGGTAAGAGGAGAGTCTTCCCTTGTGGAAATGTCTTTTCTCTCTGATCCCTTCTGCTTGCACTGCAATAACCTTACACCAATATTCTGCAACCTTTGCTATATATATCTGTATATATATTTATTTATTTAAAGAAAGAAAAAAGAAGAACTTGAATGTATCTGTAGTTAGCTTCCTGGGTGTCTGTTTAATTAGCAGAATAGAGAGACAGGATAATTATTCCACTAATAAACACAGAAAACTTCTTTCAGGCTTCTTAACTGAAATGTAATAATAAGTATTATATTAGGCATTTCTTTACACTTAATCATTCTTCCATGAATGTGTTTGACTAGGGAAGCAGAGCTCATGTGCTGCATTAATTGCAATACATCTTGGAAGGCATTCTCATGGGAGTCCTGTTCCTTTCCACCTTTGTGTATATGAAGTTAAACTACCCACTAAAAATTTAGCAAGCTTAAACTGCAGCCAAAGAAAACATCTGCTTTGGACATGACTTACTTTATTTTCTATCAGGAGGTCTCCATATATCAGTGCCTTGCCTTGTCTAATTTCATTAATGTGATCTTGTGTCCATCCTGTGGCAGTTTAATAGCCATTATTTGTGGCCTCCATCAAATAAAGCATTGACCATAAATCCAACTTCACGTAAATGAAGATATAAATGTCAATCTGCATTACTGTATAATATTTATTATTTTAATTAAATGAAACTGATTGTGACATTTATTAGATCACAAGTTCCTTGTTAATGGCAATGAATAGCAAAAAAGTTTTGCTTATTTTAAAATGGAAAAAAAAGCTGCTTATTTTATATAACTTTTAGAAATTTTCTTGATATTGTCTTAGGTTATCAGAGCTAGAGATCTGTGTGTGGAACACAATGTTTGTGCTTCTTTTTTGGGATGTAAACTAGTTAGTGATACCAATTGTGACACTGACATTTGTTCCTTGATATTTCTGTAGTATCAGGAAGGTGAATGCAATGCTTTTGTTACTCACTTCATAATACAAATATTTCCCTTTAACTGAGCCAATTTTTTTTCTCTACATAGCAGGAATTATCCAATTTAAAGTCAGATATTCTAAGTTTCTGCTGGTAATACTTAAACTTTCTTCAATTTGATGATAATACAGTCTGTCGCTTAAATGATTTGATTTCCAAAGAATTGTGAAAAATACAGAAAATTTATAATTTTAAAATGCTGAAGTCCAATCCTGTGTAATGTATTCCCAAAGACAGAAATCCATTATAAATTGGAGACTGTTCTTATTTATTTGCTTTCTGGTTTTGTTCACTGTGTTTTTCCTGTACAAAAAGAATAGTACACGTTAATTGCATTGGATATAGGAAAGGATAATGGATAAAATTCCAGGGTCTTAATCCTGGCAAATTCCTTAATCTGGCAAATCTCACATGTAAAATGTAGATGTAAGAATTAAGGTTTACATTTTAAGATGTAAAAATGTAAGAATTAAGGTTTGATATCTGGTATGTTTCTTCACTTGCAGGAAGTCAGATTTTATCAAAACTGAATTTACAGCAGCCTATTTAGAGCAAGAACAGCCTTTGTATGTCAAAGAGGCCATCAGCTTCTTAACAACAGACTGTATTCAAAAAAAGCACCTGCATGATGCCAATTTTATTTAGGAAACAAAAGAACTGAGTTATAGTTTATGATTTTGTATCAGAAAGCATTGATCCTGTTGCTAGTGAAGTCAGTAGCAAAACTCCAGTTAACTCAGTTGGAAGTGTGGAAATTTAGGAAATCTGGATTAAAAGGAGATTTGATCTTTCTTTATATAAACTTTATTTGTATTTGTGTCTTTCACAATGGTTTCTTAGAAGTGAATGGAAACATTTACACTGACTTAAAGGGAAATTGATTCAAATCTTCAAACATCTGAGACTGTTTTCAGAGTACTTTCAAAAGGTTTTCTGCAGATTTCTAATATATTTCACAACGAGTCTAAAAGGTTTTTAAGCAGGAAAACATTAAATTGTCTATATTTCAGATCACTTTTAACTAAAAATGTTTATAGTGTATTGGTAACAAAGCTGGTCATAAGGCTCCTGTCTGTATCAAATCCTGTTACTCAGCTCTAATTTAATTCCATTAAATAAGAGAAAATACTGCTCTGGAGTTTATCCTTTTGGTCAGTATTAACTGTGCATGTTCATAGCACTCTTAAAGTAATTATTAGATATTATCTTTTCAAGCTAAGTGGCCAGCATTGTGTGGCATGACAGAAGAAACAGATTTAGCAAAAGCAAAATTGAGAGACTGGAATCAGAGTAAAAGACAACACTACATTTTTTCAGGTGCTGCTCTCCTGAATTTATTTCAAGGCTTGTTTTCTGCTATGAAATTACCAAGGGAATGCTTTTTCCTTTACCAAAATCTAAAAACAAATGAAGTGAAGCCAAGAATACTTCTGAAGCGGAGTCCACTTTTAAGTTAGCAGTTTTATTTCACTATCATTCTTTCAGCAAATACTTAAAACATTTTTTTTATTATTTTGTGTCCAATTGTGTAGTTTTATAACTATGTAACACTTCTGTATTCCTCCTGAGCTTACTATAAGGTATTTTTTCTTAATTTCCTCTTTGTTTATAAAAACAATCTGTACTTGTATAGATTCATATATTTCCTTTAAGCCTTTTTAGCAGCTGAAACAGATCTTGGATGTGCAAAACACTTTTTTTCTGCATTGCACTGAGGAGGTAAAAATATTCTTTTCACTCTTGCAGTGAAATGAGGATTCTCTGAGGTAACCACTGACAGTGTCCTCCACTTATAGCTTCCTTCAAATCTCGTTTTCCGTTCCCTCTTGCTTAGAAGCCTGCGAGAGATTTGTAACTACACAGTGTGAGAGAAATAATTTCACCTCCAAATGCTTGTCCTGACAACAAACTTTCATGTTCAGCATCTCCTGTGATGCCTCCTTTGAATATTGCAGCTCTCTAAAGAGTCCTTTGCTCCAAAGTCTTGCTGGCTGTCAGACGAAGGTCACTTTTAAGGTACTAAAACGTCAAGACTTTGTAATGTGGTGGTTTGGACCTGTTCAAACCCTGTAACACAGTCAAAGTAAATTCACTTCGAGTCGTGTTTTTGATATTTAGTTGTATTTGCTAGACAAGATCTTTCTTTTGTCAGCATGTACAAAGCCGAATTCTTAAATGTTCTCAGAAGCTGTCTTTGATTACATTTGTGTTCGTTCTGTTATCTGTGATTTCCTCAAACTATCCTAGCCATCCTGAGCTTCCAGTCCACTTCAAGAGTTCAGTTAATGCTTAGCCTTTTATTCCAGAAATTGAGAGGAATCTATTCCGTCCATAAGTCTTACCCAGTCTTCAGTCATTCTGATTTCTTGATTCCTTGTTGTAACATGATTTTAATTTCCTTCTGCATTTGTTCTTCCCTTGGGAAATTAATCTGAGTCCTGACATGTGTTCTCTATCTTCTTTGTTGAATCTGTGAGGCAAAGAATTTGTGTTGTTGTTAGTAGTGGCTATACCTCCTGGCAATAAACTATACTTTTTGCTTATTTAAGGCATTGTCTTCTATTGGTTCTTGCTTGTGTACCTAAAATTAAACAAACCTTGCCACTCTCCAAAAAAGTGGGGTTTTGTTTGGCTTTTTTGTTGTCCTTGTGCCTTCTGAAGAGTCTTCTATGAGTGTTCCCCTTCTCTACTGTGGCCTGATCCATCCAACTCCTTCCAAAAGCTGACTGACCCTTCCATTCCATGTGCATCTTTCCTGTAGGAAGTGTGAAGGAGTCTGGCCTCCTAGGCTCGTCTTCTGAAGTGTCACCGATTTGTTCTGTTACTTTGGGCAAGTCACTTAATCTCACTGTGGTGCAGTTTATCCACTGTAAAATAAGTCTAATAATCCTTGCCCGCTTTGCTGAGCTCTGAATCTTGTTTGCCTTCTTTACGTGTGCAGTCCTAAGGGTATTATAAAGCTTCAATTATTAATGTTGGGAAAGTGCTTTGAGATCTTTGGATGGAAATCCCTGTATAATCATATTTAGCACTTAGCATTTCACAGCACAGTGCAGACGCTACGTAATCCTCAGAATACTCCTGTGAGACAGAATTACCTGTCAATACAATTATTATCCTCACTTTACTGGATAGTGAGGCAGAAGGATTAGGACCTAATCCTGCTTCTCTTCAAATAAATGGGAGTTCTTCTCTTTGCTTGAGCAGGAGCTGGAAGAAGTCTTCTGTGACACATCAAGTTTTAAGCTCAGTCTGGAATAGCAACTTGCACTCAACCTCATGGACCCTCTTTCCACTCAGTAGTACAGAGCTTGATATTTCCTAGTCATGTTGTCTAGATTTTCTTTCACAATTTGTAATCTTCCTCTTTACTATTCTGTTTTGGTTACCTTCTATTTTTTTTTTGTATTTTTCCAAGTTGCAGTGTATTTACTTTCTGATGCTGCTTGTAACCCTAGGATTTATCATCCATGAATTTTTACATGTCACCTTTGCAATTCTTTTCCTTCACTGATTTATCCAATCCAGCTCCTTCCCTCTATCAACGTTATTTTTCTGCTGGACATCTTATTGCAAACTTAACTGCTGTCTACTGCAACACTGCTTCTACATAGTTGGCTTTACCAAATTCCTGCTTGAGGAATTTTAGATCAGTTTTGTCATGAATATTGTACATAGTACTTGATCATGGTTATGATCATTTTATGGATGTGATTGTGCTAACTCGCTCTTTATTTCTCCCACTTGTTTTTTAGTCTGTTCTGATATTAGACAGAGTGGACCTGCCTCACACTGTGGATGCTCAGGATCCAGTCTTCCTCTTAAAATACTAACCAAAGCAGTGCTATAAAAGGACTGCAAGAACAAACCTTTAAAAATCTCAATAAAAATTATTGTAAGAAATCTCTCATGTGAATGAATTTGCATGATACAGTAAGTTTATTCTTCATGGAAATAAGCTGAATTCTAAAACTTCTTTGTCAAAGAAAAGAAATCAGTCTTGCTGAACTGTTGCATACAAACATGTAAGAGAAGAAATTCCTCCTTAATGTCAGATACTGACCACACTAACAGGATCACCAAAATGAGCAGAATCTATCTTAAAATAATGAGTCTAAATAATTTATCTTCTGTCACATCATTGGTGCTTCTCTACCTGTTGGCCCACTTTTTTCAAGGGACCATTTTGGAGTACGCTGCTGTTCAGTGTAAACAGAGATGTTAGCATTCATACCGGTTCATTTCTGAAGACACTCTCACAACTTTAAGAGACTCTCAATGAACCTGATACTGGTGTCTATGGAAGAGCATTCAGGGCTTGGTCTTGGCCACAGCTGATGTTGGTCACTTGCCTTCCTTCTCCTGAGAGGCTTTGGAAGCCCTGCTTCCATACCATCTCTGGATGCTGCTGCAAAAGGCATTTGGCCAGAAGTGAGGTTATATGCATTGCCATGAGCTCTCAGGGGCCAGTAATACCTCTGGCAAAAGCAACGTGAAGCTAATTAAAAGCCAGCAGCAGTAGCACCACATTTCTAGCAATTTCTTTGCTTGAATTGGCTATTATTGAACATTAAAAGTAAAATAAATTCTATAAAATAAACAGTTTTGTAGTAATGTGACCATGACCTATAAAGTGACAATCTGACATGAATTTTTAAGGATCATATATTCACATATGCTGTCATTGTAGAGCAAGTAACATGACTGGAAGTAGACCTATGCATTTTGAGAATGCATTTACAGTTTAACATGCTGTTACAAATGTAAGGAGGCTCCCTCTCTCTCCCTCTAATTTTTTTCACCAGCTTGACAGTTTTTCAAACATATTCACTGTCAGCCCTAACAACCTGTCAACAACTGCCATTATGTGAAAATTGCAAAGACTTGCTTGAGCACTGTGAAAACTGACAGACATGCCACAAGGATAAGTTCCTCAGAAACAGAGGGCTAAAACTTTTGAAAGGTGCTCCAGCCCTTCCAAGGCAAAATGAACAGTCAGATATCAGGGGGAAAAAACATACACTTGTCACATCTGATATCTATTTCTTTTCCCCTCAAATTGAGGTGTATGTGAAAGAATAAAACATAGATTAGGACAAACTCTGTAACTCACTGGAGTTGGTGCAATTTTCCTCACTGACAAGCATATATGCAAGAAAGGCCAAATTTATCCACGGTGTAAATCCACCATCTGTGTGGCTAGTACAAATCCCAGGGAACACAGATAAAATTCACCCTTATAGAAAGTCTTCTATAAATGAAAAATACTTTTTCTCTGTGTGGCTTACTATAATTGCGATTATTTTTTTTGTGTGTTCACTAGAATATCTTGCTCAGAAATGGTCCTGCAATGCACTGAGCACCTTGTAGGGTGCAAATATTAAACAGCTGCAGTTCTGCTGACACCCATTAATTTAGAATCAAAGAATCATAGAATGGTTTGGGCTGGAAGGGACCTTCAAAGGTCATCTAGTCTAACCCTCCTGCAGTGAGCAGGGGCATTTTACTAGAGCAGATTGCTCAGAACCCCATCAAGCCTGACCTTGGATATCTCCAGGGCTGAGGCTTCCACTACCTCTCTGGGCAACCTGTTCCAATGATCTACCAACCTCATATGGAAAATGTTTTCCTAATATCCAACCTAAATCTACCCTCTTCTAGTTTAAAACCATTACCCCTCATCCTATTGCTCCACGCCCTTGTGAACAGTTCTTCTCCAGCTTTCTCATAGGCACCTTTCAGCTACCAGAAGGCCACTATAAAGTCCCCCTGGAGCCTTCTCTTCTCCAGGCTGAACAACCCCAACTCTCTCAGCCTGTCTTCATAGGAGAGATGCTCCAGCCCTTTGATCATTTTTGTGGCCTCCTCTGGACATGCTCCAACAGGTACACATCCTTCTCTTGTGTTGTGGGCTCCAAAACTGGATACAGTATTCCAGGTGAGGTCTCACCAGAGTAGAGGGGCAGAATCACCTCTCTCAGTTTGCTGGCCACACTTCTTTTGATGCAGCCCAGGATGCAATTTGCCTTCTGGGCTGCAGATGCACATTGGTGGCTCATGTCCAGCTCTTCATCCACCACTACCCCCACGTCCTTTTCCTCAGGGCTGCTTTCCAGCACATCATCTCCTAGCCTGTATCAACAACAAGGATTGCCCCAACCCGCAGGTGCACTGGGCCTTGTTGAACCTCATGAGGTTCACTAGCTTCTGAAGCCAGTGTAATGGAGAGCACCTGTGTTTGCAATTGAAATAAAATGGTCTGATCAGGTTTGTGGAGGAAGAGTAAATGAGGATGATCCTTAATTGTATAGGACAATGCTGTATGCTGTGTCTCTGTTCTGTATGTACACTTGTGCATGGTGTGCAAGTAACAACACAGCCAGTGAAATCTTCAGGAATTCTACTCCCTGAGTATCTTGGGCAATCTGAACTCTGTAGTAAAGTGGGTTAATGGCACTGGCAGATATTCAAGATAGCCAAATGGCCAGGAAAACTCAAACTATGAATTTCCTGGCTCTCAGTTATTGTTCCATTCTAGGTGTTGCTCCTAAGTCATGAGCAGTGACCAGCCATTGAAGATGCTGATTCTCAGTGTGTGCACCCCTCCTCTGATGGGTGTAACTGATGGGCTCTCCAGTGGTATCACTGTTACATCTCCTTCTCATTTGAAGCCCCGTGTGACTTTAGTTAGAAGGCCTGTGAACAAAACTAATTAGAAAATTCGTGTACAGTTAGCTTTGAAATGTGTCCCACGGTGCTGAGCTGCCGGAAGAGTTTTAAATCCTAAACAGTCTGTTTTTGTCACTTACCATCAGCCCCATGGGAACATTTGTACCTTGATTTATGCATTGATTCTAAGGGGATTTCTGAACATAACCCTGTGTGCAATAAGAAGAAATTTGAATAAGCCTATTCCTGTTGTTTTAATTAAAAAAAAAATCAAACAAAAAAAACCCCAAACAAACAACAACAAAAAACCCCACCAAAAAATCCCAGTGACACTGAAGTTTTCGTAGGATGTATGTGAAATGGGGCGTGTATGACTAAAGGAAATCACAAGTGTGAGTCTTCCATACTTTGTATGAAACTGCTGCTCATTACATTCTTATGGAGAAGTAAGTGGAAATACTTTTTTGCTTTACCATATAAAAATGTGGTAAAATAATGAGTTAAATGTTTACTGTGTAGTTTATAAGCTATGTTTCATGCATTTGAAGTCTAGATGGCAAGTGATCACTCTCACTGAGTCTCAGAAAATGCTCAGCACCTTGCTGATATACCCAGCAGAAACTTGGTGATAGTGAAGGATGTTCTTATGGTTTAGTGTTCAGTTTTCAGCTCTTTCATAGCCATCATCTGTGACCAAGGGCAATTCATTCAACCTTTTGGTCTGCATTTCCCAGCTGTGGGATAGCATTGTGATATCCCTTTGCTTTTTGGGAGCTGCAAGAATAAAGTTGGGAGTTGAAGGTGCTGAGATCATCCAGTGATGAAGCAATAGAAATGCCTAGGTAGTTAAGTAGGATGATTGCTTTGTTTGGATGCCTATCAGGAAGGGGGGGACTGCCACAAAAAACCCCAACCCATAAACAAGGGCAACAGCAAGAACCTGTGGCAGAAATTGCTTCGTTATAATTTCCCAGCAGGATATGACCGAGGTGTGTTTTGGGGCTTTGGCATGGCATCTGTGTTTGTCTGTGCTTGTCTTTTGGGTCACAGTGGAGCCTTTGCAAGGCTCCTCCTCTGGTGGAAATGATTAACTTGGGAGGCTGTGTGCAAGGTGGGCGTGGAGTTGAGTATGAGCTCGTGTTGATGTCGGCTATGTTGCTCCTTGGGAAATGTCTCATTTTCTTTAAATACTCTGTGACACAAACTTAGAAAAACCCTTCTAAAATGTGCTTATTAGTAATTATCCAATAGCAACTTATTTTGCCTGTTATCACTGAGTAAGAAGAGAAGCCTCTCCTGTATTTTTTTTTAAAGAGCTTTTCACTGGAAGATACTTAGTTCCCCAGTAACATTAAGCTGAGTTACACTATGTAGTGTATTGTAGTCCTCTAAAACAATGTTCCCTGGAGGATAAGACACCATAAATGGCCTAAAATAATACAGCTCTGAAAGTCAAAGAGGCTTTATACTTCTATTTTAATGTCTTCTATTGTTTCATTGTTCCATGTGTTCCTTTATACTTCCCACTGTAAAAATGAGAGTAATATTCATAGTGTACTCATTTCAGGTAGACTTTCTTTGGGTTAAAAAATATTTCAAGCATTTAAAAACACTTACAGTAAATTATATTTAAGGTAATATTTTTTCCCTTTTGTAACCCATCATGTTAATTTTGTATATGGACATTCTCCTGCTAATTCTTGCCTTTTCTTTTTTTTTTTTGTTGGTTCTTACTTGGTTTTATGCTTCTGAGCTACACAAGAAAAAGAGTATCCTTTGGTTTAATGTTTATCTGGTGGCCAAATCTTGGGTCATAGATGAGCCTAAATCAAAGCATCAGCGATATTTACGTAATTGAGTCGAAGTTGTGGCAGCCTGTTGCAAGATTGTGGTGAGATCAGAAAAAACATTTGAGATGGTCATCTAATCCTCTGGTTGCAAGGGGTTACCTTTTCTCTTTTCCCTTGATTTCGTTGTTGTTCTTAAGATGGAGGTTGTTCAGTTAATACAGTTAGCTGAAATAGGATCTGTTTTTTATTAAATGGGAGACTGCCTGTGTATTTTCAGTGTCTTTCGGTACATGTGGGAATATGTAAGGTTATAACTCACAGAAAGAAAACACCACAGAACTTCAATAAAACATCCTGCTTTAGAGTGTCTGGGACAGAGAACATGAGCATTTCAATACTTCCATGGAACATAAGTCACTTAGAAGACAAAGTGCTTGTAATTTCTTGTTCTAATGTCTGACATTGTTGGGCATGATTCCCATCCAGGGCTGCTACCTAAAGGCAGAGGACCTGGCACTTCACAGTAATCTTCCTTCTCTGGAAAGTACTTAGGTTGAAATTCAAGTATTGTCCTGTATCAGGAACATTCTTGGTCTTGCTGTTCAGCATCATGGAAAGTGATTATAAATATGTAAAAAATCTTCCTTGATCATTGTGTAATCAATTAAAAGTTCTTTCCTCCTAACCTGTTCTTCTTTTTGACCAATTTCCATGGTCTTCTATTTGTGTTGACTTGTTCCATCCTCAAAAAAATCCCGTAATACTCTTGGAATTCTTTTAAACTAACTACAGTGTACCAAGACCTGGCTAGAACCAGAAAAGGACTAATGCTCATTTCCTCCAAGGACTTTCATTTGCTGAGGACAGGTTTCAGTTGTCCTTCTTCACACATCTATGAAGAAATATTGATTCCAAGGATTCCAGAGACATTTGATAGTTTCACGAAGGAAGCCTCATGTTTTTTTCATCCACCACCACTCCAGTTCATCTTTTTTAAACCCCGCTGTGACTCTGGAGTTCAGGCACCAAGCGTTACTTGTCTGCCTCAGCCAGTCACTTTTGACATCAAGTGTACTTGATCTAGGGCTGGTAGTTTACTTCAAACATTGTTCATACGAATGGGTCTGGCAGCTGGGAGACTGGAAAAAAAGTGCATGAACAGTGATTCTTGTTTTCTGTCTTCAAAACAGATCTATTGTACAGTTTCTGCTGGCTGTTTTGAAGAATCTTGACTTTGAAGCTGGAGAGAAATCATTATCTAAGTTGCATTCATTTAAAGTTGAGGCCAGTGGTCTCATAAGTGATCACTCATGTTAGCCTTATGAACCTTCTCCATGAATGGGTGAGAGGAATATTGCCTTATTGAAAGGTAATTTAAATAATAATAATAAAAATAAAATCTATGCACTGTGAGTGCATGCAGTATGTGACATTTATACATTATGCATCTCAGCTCCTATTGTTTGATTATAGATCACGACTATTACTTTTCTCTCTTGACCTCCTTTAGCTTGTGACAATACTATTATTTTCCTTTTTTCATTGGTAGTTATTTGGTCTTTTTTGTCCTTAGAGCTTAAACTCAGAAATTGAAAATTGAAGTGTCTTTTTATTATTTTTTTAAGAAATGACAACTCATGTTTATTTGATTTTTAAATGTATGCGGCAGGTCTTTCTCTAGCACTCAGATCTTACCTAAAGCTTTTTCCTAAGGGTCTCAAAATGCCTTTCAAAAAAGGTAAATCTGGTTGTCTCTATTTAACCCAGGGAGAACTGTGACACTGAGCTGAGCACTTTGCTTAGAGAATGCAGATCAGTGGGAGCGCAGGCATAGAATGGGCAAGTGTCATGTTATTCAGCCACGTATCAGAACCGCTACAGGGGGATGTTTCTGGGCTAAAATCACATGGAGACTTGGACTATAAACTGGTCATTACAGCTTGATAATTCTTCCCTTCTGGGATTTAAATGGAGCAAGTCAGTACTAGAGGTCAAAGCGACACTAGATTTGGGTGGACAGTCAGGGCAGAGGGTAAGACCAGAGCAGCAGTGGAAGGGATGTGGTCATGTTAATTTAGTGCAGCTTCACACAAGCAGCACAGGGAGATTTATAGGAGTGTTTTTGAAAGAGAAAAGTCGGTTTGATAAATGGGGTAAGTCAATGTCAATTCATGAAATTACACCTTTGTGTCATAGTCTATCAGTAATTCCCTTTTGCTATATTTGGATGGATTTCCAGTAGCAATGAGGGAGATCAAATGGTGACCAACACACCTCTCTGAATTACTGATTTAGGAAAGTAAAGGGTTGGGCTGCAGTGTGTGAATCATCCCAGATAAAGGTCAGAAATTACTGTTCTGTCTCTTTGTTTAGCTAAAGGTACTTGAGGTTTTTAGAAACAGTTAACTAATAACTTAGTGTGTAAGAAGCCCTGATAAAGTTGTGAAAATGTGCAAAAGCAGAAGAAACAATCAGTAAATCAAATGGAGGGTTGGAGGCAGCTGTAGGTTAGGTAACACTGTGTGCCAAGGGCAGCCAGCAGTGCCTGCAGCCCCATCGTTTTGGGTGCTATCTGTAAAAAGATGCAGACAAAGCATTGCAAGGAGAAATAGAAGAACAGAAACTGGTGTGAATTTCCGAAGACCACACTGTAGGTCAGAACACACAAGGGTCCTGGTCCCAACACCTCTTCCCATGGCTGTGCCTTCCCTCTGTGGTGATGGCTCACAGCCTGCCGTGTGTACCGAGGTGAGGCCTCTGAGGCTTTGCAGGGGCTCTTGTTCAGATCTAAGGGGTGTGATTCAGCCTGTCTTGACTGAGGACAGCTTGTAGAGTCGTGTGAATGCATCCTCACTGCTGGTCAGTTTTGTTGATTGCCTATCATACTTCTCATCTGGGAGGATTCTGTGTGGGATTCTGGTCTTATTTATTTATTTTATGGGTTATTAGACTGTGTGGAAATTCAATTCAGTTCTTTTTTTTTTTTAAACAAACAAGCAACAAAAAAAAATGTATCATAATGCAAAGGACTCTCCCCTGAGGAGTTTCATATTCTGTATCAGCCAGATACAAACCATTGGGATCAAAAGCAAGAAGCCCTGGAGATGTTTAGATGGTGAAGACTTTCTGAAGGAAAAGTAGAAGATTTTGATGAAAGAGGATGGCTTTTTTTTTTTTTTTAGAAAAACTTTGCAGGGTGTTGGTGGAGCATCTCAGACAAATTAAGGCAAAGGTGGTGTGAAACCACTTCTTGGTGCTGCTGCTTGCAAAGTTGAGTACTAATCTTGTGGAGCAGTTACCTTGGTTTCAGTATCTCCCAGTTACAAGTCTCCAAAGAAAGGGTCTGGGGTTTATGCTGTTGTACTAACAGGTTTTGACTCACTATATGAAGTCCATTAAATTATGCATGAGATGTGCATTTTGCCCAGTTTGAACTGTCCACACTAATGGAGGCACTAATGTTAGATGAATGGTATCCTTGAGCTAACGTGGTTCTTCAGTGGCAAGCAATACACTGTCAGTGTGAAAATGCAGGAAACCTAAATACACAGCTACATCATGAGAAAGGGTGGTGGTGGGTACACAGAGGGGGAACTTTTAGTGTGCTGGAAAACAAATAACTTCAGGTCACCTTTAGACAAGTAAACAAATAATATCAACAGCCATGTTCTAATTTGTTTGATTTGATGGATGAATAACTATCAGAGTGTAATATAGGTACAGGTAAGCTCTGTCTGGCTCAAACTATGGTACAGTGCCAGGAAATGAAATCTCAGAATCTCTTACCCTGAGATCAAGCAGGAGACAGTGTCTGACCGAGCTCAGGAGACCCCACTACTCAAAGACACTTATTTATATGCCATACAAAATAGGACTTCTTTCAGGCTTTGAGGGACTCTGCTGGCTCGGCCCATATGGTGAATGGCAGCCTTTCATTTATGAAGAGCAGCAACAAAAAGTATTGCAATGCTCAGAAGCATGTTGGGCAGCAAGGCCATGGGAGGAAGCCCAATATGCTGCTAAACAGCTGTCTGGATCCCTGTTCAGAGGAGAGCAATGAGATTAAGAGCAGTTTTGCATTTTCCTCCAGACATGTGCAGTTTTGGGGTTTCCACAGACAGCTTGAAATCTGCTGTGTGGTTTGACAGACTCCCCTGTTCGTTCTGTGCAGTTGTGGATGTTTTGGGGCTCTGTTTATCTTTGCTTTTTTTTTTTTTCTCCTTGTGCGCATGACCTGCAAGGTCCCTGTGTGAGACCAGTTGTGTTTCTTGTGCAGGGCCACTCAGCAAACTGAAAAAGCACATCTGGGAACTCTCAGTACTTGTGAAAGCTTGTGTGCCCTCCTTCCCTTCCGTTACTGCAAGGATTTCATGTGGAGAGGATAGAATCAGAAGAGCAAGAGGTGGTTTAATCTGCTCTCTGTGCTCTCCTCTTCCAGCAGGTCTAGGTGACTAGGACAGGGCAGAGAGAGGGATTGCTATGGGTGTGTCTGCTGTGTTCTGGGGACTGTTCTCACCCTTAGTTTGGGTAAGTTTATGGATTGAGAAGTTGGGGCTTTCTCCCAGTTTTAGGGCTGTTCCCAAAGGCAGCTGTTGATCTCTCATAAGTCTGGGGGCCATAGACATTTGCTCCTGCTGAAGTGACAGGGGATGTCATTATTTGTACTGGTGGAGACAGGATTGTTGTACTAGCTACTCCATGTATGATGATGGTTGGTTGTATAAAATACTCTTGCTAATCCTATGCAGTAACAGCTATACTTCATTCACCAATAACATTATAAACTTGGATTAACATCAGTATTGACTTTCTGTGCTTTGTTAGAAAAGTCTTAATTTGACTGAATATTTAAATAAACAGAACCCCTAAAATTAACAACTTGATGCACAATGAGTTGTTCCCAGGTCCTGACATTAAAAGCAGCCTGTGCCTGTATCAGCCACTGTTAACAGCTCTCTCCCTATTGGATACTTCCACAGTTGGACGAGTTTTTCCATTTTCCAAATGGATTTTTTTTTTTTAATATTAGGCTTGAGGATGTGATATACTTCTTGAGGGTATGGGTTGTTTTTTTCTCTTGTCCCCCACCCCCCTTTCGTTTTTCCCCTATATCTCTGCTTTGAATGGAAAATAAATAATTTTCAGAAATGTGATAACTTCAATTACTTGATTTTCAGAGATTTACAGCTTCCAGTATTTAAATTTCCTATAGAGGAGACTCTCTTACTTTGTATTTTAGTGGGCTTCTGACATATCTTCATGCCTTGGGAAGACTGGGAGGGGACAGGTCAGATGTACAAAACAGTTTTAAAAAAGAACTTGCCAAGAAGATTGGGTGATTTGTAGTTGGATTCTTGGAAGATCTCTTAGATGGTTCAAAAGGGTCAGATACTAATACATGTTTGAGCTCACTGATTTTCAGAGGCTCTGCAGGAAGACTTTGCAAATATGTGAATTCAAGGACTGTAGCTCTTTAGAGTAACATTTTATCCTGATTCCTGAAATTAGTTTGAAAGAAAGTGGTTATAACACAAGGGTATACAATACTTTAATATTAAATTAAGCCAGCCTCTATAAATAAAGGTATAGATATCAACTTTTATTGGCATTGTGTAGTTCATCAAGGCCTTTAAAGACAATTTCTAAAACAACATTCTCATCCTAGGAGTAAAAAAGCAAAATAAAATAGTTTCTGTTTTCCTAGTATCTTTGGAATGTAAAAAGCAGGACTGCAAAGGAGGTTGCAAAGGTCATAGAAACAGTTAAACCACAGTTGAAGACAGCAGTCATGCTCTCCTTATTCTGTTTTTCCTAACCTTGTATTTGCACTTCTTTTTTTCAGCTGCTTTGCTTTAGAATCCCTGAGATAAATAAGAGGTGTAGTAATATCCCTGCTGTTAAAACTGTATCAGCAAATGACCTGTGTGAGCCAAGCTCTTTCCTTGTAGAGAATCCTAGGTTCAGAGTATAGCAAGTTCATACATCTGTCACTCATAACAGCAGTTTGTACTTCTTTGCACCTAGAAAGATAGAATCTACCTCTGAGGCAAGACCCTATTTGGGCCTGAAAACAGGATCTTTTTTCCCCTCCTTTGGGGATCTCTGCAATTTAAGTAAAAGAAAGCAGATGCAAAGTGCTATGAGGACCAGCAACTGAATAAGTTAAAAAAAAAAATCCCCAAAGAAACAAAATTAAATACAAGGATGCTGAGCTTCTCACAGCGATGATAGAAGTCAGTTTTGGAGGTGGCACTGGGATTTCTAAATATCAGTGGACAGACCTGGGTTTAAATAGGTTTTTTGAGCTACTTGTATTATTGACAGGCTGTCATAGTGTGAAAGGGGAAAACAGAACTGTTGTGAACAGCAGCAACATTAAATAAACTGCTGTTGTGCTGTGGGTCACTATTATCTCCTTGGTGCTTGCAGTAGATCCTTGAAAAGGTGAAGAAGGGAAATAAAATCCTGTATGATTTGGCTAAAATTTGAGATGAAGTAGATCATGGACTTGTGGCATTTGCTGTAGCCATTTATCAGAAAGATTGTTTTACAGCTCTAGGAGGTTGTAGGGGATGCTCTTGTCATTACATGTGTGAACAAGGTCCCTGCTACAAGCAACTTCAAGAATCACTGAATTGTCATCTTTTGGTCAAGACCTTATGTGACAAACAGGATGTGCAGATGAAGTTAACCACATATGAATGGGTAGCTGGGAAGAAAAAGGTGGAAGTAATGGATAGTGAAGTGGCCAGGAAGGCAGAAACGTGTTGTATTTCCTGAGCAAAAGCATTCAGTGATCATGAAACAAAAGATATTCTTCTGGTTTTGTTAACTTCCTGCATGCCTCACGGAAGAACTGAGCTTTCAGAAAGAATTTAAGTAAGACTTGGAGAGTCTACAGGCAAGTTCAGGAGTGGCTTTCCATGTACCTGCTCACTGCAGGGAATATGGGAAGATGGAGTTGACATTATTTGTTGTATGATATGTAGGAGCTATGTAAGAAGTAGGAATCAATGAAGTTTTCCAAGTATTGTAATGAACAGTTGCATGTCTACTGGCAGCATTACTGATATGCCTGGAGAACATAAAGAACAATTCTGCAGTCAGTGTCCTGTAGCTCCGGTAATCAAGGAATGCCAAAAATTAATGAAAAATGAAATGCCCTATTAGTTCATCTCCCCCTACAAAGGGATGCTTCCTTTGTTATGTATGATAGTAATTAGCTTGCTTGCAAGGGGAGGAAGTATGGAACAGAAGAGATTTAAAATAGTGATGGAGAGCCCAGAGCTGGGAGGATGAGACTGCAACAGAGGATTATCAGGACTGAGAGCAATGGTTTAGTACTTTCCACCTCCAAAACATTGCATAGATATTAACCAATTAATCTGCACAAATGAGCCATGAAAATGATCAGTGGCTTTGTTGAAGTCCAAATCTTGTTTCAGATTTAGCACTTAATGTTCCCAGTCTTATGGCTGAGACAGGAGAGAGAGAGTTTGATAATTTGGAGAGCTGCTGACTCTAGGTGAGTATCTGAGACCACCATTATGTTGCCCAGGGGTGTATGGCTGAAAGATCCTTTCATAGATTTGAAGGCATGCCTACTCTGATGTGTAACATAAGCTATAAAATTTTACTAGTGACTCCTTTTAAAGTTCTGTTACTTGTGATTAAGCTGTAGGACACCTTTTCAAAATAAGGTTTTGCTTTTACTATTCTAAAACATAAATAATTTGCCACATTCCTTTGAAATTGAGTCCAATGATTGGTTAGCTTTCCTCCCACTCTCTCCTTTTAAGTAAAGAAATGGCAAATGAGAGATTTAAAGCTTGCAATAATTGCTCCTTTCTACATGGATGTAGAGTTTGGTTTTGTTGCACCTCTGCTGATTGTCTTATAATGCCAGAAATATTAATACTGCATTCTTGAACTTTTTCCAAATCTCTCTTTTACAATCCAGAAATGTTCTGGGTTCTCTCAGCATTTTTGAAATTATTTTTTGGTTGTTATGCTATGGCTTGTGCAGCCAATAACAGGTGTGTGTGCTTTCAATTCTGGGATTTGCTCTTGGAGAAAAATAATTAACACTGGCAGGAGTTTGATTGCATTAATTCACAAAAAGAAACACCCAAATGATAAATCCATAGTGGGAGAACTGCCCATATGTTACAGATTGGCTTAACATGGATGAGGCATTAAATAAACTAAGTCTGAAAAATAAAAACCTTATCAGCTTTATTAGCGTTGAACTCTGTGGCTTCCACTGGGGCTGACACACTTAATTAAAGATGCTCTGGTCTAATTAGGTTGCACATCAAAAATACAAATACAAGTTGGATTTTTTTAAAGACTTGTCTGAGCTCCAATTCCCAGTGTTGTGAATATTTATTTTATTCAGTTGGTCTCCACCTAGACCACGTGTTGTTAGGTTAGCTAACACAGAAATACAAGGATTGTAGTATTTAGATTTCTTGTGCTGAACGAGGCTGGCTCAGATCCTGAATGTCTATATGTCTGAGGAAGACAAGTGTGGGCTAAGGAGATAGATGACTATTTTGAATTTTAAATCATTATCTGATTCTGTTTGACTGACTTAATTCTATTGGTGACTAGCTCATGAAGAAATCCATTGCCTTCATTTGTTTTACTACCTATGGGACTGATTCCCCTGTGAGTCCAGTCCAACCTCTATCGAGGTCAATGAGAAGACTGCTATTGATTTAATAGAAGATGGTTCAGAATCAATGAGAATGCTGCATGTCAAGATGGAGGAGTGTTCCTTCTTTCTACCACCTCCTATGCTTTACAAACTCAATTCTTCTTCTGTCAAACAAGATCTACCATGTCCTGTGGTGTGTTCTCATGCCTTTCTCTCCGTGGGCAAGGTTGAGCATTGAAGACTTTGATTCAGCTCTTGTAGTTCCTGTATGTGGTTCTTTTTTCAGATTGATATTGTGTACTAGTTTTTGAAGGTTTTTTTTTCTTCCTTTAATTAAAAAAAAAAAAAAAGTAATTTTCCTTAATGTAATTGCAGCCACTTCTGACTCAGTGGTTTTGTGTGCTCTTATACACAGTCTTATGTTCAGGACAGCAGATCTGAACTTAACCTCCCATCTACCAGCAATAATTTTCACTCCCGATGGTGGCATTTGAGCAATTCCAAATCAGTGTGAACAAACTGCTTCTATTTCTAATGTCTATCTAACCAGATAATTATAGCTCAGCCAAATGCATATTGGCTGGGGACAGGTATAAAATGAGAACATTTCTAAGCCTTTTCATTAATGGAAAATGCAGGTCCATACCTTTTTAGAATCAGTCATTGATTTCTGGTGCTGTTTTGATAGCTCTAAATCTTAAGTGACACCTAGACCTCCCTCAGTGGTAGAAGAAGGTTGAGATCAGTGGTATGAGGCCTGCAGCTCTTGCTGATTTTACTCAGTTTGTGAAACCTGAACGAATGTGTTGGAAAATGAACACCTAGAAAGAAATTGTTGGCCACAGTTTTAAGCCTGTCCTCATATACAACTGTGAACATAGTAGTGTTTCCTAAATATTATCCTTGTCACATCCTTTTGTGGAGTTATTTCATGTTTGCACATTCAGTGTTACCTTTACCAATGTTTTCTTCATGACTGGAAAGCTCACAGACTGTCTGCCTCGTGCAGTTTGCTGTAGCAGGGTCGGTTACAGGATTAGGATTTTGTAATCATTTCAAACTATTTGTTGGAGAAAGGAGACAGACAATTCTGATTTATTAAGAGTGACTTAGTGTTAAATGGAGTGCAACTCAAATGGCAGGCTGCCTTGAGCTATTTTGGCTTTGTTTCCTGCTTTGCTCATTGTATGTGTGTATTTGTGTGTGTACATCCATACAAATTCAAATCTCACCCTAGAGCTGAAGAAAGCAACACAGTCTCTTTGCTCAACCAATGATCTACCCAGAGACAGCCAAGTACTGCAAGTAGATGTGATATCTCAGTGGCTGAATTTCTTTTTAATCATTTCTGCTGAACAAATCTACAGTAATGATACAGATCCACAAGTCTGCCTCATATCCTGTACCCCATAATTAAGAGCAATTCAGGATCCACCTTCTCCGTTACCTGCTTGACTGAGGACATTAATACAACTGTGATAGGTACTCGAAGGCAGCAGTGAGCAGAGGAGACGTGTTGCTATGAGGACCATTCCTGTTCAGACACTTGTAACTACATCTGAGTCTGGCCCAGCTATTGCAAACAGCAAGGGTTACCTGTGTGGGTAGGTGGTGGGACCTGCCAATGTGTTTGCCATTGCTGCTTCCAAGACCCTCTTTGCTTGTAGACCAGGCTGCTGATTGGATTTTTTTCTCACACATTGAAATGTCATGCATCTGTAATCTGGGGTGTGATTTGCTGCTTTTCTCAGTGCATTGCTATCTTCAGGCTCTAGAGAGAGAAAAGGTTTGATGCATAAATTGTGAGCTGTGACAGAAAACGTGGCCTTATATGTTTTACTATTAGTATCAGCCATCTCAGAGTGGAGTGGCAGCTTTATCAGTGAATATCCAGCATTTTTTTTAGATGAAGTTAGACATTTAGAAATAGATGCACCTCTTTCTACTTTCGGAACATACATTTTGTTATGACACCTTACGGAGCTCATTTTAAACCCTGCTTCAGGGCAAAAATATTTATGGCACACTTTAAATAAAACATATTATGTGTTTTGTACAAACATATGTATCATTGTCCCCCTAGCTGGAGCTGATATAATTTCTGACACCAAGTGCTATGCCTCATGCAAAATTCATGACATGTCATTGCATAAGAATGAGTGTGTTCCTTTAAAATACAAGCTTTCCAGCCATGATAACCACTTAGTTTTCAGTTTCAGGAACCAAAATCCTTCCTTGCTGTGACTGTTTGAGTGAAACACTGTGTCAGTGACTGGCAGCCTCAGAGTCTAGGTGGTAGGTTGATACTGATTTTCTCCTGCAGATGGACTTTATGTCTAAGTCAATGGTATTCGTGAGTCTATATTCAACATAAATCATTCCTTAGAGTAGCAACAGGGCTGGTCAGTGAATACTTGTGACTGAGGTGGCTGCACTCCTTTGGCTTGCAGCCATACACAGTTGCTCTCTCACTCTTCCCCCAGCCCAGGGAGCAGGGGAGAGAATTGGAAGGGTATATCATGGATATGTCATAGAATCACAGACTGCTTTGGGTTGGGAGGGACCTTAAAGATCATCCAGTTCCAACTCCTACCTGCCAGCAGCAGGGACACCTTCCACTAGACCAGGTTGCTCAAAGCCTCATCCAACCTGGCCTTGAACACTTCCAGGGAGGAGCAGCCACAGCTTCTCTGGGCAACCTGGGCCAGTGTTTGACCACCCTCACAGCAAAGAATTTCTTCCTAATATTTAATCTAAACCTCCCCTCTTTCAGCTTAAAGCCATTTCCCCTTGTTCTGTCACTCCCTGCCCTTGTAAGAAGTCCCTCCCCAGCCTTCCTGGAGCCCCTTGAAGTACTGGAAGGCTGCTACAGGATCTCCTTGGAGCCTTCTCTTCTCCAGGCTGAACAGCCCCAACTCTCCCAGCCTGTCCTCATAGGAGAGGTGCTCCAGCCCTTGGAATCCCTTGTTAAAAGCTTTCAGTACTGAAACTTTTCAATTTCTAATCCTTATTTATAAAGAATAGTTTTGTCAACAACATACATGTGGTAGAAAATTGTCATAAAGTCATAATATACTGCTGCAGAGGTGTTACCTGCTTCCTGGATAGCACTGTGCAAGTATGATGTAGAAGTGATCCCCAACCTCATGGATGAACAAAACAAATAAGGGGGCACAAAGATAGTGGGGAAAAATCCATTTGAGAAAAAAAAAAAAACAACAAACAAAACATCCCCAAACCCAAAAACTTCAGGGGGTGTGGATGAAGAAGAGCTGAGCAGTGCCAGGCCTTGCCTTCTGCCTCATCCTGCAGAGCACCTGCCCTGGCCTGGGCTCCTCTGCTCACTTCCCAGGGGTGAGAGGCAGCAGCCACAGCTGGGAGGTGATGCTGTTTATTCTTGTCTCCTCTCTGTGGAGCCAAGGAGCAGTGTCGAGGAACTTCATCTCTGGTCTCTATCAGCTCCTTTGCAGTTTCATCTCTCTGCTGGGCAGGAGGTGATGGAGAGTCTCCCCTAGAGGTGTCTTAGAGGCCACAGAAGAACATGATTACTTTTGAACAACTGAGGGGGTGATTAAAAGCATAGCTTTAATTTGTAACTAATATTTCCTTTTTAAAGATCGGAAAGTCAAGAAGAAAAGGGTTTAAAATAAAGGCACTGTTCTTAAATTGTCCTGAACTAGCTGTGCTGTTTGCAGGGTGTGCATGCAAGTATGTGGTGTTCTTGAAGGCACCTGGCATGTGGCTTTCTCCCAGGGAAAGTGCCTTCCCCCATGGCTGAGGTGAAGTCTGGCTGGCTCTGTAGTGCACACCTGATGGTTTCTAAGACTGTGTTTTGTAGCACATTGAAGGCATGGTGCTGTGACAGCTACTGCCCCTTAAAACCATGCTGGGACGTTGATGAAACACAGCAAAGCCTATTGAGTCCTATTAGTTACAAAGGTTAGGGAGTGTTGTCTCTCCTATTAGCACTAACATCATCATCTTGTGTAGAAAATCACTGCTCTGGCACACCTGGCTCCATCTCCTTGCCATTAAACCGATTAATACAACAAATAGTATTTTATAATAAATACGAGTCACTTTGATTTTAAATGGTCTTTTGATTTGTTTCCTATTTTATGTTGTTTAGACAGACTGATTTAGACAGTTAAAAATCCACTTAAGCATGATACATTGTGCCTGCCTGACAGACAATAACATTGATATATATGACTAGATGAATCTCTAATTAGATTTTGGCAGCAGTGTCACAGTCAGGGAAAGTTTCCCCAAGTACTCCGTTGAAATGAGATTTTATGCAACCTCATGTAACAAAAGCCATTTTTAATTAGGCAGGTCCCCTCAAAAGGATGTTAAACTTAAGTCCTTTTGTTTTAGTGGCCTTTGCCCTTGCAGTATCTGCCTTCTCAAATATACCATTTAATAGCAGGACTCAAAGTGTATATTAAAAAGTACATAAAGCAGATAAAAACAAGTTAAAAAATTGTAACTGAAGCTTGCCCTTGAGTGCTATGTGTAAAATTAGTTGTAAGCATGGAAGCAACAGTCATTTGATAAATTATTATTGTTATTTATATAGTCAGGGAAAAATGTAGTTTAGAACCAGGGAATGATTATATGATTGCATATTAATGTCAATATTCTGTAAATCTCAGCTTTTATGAACACTTCAAAGTACCTATAGAACATAAGAGACTATTAAGCAAATTGAAAACCTATTTCCAATAACATCTACCTAAAATACTTCAGGTTAGTTTCAGAGCTGGAGAGAGGCCTCTCAGAGGTCTCTGGGTACCAGTGCAATATAAATGTGAAATAAGAAGTACGTACGGCTACGCTGCACTTAACGGCGACGTACATCATCTCACTTCCTTCAAAGCTGCAGTGAGGTAGGTGTTAAAATCTGCATTGCTTGACTTACACTTGCCACAGTAGCTGCAGATGAAAGACATAAAAGGGGCAATCAGATTTCCTCCTCTGGATCTGGACTGCTGTTCAGGTTCCATCAAGGCTGCAGAGAGCAGATGTGAGCATCAGATCTGGAGTGCTAACCTGGGAGTATCTAACCAGCCCACTGGCATACGAGTTAAAGGAAAGCTTTCCCTGTGGATGCTTACAGCTTGGAGTAAAACAAACAGTAAATGTACTATTCCTGTATCCTAGCATTTAATGAGTAAAGATCCATTTATTCCTAAGTACATATTAAGAAATCTCTAACTAGTTGGATTTGTCTGTGTGGATCACTGTATGTCAAGAAAAAAAAAGGAGCAGAGGCGAGCAGTACTTTGGGAAGGGCCAGAATGTCCTGAGTACATTGAATGATTTCCAATCCTATCCATTTCAATGGGAGCAGAGCATTTTTTTGATCCTATAGAGATGAATCCTCTAATTAGCAAAATGAGAGCTGTTGGACAATCACTGAAGTCTGTGGCAATTTTGCCATTAATTGCAGAAAGTGCAGAATTGGACCTAGTCTACTCAGACCACTTAGGAGGTCATTCTGTGGGCTTGCCTATATGAAGCAGTTCGTGTGGTATTTTCAAGTGTGAAGGCAGAATATATCACACTGGTGTCCTGTGTGGGCATGTGGTGCCCTTTAAAGCAAGAGTTAGGCAACGGCTTATTTTTATATGAAAATAATACACATGAAAATACAAGTGGGAATTTACTGTTCCCATTCCATCTGTATTAATTCCAAAAGTGAATGACAACTGCAGCATATGAGAAGACTTGCTCCTCTCCCATGCCAGTGAGCAATTTCTACAGAACTATCCTTTACATATATTTTTCAGGAGCCAGAGTGTAGTAAACTGAAAAGTTTGTTAATTTCTTTGCTGACACAAGTTCTGTGATCAACTGAACTCAAATACTGAACACCCCAGAACTGCAAGGAAAAGGTTAAATACTTTGTTTTGGTTTTGTTTATCTGGGTTCCCTGCTCCCCTCCCTCCCACCCTATTTTTTTCTAGTTGCAAATTTATTTAGAGGGATTACAGTTCATAGCTTTTTTTTCTTAAATGCATTTTTGGCTTTGTACTGGTATTTGGTGAGATTTTTCTCAGCAACTTTGAATGGAGAAGGTAGCTTTACTTCTCTGCTATACTCTGATTTTTGAGGAAGACTTGGTTAAGATTAGCTTATAACACCCAAGGAAGGAGGAGCTTTCTATGCATGATCTTTAAGGGAGTACACTTGGCACCTACTAGCTTAGTCCTGTCCCAGTAAGACTTGTCAGGAAAAAATACACCATCCAGTGCTGCAGTTCCAGGTGACCATTTCTGGGATGTTTAGTTAATATTCTAGTTATCCCCCTCTCTTCCTCTCTGTGAGCTCTATACTTATTTGTTTAAGTATTTAAGTCCTGGTTTAGGGCAGGAGCTCATTTTTCCTCAATAATCCAAATTTGTAGATCCGATATCTTCTCTACTGAAGAGAAAGATAGGAGGCTGTTAGCACTGGTACTATTTATATTGTGCTAATGGGTTTTAACTCTCTCACTGAGCAGTGTTGATGGATTAAAATAATGACTAGGCAATAAATTTTTACCAGGACAGGTGTACAAATAGTACCAAAAAGAGAGCACTGCTCAGGGTCAGACTATGAAAAGAATGGTGTCCCAGATTATAGTGCAAGGTGAAACTGTTTCATATGCTGGTAAGACCTGATGACACACGATTTCAGCTTTAGCCACCAAGACTTATTTGCTATCATTAACAAGATCCATATATAGCTAATACTCAGACATGTCTGAGTCACAGTCATCTCAACTTCTGTTTTCAAAACTATTCCTCTGAAGAGGGAAAGAGTCCCTGCCAGCTACTGACTTCAGTAGGAACCAAAGCTGCACCCTGAAAAACCCTGGTCTTGCACTGATTGGTATAGGAATGATGGTATAGGGCAGCATAGCTAACTTGTACTAATTGACCATGGTGCTTGCCTGTTACACTGAGCTTTGAGTTACTTGATAGCAATGTTTGCTTCCAGCAATGGAGTCATTTTTCATAAATATTTTTTCACTAGAAAATTATAAAACAAACCCAAATGTTTTCTTTTCCATTGCTTCTGTTTTCAGTTCCACACTTTTATTTTCTTGCTATAAAAAGTCAGTTTTTGTTTTTACCATTTAAAAAATGTCAACACTTAACCAGTTTTGATATTCACACTACAACATCTACTTTCCAACAAATCACACTAAGATATTTTTCAGTAAATGAATAAAGTATGTAAAGAAGAAGGTGGAGAGTTGGTGAATTTAAATAAAATGTAAAAAGTCATGTTAAAATTGTGACTTAAAGTATTAGCAAAAAAGTAGATCCTTTTTACCCAAGTGGTTCATTGTCTGTTTAAATCAATAACCAAACATCAGTGAAATTTCTGTACCTGGATAATACTATGCTACCATTTACTAAGTTCATGCTACGTTACTGTGGAAGAACCCAGCAGCTTTTCTTTGTTCAGCAGATACACATTTTGAGTTCTGCAGTCAAATGGGAGCCATTGCAACCTTGCTAATGATAACTTTCAATATGATACAATCAAAACATTGTGTGGTTTCACTGAAGAGAGCAGTGTCATTGTAAAGGTTGCATGTTTGAATGGTACTCTTAAATACCCGTATTGCACATGCTTTTCCCCCTCAGGACACCGGGCTTGTGAGGTAATATATATGGTACTTTAGAATGTAATGAAACACTCATCAACTGTCAGATGTAGAATTCACCTATCCCATGTTCTAGTGTGGACTTATGCCATTTGATACGGAGAAACAATTAAAAATGCTCAAGTCAGCAGTCAAATAGTTTTATTCTGTGCTTAATTATCATAGTGTCAGAGATAGTCCACCAATGAAAAAGATGTCACTTTGGCAAAATATGTAGTTTACCTCTTGGAAGCTGTAGTGCTTGTATATCCTTCCAGATATCTTTTTTGTTTGCTCTGTTATCGTTGTACAATAGTGAGCATCACATGGCCGGTGTTTGATTTGGTTATAATGTTTTCTTTCTTCTGGTTAATCTGTAGAGAGAAGTGACTGTTCAGTCCAAGGTCTTGGATTTTAAACACAGAGCTAGCTGTTCTTTCATTCATCAATTTACACCCAAATAGCAAAGCACGAGCATGACAAAGGAAGGGTCTTTGTCAGCAAATACACATACTTTAAATTGTATCTTTGCTAAGAGTACTTGGCTGTTACAGAATACCTTCTACTCAGTAATTCAAAGCACTCTGCAAATAATTCTATTTTAAGCTTCTTAGCATTCTTGTGCACCAATGTTACTTTTCCATCTTGCAAATGGATATACAGAAGAACAGAACGTGGAAATACCTGAGGAGCTGGATCACTTCTGGGTGATATCCCTGTAGCAGGCAGCTGGTACATAGGACAGGTGGTAGGCTATTTGAATTTACATCAGAAACCTGTGTAAGGACCCTGACTCCTCAGCATCATTTTGATGTTTACCTTTGAGCAAGAACGTGACTGGAAGCATTGGTGATGTGCAAAACAGGTCTGTTCTAAGCAACTTGAGGTGGGAAGACACAGCCAAGAAAATAAGAGATGGTTGAAACGATCTAACTGTTATTAATCTTCCTTTCCTGTTACAGACTGATTTTTTTAAGTTTCAGAGGAAAATTATCTTTAGGAAATCAGAAGGAAGAGAAAGAACAGGCAGGGTACCCCTGTTTTTCTCCGTAGAGAATTGTCTTGGGATAGGTATAGGGGAGAAAAGAAGAAGAAGAAAAAGGCCTGTCATAATGGTTGTCAAGCGTTGCCACTGTGGTGGTCAGTGGATGTTTTCCACGTGTGTACGTGAGGGCAGTAAGGATCCTAGAGCTTGTTTTTCTTCTGTGTGCAGCACAGCACGTTGGCCTAGATTTTATTGCTGTGACCTGAACTCATCTTTGTACCATAGGGGAAATACTTGCAGTGCTTTTCAGATCTTGGAGACAGTCTCATTTTCTCAGCACAGAGCTAATATATCAAGCTAATTTACTGCCATGGTGTGTTGCAAAGCCTATATAATATTGAGTAAACATTGTTGGCTTATACATTAACTGTAACTAAAACCCTGTGCAAACTTTATTCTGGCTTCAGGATTTTCCTTGAAGGAGTGTCTAAGAAAAGAAGGGTCAAGGGGGTTTTTTCTTGGTGTTTCCCCCCGCTCCTGCATTGAAGGAACTTTACTCTTAAACTTGGGAGTTCTGTTATTTCTAGGTCAAGTGGCAGGCTGGAGCTTTCTGTGTGGATCACTCAATTGACTCCCTTAGCAGTGTTTAATTGGGTCTCTTTTTCCTATTTGGTGTGCAAATATAACTGAAGAAAGTAACAATCTAAATGACTGTCTGCTTTGGAAACTTAGAGTTGCTATGCCTTTGTATGGCTAACGATTATAATGTTTTGAATGATCTTCTAAAAAAGGAAACCAAATATTTAGTTCTTTGAATTTATATGGGACTCCTTATCTGAGAAGTGTAATGTACTTTACCAGCAGGAATTAATTAGAAAATAAAGCACTATCCTTTAAAAGGGAGGCAGGATACCACCAAGATATTATCTGGTGGTATCTAGTATTTGTTGATATATAGGTTAATACCAGTATTTGTTAGTATATAGGTTAAACCCACTAAAATTTGGTTAAAAAAAAAAATGTGATAACTTGCTATGGTTCTCAGTGACCCTATTGTATAGATGAACAGCCTGAAGTTGCAGATTTTAAATAACTAGGCCAGTATCAGACAAAAAGGCAAATAAGCAATGCAGGAATTAGCAATCCTGATTCTCAGAGCCCACGCTAGCTGAGAGTGCTTTCTGAATGCAAGCTGCAAAAATGATACTCTTCTCTTTTAGGGTAATAGTGCACAACTGCCAAACTCATCAAGCAGTGAGTGAACTGATCCATTGAAGGCATTGATTTGATAACATAAAAGTCTGACTGCTCTGTCCTGACAAATACTTTGTCCAGTATCTGGATTCTTGTTTGAGGATTGTTCAGATGCTTTGTGAGGTAGTAAGGCACTGCTGAGAGAACAGAGCAGTGGAATTAATATGTGCAGGAAGCTCCTAAGTCCAGTCTATCAGAAAAGGTGGTAGAAACACCACTGCTTTGGAAATTTAAGATTAGACTGGTTGCTCTTGTAGACAGTGTCCTTGAGGGAACCTGTCCTAGAAAGATGTGAGTAAAAGCATTTTTCTGTGTGCAATTCCTATGAAACTTTTTTCCCCCGGTGTGTACACTTCTATTATTTACAGTGACCATATGTTCTAGTTTTACTGGGACTTTCCCACTTTCTCATGTGATACTGTCCTAGTGTCCTGGGAGCATGAAGTAACATTAATCAAAAAATGTAAGGGCTTTATTTGTATTCAGGGCATATTGCTCTGCTGAGTAAAATTCACTCTGGCTTAACTGTGAACAAACTTTCCAGTGGATGAGAGTTAATCTTATTGAACTGTGGTAGGAATGAAAAGCAAAACAGCATCAGAGCTGTTGTTTTGCTCAAAGTAAATATTAATTTCACCTATCCTGTATTTCATTATAAACTCAGAGCATTACTGGAAAAAACTCTCTCCCATGATAAAGAGCCAAATGTCACTACTAAGATAGATTCTGACAATAGGGACATCAGCGTTTATTCCTGAAAAACAATCCCATGTGTCTTCTGCAGGAGTCTGGCAACCCCAAAATGAGTCACTAAAAAGCCTCCCATTCTTTTGTTTCTAAAATTGAATCAGTTTTAATCACTCTAGATTTCTACTACATGGGGACAAAATTTTAGTGGAAGGAATACTTACAAACTTTGCCTCTCAACTCGTTCATTTATGTCTTCATAGGAATTTACCACTGCTGAGGCCTGACTTGAAATTGTCAAAATCTGTACAATAGGGCTTGTGATGCTTTTTGAGCCTGGTAAAAAACAAAATATAATTTCTCACTGGTTTTTTTGCTAGTAGGGAGGGAGGGAGTAGCCTCTGGATTGTCTTCTGTTTGTTCTTCAAAGAAAGGCAACTGACTTGAACTTTTTTTTTCTTTAATCAAGTACAGTCAAGATTCTTTCATAGAGGATGGGTAGGCAGATTACACTGAATCCTACTTTTCTTTCTTTTTGAGATACGAGTTAAACTTGGATCTGAATGTTGGTATTTTTTGTGTACTACTTGATTTTTCTGTTTGATCCTGGAGGGCAAAATTCTACAGCTGATTGAAACTCTTTTCTGTTCTTGCCTAAACCGGGAATAAATGGACACTATAGGCCTGATCTAAACCCTAGAAAGACTGCCATTGACTTTGGGGTTTGGATCAGGTGCCTGTTGGAGATTCTGTTTTCATATATGTAAGCAAAATCCTGGAAGAAAAGTATCTTTTAGTGTCAGATTTCATTACAAACTCCAAATCTGTACTGGTCTTTTTAGATCTTGCTTTTGGAAACTCTTATTATAGTGTGAGAAGATTATGGATAATGTTTGGATCATACAGACAACACTAAAAACAAATACTGTACTTGCCAGCAAGGAAGGGAAGACAAGGTGGCTCATTACACGCAGCTATGAGTCTGCTACATGTTCTTCATAGACATTGCTGAATTTCCCCTAGTACTTGGGGATGTAAAATCTCCTGTGGTTATTCTAACATTTTTAGTAAGTTAATGATTGACTCAAGTATTAATTATCATTTTCTTGCAGTAGAGAATATTCACATTTAACAGTTCTCCCAAATGTCTCAAAATCCTTAATGGGTTGAAAAGGGCCTTGGAGAAACAAAGTCTTACAGTGATGGAACCAGAGTGTAACCTGCATGTTCTTTTTCCCTGTCCATGAGTTCACTCATTCAGTCACTGTTCTTCCCATCATTTTATGATCAGCTAGCAACCTTTTTCAATGCCAATTGGATTTTTCAGATAAAGCCACTAATTTCGATTGTACAGTAGAAATCAGCTTTCCATGGTATTTCAATTAACCTTGCTATTAAAGAAATTGCTTTTTGCCAATACTCAATGGTTCGTTGACATTCAGAGAATACATGATTCTTTTAATACAATCTGCATTGAAAGAACAACCTGTATTTGTTGTCTTTGAACTAGTTTTTTGGAGTTTGGATAGTTTTCAATAAGGCTGACATAAAGGAGACTGAAAACAAATGCATGAAGTATTTTAAATTAAAAGCTTCATTAAACATTCACTGGTATATTCTATTCCATGTGGGCATACATTGTGTATTGCATGTCCTTCGTTTGTAGGTGATATAAGTTATTTACTTAACCCACCACGGAAAATAATACATGTGTCTAAAGGTGCAGACAAGCACATGGTAAGATTTCACTGATGGCTCTAATTCTTTGTAGCTGGTGGAGGTCTCATGGGCAGACTTGGTAAACTTCTTGTTCCAGCAAGTAACTCTGGTGCCTGTTTGTGTGCTGCCCGTGCTTAGCACAAGAAGGAAATAAACTCCACTGGAATCTTGCCAAAGGTTTTGAAGTTCAGGTGGGGCTGCTCCCCAATAACCCCTGGTAAGAGCCACCGTATTAAGACTGACTGAAATGCCTGTGCAGGGAATCATGACTCTGTAGTTGTCAGGCAGGGGACAACTCAATTGTTTGTTGTTTTTTTTTTCCTAGGGCAGTGGGACTTGACTGTCTTCACCTAAAATGTTGTTCATGAATGTCTGAAGGCCAGGTGGCTTTGGCTTTGCCACAAGCTGGGGCCACGCAGACCTTTGAGGAAGCACGGACTATCTGAGGTTGGGACATCTGTACAACAGGGTTCCTGCTACATTGCTTTGGTTAGTGCTAGTGCGTTTCAGAGGAACGAGGAAAGTCTAAGGAATCCTACACGTTCCCCCAGTACAGATTGCACTGCTATGCAAGTGACCTATAGTCAGTGCCAGCACTGCAAATCCAGGCAAAATATTATACAGATGAACAGGTGAACAAAGCATTTTGGGACAGATCATGAGATATTTTGCCAGAAGGAAAAAGACTTTGAAGGGTACTGGTGCTGGATTTCCTACCAGAGGATGGTTTCTGTAATCACACTGGAAATTGTAATCGTGCCTTACAGTGAGAGATGCTTGGAACGTCCTGAATACAGGGTTGCAGACTTGAGATGATTACTGTGCCCATCTTTGTATTTAGCATAGCATGAATCAGTGTTGTTTTTCAAGTAGGTGTTTTGCTTAGCAAAATACTGAATAATTGGAGCTAAACTGCCCAACATGCCCATGTTTCAATTTTAAGTACCCGTACTCGCTTTTGAACAAAGGTAGGCACACAGGGTCTGATGTTAGACACTGACACCTGTGAGCCTGTATTTGTAAGCAGCTTGCAACAAGGCTCATGTGTATGAACATTGCATGTATGAGAATGGGAAAATGCATGTGGAGATCATGCATTTCTTGCCTATGAACTTGTTCTTGCAAGAGTGTGATAATCTGGCTCCAGACGTCGTTCAAGGTATTTCTAGTTGGCACCAGGCTAAGTGGAGTTTATCAGTTGAGTTCAAAGCAGCCCAGCTTGGTTTCAAAATTTCATTGTTTGTTTTCAAACAAAAAGTGAAATCCGGTGCTTCCAATTTGCTTTTTCATTCCTGAAGACCCTAAATGTTAAAAAAAAAAAATCCCAATCAGAAATGGACTCTTCTGCTTTTTATGTTTTTAATTGAAATCTGGGCCAAAAGACCCTGCCAGTGTTTGAGAACTTGACTTAACTGAGAAGTAAAGACCAATCTGAAATTACAGCAGATGATAGAGTAGAGCACTAAATAAGAATACAATAAAATAATAGAGACAGCCAAGTTGTCAGCAGAATAACAGTATTTTAGATAATCCCCTCTAGGCCATTTTCTTAACAGCAACCAGTTGTGTTTATCTGAAGATCAGTGCAGAGACTTTTGATTTTACAATGCATGTTCCCCATTTACTTAAAAAAAAATATTTATATGCTTATATATATATCACCTAGTATTCCATGTGAGGCAACTAATACCACATTGCTCTAGGTTTTATTGGCAACATACTTAATGTTTGGGATGGAGTCTGTAGGAAAGAGAAAGCAAAATGACTTGGTCCTGTGGGCTGTTTAAATGAGGATTAGAGCCAAATGTTTGGGTCCCAGGAAACTGGCCAAGCCTGGATACTCACAATGGCAACTTGCACGTACAGTACATAGTTTAATATTTTATCATGAGTCTTTTTGTTTTTGTTTTTAAGAAGCTGTTTGCCATTTCAGCTCTGCTCACAAGACAAGAAATCAGCTGAATTGGTTAAAAATAAAAATCTTCCTTTGGCTTGATGTGACAGTAGAGTTTTGCCCAAATAGGAGTACAGATCTACTGTGCTAGAAAGAGGGAGATGGGGAATTGTAAGAATATGGCTTTCACAATGCTGCCTGGTCCTGTTCCAAAAAGGAGGAAAGGGTTTGCCAGCAATTGCAAACAGAGGCTTCGGTTTCTGCTTGCTTTTAAGAGATTTCTCTCATTTTAATAAAAGTTTGAATAAAAATGTTAGAAATGAGCTGTCAAAAAGGATTATTATTTTTGCATCTGATTTAACTGCATTTAAACAGGAAAGTTGTATTAAAACAGTGGAAATCCTGAAATAAGAGTGGCTTTATCTCAGCTCCTTTACTGGATCAAATCCTTGATCAATTGGAAACAGGTGTAAGTTAAAATGAAGCAGGAGTGTTCACACCGAGATTGGCCCTGGTTTAATTAAATTGATTTTCAGATCAATTGAAATTGAGCTGATGCAATTTGCCCTGTTATTTAAATTAGGCCTGCAGGAGTAGTCTTGGAATGGGGGACTGTACACAATATGAGTAAGAGTATCTGAATCAGGGCCATTATTATTATTATTTACGGGAATCTACTTTTCAATGAATTATTTTTTTCAAATTAGGGGGTAGCAGCCATAATAGGCCACTGGTGTTGGCTCCATTGATAATTATACCATTTTTCTCCTTTTCATAATTGTCCTAGTGTGAACTGTGCTATTTTAGCAGAAAGTGTTAATTATTTTATCAACAATTGGCAGACCCTGCTTCAATTTACTGGTTTTCCTTTAACCAAAACAAAGATTACAGACCCTATTCCACAGCTCAGCTGCTGAATCTTTACTAAGAAACTTGGGAACCTCTTTCTCATGAAACACTGTGTAAAGCTTTAAGCACTCTTTGAAGCTGAGTTGTATTAAATGATAGACAAAAAAAGCCCTCTGAAGAATTGGTGCTTAATTACAACTTAATTAGCATAATTATGCATGCTAATAGCATCTCAAATGAATAGCAGTTGTCAGGAGGTTGGGACCATCTGTAAGAGTGTCGGATTAATACATCATTTTTTATTTCTAACAACGCTGTAACTCTTTCCCTGAAAGTGATTTTCATTAATCAAGTTCATTTTTATTATATAGAAAATTTGGCATTTTTCATTATGGGCCATTATCCGTTTCCCCATGCAGTCCTAATACAATACTAATGAGACCCCATGTGGCTACTCCACACTGACAATGGTAGTACAGGTGTATTATTATAATTGTTACAAACAGCACATTGTACCTCAGGACTAGTAGAGTTCTAATCTCAAGATATCAGGGTTTCCACTTGGTACCTTCCCTTGGGTCCAGTACAATTTCCAGAGCTTTATGAAAAACATACATGTTTGTGGTTATGAGGAAACAGATTTAAAGAGACAGAAGCATGTTTGTTTTAGAGCTGGAAAACTTCGAAGTTCAGTAAGCTGCTTTGGAGATTTTTTGCTTTTACTGGCTCTGCTAAGCTTTGAGCTTAAAAGAAATTTCTTGCTCCAAAGAGCTGCTCAAGGGGACAGCGATGATGCAGTGGATACTTTAAAAGCATCAGTATTTTTTTTTGTGTGTGTGATCAAATTCCAAAAGTATTATTCACTATAAAATCTAGTTTTAAAAAATTAAAAGTTAGTGGAAAAATTGTCCTGGATATCTGAACGTCTGCGGAAGAACTGTTTGTAGCCAAGTTCTAGTGGTACATGGCGTGTACATGTGCACAGAAAGTCGCTTTTGAAAGTTTAGAAAGTCTTTTGCATTTAATGAATTGGCCAGCCTCTGCTGTCAGACGTGCTACTGGAAATCCAGAGCACAATGATTTAAGTCTATGGACTTAGTTCAGATTTACAGTGCAGCAGCTTAGTGCATAGCTGACCTTAACGCCTGTGTTTTAGCTTTAACTAATTGGTTAATGTTTGCTTTGTAGAGTCAAAAAGCTCTGTGTAAGCTCTAAGGATTATTTTTATTTAGTGGCATGTTAGTATATTCATGCCTAATGTTTGTATTTGATTTTTTTTTCTCTGAATATATTGTGTTGTTTTTCAGATTAGATTTTCCCAAGGGATTTTTTTTTTCTATTACTTTCCCTAAATAACTTTCTGAAAACTAAAGGCCTTCCAGTAAATTCTGATTTCCTTTAGTGGCCTGACTATAGAAAGAATGGAGCAGTTTTGGAAATGCATTTTTAAGGAGAGGGAGTGAAAGGGAGAAGAGAGGAGAGGAGGACAATCAACAAAGCTGCTGTGCCTGTATTTATCAGGCTGCCAGTGGGAGCTGCACGGTTCAGACTGCACTTCTAATCAACCCTAAACAAAAGAACATTGAAAATAGCTCAACTGACACAATCCTCATCATAACTCAGGACTCAGTGGCAGGCACCAGTAAATCCTGTTCTCTGTTGTTGTTCGTCAATATATTTGTGCATATAAACCCCTCTTCAACACCTACTGGGGTTAGGCATCTCCATGGAACAACCCCATCAACTTTTTCCCCACTGTTCAATCAATCTAGACTGGAGACAAATGCCCTCTGGCTTGGGAACAGGTGGAGGTTGGGAAAATAGGGCTTGGCCAGGATTGAATGAAGATTGCATGTAAATTAGCAGCATTAATATGTAAAACAAAAGCTCAGCAGAGACTATTTGTCCTGGCGTACAGCTACTCAAAGCACGATACGGACCCTGGGTAAAATATCAGCAGCACACCAAGACTAAACCTGCTTCCCAATGTCTAATGTGCTTGAATGTCATTTTACACTGAAAATCCAACATAAACAGGCAAGATAATATTTAAATAGGAACTGGAAATTGCTGGGACAGTACCACAATTTGTGTCTCCCACTGGTCTGCTCTGCAGTCTCTTCTTCAGAGTTCCAGGCAGGGCAGGGAAAGTGCTCGGCAGTTCAAGCCGACTGTGCAGCATATAATCCTATTATTTCTAAGGAACCAGCACAGCCTCTGTCTGCTAACTCTCATTATCTGGGGTGTCTGGTTATTAAGTTAGCCTGGTAACTGCTAATTTGTTACTTTAAAAATTGAGGGAGCTTAATCCATGCATGAACTGAACACCCAGAAAGACACTGATGGTGCCCACAGTGAGGTCAACTTTAAGCAAGGTACAATCAGAGTCTGCTCAGAATTGCCCCCACTGGTACGTAGGTAAGCATGGGGATCTGACAGCTCACTCCATCCTGGGCATGTGTGCTCAGTATTGGACATCTTTTGTTCAGGGATTTCAGAGCAGGCTTAATTGTATTGCCTTGGATAATGTTTTCTGATGTCATTAAATATCTACTGGAGAACTAGGAATAGAACTTCAAAGTAATGTCACCTGTAATATTTGCATTCAGATTTTTCTAAAGAGCAATACTAACAGTTGCTGCAGCACTTGGATTCTGTAAGTTACATTTAACTCTAAATTCCCTGATCTCCTTAAAAACTCCTTAAAACCCAACCAAACCTCTCCCAAAATACTGAAATCTAAAGAAACTAATAAAAATCAACAAACATGTTTCCTTCTTTTGTATTTTTTTTCCCTCAGTGTTGGATCAAATAATGGATTTCAGTAGGAGGGGTGGATGCATATAAAATTTTGAAGTAAATTGTTCCAGTTTGACTGCTCTATGCTCAAAGTCTTCAGTTCCAGTTCTGTCCTCTGCAGATTTTAAATACCGTGCATCTGAGGACCATTTTGTAGGTCGCTATGAGGTGGTCAGCACCTGACCATGCAACAGAACCAGAAAAAGTAATTGCAACTTAACCTAAAATATTATTTATCAAGTTAAACAGTGCATTTGTGGTTTTTCAAATTGAGTTTTTATGTTGCTGCAAAAAAATTGTAACATGTAATATGTGGGAAACACTACATCATGTGTAATATATCCTAGAGAGGACTGCAGACCTGCTGCAGAGGAGGGGAAGCCTGTCCTTGGAGCGATGTGCATGCTGAAGGGCTCTGGAGCAACTTGCTCAGTGTCTGTCTTTGATCTGGGGCATCAGGCTGAGGGTGCTCTCAGAGGAGCTGTGGCACCTCATGACATTTGCCTTGCTGCAGGGGAGTGTGAGATGTTGCCTGTTCTGGCTGGGAGGATCTCAGTAAGTGAAAAGAGAGTACCAAGGAACTTGGCTGTATCTTAGGGACCTGTGACTTGTCTTATTTATCAGTTGGAGTGGTTTTTTTCCTTTTTTTTTTTTTCCTAGTGTTTCAGTCCTCTAAAAGATCTTGACTTTCAGCTCTAAAAGATAATCTTGGAACACTTTGTCTCTCCCCTCTTTCTGTAGTTCCTCCTAACCTTTTGCTCTACTGCAAAATGCAGAAGAATTAATTTTCACTGATGGCACAAAATTTCATCTTGAGGGTAAAGCAAACCAAAGAATGAGAAGCCTGATGCTACTGAAGTTTTAGATGGCACCACACCACTCTGCCTAGGCCTGGTGGAAGGGAGCTGCTTGCTCTGTTGTCATCTGTTCATTTTGCTTGAACTGGCTTCTCTATGTAAAATCCGGGGTATGCAATGACTACAGCAGAGAACGGGAGTGATGATCCAGCTGCCATAAAGTACTGGCACATGGGAGCTGGTTATTAGTGCACATGAAAAAAATCAGAGTGGAGGTTATAAAAGGAAGCAAAATATGTGCTGCAGATGGGTGTCTGTTGACATTGCTATGGACAGATTATGCTTTCCAGAGATAAAAGAGTAATCATAAACTAGATGTCCTGCCAGGAGAGTATATATATGTGAGTGACAGACTTGGACTATGGGGTTAGTCTGCAAGTTCATATTAAGTATGTATTTTCAAGTAATTTGTGGATTCTCAGATTCAATAGTTAGTTCATCATAAAAATTGCTCCAGGCCATGAAGCTTGGGCCTGAATCCAAACTTTTGCCGGATTTAGCATATTTTGAAACTGGTGTTTTCCTTTTGAGCTGAAGTTGTGTTGATGGTGATGATTCTTAAACAAAGCAAGAAGTGAAGCCCCAAAGATCCATCCACTGCACAGGCTCCCAGGCTTCTGAGGACACTTCTGCACTTTTCCTGTGTGTGGGCACCTCATAGTTAAGTGCTGATACCCACGGTGTGTCTGAGTACCAGGCTGGTAGTGCCAGAAGAGCACATTCATCAGACTGTGTGTAAGCATGCTTTTCCAGGCTGGGAAATATAATTTTCTAGTTGTGGGCCTCAGAGGAGAACTTCTTAGGCAGAGAGATTGGTAATACCCTTTCTCTGTTTCACTACATTCTGTTTCTCATGTTATGGTTTTGTCTAGAAGAGTCTCTAACATGTGGCTTTTGGGCTAAAACCCACTATCCAATGTCCTACACAATATTCTTCTGGCAACAGTGGTGGGATTTTGCCAATGGATCCCTCATATCTCCTTGGAGGTTAGAAACATGCTGCTGAAGTATTTGAGTGCATTTGAAAGGGTTCTCCACAGCTGGGGAAAAGCACACTTGTTGGGCTTCAGCAAAAGACCTGTTAGTTGTGTGGTTAACAGCATTCTTATTAATGCATAAAACTTCCATTGTTTCTTAATTTACTCGAAAGGGTTGTTTAGACCCTTAATTGCCCTATAACAATATACTGATACTAAGTTAGATTTCAATCAACATACTCATGAATTGCCACTATTTTAGCAATAAATTGCTAGCTAATAAACTTGTAGCTTCCTTTGTAAATGCCAGCTAAAGGCCTAAACATTCCTTGCAGAGTTAATTGCACATTTAGTGCTCATGTAATTTTGAATTAATTACATGCCAAATGGATTTATGTTGTATGTACTTAATAAACCTTGGTAAGTGCCCTTTTAACAATCAGTTGGTATTTAGGATCTTATTTGTGTAAAAAGAATGACTTATGACACTGGGTCATGAGGTTTCCACCACATGCTTATGTGCTGACTGTGGTGTGTGGTGGTTTATATGGGATTCAGGACCAGAAGCTGCAGAATTGAATGAGCACAGGTGTGAATCCAGTGGAAGCTTGTGAAGATTGACTGTATCCCAGTTTGATCCCATAGTCAGGAGATGAAGTCAACATAGGCTATCATGATCCAGACCCCACTAGAATGAACAGAATGGTTGTTGCTGGTTTTATTTTAGATTTAGGCTGTTCCACAAATGTGGAACAACTGTGAAAGCAATGTGACACTGCAGCAACAGTAAGAACCAGTGGCAAATAAGAGCAGCACCCAAAATCCTGCTGGAATGGAAGAGAAAAGCTGTACCAGACTGCTTATTCAATATCATTTTGTAAAGTACTGTTTTGCCAGCCTCAGACTAGTCGCGTATAAAGGAATGTACTTTCCTTCCCAGCTAAGTCTTCAAGATGTGAAATTTTAAAAAGCTTTAAATCTATTAAGGCCAGTGCCATAGACATACATTACAAACACAAGAAGCATGGATGTTCAGGTAAATGGACAGGTAAACTAACTTTCCATGCAAAAATTGCTCCCAGCAGTTGATCTTTTTTAGGTCCTTTTGCTTTTACAGTGTTAGACACAAAGAAGTTCACTCAAAATCTTGTATGCGTGTTATCCCAAAGTTCTGGGGTCTGTATTTTGTTTTTGACACGTGAGGAACAGTGTGCAATGTGTTTGACCTCATGGCTTTACACATATATGCGTTCAGGGTTTTTTATCTGAGTAACAGCAACCTGCTCCTGAAAGATTTTGCAACCTTTCACACACAAATGGTAGCCTGTAGGCTGCAGGCTTTTAAAAATTTAATTATTGACCTTTATTTTTTTCTCTCCTCTGCAGATAATGCATCATTCAGTACATTTTAATATATAGTGAGTTCTCTGTAGTAATATTTCAGGGAGATACTGTTGTCAGGTGGTAGTGATGTTGGAGTGCTCATGGGCTGGGAATTCCCCCTCAGAAGAGCACATGGAATAGCAGGCTTTCGCCCTCTTTAGGTAGAGATAAAGGCTGAGCAACTTGGGAATACAGAGGCAGGTCAGGGTGAAGAGAAAAGGGCAACAATAAAATGAAAAAGCAGTTCCTTTGGGCTTGAAGTGGAATTCTACATAAAACAGAATTGTTTAAGTTCTGCTGCTGCTGTGAAAATGTCTGATTTCCCTTGTTGTCCAGAGGTCGGGAAGGCAGGTTTACAAGCACCAGATAACTGATGCAGCAGTGTCACTAAAGATGATCCTTTTTTTTTGGCCCAGAGAATGAATGCCATTCAGAGGAACTGTTACACTGGCAAACTTGAGGTATTTAAATAACCAAAGCATCCGGAAAAGTGTCATCTCTTACTTTGCTAGATAATGGAATAACTTAAGTATAAATTTACTTACATTATACTGGAGAAGTTTGTGTTTTGCAGTGGATGCACAGTAGACCCTGAGATATTGGTGACTGTGATTAAGCAGTCGTTAGTGCAGGATGATAGACCATGCCACTAGTTAAGCATCCTGAGTGAAGCAAAGGTATGTGCAAGCTGTTAAAATCAGTGATCATTTGTTAGTACAAGGTGGAGAGCAAAACCAGGTTACCAGGTGTTGAATTTTAAGTTGAAAAATGTGAAACTCCAGCAAATATGAATAGAAAAAAGAGACCACATCTTAATGACCTCACAGCATGTATTTTTATGAAATGGAGAAATTTGGCTTAGATTCCTGTCAGATACAGTCTCCATTATAGCTCCAAGCTCAAACTCACAACCAGGATTGATTTTGCTTGTGCTATACAACATGGAGAAGCAGATGTATCACATATATTAATGAGCAGTTCTGCCCATCAGGGAAGCAATATTGCTAACCCCAAATGCTCAAAGAACAGAAGATTGAATGACAACAGAAATAATAAATGTAGAGTTCTGTTTCTCTCTCACATTTTGAAGCACCTTCCTCAATTTTTTCCCCTCTGAGTCTCTGTACCCAAGTGAGCTAGAAATTAAGATTCTCTGGAGTTGAGCAGTTGTCTGTAATTAAATGCCACCTCTTCCAAGCTATGTGACAGAGTTGCAAAGCTGATGTGTTGTAGCTTTAGTGCTTTTTAGATGTTTTCCTAGACACTTCTTGTATATTCCACCAAAGTAAAGCTTATAAATTAAAACCCATTGTGCTAATCTCCAGGACCTTTTCCTCGCCTGCTCACCCAGGAGGACTTAGGTATCTGCTTATCTCTGTAAAATGCCCTGTGGAAGGACTTATCAGTCTGTCCTTACAGTTATTATTTTCCTCTGGATGTTGCCTCTCAGAGGTGATCATTAACCAGTTGTCCTCATCAGAAACCCTCTTCTTGCTGTAACTTCCAAAGCAGTAGGGTGGTGGCCCTGTAGCTGGTGGGCTGTGATGTCTGCAGACTAGACAATGTGTGTTTTAAGTCTTGTGCTGTACGGGCATGGTACTACAGCTCTTCTTTGCTGCTCTTGCCAGCCTCAGTTTTAGCTTTGCAGCTTATTCTGATCAGATGGGAAGGGTCTTATGACAATTAAATCATTTAGGTTTGAGACATAGTGAAATCCTTCCTGAAGAAATCTTTTCACCTTTTTTTTTTTTTTTCCAAATATGTGTTTTTTCCAAAGAGAAAAATTTATCTCATACTGTCAAATGGTGGGGAAGAAAAGTTGAAAAACTCTGCCTAGAGATTTTTTTTTAAATAAAATGGTTCTTGTATAAATGTTCAAGATCCTGTTTTGACATTTTCAAAGTAAAACTGACTTTCTGAGGTGGCTTTGGTTAGTCTAAAAACCTAACTGAACAAGAAACTCAGCCCAAACCCCTTACACTAGAAGAGACAGACAGACAAAAGGGCTAAATATTTTCTGTCATCCCCAAGTAAATTATTTTCTCTTTATTTCATTCTGAAAAGTGAATCTCCCCAGAACTAATGCAGTGACAAAGGTTAAAGAATAAACTAGTGCAGAGGGAAATTTAGGGAGAGAATAAAAAACGTGGGACAGTCAGCGAGGTGAGGAGATAAACAACTGTTCCCTGGATGGCAAAGGTTTTACAAAGGGCCTTGCGTTACTTCTGCTGGAGTTATGCATATTGGTCTAAATAAAACTCTGCCAAATAAAGTACACACCAGAGTATAGACACTGCAGGATGTTGAAAGTTGTACTGACTATGCTTCACTGATGTAAAGATGAGAAGATCGGGCCCAGATCCGAAAATGCAGAAATCTTTTGCTGAACATGCAAAGACTTAAATACATTGTCACCTGGAAGAAAATATAAGCACTCGCCTCCTCACAGAACATGGTTTTGAACTGCACTAAGCTCATGAAACGCTGGCTTACTGTCCTTTACCTGAACCACAAAGATGACAAAAATGGAAGTTTCAAAATTTCCTGTTTAAGTTAATTTCTGCTGTTTTCCTCAGTGCTTCTCTGTTAACTAAGCTCCACGTTTTTTGTTTTGTCACCTGGGCAGTGTCTAAAGGACTTGCTCTTTGACTGGGCACATGGTCACAAGTATTTTCTTTTCAGAAAGTCAAACTCTGCAGGCTGTGGAGGGCCTTTGCTTTGGTGGAACTGTGTGTGGTGTTTCCTTGGTAATATATAGATTAATTTGCTGTAAGAAGAGGAAGGTGACAAATCCCTTTCCAGCAGCACTTCTTTGGGCAGGATCATGTGTTACAGCAGCATACATGTGACCATACAGTGTCCTGTCTTGTCTGTCCCCACACCCAGCAGATCTAGGCCATCTCTCACCTTCCTCATCAACCCAGAGGCAGTTTGGGGGAGTGTAGGTCTCTGAGTCGCTTTGGCAAGCAGACAGAGGCAATTTCAGGTGCTTCACTGGAATTCAGGGACCTTGGATGTTTTCACCATTTCAAGGCCTAATCACTGCACCCGGTGTATGAGCAAAGTATCTGTTCTGTCCTTGACACCCATGGGAAACCTGTCGGAGCAACAGTCCCAAAGAGCTTGGATTTACCATGTAATTTTCCTTTGCTAAATGGCCTAGAACAGCTACAGATACCACTTCACAAAAGTATCGTTAAAATTAACAATGCAACATGCTGCCCAAGAATTGCAAATGCTAGACAGGGACCCAGCTGCAACTTCTTATGCTACTCAAAGGATTTCTGTGTGTAAGTTAGGTTACTCACATCATTAAGCATTTGCAGGAACATTCTCCGTACTTAACATCATCAGCCTTTATAATCTTGTTAGCTCTGACCCCTGGAGCTCTGCTTTGTGTTCAAGTGGCAGGCTCAGTAATTTATCTGATGCAGGCACTTCATGACCCAGTTGTGTGATGTTCCAACTTTTCTGTGCTCAGTACAAGTAGTTGCATGCAGCAAAATGGCCAAAAGGTGAAAACAAATGAACTTGTGGTACGCTGGATGCTTTCTGCGGCTTGCAGCCAGAGCCGGACTGAAAGGAGCTGAGGGCTCTGGTGAGCAGGCTCCAGGTGACCTGAGGTTGCCAGGTGGTCTTAGAGCCAGGCTTTTCATACTAAGGTTAAAGCTCACTGGTAGGTCAGAGAGGACCAGAATATTCTTTTTCTGTACCATTTTGGAGGATTTTAGAAGAGTTGTTCCCTTTACTCTAACACACTACGCGTCTGTACTTCTTTGGAGTGTACTTCAGGCCAAACAGAATTGCTATGTATCTTAATTAGAAGATGGAAATAACCAGCCACTCCATCTTCTGTGGAAACTTCTCATGCAGAACAAAGGCAGATTATAACCTCATGTACTTATTTTCTTGTCATTGCAAACTATGCAGCTTTTTTGACTCAAAAAATCACCATTTGGAGAAGGTCTGAGCAAAACTAGGGTTTCAGATAATTTTCCTGTATTCATACTTATAAAATTTAGTGCTAAAATAAAATAAGGCTGGCATTTTTCAGTCAAATAATTATAGCCACTGACATGGAACTTTCAATTTTTGGAATTTAGATTTTTTCTTTTATTCATTTTATCACCTATATTCTTTTATCATTTTTGTGTTTTTCTTTTTTTTATGGTTTCCTAAAGGCTTGTTCATCACTTTTTAGTGTGCACATGTCTGTAGCATCCCTTCCCAGTGACTTCTATTTTGGGCCCTATTTCACAAAATCTGATAGATGACATGGGTTAAGTGTCTTCAGGTTTTGTGAAAACGGATTTGTGGGTGAACTCAGCTCTCACTAGACATAGGAGAATCCATCCAGGAGCTTGCATTGGAGACCCAGGGGAGGGTAGACAATAACCGCCTTAAGTTCCTAGTGCTCACAGGACTTGACTAAAAATGTTCTTTTGCATCCTGTAATTTTCCAAAACTTGTTTTATGAGAATGTTATGTGTGGCCTAAGAAAGAAATCAAATGGAAAAATAAACCCCAAACTTTTTGAAATGATTATTTAGATTTGCACGAAGATAAGGGAAAAAAAAAAGTAGGAAAATATATTTGTGGTAATTCAGAAGTTAAAAATATTGTCAAAAAATTCTTTGTGGTACAGTTTAGAAAAGTGAGAATTAATTCTAGCTTTGGAGGGTAGAAAGCACTCTAAAGCATTTAGCACTGATTTTTTTTTTCCTGTTTTTTTTTTTTTTTCTTCTTTAAATTTTTGACTGGCTGTTGCTTTGTTCCATCTCCCTGCTACACAGTGTCCAGCCCATATTATTATACATGCTTCCTACCTTCCCAGCTTTTTGAGCAAAGCATGTGAATGGACATCCCAGTATTCCCCAAACAGCAGCTGGACAAAACCACAAAGACTTACCACACAGGTAAAATTTGAATATTTTCTTTCCCCCAGTACCCTCCCTCACTCTGTCATCAGCCAAAGTCATTTGATCTTGTAACTTCAGATCTTCCTGGGAGTCCCGTTTTCCCCTTTTAAAACAGAAGGCAAGAGTGAGCCATGACGTGAAGTCTGAACTCCATCTTTGACATCTGGAAGAATTCAGCAGCAGATACTGCCATGAGTCCTGCTCCACCGCCCACAGAGAGCGAGTGTTTCTCCTGTGGTCCTGGCCCTTCATAACTGACATCTGTGTCGTGAGTCTGAGAAAACTCCCAGAGACAAACACCCTCACTCTTGGATCCAGAAAATCAGGGTGAATAAACTTCGTGTTTTGAGTCCTCATCTTAAGGATGTCAATGGTGCCCACTTGTTCTTGAAGCTGTCAAATCCACTGGCAAATTCAGGTGAAGACATCTCCCCTTCTTTACTAAAAGCCAACAAAGTCCCCTTATTCACTGCACCCTCAGCTCCATCATCATCATAATGTAACACAGCCTCACTGGAGTCAAGCCTAGTCAGGGTATGTTTGCTTTTAGAAAAAGCTCTTGAGATGTAGGAATTTGTCCTATTACTACAACAGAAAGAGTCCTTTTTATTCCCTGTCCTCATGTCAGCATGTTCCCATCAGGTAACTTCTCATGCCTCTGTTTCCCACTCTAGACAGTGCAGGAACTAACATCTGCCCGTCTCAGCAGTCCGACTGAGCCCGTGTGACACGCTATCAGAGGTACCTTTGTCGTGCTCAAACATTGTGCTTCCTTCTCCAAGAACAGCTGGGGGCTCCCCTGCCAACGGGAGCTTGAACTCACCAGATAAAGATGCTGAAGATGTAGGGAGGGGGAAGTATCGTTATTGACTAATATTGTTATTGGCGCTAAACTAGCTAACCTAACTTGCTAACACACATGCATAATTATGCAAGATTCCACTGTAATGAATGGGATTAATTATAAGAACAGGATACATCATGATTGATTAATATAATTAATAGTGTTTTGTTTATGTTGTATGTGGCAAGGCCAGAATGAGAGGGGGATAAATGATGGACTCTTTGAAAGACAAGATGCGATTTGAAGCGAATACCTTGAAACAAAGACAGCCCACATGCCACCACTGGGTTTCACTCACATAGCGGTGATGACTATCCACTGGGGTGTCTTCCAGCAGACATTAGGTATTACAATACAGTGCTACAGAAGTTTCTGCTTTTTTTTTTCTGGTGGCAAATGTTTTTTCTGGTTTGCTGAGAAAAGGCAAACTTAATTCACATTCACTGCAGACAGCTTCTTCTTCTGCTCTTGACATTTAACCCTATGCTAAGGGGCCCAGAGCCTGCTAAATCCACAGCCCCCACGGTTAGCACTAACATATCAAAATTCTTGACTTCTAGCAACCAGGGATTAAAGTGAAACAAAAGTTGGAGAGAATGAGTTTCTCACCATCTCTCCCCTTCCATTATATTCAAGCCACACTTCCTGCATCCACTATAAATATTTAAAGCAGCAGTAGCCAACATTTAAAGATTGGGACGGAAGCAGAAATCCAACCGTGTCTGTGTCTTCCTCTGCAGCACGCGGCAGCTCCGCGCAGCACATTCAACCAGAGGTCATGTGCATTCTTAATGAGGTCATCTACCCTCTGCTTACATGGGAAGCAATATGAAACTTCAGTGAGAGTCTTAATTGCTAACCATGGTTTATAGCCTTGGATGAGTTGGAAAAAGCTTTATAATAATGTACATCTAGGCTTATCAGGCAATCTGAGGGTTATCTAAGAGGTTGTAATTAGTAAAAAGACTGGAAAATGAGTCTCCATTTCTACAGCTTCCATGGAATAAATCCCAGTACAGTTTCTCAATTTTAAATGTATTTTTGTCTCTCTACTGGGTGCCTGTTACTTCTGGAATGACAGCTTTAAAACAAACAAGCGCCCCCCCCCCCCCCCCCCCCCCCCCCCAAAAAAAAAAACCCAAAAAACCCAAACCAAAAAACAAACCCACAAACCCCCAAAAACCCCTCAACCAACAAAACACAACCCCCAAAAACAGAGAGATAGATAATACTAGGAAGACAGAGAATTAAAGTCTAATGATAAATTCATAACAAATACAACTGCTTAAAAACATGAAGTTCCCAACTAAAGTTCCCAATTTTGTTTTTACTTTTTCCCCCATTTTGGAACCAAATGCTTCTCTTCCTTCTTCTAGATCCTGTTAGCTACTTTCTGAGAAGTTATTTTGGGCACAAGGATTTTGCTGAGGAATTTGAGAAGTCTGTGCCCTCTCCTGTAATTTCTCAACGACCACTTTAAAGGCAACAGGACTTTTAATTATGTGTACATCACAGCACTGGTTTAGAGTAATCTAACAACCTGTCTTCCATGCATGCTGAAGAAGTTCTCCCACAGACAAATATGACAGCCCTGTTAAAGTGTTACCTATTTTTGTCTCTACTGAAATGTTTTGGGATTCATTCACTTGAATGTCTTTTACTGAAAAGTGGATATCCTGCAGTGCTGCCTTTTTTGGTTTTTTTTTCCCATTACTGATCAATGTTTGGGCAGGGAGAGGAGCGTACGATGGAGAGGAACGTGTGTGTGTGTTACAAAAGAATTGTTCTCATGTGTGTGCAAGGTAGCAGAGAGAAAACAACTGTTTTTAGAAGTTTCTTCCCTCCTGTTTATTATTCCACTTAGAATTGAAAACATTTTGTTAGAATTCTGGCTTCATGGTATGTGAGGCATGAAATGGGACTGTTCATGCCAAGAGAATGATAACAGCCTGGACTAACCTTCAGGTCTGTGTATTCATAATGCAGATCCCTGGTATGAAAGACATTTGGTATTGCACTTTTCATCCACACCACATACTTAATAGGTGGCTTATTACCACTTACAAGTGAGTCTAAGGTTTCCCTTGGGCCTTGGAAGGGCTCACATTTGGACAGTGTGCAATGTCAGGGTCTTAAAGGCTGATCAACGTGAAGTCTTGCTCTTGGAAGGCTGTATTGACTTGTATGGTGAACAAGCTTGTTACTGTGATTTTATTCTGGATAAACAGGCATCTGTAGTAACTCAATGCAGCCTGAGAGAGGCTCCTTAGGACTTTTGAAGATGACATTTGGTTTGCAGCCAGAATAACAGAGTTCCACCTAGAGAACACACAAGCTTTTTTTGCTAAAGCTCTCTTTGGGAAAAGATCATATCATAAATGATTTGGAGCATTTCCTGGGGCATTTAGTAACATCTTTAAGAACCTGATTTAACCCCCTGAGAGGTCAATGTGATTTTTTCCTCTGACTTCAGGGTGCTTAAAGAAGGCATTTCTTTTCTGTTCTTTAAAAATAAAAACTTCTTGACTATTGTTTGTGTTATTCTTCCTTCTTTTATTTCTCCCACTGAACTTCTCTCTGGTATTAGTCTTCTAATCTCCAAAGAAAAGAAAAAAAAATTGCTGATGAGTGGAGACTGGACAGCGGATACATCAGCTCTGTGATTACCCTACTATCTTTGGACATTGAAACTGAGAAGTTGCTGCCAATTGCAGCCAGTCCGTGGGGACCTGTGGATTCTGTCAATGAATGTTGTTCGATTGCTTTTTTTACTAGCGGCTGTCGCTATCTTTTTGGACCTACTAACACCCAGGTCGATAACTGAAAGGCTATGTGGATACAGAGGTTTCTTCTGCTTCCCAAGCTGGGAGCAGAGGTTATATGTTATAAATCATATGCCATTATGTGATGAATCTGGATTATAATCTAAAGGAGACATACAGCTGGTGTACTTTTCTCAGCTGCCCTACCTGGATTAATTATAGCATATTTCTAATCAATGTTTTTCTTCAAAAAGAAAAGCTATGAAATAATTCCTCTTAGAAAAATGATCCTTAGTCCTCAGTTGTCTTTTTACAGGCAAATGTAAATCAGGTGGCATAGCTGGTGTACAGAGAAACCTTCAGATTGGCCAAAGCTGCAGAGTTCTCTGATTTTGAAGGATTAATCTGAAGTGTTTCATGCCATCCAGATCTGAGGGTTCAGTTAGGCCTCCACCTATAAAACCAGGGAGCTTTCTTAAAGTTCAGGAATAGTTCTACACACACCCAAACCCCCACAACAAGCTACTTGTTAAGTTCTGTGGACAAAACTGATTGAATTAAAACTGAGTCCTTTCATACTGTCTGATACTGGGAGTTAATGAACTGTTGCCTGCGATGTTTAGTGCTGTGTGTAATCAGTCACTAATAGTAGAAACTACAGATTTCAGGGAGTTCATGGCAATTATGAAACGCTCGTGATGGCAGGAGTGTACTAAAACAAAATAAAAGAAGATAAGCTTTTCTCTTGAGCAAAACCCAGCAACACAGCAGTGAAGTGGCTGAGGTTTCAGTGAGAAAATGCTAGCCTCTTCTCTGACACACAGCAGAACCGGAAAGTATTAAATAGCTGTCTCAAAAAAAACCCCAGTAGTTGTTCCTTTGCAAGTAACATTAATCTAAAAAGTTTGGAGGCAATATTGCTTGTTTTCAGTTTTGAAGGAATTTATGCTTTCAGCTCACCTGATGGCAAGTCAAAGTATTAGCCTGGCACTGGGCACAGGTGTGGGGGGAAGCGATGTGTTAATTTCCGTTCCTTTATGAATCAATCGATAAACAAACTGTAATGTCACTATAAATCTTAGAAAAATTGCCTGCTAAGAAAATGTGAACGTTTTTATGCAGTTCCTGCTTTCAGAAGCTTGAGTAAAGGATAGCCCTGAAATATGCTAAGTCTGAATGCTAAGGTTAAATCAGCAACATAATCAGTCAGACTGGCTTTGCCTTCAACATGCAAAATTAATATCACCGTAGGATCTCTCTGTCTTAGCCCCGTTGCACGCTGACAGAAAGGTGGTGAGGCAGCAGACACTACCTGAGCTCAGCTGGGGTCCTCTCTGCTTCTGTTTGATGCAGATTTATCGTGCTAACAAGCTAAATCTCACTAAGCTAGAGAGAGCTTTTAAGACAATTATACTGCAGTGTCCCCTTTCTGCAAGAGTCGCAGTCATAATCTCGCTAAGCAGCAGTGGAAGAGCAAGTTGCATGATTAATCTGCAGTCTTTGCCTTTCATTCATAATGACTTGCTTCAAAAAAATGTAATGCATCTCCTAGGTGGCTTGCCTTCGTAATGTAAATCCTTGATATGTATATTTTTTATTTGTATATATTTTTCTTCTGGTTACAGATAAATACACCTGTGCTCATAGGCCTGGTGGAAGCTGAATGCATGATAATGTGTACTCAGTATTTCCAGACCTGAGACCATAACTGATTTGTACAATCATGGGTGAGGTGCTCAACAGCCTCCTGGTGTGCTGAAGTTTGCACAGCCCCAAGAGAAGGGATATATGGAAACCTGTAGCTCAATGGGAAAAGCTTGTGCAAAAACCTTCGCTCTGTTTTCCTACTCCTCACCAACTCCAGCAAATTAGTGTGAGTTCAAACCCAGCCTGGAGGAAATACTGTCATCAGCAGTTTTAAACACAGTTTTGTCAGTGGAGATGTGGGGAAAGATACATTATGGTGTTAGATTATCATGGTTAACCCAGTATTGCTTCTTCACAGTTGGTTGATATGTTGCAAAGCTTCTCTCTTCTTGATTACCTGGGTTGTAAAACTGTGTGCAACATCCTGCCAGTTAACAGGACTTCATTTTCTCTTGCCAAGAGAGGAAATATTGTCTGAAATAAACAGGCATGGAGATCCCAAGACAGGACAACATGCTTCTATTTCAATCAACTTTATCAGAATAATAAATTTGTGAATTAATTCATACTGGGCTAACAGGCAATAATAAGCTAAAAACACTCATCTGTTGGTGGATCTCTGTCAGCCTGCTGATTCCGGGCCTTGTATCCTGTCTGTTGTTATAAAAATCAGGAAAATAAAAGGAAAGAGCTCATAGAACCTGAGAGGTACTGTGCCTGTGCTGTTTCTGTAGGCAAGTTCTCCACATGACTGCTGACCTTCTGTTGGCAGGTCTGGTTTTGTTGTATTTTTCAAATGTTTTGGGGAAGAGCTCAGCTGTACTCAGTGCTAGTGGAACTATGGTAGTTTCTAGTAGCTGATGGTCTGGTGCTCATAGATTTTGAGGGTGGACTGTTTCATATTAATTTTAACAATAAACTGTATTGAAGACCTTTTCCTTCAGTAGCACTTACCGAAAGGAAGTTAGAAAAGGAAGCGTAGATTTATATCCTTCAATTAAGTTTGTTTGGCATCCTTATAGACAGCATCAGAAGATGAAACTAGGGCAAGAAATATGTTAGGTATATTCTAATGTAATCTTTAAAAGAAAAAGAGAAAACTTATTGAAATTCCTCATTTTATTTTTTTTTTTCTTGAAATTACAGCAGGTCCTGATCATTTACAATGTTGGCAGCTCCAAACATCAGTTAATGTTTTCAAGGCTGCATTTATCCAAACCACTGCTAATAATTTTTAGTAGACTTCCTGTGAAAATGTAATCACTAAAGAAATGCAAAAAAGAATCATGTCGTCTTGGATCTGAACCATATAAAACACAGCGTTTTTAATACACTCAAACTGTCAGATTAGTTAATGGCTGCTGAAACCCTGGCCAGCCTGGGTAGGGGACCCGGAGCTGTGTGGCTGTGTTAGCTGGGGGGGTTTGTCTGCCTACGCTGGGGTGTGGAGGCACATGAGCTTGGAGGACAGACAACAGCGGGTGTGGAGATGCACTTGAAAGCCGGTTTTTCTCTTTCTTGGGACGCTCTCATGCCTGACTAACGCTGTGGAGCCGGGTTTGCAGGGGTGAAGGGACTGGAGCCATGCCTTTGACGTGTGGGTGCACTTGCAGCTAGGCTGAGGTCAGAGCAGAAGAATGCTGCTGTAATTATGGCTGCAGGCAAGGGCTAAGCATAATGGGAATCAGGGTCTGGCTCAGCCAAAGATTTCCTGTATGATCCTGGTCAAGTCACTTAATTACTTTTGCCTCATTTCTCAGTTGTACAGTGTATATCCTAAGGCTTCAGTTACCTGCCTTGTCTATTTAAATCAAACTCCCTTTGAAGCCAGGACTGTACAATGAGACTATACTGTTAATTGGAGTCTCTGGGTGATAGTGTAATTGTGTGTAGTGTAAAAACAACATTTCCCTGCAATTTGCATCAGCTTTGCCACTGAATCAGGCCTCTGCAATGCTCAGTTTCATACTCCTCCTGTTGAATATCAGTGCACAGAACTTAATGCTGGCCTATTAAATGTGGGCTAATCTCACTCAAGAGACTTTAGCATTGAGTTCACTGAAGTCAAAGGCAGACCTCTCATTTATTATTTTCTGGGGCTGAGATTTCCCCTTAAATCCTGTTTTGCACTGGCGAAATGGAGTGGGAGGGCTGCTACCGTGTCCACACACGGTGTCCCTGCATCCCTGGCTGCAGATGCAGTGTGTGGTCTGATGTGGGAATTAGTTGTCCAGCTCGGTTCCACACAGTTCTTGGGGTTTAGGGTTAGTGCACTTGCACTCACATGGTGAGAACCACTTCTGTTACGTAAAGCTTTGGGGTAAGAAGTGTAGAAAAAGTTAAACCAACCCTTGTTTTTTCCCCTTAAGAGTTAGTGTTGCTTCCAAAGCCTTCTTGCAAAATAAATAAACAAACAAGTTAAGTTTAATTTGGTCTTAAAAGAAACAAGCAGAACACAGAACTAGCAAACTAACCTTTGCCATACAATTTCAGTGACATTTTGAACAACATTTCATGTTTTGGAATGGACTGTCCTGACAGAAATTGCTATTTTGTAACTGTAAATGCTGCTGAAATATGAGTTTATGTAAATATTTTTAAATGGGAAGAACATAGACAACATGTAATGCAGAATTTAGGCAGATTGTGATGGAGATTGGATCTGCTAGAGTAACTCAGCTGGGGTCTGTGGTGATTGGGGCTGAAGTGAATGGTTGAGAATGGATTGTTTGCATAATTTTACGTGGTAGCGTGCGGTAAGGGAGAAATCCAACCCCGCATACAGGGCCTGCACAAATGCCATGAATCTCACTTATCTCGCTGAAACCCCTCAGAATGGGGCTGAAATGGGAAATTAATCAAAGAAATCAATACAAGGTCAAACGGTGTTTGTTTACCCCCGGAGTAGGCAGGAGTGAAAATTCATTTGCAGCGTAAGTCTCTGAAGTTGAGTAGGTTTTGCTGACTTTCAGGATGAATTTGGCTGTGAACCCAAGTGAATATTGAGAAGACACAGATTAAGAAAGTTTACAGTTTTTTATGGTTTTTGAGTAAAAGCCTCCATTTTCCCCAACACTAGAAAGGTGTAAAAGGAACATTCAGATTCAAAATTTTCTTTTTATTTTTCAAAAGGGGACTATTTAATCTATCAAAGGAACCACAGAATTCCTCATATTTAAATATATTTAAAGTTTATATGTGTATTTTTCCCTCATCTTAAAAGCAAGAGGTGGAACATTTTATTATGGGAGAGGACCTGGAGAATAAGACAGGTTTTTGCCTGTTGTGAAATGCCCCGTCTCAGTCTGGATATGCACGGGGCAGATCCTTAGCTGTTGCCTAACATCTCATTTCTGCACCTATTTAAAACAGCAGAGAAAACTCTTACAATATTTGATGGTGGGTGAGCAGTTTAACTCAGAAAATAGTATATTACAGTTTAATACAGAAAAAGTGGGATCTAAACCTGCAGATAACCTGCAGTTGTCATTAATTTATGAATTAGTCTATGTACATCCTTGCCACCTCACAAGAACATTCATAGTAAAAGTTCTTCCATCTCTATGTGTGTGCATACATGTGTGCATGCATAAAATATATGTGTAGAAGCAGCCAAGAATTTGCCAGGTGCACCTTCTATTAATAGCAGGAGAGAATACTCCTCTAGCACAGCCTCTGCTCCATTCAGATTAAGGAGCTGTGAGATACTCCCAGTATAATGGGCTAAATCACACCAAGGGTGTTCATTAATAAAAGCAAAAATTTAAGTGAATATGAATTTAAGTGAACACATAATTCAGTAAAGGGGCCGTGTAGTTCTTACATGTTTATATGAGCATATACATAGACATATATCTAGGCAGTGTCATGGGTTTAATTGCAGTGGTGACTTCCTAAGATAAAGCCACGTGCAGAAGGAAAGGAGTTGGTATTTGTTGCTAACTGTGAGCTCTGGTTTATGAGGTTCCTGTTACAGTCAATAAGAGGAGGTCAGTGCCACCAGAGAATAAACCAAAGTGCCTGACAAGTTAGGCTATTAATTTTTTTTTTCTAGCAGCTATATTAGGTGGTGAAAATATTCTTTGAATTTCAGACATGCTAATATTGATCCTATTTATATCTACATCATCTGTATAGGTAGGATCTGTTTGCTGTAGGATAAGACAGACACATGGCAGTACTTTCATCTGCTAAGTTTACTAAAACCCTGACTTGACTGAACAAAGTGCTTTAATAAGTGTGATGGGTTTTGGAGTCTGTAGCTTGGAATGTTTCTTTCTATTCAGTTACACTAATGCATCAAATAAATTAACAAGTATAGGGATACCTTAATGCCAAACAAGGAGCCACTGTTTTATGTAGTCCATGGACATCTTGGGTGCTTTTGATGCTGTTGGGACATTTGCTCTTGGGTTGAACAGGACTACGATTTCAACTGAGGAGAGTGTTCCCCCAAACAAGGAGAACTTGCATGAGCAGGAGAATCTGAACTGATTTGTTTGTGTCTTTAGATTTCTCCACAACACCATTTGAATGTCCCAAGAAGTAAAATAAATGTCACCGATGCATTCATGTCCTTTTCAATTTGTGTAACACAAAACAATAGTTTCCACTTCTATTGTGTGATTTATGTTTCCATAATGCACAACTGGTGCTTTGACATGCTGCAGAAGAGAATTTGTTGGACACGGTAATACTGATAGAAAAATGTTCTCTCTATTTAGATGTCAGGACTATTTTCTTTTTCAAGTGAAAATTCTAGTGTCACATACAAATGTTACCTTTTCCCCTGATTATCTTGTACAAAGCTAATAGTTTTGGAATAGATACAGATTTTTAATGCAATGCTATGGTTCTGGTTTATAGAAAAATGGATCAATTACCAAGGCAGGCTTCAAAGAGGGAGACTGCCCTAAGTTATAAATGGCTCAGTCCCTTAATTCTGTCATAATCCTATTTGATATATAGTTCTCAGTGCTGCTGAATCCTTTTAGGGCTCTTTGATCAAGTGAGTACTTTCAAATGTGATGCCTCCTGTCATCTAACCCCCTAAAAATAACACAACTTGCCATTTAATTTCTGGAAACATTCGTTTTCCCTGCCTTTTTTTTTTTTTTAAAGTAGAGAAAACAAAAAACCTGACTTTCATTTTAGCTAATTTAAGAGAAAGAGGACTACTGGAAACAAGACCTTTTTTTTTATTTATCAAAGGCCCACTCCAATATTCCTGCTTAAGCTGATGGACTGAGCTCTAGCAGAGAAAGGACCAGACCACTGATACTTGTGCATCAGCTATTAGATGCTGATGTTCTAGGCTTCACTTAGGACTTAATTAATTGAGAACATCCGATGTGTGAGAGATGCCAAAATATCACAGAAAGCTTCTGTTTTCAGAAGTAACAAATGATTTGGCATTTATTTGGGGACACTTTACTGGGTGCCTTGAAATTCAACTCTTAACAAGCAGATTTCTGTACAGTGTCTCAGGTCTGGCTTTTTTCAGCATCCTGATGGGTCTTTTCCAGATCAGGCCGTGGGACTCGTTAGATCTGTATGTTTGACATCGATCCTTTTCTTCCTTCCCATTTTTAAAAGAACACCAGGAAATTGTACAGTTACTAAGCCTGAGTTAATATTTTTTATATTATGGTGATGTGGTGCCAGAACTCTTGCTTTTCTGTTGGGCACTATAACTGCTGTAACTGCTAGTCAAAATTGAGCTGTGTAAGGAGGAAAAGTATTCATGCAAATGGAAGGTTTAATATTTGTCATATGAGAAGGTTTTGTTTTTCCTTCTCCTTTGCAACTGCTGCCACTAAATTACATTCAACATTGGTTTTCTTTCTTCCTGTAACTGATATGCATCCAGGTAAGCAGATCCATTGACTTAACGAAGACAACTCAGGTGAGTGAGGGATTGTAGGATCAAGTTGTCCAGCCTTGTGCAAGGTTTTCAGCTCTTCTAGCTGGAAATTGGCAGCTCCTGGAGCTACACTTGGCAGTTTCCTGCAGGAGAAGCTTGATCTGGGGCACCAGAACCCCAGGAGGAAGATGTAACTCGCACACAGGAATGACTAGCTCAGCACCTCCTTTTCTGCCCAGCCAGTCATGTTTTCCAAGAGATCATTTATACCCTGGAAAGGGAAAACACTGGAGGAGTGTGCTTGAGGTGAGTCTTGCAAACCTCTTGCCAACGTGAAATGCATTTGAACTTTGTACTTTTGGAAGCTGTGGAGTTGCAGGCCCTGTGGGGAGCCATGGCTCATGCTGTGCACACCCAGCAGTGGCAGCCTGCACTATGTGGCTTCTTTTCTATCTTTGCACCTCAGCTCAAGAGCCAGTCTGCTCTTGGCTTTCTTACACGTGACTGTGGCCTGTCTTCTTGCAGACGTCTCCCTTTGAAAGGTAAAAAGGATAGATTAAAGCTTCAATTTCATTGTAAAGACACTTAAAACGTAGATTAAATGTCTGTATCTGTCCCTTAGAGCAATTAGACTCTCATATAGGCTTCCAAATGAAGTGGTGAGGGCACAACAGTCAACTGCTGTCATGATGGAACTAGGCTGGCTTGTAAAAAGGGCTATGCAATGATGCAGCTGCCTGAGACTGCAGAGGACTGGATGCTTTCTCCCATAGGGGTAGATTATCCCAACCAATCCTATGTTCCTGTTTCAGACCAGCTCTCCCTCAGCATTTAACAAACAGAACAGACCTTCCCAGACATAGTTCCAACCTGTTCAGATGTTATTCTGCTTCTGCCTACAGGTTATTGTATGTTCAGCTGGAAACCTGAGCGTTTTGAACTCCTGAACCACCATCTGCTCAATCTATACAGTCTGTTTATCAAAGGGTTTAAGTGCACTGTAAGGTCCAAACCATTTTATGGAGCCCTGCCAGTTGAAATGAAATATTAGTTGCTGTATATTTTGAAAAACTGTCGCTTTGTAGGCCAAAAGAGCTTGGAGATCCCAGCTGGTAATCAAAGAGCAGCGTCACATTTTTCAAGGTTAGGGACTCCATTGGTCTCTAGATTCTTTAGAAACCCAACTGATGAGTTAGACAATCAAATTTAGATCTGAATTAAATCCAAAATGCCATCACTGAAGACCTGTATCACCAACAATAACAACCACTGCAAAAAGTCAAGCCTTGTGAAAATACACACAAAGCATCTGTGCAGGATGTTTAGCTTTGCGTTCAATAAATTCCTCCTTAGGAAACAAAAGCAAAACACAAGTGTGATCTTGCAAGCACTTCTTCCTGGGTAGAGATGTCCTAATCTGTCACTGTTAAGACTGGAAAGGGTTTGCTATTGACTTCTGTGGGTGAAATGCTAGGACTCCTCGTTCCCCCCAGTCCAGAGGGCAGATCACTGTGGATGAGAGAGAAAGCAGATCTTAGGAGGCTTCAGACCTTCATCCTGTAATGCAATTAGTGACATTTAAGTCTGATTCTGCACCTCACTCAGTACTCAGGCTAATCCAGTTAAGGCTACGCTTGAAGCTGTTTTGTGCTACTGGAGTGGATTGCTGAGCCTTAAACCTGACCTAGCGTCAAGTGAGAAAATCACTCTCTTAGGTCTTGTATTGCTCTGGGTCTTGTGCTGGCTGTGTGGCAGCAGTGGCCTTTGCCAGCTCTGGACTCTCTGGAGTCAAGCACAGCTGCTCTGAGGATCATGCAGCCGCTCATGATCCAAGAGCCACAACAAAGCAGAGGTGAACACTGTGTAGCTGAGGCAGCGCCTTTGGAAGGTGCTTTCTTCAGCATCTTCCTAGTTTAACAGGCCACACGTCCTGAAGTAGGTGTCTCATGGTGGGTCCTGGGAGGTGAGGACGAGGGAAATTGTAGACCTCTCTTTTTTCCTATGCACTGCTTCTCGCAGTGAACTTCTGAGTTAGCCAGGAGCGTGTGATGTCTGTGCTTAGCCCTGCTGACCCGAATGTAACTCCTGGCACTTGGCAGGACCCTCTGCAAGATCAGATCCTGGGGCTTGGAAAGAGGGGGAAGGGAAAGCAGGATTACTCCTGAGATGAGCTCTGAGCATGCAGCTGTCCTAGCTGAGACACTTGCCAGCCTTCTAAAATAAACCCACTCAAGCCACTCTTTTCTGATCAAAGAATGAAGTGGCTTAAGCTGGATAAAGCCTGTGTTGGTGACAGACTTCACTGCTAGGGCCAGCTCGTGCATTTCCTTCATTTAGCAATGGCTTTTAAGTATTTTGATTTAATTCTTCGGGTTTTAAACATAAGCAGAAAATTCTTATGGTTAATCGTACATTTTTCTTTTAATTATGGAGTTTGGCAGCTTTAAAATAGAATCCCATCTCTGCAGTGTTTCCTGTAAAATGTTACATTAAAATGTATTGTTCTGCCTTGCATTCCCTCTTTCCTGCAGCTGAGTTTAACACAAGGTAGCTAAAGAGACCACAACAGAGAGCAGTTTGCTCATTACTTTTCAAGGAGAAATTGTTTTGAGTGACTGTGTAACCTCCAGAGCCCCAGAACACATCTGATTTCCCCTCACCTCTGCTGTGACTTGTCCCATGACATGGGACTATCGATAATATGTGTATCTTCTTACTGTACTGCTCAGTACATTCTCCTGTAGGTAGATATGGTTAGAAAGCACTTGAAGTTTCCTTACACATCTTCACTTCCCCAAGGGATCAATGTCTTGATGGATCACATTCAAACACATTCAACTTCTCACGGAGGGTGTGTGAAAGGACAACAGAATCACTTTCACTCTATCCATATCCATTTCCTACTGCACTCCCTGTTTTACAACTATTGGCATGCCCGGAGGGAACAGCGCTTCTCAAGGTCACAGGAGGTGGAAAATAGCCACTATCAAGGTACAGAAACTTTTGAATCAGTATAGCAAAGGCGTGACCTTGCTCTAACTCCAAGGAGAAGTTAGTGGGATTTGGTGGTGGTGGCAGTGTGTGTGTGTGTGTACAGAGAGGTTCTGATGGGTTGGGGATTTTTTAGCCTTGGCAAATAAGGTGAAGTGCTTCTTTTTAAAAAAGTGATAGTAATCTTTGCATTTTCAGGGTAAGAATAATTTTCTGAGTTTCTTGACTTTGCATTACAGGAACAAAGGAGAATAGGATTCCAGCGTTACAGCATTTCACCCTCCCTTTACGTGTACCTTAGAAAAATGCAGTGCAGTTTGCACACTGTACACTTGCTGTTTCAACTAAGTAGAGTTGTTTCATGGGTATTAAAAAGGAGATTCTGACAGACCATAGCCTGGGAGTGTCCAGCAGTTAATATTCACTTGAAGATGAGTTTTTACTGTGACTATTGTGGGGTGGGAATCTTCCTGAGTCTTTCATATCCAAGATAAAAGCCTGAACCATTTAGTTTCAGAGAAAGAAAGGAAGAAGTACGTTGCTTCCTCCCAGCCTGGAGATAGAATATCAAGTCCCCATGAACCTATCCTAGCTAAATCTCTACCAAATCAAAATGATGTATTTTGGAACTGCTAAAAGGAATGTTTGTCAATGTTTATGCAATTCACTTCAATTATGTGTGTTTGAGAGTGAATACAGGCTAGGCAAGTGCATGCAGCATCCCGCGAGACATCCAGTTACCGCTGGAACTTTTTATGAAAGATTAAAAAAAAAAAAAAATTTAAACATTATTTGTGGAATTTTCTGAGAGGAAATTTCATTGTTGTCAGCAAAATATTCATCCTTCTTTGGGGAAAGCAAGTGAAGTATTTTTTTTCCTCTTGGACTTCTTGAGTTTGTGGTTTTTAGAACCAAATTGTGTTTTGGGTCCCATTGACGTGTAATCTGTTTCTACCCTGACTGCCATGTTGTCTTAAGGGAGTTAAGACAACAGTTTTCTAGTGCTCCATGTACCAGGGCACCAAACTTCATCATCATTAAGCCAACCTTAATCTTCCTCAATCTCTAGCTGAACTAGTGCTTGTATCACAGGAACCCACTGCCTGTCAGCTGAGTAAGGGGGATCTTTAACTCAAGTGTAGTGTCCATGTGCCAGAAAGGCGATATTGAACAGGGAACAGCTGATTTTGCTCTGCAAAGACCCGCAGATTTCATAGCCTCGTAAAAGCAGGAACCAGATGTATATTTTAATGAAATTTAATGAATTCAGTATTGGGCTGCCAGCAAGAGAGGGAAGCAGAGATGATAGGAACTGAAGTGAGGTATTTATTCATTTCTTTGCAGAATTTATTGGGTCAAAACCAAGAAATATTTAAACCTGAGCTTTTCAAAGGGATGTCAGTTCCCAGCTCCCACTGATAGTCAGGAGCTGTGGGGTATATTCTCGCTTGATTTTTCTGGAACTTGCAAATGTCCTCAATGGATTATTATTTTTTTTTTTTTTGCCTACTCTTTTTCTTTTTTGTCCTTGAAGTGCTGTGAAATGTGTGTGGTGCTCATACGTGATGGGTAAATCTTTCTTCCCTGAGAAAGGTGGTTTAGATAATGTATAGCATCATGCATAAAACTCTTAAAGTGCCAGTCCTAGAGCATCTCAGATGATTCCTTGACTTCAGCAGCTTGACAGATAGGGATATTTGTTTTCCTCATTTTACAAATTGGAAAACCAAGAGGTAGAACAAACTATATGTAAACACACAACTAGTTCAGAAAGATACTCTGAATTTCCCAATAGATTTATTTTTCCATGTGTTCTCTTAGCATTGGCTCAGATTTATTTTATAGCAGTGATAGCATTCCCCTTAGCGCATGACTTGGATGGTGGTAGGTTCCATACAGATTAATAAAGAAGTGGTGTTTCTGCAAAGGGCTTATAGCCTGAAAATATCACTGCATACTGTATGTGAGGAGAGCTGCCTAAAATCAGCCTGCCTCTTCTTGTGTGGAAGGTGACATTTCAACACATACAGTTTTGCCCAACTTACACTTTTTTTTTTCCACTTTGCAAGTGATATTTTGTAAATATTTGTCAATTTGCCAATGTTTTTGCCTCTTACAGCCTTGAACAAAGCTTGTTACTGTTAGTGAGCATAGCTGCCTTTCTTGGCGTTTTTCCATTTCATTCTTAGGATTCCGTATGTTTTTAACATACTAAAAATAAATTCTTATTGCTGTTAATTCTGCTGACCCTTATATCCTTTTACCTCTCTTATCAGTTTTCTACAATTCTTAGTTTCTAATTTTTATCTGTAGCTTTCAGTTCTCTTCCTCTTTCCACCCCTATTTGTTATCTATTTTATTTATACATAGTTAGCATTGATAAATAACTGCTTTTCCTTCTCCCTCCATTTTACCCACTGGCTCCTTCTTTCCTAATTCTGTCCTTCTGAGCTAATTAGTAATGCTCTCAGTATCAATCACAAGTTTCTGTTTACATTCTTTGTACTCCTGTAAGTGACAAGGTTAGCTGAGCCAATAGCTGTGCAAAAGCAAGGCAGATCCAGGGCAAGTGAAGGGCCAGGACAGAAAGAAACTTAAAGATGTCCTTTGCATTTCACTTGACTCTTACTCCGAACGCCCTAGGATGGCGACTGACAAATTTCCACTTGTCCTTAAGATGACTGAGGTAGATATAAATAAACCACAACATGTGACCTAGCAAGGAGTGTGAAGGGTTGAAATCCCATCCCAAATAATCAATCCCACTGTAATTTCCTAAGTAAGATTGGAGAAGGGATAAGAGTCAGCTGTAGTGAGCTGCAGTGATTAGCCTCATTTATCCTAAATTGCCAAGGAATGGTGAGGTTGTGTAAGTGACCAGCTGAGCAAAAGCATTGGAGGGGGGGGATGGAATGAAGGTCTGGGTTTATTTCTAGGTAAGAGAAAGCAGTTGACCATGAACTACACAGCTCTAGAGTTTCTGTGCAAATTGCTGCTAGTTCATTGCTTGCTCGGTGCAGAAATTTTGTGAATGGAAGGGGGCACTGGGTTTCTAGGGTTTGTGCCATATTCTTGCAATAGCCATTGTTTTTTGTTCTCAAATGGAGACCAGCATATTTCTATGTTGAGTTCTTGCAAGCAGAATGAAAGGCACTCTTAGGTTAGACAGAAACTAAGAGAAGCAGGGTAACTCCAGTCTCATCTCTAGGATGCTGCTGGCTCACCTTGTGGAAAAGCAACGTATGCTTTGGCTTGAGAAACAGGCTCATGTTAGGGGACCTGGCAGCAGACTAGCAGGTGTGTTGCTCGCTGCAAATGAGTTCCCCTGGCAGTGCTATGTGGGGATGTGTGCCCACTGCTGATCAGGACTTTGCCTGGCTCGAGCTCATTCTATTAGGCTTTGCTTTCCTGAGCACTTAAAATCAATATAAATTAATAAAAAGAAACCCAACAGCCCATAAACAACATTAGCTATGGAGCTGGTAAAATGCAAGCAGTCAAACTATATTTAATCCACTTTCTCACATTAATGCTGTGCAAGGGTGCATATTTAAAATGCTGCTCTTAGATTGGTAACAGATGTTGCTCAAAGGAAGCAGTAAATGATCCTTATGGAGAGTTATTTTGGAGGAGGCTTCTTTGGGGCCATCTGAAGAAGTCAAGTGGTATGTGTGTACCAACCCCTCAGTGCAGAGCGACTCTGAACTGTGTGCACAGTCAGGCTGATCCTGCAACCAAGAGTTCTTCTTTGGTGAGACACAGCAGGACCCGTTGCCGGGAGCTGGGCAGCTGAGCCACGAGGTGCTCAGCCCAGCGGTGCGTGGGCACCTGGCTGTTTGGGCCACCTTTCAAGATGTCAGAAAATGGACTGAATTTCATTATTGCTCTGAGATCTATTTGTTCCCAACTCAGCCCCTCTCTGGCTTCAAGCTAGCATCTTTGTAGTTCTCTGAAGTTCACCGGAGGTGTCCACGTTTCTGATGAAATAAATGTTTGATGCTAAATGATATGTCCTTTGGGAAGTGTATCCTCTGGTAGGGTTCATTTCAGTACAGTCCCTACTTCCAGTGTTACAACTTCTTCCTTGCTTTGTATGTCAGACTTGTCTGGTCTGACATAACTGTCCAGTTTTAATTATTTCATGAGTTCTGGCATAATCTATCACAGTGCTAAAGTATCTCCTTTCTACTTCGTTTCTGTAGACACATGGAATAATTCCCTCTCCAGTAATAAGGCTCATCCCAGTCACTCGAGTTCTGAGTTTCTGAAAGCACAGGTCTCTATGCCTCAGTTCAAGCACCCAAAAAGTAAGTAAAACCACGTGCTTTCTTTGTGACACACAAAAAAAGGGCTATATTTTGGTGTAGCCACAAAGTGGAGCATCTGCCCTGCAACCTCCATGTCACAGGGCTGGAGATGCTAAGGGGAAAGGGGAAGGAAGGATATGGTTATACTTCATACAACTCTGTGGAGAGCTTTCACGAGCACTAAACTTTGATGCAGGATGCTCACAACCTTGCTACTGTGTCCTACTTCAGCACTAGTATCTCAAAGGAACCTGAAACCAGCATCTTGACTGCTTAGGACCTCTGTGCACAGAACAGCTGTGTAGAGAACACCTATTAGGACAGCAGGGTTGAGGCTTTCTTTTGGTTGCAGAGACCAGACTTTCTCCTCAACAGCCTATGTTTCAGAAACAGATCCTTCTTTCTGCCTCAAGTAGACAGACACATGCCTATTTAGACCTCTCTTTCTCCAATACGTGTGTCTATGGGTAATATATATATATCTATATACTCTAACCGCCCACTCCTCTTCCTATTGTAATGCTTTTTAAACATTTGTGATTATGCAGCATCTTGTAAAGAATTAAGAAGTTCATAATTATTTATAAAGTTAATACTTATAATGAAATGGTTGCACTTTGATGTCTGTATATGTTTTCTAAGCTAGGATGACCTATATTGTAGAGGTATTATGTATACTAGGTGATGCAGGGATTGGCTTGGGAATTACCCATGTTTAATGAACACTAAAATTAGAATTTGACTGAAATCCACATAAATGGCTCGACAGCAAGTTCGACTGCCCCTGGGGAGCTGTGGGCAGCTCAAATTTACCCACAGGCATTTTTGAAAATGTTTTTTTTGAATCAGCATAGTGTGCTTTTTGGAGCAGAGAGTGAAGCTTGCACTTTAAACTCCCTTCTCTTCACCTTGTCCCCCATTTTGGTGTTGAAAAGCCGTCCACAGAGAATAGAGCATGAAGTATGTTTCAGGTATAATATATGCTACACTGGTGCTTTTTTGCAGTACTTGCCATGTTAAGTCTTCTGCTTTCCTACTTGGTGGCCTCGTTGCTTGGATTCTTGCTATTTTGAATTTCCAAATATTTGGTCTCTTCTGTTAGGTACGTGTACTTTTGATAGTGCAAAACCTGGTCTAGCTGTTTTACATCTTACTGTCCACCACACTGCATCACTAAAACCATGCAACCACAGTGAATCCTAGCTTTCAGAGATGAGAGTGTTTTTTATTTTCACGTTAGAGGCTTGTTCTTGAACTCTGGGGAAAGATAAATCTGCCTGCCGTGCCTTTCCCTTACCACAGGAAAGGACTCAGTTATCCTTTAGGAGGCCTGCTTATATCAGAACTGTTAGATCTCAGTCACTGCAGGATAAAAAGATTCCAGAAAGAGTAATATACAGTACTTCCCCCTTTGCACAGGCCTGGGAGAAAAGGCAAGTCTTGCTCTCCTTGCATTGACCCAAAATTGGAGAAGAAAAACCTTATTCCTATTTGTGAAGGATGAGCAGAAGCAGGCAGTCCTTTGCTCCTTTTGCTTTGTCCCAGCAGCTAGCTGGTGACACCAAGCTGTGCCACAGCCATGTCTTTGGGGTGTCTGTGTTGTAAGTGACAGGACAACAGAGCCTTTGGCTTTTGCTGCAGAGCCAAGCAGAAGTGGTCAGAGCTCATGACCTGTTTAATTCACAGTCCAGTTGTGCAAGTGGAAAAATATTGTAATTATAATTGTCGCCCACAGTCAGTGTGAGAATTCCTCATAAGATTCAAGGAGAAAATTGCTACTTTAAGAGGCCAGTGTTCTTCCAGAGAAAACCTTCAGGAAAATAAATATCTCGAATCACAAGAGGAATACATCATTTTATTGGTGGGTTCTTCTGTAGGACTTTGGTTGTCTTAAGAAGCATATATCTCGTTTTAGGATGTACCTTTAAGGAAGCTCTAGGTAAAGTGGAAAATGAGAACACTGGTTTTGAGCTGTTTTATTGGGGTTTGTGACATGACACGGCTGTAAAGAAGTCAGTCTACCAGTGCCTTGTTAATTGGCGTACTCTGGGTTTGGTTTTTTGCAACCCTAGCCTTTTAAAACTTAAGTCTACATTGTTGCTTTTATCTTTCTTTCTCTCTCTCTCTCTCTCTCTTCCCCCCAGTTTTGTCTTGTCTCATAGCTGTAGGATGTTGGCTTGGCTGGAAACAGACAAGCCTTTTTATTTCTTTTGACTGCTTCTGCAAAGCTTGATGGGGAATTTACATAATCAATGAGGTAACCCTGTCACCCCAAACATGGAGTCTTTAAAGAGAATAGTTTTATGCAAATTAGATATTGATGGTGTAATGATTAATTGGCCCCAAGCCTTTGTTAATATGCAATTGTTGTAGTGTAACATGCATTTGTAATTATTTTGGTTTGGTTGTTCAAACAAGTGGTGGGCACTTAATTGCTTACAGCAATTGAAGAGACAGGATATCAGAGAAAAACAAAGGGCTGGTTAACATGGTATCTGATATAATGTTAGATTTCCTTTGTGTATATTGTGTTACAGTGGTCAGATTCTTAGGTGATAAAAATCAGTGCAGTTCTCTTGAAGGATATAGAACTATTCTGACTTCCAGCAGCTGAAGATGTGATTTGAAATGTTCCTGAAGTCAGATTTCAGCACTGTATTTGGTGTTGGTCATCTGGGAGTTAGCATGGTGAGCTGTGTTGTTTATTGCTATTGGTTATTATTATTAAAAAGAAACCACTTTGGTTCCAAAGGTTGTGGTGAGTTAAAAGTATGTATTAGTGAGAAGCTGCTTGGAACACTGTTTCAAGCAAACAAATAAGTATCTCAGCTACTTTACATTCTCCAAGGTGCTTATCTGCTCTGTGCGGCTTTCCAGCTAGTTTGATATCTGTTTTCGATTCCTTTTTGCCTCTAAATCTGCGTTTAGCAGACAGGGAAAAAAGCCTGTGTATTTGGAGTTGAAGAATCCTGTGTCTCTAGAAATGTACTTTAGCTATTGACTCTAACAGTTTTCTGTAGCATATGAATTTACTACATTTCCACTTAGAGAGTAGTTTGAAGTTGTGAGGTTTGTCTCCTAGGACAAAGATAATTTGGAGGAGATAGCAGAGGGATCCACCTAGGAACAGTGGTTTAAAAGAGTATCTTCTAGAAATTAACTCTATTAATAATTAAATATATAAATGAGCTTTGTGTGTAATAATGTAATAACAATTCTATTCTATATTGTACCTACATAGCAACAGGTAATGAGAATAGAGGCTAAAATATGGAATAAAGACTGGAAGTGAGTAGAGTGTAACATCTTTTTTGGCAGACAGACAGCAAGATGTTATCAGAATTATTTAGAAAGGATACATTTTTTTTGTCCTTTGTTCCAGCAAATGTGACACTGGAAGTGGGAGGACTGTATATGTGCTATGGGTAGGACTTGGCTTAGCAATGATATGCCTTTAGGAGGCTGAAGGTTCAGTCTTTTGGGTTCTTCATTCCTGCTTTGGTTTATTGTTTCCCTGGAGCCCTGTCCCAAATTCCTATGATATATAGTTTGCTCTTGGTCGCTCAAGTGGTACAAAATCCAAGGAGAACCTGTAGCCCTTTTACATCTCATTTAATAGGGCATATTACCATATGTGTGCAGTGTCCTGAAGTTGGTGCTGGAATCTTAAATAAAATCTGTTCTTAAAATATTTTTTTGCGTGGTCAAAATGAATATATCCATTTTTCACCAAATTATTATTACAGAGTTGCTGGTGAGATCTAGATTTTTTAAAATTAATAGTATTATTACTAGGAGAAGGGTATTTAGAACTTTACTTTTAATCACTTATGAATTCTCTTACATTATTTTTGTTTAGAACGATTTATGATAGTAGGAATTAATTATACAGATTCACACATTTTTGTTTAATGCCCTGTGACCTAATGGTCAAATATAAAATGTGTCCTTTCTTCTTTTGTATAACATCTGCTCTGCTTTCCAAGTATGAAAATACTGTTTAATCTCATAACAAATTCACAGTCTTTTTTTTAATGTAGACCTAATAGGCAGGACAACAAAAGAACGCTCATATCATCTATATAAAGAGTTCAAGCACACGCCTTTGATCTCTTCATTCACTGAGAGGCATTGGTGGCAAATGGTTTTAATTTGAATGTGCTAAGAACTGATGAAGCTTAATCATTAACCTGTGCAGCAACATCCTCTGTACTACCCGTTTGAATCTCAGGGAAGTAGGCAGTTTTTCTTATATTTGGATAACATCAGCTACAAATGCTATACCAAAACTTTTAATTCCTCTCAGTAGAAGAGAAATGAAGTAGGTAAGGAAGAAACGATGCCTTGAGTTACTAGGAAGGTTGAGTCAAAGATGAACTAAAAGGACAGGCTAGATTTTGACCTGTAGATCCTGAGCTGGCCATATCTTCACCGTAGAGACAGTAGTACCAAGGGGGCAAAAATAGTCATAGATTTTTAAGAGGGAACTTCACAGGCTTCTCTTGAATTCATCATGGATCATCATTGGCTGACAGCTAAATTCTCAGCCAGAGGGTAATTGTTCAGTACATCCTTTGTAATCTTTTTCTATATCAACCAGTGATAAGAAACAAAGAAGCCTCCTCTTCTCTAATAGTTAACAATAATATCTAGTAGTTGAGAGGCAGCTCAACCAACAACCAGAGGAAGTGTGCAACATTGGCCAGTGTCACAAAAGGAGTTAACTGTTAAAAAAAAATAAAATTGAAACCAGACTTGAAGCTAACAAAAATCCCAGCATCTCTCAGCTCAGATATCGTGTTAGAAAGCAAAGAAGCAAAAAGAGGAATCATTTCACAAATGTTGGAAATTACCCCAATCTGTTGCAAGTATGCTCAGGGGGCAAGGATGTTCAGGAAGAAATAAAGTCACAAACTGGCACTCATGCTATTGCATTCACCAGTTTAAATAAGATCTGGTAATAAAAAATGTATGTCTTAATAACTTAGAAAACAGGTGATGCCTCTTCAGCAAAAGAATAAAAAATCTTTCCTATTTTTATGTGCAAAGGTGAAATCTGGAGATCCAGCAGCAGAACAGCTAATTCCAGACACCTACAATAGCAAGCATCTCAGGAAATGATTAAATATTGAGCGAAGTGCACAAGTGCTAAGGGAGGTTTCCATGGCAAAACCAGACCTTCAGGTAGCATTTCATCGCATGATGTTGTCTCTCCTGTGCTGCTCGGTGCAGAGAGGCCATAGAGGTCATCCCTAGGCTCCAAGCAAGGGATCTCCTTGTCTGAGGAGATATCCCTGTGTGTAAAATTATGTTGGAGAGCAGACACAGCTGTTGGTCACAGCTCCAGTTGTTTCTGAGGCTAAAGCCTGTTAAGAACACCAAATTTTAATGAAGCATTTTTAGACTAAAGGCAATGCATATCCATAAAGTGCATCCTAGAAGGGATGTAGTGAACATGTCTGTCTCGGGCCATAATCTATAAAGAATCCACAGTCCTATCTTAGAAATGCCACTGTACATCTGAAAAAACGTTATTGTAGAGAATCAAGTCCCTCAGTTTACACTGGCCTGGAAAACCTAAATCAAAGTCTTTATTGTCTCTAACATTGCACATATATTTAAAATATAATATAGAATTTTAAACTGTTTATTATTTATCACTAAGCATGTTTGTAGGATAAATAAAAAATTAGCATGATAAAGCAGGCGAGCAATTCAGAGCTGTTCTGGTCTCCTGGGTAAATTTGAATTTAAGCAGGTATTGTTACGCATTTACAGAAACATACATTGAGAGAAGAACTAACTTTAAGTATTGTACCAATGCCCCAGAACAGTTATAAAAATTTAAGCTTCATAAACTGTTTAACTTGTATTTTCTTAATATTCTTGTAGTTTAAAGAAGCTGAAATGTTTTATTGTTACCGTTCTTTAAAATCAAGTTATCTTCAACTTCTCCACCAAAATTCAAGCAGATGCTTATGAGCAAGTTACAGAACAAGCCCCAAAAGAATGTTTCTTAGTGGAAACGTGGACACAATATTTACTATGGTGATACAGTACACTCAACTCCAATGCCACATTTGTCATTAAAATGACAGCACCTCATCTACCTGGAATATAAGATGTGAGGATGCCAACTCTATCATCAATCTTTGGTTGTATTTCATCAGAATAAGGCTATTGTCTGTGCTTAAGATAGTCTAGGGGACTACAATAATTATTAAAACAAACCCTCATATATTGCTTCCTGCTAAAAGGGTAGTGACAGGTTTTCATGTAAAATCAATCTCAAGATTAAACCAAAAAAATCATTTAATAAAAGAAGGATGATTTAAGTAACTAGTTATGTGAAGGTGGTACAGAAAAATTATCCTTTCTGTTCACACTCTTAAGTAGCTCTATAGGAAATATGTGCCATGTGTGGTCAAATTGTTTAAAATGCCAGCCTGTCATCTCCCTGAGGCAAGCTGTTTGTGTCTTTGTTTTTGTCACTGTAGCTATTAAAAAACTTAGCCTGGAGAGCTAACGAAGATGAGATTATTGTGAAGTTAATTGTGGAAAAGACCCACAATGGTAATGAAAGGGACAGAACTGGGAATGGGAAGCAAATTTTAACTGCGTTGTTTTTTTCTTTTATTTTCAAAATCACAAAACTAAAGTTGCCAGTTGCATACTTGCTTTCATCACATCCTGCTGGCCAGAAATTCTGCAGCACGGAGTCAGGAATGCTGTGAGTGCTGAGCACTTTGTGGCTGCCTTAAAGACGGCGATCCGGCTGCTCTGCGTAGAGTATGGCAAAGCAGTGGCAGCAGGCACGACCTCTGAAATGCTGGGATCTGTGTCTGCTGCTTGGGGCAGTAGGCAATGTTTGGAGCCCTTTTTGTTAGTACATTATAATTTCCCTGCTAGGTAGAAATCCAGAATAACTGATTTCATCCATGTTCCAAAGAGAAATGGGAGGAACAGCAGTTCAGGTGATGGATATGGGAGCATTGGCATGTGCAGAGTTATTTAGCTTTTTCCATCAGAGACATTCTTCTTGGGGCTGCCTTTCAGAAACACAACAGTTTGAAAAGCATGTGTTCTGTGCTAAGATTTGCTGTACCCCTGTGCATTCTCATACAACAGAGAAAGCTGTGACCCTGTTAGAAAGTTACCTGCTGGGCCAAATCCAAAGGTGACATCTACGGTATTTCAAATTATATGTTGGTAGGAGTGTCTAAGGGACTCTAAATCAATGGAAGTTAAAGCACCTATAAACAGAGACCTATTTTGCCACAAACTTCTACCCTCTTATTAGCTGCTTTTTGTAATTCCTCTCTACCAGTTTCCCACTGCATAACATGTGGAGTTTGAGAGTCCTTCTGGCTTAAGCTGTCTCTGAAGCCGGTGATTTACCCAGCCGTACACCTCACCTTCAGGAGCATCCCTAGGAACTGGTGTCAGTCCATGTCCTTCACCACTCCCCAAAGGGCTCGAGGAGTATTTGCTTTGCAGGGAGCTTCCAGGGCAGGAGTACCCACTTGTCAAACTGCAATGTGGACTCTGCTGGTGATACAGAAGGTGGACATATCAATGTAGAGTCTGAAATAATTTGCTCTTGCTGGGGAGAAAAAATGTAACTGGATCCATTATGGCGAACACAGAGTAGGAGACTAAGCATTTAGTTTTTGATGGATGACTTTGTAGATGTGATGAATGTTAGAGTGGTTGCGGCAATAATGATTCTATGTTGTCCAAGAGGTTTCATTAATTTAATTAGATTTGTACTGGAGTTTGAGATGACTTGCCTCTACACAACATCTGAAGCAGCCAACAGGCACTGGAGGTGTAAAAGAGAGAGGAGGCTGTGGGGGGGTCTGTCTTTTTTTTACTTCATAGACAATAAATTCTAGATCAAAGCAAAAGCAAGCAATGATATGTGTAATTTTTTAACAGAAACTCTATAAATATTCAGTGCTGCTGTTTGGCAACATTGAGAAATCACTGAAAAATGCAGTCATTGCTAAATGTGTTCATTTGAGAGGTTTGCTGTTACAAATGTGAATCTTCAAAGGCCGTGAAACTTAACAATAGCTTTTCAGTATTAGACAGAGAGTTAATTATAACATCTATCGCACAAGCAAGGTAACTAAAACAAATCCGGATACCTCTTTAGTTTTCTGCTTGTTGAGTGAACGCTGTCAGGAGGAATTTGCCTCAATGCATGCGCTTGGTGATGTTATCAAAGTGTCTGTCAGGGAGAGCACTTTATTACTGTTCAGAGGCCTGAGCGGGCGCGTTGGGATTGGCAGAGACAGTGACAGAGGTGACTACGGTAGGTCCTGACAGTTTGAATACAGAATTATATAGTGTGGTGACAAAGTGTTCAGTTTATTTAGACTGAGGAACACGATGTGCAGGAGACAAAGGAGAAGCAAAGAAAAGGTTAAGTTACTGAAATCTTAATTGAGCTCTGAGTGACTGTTTTTGAATAATTGGTTGTGTCAAAACGTAATGATTGCCGGCTTGGGAAGCTACAGCCTTTCACCCTTAGGTCACTGGCTCAAATCTGGACCGTGGTGGTTGTAATGACTGATGTTCAATACTGGCTAATGTGAAATGAATTGCTGATCTCTGCCCAGCTTCTACTGGCTGAGCATCTGCATCACCAACAGCGTGTGCTGGGAGTCTCGGCAAAGGCAACATCCAGAAGTAATCTCCTCCTTTTTATCTAAGATCCCTGCTGAGAATTGGTTGTCTGGTATATGAGACCTTGCACTATTGCTACAGTAGCTTTATTAACGCTGTGGAAAGATGAGAACTTTGCTTTTCAATGTTTCCTGCCTGGCGACTTTTGTGTGCATTCAGTGAAACCTTAGCAATCCTTCACTAGCTGTAAGGAGCCCTTCAGAGCACTAACAGGACTCCTGGCAACCAGGGCATCAGTATTAATCACTGAGGATTGTTCCCTAGGGTCTGGGCACAGACATTTCACTCCATATTTAAGAATATTTTTGAGTCTTCATCTTCTAGAGACAGGGAAATAAAAATAATAGCCATTGCACAGACAACGTTAACCCACACCATCACTCCCCTAGCTGTGTCATGAGCTGTTTTTTCTGCTGCTGGAGCTCATGTGAGATCTGTTGCTGGAATCTCCTGGAATACAGTGAGTATTTCTGGATGTACCTGTCTCTGTATATGCCTGGCCCTGAGCTGCTCCTGCCAAAACCATGCCATTCTGCAGGCAATGGGAGCTAGGAATAGGGATTTGCCATGATACCTCAGTAGATCAAAGCAATCCAGCAGTCACTGGGTTTTGCCATCTGAAGTGTATGTTCCTTGAAACAAGCAGCAGATGAAAAGTTTATTTGTACATCCTAGAATAAATTGTAGAAAGATACCTTTAGTCTGCCTGAGTATTTTCTAGGAATACAAGTTGGACTTTTAATGGTGCTAAAATGACTAGATTTTGTTGGTACCTTTGAAAAAAAGCCAAGTCTTCTGGACAGGCAGCCCAGACGAGAGAGACTCATAAACTTTTAAGTTGATGTCGATTGTTTCCAAAGAAACCAGCTCAGCTTTAGCAGCTTAAAGGCATTCCTGGCTTATATATCTGGGGAGAAATACCTTTCCTGCTGTAGTTTCATCATTGATTTCAAAAGCAAAAGAGATTTCTCCACTGTCTCAGCAGACCTGGAGAGGACTTTGAATCGGTATCAGTTTCATGAGTTCATGAAATCTTTTTTCTTATTACCTCAGTTATTTGGAGTGAGTCACTTTATACTCTTCAGTGAGAACCAAGGAGGGCCTAAGAATGCACATTCTCCTATTTTCTATTCCACTGTGTTACCCAAACAGCTGGATCTTCATGCAGACCCTCGTGGGAATGGCGAAGGTTATGAACCAAGCTGTTTGACCGGTTTGTGGGCTCTCTCCAGACACATCCCAGCTGAGAGCGCTGGCATTTGAATGAGTGAAGGTCTTGACATCTTAATTCTGGACTAGCAGGTATCACTCCCCATGCAAATATAATTTCTTAGAGCATGAGCAAGTAACATATGTCCAGCCCCCACACTGCAGAAGCCCAAGGGAATGGGCAACTGAAGTCTAAAAGCCAAACATATTTCCTGATTAATTGGGCCCTTGAGGCTTTTGGGTGACATTAAAGAATCTGCCAGTCACTTTTCCCCCTCTCACATCTTCTTTCAGATACTAAGTAATAAAATAATATAAAATCTGCCTTCAAGACCTCATTACGATGAGGCACTTCATTCCAGATGCTTTGTACCTTCTGTGAGACCTCATCCTGTGAGAGGCAGGGTACTTCTCTTGAATGCCTACTTCAACTACAGGAGGAATACAAGCTCAGCTACCCTTCTTCTAGCCAGGGGTATTGGCTTGTGCAGTGCCCACCATGTTCTGAAACTGATGGAATGAGGAGATAGCTTTTGGGATAAAAGGTTGGAATTAGAAAGGGAGCTATTTTCTAAAGACAGAAAATACCCACAGGCTTAAGAGGTTAGTGGGGTGTTGAAGTGTGATTCTAACTCTCTTTGGCTCACTTCAGGGCAAACAACCTTGAGATATAAGTGTCTTGACACTCAGAGGTCAGGAGGAGCACCAGAGCAGACATTTTATCTCCTCTGGATCTACAGTGCACAGCATGCATGCAAGGCAGAGTTCTGAGCGTCTTCCACTTTAGGTCAGTGTGTTTGTATTGGTGAGAAAGAAATGACCCCATCTCTGAGAAGGCAAACAACACCGTGTTTTTGTCTTTCTCATATAACAGATCATTTTCCCTGTGTGGTCTGGCTCAAGAGTGGTGACTGTCTAAGCAAAAATTACATGCTTTTGAAAAGTTCTATATTTTAATTTATTTTTAACCTAGTAAGGATGCCAGCATTATGTATGATGAATCTTGCCACCTCCAGGTGCATCTGAGAAGTGCTGCTGTGAATTTCCTAGAAGAAATTCTTTCTCTTTCATAACTTCCCTAAAGAAATTGCCTGTGTGGGTTCAGCTGACCATTAGGATTCAACCCTTGACTGCTTGGCCTTTCCCTACCCATGGTGAGACAGAAAATTCTAGCATGGTATCAGCAAGAACCATGTTTTTTTCTGTTGCCTTTGCTGTGGGATGCAACATGTTTTTACATGATGTATAAGAGGGACTTCCCTGATGAGGGATAACACCAACGTGCACCGATGAAGTGACAACCTCTTGGTATCCTTGTAAAATTCCATCCAGTTAAAGGGAACTGGAGAGGAGATATATGGCTATTAAAGTAAAACATAACTGCCTGTCAGAGGAAAGTAGTGACAACATGCACCGAAAGCTCTGCCATCTAATGCCTGTCAGCAGGAGCGGGTAGTTTTTAACATCATTCATATTCCTCAATGAGCGCTTGAATTGGCAGAGACAAGGATGGAGTTGACACGGGCAGGTTCTGTCAGCTCAAATCCAGAGGTGAAGTGTGTGCATCCAAAACACGGTCCTGACAGCTGCATCCAGGCACAGGCATGTTTAGGAAGTGAGGAGATGTGGGAGGGCAAGGGAGGTACCAGCAGAGCTTCACCTTCTCCCAATGAGGCAATGTCCGCTTTGAGTAGAAACAGAAAGGGGGCAGGGAGAGAGAAGGAACAACAAAAAACAATGCCTGTTATGTTTCATGTCAATGTTGCTGTCATTAGGTAGTCGGAAAGATTTCAAATGGATAAACTCCCCTTTGGGATGGCAGACCGCCTTGGCAGCCAATTTTAGGCCTTGATTTGATTGATAAACTCTTTGTGACAAGGAAGGATAAAAGAGGCCCCTAGTTTGGTACATATAAATAGGAAATTAGCTGGCAAAGTTGTCAAAGATAATTAACTCTCTGATTCTGTGTGTCTATTCAGGTTGACATACTGAAATTATTTAGAAATGCACATGTCAACGCTCTGACAGAATTTGGTGCTGATCAGATAAACAGTTTTTGAGATGCCTGATTGTAAAATGATGTAAGAGCTTAGCTGGTGGTTTTATCATTATGCATTCTCTTAGCAGCAGCAGGTATCAAACGGCAACACCATCCTTTAATGTGCTAGATTCAGAGATCAGCAGACAAAGTTAAGTGTGCTACTTCACAGCACTTAGCTCCCTTGTTTTGTTCCTTGCCCCTAGGTTTAAAAAAAAAATACTAATAATGTGCTAAATTCCTGGGTGTTCATCTGCTCCTCATCCTTTCCCCAGGCACAATTGGAAGAAAAAAGATAAGGGTCCATGAGATAAGAGGTCTGAAAGCCACGGGATTTTGTTACTTCTTCAGAAGAGATAAACTACTAACTGCTATAATCCCAAACTCAAAGATTGGCAAGGTTATGAAAGTGCAACAGGAAAAAAAATCAGTGACTCTGAACGTCTTTATAGTGGCTCCTATTAAAGCAATGACAGAGAACAACAAATATATTTAGCACTGCAAACTCAGCGTCTCACCCACTGTCCCATCTTCACATCTTGTCTGGAGTGGTTGGTGTAGCACTACAGTTACAATACATGTCTGGAGGGTACCTTCTGAATGAGATTTGGTTTCCAAGTCCCATCAATGTCCTTGGAAAAGTTAAACTCTGTGTATGTGTTGTACAGCAGATGTGGAGGCACTGTAGTCTTTCAGAGTAACTTGACTTTGATTCCTTCTTGGAGATTTACTCCATGTAAGTGTTTTTAAACATCCAAAGCCAACTGCTTTTTGACAGTGTGAAGGTCTAGGCATCGTAACATGTCTTGAACACTGTATCCATGGAACAGAACTGGCCTTGGCTTTCCTTAAAGCACTAGGAGCCTTGTGTAAGTTGTAGGCTGTAATGAATGGTGCCAGAAATCACCACCACCCCAATTCTGTGAATGAGTACTATGGCAGCATCTGGTCAACTCATGGTGCTGCTCTTGGCAAATTGGGATTTTTTGAGCCTCCAGAGCCTAAACTCAGTCTGGACACTGGCTGTCAAGTCTTGCAGCTTTCTGTTGCATCTCAAAAGCTGGCAATCAGTCCAGGTTTTTACCCTGGGATCTAACCCCTAGATAGACAACTTTGCTTGAATGCTTACCTTTCAAGAGTCCTGTCCAAGCTGTGACTGCTTGATTTGGGGGAAGAATGAGCAAGGAATTGGAAAAAAATGTGTTTACTTAGGGAATAAAGGAGGCAATGCTACAAACCACTAGAAAAATAACAGGCATCTTACATGCAGAGTCTGCCTTGTTTTGTCTATAGTGCAAATAGCTGCCCCTGTAACCTCCTTGAGCTACTGCTGGTCTCTCAAGCGCTGACCACTGTCTACCTCCTGACCTTTTTGTCCCTTTCCAAGTATGGCTTGTCAGGCAATCTGAGCATGTGAAATGTCTTTGCCACGCAGAGAGCAAGAGCTGGAACACTCAAATCAGGATTCTTATGCCTCTCTGCCAAACCTACCTTACTGTACACAAGCCCTGGCTTTGATCGTGCCATTGGCGAGGAACTCCAGGATATTCCAAAGGCCTACCCCAACACACCATGTACATAACCTCCCATGGGATTCACAAAGGGTAGGCACAGGGTCTCTGCAGTTCAATACTGATGAATGTGCTACTGTCATCCGTGTCAAAATGATAATGGCACATGCATTATTCTTCCTGAGAGCCCTGCAGCTCCTTTTTATCATATTTTGCACTCATTTGTACAATGAACAATGTCTTACCTCCCATCACTTACTTACACACCAAGAAGCTTTTTGTCTGTTTATAAATAGGGTCTCACTTGACATAACACAATTCATGAGATTGTTTCCTCATCCATAAGCATTTCTATAGTGCTCATTTCTGCATTTACATTCTGCAACTATCTTTTACATCTAGGCACCCCAGGGGCCAGGAATTGGGCTTTAGCAGTAAGATCTTATTTTTCCCTTTTTTGCTATTCACTTTAACAAGAGAGTTCAAGAATGATGAAGGTCTGTGGTGGTTAATAAGGGAATGGATGCAGGTACCTATTCTAAGTGCAGGGACAAGGAAGTGCTTTATAAAAAGATATCCTGGACACTGGTGTCTTTGCTTTATTATGTTCATCATGTCTAATTCACACCTCCCAGCACATGGCAGTGGGGGCTCTGTTCGTAATGAAACTGATATTCTCATGTATAATGCAGCACTATCTAACCTTCCATATAGATCATTGTTTTAGGATGGGTTATCTCAGAGCTGCATGCCCCTGTGTTGCGTGGTATCTGTCTTACAGTAGGTTTGTAACTTATCGCAGTAGAAACCAAAAGAATGAACTGGAAGGAAATGCACTTTTCTCTTGAGTGGTTCTTGTTAGAGCTTAGTTGAAATGTGGCATCTTACAGAGACTCAGTTTATACACAATTTGATGATGAAGGCTCTGCTGCAGGCAACCTGAAACATGAAATAGGGCTTTAATCATAACACTTCCACTTTCCTCCGCTGGGAGCTGTAGGTGTGCAGAGCCTTGGAATAGCAACTGGCTTTATTTTCATGCCCGATATGGATTTGTGTGGGCTTAGGTATGCAGATTTGAAAATGTCCACACATACCAGAGCTACCCAGGTGCCACAGGTCTCGCAGAAGGACCTGGGGCTTCTGGTGGATGACAAGCTGAGCATGAGTCACCTTTATGCCTCTGCAGCAAAGATGACCAACAGCATCCTGGGCTGCCTTAGGAGGACTTTGCCAGCAGGTTGACAGAGGTGATTCTTCCCCTCTGCGCAGCACTGGTGAGACACATCCAGGGTCTGTGTCCAGTCCTGAGCTCCCAGTACAAGAATGACATGGACATACTGGAGCCCAATGGAGGCCTGCAGAGATGATTAAGGGACAGGGCAATCTGGCATAAGGGGAGAGGCAAAGAGAGCTGAGGTTGTTCAGCCTGGAGAAGAGAGGGCTTAAGGGATACCTTACCAGTTTGCATCAATATCTGATGGTGGAGGGTAAAGGAGACAGAGCCTGCCTCTTCTTAGTGCTGCAGAAGTTGAAATACAGGAAATTCTGTTTAAATATAAGATTCATTCCCCCTCCCCTACCCCCTGCCAATATGAGGATCCAGACACTGGAGCAGGTTACTCGAGGAGTGTGTGGAGTCTCTGTTCTTGGAGATACTCAGAACCTCACTGGACATGCTCCAGAGCAACCTGCTGTAATTGACCTTGCTTGAACAGAGATTGGGCTAGACTGTCTCCAAAGGTCCCTTCCAACAGCATGATCCTGTGATCCTGTGAGTTATTTCCCATACAATTCCAAATACAACTCATAGCTTTTCCACAAAAGACAGGCATTCTTCTAAGGAGAAGTGTATAGGTTATTATGTCCTGGAGCAGAAGTAACTTCCTCATAACTTGTTGGCAGATGCTTGACACATCTGTTTGCTTTAGACTTCCACTGAAAAGACATTTCTGTTCCTGCATCACACGTGTCAAATTCGGCTTCTGGGGAAATGTACAGATGTTCACACACAGAGAAGAAAAAAAAAAACATGCCACAGGAGTATGTCATGGTCGTTGATACATTGTACAATGCATTAATGAGGAAAATATGTTTCCTTTAATTAAAATGTTTTGCCTAGGCTTAAGATATGTTTTGATTTCAACAGGCTTTATATGTGTGTGGTTAAATAAACACACTGGATGTGGGTGTGCACAGTGATGCTCACATGCTACTCTTTCCATCTTGCTGTAAGAATTAGCCCAGTGTTGATGATGTGGTTGTTGAGGGGATTTTTTTTTTTGTAGGAAACTGCATGTCAATACTTCTGTTGCCTTTCATCTGCTACTTCTTTGCGTGGTTTTGCTAAGGAAAATAGTTAAAGTACTTACAGAGCTGCCTGAGGCTTCCTAACAGTTAAAAGTGGCAAATATCTGAAAAACAGGGTAAGTGCGTGCTACACGTGCTGTGAGGGCTGGGAAGCAGTGGGGTATTCAGGGGGATAACAGGGTGAGAAAGAGGTCTCTTGCTCTTCTTCAATTCATTGTTATGTGGAACTTAAAACCAGTAGCTGTTCTGTTTGATTTCCATATGTTGGCCGTACTGATGGCTGATGTCCAGTTATGGGCTCCAGGGTCAGGATCCAAGTCTGAATCCACTCTTTGACACAACTTACAGCCATCAGCAAGAGCACTTCTCCCTGTCTGAAATATTATAGCTAAATCCCATTCCCACAAAAAGACAAATATTAAGGCATTTCAGGTATCACACTCTGCTGACTGTTGCCATATACATTTCCCTAAGAATTCTGACTCTCATTACACAGAAGGAACAAAAATCTCAGAGTTCAGGGTCCACATCTGCTCCACAGCTGCAACAAACATCACATTTATCATTGGCTCTTGTGATGCATGGTAAACTATGACAAATCTTATCTTCCAAGCTAATTTATGAAAGGTTTAAGGAATATCTCAGCTTGAGAAAAGGAATGTAGGAATGGAAAAAGGAAACAGCTATGGAAATTTTTCTACAGTAGAAGGAAAAAATGACCCTTAGTAGCAAAGAAAGAATAGAAAATAGATTTTCCAAACTTCTTTTAGAAAAGAGAATTACAAAATCAATGGATAAAAGGCAATTTGCTGGATCTACTGATGATTTGGATTTTAGTAATGCATTTGATGTGGTTTCCCATGACATTCCTGCTTGCAAAACAAGTTTACACATTGGTTTGGGTATAAACATTGTGTCATAAGGACTGCAGACTGGCTGAAGGATAATTAACAGCAGTGTATCATCTTTTGGGGAATTGTTTAGCAGGGGTTGGCACCTAGATGGGGCTTATGTTGATTCTTAGCTACTGGTAATGATCTGGAAGAAGGCTGTGTTAATAAAATCTTTAGTCACTTGGGAGGTTGAGGGGACAGTGAAGCTGCCCAGATATGTCCAGAGAGACCTATAGGGGATGGGCATATGAACTGAAAATAGCACAATGCTATCCAAGATGGAAAACAAGAAGCTAATACATGAGGAAAACCTCATTCTGAGGGAGAAAGCTAGAAGAACGTTTGGCTGACAGGGACCTGAGGTAATGGTGATTTTGTGGTGAAATGACATGGCAACCAGAAAATCTCAAATGGGATTGGGAATAGAGGCAGGAATTTTTGACCAGAATTATAAATTCTCTCAGGACAATGTGCTCCATTTTGGGCACCTCAAGCCTAGACTGGGTGGAAATTCAGAGAAAATCAGCAATTTGATGTGTACACGTGGGGATGTGTTTATATACACCTAAGTGATGGTGGCTCAGTCTCTGAGAACTGCTGAAACTGAGGGCAAGGATGTGAGTGGGTAGTGACTGTGTGTAGGAATGCAAAAGGCATAGACACCCTGCTGTTAGAAAAAAATTATATAGGGTTTTATTAAGGGATTTCCGAGAATAATACAAGTGAAACTATCAACTGGAAAACTGAAGCAGGATATTAGTGAAAACAACCTGAATCAATGAGATCATTTAGGCTGGAACATTTTTCCTTGGGTCTTTTGAATTCAGTTTGGGGAACAGTCAGCACAGCACTGTGAGGATGCAGTTCTGCCTTCGTACTGGAGGATGGGTGAGTTGAACTCATTTTTTGATTGTATGAGCTTCTCAAGACAGCAAGAGACTGTGCCTACTGGCTTTTCACTATTTGAAGTTTTCCACAGAGCAAATCCCATGTCAACCACAAGTGAAAAGTCAAAACTGTCTTCACCATTTGGCCTGAACAGGCAACCTGAGGCCTCAGTGAGTTACATGGTTATTGAAATTTCAGCATCTATGCTTTCAAATGTCTGTGCAATGAATGAGTAGTACCAAATACGCAGGGCCATGTGGCCCTTCTGCACACAGGTATGCACACTCAGAGGTCTACATGATTGCTGTGTGGAGAAACATAGGTCTGTGCAGACAAGGCTGAGGGGGTGTGGACAGATTAATGTGAATTTGTGCGGTTCGTTGGTTGTGCAGAGCTTGAAAAATCAAATCCCTTCAGTTCACTCTGCTAACTGGATTGCTTATGACAAAATCACAGCTTTTTTTCCAACCCTTTTTAATCTCCATTTTGAAAAAAATTGGAAATGACATAGTATAGTAAGACCAATTAACATTAACAATTGCAGTTTATTTGCTTCCACTGTTTTACAGCATGCGGTCTAGTAGAGCAACATGCATTGCTATTTTGGAGACATCAAAATAAATAAGTTAATAAATACATAACCCTGTGGGCTTACAGATTGAGTCAAAGAGCAAGAGATTATTCTTGGCACTGCACTCAGAAAAAATTGTTGCCTTTGAAAACACCAGACATTGACAGTTTTTCATCAGGACAAAATTAGGATGAGGTGGAATCTCTCCATTCGTATTGTGCCAATTCAGCAGATGTTTCAGACAATTCTGGAAGGTAACAAGAAATAGATAGAGACTAGAAACCAGAACCAACCCCAGATCCCTTGAGACAAAGGTTACTGCTTCTCCCCCTATCAACTCTCCTTTATATGTAGGGAGATAGGGTTATCTAAGCATTTACATTTGTATTTTAGTGCCATGTAGCACTTTTATATTGAAAAGATGCCAAAGCTCTTAACAAAAAGGATAGGTGGCATTATCTCAATTTTACAGGTAAGGAAACAGAAGCACACAAAGGTACTAAGACTTGCTGGCACAGAACACAGTAAGCCGCAGCAGAACCAAGCACCTGATAGATGATCCTATGTGTTTGCCTTTGGGCTGTGTCATCTGTCATCTTAATGGTGCAAATATTTTGAATTTAGGCACACTGGAAAAGCAAAGGACTTAGGGACAAAAAAACCAAAAACAAACCCCCAACAAGCAAACCAAAAAGAAAACACTCCTGAAATTTGCCAACTAAAATAAAAACATCTAATTAAAAAACTTCTAAGAAATAAATGTTGTGTTATTGTTCCTTGTGAGGGAAATGCTCTCAATTAGAACTTTATAAATGTTAAACTATGCCCACCCTCATCCCACAAATTAAAACCAGCTACACTTGAGAGAAGCTACTAAGAAGGGTTAGTCAGTAAAAATACCAGCGATTATTCTAACATCTCATGTTCTTTTACCAAAACGAAATCACATAAGCTTGGAGACTGACTGACTTCTATCATAAACATTAACGTGCTGTGCTTGGACCTCTTGAGATCTGTCAAAAACCAAAATGTTTTGTCTCCACATAGGTTTCTGCTAATGGATTTTCCATGCATCCCTTGTTCCAGTTTCTTTTACTGTGTGTGGGACTTAGAAACTCATTGCTGCTCTGGGCAGTATCAGTTCCCGCTACTACCTTGAAAACATCAAGAGGCTGATTGCACATTATTTTTTTATTATACACTGTGTATTTTTAGAGGAGAATGGGGCATTGTTTTCTACCATTTTAACTTAGTGTTCTGAGTGAAAAAGATACCAGGCTGGGGAAAGAGCAAGTTTATCTTTCACCCTATTATATGCTGTGCTGATGTGTTTAAGTGTGTTCCTAATAGTGAATTTTGTCCTTTATTGGCATATTCTATTTGAATTGTATTAACACTTTGATCCCCAGTCTTTGAAGAGTACTTCACTGCACAGGTTTCTGTGCAACCAGTAAGGGAGAGGTAAAAACACACACAAAAAAGGAAAAAAAGGCCAACACTGAAAGGGGAACTTCAAATCTTACTATAAGCATTGTCCTTGCAGGAGAGCTCATGAGCAGAGCAACCCCAACATCTCTTCTAGCAGCTCCTATGCATTTCAGCTGATCTGTTTTCAAATGCTGCCCTTCCCATTCTTAATTCACTTGTATTTAAGTAATGCTTGTATTTAAGAGCTGCAGAGATTAAGCAGAACACCTGCCTACCCACATCCCGTCTGTACAGCACAAGAAACTGCACGAGAAGGTAACACAGTCTTTGTGAAACACGGGCAACAAATTATCTTCCTTTGATAAAAGAAGGTCAGGTCTTATTGCTACATCCTTGTCTCCTTTTCAGCTCCACTAATTGTAGAGAAATTGCCCCTGATTTTCATCTGAGGGAGACAGCACTTTGCCAGCTTCAGCACCCTTCATTTGTGTTCTGTTAAAGTTTCAGAGAGAGTTAGGAATACATTTTTAATGATATTTTTATTATTTGTTTCATTTGAACTTAATATTTGCTTACCTCTTGCAAATAAAAAACATACACCAGGAATAAAAAGAAGAATCATTGAGATTTATTTAAAATTGTTGGCTGTTTTTACACAGTAACGTTCACCTAATGTTTTCCACTTTTTCTTTGCAGCCATGTGGACTAGAAATTCACCCAAACTTATGTTCTTGTGCAGTCTCTTGATTTAAGCAACACTTAAAAAAAAACCCTAGCTATTGCAAGACTCAATAAAATCACTAGAGGTTGCAAAATAGAGTGGTGGGAGTGGCCCACCCACTATAAATTTGCCTGCCTCCCTGAAGTCAGTAGAGCTAGGACACTTTGCACCAGCTGACACGTCTGTCCCAATATATTTTGACTTGCAATTGGTTTTTTTGATTTAAAGGAAGTGGTTAAAATGTGGCCATCTGGCTTACACTGAAACTGGAGAGGGAGAGTCTCTGGCTCTGTTTTCCTTACAAATAAGCCTTTGAAACTTATTAAAAATATTTAAAAAACAACACACAAATGAATAGAGTGAAATATTTTTAAAAAATGCAGAATGAGACCCTTTAAATGCTGCGTGATGAAATGCCTGTACATAACATAATCGTGTATTAGAGCAACATCTATCTTCTTTCTAGAAAGATGAAGACTCAGCCTAGGTGAGAGTTGTCCTTGAATCCAAGGCAGGGCGCTTGAGAGCAGTCCAGAAGCTTGGAGAGTGGAGCTTGTGGTCTGGGAGCCCTGGAGCAGATGAAGTATCTCATCTGCAACAGACCCAGTTTTCATTTCACACTGGTCACTGTGCAGAACATGTAGCCCTCATGCTAAGAACTTCCTTGCTGCAGTAAAAGCACGGTCTCCACAGTGGAGTGCTTCACAGGCCACTTATGATTAGATCAACCTCTCACTGCCTATGGCTGCTTTTAAATATACACAATAAACCCCAAACTTCACCTAAGCAATGAAATGCACTGACACAGGAAGCTGTTTTGGTTGAAGATTGAGGTGGAAGTGGTGTGAGTTGCCATAGTTACTGTGCTTGGTAAAGGCAGAAACCTTACTTCATCTTACTCGCAATCTTTCTTTCGTTTTGGTTTTGACTGTTTGGTACAGTTTTTATTACTCGATGTAGTTTCGTGATTACTGTTGCTTCCTCTGAATTTGTTTTTACCACTGTATTCTGCTTTAGAATATACAGCATATTTGCAGTATGCAGGGTGCTGTATGTTCTAGAAGAATTATACAGCCCTCTGTTCTAGTGTGAAGTCTTTGGTAGCTCATCTACCAAAAGTGGAGAATTAATACCAAGATAAGCCAGAGTTAGATAATGCTACACAATCAAATATCACAGGTATTTTCATAGTATATGAAGGCCGGATTTTGCCACTCTTACTCTTGTCTGGGTTTTCCTTTACTCTCTGAGAAACCTCATTACAAGAATTAAAGCTTCTACTGGCATGTGTGCTAATCTATGTAAACACGAATGCAAGAATCTGACCTTTAATACTACTGATATTTTCTTATATTTTTACTTATATATTTTATTCCATGAATGCAGCACTGGTTCCAGGAGAACTGTAGGATGCTGCTCACTACAAGTAAGGTCATTTGAATCTATTCCTAAATATTATTACTTTAGTGAAGTGCAAAATATTTCCAGTATTTTCTTGTCATCATTTTCAGCAGCTACGCACCTGGCTCCTGGTGTTCCAAGAGGAGAGGAAAGCTGCTCTACTTTTTTTTTTTCTTCCTATTTTTAATACTTTTTTGCAATAAATGAACAATGAGCTTCTCCTCAGACATCCAAGCACAGCACTGTGGCACCCTGCTCGCTGCTGCCTTGCTATGTGGAAAGAACAAAAGCCAATAAGCAGTGATGACAACCATGTAATCCAGTGTTGCGCAGCCCTCTATCTCGGGGAAAAAGCTGCGTTCCAGTGCGCTGTGGAACAGGTGAATATCTACTCCTGTCTGAGACTCAGCAGGAGGCAGAGATACTTCCAGGATGACTCTTTTACTCTGCTTTTTACCTGCAGTTACATTCAGGCCCTGCAGTATGCTGAGATGCTGAAGACTGTTAGTATCCAAATCGGAATAATAGTCCTTTTCCTGATACTATTCCTCAGTCAGAAGGGCAGGAGAAGCATCAAGATCCCTTTCTGGAGAGCATATGCAAGGCAGATGTGACCCATTGCTGCTCATTTTAGTGGGAACCTTGTTCTTTCTAGTTGCTTGTAGTAATTTACTCTGGGGCCAGAGCACAAGTCTGCCTAACACCCAATATTACCAGTCATGAAAAGCTCAGATGTAGGAAGAACAGAGGTAAAAGAGAATCAAGGGAATGGATGAGGGTCTAATGCAGGGACTTTATTGTTTAATTTGCATTAATTCTTCATGTATTACTTCCTAAAAAACTTAGACTCACAGGACAGTTGATACTTTAAATGTTGAGTTTATCAAGGGATGCTGTGGAGAGACGAAGCAGAGATCAGACACGCTCCCGTCCAACCCATGCTACCCAGAGGGATTTCAGAGTGTCCCGATGCAGTAGCCTTTTTGGCCAACCCAAAAGCACTTTTCCTCATTTAGATGAGAAGCCACATGACCCCTGAAAACAGCTTAGCTAAGTAGCGGTGTGGACACCTAGTCTTTGAAAGAGATGCTATTGAGTGTAATTATAGTTGCTAATACCTTGATCCATAGGAAAAATGGTCCTGCATAGTAACTGTGTTGTCAAAGCTGCTAAAGGGAGTAGTTAAGAGAAAGATACGCTGTGTTAGATGGGGGTTTGTAGGACTGTGTGGCTGTAAGATGCCAAACTTCTCTCTGTTCTCTGTGTTGCTGAATTGCTGTTAGGTCTAACAGTTCTTCTTTGTATCAACCTATAAATACAGCTGTGTCTACTAGATTTTGCCCAAGGGCTTGTACATCATAGTTTGCTAAATTTTAATCATGCTTATGTTTGCGTTTGAGTGGAGTTCACATGTCCCATAAAGCCCTTAATCCTCAGTTTGCCATCCCAGGCGAAATGCCCAGTCTCAGCCAAGGCCTTCCTAGCAAACTGCACTGACTCCATTGACTTCTCACCACGTTCTCTAATGCATTTATGGATCTGATAAGAGCTCTGCTACAGATCTGCACTCCTTAGGCCAGCAATATAAGCTGCTGTTGATACCCTTCATTTAGAAATACTATACAAGCATTCTGTCAAGCAAATGAAATTCATCCATCTCTCCTGACGATTTAAAAAAACAAAAAAAAAGTTCCTTTGTGTTAATGTGCAGGCACAGTGACAGCTGGAAAATATTTTAGCACAACTGCATGGAAACACTGAGTTTGTTCTAAGATGTTTGAAAAGCACGTTGTAATTATTGTTTGACTCCTTTGTATACAGTGATGCAAGATTACTCCCTTTTTAAAAAACAAATTAGCTGTGCAGTTTGCATCCAATTTGTGCATGCAATTACCATGATGACGTGTGCGGTGCACATGGCTGCACATAGATACTGTCAGAATTGTCTGTTTGGATACGTGAAGTGGAAAGGCCGTTGTCTTTTGCATGCATTGGTTTGGCTAGCTGATTTGCAAATCTGCCTCTCTTTGTGGCCTGCTTTCCAGAGCAAAGTACTTGTTTAAATTTAAATAACTGGCATCTTTCAGTCATTCCTTAAAATTGACAATTATAGACTGAGGTGCATTCATTTGACAAGGAAAGATCTTCTCCTAGAACAAATTATTCAGAGGAATTTAATCTGTTGTTTCCCCCCCCCACCCTCTTTGATGTATGGTAGTACAAAGGAATGCAGGACATGGCTCTTCAGAAAAGAAAGACTTCTGAAATATCCTATGGGCAGCATTATATTCGTGTGTAGTTCTATTCACAAAACACTTATTGAAACACTCACAGATGTGCTTGTTAAGATTTGCATGTGCTCAGTGCAGTACATTGAATCTCTGACCACAATGCATTTTGAAGTTAAAATATAGTCTCCTCATATGCAGTGCCCTGGTGAAAATACATGCAAAAATTATGGTGTACACAAGCACAGGATCTGACTCCAAAACCAGAGTAATTATATGAGTGCTATCACTTTTGAAGCTGTTAAAGAATCAAAACAAACTAGACAACAATATTTTATAGTTTCCATTCTGTTTTGCCTTTATTTTTATATTATACTTAACAGCTCCAGGCTGCAGCAGAAACTGAAACCCCTCAAAATAAGAAACATAATTAAGAAGAGAGAGCTTTCAGCTTGGTCACATCTGAAACACAGGTGTGAAGGGAATCTGTAGCTCAGAGAGAGACAGTAGCTTCACCAATATCATACACCAAGTCAGTGGCAAAGTCAACACTGGAAATTAGGTCTTCTGACTCTGTCTTTTGCTCTTACCATCAGGTCAATACAGTAATATATTTTTTCCATGTGTTATATATTTATTTCTATATTCCTCTTCCTCTTTTTCCAGGTTCTTGTAAAAACGTTGGAAATAATTGACTTTTTCCTGAATTCACTAGGAAGCCTTTTTACATCCACTTAAATACCAGCTCCTTTTATGCTAACATCCCTTGGCATACACAAGTCCTCTTTATCTTCATCTAAATCTCCAGAAGGAAATGCTGTTCATTTTTATTTCCTTAATTTATCTTTCTCTTAGGAGCTGACCAACTTCTTCTGATTTCCTTTATTCTTAGCCTGATTTGGATAGTTCTGAAGCTTCAGAGCTTGGAGGTATGGGCAGCATGATTAGAGCAAGCAGAATTGGAATTCCTCAGTAGAGGTAGTACTGCATGAGGCCCCATCACTGAATGTGGTGAAGAAACTACAAAACTGTAGAAATGCTTTATGTCTGCTGATGCTGCTTAAACAGCACTGGTAAAAATAGTGTGTCTATTGACACTGAGCAAAAATGGAAGGGTTTCTCTTGGATCCTTTGAGTCATATACCAAAATTTTCATGTGATCACCTCTAATACATCACATTCCTCAGAGGTGGGGATGTGAGAGGTCTGTGTCAGTGGCGGGAACTGTTCCTTAAAGGTCCCTCTGCTTTCCTGTGGGACCATGCCAATTTGTAAGTCTGTCTGGAACCCAAAGGGACTTGGCAATGCTGCTTTTATGGGCATCTTTGAAGAGTTTTGTCCCAAAGATACGGATTCCAAGTGCACAGAAACCCTCAATCTATCACAGCCTTGTTGGGTCACACGATGAAACCTGGAAGCTGTATTTCAACTACTTCATACAGTACAGCTACCACAGATCGTCCACTTATGAAATGTGTTGTTTAGGAAAGAGAAAAAGGAGCTCTGTGGTAATGCCATGTCTCAGAAATTACTATATGACTATTTTCTTGGTTGCTAAAACAAGGCATAAAGCCTCCGAAGAAAATATTTATTAAGCTACAGATGGCAAAGCTGAGCCTCTGATTTCCCTAAATCCTTAAGAGGATTGTGGTACAGCTTATAGGAGCATCTTAGTGGCTGGATGCTCATCTTCTTATTAGATATGTCATACATATATATACCCACAGTGACCTGAGCAGAGAAATTGTTTGCATTCCAGCTGTGCTAATTACTTATCTTAAATTAGAGTAACAGATAATTATTTTTTCTTTTCTTTTTTGTTTGTTTGTGGGATGCCATGCTTTCACGTACAAGGTGGCAAATGGCAAAGCTATTTTGTAGGTCTGATTTTAGACATGCTGTATTTATTTTCTTGATTTTAATTACAAAACTGAGGAAGCAGTAGTAAAAACATGAATGATCAGGATAGTCATATGTTTGTTTTGAACAAAGCATAGAAAAGCAGAGGATCATACCAGATAAGTACAAAAAAATAAAGATGTAATTATTTTTATTGATGTCTTTTTTTTTTTTTTCTGAGATACTGTTTTCCTTGCAGTCCTTTGTTGTTCCCTGCATCCTCTGAAATACCTGTCTTTTTTCCTCCTGCTTTTATTCATCTCTATTTCTTCATATTTTACAGTTGTAGAGACATGAGGACTGAGAACGTGACTGGAAAAGATTACAGTGATCTGTATCCAATCTTGGCAAAGACTGTATTCAAGTCCTATCTTGGTTGTCTTCATCATACTGTCTTACACACTGCTGAGATTCTCCTGGTTTTTGCTGGTGTTGATAACAGTGGCTTTTCGGTAAGATGTGCTCAGTCCACGCAGTTGACAGTACACCATGATTTTGTTGAGAGATCCCTCATTCAGACTGTGACTTTTCTAGAAAATCCAGATAAACTTTTCTAGTGAAAGATGTGGGGAGACAATGATAAATGTGATTTTTAAAGGAAAAGCCAGTGCAACAGATTTTCATGTTTGTCAATTTTGAGATGAATGAAAGAAAACATGGGGCAATGTGAGAAGGAGCAGGAGAGAAGGTGTGCAGCAGTGCTATGATGCCACCATATTGAGCAGCAAAAAATTATCCTCTTCTGCTGGACCACATATTTCTCAGGTTAATTCTCAGTGCAGAACTCTTGTTTGCCATACATACAATTATTACTGAGAGAGTTTTTGAGCTAAGTGCTGCCTGGAAAAGTGCTTGAAAGTTTGGCTATATAAACCATCTTTCCTTATTTAATTGCTGCAGCTTTAGGGAAATGAAATTTTGTATAATGCTTGACAAAATTAATTAGATTATAGGAAAGTAACACTTGAATTTACATTAATGTCATCTTCACATCAAAACAATAGATTCCAAAGTATTGGTAGCAGCCAGACCCAAGGAAGAGAGTCCCTTTATAAGTAATTATGCACTAGATTTTGACAAATTGCAGTTAATTTTTGAACGTCACCTTTTGCAATGGATTCTCAGATGAATTTTGTGATATTCACTGAAAATTATAAGCAGCACATTATAGTTGCTGTGCTCTTGTCTCTTCTGTATTCTGGAGAGATCAAAGAACCAAACCACTGCAGAGATTTAGCACAGTCTGGTTGTTCTGCTCCAGAAGAGACCTAGAGACACCTGCATGGATGCAGGGTGAATGATCAAGAAAACAAGATCTTGGGTTGTAACAGAGTGAATAAAATTGATAAAGTACATACAGCTAGAGAATTCAGCAGTGAGAATATTAATTTTTCAATTGCCATCATACTAAACCCAACAGTAACAATGTCTGTGAAATGTAATTATAAATAGCTGAAATAAGGTCAGCTGGTATAAAATATAAGAGTGTGGTGGTTTGGGCACACCGTGAAGTGAATAGGACCATGATTTTTCCACTCCATAATGGAGACATGCCTACCAAATTAATAATGACAACAAAGGAAACATTAGTTTATAGAATAATAACATTTCCTCCTTACCAACATACCAGACTTCCTAGTTCATGCCAAAACCAAGAATACAAAGGGCTTTTTTTTGGGTGTTGACTTTAAGAATACATTAAGTTTTTTAATTTCTGAAAAGCCACTGGAAAGTGAGTCTCGCTGCCCTGCCTCAGGTATCAGCTAAAATACATTTGGCTAAATAATTTTGTGGTTTCTAGTTAGCTCTGATTAAGCCATCAGGGATGAGTTGTTCCTTAACAGCATGATTGATTATGTCATGAGAAAATATACTATGGCAGACAGAGATCATCTGTGATACAAACCATGCAAATACTGCGCTGAATTGTGCTGCCAACATGGGCCATTTTGCCAGCTGAACGGGTGAGCTGGTAAAATTGTCATGGAATTTGAAGACTGACTTGTGTAAAGCTGGATTCTGATTGCAAGTGTTTTCTGTTGGTTGGTTTGTGCTGTTGAAAAACCTTTGAAGATTTATTGATGGTTGTAGTGTTCTGGAATTAGTGGAAGGATTCCTAGATCAGCTGCTTTGCAACTTGATTTAAATTTTTGTAGGCTAGTTTGGGGCAATTGTGTCCCAGAGCAGCTAGGTGAAACTGGAGTGCACACAGAACTAATTTTGTCCCTGGCAAAGGTGTCGTTACAGATTTGCTCAAGACTTTCCTCGCTAATTAAATGGGTGCCTTCCTTGACTTTGATCTTATGAGTCATTCATCTAGAAACTACTTATGTTCTGCAAGACATCCCTGAATAAGTCCCTCAAATTGTTTATATCTGTAAGATGATTTAATACTAAATTAATGATTTAGGGACTGATCTGATTCCCAGAAAAGCCAGTCAGAGACTTCTCACTGTCCCCATCTGACCAACTGGGTATAGTACCTAGTTACATTTAAATAGCGTTTACATTCTCACAAAAGAATTTATATTGCTTTCTAATATCTTGGATGCAGAGCTCTTTATAGATTACTACCCCATAAATCATTAATCCTTACTTTTCAAGTTATCTTTTATTAGGAACGGGAAAGAAAACAAAGCTAAAAGTACAGACCTAAACCCTTCATATTTTGAGAGGTTCCAGATTCAGGTACCTTGAACATAAACTTCATTCTGTGGCTTTGGACTCAGACTAAACAGAAAAGAAGCCCATTTTCAGGTTCCAATTTGAACATATGGTAAATTCTTATGAGATTAGTTGGCCTGATGGGTTTGTGACACTGAAAAAAAGGTCAAAATCAGAAAAGGTAATTTCCTTGTTCTCTACTGAAAAGAAGTAAAATTGTTTTGTAGCTGATATTTTAGGGAGATCTGTTTCTAGAGACAGCAGAGAAAAGCTAATTCAGCCAGAAAGTCTTCCTGTTTTCCAAGACAAATCTGTTATTCTGTTACTTTGCCATTGCCTTCAGCAGGTCAAGAACTAGTAGCCAAAGAGAACGGGAATTTCTAAGAAATTCTGTCCTTGACTTTAGACATTTAATGCATGGAAAATTCATTTTTTACTTGGGAAGTGCTGGTTTGTGCAATCACTGGTGGCACATGCCTGCCTCATGAGGGAATCTGAAAGGAAACTTGGGGAAATTTAGAGGAGCAGCCTGTGCTGTGATAAGCATATTTGCTCACTTTGGCTGTTCGTGTCACTGAGGCATCCAGTTCCACGGTGTGCAGTACCTGCCTTGCAGGGGTGGGTGCTGAGCTGTGATGATGAAAGCATGGCTTCTTGATGAACACGTACGACAGATAATAATTAGTGCAAAGGCATGTGGTAGAGCATCTAGCCCACACTGAGGACAGTATGGAGCCATACCACCCACGAGGGATCTCTGGGATGATAGCTTAATTGAAAGGAGTTGCTCAAGCATGTACCACACCTGGCAAGAGTTAGAAACTTCTGCTTCAGGTAATGTTTTAACAAGTTGTTTTATTTTTTCTGTTGTCACCTGGACCAGAAGATTATGGTGGCTGCTTATTGCATAGATAAACCTCAGGTTATGCACCAAACCTGTTTTTTTTTTTTTCTTTTTTTGCCTCCCTTTGTTTTATATTTTAAACTGATTGTTTTCATGTACTCAAGCCTCTTCTGTACTTCAGATCCCAAATCAAACAGTAAATGGGAGGATGCAGAAGAAAGCCACCATGAGTGCACAGGTGGAGTGTTCTACTTCATTCCAGAGAACAGGAATTGGATCTGGTTTTATCCCAGCTCCAATTTTTATAGAATGTATTTGTAGAAAAAATGAACGTTCAAAGTTAGACTCCTAAGTCTAAATTATACAGGCTGATTTATAACAAGTATCAGAAGCCCAGCACTTCCTTATCGATCATAATTTAAGGTTAAACAAAAAAGCAGCAGTTATATCAATAATATACAGTAAAGTAAAAAAGAAAAATGCCTACCCTGCCTAACAACTCCTTCTCCTTCGAAGATACCCCTGTCTGTTTCTTTCCTCCAGAGAAGAAAATTGCAGCATATGTGGAAGAATAACTTAATTTAAGCTATTTTGGACAAAGAGGGGAGAATCAATTCCTATGCCAAGGATCTTCAAATGACACTGAACTTCCTAGTCTTGACTATGGAATGGGCTAGAGCTTGAATGTTTTGGGTCATGTGCACTGTGACTCTCTGTGGTGATCCAAGAGCTTACAGATAGGCAAAAATTTACTCCACTGCATGCTGTAGGTGATGAGTTGCTGGTCTGGTATGGTCTGGCTCTACAAAGGGACCTGTGACTGAGAAGAGGGTTAATGCCTTTTGCACCACCTTCGGTTTCTGGGTGACTTCAGGATGGGACTCCTGACAGATCACTGCATGAAACATGGGTCATGATGGTCAACAGGGAAGAAGAGTATTTTACGTCATTATTGGTGGAGACAAGTGAATAAAAGCTGTGAGAAGCTGATTGTCCAAAAGAAACTGAGGATCTTATCAGATTCTGTAAATTGTGAAACTAAGTGACAACCAGCTTCCAATATCTGGAGCAGATCTTAATGCAAGCCCTCTCTGGTTGCTGTTCACAATCTGTGCCACTTCCAGACCTGATCTTACCCTGCCAGGTCAAAAAAATACACACTGTTGTCACCCTGACATCATCAGAATTGACTCTATCTCGCTCCTAATAGCCTTAGTGTGCATTTAATGAAAGGAAGCATAAATTTGGAACTTTGCAAAAGCCCCCTTTAGAGCACAGAAGAGTTTATAACAGTGTCAGATATATACAGGTGGCCTGCTAATGTGTGGCTATCAGAGAGTGAACATCTGTCTTAATACCACTCTAAGAAGAGATCATCAACCAAAACAATTAGCATAGCCTGTACCATGCCCATGCTGATGCACAGATTGAGAGAGGTCAAGGCAATGTTGCTGTGTTTTCTATAAGGGGAAAGACAAAAGAAATTTTAAAGCAAATATCCTATTGTAACTTATCTACTTTTAGTCCAAAATGAAATCACAGACTGGCTTCTTTATGAAAGCACACAGTAGAGTTTCATTTCAGTGACCTGGCAGTCTGCTGCCCAGCAAGCTGACTCAAAGGTAGGCTATATTCAGCCTAACCCCTTGAGCCCTAACCACTTTTGGGAAAGTTAAGCACTGCTGAAAGCTTCTGATGTTGAGTAGGGAGCCTAAAGCCATCCAATAAAAACCACTAAGCACAGAAACCGAGGGGCTCTGATTGCAGCCCCTTGTGTGAAAGCTGCAAAGTCTTGAAGGACAGTCCAGTTGGATGTAAACAGCATTCCTCTGCTGGGGTGGCAAATGATACCTTCCTCCCTGCTGGGCCTCAAGATGTAGCCAAAACTTGTTTACTCTGTAATTTAAACTTCATTGTAATCTAAATAGGGATTTTTGCAATGCAAATAGGGCTGTACAGAATGTAATACATTTTATGTATTGCTACTATTTATTATGGCTGTATAACTTATCACTCGTCACATAGACTGGATTGCAAAACACAGGGTTTCAAACACACTTTAAGCCTCAGATCGTGATCAGTAAAGAGAATATATTATACTTTTAAGATGTTCTTTCCCCCACAGTATTTGACAGTAGCCTGCATAAACCCCATTTTCCAGAAGAGGATTCCAAGAAATTAAAAAAAATAATAATATCTTGATTCATGTGCAGACATTATTTCTGATTGCATAAAGTGGGCAGACATCTAGTGAGTCCTTTGATTTGATTTTCTGAAGTGTCCTATTGTACTGGCTGGTACACATATGTGGGGAAGCCTCCTATTAACCCTCAAATTCACAGTGTTAGAGGATAATCTCCCATAGTGATCTAATGCTAACATGTAATTGCAATTCAGCATAGCTGGAACACTCTGCTGGGCTCAGTGCTCTTTAAAGGTGCAGAAACTGGAAATCTAGTACAGCAGTTCAGGAGCAGCAATGTTCAGGTGAAGGAAAAGTCTTCTCTTTGGTCTGTAGGAGGTGATCTAGGTTTGCTTGTTCTATAATTTACAGCCTGTTGTAAACTAATAATCAAGCTCAATAAAAAAGTATAATTAAAATAGTGCCTGGTGAAGTGGGATGAAGTGGTTAATGTTTGTTATATACTCTGATGCTGGACCTTGATCTTCTGACAACACCCACCGTTCTCCAGGTGACATTGCAGATAAATTATTCTTTTCAGCAAGGAAAACAAGTGGTAAAGTGATAAATGCTTCAATCACTGTCGATGGAATACCATGCAGCTCAGAGATTAGGAAACTTTTATTAGCTGATTACAGTTTAAGTAAATGTCTAAGAAGCCAGGTTCTGTGAGCACTGCTGAACTACCCAGCTCCTCCCATCCCTTGCTGTGTTTAAGAGGGCAGCACAGCTCCAGAATAGGTAACCCAGAGAGACCTGGAATCTCCATCCCAGGAGGCTTTCGGGACTTGGCCAGACAGAGCCGTGGCTGGTTTGATCTGCAGTTGGCAATAGCCCTGCACTGGGAGGAAGGTGGAACTAGATGGCAGCTGTAGATTTCATCCCATCTGTCCAACTCCTCCCAACTCCCCTACTTCAATAATGCTGTGATAAATGCTGATGTGTTCTTGGTCTTACGCAGCACTCATCACCCTTGTATCTGAGACTATGGTCTGTACTGCAAGGGCTGCAAAAGCAGTAGTGTGCCAGGAGATCCCAGTGCCTCGGGCACTTAAGTTCCCTTCCAGCACATGCACCTGGGTTTCTTCCCACAATAAAAAGAGCAGGAGGATTAAGTTGTGATGTGTTTCTGGATTTTGGCCTAAAATGGAATTGAGGGCATGGCCGAAGAATGCAAGTAGATTGAGAAAATACTATTTCTCCAGTTCAGGTAGAGCCCAAATGCCTAAAGATGCTGCTGATTTTAGCTGAGTGTTGTCATAAAAAGTTATTTTTCAGCAATAATATTAGTGGTGAGAATGGTCACCATAAGAGAGGGTAGTGCTGGAGGGAGACACTCGGAAATCAATACAGGTATTTGGCAAACTGGAATGTCTGACAGTGTTGGAATTAGCAAAGCTGGTTTAGCTTTTCCCCTGCCAGCATCCACTTTTGTAAATAAGAATTTCATTTTTGTTGATATAATCATGATCAGCAAAATGTTTTGTAGAGAGAGAAGTTTGTATTGCATTGAGAAGAATTGTAAGGTTCTGCAATATTTTCTCTGATACCAGAAATTCAGACTGGATGTGCCATATTGTTCTGCTTTGACTTTAACTTAATTTGAGCAATATGATAACACTGAAATAATGTGGAAATAGTTGCAAGTGGTCTGTATTTGAATATTACCTTAAGTCTCACCAGCAGCAGAAGTTGCATTTACATAGATGGTAGTATAAGAGCCACCATTAGTGACCATTCCATAATATAAGCAGTTTTTCACTGTTTGTGTGTCAGAAGCAGTGCTTATTGGGTTAGGAGTGCCAGCAGTAGCCTTTTTTTTTTTTTTTTTTTCTTAAATAATCAAAAAACCCAACAACTCCAAAAATAATAGTCACCCTGGAGTCGCTGGTGTAAAGCTGGTAGCAGTAAAACTGTCATTTTTGAAAATGCCATTTGGGAAATTCTACAATTTATTTGCTGAATGATTAGGGAGACTGTCAAAGCATAAAAGATTTGGAAGTAAACTGTCCAACGCTGAAAGCTACAGAGCTTGTCGTAGGAGCAGTTCCACTGCAGCTAATCCTTGGTGATGTAAATAGCTGTCAGCTCTCAATTAAACAGGGATCGCTTCATCACGGTGTTTTGTCCAACCTTCTCAACAAACAAACCTGTTGTTTCCAGTGCCAGAGCAGCTACCAGTGTTCATAGCGCTGCTCAGGGCGTGCTGCTGGTACCATTTGTTTTTGACTCACAGTGAATATTGACAGGAAAGAAAATGCCATCTACTTCTTCCTCTAGCTGAGATGGCTTGCTGTGCAAGGGGCAGAAAAAATACTCCTGGCTGAAGTGCAAGGAGGGGACAGCAGTGTCACCACGGCTGATGGCCCAAGGTGGGTGTGTCTGGCGCAGGATCCTGTGGCCTCTGTCTCAAGTTTACTGTCGGTCATGGTAGCATCTAGTAGCACTTTCATGATCTTGGTTGAAAAGAGGCAAATTTCCTTGTTTGTTTCCGTGCCCTCTTCTTTTTCCTTGTGAAGTGTATCTAACGTAGTCATGAACATAATTAAATATTTGCAACCACACAGGGCAGTCTGGATTAAAATATAAACGGAACAAGCTTGACAGTACTTTCTCCAAGAATCCAATTAAAAAAATGTGCTTTCAATCACAAAGATGCTATCAGCCCAGAAATCATACTCTCTATTCCCAGGACAGATCATTAATAGTATTTCAATCAAAATTTGATTATAATAATCCTAACCTGTTTAGTACAAGCCCTACAGAGCCTTTTATTTTTTTAACTGGATGAAAATAATAACAATGCCATCATCAAAAAAGGGACAAAAAAGAAGATATATTTGATACTGAGGTAAACTCATTTCAGCAGAGACTGTAAACTAGGGGCAAATGTTTTCTATAAAGCTGTTCTTTCTGAACACCAGTGTTTATGAAAGTTGCATCCACTAAATCTGTGGGTCTTTCTCACAAATGTTTTATCTAATTCCAGTTTTGCTAGCATGTCAGAGGGTTGTGCTTTTGGTAGGTTTCCAGTTGTCTGGTAGAAATGCAGTTACTTATTCATGGATGAAATCTGAAAAAGATGGAAGATACTGCAATAAGTGGAATTACCTTTTGGCTTTGAGCTGGTCTGGAACTGGAGGGAGAAACAAAATTCTGTTATATATAATTTTCTCTCTCCAGTTTTATTTGTTTCCTTTCCCTCCACTCCATCCTTGCACTTTTCTCTGGGCACTTGGCAAATCCATAAGTGCTGTTAGTGATGCTCCTTGGCTGAACATTAAATGCATATTTTTGAACATGACTGCTGACTCCTCCCTATCTTGCACCTCACTGACGTGCCTGGATCCTGCTGGCTCAGTGCCTAGATTGTACATGTTCTTGGAATATTCCAAGGGAAATCCCATCAAACTTCTCCTGTTCACATGACCTAGTGATTGTTTAAAAGTGCCTGGATTTGCAGCTTCTTACATTTAACATCTGAGTTTCGAAGTTTATGTATTTTATTGGACTTTGGAGAACTTTACTTTGACCCAGGTAACTTCTTTTTGTCTGGGCACGAAAAAATGTATTGGAAACTCTGTGATATCCCTGAGAATACTGAGATATAGTTGGTCACTGGACATTTGCCTTAAAGACAGAATACAAACAATGAAAATACACCAACCTTTGGCCCCGAATCACTATGTATGGTACCTCTGTAATATATGTAATGCCTTGTGCAGAGTTCAAGGCTTGCATGTTTAAAGACTGAAGGATTTTCTTCCCACAGAGTCAAAAAGCAAAATGTTACTGTTATAGCTAAAGACAAGGTTTGTTTTATTAATTTAAAATATTTTGTGAATAATATGAATAAGTTTAAAAAAGCCCACATGCAAAGTAGTCATTACAAGATATTTTTATCTACCATTGTAGTATACACCACTTCTGTATTAACCATGTTTTAAGCAAAAATATGCTAGACCATTTGGGCCTTGGTATAATGATGTTGTGATTTATTGTGCTCTCAGTTTCCATCCTGCAGCAATTACCAGAAGAGCTGATAATGGTCTGCAATTTGTTTTCCAGAACTGGGAGTTGCTGCCAGCAAGAGCCACTCAGAGGGAAAGGCAGCGGCTGTTTACCTGCGTTGCTCAGCCAGACCAGGGAGGACAGGTCAGTGACAATCCTCTGAGAATACACAATGAAGTGCCAACCTGTTGAACTGATAGCAGCTGTTTTTTCCAAGGTGGTGCAGTGGGACCCAACAGTATAAAAACTGACTTGGTATTAAATTTCTATTAAAAATATGATACCTGACTAAGATAATGGGCAATGTGTCAGTCTTTCTCTCCTCCAGTTCACCAATATTGATTTAATACATGTCCTTGATTGCAAGAATCCAGTGACACACACCCTCTTTTTAAGAGCTTACAGCTCTAGCTATTGGTGGAGGCTCCTTGTAATGGAATTTACTGTAAGCACTTGTTATAGCTATACAGAATCTTTATAATCCATGGGGTTAGAGATGTTTCCTGTTTTGAACCGGTTTCTTGATGACCTTGGAGTCAATGTCTTGAAGCTCAACACACATTTTTCAGAACTTGATCCTGCCCAGCTGTGACAACTGTTTATCAGCTGCCAAGAGATGAGATCCTGTGAATCTCACTGCAAAGGATAGATATTTATCTTCAGATATAAGATGATTTCATACTTATTGAAAGCTTTTGGGTTTACCTAACTATCAACAAGGTTAGTTTAGTTCTCTTTTGTAGGAAAGAGATTGCAGGCTAGAGAAAAGTCATTTGACACAAAGTGTCATAACCTAGATCTTGGTAAACGTGCAGAGTAGGATTTCAACAGTTAATCAACTGAGTACATCAGATGATACACAAACATTTTGCAGACTGAGAAAAAGCTTTTTGTCTTCTCTAAGAAAAGGAAAAAGTGGGTCTATGTTTTGTCATTGGAGAATGAAACGGATTTTTATTTTTTTTTAATCTGTGTTTGACTTGACCTGTATTCTGTCTCCTCTTCTGATAGTTCTCCTTGTGTGTTTAGACTCTGCTCTGCCTGTGTTTGGTACCTGGTATTTTGGATGAGCAGTCATATAAGTAACTGTGTGCTAGTGGAGTGTGATAAATACTGATTATATTCTTCTACCTTCATTAGGCTCAGTGTCTGAACTTTTAGAATGGTATAATGGACATCCACTGTGCTTTATTTAAAGGAGAGCAGTTAAATAGTTTGCCTTCCTTAAAATGTACTATATTTTTTCCTGTAAGATGACTGGAAAGACAGGAGGGATTCCCACTAAGTTTTCAGCACGAATAGGAATATCAGTGATCACAGGCACTTCTTGCCTGTGATCTTGCACTTTGGCAAGGATGTGTAAGTATTTTCCCACCATCCTTCTCCCCATTAGCAGCAGCAACTCTTTTTTTTTTGCTGCTCATTTTGTTCCTAACACTTTAGAAAGGTTGTACTGAAGTCACTTTTCAGTGAGTAACTAGAATAATCAAGTATTAGTTATGGCTAAGAACAAGGTCCAAAGTGTGATTCGTTATAGTTCTTTGGTTCATCTAGAGTAAATAGGCGCTTATCTGTGGGGCTGCCTAGGTTTTTTACTTCAGTGATATCTGGAAACTGTAGCTCATGATCTTAGAGGAAACTTTGAACCCACTGTACTAGTTTAAACAGGTTTGTGGCCTTTGGCTTTTTAATCTTTCCCTTGGTTCACTGTTAGATTTGAGTGATTGCCCAGTAGTGTAAAAGCCTGGAAATTGGATATTAATCTTGAAACTCTTTAGTTTATTTTCCCAAGGAGGGTGTTACACATTGCCCATCCAGCTGGGCACAGAAGAATGTTTTATTCTCTTATTCTCAGTGAAGATGGAGGAAACTCAGTACTTCGCAAGAACAAACACTGGTGCCGGAAAGTAATACGAAGATGTCTTTGTTTAAAATAACTGTATGGCTTATTGACATTAATAATATGGCTTTGCACTCACATTAAACCTTTCTAGTAAAGGTATAAAAATCAAGCACATATCTGTGTCTTACTCTGACTTCACAGAATAAGCTGTGCTTGAGGTGGTAAGAGATCATGATATTTAAGTGCCCCAACTGGCCCTACAGAAAATATGAACCATTTATCTATTATTTTAATCACTATTAGATCTTTACCAGCCTTTTGAGGAAACAGAGATTTGAATAACAATTTCATATGGGTTGTAAGGTGGAAGAAAGTTTAGTTCTCAATAGATATATGTAGTACTTCTATGTTTTCTATGGAAGAATATACTTGACTTAAGAGTTGTTTTTTAAAAAAGTAACTTTTCATATTGAAGTTTAGCTCCTAAGTCACATCATGCTTTTGAAAACTCTACCTTGCATGCCAGCCTTTCAGTCTTTTGCCTACATAATTCCTGTTGGTTTAAGAATTCTAGCCAGTGCTCGGTTGATATGAAACCCAGACAAATAGAACAAATTAGTAATACAAGTGGTTCTTCCCATATATGTATGCATATATAAATAATGCTTAAGATTTATGCCTGGTGGCACTTTTAATCTTCAGCTGTGATATATGGAGAAAGTGGGTAGTATAACCAGATGCTGGTCATTTAACTAAATTTTCTTTTTGCCTGTTTATGTAAGTGACAAAAAGTGGTGCTTCCATTTATCCACAGATGGATGCAGTGTCAAGGGTTTCTCAAGGACTCCAGAGACCTTGAACTTACTCCTACTTTAAGGACAAGAACATCAATTTTTCTTTCTGAAATATTTTAAGATCTAAAGAGAGCTGTCACTGATTCCAATACAGTGAGTTTGGGCCCCAGTCAGACCCTGGTAATTGCTATGAGTTGGCCACACAGGAATGCCTGATGTAACTTGGGTGCATAGAGCAAAATGAAAGAGTTCAGCAAGGTAACCTGTGTGTGTCTTGAAGATGGTGTCTTCATCCACTGCAAATCAGAGTAGGTCCAGTACAGTTAGAGTTTCCCACTTGATTTCTCAGTCTGTGCTGATTTACCCCCTTTTTGGTCTGCCCCTTTGCTCCTGACAGACTTGCTAAGAGCAAACTGTATTTGCAAGTCTAATAATGTGGCTGAAACTGGTAATTACTATACATACTTCTGGAAGATCTATAATATAATTAGCAACTGCTGTGAGCTGCAAGATGACAATAAGAGAAGATTTATGCGCTTCCTTTTAACTTAAGCACAGCTTACTTCGATAAATACAATTCTGAGATAAGAATAAATGCATATTGCATTGGCCAATCTTTCCTGTGACACTGAGATATGTATTACCTCTTTGCTCCAATTACCCAAAATGATGTTGCTTTCCCTTTTTCTCTCCTTTGATTGCCTTTAAGTGTTCTCTACCGCCCTCGCCAAAGGGGTGCAATTATCCCTACAGGTTAAACGTCTTGATTTTGGGTGGAGAAGTTGTGTAAACGTGTTGCCAGTGTGGCGGCTTGGTGAATCAAACTTTCTGCCCTTACATAACTTCTTTAATTAATAGTCCCACCTGATACTTGGAGGAAGCCCTGGTTGTTTGGGTAAGAAAATGACAGAAGCCAGTGAGCAAGAGAGCTCTTAGTGTCCTGGTCTGCCTGGTCCCTCACCATTGCTGTGCTGCCAAAGCTCTTTTGCTGGTCTGCCTCTTTCTGTTTCTGATGTTCTAGCACAGAGATGGTGTCCACTGTATGTAAGTGTCAGCCTTTGAACAATATTTTACCATCTGCTTAGACTTCATTAAGCAGAACCTGGCCTAAAGTACTAGTGAATGGACTGTACCTTCCCAGACCTTGAAACTCAAGGCAGGAGCCTAGCTGACAAGTCTAGTTCTCTTATGATCTCTCAAAAGCCTGGAGGATTCTCATTTTTTAAAGGCCAGCTCTACCACAGGTGAGTCCACTTTCTGGCACAACCTTAACAAAAAGGCCCTTGCCAAAATTTCATCCCTTTCAGGCATGGTTTCCCCAGCAGAACCAATGACTTAAGTTCTTCTGCTGATGTTTAGGATTACAGAGCTCATTACGGGGATGTAAACTCTATTAAGGGTCTTCCTTGCTTTCCATCCATGTCTCATATGGTGAAAACAGATTTATTCTGTTGTCTTTCAAGCCCTCTGTGCTCAGAAGGGATTAAGTTTTACATCTTCTATGGCCCCCTCAAGGAAGGTGGAGTGAACATCAAAACAGCCATGCAACGGAAAGTATGACCGAAGCTAATAAAAACCCGTTCTCTTGAAACACCCTTGTTACTGAGCTCACTGCATGAGGAATACTTCTGTAACCTGCCAGCCTTCAGCTCAATTCTACTGATGTGCAGTTCACTGATTAGGAACAATGCTAGATGCACTTATGATAAACTCTTTGTTGGACCTCTAATCTCTGCATGGCTATGCTCATTTGAAATGTGAAAGCAGACTACGTGCTGCACAGCACTATACATCTTGGTTAGGTAATAATTAAAATGCCAAAGAAAAGATCATTACAATAATAACGATGATGATGATAAAAATAAAATGATGTAATTGGAAAATCTTTCGTGTTACCTTTGCTTAGTCTGAGTAATTTAGAGAAAAACTCCCTGTTCCCAAGTGTTGGTTTGGGAAAGAATCTCCCAGACAGCAAAACTAGAGGCATAGTTATCAATTATTTAATAATGGAGTTGCTTTTGGGGAGAAAAAGATAAGACGCTTCAGATTTAAAACATTAAAGTTGCCTGAAGCACAGAGTGAGTGTGATAGTCATAATGTGGAACTCTGGGTTTGACTCTTCAGAGGTGTAAGGGGACTAAACGCTTGCTGTTTTGGCTGTTTATAAAAGCATCCCTGGTTTCTTCATGAATGTTTCCCAAATGCCACAATTTTAATCCCAATTCAGAAAGAATTTAACTGTTTTTCAGAAAAGGATTAGACCTAATGAAAGCTTTTCTGCTGATTTTGATAGGATTTTGAAAAAAACCCAAAAGATAATAAGCCCTAACCACTGTTTTCTGGTTCACTCTTGTAGTAGGAACACTGCTTTCCCTAAAAATTGCAGGATGATCTGGGACCTCATCCAACTCATGCTGAAGTCTTTCCACTCCAATACAATCCTTAGTGAAAAAAATTAGAGGTGATTACTCAGTAAATATAATGCATTGTCTGTTACGGGTTTTTCAGTTAATCTTGTATTTGTTCCAAAGCCTGGTGCAGGATGCTTAGGGGAACTGCACAGTATTACAGACCTTTGTTTGAATTCTGTCCTTTTTATTTTGCAGATTTTTTTTTTAATATGAAAAAAGGAGCAGGAAATTTATGAAAATGCAGGCCATGTCAACATAGTTCAATTTCACAACTTGTCATCTTGTCTCAGTTCTAACTGGAAGGGCCTGAAGAAGGCCCTATGGCCAACTTGTCAGCTCTAATCTCCCCTTCTATTCTTAGCGGATATTTTATTAACACTTTTTAAGTCTGTTTTTTATTTATTTTGCAGTCTACATGCTGAGGCAGCAGCCAGTTTGTTTCTTTTCATCTTTCTCTCTTCTCGCTCTCTGCTGCATGAGAGAGGTTGGCTCTTCTGCCATCAGAGTCCACAAATCACGGCAAAAGGGATTGTTGCAGTTTTCATAAATGTGGTGTTACTTGAAAATTATAGACTGCAACTGCTTATTGCAGTTCTGTGCAATGGCTGTAAATTGGGCCCTGTATCTTTCTGGTGACAGTCATTCCCGCAACAGGCCTTTTAGGAAATTGGAAGGGAAATTAAACAAGAGCAAGGGGTAGCTTTCCTTTTATCTTTGACATGCCTTCCTGAAATCCTTATCTATCATATTCAGGCAGAGATGTTACTGAAATGGTGGTGGATTTAGAGGTTGTCTGTTTCTGAAGCTACAGACTACTGATCTTGCACGCTCTTTGAGGCAGATCTATTGACAGGGTCTAGGTATGCATGATATTTTATGAGTGATGGACCAGGGTGACATGGCACCAATGGAATTTGTTATTTCTCCATATTCGCTGTTCATTCATTTATAAATCAGCTTTCTCAAGTCCATTTAATAGGATTGAGCTGAACATGCTGTGACCATAGGTAGGGAACGGTTTGCAGAGAAGATTGAGTGGTCATTAAAGGAAGGCTACATGGTGACTTCATTTCACTTGCGCAGGAGATAAAGATAAATGAACTGAAAGCTCTGTTGTCCCCTTTGTTGGATATCTGGACCATGGATCCAGGCATGCAGGAGTAAACAAGTCTACCTGCTTGGTTGCTCACTCCTTGCAGGGTGGACATGGAAGCAAGGAGAACCGTGATTGTATGCTTGTCTTACTTACTGGCCTGATTGCCTGAGCCAGTGCATAGGATGGTACGTAGTGTATAGAAAACTATAGAATAAACTATAATCCCACCTTCCCATCCTGTATGAGGAAGGGAACTGCAAATGCAAGGTGCATTTCTGAGACTCAATGCCTTCTTGAGGTGATGCTTCTTGCTCACTACCCTGTGTGTTGGCATGTGCCCTGTCCTAATCCAGCCCTGCAGTCCTGGCCTTCCTTCAAGTTTGATTTGGTGGGAAGGACTCCTCACCTAACCTTACCTTTCTCTTCACCACAGAACTTGCCTGAAATGAACTCTGTGTTGACACACGGGCAAAAAGCCTCTGTCTGGAAAGGCTTTTCTATATCTGTTCTACAGAAGAAGAACACGTGTTAATTCTAGCTATGGCAGATCCTCTAGGCCCACGCCTCTGACACACCCAATATAAAGTGAGTTTAAACAAGCACTTCCCCTTAAGGCTGGGAGGGATGCTCAGTTTTATCACCTTACCACACCCTACGTGCAGTCCTGGTTTCCTCCAGGCCCTGTTAGAGTAACTAGCTTCTTTCCCTCTGTGCAGTAAGTGGCCTCTGTGCTGTGGTTTGTGTCACTTAGCAGTCTCTTGCTCCATAATGCTCTCTACTTGGGGCCTACAAGAAAGCTGAGGAGGGACTTTTTACAAGAGCAGGTAGTGACAGAATAAGGGGTGATGGCTTTAAACTGGAAGAGGGTAGGTTTGGGTTAGATATTAGGAAGAAATTCTTTACAGTGAGGGTGGTAAGACACTGGCCCAGGTTGCTCAGAGAAGCTGTGGCTGCTCCTCCCTGGAAGTGTTCAAGGCCAGGCTGGATGAGGCTTTGAGCAACCTGGTCTAGTGGAAGGTGTCCCTGCTGATGGCAGGGGGGTTGGAACTGGATGAGCTTTAAGGTGCCTTCCAACCCAAACCAGTCTGTGATTCTACTGCAAGAAAACAGTCGGGTGCAGAAACACCTTCTTGTGCAGGTTACAGAGAATCCACCAGTGCTATGAAGATATCAAATGATGGGTTTAACATCCTCATGCATCTCAAACCAAACCAGAAACCTGACCTTGAAGCACCTGTGCCTCTCCGGCGTTGCTGGTGTTAGCGCCAGTGGAGGGATGCCTTACCTAAAACACAGCACGGCAAACCCTCAGACACGCCTGGGGAGAGCTGGCACGGATCTGTGGTTGTTCTACCACTCTGCCAGGGCAAAGCCTTTCTCACTTGCTGTGCCAGGTATGGAGGGGCACGAGCACGGTAAAAAGCATAGATAAAAGCACCAATTTCTTTATCTTTGCAATTGCTTTTGATTATTCTGAATGATAGATCCTAAGAAACCAGATTTACTTTTGATCTTTAATACTACATGCTTACTTTTCAGTAAGCCCAAACAAGGAAAACCTATAACTCAATTTCACTTTTATCTGCCCCCTATTTATTTTCATGTATGAACACAGTGCTACAATGTTCAGGCTGTAGATGGTGCCAAGGAAAATTCAAATCCAAACCAAGAAGCTGCTTTCACTGGAATTTAGAAAAACAAATACAGAAAGCTTTCTGTTGCTTATTTTATTTCATTTTTAATAAATCTAAATTTTAGGTCAACTCAACCTGACAGTGTTTAGCTAAATAGAAATGCTACAACTATGGGAATAAGAGATGAACCTTAAATCAGAGGAGGAGGATACTTTGATTAATATTTGGCTAGGAAGAGGGAAAGCAAGAGGATATGAAGGTCTTGCCATGTTCCCACTGAAGTGGGTATAAATTTTATCAGCGCCTCTGAAGGAAGTAGAATCAAACTCTAAATTAGTATTTCTGCAGTACTTTATAACTCTTACCAAAATCTACTGCTTCTAGCTAACTTCAGTTGTTAGCTGGAGAGCTAACTGAAGGGGTTATTTGGAGTTGCCTTAAACCCATATGCTGCTGAATGATTTACTGGATATCTAGATACCTATAATCCTGGAATTAGACCTACTGGGATATAAATCCCTGAAGCTCACAAGTAGTTAAATAAGGACTAAAAGGAAAAAGTAAAAAAACATCTAATCCTTTCCATGCTAAGGTATATAATAGCACAAAATTGGAAAAATCAGTCTTCCACACTGAATGAAGAGTGACAAATGAAGGCAAGAATATTATCCAAAAATATTAGAAGCTGGAGAAGTCCTAGGATCAAATACATCAACAAAAAATTCCTGAAAGAAAGGGAAGCTGCATAAATACCCATGTATGTGTTTTAAAGGGTCTGCAATGGCACTAAGTAGAGCTCCTTTTTACAGACTTTTATCAAAATTCTTAGCGAACCTAATTCCATACCTTTATTGCAAAGTTTTCCTTTTTCTGTGCCAGGAGAGCATGTGCAAAGCTCACATGAGGCGAGCGAACTCATGGGCCAGATTTGCTAAGACCTCTGAAACTTCCTCTGCCTTCTTGTGAGCAAACAGGGACTGAATTGCCTGAGATGGAAATGTAGCGGTCTGCCTCCAAAAACTACTGTGGGCAGGAGAAAACTAGCTAAGAATTTCAGTGGCCCAAGAACCAAGACCTGTTAGTATCCTTGTTGCTATGTGTTTTCTGCTCCAGTTGGACTGATAATACAGTTCTTATTTTAGACAGTGAAACTCAGGAATGAGATCTGTGATTCTGGTTGCACTGTGCAGGAGGTGAACTGACCACATAGGCTTTGCAAGGTTAAATGCAACTGGGTGTGGGTAATGGAGCCACAAAACCTGATTTTGAATCATAGAATCATTAAGGTTGGAAAAGACCTCTAAGATCATCAAGTCTAACCATCAACCCAATGCCACCATGCCCACTAAACCATGTCCCCAAATGCCACATCTACTTGTCTTTTAAATCCTTTCAGGGATGGTGACTCTGCCACTTCCCTGGGCAGCCTGTTCCAATGCTTGATAACTCTTTCAGTGAAGAGATTTTTCCTAATATCCAATCTAAACCTCCCTTGGCACAACTGGAGGCCATTTTGTCTTGTCCTATCACTGGTTACTTGGGAGAAGAGACTGACAACCACCTCACTACAACCTCCTTTCAGGTAGTTGTAGAGAGTGAGCAGGTCTCCCCTCAGCCTCCTTTTCTCCAGACTAAACCATCCCAATTCCCTCAGCCACTCCTCATAAGGCTTGTTCTCCAGGTCCTTCACCAGCTTCGTTGCCCTTCTCTGGACATTGTCCAGCACCTAAATGTCCTTCTTGTAGTGAGTGGCCCAAAACTTAACCCAGCACTTGAGATGTGGCCTCACTGGTGCTGAGTATAGGGGCAAGATCACTGCCCTAGTCCTTCTGGCCATGCTATTGCTGATACAGGCCAGGATGCTGTTGGCTTTCTTGGCCCCTAGAAGGAACTCAGTGTGATGCAGTGCTGGTACAAAATACTGCACAGTGCTGAAGAAGTGAGGAAAGAAATTTTGAGCTTATAGCGTGGTCCTTTACACAGCTGTGGCTGAAAGGGGGCAAAGAAAGTTCATTTGCTAGTGAGTGCAAGGCAGCGTGCATGGCAGTATCTCTTAGAACGAGGGTTATTGTGTTCACTGCAGCTATCCTGCGGGAAAGGCTGTAATATGCTTCCATCCTAATTCCTGAGGTGTTCATCAGCCAACTGATGAACTGACTGTGGTACTTCCAGTACTTCATCTGGCCATTCTGAAATTGATTTCACAAATATTTCATGGGTGTCAGGTGGGCCGATGAGGAAGAGAAGAAATCTAAGAACAATTGATTCTACCCTTGCTCTGCTATATATCCTCATCACCTTAATATTGCAGAAGTCAGGCTATATCCTGCAGTCCTGATGATAAGTAATTAGAAACAATTCCCTCGATAAGGCGACTTGCATGTGAATAATGACAAATACTGCAGGATCTGGCCCTGCACTGCTACTGTATAAATGAGATTTTATACAAATAAATACACATACATTCATGTGCAACCAGTGGATGTATTGCTTTGATCATTTAACAAAATGAGCAGAGGCAGGTAATTAATTGTGGCTAGTAAGAATTTGCCCAGTATTCACATGTAGGATGGGATCATGGTTTTTCTGCCTCTGGGGCTATCTTTGCATAGTTTCCTTTGTTTGGTAACATCATATGCGCTCCAGACGCCAGGAAAGAGTCATAAAATCCATTTATGGTGGAACCTGTGTGTTTACTAATACCCAGGTAGAGTTTGTGTGAACGTATTGGCGGCCAGTTTCTGCCCACTGAGCTGGGTTGTGCATCCATGCAGGAGCAGCAGTGGGCACCTGCCCATTTCAGGAGGCGGCAATAAGCCTTGACTAAAGGCGCTACGCTAAAATCATGTGCTTCCCAAACTGCTCCAGGTCTCAGGGCAATTTCATGTGTTTTGCTCTTCAACAGATGATTTATGTTAGTGAGTTGTGGAGTCAGCATTTCCCTTGAAAAATTTTATCCTACAATAGGCCTTATTGAAAGGGAGAAGTTACTGGGTTCACAGACCGGAGTTTCTCATGTACCACGGTGCAAGGTGTGTGTCCTCCTACACTGGCGCCTCAGCATTATTCACTAGACTGGCTATTCCGTGAGCCCAGAGGATAGGTAACAGAGCCACCACTGACTCCAGCCCTTCTGAAACTTGCTGATAGGTTAAAAGAGCTTCCGTAGAGGTTTTTGTTTTCTTGGAGATGCACGTTTTAAGTGCTCCTCCAACAAATACCAATGAGAGCAAAAGCAGATAAATGTTAAGCTTCCTTTGCATTCCACAAGAGGTCCCAGCTGGTCTTTCTCTTCCAGCGGCAACCCTAGGGCAGAAGGCAATGCTTTTTATTTCCTCTCACAGTATGCAAAACAAAACCTTAATAAGGCTTGACATAGCTGTTCTTCTCCATGTGTAGTTTAGGGGGCTTTCCTAAAAATCTCACTGGATGCAGGGTGGCCTAAGACTTTCTAAGCACTTTGGCTGAAATTCTATTCAAAGTTTTATCACAGGGCTTTGCACATGAATGAATTTCAACCATAGTTTCTGTTTCACCTCTATTACTGATTTTTAAGGCCAACAGGAACCATTATAATCATCTTGGCTGACTCCCAGAAGTCAGAGGGTTTTACTTAGTGATTCCTGCATTGAGCTTGTGGTACACCTAGAGCACATAGTTTAGAAATACATGCAACCTTGATTTAAAAACTCAAATGACAGGGATTTTACCCTGGATAATTTACTACCAATCCTGGCTTGTTCTTGTTATCTGACTTCCAGAATTTAGGCTGTACAAGAAAAGGAGACAAAATATAATGGTGTTTCCTTCCACAACCTCTGTATTACCCCAGATGAGACTAAGAATTGCATATATTGACATTCATTTTTCACAAATCAGTGCACAAATATTTTCAGAATTTCAAAGAAATAGCACATTAAAACAAGACACCTTGAGAGCTTTAAAATATTTGCAGTGATTGTCCTCTACATTACACAAAAACATAGTGTTTCTGGCAGTTGAAGTGTTTAGATACTTGGAGGCTTGATTCTGGGAAATAGTGAAGTTGAAAACCATTGGTGCTGTTTAGCAAACCAACACAGAACTAAAAGTTGACAATTTGCTTTTGAAGAAAAAAAATGTGTATCACCTGTGCTGAAAAAGTGTCTTCATCTGTGTTGGTTATGCTGTAGTGAACCTCTGTCTAATTAAACCTGTAGCCTTGTTATCCAGTCAAACCTTTGAGCTTGTCCTTCTGAAAGTTTGCTGAGATCATTGCACTAATTTCTGTGTTGATAAATGAGGTCCCAGTATTCAGATTTTGTGTCTCACCTTGTGTTTGTTTGCTCATTATGGGAACACATGACACGAGCTGCAGAGCAGTGGTCTCAACCGTTGCTGTCCTCTTGGCAGCAGTGTTTTGGCAAGCAGTAAGCTGCAGGCAACATCATCTTTTGCCTTCCTTGTTGACTTGGATTATTGTGGAAGTGTTTCCTTTGGTCACAAGGCATGCTGAAGGGCTCCTTGGGTGGCATGCTGGCCCTGAACTGTGAGAGCCAGCCTGTGTTCTCACTACTGGTCATCTTTCAACTGCATGAGCAGAGGGCAGGGTACCAAAAAGTTATATAACGTTAGCCAAGTCCAGGTTAAGGTCCTGTGATAATGAAATAAAGGTTGCCCATAGCAGCAATTAAATCATTCTCCTTTCTAGGTTTTTTTTTCTTTTTTTTTTTTTTTTACTACTCTGTCTTGTCAAAGTTCAGAAGGGAAGCTTATACTATCAAGCATGGTGAAGGAAATCTTATCAGCTGAAGCCTAAGTTAATATTTGCTTATTTATTTAAGACTTTGCTTATAGATGAGAAGAATAATTGCATCAATAGCAATTGATTAGCCATTAATATCTGGAACAGCTGTTAAGCCACTGTGAACTTGTAAATGGGATAACTGGTATAAAACTGGCCAAGTGCCATTTGGCTTCAACAAACCTTTAGGAACCTTCACCAGGAGGTGGTCAGGAGCATGAGTGTTCTGCAGGTGCTGCTACTGCATCTGTACGACATGCAGAGCGCTTAAAATGGAAGCCAAGTAGCAAGTGGTTTCCTAAGGAATCTTTTTCCCCTGAATCAAATCAAAGAAAATCTGTGATTACAGGAGACATTCTGAAAAAAATTACAAGCTCCATTTTTGACTGGATCAATTGTAATGATTTCTTTGGGAATTTTAAGCCCCTTCTTTGCTTTTTTAGTCCAAATTTTATTAAATTAAAAGTTCTTTCCTTCTGAGAAATGGAACATCTTTGGACTATCCAAACTTGAACTGAATTCAAGTATCTTGGTGTTTGATTAACAAGAAATAAAATTTAAAAAATTACATCCTTTATAGGTTTATCCATCACCTAAATATCCAATATTTAAATATTTAGCTGATATTGGAACTATATTTCTGTGTCTTTAATAAGGAGCATTTTACGTGTTACGTAGGGAACTCGCCTTGAAAATGTTGTCATTTACTAATACACTTGTTCTCTATGCTTATATTAGAGAATATCTGAATCACCACATGATGCTATTTCATTTTTAATGATATGTAAATGTCAATGTAGTACGTACATACGTATGCATGCAAAAAAGTCTCTAGGACAGAAAAGCATATTAACCATAGCTGAGTGGTAAAAGTGAGAGAAATAGTCAAGTGAAAATATGAGATCAGAGGGAAAAAACCCTTTCCTTTGCATTTAATTTCAGGATTGATGTATGTCCTAGATTATGTAGGAACAAGATTTCCTTGCCTCTGAAAATGTTCACTGCTGGCAATAGCTGGCATTATCCTCACGTCCCAGTGACACTACTGGGACCGTGATTCCACCCAGTTGTGTGTTGGTCTGTGAGATACACAGTGCAGCTCTTCTGCAGGTGCAAGTCTCTCTGACCCATTCAAAAGACAAGTGAGAACTTTCTCAAGGCTCCAATTATTTCCATCTGGTAAAGGAAGGATGCACTTGATACAGGTGTCTGCTGGCCTTTTCAACTCTAAATGGCCAGTCTCCAACTGGCTTAATGGTGGGACTATGCAGACAGGAAGGGGAAACCTCCCTGCATGCACACTTCCTTTCACAGCTAGTCCTCATGCCATGAAGAACCTGTCCAAAATATTTCAACATGCTTCACATTCAACATCTAGAGAAAAAGTTTGATACAGATATTTACTGTCCATTTCATCTTAAACAGCCTGGCAGAGATGGCTATCATTTGCACAAACCTCTGAAATCAGTAGCCCCAGATCAATGCCCTCTATTTCTTTCTTTTCAGCTGAAAAATCCCCCAGCATGCTCTATCTTTGCTTCTCAGTTTTTGTCCTTTCATTTAATTTTTTCCTAACAGGGACAAGCCTTAAGCACAGGTGGCTGCTGTGATTCTTTTTTTCTGCTGATAGCTATTGACCTGCCAACTGGCTATTCTCTTGGTAATAGTAAAGAGGTTCCTAATGGTTAAACTTCCTTCCATTTAAATTCTGTAGTCCAAAAATAATCTAGTATTTTATTAGCCAGGGAACATATTATTAAACACATACATCATCCTTACTAGATTGTACCTCTGTAAACCTAAGTAGTTTCAAGTCAATATTTTAGGTTTTGTTGGTTTTTTTTTGTTTTAAAAATTTTGGGATATGACTCCAAACAATGGAAATTAAAAAGTGAATTGAGTGATTGGTATGTAAGTAGAAGGCCTGGGAGCTAGAAGCTATACACAATTTTGACAGTGTGTTTGAAACTACATGAGAAAGAGTATCTGACAAGGAGCAGACTCCTTGCTGGTTATGATAGACTCAGAAGTCAATAGTTGATTTCAAGGGGTATATTTCTCTGGATTATCTTTGTTTATATGAGTTATGACACCTAGATTTTTTATTTTTTTGCTATTTACATTACTTGTTTAAATTGTAAAAATACATCATACTTTCTCAACTGTTAAAAGAAAGGCAGGATCTTCCTGGCATCAGCTAGATGACCAAGCCTTGAGTTAACTGATTATTAAAGTATCAGAACTTTCATATGTTAATGTGATCTGGGCAAGACCCCTACTGGTACAGCCAAACCATATGGAATTTATATCTCGGTTGGTGCATGGGAAAACAACGTTCTTTACTCCAGGATATGGTAATGCTCTCATTGCCTTTCTGAATCTTTGTGAATGAGTGTGCATGCTGGTGGAGCTGACACGCTGCTATCACAGGCTCTGCCGAAGTACAGTCCAGCAGGCTCTGGTCAAGCTCTTGCACACGCTGCTCTGCCAAAGGAGCTCAGCCTTCACCTACAACACCCTTGTTTTTCCATTACTAAGACTTTCCTAAACATCCAGAGCCAGAGAGACATACTAACACATGCATGCATGCCAGAAGGCACAGTATGTCTCTGTGACCAGGAAGCACACTCGCTATTTAACAATGGATGGAGCTATCTGCGTTTGTTTTTCGTCGGAGTTAATCTTAGCCACGTTAGTATCATTTAGGTCACCTCATACATTATTTAAGTGAACTGTAGCTGGCCAGCATTTCCAAATTTCCTTTTCCCACAATAATGGGAGAAGGCAGCTTTACTTTTCCTCTTGTTGCCTCATTTGGATGTCACACGGGTACAATCCTGTCCTATTGTGCTCTTTTAGAAAGGTCTGCAGCAGGTTCAGCCTCAGTGATCCCACTCATTTGGACATCCCCTTACATGGCTAAAAATCCATGTGTTACTACAATCAGTGACTTTCAGCATTGACATGACTGCTACTTCTTTTCATTGAAAGTGTCATTCCCTTCGTTTTTCACAATAGGTCCATACTCTGCCTTGAGGGAGATGTATTTTGCTTCCTTTCTACCTAATGGGGGGGAGGAGGGGGCAGGAAATAGATAAGAATGGGATTTTCTGGATTGTTCAGTTCTTGAAACAATCTGTGGCCACAAATGAGTAGTGTCTAGGCTAAAGGGGTGTTAGTGAACTACCTGGCCTGAAGATCAAATAGCCTAATCTAGAAATGAGGTCTGGGTGAAAATGTGGTTGGTTTTGGTTTGGTGGGGTTTTTTTGTTTATTTATTTGTTTGTTTTTTACTTTTAGTAACTTCTAAGGACAACAGGTTGTTTATTCTTAAATCTTTCTTTTTTTTTCTAAAAAAATCATAAAGTGTTTGGAAATTTTCATTTTTCTTTTTGAAGAGGTGTTTTTCAAAATCCAAATTTTTTAGTAATTTGTGATATATATTCTTCTCCACCCCAATCTGTATAAAATTTTAAAAGTGTAATTTTTTTTTTTTTTTAAGTAGAAATCCAAACTTTTCAGGCTGTATGAGCCCTTATTGTGAATAATGAAAACTAAACCCAATGGGGAGAAGTAAAAAAGAGAGAAAACGTGGACATAGTTGGCTTCAGGATGGGAGAGCAGTGCCAGAGAAGGGACTACTCCAGAAACCTTACACTTGCCAAGTGTCCCTCTAGCAGAGCTCTTCCTCCTGAAGCCATCCATCAGCGAGCACTGTTTTTCAGTGCTTCTCTCACAGGGGTCATGCTGGGAGGATCCCTCCCAGCTGATTTGAAGAAGGTAAATACAGTGTTGAGTTGTATGGCTTCCACCTTAAAACTCTGTGTGGAATTTGGGAGCTCTGTGGGGCACCCAGCACTACTCGTTAGCCTATCCTTACATCTCAGCAGCAGCCTGGCCAAACCTCTGCTCTTCGTGCCTCTGCTATGCCCCAAACACCACAGGCACAAATAATTTTGGATAAGTCTGTACTGAAGTTTGATTTAATAAATCCCTCTAATAAATGCAACAAAGGAACAGAAAAGATCCCTTTGGTGGCTGAGCCAGCTTAAATGAGCAGAATGCTTTATAATTAACAATCCAGTGGTTCACTTCACATGCTTGGCTTTATAAAGAACAAAGTAGAAAATACTTTTAAAGCATTCAGAGGAATCTTTGTTTTAAAGGAGTATAGAAACGCTGTTCTACCCACTGACCGCCACCAACGATCAGAAGGCCATACAGCTCTAGGTCACTCTCACAAAACGGTTGCCAATATTTTCTCAGCAAACTCTCTATTGATTGCATAAATACAGTACAGTACCCATGTGGTAGGGTTGACCTGTCACATAGTAAAGATGTGGCAAGCCCCATAATTCATTACCAGTTGGAAATAGAACATCATTGGAGAGATAAGGATAACAATGACTTTCCATCCAATGATAAATTACTAGCAGCTGCATTATTTTCCCTCACTTATATATGGCTCTCTTTATTGAATTTAGCTTGAGATAAATAAATGATCTGCCAGGAGCCTGGTTAATATTACTTCTCTGGGACCCATTTCAGGCCCAACTAGGCTTTTGCTGATAATATCTTTAAGCTTTTCAGTAGGGAGAGACATAACATTTGTTTCTGACAAGAACCCTATGTCGCCTTATCTGTTTCATTTGAGAGGCCATCGACCTCAGCTTCTTTAGTTAAAATGAGAGCTTTACTGTAGAGGCTAAGTTCTTGAACTTGACTCTCTTCTTACAATGAGATTATATGTCCTGGTTGTAAATTTGAAACCACACATGATATACAGTTATTCCTAGCATTTCCTGTTGATCACAGGGTGGTATTGATTGCCCTGCTTTTGAATCTTTCTCCTATTGGTTTGAAAAGGAATTCCATCTTTTTTTATATTATTATTTTTCACCCCACAATAATCTGTGAGCTTGTCAATGCACATTTATATTTAACTTCATGCATTTGTTCCATTTGAAAATGACAACATTTTTTCACAACCTCTCCCTCCTCCTTCCACCTTAGAAAAGGCAGCTTAACAAACATATATCCACTTGGTTAAAAAAGAAAAAGAGCAGTCAAAGAACAAAATATTAACTCTTTCTGTGAATCAACATGCCAAGGAAGACACAAACTCCTGAAATTCTTTTTACTATCATTAATAATTTATCTACTATTTCAGTGATTCTGGTCTTTGCAGAAATTGTTGGAGGAGGTGAGGCAGGGAGGGGCTGGAGCGGAGGTGTGAGGCAGCAGGAGTCATCAGCCTGTGCTGTGCTCCGACACTACCTGTTTGGAGACCTCGAATGTGGTATTTTTGTTATTTCTGGGAAGCCCTATCATCAGGTTACAGATTAAAATCAGACAGTTGCCATTTTTCATACAGTGTGAATTAGAGGAAATTAAACCAAACCACTTCTGATAAATCCTCTCATAAATAAACTAGCTGGTGGTGCTAAATGTAAGTCCAGCCACAGTTTGATTCACATGATGGAGAACAAAGGACAAGTTCAGTCTATTTTAGCACTCTATCATTATTATTATTTATACTATAGTAATGCCTAAAGGCTACAGCTGAGATTGGAGCCCCCATCTGCTAAATGCATAATCAGATTTGCCTTAAAAGAGTTTGCAGTAGGAATAAGACAGAAAGAAAAGAAAAAGAACTATTATACCTTCTTATCCCTTTTACTTTATAGTTAGGAAACTGAGGCACAAAGTAGAAAAGCAATTTGCTCAAGGCAGTGGGGAAAATATTCGGCAAGGTTGGCAACTCCCAAGAGCTCATCTGAGTTTCTGCCAGGTGCCTTGATGTAAGATAATTTTCTACAGTGTTTTTTGGGGGTCACCTGTCTCCTTTATGCTTTCCCACTAGGCAAAAGTTAGAAGATAAAATGGGATTATAACAATAAATCTCTTTTATCTGATGTTAGAAGAATTCGTGGTTAGGAAAAAAGGCACACCCTAAATAGCATCTTGCATAGATTTGTGTAAGAAAAGATATAATCTGTGTGCATATTAATTTTAATTTGAAAAATGTCTTGTCTTGAAATGAAATAAGGAAAATTTGCCTTTTTATATTATAGGAGTAGTTTTGGCATGCACTGGTCATTTCCCATGTCAAATCAGGAGATAAAAAAAATCTTACACAATACTCCTAAAAGGCAGAAAGTTTAATATTTATTAAATCAGAAAAATGGGATAGTCATGTGACACAATCTGTGTCAGCCGAAACCATTTCTTGTTTATCTTGAGAGACCAACAGGATCTTCTCACCAATAATTATTAGCTAAATTCTTCAGGAATTAATTTCACATACAATCACAAACACAGCCAGTGGGGGGCAGGGGGAAGGATGGTGGATATCAAATAAATTATTTGCTGCCAATGAATGATAATGCATTTTCCATTTCTGCTGTGCTGCCATTCTAATGTTTCCCTGAGTACCCTGAAAGTATCAGGATGAGATTCACACACTTGCACAAAGCCCAATTAAAAAGGCTTCATGCAGAGCTTTCCAGAGAAGACTGAATTAACTCTTGTGCCCTTGTGTATACATGAAGTGTGGGCACAGGGAGGGGAGGAGGAGGACTGCAGCAGGACACTTATGTTGTAGTAGTAAGTTGTCCCAGAGCAAGCTGGGACAAGGTTTCCAGGGCTTTCTGACGGCAGACTCCAGTAGCTTTGTCACCAGATTACTTTACTCACCAAATCTTCTATGTGATGTCCAATTTGGGTCTGGAGGTGTATGGATTTTTCTTGGAGGGGTGAGGTCATCAGACACCCCTCACTTCTAGCCCAAATGTGTCATAGCTGCAGGAAAAGGCTGTATGTATCACTGGAAAAGTTTACTCTCCGGTGGATCGTTCTTACTAATATCCTTGTGTGGGAGTGGGTAAATGCAGCATCTCCATTTTGTGAGCCTAGAAACCAGAATGGAGAAGTGAATTGACCAACATCTAGGGAGGCTCAACTGGGAATAAACCCCTTTTGGACTTGATAAATAGAAGATCCTTTCTTGCTAAGCAGTGACTGCAGTGATTGTTCCTGTAGTATGGGCAGTGACCCTCTATTACCAGCCATGTGGCATTGCTCTGTTGCTCTGTACATTGTTCACTCTGCCATGGAGGACTCCTGATCCATATTGCCCTTTCCACAAAATTGGTTTTGCTACAAAAACCACATCAGTTACACAAAGTGATTGCTTCATCTGCTATGAAGCTACCAGAGAATATAATGTTTAGTGTGCTGCTGAGAGGTTTTATAGCATTGCTGTCAGTACATCTTTGATGAGGATCTTTTGCAAACTTTGGCAGAGGAAGTGTAGCTTCTGCATCTACCTCTAAATCTAGTTTGGTTCAGTTGAACCAGAGATTCCTTGTTTTTTAACAGTTAGTCAGCCTCAACTCTGTCCACCTGTGTGCAGGAACACTGCAGTAACTTCCCTGCTACTCATCAGATGTCATTTTGTAGGCAATTAGACCCACACTTACCTTTATCTTTGGTGAAGATTACTATCCCTCCTGCTGGAGTCACCACCTTAGAGCTAATTTACAGTAACAGATCACACCAGTACTCCACTTCAGTGTGAGTTGTGCAGATTTAACCTTTCTTCTTCAGTGGTGGTTCAAGAAGAGTGGTGTGGTGTTAGTCATTTGAAGCGTTATTCACAGGGGCCTGGGCCAAGGCCAACAACTCAATTCATGTTATTGGCTGAGTAAGAAAAACTCCACTGATGTTGACCTTGTTATAAATTCGCAGCCCCTGTCCCTGTGCCCCCATCTGTCCAGACCAGCCTTTTAAAGACTGATTGTATCTGCATTCTGGTTGCTAAAATTGTTTGAGGTTTTGTTATTTCAAACTCTGTGGTCTCCGAGGAGCAAATTCCTCAATAATTTTGCTTTCTCATCAGCCAAAGGTGCCACTCTATTCTATGCACTAACAAGGCTGGAGAACAAGGCTGTCTTTAAATGAAAAAGCCCTGCCTTTCCCTCCTCACATTTGTACAAGTTAAACATGACTTCTTACTTCTGTCATTCATCCTATTAAGAAAACCCCAGACTGCCAAGTGCAACCTCATTTGCCAGTTTCCAGGGGATGGCAGGCATTTATACCTGAATCATAAACCCTGAAGGAAGGGCCTTATCTGATGTGGTACACCAGGCTTAATGGGCTGGTATATGCAGCTGCATCACCTTGGGTAAGAACTTCAACAGAGCCTCTTATAAATAGCTTGCCTGATGTTACATGCATTAAGCCGAAGGACACAGGTGTTTATATTTACCGACTTAGTACTTGACTGCTTTAAGTGGTTCTTTAGTGGTAGGATCTAAATGAGCAATATTCTAAACGGGTTTGATTCAGTTTGAAATTCCAGCTTTGCAGCAAGGTTTTGGATCTAATGTGGTTTGGCCAGTTGTCATTGTCTCTCAGCTTTACTTGTAGGATGGGATGCATTAATGTGTTGATGATGCAAGAATGCCAGTGAAGGAGGACTTTCTTCACTTGTAGCCATTACTGCTGAACAAGTTGTTCTGATGATTTACCCAGAAAGCCCTAAGTATCGTTATAAATGTAAAATTTCCTTTTTTTTCCCTCAAGCAGATGGAAGACTTAGATGGAAAGGAAAAAAAAAACCAACCCCAACCTAATTTGCCAGAGCCTTCAATTAATCATAATCAAGTTTGTGCATGTTATACTCTACAAGGGTAACAACAATGAAACACAGGGAGAAAAGGATGCTTTCCTCAGGCAATTCTGAAGACATAAAAGCAATAAACGAGCATACTTCAAAATAATGTGGAGATATATGACTGCACTAAATAAAAATGCTTCTTTAACGTACTGTAAAAATAAGGATGTTTAGTGAGATTTATCATTCTTGTTACAAACACAAATTCATCCCCTGGACTACGCCATTGACTCTGAAAGCATCCAAGGGATGGTTAGGGCCCACTGTTTTCTGTAATTATTTCAACATTGTTTTATTTGTTGGAGAATAACTTGATTATTCCTTCTTTTTACTCCAAGGTAATAAATGGGACACCTTGATCTCGCAGATACAGATTTCTTACTTTTACACTATATTTAAGCTATCTTTTAATTTGGTATAGTGAGAGGAATGGTTTGCTAATTAGTGGGCCTGAGTTGCATCCAAGCCTGAGAAAATACATTTTTAAAACTAGTTTTTGCAAATAGCAACACGTTAACTGAAAGCAACCCCACTCCCCAAATCCTCCCTTGATTGACTTGGGAACATTCAAAACCAGTAAGATTCATTTCTGCAGCCTCATTCAACCATTGCAATCAGCAAATGAAACAATTGTTTTATTTGTAAGAGGAGATTATCCCTTGAAGGCAGATAGAAGGATATTGCCTACAGAACCCCATTTGCAGGCACAAAGAGTGCTTAGTCAATTTTTGGCAGTGATACTGAAGCTATTACTTTTGGATATGAGTTCACTGATATTCAGTGCTGTAGATTTCCAGTTAGTTCATGAAGGGCCTTTAAAATTACACACAGAGCTTCATTAATTGCCTCAGAAAAGAAGAAACAAATATCAGGCCCTTAAAGTGTGTGTGCACTGAATGGCCATTGATTTCTGGAGGAGTGATCCTACGTTCTGAGAGGGCAATCACAAATTTTCCATTAGTTGCAATAGGCACTGCCTCAGAGTACAAGGGGTTTTGCAGGATCAGGCCCCATTAGCTGCTATCTGCCTATCTATCTAATTATCTATATACATCATTTATATACACATACACGCACATGCATATATATAATCCTGATTCAATGTGTTAAATATGTAATGGCTATTATTGTAAGTCAAATTTAAGACCAATACAAAGTGCTAAGGACAGGGTCTTTCAAAAGAAAGAAATAGAAATACAGCTTTGTGATCTTGTTGTTTGGTAGTTTTTGGTTTGTTTTGTTTTGGGTTTTTTTTGTCCTTTCTCCATTTGATGGAATAGTGCCTGAACATTTGTTCTACAACTAACTATCCATAAAGGAGAATTTCCTATGACTTCCTTGCAAGCAGCACAACCCCATGTGATCCCTGATCACAATAAATTGATTTATTTAAATAAAAATAATGATCTTCTTTCCTTTCTCCAGCCCCAGCAGCAAAATCCCATGTAACCCTGATCAGAAAATTGATATACTTATCTTCTTTTGCCCTCCTGTCTTGAACTCAAACAAAACCACCCTGATCCCCAAGTAATAAGAAAATGATTTATGCAAACAAAAATAATTATCTTTCTTTGCTCTCCACCCTCTAACTGTATAATCTCAGCAGCTCCTTGTTTAACAAATTGATTTATTTGAACTAAACAAATGGTGATCTCCTTTTGACCTCTGTAGAGCACCTCTGTGACAGACTTCTACCGCTGCCACCACCTTACCTGTATGGTTAGAAGGATGTGTTTTAAAATATAACAGCATTTCTAACTCACCCTGATACTTTGTGGTTACTTTAATCAAAGCTCATGGAAGTTCTGTTGTTGTGCCATGAAATTAGGACACATCTCTGAAAAATAATAAAAGTAAGTTAAATGTATCTTTCTCCATATTTTTTATGGCAAGGACAGTTATTAATTTAATTCCCCAGGAAGAACTCTACAGAGGGTGGCTGTATACACTTGGTCTACACCCATCTCTCCCATGGTGTTACCTGTGAAGTTCTTTGCAGACGGAACTTTAAGGCATGGGCAACCTCAGTGCACAAATACGTTCTATATTACCTCACCTAAAACACTGACAGAGCCTAAAACACTGACAGAGCCATCAAGTGCCAGCCTGCTCTGTGACAAACCCCAGAGACTGCTGATGGATGAGATCATGAACGTCAGGATTTCATCTATTACATCTTAAGGATGTGTCAAACCACAATATGTTTTATGAGGATTCTGGGCCTGTCACTGTTAAAGCTTTCACATGCAAGAAAAGAGGCAGAGTCCTGCTTGAGAACCACTCACATGGTCTTTTTGTAAAAACATTCCACGTTAGATAGTCCTGAAGTCCGTAAATACAGAGATATGTACATGTATGTGTGTATTTTTTTACTGTGCTGGTTTTATTTAAGTTTGTATTTTCTGTGCTGTCCAACCAGTATCTCTGTTTTGTGCAGCTGCTACTTAAACACTCATTTTGGCATTATACAGAATTACATAATTACATGTGCCATAAGCAAAGTGCAAATAGTCCCACTTAACACCTAATCATATGGTATCTGTTGTGAAATGCTGGCGAAGGAGCCAATAGATATGACTGTTACTTTGCTCTTCGCTCTGGTTCTTTGGAGGCGAGTATGGACTGCAGCTGGAACTTGGCATAGAGGGAAGAGGGATTAAGTGATAGTAGGAGCCTGAATGTATTGTGTATAGAAACATTCCTTCCTTGACCAGTTTCTCTGGTGTGTCATACTCTGAGCAGCATGATGGTGTTAACCAATCTTCCAGATTTTGAAATATTCTGGTTTTTTGCAGTTCATTCACACTTTGTGTCTACTTTGGTTTCAGACCCGCTTGTGTTCTCCGATAGCAGACAGTGACATGACACGAATGGTAGCACAAGGCTCTTACTGTTACAGTCAATAATTGATTCTCCTGGATGGATCGTGACTCCCAAAGGTTGCAAAGAGAGGTAAGAATGATTGTACAGCATCAAAATGTTAGTGCATTCCAAAGCCAGAAAGTTTTGATTCCCTTTAATCCTTCTCCTTCAAGGTCTAGCACTCTTAGTGACTCTAGAAATGCGTGGGAAAATCCTTAAGAATTATTTTTTTTATTAACAAATAGTTTTCTTCTTTCTTTTTCAGTATTTTTAAGTGGCTTTTGTGATGTTTAACACTGAATTGAGAATCACCACGTGAAAAATCTGGTTGTGTCCATTTATATGAATGCCACAAGCTCTCCATAGGAAATCCAAATGAAGGGGAGAACATTGCAAAATCTGGTCAAGAAGTTGCTAAGTAGAACTATAGATACTGCTGCAGGTTCTCAAGTCCTTCCCCCCCCCCCCCCCCCTTTTTTTTTTTCTATTTTAAATATAGTTTTTTGTTCTTCTAAAAGCCATATAATTGAGGTTTTTGCATCTGAACACCTTTGGAGACACAGTCTCAAAATGTACTTGGATATTTGTTTCAGAAAATACAATTTTATGAAGCTTTGGGCTCTGATCCTCACCTTGCATTACCTTTACTCCTGACTTGCAAAAGTAAAAGTGAGATGAGAGTCAGACTATAAGACTATGCAAAAATGTTCCCATGAGAAAAAAAGCCAATCTCTTTCTGGAGTTATACGTGGAAGATTATAGCTGCAGCCTTTAAAAACAGTTGGCCCTCTCTATGGGCTTGCTAGAGAGGCAAGTATTTCTGCAGATGGCTTGGAATTAGTAGAACATGAAATAATGTCAATGGCACTGGTAAGAGGATTAAACAGCAGTTCTGATGTTATTGAACGGTTTGCAGAGACCATATTAAACAGCCACATCAGTCCACAGGTCAGCCCTGCAGTTCTTCTGCTAAGCAAACACAGATGTAGAGTTCCCTTTCATGGTCATCGTTTCATGCCTTTGACATATGTTAGGCTCTTGGGACTCAGTGGCATATTTACAGCCTGAACATTAAAGATTCCTTTTTTTTTTAGATTATTAGTGGACACCAACATTTAAATCGGTAGTAAAAAGAAAAATCAGAAACTCAAGACACTGGGGATGGACTCCAGTGCAATACAAAGATATAAGTGAAAAATTAAGCTACTAGGAAGTTCCCCAGTGAAAGGTTGGGAGCTTTTTCAGTTGTTGACAAAAATTCTCTTTAAGAATCCAGTCGGTTTTAAATCTCTTTTTCTTCTGGGTTGATCTTCTCTGTATTTTACCAAAGCTGCCTATGAAGTCGCAGTGGTTGAATTTCACAAGGCGAGAGGAGTTCAGCTCATGTCAGCACTGCCAGGCCTCTGTGCTTGTTCAAAGTTTGTGTAAATCTGCTGGGACTACAAATTGGCCAGAAGAAATTGAGGGAACAGTCTGTCTTACAATATTCCTGTTCCTTTTCTATTCCAACAGAAACTTTGGCAGTTCTTTAACATTTTCCTCCTTTTTTTGTTTGTCTGAAACCGAGAGTCAGAAATGAAGAAAAATAAAGCAACAATGTGATAAGCAGAGAGGGTTTTATACACACATAATGCATATTCTTTTGTGTGTGTAGTGAGGACATGTTGGGACAGATTCTTCTTGTTTATCTGAATGATTTTAACTGGCTCAATCCTGAAAACTCATGCAATTTTCAAATAAAGATATAAAGTTTTCAAATAAAGATAAGCTATGTGTCAAGGTAGAGTTCCTGAATGTAAAGGTTATTGACAAAGAATTCTTAAAGAAAGGAGAAGATAAATCAGCTGATAAATTACAAAGCTTTTTATCAATAATTGTTTAATATGATGCAAATTTTAAGTGAAATTTCCAGCATACAACTGCTCCACGTGTAGCTGCTTCTTCCTGCTGGAGGAAATAAACATGCAACCAGAGTGTAGCAATGAATTACATTCAACCTCAGAAATGCTTTAGCATGTCTTCAAGAGCGGCTGCCTGCCTCAGTGATGGATTATAACTTAGCATGGGATCCCACAGGCATGGCAAGGTATTTATGTAGTGTTCTGATTGCTCAGACACTTGGAACAAATGTACAGTCAGTGCTAACAGAAATCAGAGTATCACTATCTCCCACTTTATTTCATTTATTTATATTTAGCAAGTGCTGGAATATTACAAACCACTGAGCACAACTGTAGCTGGAATATAGTTTCCAAAGCTTATTTACAGTTGCTCTTAGTCACAATAGGTAATGGTATATTACTCCATAAGTAGTTCCATTGATTTCAGGGGGTCCATTAGAGAGAGGTTCCATTCCTTGTATAGCTGAATATATCTTGATCTATTCCTGTGTTTGAAATGTAGAAAGAGCTCCTTTACTGCTATGTTCTTAAATGTGTGAACAGTTTGAAAAAAACCCCTACCCCTAACTCTCACCAAAATACTGATAACAATGCAAAAAGCTGTCGAGGCTGGTGGGATGCTGGTGTTGCAATATTGCATTGCATTGCAGGAAACAGCGCTACACGCTCTTCAGTTAGTGTACACAGGTGGATGTGCTTTCCATGTGCTGTTTTCAGCTCCCTACTTAAACTGAGCCGAAATTCCAAAGAGAAAAGAAAAAGCTGAGATTCACATCAGTAGCAGAGAACGTCAGGTGATGTTGATTTAAAGAAAACATTAATCAATCCAGATTTGCTTGGAACTGGGCCCAGGTTCACTCAACAGGTTGGTGAACCTTAGCAAATCTTTCTGTGAATCTGTTCTGTGTTTTGACTTTGTAACATGATCTGAAATCATCTCAGTTTCATGTGGTTTTGTTGTGCATGTGTTGGAACGCTCATGGGGCGAATCCAGGGAAACACAGAGATGCTATATTTTGCATGATGCAGTAAGGTAAGCAGTATTTCACTGTTCCTGATGCTCCCTGATACCAAACTGAACAATGGCTGATGCTGTCAGCATAGTTTTAAAAAAGGAGACAATCACTGTCTGCCAATGTTCTTGTGTCTACAGTAGCCTTTATTTCAGAGCCAAGAGACAGTCTTCAAATTGTATCCTAAATAATGGTATCATGAGTTTTGGGCTGTTATTTTCTTTTTCCCTGTTTCTGCAAAATGTCAGAAAGTTTACTGTGTAGGCAGGAACTGAAGTTGTGAAGAGGATGTTAGGTTTCTTGATGTATACTGGTTTCAAGAAGTCATATAGTGCTAGAAAAATTTAGGATTTTATTTCGAGCCTGTGGATGAACAAGTTGTGCTTTAGCTTCATTCAGTTTGTATCTGAATTCATAAATAGGTGTACCCAGCCTCCATAGCTGAATATAAAGTATTTAAGATCCATCTACCCCAGCCAGGTAAAAAATATGGTGAAGTGACATTTTCTAGCCATTTTATTTTTAGATCAAGCTCGAGTGCAGAGCAATAGAGATGTGAGACACTCAGCATAAGAGACAAGATCAGATTCATCAGAGGACGCCAAAGTTTTCATTCCAGTTCAAAGTGAGGAGCAGAATAATTTTGCTGGACTTGGGATTTTGGAGGGGAAGGCTGGTGGGAGGAGGTATTTATTTTTTCACACTGATTTACTGCCTCATAATTGAGCCACATTTGTAGTTTGGTGTTATGACAAATAGCGTAGGGAAAAGGAGAAGGGTTCATAGAGGATGGGTCAGTGAGTGTAGCTTAGTGGCCTGGCGTACATACAAGGTCAGACTAGATAATTTAACAGTCTCTTCTGGTCTTAAACTTGAGGAATCTCTGAAGAAGGCAAAATCAAAGTCTGCAAAGATAATAAGTAACAAAAAAATGTAACAGGCTGGAGTGTCCTTTAATGCCCCAAAGGTTCTGTCCCTCCTAACCCATCAAACAGACTGTGCTACAGCCACGAATTGAGCTGTCCTGTCCGTCCATTCAGAAGTACAGTAGGCAGGAAGAGCAGTTTGCCAATAATATTCGAGCTGAAGCTGACATCTTTATTCTCCTCTAGAAGAGTTGTGTTTGCACCCGCTTGTATCTTTGCATTTTTCCACTAAGGTTGTCTCACTTATTTAACTTGACACATGGAGCACCCCTCAGAGGTCTTTGAGATTCAAACAGGCATTGGAAGTGACAGCCCAGATAACGTAGGTAATCATATCGGACCTTGTGGGACTGCGCTGACTACTTTTTAATTGATAGTTCCAAGTTTCTGTAATAAATTTATTTCTTAATTATATACACCATGTCATACATGGTAGCTAATGATTACCACTAGTTTAAGTCTGCAGTTTAGGTGACATCCTCCTCCCTAGCATGTAATCATGACTTTCCTTCCAAATTAAGATTTTCTGAGAAAGAAAATGAACAAAACGTGCATGTTAAATCCTATTCCTTCCAAATAAAGGAAGGTAAATTTAAGGTATGAAATTAGGTAAGTGATTTTAATTAGCTGATCATTTCAGGAAGATCATAAAACATTTAAATAACACTGAAGTTATGTATGTTTAAGCAGTTTTATGGAGAATTAAAGTCTTAAATGGTAAATTTAAAATGTAAATACAAAAGTCAATGGAGGAATGTTAATTGCTTTTCCTAAGTTTCTCACGTGCCCTGGGATGTTATGAGAGGTATCAAAAATTACATTCATAGTAATAATGTACCCAATCCAAAGTTTATTAAAGCCCTTGGAATTTTTCCATGGATTTTAGAAGTCATTGTATGAAAACAACAAATGCTTTTGAATGTCTGACTTCCAGTACCGTGGAAGTCACTTATATGTCAAAATTATATATGTGATGTCAATACTCTAAAATAACTATAAATTTCTAGTTCAAGCTTCCTTTTAGAAGCCAAGAAGTTTAAACTGACCTTAAGAATTTATCCGGTTCTCTTCTAAGCAAATAAAATTACATTTGCAGTGATGGACGTTTTACACCGTCAGATTAGTTTACATCAAAAGAAAAGCTTACATACTGGGAGAAGCTGCTGTGATTGGAGAACAAAACATATCAACAAATTGGATTATCATGAATAAGAATTCTCATATTCTCTTACATTATTTTTGATTCAAATAGATCGAATTAAAATTAATTTTCCGGTTTGATAATAATCAAATGTATAATGTTTGAAATTAATGAAATTAAAATCAGGCTGGTAAAGCTGAAAAGTCACAATATCCACATTTGTTTAAATTCCTCATTGTAAACCACTTGGAAATTAATACCCCATTGGAAGAAGGAGGGCAGAAAGAGGACCTCAGCAGGTTTCCTTAATTCCCTGAAACTATTTGGTCTTCTTGGAGAGCCTGGAAGAACCATGGCCACATTTCTTCCAGTGTCAGTGTCAGGAACTGGATGGAAGCAGTGGCCTTCTGTGCAAGCATTTCACTCCATGTAGACAAAGGAGTCACGTTGCAGGGGCAGCTGTTCCACCAGCAGTCAAAAAGAAGTGAGATTGCCATCATCTGTGTCTCCTTATGACTGAATTGTTGTCACTGGTATGGGCAGGGAACAGATACTTTAAGGGACTGGTAGTTCCCAATGCCCAAAGGAAAAATCAAGAAGAAACAGTTTTTTCTCCAGAAATGATTCACCCGCACCTGGAATGATTTATTTCAGAATTAAGCAATGGATTAGTAAGTGTAATGTTTGTTTTTAGTGGGTCAGTAGTGAGACAAGTTTTTGTATGAAAAAGATGTCCTGGTGCAGGTGAACATACCTGCTCCACCAGCAGGTAACCTGGGCTGAGGCGACGCATTGCCCACCTGTCCTGTGTTTCAGCAGCTGGTGGAGGCGATGCCTGACCTTAAAGGCTGCATAGAGCCACCACAAACATCTCTGGGACAGGGACATGTGTGCATGGTTGTAGTTCAGCCTTATGGAGAAAGCACCCTGCCAGTCCTGGCAGAGGTGCTACGTGAGGGAAGGGGTGAAGCCAATGCAAACCTGGTCTTTTATTTTTCTTCAAAGCATGTAACATCGACATTACGCAGAGTCCGAGGCACGCGATCTGGGGCATTGCTATGCCTCCGTTTCTTCAGCTGCTGGATGAGGATATTATTATGCTTTTCTCTTGGATGCTGAGAGGGTTAATTAATTATGTTTATGAAACCCTTTGAGATTCTCAGATGAAAGGTGGCTTTAGAATTGTTAGGTGTTATTATAAGAAAAAAGAATGATTTTATTGCTTCATGTTAATGGTTAACATCTGCACCACAAAACCTGCTTGATCACATAAAGATTCTGCTAAGCATTTAATCCTAATTTGCAGGCTGATGCATATTCATTTTATTTAGAAGATTAATTTAGTCATCAAAGGTTAATCTGCCTCGGGTTTGTAATTAGACAGAGCAGTGACTTAGCGTCTCTGGGCTCACCCAGGTTGCGCTGGGGTTTCTGAGTGGGCAGAGCTGTAACTGTCACCAGTTTTCACTTCCAGCTAGTGCTTGGAGAAGGCTTAATTTTTGGAGAAGGTAAATGGTGAGTGGTAAAAGCCTTGGCCAGTTTGAGGATTAAAAATAAGAGAAACACAAGCAGATGAACAACCCACACAGTGAATCTCAGAATGCTGGTTTAATTAATCCCTGGCAGGTTTACTCAATGAGGTGTTGGGGGATTAAGTGAGGGGGTTTTTTACATGTACATGTAAAAATGATTAACAGATTTCACAATGCTTTGTTGTATGAATCCTGCCCCTCTTTTGAAATTACTGCTTAGCAGTATACAGAAAGTTTCTGAAATTAAAGATTGTGAGACTTTCTGCTGAAAATAGCAGGTTTTAACTTTTAGCTGATGTTAGGAGACACTGTTAGAAGGTTATACAATGTGACCTGTAGCTGCTTGTCCCCATGAAAATTAAGCCTTTTGTGCTCAAGGTTGGCTCCTTTAATCAAAATTCACTAAAGAAAATGTGGTCCTAGTTGAGAACGAAATGATGTTTCCTTTGCAGGTATACCAGAAGGCAACTTTAATTACTGTTTATAAAGCTGGCTGTTACTCAAGTGTGAAGGATTATTAGTGCCATGATATTGTCTTTTGAAGTAAGGAAGAACAGTTGCTGCTTCTTTGTCATGTCCTCACCTTTTCCTCATTGCAAAGCAGTCAGAGGAGGGTGATATAAGAGGGTGTGTACTGCACGCTGCTGTGCTTCAGCGGTGTTGTCAGCCAACAAGGTGGCCTCCAGCTGCAGACACAAACTGGGTGATGGGAGGCCAGTGTGACACAGAACGTGCTCTTCCTCACTGCAGTAGTGTGTCCATGAAAATGCTGTCAGTGGAGAAAGGGTTGTCAAAGGGCAGCTGTGTGACTTGGGGATCCAGCTCACATTGGGTCAGATGTGGGAGGTTCAGTGTGGTAGATAGGGCTGGGAAATGGCAGATGAAAACCTTGCAAATTGAAAATTTGTCTTAAAAATAGTGTTTTACCCAATGTGAAATCAATACGTGCTGCAAAATAAGCACTGTAAATGAAAATAATGATACTATAACTTAGGAAGTTGGCCAAACTTTTATATTTCAGTGCAGTTTGGCTTTGGTTGAGTTCAGAATCCATATTCCAGGGGGGGTTTGCTTTTTTTTTTTCCCCAGCACAGTTCTCACATCTCTGTTATGATTTGCCAGTTTTCCCCTCCTCTTCCTAGTGCAGAACCTCAGAAGCATCCAAGAAGGGATTTTTGAGACCATAAACCATTCTTAATTGAGAACAGCCCCAAATCAAGTTAAGTGCCAGCCTGACTATCAGAATGTAAATGAAACTCTTTTATTAAAGCACTGTATTTCAATTGTTATAAAAAACAAGTGGCCTAATGTGAAAAAACTTTTGACATAGCAGTTATTTGCTTGATAGCTGATAAGTTAATTTTGGTTGGATGATTACAGCTATAGCTTCTTGTCTTATTATTCATTTTTAGTTGACCTAAAGACTGTTCACTGATTTTCATTTGGATTTGGGGTGAACTTCTAATTCGGTTGTTAAACTGAGATTGGTTCAGGCCTGTTATTGACATTATATTTGCTACTTCCCATTTAAGAGGCTGGAAAAAATTTATTCATGTTTTGAAGGAAGTTAAAAGTATTTTGGACTCATGATTTGAAAAGCTGTGAGCTGTTTGCAGGTGACCCATTACTAGTTGACTGCAAGCACTTCTCAATTTGTTCTTTACAATGAAGATAACCAGCTGTGCAATGAGAGTACATGATGGCAATTCACTACAACTGGGGGGAAAGAACCCCCAAACAGCAAGAATACATGTCACTCTAAACAGATATTGAAAAACAACAATGTTAGTTACTCTTACATTGTTCGAGCCCTTCCCTTCTAGCCAAGAGACTGAGAGTAGAATTAAACACATTTGCCACAGATTTTAGACTGTTTCTGCTGTCTTAGTTGTCTCTTCAACCTGAACCTTTAGTGTCTTCACTTGCATCTTAATCTTGAGCTGATTTGTATGAACGGTAGATAGGTACGACTCAAATGTGGATCGTGAGCTTCATCTGTCATCCCTGCTGCTATATCATTGACTTCAGTGAGCTTCCAGAGGAATGAGTCTGGCCCACAAGGGGATGTGAACTGTCAAGAAGACAAACCTCTTTCTCATCCATTTGAAGTGTTTGTGGGAAAGAATGCCCTAAATATTTAGCAGGTTGTGTAATTTGAGAGGCAATGCAGGGTTTTTTTTTAAATTTTATTTTTCTCCCTACCTTTCCATTTTATTTATTAAATAGAGGAAAACCTTGCCTTAGGCCCAGTGTGCTTATGACAGGGAAAAAATATCTGCCAGAATCTCCATTATTGCTCAGGCCTGTATATATTGTTATTGCTCTTGTATTTGTAATAGCAAAAGGTGACTGTGCCTCATAGGAAAAATTCTGTTTGCAGAGAAAAATACCCTCTTCCCTGCACCTTTTCCAAACCCAGCACAGTCTATAGAGAATCCAGGAGGGTTTAAGTTAGTTAAGTTAATACATCAGGGCTCATAGCAGCATATATGTAAGGACTGGACACGTGTGCAAGAGTTGGGCATTGCAGTGTTGTACCTGAGCGATGCAGCTCTTGGGATCAGGAGGAAGCAGAGATGTTTTAAGCCAGTTTAGCTTCCTCTCCCTTGCACTCTTTGGGGGTCAGTGCAGCCACACAGGGAGTGTCAGTCAAATCTACTGCAGCCCACCCTAGTTTCTGGTGGGCAAAAGACCTAAAGTGGAACTTCAGTGCTGCCAACTTCAGATGTCCCCACTAAGGTCCTCTATTTCAGCACTTCTGAAAGGCAGCCAAACTGATTGCTTGCATCAACCACCAACAAAGATCTTGGCCCTTCATATTTCGACTGCAGGGAGCTGCAGTGAGTCAGCCCTGGGTGGAGGGGTACGATCCTCCACCCACATTGCCAGCTCAAGCTTGCCACTGGTTTATCTTGTGGTCTTAGGCAATGTGTTGAGTTCTGCTTCTGGAAGACCTCAGGGTTAAACCCTTAAAGCAAAAGCACAGCCCATCACCATTATATATTAATGGCTGACTGCTACCTGTTGAAGTCATGTACTAGGACCTCGAGGGACACTCGTGTGTGGATGTTAACTGAGGTGTTTTACATTTGATACATAGAAAGGCATGGCACAACGCTCGTGAGTAACACTGAGCGTGGGAATGTTGTCGCTGCACTCAGCGGGGCCATTCATATGTGTGTATATGTGAAAGTTCCCAGTCTGTGTATATGTGAAAATTCACATTTATGCACCATTGAATTTGCATAGTACTGTTCACCAAAGTCAACATTTTAAGGCTTTTGGAACATTCTTAGTGTTCCTCCCTTGTGCAGGATGATTCTGAAGCAGATCCTTGTTGGCCAGGATAGTCTAGGCTGTAGGTCCCTGGCAGTGGTTTCTTTCTCTCAGATGAGTATGCCAGTCCAAGACTGGTTGTTGGTACCTTCAAAGGATGACAAGTCAGCACCTCCTTTGGCTGGCAAGGCTTCTGCACAACCAAGTGTTTCTCTTTCCCAGCAGAAAGGACTGTGCTTTCTGCCTTTGCCCTTGCCTAAGGGTGAGTTGTCTTTATTACAGTTAGCCTATGGGCACAGGAAGTGATATTATATAAGAAATGGTTTTGCAACCCTATTTCTACTAATCATTGCCACTCCTACCATAATAACAGACAGATGCAATATACACGATTCATGTTTCTATTATTTTTCTGCAACAGTTTGCATGTGTTTTCCATTTAATTACAGTATATGAATTTCATATCTCTCATTTTTTCCCTTCTCGCATTCAAAGTTGAATTTGATATCTGTGATATATAGATAGGCCTGTGGTAAATTGTTTGATGCACTTTACACTCTTAGGTCTGAGTCTCTGCAAATCTCTTAAGTGCTCTGAATATTTTCCAGTCCTGTTAGTGATGCAGTAGTATCTGGGATACTATTGTAGTAGTTTCTGCACAAGACAAGAAACTTTGCTTAATGACAGAATCAACCCAAATCCAATCGTAACCATTTATAGTTTTCAGAGAACTCTTTGCGCCATTATATCTCAAAACAAATGGCAAAGGTCTTTGCAGAGGAAGAAATCTGAGATGTGATGTTATGAGATGACCTGGGTAATGCCAACTGAGTAGTGACAGTACTGAAATAGAAACCAGGTTTTTGTGACTGATGTACTCAATGGGAAGCATGTTTCAAAATTATTTATGCTTGAAGAACTTGTGGTGTGCTACTCACTGGATTCTTTCTTTACCATGTATTACCATGTTTGAATTGAGCACATTGTAAAACTTAAGAAAGGAGATTTCAGTTCAAGATTTACATTAAAAAGATGAGCTAAAATAGAGAAGCACAGGATTTTCTGAAAGCCTTTACTAAGTTAGTTCATATTGTATTTTAAAATGAATCATTAGAAATCTTACTAACACTGGGGTCTCTCACCTCTGTAACTTTCCATGTGTTGCAGAAAGAGCTGCCACTTACCAGGAAGAATAAAACAGTATAAGGGCATTGGTTTAACGGACATGCTTTGGATTTACACTGGCATCCTGAAAGCAGAATTGTCCCCTGTGGCTGTAGATGTATCACAGCACCTTTCCTCAGGTAATATTCAAGTCTTATTTTTTCTGGGTGCAGTGCCTGATTATAATGACTTCTACAGTTTGATCCACTGTGCAAATGACACATGCTTTTAAAAAACTGGGTGAATGCCTACTTAGTTCACACATGGCCCACAAAAGTTTTGAAGACTTGATGTACTCTATTGAGTAAATAACTATAAATAAAACAGACTATTAAAAAATCTTAAAATGTGCATTATGCCATCAAACTATGCGGTTTGGAAAGAGCTGTGGTGTTTGGGAAAAATTATACATGTTTATAATGACTGTCCAAATACATATTTACACATACTTTAAGATGTACACAAAGCTATCTCCATGGCAAGTCTTGGGCCCTAACAGACTTTATTAATCCTTCTCTGAATACAATATTTTTAGTAGCTTAGGCACCACAAGTAGACATGAGGCAGCTAATCATAGGGAGAAAGGCTGATTTCAAGGGAGCAAGAATATGAACCTAAAGGTCAGGACATGTAAAGTCGCTTGCAACTTCCTTCTCCTATTACCATCAGTAGTAAATGGCTAAATATTGATATGGGATGTATGGAATATACCTGTGTGGTAAGTGGACAGAGATTTGTAGATCATATAGTCTTAGTACCTGGTTGTTCAGCCAGGTGAATAAAGAGATATTTTTCTTAAAGAGAACTCTCCTAGGTCACTTCCAACTGGATTTTGCACTAAGGCTATTATCACTTAAGGGTTTGGGTTTTTTGGGGTTTTTGGTTTTTTGGTTTTGTTTTTTTTTCATTACTTGTATATCATCTCTGACCTGCAGATATTTAGGGATTCTGGGTTTCCCAGGCTCAGAATATTGGAGGCATTCAGTATCCTAATTCCTGTTCAGTCCAGGAGGACCAGAATCTGCGGTCTTCTTCAGACTGCATTATTTAACATGGGTATAGTCTGATACTTGAAAGACAAAATTTCTTTAGATAAGAAACTTCAGAGTAGGGACCTTGCTTTCCTGCTTGCCTGTGATGTTATCAAGCAATAATCCTTGTTAAGTAAGGATTAATGTTCAAACATGATCAGGCTGGTGAAATGTCTTTTTGGCTGCAGAGGAGATCTGGCAGAGTCTCCCACTGCCTGCCTTTGGATCATTTTATAGACCTCATTTACATAAGCCACTTCACCTGTGAGTGGAATGGGGTGGGGGTTTGTGAATGGGATCATCAGCTTCTCCCACTACCACTGAGGAACATGAGACACCATCTCAGACTGAGGTCTCGCCTGCATCCAAGAATAATGCCCTACAAAAGCATCTTTTAGTTGTAAAGCTCTGGAACCAAGTTCTCTGACTGTATCAGCTGGAAAGTTGCCTTGGATTTCACCAGCTTGTTTTATCATCTGCTAGAGAGCTCCTGCGTTAAGACTACTTGTCTTAAGCAATCCTCTTAGTGTTTCTGGGAGAGGTGGTTGTATTTTAAATACTGCAAGTCAATCTGTTGTCATTCTCTCATGGGCAACTTGATCAGGCCCCGTGAGGCAAAGTTAATAGAATCTTGTAATATCTAAAAAGCCCCTTTACAAGCAGGACTGTTTACTTTTCAGTTGTGCTGCTTATTTGCTAATTCCCATCTCCTTGCAAAACTTACTAGGTAGTCCTCTGACTCTCTGATTTCTTTATCTGACTTGTTAGGAGTGAACATGGCCCTTGAGGACTCCTTTGTTTTTGGAAAGTTGTCAATTTTACCAGTTAAAAGAACGTCTTTGGATAGTTATCAGAAGCTGGAGCTGAAAACATGTTTGCAATTACTGATGACATAGCTGTTTCTATTTGCTGCTCTCTCTTTTAATTCCAAAAAGTGATATTTTTTTTGGCAGTAGATATAAGAAAATATGTCACTGTGTATAATTACAAAATGCTGTTCATTTCTGTCTTGTAACTGTGGGGGGTTAGTTGGTACAATACATTTGGTTCATTCTTGGCTCACTCAACTGCGTGACACACATTTAAGTCTATTATTAATTATCATATTAATATTCATTACCATGTTAATTTCCATGGGATCATATAGTTCTGCATGCCTCCAAACTGATGTTCAAGTGTACATGCAAGCATGAAAATAACACTGAATTATTTCCTGGGACTTTCTACTAAGCCTTAAATAAAATCATGTTCCGTACATTTTCTTCCAGGAGACTTGGCTTTTTTCAACAGACTTTAACCCCAACATGATATTTGCTGCAAAACAAGATTAATCTCCGTGAATGGGCTTTGTACAAAGCTGCTTCAAATGTTCCTTCTGTTTTCCACCAGATTCTAAATACAAATCCGCAGCACTGGCTTTACTTTAATTTCCTAGGTTGCATCTGCCATCTCATCAGAGCAATCTGACTATAGTGCACTGCAGAAACTGCGTAATATTTCTAGTGGCTTGGATTTTTCACTTGATATATCACAAATATATGAATAATGGCTCTGTAAGTACCTGTGCATTTTTCAGTGGATTGCAGATTGTTTTGCAAAAAAGGTTCTACTAGAAACAGCAACTTGGAAACAGCAAATTTGTGGGATAAGAGGTGAACCTCAATTTAAATGTCTGTTGCACAGAGATTTAAAAGAAAAGTCTTGATCCATGGGCAATATAGCATCGCAAATATTTTGGGCTCAATTTCCTGTAAGCACAGACTATCCTTACCTGAAGCCTAATTAAATCAGTGGGAATTTTTGATTGATTTAATGTCTATCAGACTTCTAATGCATGTGTCTGTATGAAAGAGAGAGGGCACAGAATGCCTGAAAGGCTCTATTCTTTCCAGAAAATAGGTGCACCCAACTCAACCTTGTCCATTTTTGAGAACACTTTTGGTTCTGAGGGACTGCAGCTGCTGCAGTTTGCAGATGGTTGGGTTCTTCTCTTTAATCCTGGTGAAGTTTTAAAAGGTTTCAGATATATTCATTATCCACTTCTCTTATCTTAGAGAACACACAGCGTTCAGGGAAGAGAGAGGGTGGCTTTAGCTTCTTACCTCAGCTGGTGGGTTGTCACTCCAGAGCAGGCGTAAGGGCGATGTCATGAAACCAGGGTGGGGTCACAGCATTGAGAATTTTATTGTAGCATGAGAATGGCTCCCTGCCAAAGTCTCTGTAGAGCAGTATATTGCAAGGCAAGGTGTGCTCTGTGATCATCTCAAAACATGCATGTAAATAAATTGTATGGGCTTAGCTCTGCTCTCATTGATATTTTTCTCCGAGTAAATGCCAGAGCTACTGTGGCGAAACTTCCACTGAGTAGGAAGCCCCACACCTGAACAGACTTATTGCTACTCTTCTCAGCTGAGATTTAGTAGTCTTGGTTCTAGGTGGCAGCATAGCCCTTCTCAAACCCTCTGAGTTGTGTGGGGTACACCTACCCTCTGTAATGAAGTGCAGAGATCAGTTACCTCTAGGTAGGCTGGCTCAGGGAGCAGCGTGCCTGCAGCAGCCCGCTCACAAAGCAGAGCTGGTAAAGCAGGGACACTGCTGCACCAACAGGTCCCTGCTGCTTCTGGGGAGTGAGCTGGTGTCCAGGCAAGGCTGTGGAGACACATCTGCTTGTTCTGAGATAGCTTGGTTATTTGTGCAGAAGTTGCATATTTTTTTCTGTGCTTCAGCTTCACTTTTCTAGGGCAGGAGTCTTCTGTGCTGTGTCTTTCTGTCTGCTAATAACGTAAGGAGTGTCAGGCATAGATGAACTCTTACCTAGCATTTGTGTATTGCTTGTGACAGTGAGCTCTGTTCCTCTTAGAGACAACAATATGCTGCTACATAATAATAATAATAATTTTTATTATTATTTTTTATTCAACAGGTTGTATTCAGAAGTCATAAGGTTTAATTTAGGGTATCATCAGACCTATTTGAACTGAGCCATATAGAAGTGCAAGATCTAAATTTATATATTGGTAATATCATCTTAGGAAGGGTATTTAAAACTTCTTTTTAAGCAGAAATTAATATTTTATCTAAAAACAGTAATGGAAATAAAATTGTGTGGTCCATCAAGGTATATAATTTAGACCTGATGATAGAATAATTGTTTTCCATCAAGCAAACCAAAGAAGAATACATAATAAAATTTTACAGGTTAGCTGCCACCAAGAATAAACTCAAGAGCACTATATGAAATGAATTGGGTGTTTTAACTGAATCTTCTCTCAGGACAATAACTCTAATGTAGAGCCAAGGTCTGAGGAGGTCACCTGCAAAAAACCCTCCTGGGGCATTTCAAAGGAGAAAGGAAATATTCTTCTCCCTGTCAGGTTCACTCCGTGTCCTAATACGTCTGAGGATGTGCATTGAAAACGTAATACTCAGCCATCATTCTGTGTTGGGGTTTAGATAATAAGGGTCATTAAGAAATCTCTGAGGATGACAAACTTAACCCTCTGTGAACTTAAGGATCATACCCTGCTACTAATGCGAAGAGTAAGTCTGGTTGATTGTAATTGTGACTGAACTAAAATGTCACTTACCATTAGAATCAATTTAATTTTTTTTTTTAAATTACAGTATTTCTCTAAAAATGTATGTGAAGGATCATAACTGGTGTCTGCTGAACACAGTGTGTAGTCATCCTTTCCATTACCATGTGAGAGAACATCTGGATTTCCTATTAATGAAGTGTTTGCCATATCTAAGATTGTGGATGCATGAGTGGGGTGCGGTAATTCCGTGCAGGATCCCACACTAAAATACAGGTTGAGAACTCTCTCTGTTTGTCACCACAAGTATGTTTCTATCTCCACAGCTTCTGCCAAGGCCTTTTGGATAAACCAGTGTGTATTTCCAGAGTGCAAATGGTGATGTGGGCTTTCTGAAGAATGCGCGATACCCTGGTTATGAATGATCAGGGATGTTGCTTTCTTTCCAGCATGCTGCCTCGCTGCTGGATGCCCTAGGCCAAGGTGCTCCAGACGTGTGTTCAGGGATTCCCATGTTAGCTGTGTGCAATATACAGTGGGGAGGGTTTGAAGTTGCCCTGCCAGTGACAGCGTGAAAGATTCCTGACTGTTGGTGCTATAAAAATTGTTCCCTGAGCATTCTCAGGACTCTATCAAGGTAGCCCAATTTAAATCTGCCTATATCAAGCATGGAAACCACTTGAACTCCCCTTGCCCAAATCCCCACACTCCATCCTACAGACATGCAGTTGAGCCTTGAGCATCAGCTCATGTAAATTTTTATAGCTCCATTAACTAGGATGTCATCAATTTGAACAATTAGAAATTACAAGGATATTAAAATATCCAAGCAGCTCTTGCCAGAAGTCAGCAAGGACAGGAATTATCACATACTTTGCTCTCCAGTCATGCTGGGGCTCTTCACTGGGTTCCTGTGCCCCGTGTCTTGCACCAGGGAGCTGGGTTGTCAAAGATCTGATTTGCATTTTTGCTTCCTTGAACTCCTAAAAGTTGCTCATACTGATGAAGGAGCCTGTCTAAGCCTAAAGTGTTCAGTATATGGTGTTTACTTAAGGGGATTTAGGTACTTACAGAAAATGCTGTGTAGATACACACTAACTACAAGGATTATGGGTGGGTTTTTGTTTTGTTTTGGGTTTTTGGGGTTTTTTTTAGCTCTGCTTCTAACTCAGTTCAACTAAGTGAGGCTTTTTGGCTTGATAAACTGTGGAAATCTCTTGTTCATAGTAAAAAAAAAAAAGATAAATCCCTTGGGTATCTTTCATGGACAAGAATGATAGAAGGAACCTTCTCTACTTTATAGCAGATTCAATTCTTTGTACTCATTTGTCAGTTGTGTCCGTCTCTGCATCTCTGAGCTAGTGTCAGGGTGCTGAGTACACAAAGCCATATCCTTTCTCCTGGGATCAGGCAGAATTTTTGTCTCATTGGATTTTTTCCTGAGAAGCCTCTTTTGATTCTTGATGATTGGATGAACTGCATTTGTGTTTTTTTTTTTTTCCTCTTGGTTTAGTCCCTGGACACAATTATGTTCATTTTTAGGGTGGTCCAAGCTGTAGTAGCTAACTGAAGACACTAAGCATAGTGTCTTTGGGACGTTAATAGACACAGAATCACCAGGGAGAGGCAAAAATCAAGTCCCTGTGAGATGGGAAGCCCTGCTTTTTGGAGGACTTGTGGTCCTGTGGTGAAATAGACTCAGACTAATTCTCCTCTCAGTACCATAAAACAGAAGTGGTTTCCTTGGACTAAAAAGGGTCACAAAGAGATAAAACTAGTGACAGAAGAATCATTGCCTTTCTCTCTTACAAACAGGCAGTTGGTTAAGTTCCTTTGCTCCTCAGATAGTGCTGAATGTCATGCAGGTGATCATTCAGTCTGTGGGGAGTGGGATCCCATCAGGATGCTAATGTGCTGTGGGTGCAGCTGTTTCTACCTCTGTGTCACCATGCTTTGACTCACCTTTGCTGCCAAAGTGTTTGTTCACCACTCTTCCTTTGTAACTCACATCTATACCTACACACGTTTGCAACTGAGATTTGTAAGAGACGATTTTATGCTTGAAAAGGGAGAATTACTTTAGAGCTATACCTGTTGTCTATGCAAATGTCTTGATGCTCGACATCCTCACGAGAATTCCTTTTGCTCTGTGCCTCTGGTTCTCTTTGTCACTAAGAAACTGAACATGTATAGTCCTAAGTGCTGAAAATCAAATACTGATGTGATATATTAGCTTCTTTCCCACCTCCCCCACCCCCTGCCCCGCACCCTCAATGTTTTAAATATGGCTCTACTTTGAAATTAAGTGCACTACAGAATATTTGGTTGCAGCACATTGCTGGCATCCAGTTTATAAATTGTTAGTGTTTGGCAGCCCTTGGTTTTTAAATTCCTACTGATCACAAGTAGCTGGCACTAATCAGCTCCAATAGAGTTATGGTACTGTATAGCTTATTAAATGGCTGGAGTGGAGATATACATCTAAAACCCCCATATATAATAGCCACATGCCAGAAACACTTTACTCTGAGCAGGGTTTTTATTTTACTTTTTACATCTCTCACATTTTACATCTGGTTCAACAGTTCTGAGGGAAACTACATCTGATGTGATAGCAGGAGATCTATATCACACATCTCAAAACCTGCCAGATATGCAATTTAAATATAGTTTTGGACAGAGTAAAAAAATATTATTGGTATCAGATGTATGGGCAGTGAGAAGTTGAGCTCCATCTCTGCTTGATTTGTTTCGTACAGAAGGAAATCATAAGGTGAAATCCTGGTTCTGCTAAAGCCAGGGAGAGCTTTGCTGTTGATTTCAGTCATCAGAGTTTCACCTTGCAGCTCTAAAGTAATGGCCAAGTTCAAGCAAAACTGTATAGCCTGAGTGGCAAAAGAGGGCGTAAATGTGGCCTTTTGCAGAGGTGAGCAGTGTTTGGACTGGTTTTTCAGTGTGGCTAAATACCACCTGTACTGTGTCACAGTCTTCAGAGAGATCTTCTCCAGTGTTTGGATTCACCAAAAGTTTGGGCAGGGAAGGCTGGTTCTGGTGTACACCACTTTTTTTCTAGTTTATTTTCATGGTGCAAGTGTAGAAATATCTGAAGTTTCAGATAATCTAGTTCAAGTCAGTAGGAGTTTTGTGCCTTGGTAATCTGAGAGTGCATGTACCACCTGAACTGAGCTTCTGAAGTTTGTGGGAGTCATTCAGCAGTAATGGATGGGAAAGGTGACCTGCTATAGCTGGTCTGTCACAAATTAGCACCTCGTATGGCTCAAGTCTGAAGGGTCTGCCTGCACGTTGTCTGCACATGGCAGTGGGTTTAGTTGCTTGGAAATAAGATAGCCTGTGCATTCAAGAACTGTAATTTTAAGACTGTTGGTACTTGGGGTTTGCTGAAAAACAGACCTTCCTGATCCAGGACACTGAAACCTGCTAGTAATGGCTGTCAGTCAAAAGTGTGGGAACGTGTTCAGCCACTTCTGTGTCAGCAATATGCCAAAGCACCTATGCAAATAGCCAAATGCATTTTGTTCTTGTGCTGGGTACGTCAGATGCGTCGCTGTGCAGAGTCTGGGACTGTCTGAACAGACAAATCAAGATTCACTTTGTTAGTAGGATCATAATTGTTATTATTTTATCACTCTGGAGCCCTAATGAAGGACAGGGGCCCCAGCATGATAGGCTCTAAGAAGACGAGCTTCAGCTTTTGCTTTGAAGCACTCTACAGTTTTGTCTCATTACTTCTGATCATAATCCAGCACCAAAAGAAATCAAAAGCTGTCTCTGAATTCAGCAAGAGCTGAGGGCACACGGAAGCTCTCGGGGAATGCTCGGTGTGTTGTCAGAATCAGGCCCATAATGTGTAACTCCAGCCTAGAAAACTCATTTCCTTTGAAGCTCAGTTGAGTGTTACTACTACACATCAGCATGTTGCACCACACAGAGTATATCAAATTTGATGTCATTTTTTTTTTCTTCTTTTTTTTCCCTGGGAACCTGTAAATATCCTTTGGTAGCAAAACCAGAGAGGAATAAATTCTCCTCGATGTATTTACAAATGTGAGAAGCTTTTCAAGTTGTATTTGCAATTCTCTTTCTTGCAGTGACCTCTATTTTCATAATCCTTCATGGAATATCATGGTTTAAAGAGCTTTCTCTCCCTGCTGTTTTTGTTAAAAGGTTTTTGGTGTGATATTTGGAAAGTCAAATTCTGCATTTAAATGTTGTGTTTTCACAGATATAAATGAAAGATGCCATATTTATCTTTTTTCCTTCTTTTCCCTTTTTCTGAGAACATCAAGCAATTCTACTCCTGTGCATGTGTTGTTAACTAAACCATGAGAGCATACAGCAGCTTTAATGGTAAAGCAATTGTGATTACGTCTTGCTTGTAATTACATTTATTTCCTCACATATGTCCAAAAAGGCAAGCATTAGTTTGCATTAGTTTGGCCTGTATAGGCATGTGCTAATGGCAAGAAAATCATCTGGCAGCTTGACAGCAGGGAAAATAGCTTACAGTCACTTAAAGTCTTTCATGTCATGGACACTTGCAAAGACTCAGCCCTCAGTTTTTTGCTCTCATGCTTTTTAAATCGATTGCGTTTTGAGAGAGGGGGAATTTGTTATGAGCTGTGGATTTGCATCTAAATAACCAAAATATGAAGAGATACAAATGGCAAGGTGTGGGTTCGTGATCACAAATATGAAAAACCCAGTAAATGGCACATTAAGGGCTGACCTACAAAGAGCTGTGGGCCCCATGTTTTGCTGTACATTAAACTAGCAGAAACACCTGCAGCTGTCTGTGCAAAAAAGGGAAAAATAGAGTCCCTTGTTATGGGATGGATTCTGGGACTTGCTTGTGTCCTGCGTACAATCTCATTGATTTCATTGACTCTGTATGTACAGGACAGTGCAATTCAGAGTGACCTCCAGGGTCATGAGTTGTTCCTGTTAAAACAGGGCTTTGCCAGCCACTGTGTTTCTAGCACAAGATGGCCACAATAATAACGTTCTTTTTGCTTTTTAACAAAAGTCTGGCTAGAAATTTTACAGACTGATTTATCACAAAACCAATATCACATGTGGATTCTCAGTGAAAAAAAGTTTATTGTTTGAAATGATATGTGTAGTTTTGATTTTAATTTCAACCAGAAAGCTTGCAAAGTTCTTCAAAAACTGTATTTAACATTCAGCTGAGCAGGGTCTGTGGTAGATCCTGAATGCTGTCCAGGAGGAATGAGTATTTTGCACTGTTCATATAAGCCACAAACTAGGCTAATTTGCAGCAAGACCTTCTGAAATTAGAGGTGCATTTGTATCTTCAGTCTGGCCTGCTTGTCTTCCTCTACCGTGGCTATCGAGAATCTCAACCAATTCACTGCTTCCTCCATTGGAATAAGCGAGTACCCAGCCAGCACAAGAAAGCTCTCAGAAGGCATGTCTTGATCCCATGTTAGATCTTTCCCAGACTTGTGGGCACACACAAGACTTTTGATTGCCAATATTCATAGTCTCTGAGTACACAAATTATGGCCACAGCTGTAGAGATCATTACTGAAAATTTCTTCATGAGTAGGTAAATACATGACAAATGTTAATCTGCACACCCAATTCAGCAACTAATTGCACAGGCCTGCAAGTGTGTCCAATCTGAGATTTTTCTTGCTTAGCTAGAGAGGAGACACTGTGTAAATCCCATAGCCCTGTGCTGGATGATGAGCCAGGCAGGCAGACAGACAGACGGACTGGTATAAATACACCTAGCTTCACTGGCAGGGGCTGGCAGTCGCTGAGTTACCAGATGAGGAATCAACCCACTGGTTTTTGCTGAGCAATTAGGCTGGGCAGCCAGAGTAGCCAAACAAATACTCATACAAAGCTGGTTCTGCCCTCCAGGCAACATGGACAAAGAAACAACAAAATAATAATAGAAGTTGTTTACTGGTATGTTGCTGCTGTCTACAAGGGTAAGGCATTTTCTAGTTTCTTGGGGCAAAAAAGCTCCTAGTGAATGCTGGGTCCACTTCTACTGGCGTAGTTCTGGTCTTCTTTGTAGACGCCCCTCATCCTTGAGCTGCTTGCAATATGGGCAGTCATTTAAAATGGAATTGGGGAGGGTAGCTGAGAGCCACTTTAGGACTAAAAACCAGGGGAGTTTTGTTTAGTTTTGGGTTTGGCTGCTTTGTAGCTTTCTTGTGTTTATTGTTCCCTGTCTCTCAAACCTCCCATTGAGCTAAAAACTTTCAATAGTGAGAGCACAGAGTAACTATCTTTATAGTTACTAAATATCCCAGAGAAAGAGCCTAAGCTTTCTCCTCCAAGCATTATAAGCAATGGTAGGATTATTATTTGCCATGGCCATGTGAGGAGGAGGCAACAGAGGAATTAATATGGATACAATGAGAAAATAAAGGTGCACGATCTGTGTTACACTACAGAAATAAGGCTTGTCTTCTGCCTAGAGTTGAGGTCAAATTACAACATTGGAGCACTGGGTGAGGAAAAGCAGAAGGTTGGACTGGAGTTTTGGTCTGTTCCCTGTGACATAATTTACAGAGTGCTGAGAAATCTGGTTTTAGATCTATTTCTGGATTTGTATGCTGTGTCTCTAGGAGTTATGTTAGCTTTTTCCATTCTGCCATCTGAAAATGTTAATATTTAGGGGATTTTTTTTTTTTTCATAAAAATGGCAACAACATGGAAAATATTAACAGGAAACATTTTAGATGGTACAGGAAATTACAGCTGTGAAGAGTGTTTCATATTGTATTAGCAGAAGATTGCATGAGGCTTCTTCCCATCCAAACTTCTAAATACGTGAAGAGGAGGAATCTCTCTTGACGCCGTGTACCTGCTCCCAAGTGGTATGAAATACATAAAGAGCAGATATTATTGTCTGCTTTGCTTTCACTGGCCAGAGAATCAGCAGATACATTTACTTTTTGAGACAGTTGAGTTGCATAGTTCTGGGAATCGTGAATGTAGTGAATGATATGTACTAGTTAGAGTTGACAGGTCTGCTATCCCAGTTTGAGCACTACACTGCAAGGGCTGTTGACAGCAGGACACAAGCGTCTGGCAGGCGATGCGTGTTTGGTCCTGCCTGGGATCCTGCATTCTGAAATGAAGAATGGTTTCTCCTCTGTCCCTCACATCAGGAAGGGCAGTCAGTGTTTCAAAACTACCCTCATGGGACAAGTGAGCTGTAGAGCCACCTGAGGCTCCAGCTCACTAGCAGCCTAGACCTGGCAAGTTCTGAGTGAGCAATGAAGCTGCCTGAGCAGCCAGGTGAATGAAGCTATGATGAACTTTGTTTTGTTAGCTAGCTAGCATGAGTCTAGTCTGGTTATTTCAATATTAAATTTGCAGTTTCATAATTTATATCCCTCAAGCATTATTGTGACTCATTTTGGGTGACTGTTTTACTCTCAGATCCTGCCCGTATTCCTTCATATGCAGTTCATTTTCTGACTTAATTGACCTAGAGAAAACATTGCTGCTGGATGAGCCTTTCTGTGAGAATATGATGTGCTTGCTTCATCCTGGTCAGAAGTCTCCGTAGACTTAATGCAAAAAAATAGCAACAAAACCCCCCAATATTCAGATTATCTAGAGAAAAATCCTCTACTTTGGAAAATGCATAAAATCAGAGATAACCTCTGCTGCTGGTGTGCCTGTCCTCGTGCCTGTATGAGTGTAGGAAATCAATGGAAGGATGCCTGTGACCGTAACAGCTTTGTTCTGTTTGTAGTCTTGGACCAGCCACTGCACTGGAGAAGTCTTCCTTGGCAGTGAGGGAACATGTACCGTCCTCATCAGGATTGCTTGCACTCCCTGTAAATCCACTTTCCACACCCACAGGATGGCATCTATTCCACATGTACTCATACCGACAGAACTGCCGTGCTCTGCAGTCTGCAAGGGGCGGATATACCTGATCTGCCTCAAACTAACAAATCCCCCTGTGCTTGGAAATAAAACTAACCTCAGAAGGGGGGGAAAGTTCCTTCTTCTGAGATGATCAGATGCTATAATACAGTTTCTTTTGAGCTGTATTCTATTGGGCAGACAGCTATTGATGTGGTCCCCGTTGTCACTTAGGTATTTGGTCTATTCATTATTTTCGTTTATATTGTTTATGTAAAGCACCTAGAGGCCTGTGATAAGCAAATTTCACCGAATAAAATAAGCCAACTTTAGTAGGTCAATTAGCATTCTCCAAAGATCACACATTTTAGCAGGGAGTTGTGCAGTTTACCACTGTTGTCTAAGGAGAAAATGGAAAGTAGACCCCTCCCCTCTTATACAGTGTCAAATATCAACTCTAAATTAGAATGGTACTTATTCTTACTAAAACTGGGAATTCACTGTATGAGCTGAGTAATCACAATGCCGTGCTCTGATTTCATTTCTGGAGATCATCCAATGAAAACAGCCCGTTTTTACCTACTGGGAAGAACTAGGCAAATACAGTCATGTCTCTAATATGTGTACACAGTATATCAGCGCTTTCCAGGTCACTTGCTAAATGCAGCTTAAGAATGTTCCAAGATACAGACATGGAGATTTGTAATGAGACCTATCCAGTGTATTTCTAGTGTCTGCTGTTTGCTTTATAGTTGTAAAATCAATAAAACTTCGGTGTACCAAAGAATATAGCTCAGCAATACAGCGATGCAGGCTGATGGAACTTGTTCTGATGGTGAATTTATTTTACATTTGAACATTATGAGCTTCCTTCTTTCCCTGCTTACACAACTCCTAGCTGTTTTATTGCCCCCTTCCCTTCACTTGCTTGTCCTCTTTAAGGAGTCCTTTGAGATGCTTTTTTCTTCTGCTTAAGTTTCTTCGGCTCTTTCAGGATGCCTGTCTGTTTGAAGCTCTTCGCTCATTCTAGATATATTTGATTAGGATTTTTTCACTTCTGAGAGTCCTGACATAAAACCAATCAGTTAAGTAACACTGCCTCAGAGAGACAATACAACATTTATATTTTTTTGTGCCCATGCTGAGATTGTGTCTTTCATCTCAGTTTACTAAAGTCAACTTGCCTAAAGTTGGGTATTTATCTTTATAACTCCTCATCTGAGTAAGTGATCTAATTTTTGCTCACAATTTCACTGACTTCTAGTTCTTGAATTAAGAGATTCTGTTGATCTCTTTCTGGTTTGTTAATTTAGGCTTAAACTTCTTGTCATACTCAGCCAGGCTAAGCCATGTGAGCTGTCTGTCTTCATAATCTGCCTCATGTCTATTCTTCCAGTAGGCTGTATTTGTGCAGCTGACCTTCCCAGGAATCGACCTCAGAAACTTTTTCTTTTTTTTTTTTTGCTAAGCTTGTTCTGACCAAAGGGTACAGAAGAGGTGTATGAGTGGGTGCAATAGTTGGGAGTGAAGAACAGGGAACAGTAGGATTGCTGCTGCCTGGACTCCTGTGCTTGAGATTCAAGAACCTAGGTAAATTTCAAATCTAAAGAAAAGTGAAGTCGAGGAGGAACTGTGTTAGGGTACGAACAAATTCATACTCTGGAGTTCAGAGGTTGAGTCTAGAGTGACTGGAGGTTTGCCTTAGAGGTTTCAGTGTAAGTAAGTGGTCAGAAGGTCTGCATGTTAAGGACACCTTTACCTTGACTCTGGCACTGCAGAGATGGTCAGTGATTCTGGGGCCTTCAACCCAGGTCCTGAAAGGTATTTAGGTTTCTGACTGCAATTGATTTCGGTGTCGTGATGATGCAAACATGAATTATTAATGAATCTGTGTAATTGGCACAGCTCTTGTTGATCAGAGTAGAAAATCAAGCTGAAGGGAGGAAAGCCACTCCTTTAAAGATGTCCAGAATGACTGTATTTACGCAGCAGTGTGAAATACCAGTTTTCAGAAGAAATAAGGGGTGTAAATACCTAAAGCAGTTCTCACCCCAGCAAAACCATGTCATTATTTTCCCTTGGTTGCTGATGTTGTTCATCAGCTGGTCATACAGTGACTATTTCTCTAAACCAGAACTTTTCCATTACAGTCATGGATATTTCTGCTTCCTACCCCATTGGTTCACCACTCATGCTAAAGGCATCCTACACTACATTGCATTCCAAATATTCCGTCTCTAGTGGGGATACATAAATTATTTTGATTTGTGATTGCTTTAGGCTCTGAAAGCTTTTCCTTTGCTCATGCCACAGAAATCATCCTTAAAGATACTGCATGCTATGTGCAGGTTGGAAGGTCAGCTTTGGTGGTGGTTTCAGAACTTAAGGTTTCTCAACAGTGCTGAGAACTGAACCAAGAAAATCAGATAGGTAACAACTACCTCCAGCCTAACAACATCAGCCACATCCAACTGCTAATACCATGTTGATAGACTTTTAATCCTGGAATGTAAAATACCCAACCCAAGTCAAAACAAAACTGAGAACCAACTACCACCCTAAATCTAGTGAGGTTTTATCTAATTTTTTTACTGGGATATAATAAATTAAACATAGTATGAAATGCAAAGAGGTTACATTGAGACATATAATATTTGAAGGTTTAATTCATTTTTCTAGTGTATAAGACACAAGGCTATTAAATTTTTAAAGCAGTGATCTCCTGAAGTCCTTACTTTATGAGGGCTTTCTTCATAAAGATAAATGGTTTCCTTGCCAAATCAAATGCAGATTTGAAACAAATTAAGTTAATGTTCAACAGTACAAGGTAGAATGGATAGGGGAACTGTTTTATTTTGCATTGTAATAACCATATACACCTAAATCAATAGCTGTGGAAAAAAAAGGCAATAATATCACGTAACTGCAGGAAATGAAATATAGTGAGATGAAGGGGGGAGTGGGTTGCAGAATGAAAGGATTTGTATTGGAATAATGACATTTCATTAAAAAGGGAAGGAGTGCTATTGAATATAAGTCCATACCAGTAAATTCTATTTCTTATAATAACACTTGAGATGAGTTAAAGTTGCCCAAGTATTGTGATAAAGCATCTTACTGGATTCCTTTCTTATATTATGCTGTAATTTTATGTTAAAAGAAAAATTTGAAATGTTAAAGAGGCAGTGCATGTTTTCTAAAGTGCTTTATATTTCTCGTAATGTTTCATTTAACTTGTTATATTATCCTGTGCTCCTGCTATCAGAGCAGGAGGAAGTTTATCAGTTTTGTTCTTCTGTAAGCTTGTATTAAAGAAACAAAACAAAATGTGAATCCGGCAGTGGTGAAAGGTATTGGATTGAGAGTGATGGGGATTAAAGCCCTCTCTTTATCCGCAGCACAGGCTCAGACTGGTGAGTAACAATGCAGAGTGATAGCAGGAGGATTCTCTCCTCCCTGTGATAGAAAGGATCAGATTCTCAGCTGGTGTAAATCAACAGCAGCCAGTGATGATACACTGGTTAAGGCTACTGAATGTGGCTGGATGCAATCTTTTTCAAAATATCTTAGAAATTCTGGAGACAATGGCAAAAATCCCATTGATTTCAAGGAGATAGGGTTTTAACCTTGGTCTTTCTGTGTGTCACTCCTGAAGTTTGCCTGAAAGACTCACTAGGTAGAAAGGAAAATATTCCGTGTGCTTCACTTCAGTCATTTCCCTCAGTCACTTAATTCTTTTGAGATAGCCCACAAAGGGACCAGTCCCACTGACTGGGCAACTGAGAGACGTATGTGACTGCTAGAAATTACAATGAGAGCGTACCATTTATGCCCCATGTGTCAGATCAAGAGGAGCTCATTAGAGGAACAAATTCATTTTGTTCTTTTGCATGAAGAGTGTCTGCCGAAACAGGAACTTGGGCGTCAGTGTGTGGGCATCTTGGTTGAACTGCTGCCAAGTGATAATCTGGAAAATCACTTGTAGTATTAAGAGCTGTATAGGAGTGTAAAGAAAGTAAGACTGACATTGTCGTAATACCTTTATATCAGTGATACAAACACTTTGGAACATGGATGTCAGACAGCTGTCTTAAAGCTTCTCTCTACCATTTCTCATATCGTGTGTGTAGACTACATGAAACACTTATTATCCCTTTCAGCAGTTTTTTAACCCTGTCTTCTTTCACAAAAAAAAAGGTCATTAAAATGCCATGACAGAAAGGTGTATATGAGACAGTGGTAGAGCTAGACCCGTATTTGCATATTAATTAAGAGAGGTTTTGGAACTTAACTGAGGCTTACTGTTGGGTGCAGATTAAAAAGAGGAGCCCATCATCATGAGAACATGGTACCTCTTTGTATTATATATCAAGGGTTCTGATTCTTGAGGCTCCTCTTTTTAAGGACAGAAATCCAGTGCTTTACTTAGATTTCCTGGACTAATTATACAAAATTACTGTGGTCAGGAATGCATGAAAATTCAGAGGACATTTGGATAAAACTTGGCTTACCATTTAGGGCCTTAGAAATCATTGCACCTTGTCTCCTCTTCATAGAAGAGGCATTTTTCTGCAGAGCTTGCGACTTAGACTCTTTTGAGCAGACATCTGAAGAATCCCCAGTGCACAGTTAAAGGATGAAACTTGTCCACACGTACACAGCTCTACATCATCGTGTTCCCAGTACAATTTGCATCCGTACTTGTTCCTACTCATACCCTGCACAGCCAATGAGCCGTCCCTTTGTGTTGAGCCAGTGTGGGGGCTTGCTTTGGATTATTTTTATAGTCATAATGAGCTATGTGCTTGACTTGTTGGTTCATTTGTTTTAATAAGGATGACTCAAGCTTTCTCAAGCAAATTTCAGACCTCATTCAGTTTGAAGAGTCTCATCCCTAAGAGCACTCTAAAACCATACGTAACTGTACTTGAGGCTGTCTTAATTCCTTAGCTTGCTTCAAAATTAGATCCAAAGAGGAGCTCGCTGGAGCAAACCAGCTTTTCAGAACTATGTATTGTGAAATCAGTACCTATCTCTATCAGCAGGAATTGGTGTCATTGTATGGCTGAACGATCCAGGGTTCATCTGGATTCATATTGATACACCTTACCTGAGCACATTGTGGGCTGCACTTCTCATGCAAAGAGTATCTGTTTCAGGAACATTATTTATATTCTCTCCTTTTGTAAGTTCATCAGCTAAGTTGTCACTAGATTTTTGCCAAGGGGCCTGGAGTGACTGATAGCATCTAAGGATTTGGCTGTCTCCCACTCTGGAAATGAGTGAAATAGGTGCTCAGTGGAATGAAATATTTTTGTAAAAATAAATAAATAAAAAAGAAACCAAATAGATCCAGGCTCTCATGTAAAATGCCACAGGGAGTTTCATTTTAGAATATGTACAACTAATCACTTGTGATTTGTGCATTGCTATCACATTTTCTGGTCTCTGTTTCTTCTGGATAGGACACTGGGGATGTGATCCTTTCAAATTGCCTTTTAATTTTACTCCCCATGAAATTAATTATTGACAAGTCCTAGAATCTGAGCCACTCTAACCAACTGTTCATGGATTTGTCATATATGCTTACCAGTAAAATTCACAAGTCACACTGTGCTATAAATTATATCAGTCAATTGGTGAATAGAAACAGTACTACATGCTTTATCTAAATAATAAACACAATTTTAATGGTAAACATTCACTCTGAACTTTCCAAGAACATCTTGTAGCATAAAAAAATTTACTGCAGAAATTCTCAGATAGTGATTTTAGATAATGGTTAAATATAAGAATTTCACTGTGTTGCAGGAACAGTAAAAAAAAGATGAAATATATTGAATAAAGATTTTATTGTGAGTTATTTGCTCAGCTCTGTAGCACCATGAATTTTTTCTCCCTATATAAAAATAATGAAGTCAATAAATGTGTTTAGGTGACCTCTGAGACTTATAAAAAGGATGTTATGAGATGGGTGAATGCTGGATACAGTATTTCATTCAGATGCTGAACAGCTGTTGTGGTAGACAATGCTGGCATCCTATTTTTCACCACTGATGCTAATGTATATTGGTTTTTGATTGTATATATATTCTAACATATTGTGGGAATGTGAAGAAGACTACTAGCTTGCCAGCCTTTCTGTCCCACCTGTTTATGCAACTTTCTAATGTGTCATTACGGAAAGTAAATCAGGACACTTGGTGACCAGTATGGGACCTGCACACAAATTTGCCCGGCCATTGCTGACAGCTGGGCTGGTGGCTGGATTTGACTGCAGCTTCTTTCTAAAACTCATTGGGTCATATTGTCCTGATGATTTCAGCAGGTGTACAACAGAGGTATAAATGATTACCTGTTTTTTTGTGGGTTTTTTGTTTGTTTGTTTGTTTTTTAAATGCAGATTTTATTCAGATGCATTTATGAACATCTGGACCCTATTCTGACCCTGTCACTGTGGGCTGTTAATTTTTCTGTCTCCTTTTCAAATGAATGATCCCAGCTTGCTGCACATCACGTCACATACTAGCAAAGATTTTTTTTGTGGCACCGAATTGCGTGTGTATTACAGAAAGTCTCCCATGAATCACAAAATGCAAGGGGATGACACCAGGTGCTTTCCTTAGATGTATGGTGCTCCTGTGAAGTTATCTACCTTGGTACCTGTCTTGTAATGAGTGCTAAGTGTTCAGAGAAATCGGAAAAATATGTTTCAAGGAAATATACAAATTAGCACTTTAGGACTAATTCTTATGCAGATTAAGTGTTTATACTGATTGTGCCTTTTTCCTTTGCAGGATGATGAAAAAGAGAGGGATTATGCATTAACATTAACAATTTACAATATGATGAGAATTCTGTGTTTGCTTAACCACATTTTCTATATATTTTCTCCAAGTTCAGTGTTTATTTTCTTTTCAGTCCGACAGCTGCTCAAAAGGAGGTGCACACCTTGTCAGTTGCTGAATGACCTCCTTTGTAAATTGACTGAGAGTGTGTGATTTGCCCTGGAGCATCTTTTTTAAGTAATTAGTGTAAATCGGTCAATAGATCTGTGTTAGCAGCACCTTAAAAATTGCAGTAGTTTGGAAAATGTTGCACTCTATTATATGTTATCTTTTTTAAGTGCCATTGGTTTAAAATGTGAGAAAATTATCCATTTTTAAAAATAGATCAGTAGTACTTTGATTATGCAGCTTTTGATTTAGAGGGCTTTGACACTGTACCTGCAGTTTTCTGCTTATTTAAAAAGTGCTTTCAAGGTATTGGTCTATAAATTGCTTACACTGAAAATAAGGATATAGAAGGATCTTTTTGACTTGCATATGTGTGACCCCTTCCAAAACAAAGTTGCCCACGCTTTGGGATGTTCCATGTGGTATTTTCTCTATACACTGATCCTCTGCAGTTGCTGAGCTGTGGTGGGGGTGACCCAAGGCTCTGTCCTGAGAATAGGAAGCAAGGGAAAGATGCTGGTTGTAGCAAGGGATTGAGTTGAAGAAGGTGTTGGCTACAGAGGGAGTTTGCTTGAGGGTGAGGGATTTGTTAGTCAAAAGACATGTTCCAACATCCATTTTAGCATGTTAGAGTGTGTCTCATGACTGCTAGACTCCAGTGGCTGTTCAGCTTCTTTGGTGCAGTTCTTTCATCCACAATTCCTGGATGCTTTTTTTGCCCCAACTAGTTCTTTACCCCTTACTGAATTTTTGCGCCTGGTGTCCAGCCATTGGTTTTTTTTGTTGTTTCTTTTTTAAGGGAGGGGGATATAATTTCACTCTCTGCCTTTGTCAGATTTTGTGGTTTTGCAACTCTGTGTTTCTGTTTTCTTTTCAGAGTAAGTCTGTCCTTCAAAACCGCAGGGAGACTGACTCCAGTGAGGCTGGCTGCCATGAGAAGTGCTCTCAGAAGTACATCTAGGAGCCTTCACTCCTTCATATGCACATACCAGAGTCCTCTTAATGAATAATTAAAAAAAATTTTGTGTAGTTTAGAAAATTTAATCAAAACTGAAAATAGTCTTAGATCCTGAATAGGTACCAGCTTTGAAAATGCTGACCACTGCAGGTCCATCATCCCCAAGATGAACCTTGCCTGTCCTTCTAGCTGTGCACAGAAAGCAAGCTGTTTAGAGGAAAAAAAGCCAAGGATTTTTTTTTTTTTTTAAAAGAACTGTAATTAAGCAATGATAACAGCCCTTTAAATAAATACAGCTTGCATTTACATTCTAACATGCACTTCTGGTGTTTGTTTAACTTTATTTCTTTTTCACCCCATTTTAACATAACAGAAAATCTACAGCAGGCTTTCTGAATGCTGCCACTCCTCCAGCCTGTCACAGCCTGTGGGCTGTTCATCCGAGCCCTCCAGACTCAAGCTGGCAGAATGCCTAACGTTGTCACCCGCCTAGGAGAAGTGGGTTTAAACTGAAAAGCCAACCATTTAGAAAGATGCATTGTTTTGCCCACCCCCAGATTGGACTCTTTTAAAGCAATTAAAACTTAATTGTGATCAGAAATCGTGTATGTTTGTCTCGGGCCTGGGCTGTATAAAGTTCAGTGATCCCTGGAGTCAAGAGATCTGGGCTGGTTTTTCAGAAGAGCTCAGCATGCACCAACTCTTGTTGAGAACAACGGGGGTGCTTCTCGAGATTGAATGCCTTTGAAAATCTGATCATGTCACTTTATTTATTTATGTAGATTTGTGTATGCACAAATATATACAACATGCCCAGAAACAAGCACACACACGTACGTGACAGCTCTAGGGTCTGGATTTTCAAAGGAGCCTAGGAGAATTCAGTGAGAGATGGGTGCCTAATTAAAATTCATATCCTTCCTGCCTTTGGCATAACTTAAACCTACAGCTAAATTAATACCAAAACATGACTAAAGGGCAGCAGGATAATTCAGTAAAACCCACAAGAAGCAAGCCAGGCAAATTAGCCTTCCTTTCACCAGCCTTACATTTTCCCATTTCTTATTTCCAAAGATGGAAGGAAAATGACAAATGAATGCCAAATCTCTGGAAAATACTGTCCTAAGGTGGGATGCTTTAGATTGTCTGGGGCCAGGACCTATCTCTGGTTACGTGTTTATATAAACAGCAAGAGACCTGATTTTTGTTGACTTCACTGTACTGTTGCACTAGTGTATGAAAACCATAGCCAGGTAACAGAGCACTTTTGAGTACTTGTAAAATCATACTGTGAGCTGTAAAGTCATAGCAGAAACAGTGCATCTTCCCCCTTCAATATGCTGCAAACCAAACAACCAAATAAACAAAACACTTGGTTTAGGATTCTTCAGAATCTTGTTCCTTATCTGAGGAAAAAATAAAATCTTGCATCCTGGAAGGTGATTTACCAAACCAATAGCTTTTATGATAGTGCACAACAGAGTTTACATTCCAGCCTTGGTCCCAGGAGGGAGGGGGGCATCTGAGTTCAGTGTCTAGCATCTCTGCTTTATCTAATGCATATATTCTAGACAGTAGAAAATGGAATACATTCATAAGAAAGGCTTTTACACCACCATGCATCTTTAAAACTTTGCTGCCCAGGATATACCTTCAACAGGTAGTTTGGAGGAAAAGTATAGATGATGATTAATTTTTGTTCTCTCGAGGCCACTGTGGGGAGGGAGGAATTTGAACACCACTCTCTCCTAGCCTGAGTCAGTTTGCAAACCTAGAACAGAATTGCTTCTCCAGCTGCTGAATTTTAAAAGAAAGTGGCTGCAAATACATTTTGCAAGAGATGTGATCTCTCTGTTTTCCTTAGAAAAGGCTTACAGGACTGGTCCTCTAAGAAATGTACAAGAGGATTTTAAACTCATACGTCCTGCCCAGATTTAGTAAGAAATCGGTACCAGACCAGTCCCCCTGAGCTGGTACTTGGATATGCACAGACAGAGACTGTGGTAAGGAGTGACACGTGCGGGTAGGTGTGAGCTTGGTGCCTCTGACCAGGTATGTAGGACCCCTGAGAGGAATGAGAACCTGACTCACAGGTCTGCACTTTTCCTCCTGGGTTCTGCTGGAGTCGTATTTAACCTGACACACTGAGTTCTGAGGAAGAGCAGTTCGAAACTGTTTGGGCCAAATGTTTTCTTCCCTGTTTGTGGGTGTCAATCTGTGCTTTTCTCTGTGAGCTGCTTTATAGAGTTAGAAGGAATGAATCCCTAACAATTTTCTTTTTGAGAACCAGTCAGGTTTGCTGCAGTTCTCTCACTTGTGCTTTTGGATGGTACTGACAGTACAGAATGGATTTTTATTTAAAGGGAAAAAAGGTATTAACAAATACCTTACATCAAAGCAACTGGTCTCTAACTTAACTAGCCTGGGATGCTTGCCCCTGCTAGGCTCCTGGACAAACACACTTCACCACTGTGATCTTAAGAGGCTGAAGTATCTTTCAGACAAGCTCATTCCTTAGACTTAATTAAAACCTAGTTCACTCCTTTATTCAATTTATGAGGCCTAGCCAGTAGGATTAAGCGATTACAGGCAAAAAGCCCCATTTGTGAAACACTCATAAGCTCAAGCTGCTAGACTGCTCAGTTGTACTCCATTAAATTAATAAGGAATGAATAGACTGATCCATTATGAATAAAGCTGTGGGGAGCCTCAGCATTGCCTCAGACTCTCTGCACACTCCTTAGAGAACATTTCTGCAAAATGATTATGTTCATATTCATTCAATTGGAATTCTATAAAAGTGGAATGCATAAATTACTCTAAAGATGGGGAGTTTATCTTAAACATTAACTATGTGTGTGAATTAATAAGACTATTATAAACCTATTAACATTCAGTGTATTTACCTACGTATGCTGCATACCTAAACTAAATTCAACAATTGTTCCTAATTGCTATTCTTGTTGTGTGATCAAGCTGTGGTTAATTTTCCCTTGTAGTCATAATATTTATGAATTGCAGTTTTTCCTGTTAAAACTTCTCAATCCCCTTCCCCTCCCCACTTCCCACCATCCCAAGCTTTACATTTGCTCCTGTAGTTTTTCAGAATATAGTAAAATACTGGGCCAGTAACATATTGGGAAGTGAAAGATCAACAAATATTTAAAGATGTGTTAATATAAAACATTGAATAGCACCTGCAAGTATACATGCCATCAACCAAACCTTTATCTTTTACAGAGTATTAGACAAGGAAGGGTGGCAGTGACTCCTGGGTGAGTCTCCCTTGAATCTACCGCTGTTCTGCAGGACCCAGCAGAATCCCAGCTGTGAAGCACAGAGGGGTGCAGAATCCATCCACCAGCCTTTACCATGTTGTGAACATGCACAGTCTGTTTCTTCTGGAAGAAGTTGAAGTGACTTGAAAGGTAAAAAAACTCCAAAACAAACTGAAAATGAGGGGGTGGGTTGGTGGGGAAAAAACCAAAACAAAACAGTTTTTAGAGGACTTGGCAAACAAAAAGTTAAAATCAACTAACAGGGGTTAGTTGAGAAAAGCAAGTGCTGAAGCAGTGAGTAGTAGGGGTGTGCTGCAGGCTGAGAGAAGGGCTCAGAGCTGAGTTGCTAGGACAGACACTTTGAACTGGCAACTTTTCCTCCTGCCCTGCTTCTTCCTTTCTGTCCTTTGACACTTTCTGACAGAACGACCTGAGTAGCAGACCCCATGGGGTTATCAAGTTGAGTTGCCAGGGACTGGGCTGAAGCAAGGAAGGCTGCGTTATGAGGAGTGATTCATTGTGATTTCAGTGAAAGAGCAAGGAGGAGTATCTAGGCAGGGTGTTATTTTCAATGCTGTTTCTGAGCAGAGCAAGGAAGTTAGGTGTTAACGTGGGTTAGCTAGCACGTCTGACCTTCATTGTTCCCAGAGAAAACACTGACAGTCTATTAGCCCTCCACAAGGGATATCACTGTCTCACAGCAGCTCTGAAAATCCCCCAGGACACTCCTGGAACAACAATAACTCAGTAAGAGTTCACACAACGTTAGAGCTCTGTGAAATGTTTGCAACAAATCTTGCCCGGATAGAGAGGAGGATGTGGCAGGAAAGGGGAGAGGGATGGTTTTGAACTCAGCTGCATTTGAGAGAAGACATTAACCTTTCAGGCAAGTCGGACCAGGTGGGAGTTTTGCAACAGGAAAATCTTGCTAATTATCTTGAAATGAAATAGCCAAATAGATAAAAGAAGGTGGGATTATTTTTTTTTCAGCTTAATCTTGTTTCTGAAGTAGAATATCAACCTCTAAATCTGAATTTTAAAGTGAAAGATAAAAAAATTAAACTAAGAAACTCATGGGGCTAAAAGTCAAAGAAGCCAGTTTTCAGCTGGACTCAGGAAATGGAGTGACAGTTTTAGTACAGCTTATACAAAGTAGTAGTTGAATCAAAGTACAATTGCCTTCAATACAAAAATAGTGCTATGCATGGGTAAGTAAATCTAGATTTTGACACACTGAGTGGCTGCTAAAATCTTTTCATGGCTGTACTTTTAGAATAAAAGGGTAGGAGTAAAGAAACTCTTAGATTGGCTACTGAATTGCTTAGACTTGATCTTCTCATCCTTTCCAACACATTGTACCTTTCAAATAGTCCTGTGCCCTCTGGCCTGTAACACGCTTGTGTGGTATATCTTGGACTAAAATGGAGCAGAGCCTGTCAGGGTTCACAAAGGGATGCGTGATACCTGTACATAGATGTCCTGATCCAGGTGCCCTAGGAGGACTCCAGAATTCAGTACAGATCCAGTTCAGGGTAACCTCTACTTGCTGTTCTGGAGATCTTTCGATCGGGAGGCGTATCTCATCACACAGAGTTACTTGATGTCACTAGGGCCCCTGGATGGCTTAATCCAGGCTTGATCGAAAGGATTAATAAATGAATTCTTGACTGAGCCTGCATGTGAAGTCTGTATTGGAGAAAGGCTTATTCTTTGGCCCAACTCCAAGAGAAACTAATCATCATGAACTTCATGCAGATTTACGATTATTCTTTCTATAGCAAGGGTTAGGCCAGCGCTCTCTGGCAGTAATGAAAAGCCTGCAGAAAAGGAGAAAGCCAAACATACACAGAACAAACCTTGTAGATGGGTTTCTTTCCTTGAAATTCTCCCCTTGTATTTTCTACTTTTTCATGGAAAACTGATGTAAGAGTACTATCATGTATTAAACCAGATACCATCGTTATGCTCGTCTCAACTGCAGGAGACACAAATATCATACAGTTTTATTTTTTCAAGGGAGATGCTATCACAAAATAAAGTGATAAGAAAGAAAGTTACCGTGATAGTATGAAATATGTCCACTGGCTGCCTTCAGCACAGTAATCTTTTATGTTCAAACTATTACTCAAAGTACGGATTACTGAAATGCTGTTCTTCTGTGGGGCTCTCTTGGATGATCTATGGAAGCCTGTAGAAGTCAGTGAAAAGAATCCTCTAATTTCTGGTTGTTCCTTAAAAAAAAAGGTAATAAAATAATATATCTATTAAATTTCAGTACACATATATATATGTATTGGAAATACAGTATGATAGCAGGGTTTAAAAAGGTGCTGTTTAATAATCAGACTCCTAATAAACTTTTTGAATATGCAGAAAAAAAATGAAAAACTGCTACCTGCTCATCCAGCATTTCGGGCTTTCTTTTTTTTATTAAAAGTGGGTTGAAAATGGTTTTGTAATCTACTTCCAACACTGCATTTGCAGATATGCTTGGATTTGTTAGGTTATCTCCTACTCACAGGATTTTGTTAAAAAAGATTGTGGAACAGTCATTAAAATGAAAACCAAAGCTCTGTCCCAGAGTTTTTCCTTGGTCTTGAGATAGATTTTTGCTTTTTCTTTTTAATGCTAATTTTTTCACATTAAAACATTATTTTCCTGCCTCTTACACAAAAAAAAGGACATAATGAGGGGACAGAGATAATACAGGGGAGGTAGAATTATTTCATTGTATAAGGCAACAGACCAGTGGTCTGTAAGATCTAGTATCTGACCCAAAAGCAGATTAAAATCACTTGACCAGCCAGGCAGTGCAAGATGGCAACAATTCTTCTGTGATCCTTGCATGTGATTAGTGTATTTCTAGAAGCACAGGGACTGTTAATCCTTGTGACTTAAGCTAAATAGTCTAACTACAGATGTTACTACTTTGTAGATTCTACATTATTTGGATCTCATTAATATGTGACATGGTTTATAAGCTACATGATGTGTGAGGTGTGAATGGGTGTGCAAGGGCAGGGGAGTGCCTCCCACTTGTGGGGCTGTGTAAAAGCTGAGTTCATTTTGTGCATGTGTGGTAAGGGTGAGCGTAAATCTCCTTAACTCAGGAGGGTTAGGAAATTGTTTGCTTCTAGCCTGGCCTTGCCTTAGAAACAAAAGAGGTTGTGTGGTTAATGCACAGCAGCAGTTGATTTTTTTATTGCTGCTGATAGTACTCCAACTTACTGGAAGATGCCTTGGTTCATGCTGGTGTGGCCATTCTGAGAGCACCAGGCAGCCCTTTTCTCCTGCAAATGCCCCTGCCCTGGTGTTGATGTCTGACACAGCATTCTGTGTAGTCCTGAAGGTCTGCAAGAGTGTTGAATAATAACCAGTGGAGGGCAAGGTGCTTAGTAATTAACAGTGGAGAAGGGTGGGCACCTCTCAAGGCAGGACTATCAGGACTCTCAGCCTAGTGTTCAATGAGATGCTGTGCAGTGCTGAGTCTGTTAGGAACAAGCACCTTTGGGCTGCTTGGGTCCCCTCACCCAAGTAGTTGTCCCTACACTGACAACTGTGGGAGGTCTTCAAGTCTCGGATGTGTTTGATTGAAAGGGCAAATACCAATTTAACCCCTGCTCCTCTGTCATAATCAACAAGTACTTCATGGTAGTGGGTCATCCCAGCCTGAATATCAATTCTCCTTGACATGAAATCTAATATCAAGTTTTTGAAAGACAGACTTGATAAATTATAATAGCAGATACCATGGATAATACCCACAAGAGTATATATGCTCCAGGTTATCCAGTTTTCCCATGTTGTACTGATATGTATGGATTTTGTATGCTCAGAACCACTGCTTCTACCATGATGTGGAAACAGAAGGAGCCACTGTATGTGGAACTGGTGAGTCATTTCCTCAGGTATTTATTTGATAGCTTGTCACAGAAAATGAAGCAAGGTGATATGTCTAGTGTTAGAGAGGGAGGAGAAAGACCTAGTTATTCTGTTACCTTCTATAACCTTTTGGGGCAATACAAATCACTTGCATTTCTTAAGATGCTATGATAATACATTCCTGTTCACCTTCCTCAAAGAGATTCCTTCCTTGTCTCAGTGAAGCAACAGGTAATGATATGGACACACTTACTAGATTTGACTTTAGATGTTTGCATTCCAATGTTAACATATCATATAGATATCTTCCCCCTTGAAAACAAGCAAAATGCCAAAGAATAGCACCACCCATGCTTTAACATCACAGGAGTCCCTAGGAGGAAACTTCAGTAATAACATTTGCTTTCTTGAATGTATGCATTTAACTATATGATTAGTCTGGGAAACTATGCAAGGCATAGAAATTCAAACCTACAGGAATGAACCTCCCTCCTAAATGACAGTCCTCATGAGTGCAGGCTGGAGCTGAGATAGCAGGAGAGGTATTTAATGTTCATGGAGCCAGTTGGGCTGTCCCAGGACCTGACACCCTTTTTCTCTGTAATGTTCCCTGTAGTGCTTGCTGACATACAAATCAGTGGGGAGAGGGTATTGACCCTTTTCCTTCTAAAGTGGGTCTTCTAATAAATCAACTACTCTGTTAAAAATAATTCTCATGAAAACATAATGCTGCCAAGGTTGAGAGAGCTAAAGGTCAACTTGACAATAAATGATAGCTATATAACAATCTAGGAGGACATTCTAAGGTTTTTCAAAGTTTGAATGGGGATAAGTGGCCTGTTAGGTAATTTTCCATTTCTTGTAATATCTTGCCTTTTTTGGCCAATTTGCTGTCTACTTACATGTTGTATTTTGGACAGTTTCCCTAAAAGCCAGCTAGAAACTCAGCATATACTAAAGGTCTGCAAACCAGATGATGATATAACGATGACTTTCCAGTTTCCTTCGCATCCAGCTCTGACTTCCTGTGGTACCAGCAGGATTATACTGGGTACCCAGCATGTCCCACCAGTCCCAGTGTACTGACATCCTGTTGCCCTGTGGCTGTATCATGAATTAAGGGTTGAAGCTACACTCTTTTGGTCTGCAGGCATGTAATTCCAATGAGCAGTATCCCCCACAGAGTAATAAACACTTTAATAACAGTAATGTAGCAACCACAATAATGAAAAAAGTGATTACATTCTACATAAAAATATAAAAGCTCATTTGATCCTAAGGTCCCCAGTGGCACATTACCTGGACTTTTATTTAAAATATAACATCTCTTACTTACATCTTATTCAGGTCCTTTGTTAACACTAATATAAAACACCAGTAAAATTGTCATTGGAGGAATTTAATAAGGAGTGGGTTTGGCTCAGTGATCCATGCTTCTAATTCTAAGTCCTTCCATGAATCTAATCTGGAAAAGCACAAGATGCTCTACTTGAGTGTTTCATTACTGAACCCTACTTTGCATATGCAAGACAGATAAGATCCCTTCTTTAGAAGTGGGGCTCTTTCCTCTCCTAAAATAGGAATGCTTCTACAAGCACATAAGTTTTATGAAATATGAGAATCCCTTCTTGTACTTTTACTTGCTCTCCATTCATGATGGTTTCCCTGCAAATCCAGGCTAACTGCAGGGATCTGGAATGACACCAGGGGATTTTCTTCCATGTGTATGTCAGGGGATCTGAGAGCAGAAGCTAGCCAAACCCTGCTCTATGATCTACCTTGCTGTATTTCTATCTAAAACTGTGAGGGAAGCATCCCTTCTAAATATTGGTTGCCTCCCAGTATAGGTAGTGTAGATGTTCCAGAGCCTGTGGGCAGACTTCAAAAGAGTCTGAATTCCAGCGGCAATTTTTTGCGCTGTCCCTTCTTGTAATCTGTACAGTTGAGCAGAAATATATTCAGACTTTTTCCATTTCCTCCTTTTTCTGTCAGGACCACGTTATTTCCTACTGAAGGCTCTAGCCTTGCTGTCATGTCACTGAGGAATTAATCCCCTGCACTGTAAGTAAGAACATATGGCAAACCATTACTCATCAGTCAATGCAACGGACACAGTTTTGTTCTAGAAAGTGTGCTGGCCAAGATGGTGAATGGAAGGATGGGGTTTTTAATAGGAGTTATGTTCTCAAATCAGAGGCAGGTTTGAAGATTTAGAAAGTGTGTTAGCAAGTAAAGTGCATTAGCAAATCCCCCTGTGAGGTTTAATAGAGGTGTTGTGGTGGACTTTGAGGTTGTGATGTAAAATAAGCTTCTACCTCCCTTTGTGTGGAACCTTTCTGGGCCTGCCTTCATTTCTAAGTGTGCAAATTGCTTTATACCAAAAGGAAGCAAACTAGTTTAGGTAAAGAAACACATTTCTTCTCATTTTTCAAGGATATGAATGTATTTACAGTCATCCCAGGAGCTGCCTCAAAAATTTGTGTGACCATTTAATGTCGTCTGTACCTCCCCCTTGCACAGCCAGTCCCTCCAGCAGTGAACACACAACGTATGTCATCTCTGTTGTAACTCTCTCTAACCCTGTTCTTACTCTCATTCTTTGATCATATCCACCTCTTGCCTCACTGGATGGGTATGGTCAATCACAAGGATTGCCTCTGTGCTTTAGTATGCGTACAGGCATGTAATGCAACAGGACTGGTGTTCCTAGGTGTTAATGCAAAACAAATACATAATGGTAATCGAGGCAGTAGACTGCCTGAAATGGATCTGATAAAAGGTGACACCTTTTCAAAATAGTATCTGCCAAAGGTTCTTTTACCTGAATGGAAGGTGAAAAGTCCCTACAAAGAGAGAAGCTGTATTGCAAAGCTTTCTTATGTTCTCTTCCATGGAGCTGACTGCAGCATCAACCAAGATTTTAAAACAGCTTTGTTTTTGAGGTGATGAGCCTTTTAAAAATAATATTGCATGGCCGGCCCTAGTGAATAGGAATGGAGGGAGACATGTGCTACCATGCTTGTTCTCTTACTAGTCATTGACTGGAAATGCTCACAAAAGGAATAAAAAGTACATTTGCCTTGTTAATACAATTTGTATTACATATTCATAAACCATTTTATAAAGCTCCCAAGGAAAAATTCAATTGTACTGAAAGCACATAATGGTAGAGCGGCCATACAGAAAACAGGCAGCATGTTACAGAATTAACTGCACAATGAATGAAATGCTATGTCTATAATAAACCCATTCAGATATAAATTATGGGAGAGTAGATGAAATGTTTGTTAAGCAATAAAGCTTGCAACCGTACATGTGAAATTGAATGGGATTTATCATAAAATATTGTGGAGGATACAGGCTGAATATGTGTTACAAATTGACTGAATTAAAAATAATCCAAGGAAAGCAAGCTTTTGGGAGACTGAAAATTTTAGGAAATGAGTTCATAAGCTGTTTAGCTCTGACCCAGAGTCCCCGAGTGCCAAGAAAAAGAGAGGCAAGAAAATAAGAACAGAATAATTTCTTAGAGGACTACAGTTATGTTGTCTTAATTTTAACCACCTGAATTTTGTCAAATAATCAGACTCCCTGTTGAACAAACAGCACCTCACTGGAGTGGAGGGTAGAGAATTTGTCCTAGTGCTGTTTGGTTAGTATGATTTACAGTGGAAGATTTTTTTTTTTCCCCTGAACTATTTATCTCAGGAAGGCTGTTCTACTGAGGGCAGGATAGATGATATTTTGGTTGGACCTTAAAGAGATATGTGGTATGTTTTCCCAAAAGACCTTACCAGATATCTCAATACAAACAACAAAGTTGCTAAAGAACACATTCTGTGGGATCCCATACCAAGCTTGAATGAAGTCCACTTCTCAAAATTACGTAGCCTACACTTTTCTTCTTGTTAATTCCAAAAATTGAAAATATGGTTTTTACAATGTGATGGAAATATTGTTCTTATGAACAACAACATAAAGAAAATCACCAAAACCTTAGAATTAGATTTAAAATTAAAATAGATGTTTATAGGATAGGGGGATAAAAAGTGGGCAGGATAATTTTCTACCACAAATAACATTTGTAGCTATGGAAACATAGGATAACCTAAGAAAAAGAGAGAAATCAGAGTTGTAGAATCTGTGCCTGAGAGAGTTAAGAGCATTATCCTTTTTCTAAAGCTTACCTAGGTGCTTTTTAGGTCATTTCTTTCCTCTTCAAGCAGTGAATAATGACCATTTCTCAAAGTAGTTAAATGTATACAAAGAAGCCTGAAAGCCAGAATGTAAAGTGGTGTTTCTATAGGGGCTTTAAGATGGTTCTGATTTACACACAGAGGAACCTCCATGTAGACTGAAGATGAGCACAGCCAAGTGCCACAGACGTGTTTGACATGGTCTTTATGTGTCTGCTCACCCTAGAATCCCTATTTCTGCGGGTGTGTTTCACTGTGGTGACACTCTGATAGGGTTCGTCAGGCCGAAGGAGGAGATATGTAACTTCCCCCTGATGAACACATCTGGCTAACCAGTAGATTTCCTTTAATCTCTTTGACAATGCCTAACAGAATCCTTTTTGGTTTGCCTCTGCTTGCTGTTTAATAAATAAAGGGATTCCCCTCTTCAGAACCACATGTGAAAAGCGGTTTGAGTTGTTATCCAGCAGCGTTTTAATGTCAAGAGGTAATGCTGAGCCATTTCAATGGAATGGGAGCTGCTGGACCATTATTGCAGAGCTAAATATAAATAAATGAGGAGAAATTAACTCAAGTAGACTCCATTTTGCTCCTCTGCCAAATGGATGTAGTTACCCATCTATAAGAGATTCTGTGGATCTTTTTGTTCCCTTTTTTCACTGGAAAAAACACAGAGTACAAGCATACATCGGCATCCCCCAGTCTGTCAGGAGGGGCTGGTAATCTTACCCTTCTAAGAAATGTGGTACGTGCCCAGCACCTTTGGATTGCATTTTGTTCGTAGGAATACAGGGTATGAAAACAACTTCTTCCTCTTTCTTACAGAGGAAGAAAAGCCTGTTAACTTGTCAGCCTACATTTAAAAGGCCAAGGGTTCAAAGCTGCTCATCAGTGTTGGTTGACATTCCCCCTTAGTGCCTTTGCAAGTATCAAGTTTGCCAGTTATTGACTGCATTGCTGAGTTATCTGTTGTATAAGCGCAATTTCCATAAAGGACATCAGGCTGGGGACATGTTCACCATGCATTTGAAGTCATGGTTGATTTGATTTTCTCATTGCTTTTTTTTCTTTAAACATATTTGTCTCAAATAGTAAATTGTAACAGTATTATTGATTGTGTTCTGTTCTTGGAGCAATAGCATCTATTTAGTGGTTTTTTGTTTTGTTTTGTTTCTTTTTCTTAATGATTTGCTCAGAGGGTGGAAAGAAGTAGAGGAGGTGAAATACGTTTGTCCCCTAGACATGAGGGCTTTCCAGTCAGGATCAGTGACATGACAATATGGGATCTGTCAGCACCTTAACTGACCAGGCAGAACCCCTGAACATGAAATCTTTCTCTGCACTTCAGTAAGAAATTCAGAACTTCACATTGCGACCTTAATACTGAAACGCCATGTTTTCCTTCGATTAACAACTGAATTCCCATGTGATTTGAATAAATCTGGGGGAGAATTCTCTCCTAGGAGCACAAGAACAGGAAAGTCAGCTGAGGGGAAAAGCATGCCATATATAATCCGCCCTGGGCAAAGAAAATGCATCAGGTTTTGAAATGCTGAATGCAGGCAATTCAGCGGAAAGTGAATTGTGGACAGAAACGTGGCATTCCGTTGGTAGAACACTGAGGATGTCTCATTCAGTTCTGTGTTTTTACTGTTTATGTTATTGTAAGTGAAGGGATAATATCACTCAATGAGTCAAATTTCAGTCTTAGATACATGTACATAGTTATTTGTGACCTTTTACACCTGAGAGAGAATTGATTTTGATGAAAGCCTACCTCCTGCTCTTTGGGCAGGGTCTTGCCCAATTTGTTGTACATGCCTAACAGTCATTTGGATGAACCAATCATGGGGATTGGCTATTATTGATAGATCTTCCAGGAAACGTGTCAAAGTTAACTAAAAATAAAACATGAAATTAACATGAACATGTTTTTTTCCCTCATCAGACACGTGTTTCAGTAGCTCTTGTTGAATTGGCAAAATCTACCCAGCAGGATGCGATTGATATGAAAGGTTAATTAAGAAAACAAATCCATTTTATGCAGGGGAGTATTACTCAGGATAAACTAATCTGGAAAAATTAAAATTATCACCCAACAAATATTTGTCTATTGCAAGTTATGCAGACCTGAACCCAACCTTCACCTAAAGTTCATCAAAACGTTACAGTAATTTTTTGCTGTTCTGAAACAGATCTCATCCTAAGGAAGCACCAGGTTTTCTTACACACCATAACAGGAGGTCAAAGGACTCTTATGACACATATGTAATGCCCATTAGCAGATGGGTGAACAGGGAGTGCTAAAGCTCATGTGTCCAGTAATTTTAGGTGTCATGATTAAATGCTGAGTCCTGCGTCTCTGGAAGAATCTCTGTTGGGCACAGGAGGAGCTCTCAGCTTTCTGACTCAGATGGAAGAGTGCTTTGTGTCTTCCTAAATGAAGGTCCAGATCATGGTCTGGATGGTTGACAGTTGTGTGGTGTGTGCCAGAATCTCCCTCTGGCTTTATGAAAAGCGGTAGGTGCTCTGCGCCTACATGTCTCTACTTGTTTATGCAAAAAAATTGGCTCCTAAAATTAGCGAATGCTTTTCAAGAATGTTGTCCAAACAGTTTGCTGCAGTGAGTCAGAAGCAGAGGTATGGATAGAGCCTAGGGCTCCTCACTCCTGGCCCCGTGCACTAACCACCAAGACCATTTACTTTTCTAGCCAGGGCCAGGGTGAAGATGTGAAAATACCACAGGCAAAGTTTGGGTTTTTTTCAAATTTTCCACTCAGTTTTGCAGACTCAGGAGGTCTGGTTAGCTCTCCATGTGGAGCAAGGGGATAATATTGGCTTTGCCGTGGAGTTCTTCTCTTCTAGGTGTACGAAAGATGAGTCTTTCCTCTTGCTTTTCCCATTGACCTCTGCTTGAAGGTGAGTGGGGATGTATGTTGAGTTATTTTTCATTTGGAGAAACTGGCACAGAAAGAGGAGTGAGGAAGGAGAACTCAGCCAGTCGGGGTAGTGACCTCAACCTCTCGTTGGCAAAGAGAGCAAAGAGTATGGGGAGAATGGACGGGCCAGGAATAGCACATGGTCGACAGTCCTGGTCTGTGCTGTTGATTACATCCTCTGGTGATCCAGCCAGGGGATCAACAGGCCAGTTGTGCCCAGTCATTAAGGAAAGGCACGTCTGTAATTAATGGCAAAGGGCCTGATACAATAAAAGGAATGTCTGCCTTCTGCATTGCGAAGCCCGCATAGGGCTGCAAAAGACGCCAAAGAAAATCAATGTTAAGCAGCTTGTGTGGATTTGTGCAGACCTCTACAGTGCCAAAGTCCAGACATATTTCTCATTGAGCTGAATCCTCGTATGTTTTATTTATAATTTAATGCTAAACTTTATGAAGGAGATGCATGGCAGAGGGAGAACCCATAACCTTGTTATTTCTTTTCTTAAAGCAGCAGCTACTAGATCTAGGAAAGAGTTACACCCTCCTCCTTCTCTCTGACTCCCCAGCATAAAATGTAACATGATAGAAACTTTTTTCACACTGAGTTTGTTTTTGTTGAATTGGCTGTACAGCTGAGTTGCCTGCTGCATGTCATGCAGCAAGTTTTTATCGGACTCCCTAACTGCCAATCACTCCCTCTAAACTAAATCACCTCAGATGTTATTCATCAAGCATGCCATGTTGCATTATAGACTTTCATAACTCAGACACTTAAGGTATGAAAAAAATTAATTGCCTGTATTATTTTCCATAAAAACAAATAAACAGCACTAGGTGCCTTTTTAAAGTCAATTGGAGGATTGATTTTAAATCCAATTGTATTTCACAATAGTTCAAGCACTCACCACTGTAATCTTGGGACTTTAAATATGGATACTGTAATTTCAGGATGTCACATGCTTTAAACATTTGTATTGAAATTTAAACCATTGCCATAAGAAAATAAGAGTCTACATAAAACTGTATTAAACATGACAGCAACATTAACAGCCCTGTTCGGAGAGAGGAAGGATCTTAACAGAATACATTATTTACTAGTCTCTTTTTGTATTGTTCCACCATGATGTCAGGATTACATTTTTCCCTGAAACTGTGGATCAGGCTTTTCCCTTTCTGACATCAGCCACATTTGTATTACGAAGCTCAGATGAGACAACAAGGTGCAGGATTTCTGCTGGCCTGCACTCAACCAGATCAGCACTGCAGAGTGAGCAGAGCTTAATTGAATTGTACTGGAAACCTAAAAGAATAGAGGCTGCCAGGGAAAGGACACAGGTTCTTGCAATGGCAAAGACCTAATGACAGGAGAACCTCAAAATGTTGTATTCCGTTAAATTGCCAAGAACAGGTAGGAGTCCAAAACTCACACAAGACTCCTGGGTAGGGATCCAAAAGTTACATATATTTTTGTGTTCATTTGAATTACTCAAATGGCTTGGTTCAGCAGAATCTGAGCTGGGAGTCTCAGGGAAATGGCTGTCACATGAGATGTCTAGTTAAATTTAGCTAAACAGTTAAATGTTACCACTTTTATAGGCAAAAGAAAAGAAACTCCACCTAATGCAAAACATCTCACATTTTCTTTAACAAAAACATTTGTTTCCTCTTTTATCCCCACCCCCCCCTCCTTTTTCATGCCATAAATATGTCAGTTGTTTAAAAGATGTGACTGCCCTTATAAATGTATCGAAGATAAGCTAGGTTGTAAAGGATTCAGGTTCATGAACTATGTTTACAGTCTCTTGTTTAGTACTCATGAATAATTGATTCTTGTCCTTCCTGCACAAATATTCAATCAGATACCATTCAAATTGATAACAGGTGTCTGATCTAGGAAAAAAAAAATAGCAGTGTTCTTTGATTGGAGATGTGATTGTAATACAACTCAAATTCAGCCATGGAGTACAGAGGAGTGTCACACATTGCAAACAGGACCTGTTGAGAGAGAGAGTTTCTAATTAAAACAGCATACCATGAAATTGTCTGGTATGTTTTTGGGATGTAACCATCCCAAAGCATATTTGTTTCATTTTATTTTTATGTGAAATGGAGAATGGATCATAATTGCTTGTCCTGATGAGGGGTTAGATTATGCAGAGAGAATAATACAGTTCTACGTAGTCTGTAATTCTGTAGGATCCTGTTATTCCCAATATTAAAAAACTATTATTTCCCCAGACCACGTGGTGACCAGGAGACATAGAATAATTGCATTATGTGATATATTATTTAAGATCTAGTTCCTTAAAGCACAGATACTTTTCAGATGAGTTACAACTTTCCACTACTGGAAGCTTCCTATAAGTCACTTTATATACTGCAGGAAAACAAAATGTGCATAGAAACAGAGCAGAGAGCAGGACCTGCTGGTGTAGCCTTGAACCTTGGAGCAGTGCTCATTTCTTGCTCAGGGAGGTTTGTTGACGTGAGCAAAGTTATGCCTGATATGGAAAGAGTAGCTGCAGAGTGAATATAGATATACAGCTAGAATTTTGCTCCCAGGCACATGAAAATAAGTCTGAGAAGTCAGAGGTCCAAGATGTTCCAAGTTAAGCAAATATAAGTTTGGTCATTGAATTAACCAAGAGAAAAATCAGTTCTTAGTTGCTAATTATACTGAGTATTTTCTGTGTGTAATTAACTGATATTAATGGGAACTCTTTGGAAGAGCTGTTGAGCAAATATGTAAATAGACTTTGGCTTTTTTTATGTCATTGTCATGCTGAGAATGTTCTTGTGGGCGCCCTCAGCCTTCTGAAAGGTGTCGAAGAGCAGGGAAGTAGTGCACCAGTGCTCATGTGTTTTGCACCAAGGACCCAAAGCACTGTGCTGGGAAGAAGCAAAGTCCTTCAATTCATTCTTGCTGCTGGTCAGTGCATGAGTTTCCTTACTGCATTCTGCAAGGGTGTTTTTAGAGTTACTATTTTACTTTGTTGTGCCTCTTCCCCATTGCCTGAGTTTAATGCTTAAGTATGCAAAACTGGAAGCTCTGAAAATTATTTTCTTCTGGTTACCAGTGAAAACAGTTTTACATATTTCTTTTTGTACAGCACTTTATAAAATTTTCATGCTTTTTCCTATCAAAATGGCTCTGTAGGTGTAGCAAAGAGATTCTCTGGTATAGCATTCATGTCCATTCAGTCTTTGACCATACATATTTGACTACCAAGATGGAAAGAATGTTGTTTACAGATGGGATATGCCTAGACCACAATAATTACATAAATGAACGGTTGGTCACGTGAGGATGAGAGTTGTGTGAGAGTTGTGTATAGTCTCACTGGATTTATACATTTGAACCAGGCATCTGTTCACACTGAATAGTTCTCCCACATCCTTCAGCTCACTAGCTCTCATACCTTTCAAAAAATTAATTCAGCTATGCAGTGTTAACTCTTATTGTTTATTTGTATCTTGATTATGCTTGGCAGTTCTTGAATGGTATCAAGTACCGTCCCCCACATCTCTCTCAAACATTCAGATCTATCTTAACAACCCTCCATGCACTTGATCCATTCTTCAGATCCATCTTACAACCCTCTCTGCACTTGGTGCAGCCAGTCCCCCAACACACAAACATTTCCAAAAGTTGCAGCTTTCTGCTTGAAGTGAGGTGAGGGGGTGAGGAACTGCATCTGCTCTACTAGCTGCCAAAACTAAGGTATGTTTTAGAGAGCTTTACTCTTGTCAATTGAAAAGCTGTTTTGAGTTGCTTATTTAGGTAAAATGTTTCTGCTTGAGAGTGGCATAAACGTAAAAGTTCTCTTTCTTTTCTTTTTTGAATACTAAGCAACTGTCTGTTTCTGAAGGTTCAAACAAATGCTTTAGTTATACTCTGTCTGCTCAGCACTCCAGTGCACAAAAACTGGTATTTTTAGGGAGTGCAGACCCTGAAGCCAGTAGCACACTAAAATGCTCAATCTTCCATAAATATTACCCTTCTCCTGACCTTCCTTCATTTTCCATGCTGGATTCCACTTCTGAATCTATTCATTTTGAATAGGCAGCAAAATCCTTCGCTGGAATAGACAACATGGATACACCTTGCCAGCTGTAGCAGTTCGTAATGTATATATTATTGAAATATTGGCAGTGGTCTCTGAAACCACAAACAGAATTAGTTGTACCCAGAGAAACATACTTTCTTTCAGTGGCTTGAGTAGCCAACAATTACTAAAAATATCCTCCTCCTTTCTATAATTTCAGAAGATAACATAGTATTTAGTGCACAAGTGACATAACACATGAATCAGCTCTTCATAAAGACTTCTTTTTCCCATGGTATGTTAAAAATATTCAGATGGGGCAGCACACAAAGACAGCAATTTCTTTCTGTTCTTTATTAAGAGCATTTAATGCTTGCTAAAGGTTTCAAGTTGCCTGCCTTCCACTATTAAAATTTCTCTTCAGCTAAGCACAAACCTGAAAGCCATCCTGCAACCACTTTACTCGTATATGTAACTTTAAGCACAGGAGTAGCTGCAGTGATGTTTCTACCCATTGCTAGAAACACAGTGGGGACATGGTGGCAAGGTTGGGACCAGATCCCTGGCTCTAGTTCTCTGTACTCTCTCCTCTTCTTGGGGCCACCATCGGAGGGACTTCTGTGTTGACTGAGGTGTGTCCTTAGTGTCCTTACTGTGGTGCCCGTGGGAGTCTGCTGGTCAGGGGACACTGTGGGAGAAGTGCAGAGAAGGGTAATTTCCTTGCAACTCAGAAAATGGCATTTGCATTATTTTTTCTTGCAGTCTTTCTGAACTCCCCCTCAGGAGTGGTCTGTAGCTTGTGCATTGTTGCTTGGATCAGTGTGCTTAAAATTTGAGGGCTCTGGAGAGGCGTCATACATACCAGTTTCTGAGTGTTTATGAAGTTATTGATAAGTGATAGGTATTTGCAATAAAATGACAGAATGAATGATATGCTGTGCACTCTAGGAGCAGCCAGGCTGCAAAACTGGTGGAAGAGACCCGTTGGATAGAAGAAAGCATCTTGGACCACTGCAGGAGTGAGCCTAAAACCCAAAAGTTAAAGCTTTTGGAGATCTGGACTCTGCTGGTATTCCTTGGCTTGGTATTCTTCATTTTTTGTTGCTGATAAGCCAGGATTTGGTGATGTGTTCCTTGCACTTCTTTGGTGAGACGTCATTTTATAGGAAAAACAATCTAATAACCAGCAGCTGCTGGAAGGAGTGGCTCTGCTTCTCCATTCCTCAGTATCACTGGCCTCTCCTATCCCTTGCAGCAGCACTCTCTGGTGTCTGTAGAAAACTTTATTTTTCCCCCCATACTTAGTTTTCTGACAATTTAATTCCCTGAATTTGCTCATTCTTTACCTGGAGGTGAAGAGCAAGGAAACAAGATGTATGTGACCAAGTATGTGGGGCACTACCTTACCTAAAATGGGAAACTTCACCTATAGATTTGCTTGGGATTGAAAGTCAGGCTGCTCCTGTATATTCAAATTGAATTTTTAAGAATGTCCAGATGTTTAGTTCTCCAGAAGGTCTTAGAGTGAGTCACTCAATCCATTAGAAATGAAATAGCAACCAGTCAGCCCAATAGTTATTCCTGGAAATATACTGGAACAAATCTTAAAAAAATTCCTTTCTAACTATTCAGATGATAAGAAGGTTGTAAAAGATAGCATAAGATTGAAGTGATTTGTTCTCAGCAAATCCATCTGATTTCTTTCTCTAAAAGAATAACTAGCCTGGGGAAAGGGAAGATGCTGCTGAAATATCTTGATTTCAGCTTTTGTTTTTGTCTCACATAATGTCCATGTGAAAAATTAGGAAAAAAAATTTCCAGTAGTGAGTGCACAGCTGAAGAGCTGCATTGGACACCATATTTTACCTATCGAGATGGCATATTAAGTTGAGTGAAGTGTGACAGGAAAATCTGATACTTATAGAACATGACCTATGAAGAAAAGTTGTGGGAACTGATAAACCTACAGAGAAATCATCATGATAGTCTTTCCAATATGAGAAAGTTACGCAAAGGCTGGTGCTTATTGTTCTGTCTCCACTTGAGGGAATTCAAAAGAAACCAATTTAATTTTCAGCCAAGATGCATTAGGATGACTGGGAGGAAAACTTTCTAACCTCAAGGGGAATTGAGTAATGATGCAGACTTCATCAGAGGTTTTCCAGAACCGAGTAGACAGATGTTAAGGGGGGGGTCTGGCACTACTAACGATTCAAAGGCTGGGGAGGTCCTATCTAGGCTACGTTATTACCTGTGAAGAGCGACCCAAGAGGAAAGAGTAAAAGCTACTGCCAAGAGACTATGAATGAACAGTGGTTTTATCAGATAGTGATAAATAGCTCTTTCTGAGAGATGGGGATGATATTACTTTCTAAAAAAATAAAGTTCTTTCATCATGAATTGATAGTGATATATGCACTTTAATATATATAGGAAAACGCAATGTAAAATGTTATATATAAATAGCATACTAGGGATAGTCTATCACAGACTCTGTTTATATATTGTGGTAACAGCCCTAACTCCTTATTTTAAACATCAGTTACATTGTGATCTAATAAAAGATTAGGATTTTTTAAAGTAACTTTTACTAGACTCACATACAGTTTTCGTTCACATACAAATTTTTGTAGGCCTCCTGAGAACTTATAATAATAGGACAGGAGAGAATGATACCAAATTCATTTTAATATGCTTGTCTTGGAATGCCCTTTGCTGTTTATATTACAAATTTCAATATACATCTCAGAGGATCAGAGCAAGTATAAATATCTATACCAATTTAAAAATGTACCATTTTTAGAACCTGACATATATTTTCTAGTAAGGCATGCTATTCATCATCTTCTGAGGACCATTTTTCTTACAAATATGTAAAAATATATATATGGCTAATGTACAGGATCCCAAAAGCTGTAGTTGGGAACATAAATTAAGCCCAAAGTGCTCAATTTTAAATGTACCTTGCTTTTCTCCAGCACTTGGCTGTCTGGATCTCAGAGTGCTTTCAAATTTGAATGAGATGAGTTTCACAAAGTTACAAAGATGATGATAGTTATTATTGGTTTTATGCCTATTATTTCGTAACATCATCCTCCAGAGAAAATGCTGGTATTAAGATTATTACCCACCTTGCTTCTGAAGCCCAAACTGAAAATCTGGTTATGTGTCTAAGGTCACTTAAAAGTTTATTCTTTTTCTTCCCCCGCCTTCTTGCCTTCCATCACTTTTAGTGCTGATAAAGAGAAATGCAAAAGCAGATCTCTAAGCCTAGTTCTAATTGAAAGTTAACCAGCATTAGTTAATTCCTTTTTTGTCATGCCTCTGCCATATGCAATCCATGTTTTCTGAAGTGGGCATACTTCATCCATGTTTGTATAAAATATATGCATATATTGTGTCAATGCTTCTGGAGAAAGTACAATGTAAAATACCTGTTTAGATGTCCAGTATTCTTAGCACATGGGAATAATGTATCTACTCAAATTTAGGATGCTAGAGCTGTAAAGCACACTTGATCTTTGGACAGATGGGATAGAGGCACTGCAGACACCCCTGCTGCCCCACTACCAACAGCAGAATGACATTAATATAATCATTTTTGTTGCACAGATTTTAAGAGTTCTTCATCACTCTGGATGAGTCTGCAGGTATTCTCAGAATCATACCCAGACAGTGTGTACTGAGGAATTACTCAGTTATAGGGTATTACTTTGGTGTGCTGTCACTTGGCTGTTCTCATTTCTACTCATCAGCAGTGACCTGTCTGCAGTTTCAGCTGAGTTGACTTTAAAAGTTCTATCAATAACAATAAGCAGAAGCACATGAAAGGGAGTATAAATTGTTTGCAATGTTGGAGCTCAGAAGTGCTGAACTTTTAGCTCATTTACTTAAACAGTTAAATATTGCCACTTTTGTAGGCTAAAAAAGGATGAAACCTCACCTAATCCAAAACTTCTCACATTTTCTTTAATAAAAGCATTTGTTTCCTCTTTTATCTTCCTTTTTTTGTGTGTCATAAAGGTCATCCTTGGTGTGTCTGTTGAGACCCTCAGCAGCCAAAATGTATTAGAGCTGCCACTAAGTAAATTAAATTGATGAGAAAAGTGTCTAAAATGGCTGGCAGACCAATCCTGTTGGGTTATTTTATGCTATGCCACAGATTTTAAAGTTAAGAAAAACAATTAGCATCAGGCAAACATACAATACCACTTTGTTTTGTAATTCTACCTGTCACTTTTTTATTTCTCATTTAATTCTCATAATTGGATACAAAAATACTAAGCTGTAACTACTTGTGCAAAGAAAGATGAGAGACAGACCCTGAAGAGATCAGCATGTGCATTAGAAGCTGTGGATTGTGAAAATCCAAAATCAGTTGGGAAGTGATGATTCAACCAATAATACACAGCATGATGTATGTAACGAACTGGGAAGCTAGAAAGAGCTGAGTTGTGTGGCTTAACTGCTCTAATAGACACTGTTTTTTACAGACCAATGATGGAACATCTGCATCGGGTAGCTTCTATTGAGGAGACAGCAGTAGCCATAAAATACTCGGCGATATCCAATATATAACAATGAAGGTTTGAAGACAAGGACACCAGGTTACGTATTTCATTCTTTTGCTTTGCTGAGAACTTGAACAACAACAGAAAGCAGGCGGGCGAGCGACTGATGTAATGTCTCCTTTGACACAGATTGCATTCCAGCATTTTTAATAACTCATTTTCCCAAGGGTGGGGTGATGGGGATGCTTTAAATATTCCCTGATATTTTTTTTAAGAAGTTATACTCCCAAATTTCTTCTTACAAAGAGTGCTTGAGCCCCTGGGGAGTTCAGCTTGGGAGTAGGTGCTGGCTAGCTGAAGGACAGCGATTGTTGGCGTTACTTGTCTTCTGACGATGATCTGGAAATGAACAGATGCTGCTGATTGCACAGGGATGACTGGGTGGTGGAAAAGGGGTGGAGGAGCACCTATCTTCCCCACTTACAGCTTTTCCATCACACTTAGACAGCATGATTAGGGTGCATAGATGCCTGTCTTTTGCACAACTGGTTCCTTGGCACTGATTCCTTGGCTTGTTTCTCACTGGCTTGAAGGTCAAGAGACCTGGATCATTTCAGGCATTCCAATAACCGATGTATTTTTCACTTTTTAGATCAGTTGTCTTCAGAACTAGGTGGGGTTTTTTTGTTTGGTTGGTTGGGGTTTTTTTAAATCCTGAGGCACTTGTTTATGGGAATCTTTTTCCAAATGCACTCTTTGCTGTAAGTAACGTTTTCCCAGGAAATGAAGTATTGCTGTATGAAGTTCTGTTGTTGTGGCTCATTCCTGCAGTATGTAACTGGTGGATTTCTGATTTTTCAAGGAAGGACAAGTCTTTCCTTATTTCTAATAGAAAAAAGATATCCAACATTCTGTTTACAAATATTGAAGATTAAAAGGAGTGTTTTGTACCTTGGCCAAACATAATAGGAGCATTTGATAAATTCTTATTATGTCCTTGTACTACTTTAATCAAATACTTCAACTATTTTTGGCTCCCATTTCTGCAATTTTACTTCTGCTTCAGTAACTTGTACTGCAGTGTAAGGAAAAGAACCTTGTCCTTTCCCTGTCTTTGTTAATATCAGAGTTATTAAATCTACACAGCCTACGCAGCTCTGCAATCAAAATTATATACATCATCATTAACAACAAAAAAATATTCCATAGTTGCAGGTATACTGTGTGCCTTGTGGGAGAGTGGATGCTTGAAAACTGAACAACTCCTGTAGCCTTCTGTACAGCAAAGTTACTTCCTGCTGCTCCCAAAGAAACAAAAAGCGTATTCAATTCTCTTGTTAGAGGTTCCTGGAATGGTAAACACCACAGTTCTTCATACAGTGGTATCAACAGCTGCATCTAGGTTATGAGATGAGTGTGCTGCATCCTACGTGCCACAGACCTGGTCTTTTCCTTGCCTAGACCAGGAGTTCAACCCATTTCTCATCCCACCTGGGCATGTGGGTTTCTTTCTGAGAAGCCAGGCAGCAGAGGGATGGGCTCACCCAGGGCTTGCTGTGGTGGGAATGGTGGTAGGATGAGCACATGGACAGCAGAGCAGGGTGTTGCTCCTCCTCTCTCTCCCCAGGATTCCCTGAGATGTCACTGTAGCCAGCAGTATTCTGGAATTAAAGTCAACAGGGAAGTTGTTATTGCATCCAGAGAAAATAAATGTATTTGTGTCCTATTACACAAATTAAGAGTCTAAGTTCCACCATGCTTCTTTGGTTGCTGCTTGTCAAATAAGTATTATGTTTGGTATCACAGAGTGTATTGATTTTGGTGGAACAGCTGCTAAGAAAGATTTAGCAGAATTAGGATTATTTGAGTTGAATCAATGAGATTTTGCACCCCCCTCTCTCTTATGCTGCATGGCACTTAGGGGTGTCTTTCTGCATTTTCCATGACATCAGCCTCAATGTTGCTCTTGCTTCCTGGCTTGCAAGTATCTCTGGATCATTTCTGGTTTATTCAGAGAACTGAGTTTGTTCCTCCCCATCCATCCTTAAACTTCACCTCTGCCAGGGAGCTTGATGAGATTGAAGGAGGATATGCTTTCCCACCATCCATGTGGAAACTGGTTTATCCTAAATCCATCTTTGCCTTTTCACAAATCTCTCTTCTGAAGTTGAAAGGATAAGTCTGCTCTTTGAATAAGATTTCCTTCTTTGTCTTTTCTTGCATTTTAAATGTCTAAACAAGTGAAAATAAAGATAATAAAAATAGACAACAAATTACAACCCATATCCAGATAGTCTGACTCTGCAATTGCTCGTATTTTTGGGGGTGATTTACTTCTTCTAGGATTTAACTCCTTAGTCAGTAGTGTAATAAAGAGAGAGAGACAGAGTGACATAGTTGTAGCCACAACTCAAAGTCAGTGTAATTAATGTTATTTCATATGCAGATTTTAATTAAGAGACTTGAAGAGTAGAGTCTCAGTTTAACCAAAATACATAAATATGTCCCTAACTCAAAGGTTCCAAGTCAGGAGGCAGCTAGCAGAGCTAAGGTTAAGAATGTACTTCAGTGTTTTTCTAACTGGGGTGCACTCTTTTTCCCTTATAATATAATATTTTGCACAACCCAAACATGGAGGTCAAGAGGCCAGAAAATTAGCACAAGCTGTAACACTCTTGTAAAGGAACAAGGGGGTGAAAACAAAACCTAAAACCATTCATACGTTTTAAATGGTTTCCCTTCCCTCCATTCATGCAGTGATACAGAACAGCTGGTCGTGACCCTGGCTGCATATTTGTTAAATGGGAACAGATTACTAAATCAAATTTGTTGACCAATTTTCAAGTATGTGGCCTTGAGATATTAAAAAGAAAAAAAAAAAAGAAAAAGAAAAAGGTTTGCATTGCCTAAAGAGGAGGGGGTAACAGGCCAGTGGTACGAACATTTCATGCTGGTGGGATTTGGCAGGGGTGGAGGGAATCTAATCGCTAACTTTCGTGTGCGTACCCAGCTAAAACCCCAGGGAATTTTATATAGTGCATGTTGTCAGTATTTTAATCATCCACAGCTGTCAAAACTCTTGTAACCCGCCTCTTCTATTTAAAATGTGTCTTCTAGGCATAAAATAATTAAAGGTGCAGGACCATAAGGTAGGCTCAGAGCTGCTGCAATGTGACAAAACTCCACATATGAAAGGCATTATTTCAGGAAGTTTTAAATATAAATTTTGTTTTGTCAGAAGGCTGCAGGGCACACATTTTCTATACTGTCAAGCTTGATAGTAACAATATTTATATTTCAAATAAAAAGATTAAATTGCAGTCTTATGTGTTTCTGGTTTTCACATAGTTTTTACCAGTGTATCATAGTGTTCCATATCAGTGTGTCATCGAAACTTTTTTTTTTGCTGACACCAGTTTTGCTTTATTGTAATATTAAGTCTTGTACTGTCAGTCCCTGAATTGAAATAATGAGGGCAGACAGTAGTTTAGTTGACTAGCCTATATCTTCCCTTTCCTCACCCCCCCTAAATAAACCTGAAAACAACACAAAATAAAAAATGAATTCATTCAGGAAGGCAATTGTAAAGACAGAGATTTGGAGGCTGATAATAGAAAATGTCTTTGTGTGTGCATGTGCACATGTGCATTTGTGTGTGCTTGTGCAATCTCTGTTTTTGCTGTGTGCCATCCTACAGGTCAAGACCCCACCTTGCAAACTCTTGTTTGTGTGCCTACCAAAATGCATTTGTGCTTTCCAAGGGATGAAAGCTTAGTGTGAGAATACAGATGGAAGAGGAGAGAGCAGCATAATTTATGAATATTTTGATCTTCTCTGTTTGTTTGTTTTTAATATTAAAAGAGCTAACCCAAAGAATGAGTGTCTTGGTCATTTTGAGCTGTCTGGTTGGCAAGCCTTTTGTGCCACTGCTCGTTAGCTGTTGCTTATGAACTTTCTGTTAATGCCCATAGGCCCTTTGTTCTTCATTGTTTGGAGCTGTGCAGTCCCATGAGCTTGAGTCCTGGGGTTGGGTTGGTGTCGTCTGTGCAGCATCAGGGCTTGACAGAACAATGGGGAGAAATGTGAAGAGGTTCTGACTCAGGCTGGTGTTGGAACTGCCAGTTGGAGCCACTCACCCTGCCAGCTGTGGCTGTGTTTGCTCCTTTTAGGTTGAAATGTGAACATTTCATCACAGCCCCTTCACGGCAGTTTGGAACTGCCAAAAGACTTTCTGTGCAAATTCCCCTGGTTTTACCATTTGCATGGTGGTGAGGGTTTTTCCCCCAGAGTCAGATGGTGCCAGCTGATGCATAACAACTTCTCTGACCATGATACATTTGATGAACTTGGTTAATCAGAAAAGCAATTAAAAATTTGGGTGACATGGGAACTAATCCAGAATTGCTGTCAGCTTAGTCATGATATGGGCTTGATTCTTCTCTCTGTGTTGCTGCTTAATGGTGCTTCTTTCTGTCGCTTTAAGCCTTTGGTTTGTCATTTGGCCAGTCATGATTTTACAATCATGAAAATAAAAGTAAACAGCACTAATGATGATGTGTATGATGGAAAATGAGGAGGCTGTGTTGCTAAGACAACTCGTGAGGAACCAAATGCATAAAAGTAGATTTCCATGAAATTTCTCATGCAGGGAGTATTTACTTCTTTTATATTTAAAACAGTGGCCAGTTGAATATAATTTACTGGTTTTTATAACAGGAAATGTAAACTGCATGCCCCAGATCTGTGAGCTAGTAAGTGACAGATCTGACCATCCGATTCTCATTAACATCCTTGTGACTACTCAGTTGTCTCCCGATTTTATGCCATAATATCAACTCTAAGACTGCCTATAGAATAACTTCCTACTAGGTTTCCTGTAGAAACCTATGAATGTTTAAAAGCTATTCAAAGTTATTTGAGAATAAAAGTTTTAAGTTTTGAGGGTTTTTAATTACTACTGATACACCACAATAAATGTTTTGTTTCATTTTGTAACCAGCCAAGAACTTTGAAGTCCATTGTAGAAACTGGTTAGAAAGCTTCATGGATTATATGAAGTATAAGAAATAAAACATCAGTAAAAAGATTGTGCCCAGTGGAGAACAGCCTTGGCTTTTCCATGTGTAAGTCCGTGCCTCTGTATATCAGGTTCCTAAATACTTTACCAAAGTGGCCAGCCTGCTGAATTAATCAAAATAGGAACAATAGGAATAATACAACTTTTAAAAGTAAAATTACATACCAAAGGAAGGCTTTTCTATGTAACAGGAGACAACAGGTGGCACTACCCACTTTATACTCAAAATCTGATCTTGCTTAACACCCTCAACCACTTTATGTTTTTTTTTTCTTTCAGTTGAACTGATGGATATACGAATCAGGCTGTTGCAGCACACACATCTCAAATGAGAGAGGCCTATTCCAATGGAAACATCTGGTTTCATTACACCAGGTAACACCTGCATGAAATTACATCTGTGCTGAAAGTCCTTTAACAGAATTTAGTAATTAAACTGAGGCAATCTAATCAAAGAAAGGCATGGAGAAGGTGATACATGAAGTTTCATTCTCTGCCATGTAAATAAACTGCATTAGTATATTGGGTCTTTCAAGAAGCGGTTAACATCAACAGCTTGCAATTGAAAAGATTTCATGTTAAAAGCAGCCTACCATACTATATCCACAGTATATATTCTGATCTTCCAAACCAACCTCCAGGGTGCTGTTTGGATTTATTGCACTTAATAGCATATTGTTTGGAGTGTACAATGTGTGGGTCTGACCAAATTTTACTAGGATATTCTGTGGCTCAATTTCCTTTCAATTTGTAACTGTGTCCTTTACAAATTTTGCCTTAAAGCCTCGTATGGTCAACTGCTTTGGTGGAAAACCTTTGCTCTGTGCCTTATCAACTGGCTTCTAGAATGTCAAGGCTAACCTTGACCTGAGCACCAGCAAGGAGCTGCAAGGACATGCCTTGGGACTCTGTGATAGTTGGGGGTTTCTCTGTGTGTTGTCACTGTGAACTGCATTGTGTCTGAGCCTGGAACCACCTCAAAGTGGAGTTTCTGGCATTGATTCTTGGTTGTCTTGAGATTCCCATGAAAGGAGACAGCTACTCCATCTTGGAGTAGGTTCTGTGTTAGCCCTAAGTAGTGTACAGGCACTTCTGGCTTTATTTGCATGAGATTTTACCATCTGGCAGTGTCACCTGGAAGGCATAAATAAAGCCATTGTTTCACAGATTCTGTCAGGGGCTGCATATATTTTCCTTGTCAGAAAGTATAGAATAACAGATCCAGCAGAAATCACAAAAAAAAAATTGCTACTACTGTTAGAAACTGATAAAGGACAGCAAGGTTAACACTCTTAGCTTTAGGATGTGTTCCAGCAATTCTTTATGGAGCTGACTGACATTTTTTCCCATACTTTTTTCCTCTGAAAGCTGACTTTTTGGCCACAGTAAAAAATTTATATTCAAAATTTTCATCTTGATGATAAATGCCATTGCCAAGATTAATAAGTTTTCCAGACCTTCCCTGGAGAAAGAATAGTCCTTGGAGCATAGCTGGAAGTCAAGGACTCATCTTGGAAACCAGCTTTTTGGTAGACATTTTCCCTGTCTGCTTTTGAAACAGCATATTGCTAATCACCTGACCTTTGAACAAATGCAACTTATTTGTTCAGGGCACTTTCATCCGTGTTAATCCAGATGTGCCTTTTAAAACCATATTCCTCCTGTTGATTGATTGATGTTCTCAGAATCCCTTTCCATTTACATGCCCTCAAGGGTGGGCCACAGAGCAGTGAGGGATTTGGGTGAGTCATAAGGGAGAAGGTAAGCTCCAGAGCTGAAAGGTCATCTTGTCAGAAGTAGTCTCCTGTTTGAAAGGGGAATGTTTTAAACCAGTTGCCTCTGCTGATTGCTGCTGCTCTCTCTTGCTACAAGTTGAGGACCAAACAGCTCTTTTCATGTAAGCTGTGTTTAGAGGTAGAGACGAGAGTCAGGAGCAAGTTGTAAGCATCCCACTTGCCCTTGGGAACTCACCTCAAATCAAGCTTACTGTGCTTGTTCGTTGTGGGTCCAACATGTACAATGTCTCTCTGAACAAGTGCTTTCAACATGAGACCATTTGATGCGTTGGCCCGAGAGTCAAGTGTGTGAATGGAATTGTGGCTCACGGAATGCCCCACAAAAGTCTTTCCCTCCTTCTCTAGCATCTGTAAATACAGTTGAGATAATGTTCCCTTGCTGTTTACAGAAGAAAAAAAAAAAAAAGAAAAAAAGAGAAGGCAGTAGCAGTAAACTTCCTGCAAAGCTTCAGTCTGCCAAAGATTTAAAGGATTGACATTTGCATTACATTTTTTCCTCACCCAGTCCTCCTCATTAGCTGGATATCTTTATTCTCTAAATATTTACCACCTAAACCAAATTTACAGTTTAATTTGCTGCATAAACTCATTTATTGACTGATAAAGCTCATTACTAAGGCCTAGCCCAAGCTGTAGCCTGCCACCACAGTTTTAATTCTTGTAGCAGCAGGCTACTGCAAGAGAAAAACAATCCTGTCACATTAACGGCAGGGGTCTAAATTATTCAAATACACTAAATCCTCCCAGAACAGTTCCCCTGCTCATAATTTGTCTTTTCTTGCCAACAATTAACTAGCAATATTCTAAGTTAACAATACCAACTCTTTCGAAATCTCTGTTTTTAGAGAGGAATGCATTAAAAGGCCAATGCTGGAAGACTTCTAAGGAATATAGTCAGTTAAAAATACATATTATATATATTATATAAATATATATAAAACATATTTTTATTTATAATATAGATATTATGTATAGGGAACATAACCAGTTAAATCACTTCTTTCTTTGGTTCAGGAAGAATTTGCTGGATATTTGTGTGTGTGTAACGATGGGTTCAATCTTGAGTTTTACTCAAACTGATATGGCTGCACGGCTACTTACATCTTCTGATGGCCCATTCTGTGGCACTCCTAACGGCTGTTGTTTGTCAGCTCTATTGAACTCAGAGAAGGAGTGTCCTCTTCCATCTCCTCACTTCTATCAGGGCTTTTGCTGTCTTCATGATTCAGAGTTATTGTAAATAATTGCAATCCTACTGGGAGAAAGCTGTGTAATATGCTATGAATAGAGTGAAGATTGAGCAATATGGGTGGAGGTTGCTGATACAGGTCATCTTGCCAAAGTTGAAGGTCTGAATCTGTCCCAGCTAGGTGTCTCAGAGCATGTTTTCCAAGTCAGCCCACTGAATTTACATTGGTAAGTGGTCTTTATACAAATCTCTAATTAGAACAATTTACAGAGTCAAGAACAACTGAGGCTGTCTCGTTTGCTTTGATTGTTGGTCCACTGCTCATTTTGGTTTCAGTTCTCTGCATATTGCAGAATATGGAATTGGTGTTTTAATAATTTGAGCTTTATTACCAGTTCTATTAGACGATGGATGTTGTCCTGCATCCACAAACAGCCACACATATACACAGGAACACTGAGCAAAGGGGAGTTTGAGATCGCTTCAGTGATAATGAGGAGGAGTTATGATTTCCTGTGAGGGACAAACAGTTTCATTCTACAGAGGACAATCCAGTTCAGGTTTGTCCTTCTGTGTGTATGACTATCGCAGCCCATATATCACAGTCAGTGATGGGCAATAGTAAAGTCTTTAGCATTCTGGTGTCTCATATAAATATTGCTTCTACATAGCAGTTTACGCGGTTTCAGAACTGTAAGTCCATATTTCCCTTGTCCCATTCATTTTCTCCCTTCAATTTTTGTGGCAGTTCTAGTGCAGAATAGCATCTCGAGCAAGCCTTCAGAGTGAAAATGATGGCTCCAATTTGTGACCAAATAGCTTTGACATTGTCTGTATGTTTGTTTGAGTTTATAGAAAACTTTTTTAAAATTTAATCCTTTGATGTTAGAACAGTCTGAAAAATTAGTTATTCTTTCAGGTTTGCCCTTAGTGTCAATTTTAACTCTTCTATTAAATTCTCAGTTTTTAAACTTATAATGTGTCTTTTTATCCCTTCCTATAGCACACAGAATACTTTAATGCTGGGAAATCTTGGATCTCTGAATATGTGTGTAAAGATAGAACGAGGTTAAAATAGATAAAAAGAATATAGAAGAATGTGCATTAATTGCTACATGTCTCTTTCTCCTGTAACGGTTTTATGGCAAAGACTGAGTAGAGCTTAGGCATCTCTGAAACCAGGTACCTCGTTCAACCATTTCAGATCAAGTTTTATTGGAAGGCATTGCATGCAGAATTTCTGTTATAGCCTTCTGGCTGAAAGAACTCTGGGGTAGCTTGCATGTAGATCCTAGCTTCTAACTTCCTGTCTCCTTAATCTCTCTTTCTGTAGGATCTCAGTAATTTTCTTGTATTTTTTTCTGCTTCTACTCTCTCAGACCTCAAGGCAGTCACCAGACTCTTTAGTTTGTCCCTGTATGAAAAGAAGCATCGGTATCACGTGCATCAGAGCACTTCACCTGTGCAGTGTCACTGGCCTCCACCGTAGTTGGAATTGATGGATCAGATGCTTGCTGGTATGAATCAATGAGACCGCAGCGAGTTCAGTAGAGCTGTGCTGATTTACACCACCTTGAAGACCTGGTGATGCAATCCCAGATCGTTTGTTGCGGGCTCCCTTTGACCGTCTGCCTCTGGTTGTCGTAGGCTGGATCGAAGCCGTGGGGAGCTTGACCTGTGCTTGTTTATTCCAAACGTGCCCACAACTGCAATAAAACCTCGCTGCTCCGAACGCGCTGTTCCAGCTCCTCTGTGTGTATGAGGCTTGGAGACTGAAGCTGGTTAATTGTGGCAAATGTGGTTTTCTGGGACATCTAAGGGTTATGTCACTTTTCTAAAAATCTCTTTGATCTTGAATCAAAAGAAGGGGGTGGGTTTTTAACGTCGTCTTAACTGTGTGGCTTTTACAAATTAAAAACCTACTTGAAATTGGTTATACAATATGTGCTTGTGTTTCTCTAAGACAGATGAGACCACCTTTGACTCTAAGCTGCTTTTTCTAGCAGATCATCAGGAAAATTCTGGTAACAAACAGTTAGGAAAAGCTAGAGGGAGCTTTTGAAATAAGAACTGTGCTTTTCTCTGTATTTTGTGAGCCAAGGCTTTAATTTACAATAAGCACAACAAGGGCAGAAATGAAGCAGCTAGAGTGCTGTCTCATATCAGTAAGCAAAGCAGTAGAAAGGAATACATTTTTATTCTGTCCTTGTCACTAAGATAATCCAAGTCTAACTAAATAGTTAGTATCTAGAGTCTGAATCATATCCCACTGATTTGGCCAGAATCTTGGAAATTAGTGTATCTTATTACATTGTAGTTCTATATGCATTTATGTAATCTCAGGGCTTTTTTCTCAATTGTTTGCACCTTATATACTTATTTATGCGTGCTGTGAGCTGGGACCATGTGGCTGAGAAGGTTTTTAAATTAATGGAGCCTTTCTTGTAGATCTGATAGACTTAAATACAGCAAGTGTAAGCCTATTGAAAGCTACTCTTGCCAGATTTCTGTGTAGATTCTTTGGGAATAGCCTGTGGACTTCAAAATATGTCTGAAATACAAGCTGAAAACTACTTGTCTAATTTATGCAATGGATATTGCATTTTTGTAAGCTAATGGGTGAAGTGTTTGAAATGTATTTGTCTTTATCCTGTTTGAAAATCAGGTTTTGTAACTCTAGTATTGGATAAAACAGGCATGAAATAGAGTCTATATTGCCCAAATTATGCTTCTGATGTCATAATTTTATGGTAGTAAAGACATTGATGAATTAATGTTTTCTGGAAAAATGTGTTGGATGTTTCAAGTAGTTTGACAAATTTATCAGAGTTTTGAAAAAAGGAAAAGAATGAGTAAGCTTTTCTTGAACAATAATACTTATCACTGCCCCTATTTTCTGGATGAAACTAAAGAAAAAGTACTGGTGGTATCCAGCTTTATTTACTTTTTTTGAGTGTGTGTGAAAGAAATGAGATTTCTTATTATGTATATTCATATGATAATATGCTAGCCTATTCTAAACATAGCTGATCATCACTGTGGGTAAGTTAGTTACTTGCCAAAATACCTGCATACAGGAAAGACTTTCAAATACCTTTGCCTTATTTTATTTGATTTCTTGTAGATACTGTATTCACAATCAATGTATATATTTAATTTCTCTTGTGTACATATACAGGAGAAAAAGGCTACATTTTTCCAAAGCAACCAGTTCTTTGGTATAATCAGTTTTTTGAGGGATAACTAAACACAATTTTAAAGGATATATTTTCAGGGAGATTACCCACCCCCCCAACACCTCTCGCCCCAGTCCAAATTCTTAAAAAAATCCGTCTTTTTACATCTTTTTATTAAATCTTTAGTTTAATCACCCAGAATCATAAATTGGCAATGGCAAATTTAAGCAGCTAGATTAAAAAGATAAAGTTCAGAAACCTATGTCAACTAGTATTCTTCTGAGCTCTTTTGAAAACGTGACTGTTTATTTTAATAGCTGAGCAGGAACCGTTTTGAAAACCTGCCTGGTACTTTGCTCCATTTGCTAATGTGGGAAAGTAGATGACCTGGCTCTGCACCACTCCTAATGCCAAAAACCTGCTGGTCTTCCACTGCTTGGGATCTGTAGGCACAAAGTAGTGTTGAGATAAATGCCCGAGAGCAATTGCCATGATCTCATTTTGTCTCCATTCGTATGACATACACTTGTTGGCTCCTGAAAGCCTGTTTGACTCAAGGCTACTGTATACATCTCATTTCTTTCATGTAAGCTTTTAAAAGGCTCATCTGATAAGGTCTGAGTAGCTTATGTGCACATCTACTTTACTACACCTAAAGCTTAATTCTCTCTGTCCTAAATGGAACTTTTCTGCCGTTTAGTTCAAATGATGCTTTGCGAGGAAGTCGGTCTTCTGTTCCTATTATTAAATACTCGTGATTCTTTGGGGGCACATCACAGAGATTTGAGTTTTTCTTGGGTTGAATTCTGCCCTTGGATACACATGTACAATTCCCAGAGTGATCTGCAGAGAATTAATCTGTCATTAGCAATATTGGGTGTAGTGCGTCTAATTCCCATGCACCACCCTGAAAATTTCCACCACCCCCACAAATGGAAAAGAAAAAGAGGACTATTCCATTTATTCTTTTTTATATGTAAATGAGACTTAAAATAATTGTTTGATAATGACACGGGTTTTTTGTTGTTGTTTGGAAATATCTCTTGACAATAATTTATCCTGCAATTATTGTTGCTTAGTCCTATCCTTATAATTAAGGCCAAGAAAGTGTTGTTCATCACCTCATTAAATGTTTTCTCTTTCAGGATGCCTGACTCCCTTTAACACAGCCAAGAGCTGATAAAGCCACTTGTATGCAGAGCTGGCTGCCTGCAGATCTTTGATCTTTTTTTTCCCCTTCTTCGAGAATATGACTTTGTGAAGTAGTTGGTGCTGCAGTTTCAGTTTGTTGTTTTAAACAGTTCAGTTGCTATAAATACTCATTCACTTTGATTTTCAATTGCCCTTGTAAGACAATTGTTTTTTTGTTGGATTCCCACTGAATAGATAGCCTGCCTGCCTTTCTCTCTCTTTTTTTTTAATGTGATTAAAATATAACCCTCTTTTTAAGCTTTTCCACAGCTCACTTATTCCTGAAAAGGAAGAATTTCAGACCTAACCAGTGCTAACGACTGAAGAATTCTTTACACTTGTGTTATGCCTTTCCCTTGGTTTTAATGATGGGAAGTGAAGTAAGGAAAGTGTCCTGACTGAGGCCATGCAGGAAATCAGAAGCATCCACTGGACCTTTGTTAGAATTATTTGATAGAAATCTCACTTCATTCCATTGTATTTTCCCTCCTTCATGCATTTTTTCTTTTTTTTGCATTGAAAACAGTTTGGATCCAAAAAATCTATTTCAAGAACCTTTTCTGTTGTCTCAGATATCGTGACCATGGTCCTGCAGAGCTTCACCCCCCCTGCAAGCACCTTTGTGCACCTTGAATCCTCTGTCATTACTGAGGCTAGTGGTTGTAGAAACCTTAGATAAAGGTTGAGGAAGGGAAATTTTAGATATTTTTAAAATTCACGTACCTTAAAGGTCCTTATGACCTTCCATACCCAAAAGAAGCTCTCAAACATGTGTCTAATACTGTAATTCACATCTTTCCAAGCTCTATCAATTATATTTTTAATAGTGTCGTATCTTAGGATGAATGAGTTCTTTGCTCTTTCAGGGCTAAAGATGATGGAGAAAATAAAAACCTTCATGAAACTCTCCATAAAAGGAGAGAAAGGTGCATCCTTTTGCTGTTTCTTGCCATGCCTTGCTATTCCTGGCATGTTCACGTTTCTTTTGTTTCATCCCTTACCTGGTGGCTTTCATTCCGGAGCTCCTTTTTGTCCCTTACTCCACAACTTCTCCCAGATGGAGCAAAGACCTTTACAAGTTTGAGGGACATACAAATAAAATGACCTGAATTAGGAAAAGGCCAAGTCACAGTTGTGTGAACATCCCATTTGTGAACAGAGATAGAGAGGCCTTGGACACATGCCACATGAGGAGTGTGTGTGCATATTAACGTGTGTGGGGAATGAAGTGCCCTCCTCTGGGACATTTCCACTTCTAGACAGTTTAATAACAGAAGCTGAGATTACTCCTTACATCTCTGCTCCAGTTTATCCCATGGTAAGTAGCAGCCAGTGAATTAATAAGCCCATGGTGCTTCAAATACATTTGTTCTAGTTTGTTGGTTTTTTTTTTCCTAGGGAAGTGCTAGTGCAATACATCAGCAATCATTTCTCGAGTATTATTCAATGCTTTGAATAACTTTGATCTGCCTCATTAAAATTGCCTATCAATGACCAAGGATACAAAGCCAGCAGCACGGGTTTAAGGCCATGAGTCATCCCTCAGTTTTAACGGGGCTTCTCACCCACTGAAAGTTCACTTTCTGGTTCAAGGATTTTGATGAATTAGGGCCTAACAGCTGGGTGGAGTGGAGGGATTATTTTGGTAGTGATGAGTGCAGGTAGGGAAGCTCCTGAAACCAAAAGGAACGGCAGGTATTCCTGTGCTAAGCCACTTAACTGATTAAAATGACCCAGTGATTCATTTAAATAAGAGATTACTTGCTCAGGCTTGAAGCACCTAGTAGAGTTGATCCTGACTATTTGTTTAATCTAATCTAAGTGAATTTCAGTGTTAGCACAGACAGCTGTGTTTATATCTGAAAGGCTGTTGTTTAAAGTAAGAGTTAAAATAAAACCCTCCGGTTTTCCTTCTTATGTGGAGTAGTCCTCAGGTAGAAGGGGCTTAGATGTTTCTTCTCCTGCTTTAATAAAATGCAGACTTGGTGGCAGGGAATAAAATGAGATTGTGGTGAATAAAAGAGAGGTCACTTGTTCTGTGCTGAAGGGAGTGCCCTTACACCCACTGCTTGTGATCCCATGAGACATTTGTGTTCACATGCTCTTGAGGCTGTCCTGGTCTGTGCTCTGCTGTACAACTAAAAGCAACATCTTCTACATTCATGCAGCAGTTGGAGATGGTCAAAAAGGAAAAGTCTACTGGGAATTATTATTAGATATGAAGTCACCATTTCCAGGCCAGGAAGGTAGAAGGTGGAGAAGGCTCTGTGGAGATGTCAGCAGCTGCCTTCCCTGGGTGCCCTGGGGACCACTGCTGCACCTGAGGTACAGCGTCGCAGGGACATTTGGCCTTGTGCAGCCATTTGTATGCCTCTGTGGCTTCCAGTCTAACATTAGCTCATTTAGCTGTGCTGCTCTGGAATATAAAATAATGCAAATAAAGCTTGAGATAGAGTCCCAGAGCAGGGAAAGTACCCAGAGACTGTTCAGAGGAAGGCAGACCTTTGCCATCTTAACTACCTGGTGTGATGTACCAACCTGGAGGGAAGCAAACCCAAGTCAAATGCTCTTACAGACACTGAAGAGTACAAGTGACAGGGCAAACAGCAGGACATTGATGAGACCCCAAGAAGTAGCAGGAAACACTGTCATCGTTTCGTACCATGACACTGCTCAGGCAAATGGAGCTGCCCTGTGCAGGAGCAGTGGGGCTGTGTCAGCAGGAATTCATGCATGAGAAGCTACATCAGGGTGGATGGGAACAAAGCAAGGGCTGCACAAAGATGACTACCCAGAAAACAGAATTAAACCAAAGGCTGTAACTGTAGGAAGCAGGAAATTGTAATAATCAGAGAGAATTTGTTAATTTGTTCACCCAAATCCTGTGTATGTAACTCCTTAAGGACTGAAGGAAACACCCATTGTAATGAAATAAAAATTAAATATATCTGTTGGATATTCCAGAGCCTCAACTAGTGAAATGCTTTAGCCTCCTGAAAAAAAATTCAGCTAGTCATGTGTTTTCATGTCTGACCCAGTTTTTCACTTGGTGATGCAGAAACCAATAGCCCACTTGAAAGCAGGCATTTGCTGCCTAGCTCCAAACCTCATGCCTAATTTCATGGTGTCAACAAGTGAAGAAATTTAATGCTCCCATTTCAGGAAACAGCCTCTAATAGCTGAGGCCAAGGGCAACTTGGGCAGCCGTGCAGTGTTGATCCAGTCCCAAGATGTCAGTGATCCACATGCTGCCACATAGCTTTTTGCAGTATCCTCTGTCCCAGATGTTCCCTGAACTATACAAATGAAAAATTCTTCCAAATCATTGACTAGAGATCCTGTCTAATTATGTACCTCTTATAATGTGCAGCTGGCCAACCTTGCTTTGATCACTAAAGCCCCTTAAACGAGTCAGTGGTGCTGCATGTCTGTGCCTTTCAGTGACATACAAATCCTCTAGATCTCATGAGAACAGCTTCAATGGTAGCTACCTGGCAGCATAAATCTCTCAGACATTAGATAAAAACCACTCCAGAGCAGAGTAGTGAATTCCAGATGCTTGAGTGCACCTTGGCGTGGATGTGTTGTGCACATAGAAATGGGACTGTGCTCCCAAGAATCCTGGTTGTCAGCTCATATGGTCTACGCCTGGACTTTGTTGGCAGCACAGCTGGCTGCAGCTTCAGCTATGAAGATTCACAGGAACATATCTCAGCTGTCACTTTGCTGTTTGCTTGTGTGAATGTGTGAGGAGTACTTTTGTTTCTTACGTTGGGAAACCTAAATGTTCCCTGATGAATTAATCTATTACATGAACAATCAGTTATTTGATTATTTTTAGAATTTCTTTTATATTTAATATTTCATTTAATAGATGCAAGATAGGAGAAAGCAGAACCTTTTTCAAGATTGGATTTTAATGGATGAAATCAAGCTAAATATTGGAATTAAAAGTAAAATTTAAAGCATTGCCTCAGTAACTTAAAATTGAAATTTAGGGACTTGAGATCCTCAGACCTTATTCAGGTTCTTCCTTATTCAGATCCCTGGGCAAGGGATTGTTCAACACTGTTACTTGTGTCCTGTCTGTTCAGAGATGACAGTGACCCTCATTTTTGCTACTTTTTCATCCTGAATTTGTTGGCTTTCTGATCTACAGTCTGTGATGTAAGAACTGGTAGAATGATCTGACTTTTTTTTCATAATTATTTGCACTCAGGTGATGGCATTTAAAATTGCTTCTGGTTTGGCCTGTGTCTGCTGTACATAGTGATTAATAGGTTAGCTTGGAAAGCATAACTGGAAAAGCCATTTCTAGCTGTTGAGCAACACTTCCATATCCCACATCCACGAGGGCTGGGCTTCAGCAGTCTGTCCTAACAGGGGAGTTGTGGGTGCTGAATACGATGCTGGACACTGGAAAGGCGTATGTGCTCTGGAATAAAATCAGGTAGTGTCTTCATCTAAGCTCCTTGAAGCCATGAAAGCAAAAAAGGAAATGTTTAGCATTTTAATTCCTTTTGATACTAAGATCTTGGTTATATTAATGATCAAATACCTTGTGTTTGGGCTCTGGTTCGCACTTGTCTAAACTGGTAATTTCCCCTAGAAATAAAAGTTATGATCCATAAGTCACTTAAAGAGTTGCCCTTTGACCATCAGTTAAGCAAATCTTTTGTGGGCCTGATTGTGATCTTGCCTAAAACAGTTGTACATAACCTTTGCTTCAGTTATGTTACTCCTGACTTATCCCAGTAGAAATGAGACGAGGATGTGTCCTGCTTCTCTGGGGATCAAGACTTACCTGAGAGATGAGCATCATGCATTTTCTGGAATTTTTCACTATTGTAAACATTGGCTTAAATTTATTTTTCTGAACCATGTTGGGATGAGGATGAAGCTGTTTGCATTTCTCACTCTGAGATATACCTTTCCATACTGATCTTTACTCTCATGTATGACATTTTAAGCTTTTGAGCGATTTTGGTTTCAGTAAAATGGCGTGTTGCCAAATGGGCCTTTGACATGTTGAATATTGTTTATTAACTGCTTGATCCTACATTCACTGAAGACAAATAAGGCTCCCATTGACTTTCATGGTGCACGGTCAAGGCCTTATCTATGGTGGGATCAATCAGATTTGGTTTTCTTTTCAGGTACATGCATGACTGATTCCCAGGTTATCAGATATGAGAATTTTCACACTCTTTTCTCTTAATCAGGATTAGTACAGCTGAGGATGTATTTGCTAAGGTTCTGTTTTGAAACAAGTTTGCTATTGTGGGTGAAGGCAAGATTTACTCTTTAGTGCCAGTCTATGACTTCCATGGAAAATGCTATTGTAACAAATATATATGAGTTGCAGGGATACTGATCTCTTATGAATCACTGGTGTCCCACCAACTCATTTTATTTAAACCATGGAAGATTAATAGAAGAGTTGAGAGTTTTAGTTGCAGTCACTGTGGACTGCACTGGAGCCAGAATTCTGGTGGCAAAATTCCTGAACTAACTGGTTTCCACTTTCAAGTTAAATTTTAAAAACCATTATGATGATTAATCTTGGCTAATTATTGTTGTCATGAACACTAAACCAAGTATGGGGCCTCCAGACTGTCTCATGTCATGCTGCCTCATTGATTATTTTGTTCCCTCCTTGAAAATTGTTTTTCTGGGAACAGTAGCAGACTGTAGCCTTCATGACATGTCCTCAAGTGCTCCTGGAGTTAAACATCAATTTCTCTTTAGATTCAGTGAAAAAAAATAAAAACAAAAGGTCTAAAAAGAGAATAAACATAATCATCTAGGATTCCAAAGTCTGGATCCCCTGATGCTTGCAGCTGACATAGTTTATGGGTTGTAGCATACATGAGGGAGGAAAACAGGTCAAATATTTCTTTCACCTCTCAGTGCTCAACCAGCATAACCCATGTTATTCCTGCTGCTCTCAGAGCCGTGTACCTTAATTATACTTCCTTTATGTAAAGAGCACTGGATAATGCTCAAGCTGAAGTCGGAGTTTGCTGTTCCTGACTTGTCCAAAGGACATGCTGCAGTGGAGGACAGGTCATTCCTTCAGCTACAGAGATGTGCTCCATGGCCCCAGAATGAACAGGCTAGCTCAGCTTTTCCACAGTGCACAGCCGTTATCCTCATGGACTGATTCTCTGAAATGACTTTGTATTGAAACAGCATTCTTTTCTCATTTCTCTCTTTTTTTTTTCCCTCCCTCCTCCTTATGCCTTTCTGGATTTCTTCTGATCCCCACTCTGTAATTATCAAGTATTAGCACTTGGTGTCAGACATTGCTTCTGCTCATGCTCAGGTGCCCTTCCATTTTACTTGGATCACTCATGCTGTGCACAGTTGACTCTGGAACATGATCTTCTGCACCTTCACAGCATTGCTGGCATGTCTGCCTGAGAGTTTTGCTGTGATTAAAGTCGATTTAATGAATCAGGAGGGAAGGGGGTGATGCACCATTCCCCCAGCTGGGTCTGCAGGTAGTTCATTCTTGAGCGAACCTTATGGCTGCAGGAGAGCTGTGTTTCCTGGAGGTGTTGGGTGTTTGTGTAATCAGAAGGGCTAAAATTGTATATTAGGTGGTGGAATTTGATCTTCAACATGTAGGGGCAGATTTTATATGTGGAACACCAAGGAGTATGCCTGTCAGGTTTGCATGACAGTATTCCATTGCCTGGGAAATGTGTAGGACATGGATTGAAATACAGCCTTGGGGAAACAGCAGTTTTGTCCAAAGAAACGAGGAGATATTAATTTCGTATAATTGCATAGATCTTTAGTAGGTGCAACTCTGGAACAGGAGCCAGTGTTTTCTTTGTTAGGTCCTGTCAGTGACGGCAAATCAATCACAGTGCACAAACTTGAATTTCAGCTGGTAGATCCAGTCTCCATTGCACCTGTGCTGTTCCTTCATCGCTCTAAATAGAATATGTCACATTAGGTTTCTGTTTTTTAAAGGCAAGCATAAAAGATAATACACTTAAGTAAAAAAATGAAATTTAAATAAGTATGAAGCTGCAGTTTATAATAACTTAGGTCCATATGGTCTCCAAATTAAACATTTGTATGTCCTCTGGGACACCTGTAAAGTAGGTAAACAGCAGAGGTATATGCCTGCTAGTCTTCCATTAGAAAAAAAATGGGTGGAAATTCAACCCTGTTACTTAACAGCATGACTGGTGCTGCAGGGCATCTTTATTAGTCTGCTACTAATGGGAGCAGAGGTGGGAACCGGGGTGGGAAAATGCATTTCTCTGACTAAGTGAAAGATGTAACCTCAACTTTCATATATGGATTATTATAGTGAAGCTGGTAGCTATTTGTCATTAACCAAATAGGTATTTAGCTGATCAGGGAAAAATAATTAAATTGTCAGGGTGTGAAAACAACTGAAGAAAAAAAATGTGCCTAAAACCTAAAATGTCTTTTTCTAGACAGCAGACGCTAGGCAGGTACTGTTTGAGAAGAGTAGATTTACTTCTATGTGGTCTTCATGAGAAAGTTGTTGTTACCAATTCTTGCTACTCAGCTCTTTTGTTCCTAGGACACTTTCCTCCAGACTGAGCACCATATCCTGTGAGTGGAGTCTGTAGTTAAATGCTGGACACTTTCCCCTCAGCACTCAGCTACGATGCTGACGGCCATTCACATAACTGGTTTTCACCACGATCATCCTCATGGGCCTAGGGCCTGGACTAGTCAGAGTTCAACCAGATTATTTCACCCACTGGTGGTAGCAGATAGCCCTACGTGGCTGTGAAGAGAGAGATCCTGAGCTGCCTTGTTTCTCTCCTCTCCACGAGCAGCGCAGCCGATGCACTGAGTTCCAGGCTCACTACTCGGAGCTGATTCGTGTGAGGTGCGTGAGGCACAAGGCGTATGGCTTTAAGAAATCAGTCCTGGTTGCCTTGAAGGGTGCTACCTGTTGCTGCTTAGTAAGTGTTTGTTTCTTTTCAACACTAATCTCTCACAAAATATTTAACTTTAAAACCTTGGAGGCTTACAGAACAGATAGAAACTGGCAGAGCCAGCTCAGGACAGGCTTTGCAGCTGCAGCTGCCAGTTCCTGGGGAAGGGGGGCATGAGAAAAGGCTACTTTTGGGAAGACATGCAACAGCATATTACTTCATTTCTCTCTGGAACATCTCCTTCTGAATTTGGAGTCTATTCCAGCTCTGTGTGCTATAGTTTAAAGGGAAGAAGGAAGCCCTGTAAGTTATTCTTTAACCCCCTTTGCTCACCCAGGGTTACGTGGTGTTGCTTTGGATTCCCAGTTGGGTAGGTACAGCGTGTCAAACTCAAACCCAAAGTGAAAGCAGGAACAGAAGATCTGCCCAGCTCACAGACTAACCCTGCCCACACCTCACGTTGCCGAACAGGGAAGCTTGAAGCCATTTGAACCTCCTGTCTCTGTGCCTTTGTACTCCAGCGTCCCCTGAACTGCTGACCCCCCGCAGCAGCTTAGGCCCTTTCTGCTGCTACTTCTGCACAGTCCAACCTCCTCCACCACCAACTTTGTCTTCTCTCCTGTTGGGCTCCTTGTAACGACTTCAAAACCCTCCCCATGTCTGATTTTTCCCTCTGACTGTCTTCTTACCACCTCCTCTGTCTCCGTATCTTTACATATGATTCAACTATATTTCAGTCCCATGATCAAGCAAAATGGACAGGTGGGATACAAAAGAGCTCGTTGCGTGGCTCTACTCTAATCTTAGGTTTTCCCTGTCTTTGCTCCTTTGTTCATGGTTACCCCTTACTGTGCTCCTGCGATTTCTAACACAGATGATAAATTAGGACAGTGGGGACTGTAAAAGATAAGGTAATAATAGAAATGAAATACCAGGCCAGGTCTTTAGCTGGAGTAAATCAGCTGCTGATCTAAACCAGCTGGGGATTTGGCCCACTCTAAAATGAAACTGTAGGATAGGAAGAATCCATATAATTATTCCCCAAAGAGCAGTTTTGTCACGATGCCAGACTGATGTTTCTATTCTTGTTTTTAAAATGATGTATTTTAGAAAGTGATTGTCTCACTATTGCCCACCTGTGGTCACAATATTGGTTCTTTCACAAGTGAACATGCCAAGTCCTTCAGGCACTCAGCAGTGGCTCTTAAAATGGCTCCCTTCAGCACCTGGAGTTTCTCTTAAAAACTGCTAATGTAAAAAGAAACAAGACCCACACCAGCTTCACTGCCTAGGTCTCAGTAGCAGCAGAATGCTCTACCTCAGTCTCACGATCAAATTCTGCCTTAAATTCCAGTTTGTGGTTTTGGGTTATTTACCTACCTGCAAACTCACTTCAGTTTTAGTTTTGAACTGTTAGTAAGGGCTTATTGTGGAGATTAGCAAAGGTTTTACATTATGGAGCCTAAACAGTCTATCTCAGAACCAGTATGCAAGTATCATCTATGATATGCTTGGTTCATGGCTGTGGTACTGTGGTGGGAAGATGTATGGATTTTGTTTATGTGATACATATATGTGCCCCCAACACATAACATTTGAGATGGGATTCCTCTATTTTTTTTTAATTTGGTGTAAGGCATCAGGTCACCCACTTCCTTTTTCAGGAAAGATGGCATTTATTGTTATATCCAATATCACCCAATTCTTGCTCATCTTCAGATTATTTCTGTGTTTACTACCTTGCATAACCTGACAAGGGATGAACCTGAAAACTTGTCTCCAGAGTGCTACAGTGCTATGGCTTTCTAGATGGCAGTCTGAAGTCTTGTATTGCTTGTGATCTCTATCAAAGTGTAAACCAAGGAGATGGTCTTTTACCAATCATTAACAACAAGGCTGGCACAAAGGGCTAAGTCTAGTAATTGCACTTAAAAAAAAACCCCAAACACCAAAAACCAAAAAACCCCGACTCTCACTGTAGGCTCGGTTCAGCCTCACCAGCCGTGACATGTCCTTTCTTGCACGCAGCAACAAAAATAGACCCAAGTACTGAAGGAGAAAAAAAAAAAAAGAAATAAAAGAAAACGCAATTTGTTCCCTATTAAGCTGCTGAAAAGCTTAAACCCATTTCTATTCCAGTTAGTAGCTAAGTGAAAATGTAACTGCTTTATATATTTCACTAGAATTAAACTTAAACCTACAGAATTAGGTTTATTAATTTCTGTCAGTGCTCAATGGGGAAATAAGAGTGCCCATTCATTAAGGATACACAATTACTGCAGACAAAAATGAAGCACAGTGCTATTAACCATAATAAAAATGTTGAACACTGTGGAAATTTTCATTAAATAGAATCTATTCCTTATATGACTCTACTTAATCCTTTCTGTCTTTTTTTCCCCCCCCCTTTGTGTTCTCAAACTCATTTTATTTTATTACTTAGCTTTTATGTATGTTTCTTAATGTAATTATGATTAAATATTTTTTGGTAGTAAACAGTATTATTTCATTAAAAAAATCTGTCCCCATGCTTACTTCAGTGAAAAGTAGTCTTTGGAAAACAATACAAGCATTAAGTAGAGTTTTATTATTATTTTAGCTTATGAACATAAAAGAGAAACCTACAGCAAATAAGAAAGAAAACTGTTATCAGCCCATCCACTAAAATGTAATTAACTTCATGGAGTAGATCCATAAGTGGAGTACATTGGTGGACCAGAATAAATCCATTGAAATCAACTGAAAATCAGAATGGTGTCTATGTCAGAAAACAAATAAATATTCTACAGAGATTGAATGAGTTTAGGCTTTGCTAAAAACATTTAAATCAAAATAGTTACTTATGAAGAAAATATCTCAGATTTTCAGTACCTTCACATAATACTTTGGGAAGTCACTGATCCCCCTTGTAGACCCTCAATTTTTTATAACAAACTATATGTCATCGGAGGGACACAGCTTTAATTGCTTGAGAAGGATCATCAGTTAGTAACTATGATATGGATTAGCTGATGACTTCAGCTCATGAAACTCTATTGAAGCCAATGGGATTATGATCATTTCCAATAAATAAAGGCTTATCTCCAGATGAGTTAAAAATGAATGTGACAGTGCCTGGTTCAGTGGATGACCTGTATTTCTTGCATAGAAGTAAATGAATAATAAATAACTATGCCCTGTTGATCAAAGATATTTATTTAACCTGAGGGCTACATTATTAAAGACCTCCTTAGAAATGTCAGAGAGGATTTTGCTCATGTTCTTGTACTCCAGGAGGTTGGGCAGTTTTCAGATTGTCAGTGCTGGACCCACAACTCCAGAATATTGATAAGTAAAGCCCATAGGTTCAGGGAGTGTAACCACAGAGAGATTTGATCTGGTGGGGCTTGGGGGAGAAGGGATGAGGTGAACCTCAGTGTTCTTATTAGGCAAAGGAGATGCTGGATTTGAGGACTCTCGGTTGAACTTTTACTTTTGATGAGAGGAATCTTTACAAGAACTCACTAAAACTATAGTGACTCTACTGTATTTGAGCTATGTGGGGCAAGATACTTCAGTCCAGGCAGAAGCATGGACCTTCTGGGGTAAGACTTCTGCTCTTCTGTTTGTGCTCACAGGTCTCAGTGAGGGATTGCAGCTGGCTCACTGTAATTTGTTGTTTGTACCATTCTGTAGATGCAATCAAATGTGAGCATGAAAGATTTTTCACCAACTTTCTGCTTTATAGGGACAAATGACTCTTGTGCTCACAAATAAGGTGGTCTGAATGCTGCCATTTGCACTTATGAAGGATTGTATCAAAAGCCTTTTCAGAGCTGGTCAGATAGATTATTTATAGATCTTTTTCTTGGATGACCTGATTGATGATATGCAGATGGTCAAGGGGGCATTAGCTTATTCTAAAGCCTTATTGTGTCCAGAGCTGTTTGAAGTCTATTTGCTTATTTCTCTCTATTAATAGCACCTTTCAGTCTGGGCCTTGGTTGCAGGCTTGGATGTTCTGATAGCTTCTGTTTCTTTATCCCATCTCACCAGGGAGCTGAATGGGACACTTGTTTGACTCTCTGGCATTTAAATACTGGGGAAAAAAAAGGCACCCTGAGACAGAAAACATGGGAAACCACCGTGTCTGTCCACTTCCACATCCACCAATAACAGAGCACAAAACTCTGTCTCCATGATTTGGTCCTGTATTGCTGCTGTAGGACTAATTTCCATGTTGGGATGTCCTCTGCAATTGCACCTCTGAATCAGAGAGAAACTGCCATGACCTTTCTAGTTCTTGGATTTAATAATGGGAGAGGAGAGGTGTGGAAACATAGATGGATTACAGCCAAAATAGACTGTTTTCTGAGTAGACCTAGACTAGTTAGCATTCAGTAAACAGCTTTAATACAGGACAGTAAAAACTGCCTAAGCACTTATTACCTTGATATGGTTAACTAGTCAGAGTATAACCACAGAAATATGAGTGCATTTCAATAAACACACAAAATGGCTTCATTTTCAAAGTGCAGTAGTTCCCCTAGGTATTCTAAAATCTATTCTTCTGTAGACAAATATTCATTTTCTTTCAGCATTAATTGTAGCATTGTTGCTGATAATGTTTCCTGCATTATACTCAGCTGCCTCATACTGTGGATAAGAGAAATCAGATTGAGAGCAAGAACAGAAAATACTAAGATTGCAGCTGCATCTCCTGGGGAAATTATTGCCATTTCAAATGTCAGTCAGCCTGATTCATTATTAAGAGGGAGCACAAGACACCTCCTGCTTGAAAATTGGTCTGCACAGCAATGGCAAGCTGGTTTTATTGTTACTATCCTGATGATGTAACCTTATCAAAATATGTGCAGGTTCTATTTTGTCTCCACTATGAGCATAACCTTTGATATCCTGGGTAGTGGCTAAATTAATATACTCCTTCAGAACAATGCGATTTCAAACACGACAAACCCCTCCTGTTGTTAAAGAACATTTATCTGCTTTACTTTCATTTGCATTTTCCATAAATTGAGTAGCAGGAAGTGTGAAACACCTGAAGTTCAAAGTCTCTGGAATGCACAGATGTTGATTTTCATTATAGACTCCAAAGATTGGCTCCTAAGCAACACTGCAGAGATTTTTGTGTAACTTAACCACCTTCCATTGGTGTGCTGGGACTCTCAGAACTCTCCAAAGAGCAATACAGCAGATTCCTGGAGGACTGTGGAAGACTATTGTGCCAGAGTGAGAATTGAAGTTATTGTCAAGTAACCTTTTGATTACCTGGTGGGATATTTCCTTAGTTTGATTTGGTTTCTTTTTAAAGACTAGGTTGTAAAATATGATAATGCTTTTGTTCTTTTAATACACCTCTGCCCAGAAATGTGTTGGCAACTCAAACTGTTGGTTGGCTTTGTTTTACTTTGGTATCTATAATGCACAGCAGCATGTGTACTCTGTGCTCCCACGTACCTTTGCTCATGCTGCCTGCTCAGATTTTCTCCTCTGACAAAAACAAAAGAATGAAAATGCCTTAATGCACATTCACTGCAAGGAGGGCTGGGGTTGTTTCTCTGGGGGTTCCGTGAGTATTGACCTACTAAACACTTTCAAACAGCATCTTGTGGCAGCTCTGACTACAAATCTATTTGTGAAGCAGATCTGTGGCTGGGTGAACCTGAGTGAGGTATTTCATACTTAGTCTTGTGTAGTGCAGTCTTGGTACTGGTATTTACAAGACTATGTAGCTTTTCTTTTTTCCCCAATAGGGAAAGATGCGTGTTTAACCTGTTGCTTCACGTCCAAATAGTCATACATGATGCTTCTTGTGAGAACCATCCAACACAGTATTGGCACAAGATTTGCCTCCCTTAAAGGGAAGTCTATGGCCCAAAATTCCAGCTCTCCCTTTGCCATCTACACCAAAGCAATCAGTGAAGCCCATCATGGCTAACTGCATCTAAAAGTGTACATTATTGTTTTTTGCCTACTAAGTGGAAAGATTGACTTGTCATCCTCTAGTTTTGCCTCTTCTGTTTTCACCTGTGGAAGGAGACATTTAAATTGAAACTTTTTGATTGGAGGTATAGAGGAAATAAAGCAAGTCACCAGTGACACGTTTTTGAGCACTTTCATGTGAAGCTTAAACTGCTTCTGATTTCCCAGCACCTTACATGTATTATAATTGAAATGACTAATGAATTTGTGGCAAGGGGAGAAGTAGACACAACTAAAATCCACTGACCCTGTGGTACCATTAATCAGTATTTCAGACTTTTTTTTTCATTCTTCTTTTTATCAGAGAATTCCAAAGGCCAATGTCAAGCAAGATAGATACAGAGCTGCTTTGTCACTAATGACAGTGGAAAATTGTCTTCTTCACTTGTCATATCAAACTCATGGCTTCACCTGGAAAAATCCCTGCCAATGATTCTGGAGTATTAGTGGAGGTGTGAAATCTCACCTTGCATAAGAAATACATTTTGCTCACTTTGTCACTTCTGTGCGATTTCATGGTTGTGAGTATTGACTTCTCCTGTCAGACAGTTAGGTAGTGTGTGCTGACAGATGTCTGTATCAATCATGGGAGCGGTCTTGAGGATATGACCCATGCACTAAGAGGAGATATAGTCTTGTATTGAATTATAGCCAAGAAGCACTCAACACAATTGTGGCCAGGTCAACTTTGCACTTCACTGATTCTCAGCAGGTCGTTCAGGCCAATTTAAGTCTACCCAGACGGCCAACAGTCCCTGGAAACCATTATGGCATACGAGAATTAGTTTATTCTTTAACTCACAAAGCAAGGACAGTATTTCCCTTATTTAGTGAAGCCAGAGTGGAACTCTATTAAAATTTGTATATACTTTTCTTTAGCTTGAAAAGATGATAAAAATGGTAAGTGCAAGCAAGGTTGCATACTTGTTCTTTTCTTTCAAAACCTTGTCGTGATGATCTTGGTTACCTTGCAATGCAGTGCTGTTAAATCATCCAACAGGGAGTGATGCAACACCAGACGTGCAGAACCTGCTTAAGTGGCACACAAAATTGCTGCGCTGGTTTGTGGGGATGAGTCAGAGAAGGAAGTCACTGGAAGAGTATTACACGAAGCATAAAGAATCTGAGGTAAAAAATGTGAAGAAGAGTTTCAGGGGTGAGGATGCTGGATCTTTATATACAGATAAAATAGTGCTGAAGTGCTGATGAAGTGAACATCATTTCAGAGCACATGAAACCTACAATTTACATCAGCTAAATGTGAAGAGGGAAAAGAACAAACACAAACCATTATGGAAACAAGTTCAGCCATATTTGTAAAGAAGCAAATCTTGTGATGGCGCGTGCATATATTTTAGTGCATGCTCTGCAGTAAGGGAACATTTACTTCTACTTGGAAGTCTGTAATTTGCATATTTGTTTCAAATAATAATCAAAAAAGAGCTGGCTTGCACAGTATTTGGCCATCTACTTTTCTCTGTTGATGACAGTTCAGAATTGGAGAGGTCTCCTGCGGTAAAGGCATAAATGTAGAGAGTATCTAAGGTCACCTATTGCTACAGCTGAGTCTCTTAATATGAGTCTTTTTGGTAAATGGTGTTCTGAAAGGATTCAACTTGTGCTGAGGAAACTGTTTCAATCACCTGATTCGGCGGCGTGCATGCAGCCAGCTGCTGGAGATCCAGTTCAAGCGCACTCTTGCCCGTTGCATATTCCTGTTATTTCTTGTCTCATTCACATAGCAGTTGATTTTGCACTAACCTCTAAAGACTCTGCTGACTCAAGCAAAAGTATTATTTTTTCTCTACTATCGTTTTCTGCAAGGCAAAATCACCTCCTCTTTGATTTTTGTGTTGACAGGAGTGCTGCTGTGAAAGACTCATGTTCACCCGTAGGTGGCTTTGGCCTGACAGTTTGCCTGGTGGGACCCAGAGCAACGTGGACATGGTGGTGAGGAGAGCACTGGTTACGTTTACTTCAGAAGAGCCAGAGGACCTCTCCATAGCAATTAGGGGGCTTTGACACCTCTACAAATGTCTAAAAAAATACATGAAAGCTTTAGTTTTTTTCTTCTTTTTCTGAAACAGGAAAAAACAGCCGTGAAGGTCTGAGGTCAGTCTTTCTTCACACATAAGAAGTGAGAAGCATTATTGTTAGCAAAACATTTACAAATCCTTCTTTTTCTGATTGGAGGAAACTGAAGACCAGTCTCTTCCAAGTGACATCAAGTAGGAAGTAATCAGTTATGTCTTTACAGTGTTGGAGAGGAATATTGAAATGATCAGGATTATAAAAATCTCCTGAGAAGTTTTTTTGTAAACCAGCTCTATTTTATCAATGCAAAACAGTGTAGCAGTTTCTGCAAGACAAGATATTTGAAAGAGTCCTGCAAAATGTTAATAGATTTTTTTTTAATATGACTGTGAGAAAACTGAGGCTGGCTTTAATTTCTGCCTGAGAAGGGGATCACAAAGCAAAGAGATTGCTACATTTCTGGAAAAATGATCTGCAATCATTTTCAGAACCTACTGTCACATGTTACGAGAACTATCTGGGTCTGAAATATATGTGAATATTCAGTGTATGCTCAGCTTGCTTTGAAAAATTGAGGACAGAAGACAAAACCATTTTTTTACAAGCACCTCAGACAGCTGGATGTGCTTTACTCCTACAAAGCATTACTGGTGACCTGAGCATTTGCAAAAATGGTGATTCTAACAGTCACAGAAATGGTCTTTTTCTGATTATTTTCCCATCAGGCAAGATTAGGGAAATAGCAAACAATTAACAAAATGTTTGCAGAAAACTGAAATGAAAATAATAAAAGCTTCCCTGCTTTAGCTCAGTTTTCAGGCAGGGGAATACAATTAAGATTTTTTTCTTTTCTGTCTCAAAAATCAGAACTAGAAACAAGAAGTCAGCTAATATGCATGGAGCAAAAATAGGAGTGTTTCTTTCAAAGTTTAAAAAGTAATTTCAGTGTGATACACCCAAAAGAATCTGCTTTTGGAAACCAGGGTGTTTGTAGTATATCAAATAAAATAACTGTTGGATTTGTTTTCTGTGGTCACATTGTTAAAAAGCTTTTAAATTTATGTTCTTGTTTTGGCAAAAAATATGAAATTGATTAAAAATTATGGCTGACAGTGCAAGTTGGGATGAATAACTACAGATATATGTTGATTTTTGCCGTTGATTTTGAATAACAATAAATCTTGAATTCTACCAGCTCAACTTATGGGAGGCTTTCAGCACAGTCAACCACAAAATGCAGTTGAACCACTCTCATAGCATAATTAGAGCAGATGCTGGTATAACATGCAACTGATGTTCACGCATTATTGTGTGAAATCCTGCCTTTCCTGTTTATTTGGGGTTTTTTTCCTAATACTCAACAAGACAACTTTTAGAAATGCTCCACTAAAAGCCCAAAAGGACTTTGCTATTTTATTCCAGGAGCAGCCCAGAAGAGTTTTTTGAGCATGTGTATGTGTGTGATCTGTTCTGTACTGTGTATTTTAAAAAGAAAACTGATTTTTTTTGCTAGTGGTGAGGGACATATAACTGGGCAGCATCGTGATTGAATGCAGATTGCACTGAGAAATGCAGGTTTTATTTCCAGCTTCTAACCTGCAAATGAGCCTGCCATATTGCTGCTTTTCTACTATTCCCCTTCCCAAACTTCTCTGTTTTGACTGTTAACTGTGAACTAAGCTGGGCAGCGGGATGGAAACTCCTTTTCCAGTATCTTTGAAGCAGAATGTGGCCTCTGTCTTTATTGAGACATCAAATCACTACTGTGATATGAATAAAAAATAAACAGAATGAACATAAGTTGAGGTGGCAGGGGGGACAGTTCATAAATTCATCTCACTGAATACAGAGTGGGGTGTTTTTTGCTTTTTTTTCTTCTGGATTTGTTGCAAATGGTTTGAAATTAAGCTCTCCAGCTGACAGAATATCATTCAGTGTTAGCTATTTAAAAACTTTCACTGAAATGGAGTGAAATAAGTTTGTTATTTATGAAGTTCATCTCACAAGTTCCCAATTTGGTGAAAACAGTTTTATTTTGCTTCACATTTAAAACCTGCAAATAGCTGAGTTAATTTAACTAAATGAGCATTCTCAAGATGACCTGTAAAGAGGAAAAAAAATCCAACCCAACTGCACTTTAATCTAGAAACCATCAAAGCCTTCTTGACACATGTATTATTGTAGGGCTCAGAAAAAATAAACAGTTTATGTAGAAGATTAAGAGACAGTTTGGATTTTGCTTTTGACATATCTTGTCTCCAAATCTTAGCTGAGGATTTATTAGAACACTATCATGTCAAAGCTACCTCATTTATATGATAACACATCTGTAATGTTTTACAAGTGCAGCAGTCCTCGTTCAGAATGTTGCTTTTTAAGTCCTAAATTACAGTACCTGGAGAGGTATGCATAATTATAGTGCATGTTAGCAAATGATAGGATGCATTTTCCCCTAGGCTCTCTGCATTAATCATCAGCAGAGTGGGTGCAATAAAATCATAATTGCTTCTTCAAAAGTTATAATCTAACTTATACAACTTTAAGTTAGTTGTATGGCAATATGATATCGACTGTCATGTAGCAAGCCCGTTTCCTTCATTTCCTTAAAATTAAGGCAGTGTTGCTCGGTGGTGAACTGTAATTAGCATCATTTTCATTTACAGATTTAGGTTTTAGATCCTGAGTGAGTGCACAATGGTGTAAGCTCCAAGCTTGATGAAACGATGCTGATTTACATGCGCTGAGGGCCTCTGGGCTGATCCCTGCTTATTTGTTATGCTGCCTGCAGTCACTTTGGTGGATGATTAACCTCTTCTATCTCTTTAACTAACAATTGTATCTGAAAAAAATAGACCCTGTTAAGGAAAGGAGTTATTTTAAATAAGAATCCTGTTTAGTATTCTTTTGCTTAAATATTTGTTTCAGGAGAGGAAGGTGAGCAGGAAGGTTTTGCTGCAGAGGGCTGACCCGTCCCGCCGCAGTGGCTGGGCCAGTTTGACACTTGCAGTGGCACCGAGGACTGCGGGAGGTCTGGCACCTTTCCCTCCCTCCCCAGCTGCCTGCCCAGGTAGCTTCTCTGATGTCAGCACTGATGATGCTTTGACCTCACAGTGATTCAATTCAGAGATTTAAACTGGCAGGAAACTGAATCCCACCCCCTCTACTTGGTTGAATAGTTTCGTGCTAGTTTTGCTTCCTGAATTCACTCATTTTCTTGTCAGATGAACGCCAATGACCCTGCATGAGGCTGTATAATAGGTAAGTGTAGGATGGAATCATTTAAAGATACTTATATTAACTGTCATAAGCCCAAGCCTACAATCAAAGATCAAAGCAAACCTTTAATTATTTAGGAAACACCACTGATGTAATCAATTTGACTTACAAAAACAAATGTTTAACTCTAATTCATTGCCTGCTAAGCTGATATGTATGCAAGCACACATGCATACATGACATGCATATGTAGACACTCACACACGTGTGTGTATGTATACACACATGCATATATATACACACACATACAAATCAAGTTTGTGTTCTTTGAAGTTTGGCCAACTTTTCAGTGTGGTTGCAACAGCCGTGTGTAAAGCCATGTCCAGAGGGCCTATTGCAGGGTCTGTGTTCCCAGAGGACTCAGAAGGGTAATGGATGTGATAACAGAGCAAGTTTTTTCAGTTTTGCACAATCTTATTCCTTAAGATCAGGTCTGTAAATTAAGATCTAAACCTACGTATTGAAGGCTGGATCCTACAAGTGAGGCATTCTGGCTTCAGTCCAGTAAAGCACTTAAATATGTGTTTTAACATTAGGTGCATGACTTGTTATGGTATGACTTCAAAGGGACTTCTTTTGCTTAAAATTAAGCACATGCTTAAACACTAGGTTATACATTTGAATAAGCCATATACATACGGCTAAGCCACTGATGGAGAGCTCAGCACCTTGTTTCTTCACTGGACAAATATAATAATAATAATAATAATAATAATAATAATAATAATAATAATAATAATAAAAACAAACCAGAAACTTCTGCCTTTTCTAAATAGCATTTCCATTGTTGTTCTGTGCCTAATTTGCACAGAAGCATAGAAGCTTACACTCCTTTCCAGACATTTAAACACATGGAGGAACATGCTCAATATGATAGCAGTTGTAACATCGAGGTCAGTGGAGGGGCTCCCTTCTCAGCCCTTCTGATAATCTGAGAGCTGAAGCACCTCTCCTATAAGGACAGGCTGAGTGAGTTGGGGCTGTTCAACCTGGAGAAGAGAAGGCTCCAGGGAGATCTTCTTGTGACCTTCCAGGACCTGAAGGGGCTCCAGGAAGGCTGGGTAGGGGCTTTTGACAAGGGCAGGGAGTGATAGAACAAGGGGTGATGGCTTTAAACTGGAAGAGGGGATATTTAAATTAGATATTAAGAAGAAATTATTTTTTGTGAGAGTGGTAAGACACTGAAAGAGGATGCCCAAAGAAGTTGTGAATGCTCCCTCCATGGCAATGTTCAAGGCCAGGTTGGATGAGGCTTTGAGCAACCTGGTCTAGTGGAAGGTGCCCCTAGGGGGGTTGGAACTGGATGATATTTAAGGTCCCTTCCAACCCAAACCAGTCTGTGATTCTATGGTTGCTGCTGTCTCCTGGAGAATGCCTCTTTTACAGCCTGCTCCTTTGCCATGGATGGAGAAGATTGAAGCTGTGGCAATTCTTCACAATATCCAGAGGGGCAGTTGATCTATAAAAGTATATCCACAAGTTGCAAGGCGCATGCAAATTCTGCTCAACCACTGCTTACATCCAGTTTTGCCCTTCTATGATTCTGGGTTTATTAGCATGGCAATTATGTACTTTAATACTTAATTTGCATGAGATTAAGCTGTACACTTGTAAAATGCATTCTGTTGCTAAACAGCATCATACCTTAAAAGAGTTTAGAAGCATCCAAGAAATAATGTGTTTCACACCAATTGAAATACTTGCTGAAATGCAAAAACTTGGGACAGTTACTCTCCACAGTTCACTGTCTTATTCAGTTTTTGAAGGAATCTGTCCTTAAAGATAGAAAGCTTTCTGCCTTTTATGCCAGAAATACAAAATACAATAAACAGAAAGCACGGTAATATCCTACTAATTAGGGAATCTTTACTTAATTTTGTAAGGCTTTTAAATCTCTTGGAGATCTGTTTCACTCTGACTTGCTGATGTTAATAACCAGTGCTAGTAAGCAACCAAACTTCTCAAAGAATAGTCTCTCGTTAGCTAAAATGTATCATGCAGTTGTGCACTGAAGCACCATGTACAGTTTCAGGGAAACTAATCTTAAAAAAATATTGACATCATTTTTGTAGACTGTAAAATTAGTGTTAAATTATTTTAAAATGTACCCCAAGTCACAGCAAGCTGCTATGTATCAGGGCACACTGCCTCCTCCAAAATCATGCTTATCTTTAAATTTTCCTTTCATAAACAGTTGGCAAAGATTACATCAATTTAAGCTGTAATGACCACATTTAATTTTCATTTGAAATTTATTCTGTTACTATATATTGGTATCCTGGTTGATGCCAAGTCAGCCAGCCACAGGTCTGTTTTTCATTTGTGCATTGAACTTCTTTAGGTTAGACATGCTCAAGAGTCCTGGTTTAATGCATAACCCTAATTATAACTTAGAATTAAGCTACTGCTGACTGCAGCATTTTAGGCAAGGGAATCAAAGAATGTATCTAATGAAAAAAACACAACTCCACCCCTCACTAGTGCCTTATCTGTATACATTTTTTTATGTTACTTTTTTTTTTTAGATTGAGTGCATAATACGGCTATAAAACAGCAGTTTAGATAATATAGTCAGCCTGTCAGTTTATATATGTCTACTCTGAGCTTAAGGGTTTTCTCTTTACTTTGAATTGGGCCTCACTTCTTATTAAAATGCTACAAGCTTTTAAGAGATTGTAGTATCACAGACCAGTGATAGCTCAACATACTAATATATCATTATGTTGGACCTATATCTGTGCCCTATAAAATTGTATTACTGTTTAAGCTGGTTGAAATATTTTTGCAAAATGTTTGGTTTTGGATGAGAAATGCCTTTTCAGCCACGTAGAACTTTGATGAGGAAATTCCTAGAATGTTCTGATAAAAATGGCTGGTTTTTTTATGGCAAAACTTTAAAAATCCAATTCAGAGCACTGTTCGATGAAGATAAAAATATTGGGTTTTCCCTACATTTTTACAGAAAGGGAAATATTTTTAAGGACATGCTCTTGTGGTCATTTTGAACTTGTCTGAATTTCACATATCAGATTGAATTGTTGGTAACTCAATGGATGGGAAAGGTAGGTTGTCTTATCTAGGTCTTTACTACCAGAACAAATCTGTTCTTATTAATAGAAGCAGGTTTTTAGAGGGGGAGATGATTAATTCAGAACTGACGAGCCATGCTCCATGGGTCAGAAGGAAATGTGGCCTGGGGAGATGCCACAGTCATGAAAAATAAGATCAAGAAGAAGACTGATGAGCTGGGAGGAGCATCATGCTCCAGTGGGACCCCAGGACAATGCTACTAAAGCTTGAGTGAGTAGCCAAGATCAGAGCAGCACCACACAGGGGACACCCTGTATTAATTTGCATAAAGCAAAAACTTTCAATATGAGATAGGGAGCAAGGGAAGTGGTTGTAAAGTACTTCTGTGCATCAGCTTCTCTGCTCTCTCTTTTCTGTGCTGCCATGGGGCCAGGGAATTGCTCTCCTGCTCTCCAGGAACACTTGCAGACACTGCACCTAATTCTGCTCATTTTCACTGGCTTCACATGAGGGTAACACCTCCATTTCCTTAGCATTAGGCCAGATATATGCTGGGCTGTGTGGTTGGAGATGATGATCCTTTGCCACTGAAATATGAGACTATGTGTTTTCATTCCTATAATAGTTCTTATTCTTGATGGCCATCCATAGGAGGCTACTCAGTAGGAGTTATATGCTGCATGATAAAATATTAATGTTTTTCTTCTTTGGGAACAGAAAAAGGAAAAATTTCTGGGTTTGTACTAACATTCCACTTGTTCTGCGTGGGCATTCAGCTGTACTGCCAGGAGCTGGTAATGTTTATAGTTCTGGTGTAAATGAAAGCAGACAGAAGCAATGGAGAAACAGGCTGTGCAAGCCTGGGGGCTTGTCCACACACAATAGTAGCATCAGTTCAGCTGCAAAATCCATTTAGCTAAACCAGTGTATGTCTCTGATTGGACACACTTAAATTGGTTTATAACCAGCTTACATCAAATTAGTTTAAATCAGGAAGTTACCATAATAGCTGCATCAAGCAGTAATTGTCTGATTTTTGTATAAGATGGTTGCAAACCAGTAGCCTTTCCTCCACTCTGGCTTTTTGCACTGCTTTAGATCAATTTAAAAATTGTTAAACTAGTGCAACTTTTGTATGTAGGCCAGCCCTAAAGCCCAAAGTTTGTGTGAGCTGGGATGGGGAACATGGGGCGGCTCTGTGATGGTTTGTATGCAGCAGCACCACATTTCCTTGAAGGTGGTGGAAAAGAAGACAACAGACGTTTTAAAGCAAGAATGGGACACGAGGCACTCATTTTCCAAACCAGTTTATTGCTCTATATGAGGGGAAAATACGAGGTAAAGAAGTTCTGAACTCCTAGCTGTGACCCAGGGGTTTTAATGAGCTGTGTTCACGAGCACAGAGAGGTCAAAGCCAAGCTGGCCAAGAGCTGCCCCAGCCAGCGTGGGGTGTGTTTGACTGTGTGAGCTGGAGCGGCCTTGAGCCTCCTCTAGGTTTAATCAAAGGATAATGACACCCAGCAGGCAGTGAGGCCAGTGAGACACGTTCTGTCTCTCGAGCTGCTCAGGACAGAGCTGGAACAGGAAATGTTGCTTTTAATAAACGTTAATGGCAGTTCAGAGGTGTTTTGGAAAGGCAAGACCCTCTGGACAGCAAAGGCAGGCGGCTTGAAAGCTTGACATTGTGGAAACAAAGTCAACAGGAGAATGACACTGCAAGGGGGGTTATCTTAACATTTCTGCAACTAAAAATGGTCTAAATTGTTTTCTAAAATGAGCTTTTACAGAGCAGAGAGAAAGCCTCTGATTTCAAGGGTTCCTAAAATACTTTTGGAACGAAACTCTCTGAAATGTTCTGTGGGTGTTGATCACTGGAGTGCTCAGTAGTACTCGAGCTCTGAGTTCACACCATTAAAGCTTTGTCGACAATACTGAAAGCAGTCCTCTAACACACTGAAGCAAGCTCAAGAGGCTGTATTTATGTTCTCAGGCTGACTTTAGGGCTGTTGCTGGCAAGCTGTCAATAAAAGAACTTATTAGGCAGGGAGACAGCTTGGAATGGAGAGTTATTTAAGCAGCTCACTCATGAATGGGACACAAAGGTGAACAGAATGAACTTTCTGCTTGTTTAGCAAACGGCAATACAACGGAGCGTTTTTATCAAGGTAACTCTGTTCTGGATGCCCAGCAGTAAATGTGTCAGATAGCTTTTTCTTGAGAAATACTCCTTCTACAGGTTTCCAAGCATATCTGGTAGAAACTATTTTATCCTTTAAGAAATAGAAGGGAAAATTGGTTTTCTGTTCTTCCCTCTTAGTTTTTTTGAATGTGTGGCAGAGCAAGGCGGTACTGTTTTCTCAGCAGGTGAAGATGCGCTTCCCTAGAGTGAAGCTTCTGGGTAGTTTCATACTTCATAAAAGTGGGTTAAGATGTTGTGGTGAGGAGTATTGTACCCACCAGAGAATCCTACTGGACATGAGAGCAATGAATTTTGGAATAATACTTCTGTTAAAGGGTAACTTGCAGAGGAATAGAAATAGCAGTGGGAAGCAGTGCAAATCTGATGTCCAAAGGAAGAGCAGTGCTTAAAGAAAGGAGCAATCTACTTTTGTAAGAAATATATTTCTTACAGTATTCAAACCATAATTAAAGACTGAAGTGATCCAAGTGAAAATCACGAGAAAGAGAAAATTAACGAACCCCTAAGAGGTCTGAGTGAAAACTAAATCACAGTTTGTGGGAATCTTTCCTTCACTCCAGGTGTTTATGTGTTGGGCTAAGAGGAACTTGTGATAAAACAAAGATGAGGAACTGGCACACCATTTTTCATATCACGGCTCAAACCCAAGGTATAGCGACAGCACCTGATGTATAGGTGGTAGCCTGTTTCTAAGAGATGGATGGCTTTCCAAAAGCCCACTTATTGTAAATTTTAGTCAGCCTGCAGCTCAGAAAAGGACAGCAGATCTGATTATAGACATACAGTTTCTGCATCACAGTTGTGGTGATTTGTTTTGTTTCAGATTTCACTAACACCAGTGGGGAGTCAGCCCTCCTCGGTTCGTACTAGGAATGGTCTTGGCCCTTTTTGTTTGCAGCAGGAGGGCTGGTTGCCAACGTGCAGTTCTAAAGTCACATTTTCACTTGCATTCTGGGCAATACCTCCCACATTTTGGACTCTGCAGTACTCAGTGTAAATGGTTCCTTAGAGCTACTTTGGCAGCCAAAAAGAGCAATATTGTATTTAATTTCTGGCACTGCCACTTGCTGAATTGTCGACACAGCTGTAGCAGACCTCCAGGTCTGGATATATCTGGCTAAAGCAGAAGATCACTATGTTTTCTGATTGGACTCCATGTAATCCATGCCACTCACGATCCGATCTGGGGCAGCCAAGCAGAAATGTAACTCCTTTTGGCCAAAGGCGTTTCGGCAATGAATTCAATGTTGTTCTGGAGGAAAGCAGCAACAGAGTTGAATTCTTGGAGAAACTAGCCTTTGTAAGGCATGATGCCTTCTTCCAGTAGGGTCTACCAGAAAGGTCTGCTGTGTACAAGCCAAAGCTTTATTTTTTTACAACACCATCTGCAACATTTGAGGAACAAAACCATCCCTGCCCTCAGCAACACATTTCTGCTTCCCCCTTGGGGCAAACACTAGTGCTTGTGTGGCTGGGTAGTGTGATATATCAGGGGACTGCTGTGGTCGAGGTCTAATTGTGGATTTTTTAAAATTTTTTTTGACTGTGCACAAAGGTAATGGTGTGAACATGTTGGAGGCCTGGGAAACACTTGATTCAGCAGCAGTAACCCTTATTCACCTTGACTTGGATCATATCCCTACCACAATATCAATAAGCTACCACACTCAAAGAAAGTAATATGAAAAAGTACAGGGCATGTTTGCTATCAGGCTTCAACTTTTGCTTTCCTAGTGGTGCCACCATGGTAGTAGATCTGATTTGTGTCCAAAATGAGCAATTGAGAACTCATCTTCTAGGTGAAAAGGGCCACAGCTTTCAAGAGCATTTTCTGCCCTTAGAAGCCATCCAGGATAATTTATGGTGGTTCTCAGTAAATTCAAACAGACATGAGAAATCTCTTGAACACAGGAGTCTCCAGGAAGAATGTGTCCCTTGGCTTAGCTTGGCATGGATGGTGGCAGGCACTGTAATATAATGATGCTGACACTGACAAAAGTTCCTTAGAAGCCTGCTTTAAACTACAGTGCAACACATGCAAGAAAATTGATGCTGGTTTAAAAAGTACTGCACTGTTGGCAGTGGAAAAAAAATGGGTCCAAGCAAGTCAAGCTCCATCATCTTGCTGTGATAAAGGAAAAAGATGGAGCTGCATTCCATGCTGGGCTCCATTTCATACAACATCCAAATGCCTTTAGTTTCCCAGAGCAAACTCTCGTAGCATTAAGTACCCTTCAAGATCAAGCCAAGCTATCCCAAAAAGGTGTTGGTGAGGTTGCAAATGTGTAGTCACCACAGCACAATGATTTGGGGCAGCAAAGCTATTGGAGCTCAAGTGTGCTGGAAACAGAGCAGTGATCTACATGGGGCCACCTATCTAAGAGGAACAAGCAGGCTAAAAGTCTATCAAGCCAGCTTGCTGTTACTGGAGGTTATTTTTTCCTTTGGACCAGACTATGGTGTATTAAAGCTTCCCTTCACAGTGTTGAGAAGTGACACCAACACTGACTGTAAATTGCACTGCAGAGCACCCTTGGCCTCATGAATCATCTGCTGTAACGCTTCAGGAATGGACAAGCTAGAGAGGTACTGCAAGAAATGGGCATTTCTTGTGGTGTTCCCATACTTCCTGGCATACTCTGCCATGTGAATCTGCCTTCCCGAAATCCATAAAACCCGCAAGCAGGCTCTCAAACATTTAATTTGAAAGATCTCTGTTTAAATCGTTTTTGACTTGTGCCAGGGCAAGCCTGTCCTCCAGTTAATTATGTTCTAAGCACACAAAGAGAGCTAGTGAAAACAGTCACTTCATAACCATTTTCTTTTTGTAAACTCAGAGTACTTAGATCTGCATCATTTAATCATAATAGAGCCATATGAATGCAGCCTAACTTTTCTGGAAACCAAAATTAGCTAGAAGACATTTTGGCCTATTTCTGAAATGCTTATGTATGGGGAAAAGTGTTTTGAGGGCTCCAAATGGGTACGAGCTCCCAGGCCTTGTAGGAGTGGAGAAAAGTTCATGTCAGGAATGCTCCCCACCTCTGCACTGGCCACACTGCAACAAATACATCCCCAATGCAATTTTAAAGTAAAGTTTACTGCCTGGTGGGCTTGTTAACTAGCACAAAGGAGCTGAAAGAGGGACAAAGCTGCTGGATATAGGGTAAAGATTAATCTCATTTTGAGTTTTGGGATGTGAATACCTGGTTAAAATAACAGGAAGTTATTTTAGTTGTTTCAATACGACTCCAAAATAGAGCAGAGTAATATTTCCTTATTGGATACATATTTTGTAGATACTGGGAAAAAAATACAGTAGCCTTCATGGAATTCAAACCTATTAGCCTAACTAGGCAGTGCTTTAATTTGCATGTCGGTTTAGATATATCTCCGGGTACCTTGAAAATTCTGGATAAGGCACGTGCTTGAGTCATTGTCTTAAAAATGATTAGTGAACAGCCACAGAAATGAGTACATCCAGAGGAGATGGCTGTAGCACACCCACCAGGAGCTCTAGGGCTTGGTGCTGAGCTTGCAGTTGTGTTTTGCCAGCAGGACTTTGCAGCAGTCACAGCAGCTTTATTCCAGTGGGAGTAGTGTCTGAGTCAATCCAGCATCTTCTGGGGCTCTTTGATACCCAGCCTTGCTTCTCTGCCAAAATCCCAACTGATGTAGAGAGAGGATGGTGAAACCACAGGGCATTCCATAAAGTTCCTAAAAAGCTTTGGATAAGCTTAAGGAAACAGTGTAATAATCTCTTGATAGATATCTTGCTACCACCCCACTTTCCTGTATTAAAGCTGTCAAAACTCGCTGAGAAAACTTTTTAAGAGAATTTACCAATATGGCTTTAGCTTCAAAATAATGGTTACTAAGAGGGCAGATACTCTGAGTGTTAGATGGATGAAACCATTAATTAAAGGTCGCTTACAGAACTCTCTGTGGCTACGGAATTGCAACACAAATTTGCAAAGGAAATAAACATTAAAGGCTGCAGCCCATCTTGCAGCCAGCTGTTGGCCACCAGCTGAATACTCCCTCACAGGGATAATGTGGAACATACCTTGGTAAGATTAAAAGGCATATTTTCAGGATCCCCTCATTTGGGTGGGATTCTACTCATTTTTACAGTAATTCTTTGTCCAGCTCTTGGTTCAAGAGACTTAATAAATTTTCCCCTGGCCACTGTGGCTTTTTGTCATCCAAATAGCCTCCAGCCTGCTAGGCTGAGCTGGTCCTACCAGAAGCAGGGATTCCTGTATGGGGCCTTTCATGCACAGCTCCAGCATGGGGGATCAGTGACCACTGAGGCTCCTTTAAATGAAGAAGGCAAAAGAAGTGAGTGGAGGACAGGAAGATGATGAAGGAGAGGAAGACAGTGGGAGAGGAAAGGAGAGTAAAGCTGAGGAAGTGAAGCTGATTGCAAATGCATTTATCCCTTCTCAGGAAGTTCATTCTAGGAGCAGCCCCAGAAGGTAGTGCTGGTAACTGATGCTACCTGGTCTAGGTCTAACTTGCTGTCATACTGACATGTATCAGGAAATTAAACCCCCTCTCTCTTGCCAGTGCTCCTGAATATTGATTCCTAATTCCACAACCTGGCCATTGCTTGAAACTAAAGCTTGCTGCAAAGGAGAGTGTTAAAACACAGGTCAAGGACAAGCTTGCCCTCCATGCCTGCAGCAACTTAGCAAGTGCTTTGTGAAAGCCATGTTGCCATGAATGGATGGGGGGAAAAAATAAAGCATATTCAGCATGAATAAAACATGACAGTGATGTGCTAGCAAACTGTGATCTATTTTGACTGTGATAACAGTGGAAACCTCAATGGGTGAGGACAAGATCACAGTGCACTGAAACCATGAAGTCAGCTTAACGTGACCACGGTCCAGTCAAACTTCTCTGTCACTCCTGCCAGTTCACTGCAATGTGCTGTGACTGTGATGTGCATCCAGTGAGAGCAAAGTGACACATGAGCATGGTGTGACAGCAATGCCAGAAAAGATTTGGTGCTTGCTGTTCGTGGCCAGTTAGCCATGCGAATGCAAAATGTATGGGGCAGTTTGTAAAGAGCTGGTAGTAATCATTTGTATGAATGATTTTGACTGAAGAGCATTTGGGTTTGAATATATGATACAGATTCCTCCTGTAGCAAGCCTCGGTAAACATTCAGTTACCACAGCTGTTAGCTGGAAGATTCACCTTATTTAAAGCACTATCTGATACTTGATGCTCTTCTTTTTTGTCTTCACTTAATACCATACAGGAGTGACAGATTATTAACTGAGATATGTATGAAGATCGATGTAATATAAAGATCAACATGTCCTTGAGTTTAGTGGAGTTTAGTGCACATAATTTTATAGGGAAGTGTTTTTTCCCCTCTCCATTTGGCTTGATTATTCAAGAGTTCTTTAACCACTACAACAGAATCCTTTTCAGAAGAAGAGCGTTTTTCTTTCACCCTAGTTGCTATGAGAACATGAATCATCTCTTTAGCACAATAGCAACAACTGTAGTGCTTAAGTGCATCCACTGATTTTTTACTGTTTGTTCTTTGCTCTCAACAAGATAAGCTGTTGTTATTTCTTTCTTCTTGAACAAGCATAACATGATTGCTGAAGTACTAGGAATAATTGGACCAAATAGTGAGGCGGTTAACGTAAACAGAAAGAATTTATCTCTTTCAAGTACAGTAAATTGTCCTCCAAAAATATGGAAATCTTGTCTATTTCTTGTTGTGCCCTAGAGCAAATTTTGTTGAGTTTGTTGTCACATCATTATTTTCGGACTCTGTGAAATTGCTAATGAGGAACAGGCTGCTTTCATTGGAACAGTTGAGTGTGTTTAAGGCTGTGATGAGATGTATATAGACTGGGGGTAAATCACTGGCGCAGGGAAGGTTAATGTTCTCCTTGAACTCAACACCTACCACAGGTGTCAGTTATCACCAAAATTGTTGCCAGGGAGCCTGGTTGTGGGAGGATGGGGTTGGTTTCAGCTGCAGTGAATTAGCTTGTGCCAGAGAGGGTATAAACCATGTAATCTGTGAGGAGAGGCTCCTTTTGGGAGCTGCGATGGGAGTGAATTCTGCAGTGGAGGAAGATGATATCAAGGACTGCTTTCTTGTTTGTTAAGACCCTGCACTGCTTTTGAGACTTGTAAGCATATATTTAATTTTTTAAAATAACCAATAAAAGTAGTTATTCTCTCTGAGAGAAGAAGGTTTTTGTGCATGTACTTTGTATATGCATTTTCAGACTACTCTTGTTTACTGTATACCTATTGTTAAAGGCAGTGTTTTCACAACATTAAGTCTGGTTGAGTAAAATGGCTTCTCTGGAGAAGGATCCTTGAAAAACAAAGGCTAGTGGACTTATTTTGTCAGTCTCTTGGTGTTTGCTAACCATTGCCTACCTTCCTAAAGCCTTCCTTCAAACCTCCTAATCTTTAACTCAAAAAATGTTTGTGGAAATCAATGTTGTTTGTAGATGAGAAAGATGAGTATCTGTGTCAAGTGGAAATGAAATGTGTTCTAGATGGGATGAGACAAGAGGTTGTGAGAGTTTGTGAAAGCACTTAAATGATTTGAGGCTAGCGGCTCTTGCTAGGACTTATGTGCCTGGCTTAAGAAAGAAGCTTCTATTCCATCCTCATTTGGCACCTGTGGTTCATATAATCTATGGCCCCCTATAATGATGAGAATAAATGCTGTGCAAATATGTCTAGACAGGTGAGATATAGCTAATGATCAGTGGAGACAATTTACCCAACAGCCCTCTTGGATTTTAATTATTTATAGATCTATAAGTATATACAGTGCACTTCTGTAGCACAGGTGAATTAGAATGGGAAAAAAAAATGTTTGGAATCAAACAGTGTTTTCAATAACATCAAATTATTATGCCAATAAAACATGTAAAAACTCTTCAAGATCAAACAGGCGTTTAATGTGCTGATTCTGGTTTGGGGAGGAAAAAAAACCCAACAAAACACCAAAAACCCAAACAAAACACTACTGAGTGATTGTTATCTGGTACTTCTAGCTTTGAATAGACAGAAGCAATGGCCTGGACCTTGGCTAAAGTAAATTAATACGACTCCATTGACTTCAGAAAAACAATGTGAATTTATACCAAATTATATTTTCTAAAATTCTAGAGATTAGGCTTTTTCATCAGATTTGTCTAAGAATTAAAGAAAGAAATGATAATAGGGCTACAAATAGGGATATGATTTTATATTGCTCTGATTTTAAATGCCTAACCTCAAGGGAAAGCAATCTGAATACTTGGCATGGATCTTCCTTAAGTTTGATGAACTGCTTTACTATTGTATTTAATTGTTTGCAGCTAGTATTATACTGAACTAAACTAAGATTGTATGCAATTAGGCAAAAGAAGAGTATGGCATTGTTGTTTGGAGTGCCTCATTAATTTGTATTATGTTGTTAATGTAGGGTAATCCACCAACATTATTTAAACATAAAAATACCTAGGTAATCTGGTAGACCACACTAAGCTACTAATCACTCTTTTTTGGAAACTTCCTGACAATAACCTGAATAAGCTATTTTTATGTCATGTTTTCCTAGTGAGGGAAAAAGATCTTGAGGTTCCTATTGCCTCAAAAGCAAGAAGACAGCAGAAGCTCTAATGCAGAGGCAAGTAGTGATATTAGTAGAAATAAAACTTTAAAGATGTCTTAAGAAATAATCCATGTAGTAAAACCAATTTTTTGGTGTTAACTAGATTTTGATGGCTTAATAATAACTTGTGAAAGTTGACCTCAAGTAAGTATAGAAGCATAATTAAATTTATAGATAATCTGTTGAAATCTGACACTGTTACTCTTGACTGATTATGAATCACAGCTTACTGTCAGGGATATGTGTGTGTTTTTCTTGGATTTAGTGAAAACTAGATTTTGGGAACTAAGTATAATGCTTTGAGTGTGGGCCTTGTTATGTCTCATCAAAAGGAACAGTAAGACTCCAGCTTCTTTCTAAGGAAGTGGGACTCTCTTGATTGTCCTCTTTGCAGGCAAATTCCTTGGGGCAGGTCACATTTTTTGCAGTTATATGGAAATTTATGTTGGTAACTTGTAGGCAAAGATTGTTTTACGAAGCTGTGATAACCTTTCCTTATGGCAAATGAAGATCTCTGCTATAAAACACTTTAAGAAAATTGTGAAATCCTACAAACACTTTGTTTTATAAATATATAGTGTCTCCCATAATTTAAGATCTATTTTCAAAAAAATCTATTTAAAATTAGCCATTAAGAATGTTGCTTCAGGCCTAAACCTTATTTGAGTGGATATTAACTGCCAGTGATGACCAGTTGGGGTTTTTTGTTTGTTTTTGGTTTTTTTCAATAATTATGTTTTAAACTATGGACATATTATGACTTATCTTATGTGTAGTTTATATATCTGGATTATTAGTAAAATAAATATCCTAACACTTGTTTGAAACCTTAAATGCAATCTAGACATATTGTTATTTAACCTAGTTTTCAGTTAATATTATCTCCTTATGTTTGAATACTCTTACCCGTTATAGTGCTCCTGAGGTCTGAAGCAAAGACCTTTAATCCAAGGAGTGGCTTCAATAATGGTGTGTCTTGGACTGAGACATGGCTGTTTCTAGGTCCTTACCGTAAATTGATGGGCAAATTCTACCTGACACAAGAATAAGTTCCTAAGGTAGCAGAGCTGTTGGAGCCTTCAGGACATATGTTCAAGCTCGGAGTTATGTGGTTTGAACTTGCTTTTCCCGGGTAGACTTGCTTGTTTTTTTTAAATACTTTGCATGAAAGCAAAAGTGGGAAGTGGTATCTCTCTACTTCCTGGCTCTGCAGTGCTTTTGCCAGTGGGTGCAACCTCTTGATTCACAGAGCACAGCACTCCAGACACATGAGGCTGCAGAAGCATCTTCTCTGGTTCTTCGGATGCCTCCACACATTGAGTTCATTGCACGTGGCTCTCGTGATATCACTGAGCAAGAGAGATATAAAACATCTTAAAGGCTCCAACTGTTACAAAAATAAATCTTGCTGATTCTGATTCAAGTGAAACATAAAAATTAACATAAACTCACTATCAGCAGGACCTTAATTTGATTTTTCTTACTCTTTTCCTTCAAACTTTAAAAAGATGTGTTCATCTTTAAAATATCCACATAATAAGAGAGCTGGTTTTCCCACCCCTTGTACACAGCATCATCAAGACATAAAATATGTTTCTGGCCATCTGAGTATAATAATGAGGCAGCTGTACAGTTCATTTTGGTTGTTTATACCTATTTGAGCTCAGACCTGTTGCAGTGTCCTCTGGATGAACCTTTCTCCTCTCAGACCCTGCAATTTGATGTCTGCTCCAAGCATTGGTTAAAGACCAAGTTTCAGCAGTTCATTTACTCTGTGTGAAATTTAGTGGATTTAAATCATCACCTTTCTGGTGAAACATGCTGGTTTGCGGCTTGGAGATCGTGCGGCTTTGTTTTAAATAATGTCTGGGGCTCGGCTTCAGCCTTTGGCTTTGAAACTTGTCAGTATGTTGCATAGACTTGCAAAGTAAATCAGTACAATTTATGTTATCATAAACCATTGCATGTGGGATTTTTTGAAAGACCTAGGAGAATTACAGATATATATTGTGTATGTGTATATGTACAAGCACAATGAGGTGAAGTCTCTCTAATTATTTGAACTGGTGCTAGCTTATTTTAGTGCCTTTCATGTGCACCTCAGCTAGTTTTTTATTTTAGTTTAGCTGTCAGTCCTTCCAGTTCCAGACCAAGAAGGGGATTTTGTCCTACTCCAGATCTCATGCTAATGTTTCTGATGAGTGTGCATCCTGTGCAGTACCTTCAACTGTAATTAATTAATGGATGTTTGTGTAGCTATCCTTTTTGCTGTGAAACTGATCCCTACCAAAACTCTTTAAATCTTATGTGAGGTTCTTTTTCCTCTTAAAACTGAAAGTCACCTTCATCCAGTGTGGAAACTGGTCTAGGTATCCAGCCATTTTAATTTTTAATTATTTTTTTTCTGAAGAGGATTAGAATTAGGATTGGTGTCAGTCAGCATGACAACCAGGGAGTTCTACTGGAGAAATATTTTTGAGTTATGTGAAATTACTCTGAGATTTGCCACTGACCATGTCACTTTGTATGCAGCATATCCAGCAAAAACATTAATACACTGAAATAACTGACCTTACAGGATGTTTGCCTGGGATAACTATAGCTTTACTGTGATACAGTCTGGCTTGTAAATTTTTATCCTGCATACAAGCCCCCATATACATGCATAACTTAAACCATGTTATCACTACTACATGAGCTAGGACTGTAAAAATGCAACCGAAGCTAAATTTAAATACATATGTAAGTGCAAAGCACTCAGCTTCTGTAACAAAGGTAAAATTGGGCTCCTGTGATAAAGATATATGTCCTTAATTTAGCCTGAGAAATCACCAAACTCATTGTGTTGATGGTATGACCTAAACTAATCTTCTGTCCAGACTTTCAAAGATGAAAAAAATCCAGAAAACTAATCTAGTGCAATGCTGATGGTGTATGATGGTTGAGAGGTTGTAACATTATTTTAAAATATTATAATGTAGCTGATGTGGTATTTTTCTGTAATGCAACATCAGTTGTCTGTTATTTGCTTCAGACTATATTTACATGGGAGAATAAGACCAAAAAAACTCAGCAGGTCTGTTAATACTCAAGATACAGGTTATCATAAATGCTGGTAATGTTTTTCTATTCCTGTTTTTTTTCCTCCCCCTGTTATTGCAGGATTTTATGAAATATATAAGATATGTGGCAGCATGAAGCATAATTTAACGTGGTATTTTCCTTATTTGATGCTGCTTTTCACTTCTCTAAATCAAATGGGAGTGCTACAAGGTGCCCAGGCCCTTTAATACCTTGTTACACCCCGTAGTGTATGTAAACAGAGTAAATTCTGGAGCCACTATACTGTCCATCTACACCAGTAAGTGATTTTACTCATAAAGCAAATTAACACATAAAACTAAACAATTGAGTGAAGACCACTGCAGTGGAAGCCTGGTATGTTGGTAAAGATGATGTACTCAGTTTAAATTGGTTAAAAATCTCAGCTCACATTTTTATTGGAGGATTTTTGGGTGAAGACTCTCCTATGCTCAAGAGCTGCTTCTGGTTGTCTTATGGCTGAGGAAGGGATTTGCTACTGAGGAACAGTCTGAGAAACCACTGGCGGGAGAGGCTGAAACCATCCTGCTTTGAAGCAGGAAAAACCTTGAGGTGTTGGCAGTATGGACAAGAGTTTGTTTTGTTTCCTTGAGTGTATTTTTTCTTGCTTTGAGAACAAGGACTACAACACCTATTTTCAGAAGATTTTAAAGGTTGTTTTTCTTTTTTGTGTAAAGGACATTTTTTTGGGAGTATTATCTGCCTAATAACTCTGGCCAAATATTTACACCTCCTGATAAATGTGATATATAGAGGAGTTGCAAAGAAAGTTGTTCCAGCCCTGGGAATCTTATGATACAGGTATAAAATATAATGAGCCAGATAAGTGTGGTGGTGGGAGAATGAAAGAATGAAATGGCAATAGCAGGGATAGAGTATCAGAGTGGAAAGATAAGTTTCATCCTCAGTCCCTGCCTAGTCCCTTGGACCAGTTTCCAGTACTGAAATGTCTGCTGTCATCCAAAACTTGGCCACAATTGATTGCTGTAGCTTCTAGACTCATCCTGCATGCATCATAAGAAACCAAACTACCAAGTTATTTTGAAATAATATTATAGCATTTGCAAGATGCCAGATTTTCCTAAGTAGCATCTTGGGTGAACCACAAGAGATGCATCTTACAGGACCACAGTCTGCTCCAGCAAACCTGGAGGAACTCCACTGACTCAAATGGAAAATTCAAAGGATCCAGAAACTTTGAATCTTTTTTTCCCCTTTTAAACTTCTGGACTGTTTTATTACAATGGTAAAGAATTAGAAAAGTATTTTAGTTAGTGTGTAGATTGAGAATATGTAAGAGATGAGATGCAAGACTGAAAACCAAGTCATAGCCTGGTTTGCAGGCAGAGTTTTTGTACAGCTTAAGTATTTGCCAGTAAAAAGTTGTCATTCAGCAATGGTTACCACAGGATCAACTGAAGTACCACAGCTGGTGTAGCAGACATAATAACTAGTTGTCACAGGAGATTCAGGGTAGGAAATAAGTGTACTATCTCCAAGGATTGTCTTTTTAGTGCCTATTTTTGTCGGCAAGGTTCGTCTTTGTACTTCTACTAACTCCAGATGTTGCTTCCAGCAGGGCACAGCAAAGCAGAATCCAAGGGGGAAAGTAGACAAATGAATTATGATATTAAGCACTTTTGTTCAAACAGACTTATTCTGGAGCAGGATAGACATATGATGGAGTCCGTTATTGCAGTCTTTACTCAAGCTTGGATACCTATAAAAAAGTTCTGTTCCTGTGTTTTTAGGCTTTAGTCATCCTAATTCAGTATTCATAATGATCCTTCTGACTTTGGATGGTTACCAAAGAAGAGCTAAAAGTTTTCTGTGCTGAATTTCAAGGATCCTTTTTTTACTTGGATCTTTGTACATTTTGTTTCCTTCTGAGAAGGCAGAAGTTCAGTTGCCTGCTGCCCTAACTTTGTTCCAAGATATTGTTGGTCTTAAAGACTTCAATATAAAATAACAAATGGACTGCTGCAGTTAGGATTTAACCACCCACATTACACCGTACCAAAATCTAATACAAACCAATTGTGGTCTAGTGTCTAATTTCCACAGCTGTAAAGATAAAGATTCAAAGGAGTGATTCCTGGATTGCACCAAAGAGAGGTCAAAATCCCATTCTCAGGATTACTACAATAATTAGATCCAGATTCTTTTTCCTGTGACTGAAAGGAGACTTCAGGCTATTTAACCTCATGTTCTATTTTAAAGCTTCTAACAAAATGTTTTACTCTCAAAGCATGTTAGATGTTAAAATTCCCAACAATACTCACAAAATATGGCTCCTATGCTGAGCTTAATTGAATCTGGTTATTTATTATGCAACATAAAACATTTATTATATGGGATGTGTTCAAGAACATCTCCATTTACCATATGTTTTAAAAAGTGCTTTACACAGTACAAATTGAAAAGATAAATCTGAAGAGTGAAACCACTAAGGGTCAGGTAGTCCAACCTGAGTCTCCAGAGCCAACCATGGACTAATCCCTCTTGAGATGCCTTGGATGCCTACTGCTTACATTGGGCTGTCCTTTTTCTTTCTCCAAAATTGTCTGTGTCCCTTCTGCAGTTTTTGTTTATCTGTTTTTTACAGAGTTTGTCAGATATAACCACCCAGATTTTGTTCACAGTTGCACACAGTTTTTCCATTTCTTCCCTCTCCTTTTTTCTTAGTTGTCTGTTATGAAATGTTATGGTCAGTGTTGTCCTGGTGTAGTCCAGCTGTGTAAAAGGCACTATCCAATCACTGTCCATTTATTTTGTTGACAGCATGTGAACGGCAGGAAAACTTGTGTGTGTGGCATAGCTTTGGCTGAAACCAGGAAAAATGGTTTTACTGTTGTTTCAGATTCTGCAAAGCTATTTACTGTTCTGTGCAATTTTGCAATTCCTGGCAAGTCACCATAAATGTATGGTCTCACTCTGTTATGAATCCAAGACTATAAGTATTAACATTTCTTTAAATGCTTTTTCCTTTATCTTTCTTAAAACTAGTTAGGATGAATTTTTGAGTGAAGGGGAAGGAGGTGGTAACTGTGTTTAGCTCTTTTGCAATAAACTGTGCATAGAAAATCATACCAATTAGATCCTAGGGCTTCTTTTAAATCTATCTGGCCTTTTATGTTGTCTTGTGATGGGTAACAGGATTCAAATGTATCTGAGGCATTCTCTTTTAAGGACACTGTAAACTTTTTCCAATGTATTTGCACTTAGATGTAAACAAGTGACTCTTCCATATTTATCTAGCAAATCCTTTCCTGTAAACACAAATAATTTGTCTTGTTAATTATATCTGATCTTATATAAAATGCACACATGACCTGCTTATTTCAACAATGCTCGAAAGGAGACTGCCTGGATGGAGGGGAAAATCACGTGCAAGGTTTGTCTTCTGTCTCGGATTAAGGCCAGTCACTTCTTAGTGAAGTAAATAAGAATAGGAAGATGCACATCACTGAGCAAAATCTGACACAACAGATGACAGAATCCTTTCCAGACATTGGCACATCTTCTATTTAGGTTACCATAGTTAAATTTGAGGACTAAACCTTGCTGAAAATTTTCCTTTAACTTTATTTATGCCTGTACTAAAATAGAGTAGTTTGGGTCAAAAGATGTTTGCTATATTGCTGTATAATTAAAAGTAATCTTTGAATATTTGAGATTAATCCAGATGAAAATAAATTCAAGTGATCTCTGTAATTGAAAATGATCCATTTCTCTGACCTGAGGATTTTTTAAACTGTAAGATCTACAGGTAAGTTTGGCTGTTGAATCACGGTGAACTTGTGCTTCTTAAACCAAAGACCAAAATGTTAGTACCTGAAGTTTGATTTCCATGTTTCCTACTGTAATATTTAATAAAACGGATCAGTACAACTTCAGTTGAGCTCCTGACCTTGTACAGTTGTGTCAGATGAAGTTCAGATGGTTAAATCCATGTTTAACTTGTTTTGTTTTGTTTTTTTCCTGGCTGCGTGGCAGCATTTCATTGACATGGTGATAGTTGTTGACTCACAGCTACTGTGGTTTTGAGCAGTGGGGTTCTGGCCTCTGCATAGTATGATGTGCCTCTTCCAGTTGTTGCTTAGAAAATAATTGTGCATCAAGGCAAAAAAGGTCAATTTTGGCTCTATGACCCCAGTGGGAAAGGCATGTGGCTTTATGCCATGCTGTGCTACTAACCAAACATTTAGTCAACTTTCCTAATATCGGGAGAGTGACTTGCTGTAGACAATATTCATGCATTCAATTTACAGAAAATTTATAGGAAACTTAAAAACTATTTTCAGTAATATACTTGTTCCCATAAAAACTTACATTGGATTAAGCCAAAACTGAAATATACTGCTGTTTAAACAGAAACAGGAATAAGTATCCCACACTAGGTTAATTTAATATTACATTCAGATGTTCTGCAGTTGAGTGATGGAGCAGATGGGACAGTGATGACCAATTCCTAATAAAATAAAAAGACAGATGATACTTTTTAGCTTATTTATTCTTAAGAGCTGTCAGGAATGGCTATGGATAATAGGAAAAGCCCATTTTTACTCTGATTCTTCGAAGAGTTAGGGTTGTACTTGTTCATATGTCAACTCTCCTCTGCATAATAGTGTCTCTGCTTACAGTACTCAAAGATCCCCATTAATTTAAGCTGCTGCTAATAAAAGTAATACTCCTTACTTTCTGATAGGGTTAGGGGAGTAGCATAGCTCTAGTCTACAATAAAATTCAGTGGACTATGCTTTTCCAGTACCTAAAGGACAAACCTGTTTGGTAACAGAGCAAGGAATATATATATTTATATATATAAAGGCTACATCAGCTATTAGGAAAGCTTCTTAAATACTCCATTATTTGTTGATTGAACACATTTATACAAAAAGTTATTTGTAATTTTTTTTCCTGAAGATGGAATTAGCCATACCTCAGGTGTTCCTCACACTTTTCTTCTCATTTTTTTTTCTCTGTATAGCCTCTAGATGACCAAACATGCTCTTTATGCTTCTCAAATTTCCCAGATAAACTAAATATCCTAAGGCAGTCTGCAGTCCTATCTAATCATGGAATTGAGGGTGAGAATAACAGAACAAAATTAGCAAAGAGCCATCATTAGGAAAGCCACTAGTGGTCAACCATCATTGAAATAGGCTGAGTTTTTAGGCATATGCTGGTGTTTCAGCATCACCATACACATGACTAGTTCTCTTGCTGAAGGCTGGTTTTAAATTTAAAAATATTGAGACACTTTGTAGTACAAACCAGCATAAGATAGATGGTGGCAAAGCCAATTTAGTGAAGCTTAGAGCAAAGCAATGATTAACAGAAGACAAAACAGCACCCAGGAAAGTTTGTTTTCAAGGAAAAAAAACACCTATCTGGAAGTTGGGGAAAAAAAGCAGAAGCTTTTCCATATAAAGTGACAATGGAGAATAAAGATCAGAAAGTAAAGATAAATCTGTTTTACTGTTCCTCTGGGGAAAAGATGAAAAGCAAGCAAAATGCTGTTGACATGAATAATGCCTTAAACACTGGAGTAGCTGATAAATGTTCAAGTTCTGGGAACTCGAACAGAATGCAATTGTAAAGTATGTTTCTTTTCTAACCTAAACCCAAGATGTCAAAAAAAGAATAGATGTTCATAGTGTGGAAGCATTGGTGTGGGGGTTTTGGAACTTTAAAGATGGTCTCATTAGAGACCAAACCATTTATGAAATTAGGTTCTTACTGATTCTTGGTAAATTGCTGCAGCTAGGGAGTGACTACAGCAGGTGCAGAAGCCTTCAGTGTGTTTCCACCAGGGAAGGTTGATGGTCAGATTGCTGTTTTTGCACTGTGCTCTTAGCTCACTAATGGGCTAGTTTCCAGTGGACTGTAGGGCCAGGAGGAACCTTATCTCAACAATGCTAACAGGCTGCAGAAATATAAGCAAGTGTTATCCTATTTTGTCTCTACTGACTGCTTGGTTAGAGGCTGTCAGCAAAGAAATATGTGGATTGAGAAATAGCATTACTTGGATTGTGTCTAGTTGACAGACTGAAGTGCCACTGATTGCTGTGCAATCAGAAAAATCCTTGTGTTGCTAATATAATGATGTGTAAATAAAGGTTAAAATATTAGAGCATATTTCTGAAAGACTGATAATTCAAGAGGTTAGTTTTAGGCATCTAATGTAGATGTGTACATTATGGTTGACTTTGTCTATGCCAGAGGTGCCTCTCTGCTGTCTAGGTAGATACCATGACCTCTAACCAGACACTTAGATTAAACAAATAAATACTTAGGCAGTGCAAATTTGCACTAGGGACATGATTTTATGTTTGAATGTCTGTGCAGTAGAATAAGATGACCATCTATGATGATGGAAAAATCACTTATACTGAGCGTAGACCAGCTGAAGCTGCAAAGAGCTGAGATACTGTCAGACACTGGATGGCTTGTCATGGTTTCCAACCATATCATAAGACTTGTTTGTAATGCACAGTTACCTTGAGCTATAACTTCATTTTTGCCACCTTCCATATCATATCTGTATGAAAATTTTTCTGAGAGAATGGAGTAACTTCCATGAACCAACAGGGAGGAGCAGAGGAGAGCTGCAAGAGGTGGTGGAAAGTAAATCCTTGTGCTTTAAGGGTTGCTACTTTGGAGACATCTGTTAGCAGCTCTGTTAAAAGACAGTCTGTTAGCTATGAAGACAAAATATTTCCTTGTGTTGTTACCCTGAAGAGAGTCAACAAAATTGTATTTCAGTCTTTATTTTGAAGCATATATGTATATTCTGCTTGAAAAAATTCCTAATTTGACAGACATGAAGGTCGTATAATTCTCCCTAATTCAAATTCTCTTTAAAGAAAGAGCTTGCCTGCTGCTTTCTGCTTCTATCCTCATGTCATAACTAAATGAAAGAAGTTAAGTCATTAGTACACTCTGCTGGTCTTCAATATTCTTTGTACAAAGTTATGGGGAAAGTAATCAATAAACATTTTTGTTTCTTTTAGTCTCTTGGTTGTAGTGTGATTGCAGTGGAACTGAGAGCAGAGATCCATCTTTAATGCTGCTTTTTTCCCAATAGAGGTTATGAGCCAATACACGTTGTTTACTCCAGGGGCCATGTGCATCTAATCTTTATGGAAATAAAGGATGAAAATATTCATATCTAGCAACATTTAGCTAACTTGTTTTTTTCCCCTTCTAAGTAGGGCAGGTAAACACATCCCTGATACAGAGTAAATCACTTGTTTGAAGGATTTTATTATTTTCCCTATTCTTTTCTGCATGTCTTGAACTAAGAAAAATAAATCCATAAAAAGAATACATTAACCTAATAGAGGTACATTGGATATCTGCTGCTCCTTTCTGCACAGTATAATTCTCATCTGATTTACTTCAAAACATTGTGATCCCAGCTGTAGAATAGCAACAAATGCAAACTAAAAATACTTAGAAATACTGAGTTAAAAAGCTGTCGCTTTTTAATAGCATAAAATCGTCTGGGACCAGATGGTATAGCACAATCTCCATCCTCATCAGGAGAGCAATTGTGGTTTTCAAATTCACCTTTTAAAGTGAGATCCTTAAAAGTCAGGTAAAAGGCCAGAGCTGTAGGTAAAAGGCCAGAGCTATAGGTAAAAGACTCAGGAGTTCAGGCATGCTGGGACCAGAAAATCTCAGTCACCAAATAGAGGAGTAAAGAGTGGGATGTGGAATCTTGTGTGGTTCCTCTCACCACCACCATTCCAAAAGGGAAGAGGTGAATATATTTTTGTAGTACTAAGGGGCTTCCTGCATGTCAGCTGAAAAAAGTAATGCTATTTCTGGAAGTAAGGACCAAATATTTACTGACTTGGTAGGAAGTGACACTTTCACTCTTGATGTCAGTAGGTAATGAGGATGTTCTCAAGGACCTACTTCTTAAAAAAAAAAGTTTGGACTGAATGATCGGAAAGGTGATTTACTTGAATTTAAAAGGAAAGATAAGTAAGGGGAAGTCTCTAAAAGTACTAGATTTCCAAAGAACAAACACTGATAAATTAATGAAACAAGTCTGTTGGACTGAATTGCTGTTGGAGCTGAAAGTGGAGGAGGCAGGGAATTTGTCACAAAATCTGTCTGGAACTTGTATCTTAAAACCATATACGGATGGGCTGCAGCTCTCCCTGGAGCTATGACCCTTGCTTATGGGCTTCCCTGCTCTCTTCACTTTAAGGTAATGTGCTTTTTCTAGGTAAGGCAAAAACATTTTTAAAAGCTTTATTAGAGCAAACTAAATGCCTGCAAGGAAAATTCAAAATTAAATGGAAAAAAACAAGCCCCACACAAGTGACTGAAAAGACAACTCTGAGGTAAAGCTATAAATAAGCCAGGAGTAGGTGAAGCTCACCCTCCTCACAAAGGTCCTCTAGACAAGCCCTTCTTTGCCCAACTGACTGCTGTCTCACCATCATTTTTAGGCAACACAGCTACCCGGTGGGATGGCTTTCCTGCCTTCCTCCTGCTCTCCTTTTGTGCCTGGCTGTGTGTCACCTCTCCCAGGCCAGTGCTGACATTCACTGATCTGGTTACAGTAATAGCAAAAGATTAGCCTGCAGCTGAATTCCTTCTGCCATTGCTCACCCTGCAGCCATCAGGTGCTAATGGTCATGGGGGTGAGGTGAGGAAGCCTAGGCCAAGAGTGAAGGAATGTCTCTGAGGGGCATATGCTGATGGAAAGTGTCCACAGACCCATCTCTTTGGGTGAGAAGACTAGTTAAACTGCTCTGTAGGTGTGTGCTCCAAAAGGGTGGTGAAAAGAACCTTTCTGCCAAGCTAACTGAGGAGGTAGTAAGTATTAGAAGATGTGCAGCTCCATTTGTTCTAGCCTGGCACAATCATTCCACATCTGATCCAGCTTCTTCAGAGAGTGAAGTGATTCACTTGCAAATGACTGTACAAGCAGAAAATAACGAAAGGAACAAAATTGCATTTAGCTGAGTAATGAGAAGGGTGGAGAGAATCCTGCCTGTAACACCATGGAAGGCAGTCTTGCTTTTTTTGCCTTCATCAGATGGATGACTATTAAATCCATACTAATCTATCAGAAGGGTAGGAAATAGGTAAATGGTTTTGAGACCTCATTTGGTTAATGAATTAAAATACAGAAGAAAAAGCATCCATGTAGATATACCCACTTGGTCATTTATCATTGCAGGCACTTCTAACCACCACACCAAATTCAGGCTTCAGGTTATTCACTGATAGCCATAGGCAAATGAAATTAGTATACTGGTGAATAAATTAATCCTAGAGCAGGGGGAAATGTCTATATCCATATGAAGTGCTGAAGTACAGTGCAAAAGTGTTTTTGTTGGTTGGTTGATTCTTCCCCCTTGGGTGTGGATAATACACCAGAGAGAAACTGGCCATGCAGAATGAGCAGAATATCATCCAGGTCATACCTGTAGGCTGAGAAATGGGAACCTGGCAGGAGAGTATTGGATTGGAAAGGACAAGGAAGGTGCTCAACAGCATTCCTTTGGAAGTGCTCAACAACTGTTTGTATCTAACACATGAAGTACATTATCGTACCAAATAAAACCCAACCACAAAAAAATCATTTCACATTAGAGTGGGGAAAAAACCCAACCAAACAGGGAAATAAGGAGTGAATTCCATAAGCTGTGTGTTTCTTCATGTCTCTCCTGTTAGTAGCATTGAGACCTGGTTTTCAGCTGTAAATAAAAAATTACTTCCAAAGTTTGGGGAGTGTGTGTGGGCAAGGAAGGACTAATTAATGCTGGTTTTTTTTACTTGGATTTCTGAGAAGCAGTCCCAAAGGAGTATGCTGTAGTTTCCATTATATTGCCCAAACTGTAGTGAGGGGTAAAAAAAGACAATGACATGCCTTTCTAAAAGGTCTGAAGTAACACTGTCCCTCATGGGTAAATATCAGGAAGAGGAGGAGAGGGAGGGAGTGATGAGATGACGCAGTTAGCTCTGGCAGGTACCTCTTGAAGACAGTACTGTTCAGAAATTATTTGCCTGTTATGAATATTTCTTGACTTAATTATTTTTAAAAAAGAGAGATGACAATATACTTTCTGTTAAGAAACTCAGATGTCTGCTCACAAGTGAGGTAAAACAAGGTAACATGCTTGACAGTGGTAATTCTTCAAATAGTCACAGTGGCGTTGCTCCCTGCCCATGTGTGGTATTCAAGTGAGGTCAAGTGCCTTGACTTCAAAGGCACTTCCTGTTACTCCTCGCTGGCACTAGTTCCTGCTGGCACATTTGCTGCAGGGTGAAGGACTAAGATAGAGGAACAGATGTAAGGGACAGATATCCTCCTTTTGCTGGATACTGGTCCAAGAGGATGGATAAACCCTGTCTGATGGGCTTCCTGTTTCTTCCTTAATTGCCAGAACTATGCATTTGGTTGTTAATGTGTTTTTTTGTTTGGTTGTTTTGTGGCTTTTTTACTACTTAGAAGATCAAGAGTGCCAGTCAAAGCTTGCTAGACCAGATGACTGTAGTATGATCTTATAACAGAATTTTTTGTCTAGTATCTCTGACTTTGGTTTGACCTACCAGATATCCAGAAAGATACTTCTACAATCACTTAACATACTGTGAAAAATTGCTTTGCTATTACCTTGAAGAGTGGGGTACAGAAAGGGACACGGAGGTGTAACACGTGTGGTGTGGGGGAGATTGTATTGTACGGGGCCCTGAGAAAATGTACTCTAGCATGTTTATATGAGGACTTAGACTACAGGACACAGGATTTTTCTTTCTTTGCTCCATAGTGTGTTTTTACTGGTCTTTCCCCCGCCTTAAAATCGCTTTTAATGGGGGATATCTTGAATTTTCATTTTGCTGGCCATGCGGTGACAGCTCAGCTGCAAAAACAAACATTCCCTGTGCAGCGTAGTCCATCACTGTAAGCCACTCAGCGCTGTTGTTGCAGTGATATAAATGGATCTCCATGCAATGAGATAGTGATTAATAGCAGGTAGAGCACAGTGTGCAAAGACTTGGTACTGTATTCTCCACCCCCCCCAGCCGTTGTCATTTAATGCACTCTATCAGGAGCAGTTTTATATAATAGACATGGGAAGATCCATAAAAGTAACATCTGAGACTGCAGTAGGGCAAGTATTGATTTATTTGTTACAATAAAATTTTTGTCATTACTATGCAATTGCTCTATCTCTGGAAGAATTGATGTATGTTGTTGAAAGCTACAACCCACTGTGCAAAACTTTTCTTTTTTTTTTCTTTCTTTTTTTTTGTCTTCCATAATTTCCTGTAACTCTTCTAAAGAATCATTATTCCTTATTACATAGGCCTGGCATGCCACCTATTTAGATAAATGCCTGAACAAGTGTGCAGTAAATATTCACAGCAGCTCATGTTTCAACTATATATGCCACTAATTAGATAATTTAGTGGCTCAAATAAATAAACACAAAAATAGAAGCAGACCTGAGAAAACAGTGGAGTAAAATGTACTGTCACTGTCATTCTGTGGACCAAGATACCAACTTTTAGTCTGTACCAAGTGGCTCTAATATACTGTAGCTGTGAAAAATAAAGGATGAAAAACAATGTGAGGAGAAAGAAAACCCTAACTTACACTCAGTTACCCAGGTGGAATTACAAGTGATTGGGGAATAGTCAAAATATTGACTCCTCCACATTGCATTTATTTATCCATATGTTTTTAGCAACTTTCTTGCCAAAAGCTCGGGGAACATGCCAAGTTACATGTACCCAGGATTTCAATGTCTGGAGTCCTTTGTTTACAGATCTCAAAGCACTTGTCAAAGGGGAGAAGCATCATTGTCTCTCACTTGACAGAGGAAAAATAGCATGTGGCTCACCCTAGGCCATGGCAGAAAGCTCCCACGCAAATAAGCTGCTGGGTTTTTCTGCCCATGTTTGTCTTTTCAGGTGGATGATAGTACAGTGCTTAAAAGTGCTGGCACGAGTCATGGCCTGGCTGTGCTGGGGGCTCTCACATGCGAACTCAGATGATGTGGAATTGATGCAAGGAGCACAGCAAATGTTTTATTTCATATCAGAGACCCCTTCCCTTTTTTTTCTTCAGAATTTTGACCTGATTACAGGTTTACAGTTTTTCTTATGATTTCCTTACAACTTCACTTATCAGCCCTGTGGAATCTTTAAATTAGATTATCTTTACATTAAACCCATAGATCCTGAAACTGTTAAGCAATTGAATGAAGCAGGATTGAGGTAATAGATGGAAGTTTTATTTGGAATATCAGCATGAACCATTGTGATCAATGATACTACCTGTGTGAAGTCACCTTACATCCTCAGGTTGGCACAGTTCAGGCTTGTTCATTATTTGAACACCGTGTCTGATATGGCAGATGTATTATTAGCCATATCCTGACTCTCACTGTCGTTGCTATTCCTGATCCTAATAAGGTCCATTTTTGCTCTTGCAAATTTTTGGAAGTGAGTGTTGGGTAGGAAGGAATTGTAGGTTTTCCAAACTGGTTTATTTTTAATCTTCTTTACCTCAGTAATGGGCAGCAAACATCTTAATTAAACATCTGTGTGAGCAGATCATGCCATGTGCTGTGCAAAGTTGGAGAAGCTCTTTTGGAAAGATCCTTGCCTTGAGCTAGTAAAAATGGGGTACTTTAAGGACAGTGTTGCAGGCTTGACTCTGTGTTCTATCATCTTGAGGGATTTAAGGTGGTTTCAACATTGATTTTCATGTCTGAGTTTTTCCATGCTGGATTTTCATTATTGCTCAGATAACACAAGTTACAAATATTTGTGGTTACCAATCAGCTGATGGAAATATGAGGATTGCGTGACTTGGTAGTCGGTTCTATCTGAGGATATTCAGTATCAGCTAAGGTTAGTATCCAACAACAGCCAAATGAACACTCAAGAGAGGTCAATAAACTGCAAATAAGATCTCTTCTAGATTATTCTTTTTCCAGCGTCAGGATGTTTGAGATGAACTTTTCTTCACATTTGGCATAAAAAAAAGCTTGCTAGCACTTCATTGTCAGTTGCAAAATGATCAAAACTGAATCATTTACCAGTCTATAATGTTCTTGCCTGTGCTGCTTGATATGAAAACATAAAAATATGTAATAAATAAATAAAAGATACCATTTTGGCTTTAATTCTCACCATCCAAGGAATATACTGCTTTTCAGTAGTGAGATAATTTCCAGCTATTCAGAGCTAAGCAGAAATATCATACCACATTACTAAACATCTGTGGTTTATATAAAAATATAGATTTCCTTTAAGTGCTTTACTTAAGTGTTTGGTAAGTCGTATTTATGTTATTATTGTTTATGTTCCGAGAAGTCAGTAGAAGGACAGCATTGTTGCAGTTTATGTGGTTTCATGATTCACACTTGATGAGGTCGCTATCAAATGAGGGAGAAGGAACCACTGACAAGTTTATAGCCATTGCTGTACCATAGAACACGTGACAAGAACACAATAGTGCAGGCAGGTCGCTGTGGTTTTGGAATCCATATTTTATTTACTCAAACATGTTTGTTTTGATCTGCTAATATCGGCCCACCCAGAAAGGCATCATTTTCACCTGACGTTTGACTTTGCCATGGCTTGAGTGTATTAATCTGGTTAAATATCACCCCCTCCCAGCTAACAATTTCAAGGTTCAGTGTTTTGCAGAGACTTTGGTTGAATCCTAAATAGAGTGCAACTAATCCTAAATTAAAGTGCAAGTGGAAGACAAGGGGGCTGTAAGAAATAATGATGGTGAAACGGTGCAAGAGGCAAGTTCTTATGATGATGTAATCAGGTGGATCCAGATTACCAAAGTTCTGACTTTGGCCTTCTTGATGCAGATTTTTTTTCCCTGCGATGTCAGGAGTTTATTGCATTGTTCACATTCTCTGCTTTGTCCAAATTTCAAGAAAGTACTTGGTAATCTCAAAGGGAGAAAACCAAAACTGATGCAGTGGATGTGGTCAGAACAGACAGATGACATGGGCACAACAACAATCTTTGTGCAATGTTTTTTGGCTCAAAGTTTTCTGTCAATTGGAATTACTTTTTTTTTTACTTGTGCTCCCTATCTGTTAAAAGTAACTTTGAGAAGGGAAAAGGGCTGGTACCTTGTTTAAGGCACCAATTTGGATATCTGGGTGTTATTTTGGGGTTTGTGTTGACCTGTGTGTCAGTGTGAAGATAAAGTCTTGTGTTTATTTCTCTATCTGCCCAAGGCAGATAGGAACCAACTGTGCTGGTGGGTGAAGGATGTAGTAGTAGATTCTGATGATTGCTTCATGGAGACGGATGCGGTGAAACTCTTGTGGTGAATCTCTTTTATCTATGGATTGTTAAGCATGATCTGATGATGTTTCTCACTCTGTTTTGATGTATTGATTGGTCAGTGCTGGACTACAGAGGAAACTTGTAGCATGTTTGGCTGTACTGCTTTCTAAAATATTTTTGTACATTATTATTATTTTTGTATATTTTAAAAGCTCACTTGTTAGGGTTTTTAAGCCTTTGTAGGAGTCTCTGGGGCTCAAGTTTTATGCTGGAAAACTCTATTCGGAGTACGCTGCACATTCCTATTCGGATATAAGTGCTGTTTTGTCTCCAGGGAGGATATGGATAGTTTGTTAAAACTTCTTTTTCTAAAAATGTCTGTAGGTGTATTTGTGACATTTCACAGGGCTGATAGGAAAAATGCCAGGAAATTAATTTGAATCACATGACATCTCTGAAGTTCATTTTTATTGGCTTTCTACATTAGAACTCTTAAGCAGTTCAGAGTAGAACATGTAAAACTGCTGATAGATGGAGCTGGGACTTGTTTCTGAACCAATAAACTATTAAGAAAGTCCATTTCAGGAACAACATCCGTTGATCTCTGTTTCCATGAACAAGAAAGGAAAAGACAAACTGGTATTGGGGTAACTTAAGAAAGGCAGGACTAGATCATGCAGTGCTTCACTCCTCAGTCTGTCCAGCTTTAGGCTTTGAGGTAACACACACCAACAGGAAAGGCAAAGTGGTTATTAAATGCCAGCCAGAGGTTAGACCTACACTGGGCTGTGGGAAGGGAAAGAAGAGCATTTGCTTGTCTGGCTTTTGTTGTAACGTTTGAGAGAGGGTCATTCAGCCTTCCTTTGCTAGACCAAAAACTGAAAGCAAGCCAGTTCTTGAAAACATCTTCCTTTTGGCTCTTTCCAACAAGATTTTTCAATGTGTTTATTGTCATTTGGATGCTTAGGGATCACTGAGTAGGGAGTTTTATCTTAGATTGAGTTCATAGGGCTTGGACTTTGCTCTTCAAAGCTGGTGTCAGAAGCACTGTGCAGAGCTGAAGTGAACCCTGATCATTTCAATATTTTTTCAACTTTCCCATTTGGTATCTCCCTCTTGTCTTTGAGGTTTTTTTTCCCTCCACTCCATATAGAGAAAAACTTAAATACATATTTTTCCAAGAGATTGCTGTCTAAATTTTCCTTAAGTTAAACCATGTGTTTTGTTGGAAACTTTAGATGTTTATCTGTTTTTCTGAGTTTTTCTTTTCCCTTTTATACTTTTACCCTCTCCTTAGGGAGCAACAAAGCAAAACACCAATGTCTCATCCAGACAATGCTAGAAGGACAAGAGATAAAACAGAGTTATATTTGCTCTCAGAAAAGTTTAAGACTCCTGCTTGCAAAGCTCTCTATCTGTGTGGATGAAGAACAGTGAATGCAGAGCCATGAATGTCTGCTCTATTGGGACCGCAGAGTGAAACTCCTCTCTCTTGCTCCTCTAGGGAAGGTGGACAAACTCAGTTGTAGATAGTAGCAGAAGTACTTCCCATCTGTAAAAGAATTAGAGATCTTAAATCTCCTTTAGCAAATGCTTGCCTTTCTACCACTGGAAATAAAGTTCTTGGTGGCTATGAATTTGGCACCTTTCAAGAGCACTATAGGATTTATATTTTTAATAACTGGGTACATTATTAAAACGAGAAGGACAACAAGTCCCCCTTAGAACAGGTATGCAAAAGATGAAGAACAGAGCAACAGATGATATTTTCAGATTGAATTTCTAACTTCTGGGAGTTCTCATGAGCATCACCTGCATAGCCATTTGGGGACCGTGCTTCCCTAGGAGGAAAGTGCCAGGTCTCTGCTAGTAGATAGTGTCTACCCCTGCCCTTCCCCTCTAAGGGTATTTATTAATCAGAAATGAAATCCACTCTGTCTCACTAGCATGTGTGTTGTGGTTTAACCCCAGCCACCAACTAAGCACCACACAGCCACTTGCTCGCTCCCTTCACAGTATAAGTACCTGGGTGAAGCAAAAGCTGTGCACACAAGCAAAGCAAAACAAGGGATTCATTCACTGCTTCCCATCGGCAGGCTGGTGCTCAGCCATCTTCAGGAAAGCTGGGCTCCATCATGTGTTAACAGTTACTTGTAAAGACAAAATGCAATCACTCTGAACATCCCCCCTTCCTTCTTCCACCACCTTCATATACTGAACATGACATTGTATGGTATGAAATATCCCTTTGGTCAGCTTTCTTCTTGTGCTTCAAGATTAAATAACTCTCCTTCCCCACCAACACAAACACCATGTTGTTGGCTTTTAAGGAAATAGTTATTTCAGGAAAACTTGTTTTTCAGCTCTGTATCCTCCCAGCAAGTAAGCTCTAGCTGTGCAGCTTTTATAAGCAGATACATGTGGATTTCCAGAAAAAACAACCATAAACTGCAGTGACACTGTGGTGACAACATAGAACAAGACCTAAATTTAGGTCCTGGGTAAATGGATGACACTAACCTCAGTGGCATGGTTTGTATTGGGTTGGAATATTGAAAGTTAACGTATGAAGAACTTCTAGCTCACTAGAGGTGCACCTTTGGAGATGATTAGGGAGGGTATAAATTTAAGTAGCACAGGACTTAGTCCAGGGAAGTAACTTAAAAGGAGTTGGGAACAGAGCAAGTAGAAGCCTAGCACTGCTGGAGAAGATGAGGAAACAGCTAGAGAACAGGGTCAGCCTTACATTTATTGAGCACAGCAGTGAGCAGTGTTGGGAATAAGTCAGGCAATAGTCTCCTATTCAGCCTGTGGGATGTATTTCCTACACCTGAAACCTATGTTGTGATTGTCACCGAAATGATTGTTCTTCTACAACAGATAATCCTGTGGTTTGGGTGGCAGAAACTTTTACTCTGCTTTGGAAGATAGAAATAGCAGAGTGAAACTGAACTTCACTGCAAAAAAAGAGAGGATTTGAGAGGAAGGGGGATAAATTAGTCTCGCTTCACTGAAGCAAGTCATTCTACGGAGCTTTACACTATCTCAGGGATGGACTTGTGTAGGGATAAAATATCGGGAGTATTATAATTCTGCTTTAAACTGCTGGAGAAGGAAGATTTTGTTTGTTGGAACTTTATGCTGGCATATAGGAGTGTTTGTGTGAACAGCAGAAAGAAAAAAAATGCATTCTGTAACATCCTGCCCATGCTTGCTTGCTAGGCTTAGCTTAATTTTCCTGTGACTGAATTTTAATTTCAGTTTATACCCCCTCCAAATATCTGTTTTATTCTTTCACTTCTCCTTGTTACTGTGTTAAGTGTTGTGATGCATTGCAAGAAATGCCTTTTTAACTAGTCTGTCTGCAAAGGAGTGTGTCCAAAAAAAAAAGAGCAAGTGATATATAGAGCATAAAAATGTTGTGAAGATTGATGAACTGTATGGACACCAGCACATGGAGAAGTAGGTAGAAAAGAGGAAAAAGAAAAGGGAAGTAGAGCAAGAAGTTTTGAACTTTGGTCAATTGAGAACTGGACCTGTAATGCTTTTTGATTTCCTGTAATGAGTAACGTACTTATAATGGATTATTTCATCTCCCAGGGGACAGTCTGACCCTTCTCACCTCTCCCTATCGTAGGCGTAAGTAGCCACAGGGAAGGCAAAGTGTGTTTTACCCTTCCCTAAAGGGTGTGTGCAGGGGTGGAGTCTGGCAGACTACAAAAAGTCTTGCAAAATTAATTTACTGGCCCTCTATGTGGTTATCAAGGATTTCCTCCTTGCTGTGTGACTGTGGATGCTGCACCTTGACTGAAGGGAAGAGGACAAGGCTGGTGGCTGAACCTGGTCCCTGAGGGTGAAGCCAGGCAACATCACCTATAGCAAGAGTAAACGTGACCCATAGGTACTTTGTTGAAATGTCTACATATTTATTACTAAATCCTTATGTATATTTTACACCTCTCTTCCTCTTGATTTAAATGTCCTGATGAATATTTATTACATCCAATTAAATTTCAGTAGCATATTTGGTTGTCTGAAATAAAATATTATTTACATATTCTTTTTTATTTACATATCCTTATTTACATATGCAGCTTTATTATTAATGCACACATACAACTTTTGAAGTAAAGACAAAAGCTTTGACTGTAAGGGTGCTTAAATGTAAATATTTACACTGCTAATATCTGCCAGAGGAAGTATAGAACAGAAACTTATGTCTCTAAACTGGCATGTTGAGTAAAAGACATATTTCTACTGTCCTATTGCTATTCTTTTTTCTTTTTTTTTTTTCCTCATGATGAATTTAAAATATAGAAGGCTGGCATGTGGAAAAAAAAATGTGAATTTCTGCATCTGATCTAGATCTATGTGATGAATATCTAAGAAGCAAGCAATTTGTCAAGAGTTTTCAGACTAAAGTTCCTATAGCACATGGCTTGTAGGGAACAGTGATTTACAATTCCCCATGAAAGCTTTTCTGGGCTGGAAAGCTAATAGATGATGTTGCTATTTAAGTGCTAAGAGAATGTTTTCAGCCCTCAAAGGTTAGGATCAAATAAAAAGTTGTGTTCCCTGGAACACACAAGAGAGAGATCATATCCTGAATTGATGCATCCCTGTTATTTATCTGTTTGAATTCATTGAAAAATAAATGTTTTCACCAGGGAAATATTTTACTTTAGTATGAAGAGTCATTGAACACATACATCTGCCTTGGAACAAAATTAGCTGTGATATTAAACTCATGTTCAAAGGTATATTGGCAAAACATTCATGTGGAGTCCAAAAAACACTCATTACTCTTCTTTGATTCTACAAAGCTGACATAGGTTTTCCGTATTAATACCCACACAGCTACCTGGTGAATAGGAGATAGATTTAATGCCTTAGAGATGTGACAATTCCTAGAGGACTTTTGGAGCCTGTCTTGATATAGGGGTCTTAAGTACAATTTATGAATTCTGGTTGAAGTTATGAAGTTGCTGTTATGAAAAATGGTAACATCTTGGATTGCTGCAGATAGTGCATCCATCATTTTCTCACAAGTTCTGTCACATACTCCAGTCTAATGACTGTGGAGAGTCACTCATCTTAATGCCTGGGTTCTGAGCAATGAGTCAGGAGAACGAATTTTCTCACATAACGTCAAGAGAGGGAAATAAAGACTTTGGTAATTTCTTGGACAGAAGCAAGGGGATGAAACATTAATTGAAGTCATGGAAGAACACAAAACACAGATGTAGCTCTGAGGAATGAAAAGATAATTTCTTAGGAGAAAAAGCCAACCTGATGGAAGGAGCCCAGTGTAGGCCAGGGAAAGTTGGCAAATTAGATTGAAAAACTATTTCTGAAAAGAAGCCATGAGACATCAGAAAAAAATCCTCATCAGCTAATGAGCTCAGATTCCTATCCAAGGAATTCTCCAAAGTGCTGAGGAACCTGAGAGAAGAAAATAAATACAAGCAAAATTTTTTCTGTTTATGTATCTTTCAACTCCATGATAAGTGACAGGGATGTTTTGTATTTGGACACACATGCAGATACGTAAAGGATCCTTGTGTTTAGAGTTTGCAACTTCTAATATTAAAATCCTTGGGTTGGAGAGGACCTCCTTGATTAATAACCACCCGCAGAAGACACTTTGTTTTCTCTCCCAGCAGTGAGTTTACGTTCTTTTTTTCACTCTTAGCATAAATGTGACCACTTCTTGCCAGAGTGTCTAGGTTTCAGTCAACAGAACCAGAGGACAGAGAACAAAGGAGCAGGGTTTGGGTTTGCTTTGTTGAGAGCCCCTCAGTGCAAGTTCTTTTTGCAATTGCAGGTCTGGTGTGAACCATGGCTTTTGCATCTGAAATAGAAGAGTTTCCCCATGCTTCAGAGGTGTTTGGTTTTCCCCATCTTTCCCTTTAACCCAGACTGTGTAGATTAGCATTGTTTGGATGTGAACTTTCCCCAGATTCAAAGCTTCTGGAGGTGTGGAGGAGGCAGATGCAGTGTTTGTTCCATCTTGGGTCCTGTCCTAGCTTTTGCTCCATTATACCACAATATCTTGTCCAAATATTTTAAATGAAGAAGCTACCATTTTCCTGGGGTAAACAGTGTGCAGACTCTGCTGCATCCCTCTTTGCTTTTGCTCCTTAGCCTTATGGTCCAGATGGCAATTCTCAGACTGAATTTATATTTTGCAAAGTAATAAAATGCCAGGCTCACCGTTCTTGCTTATCCACAAATTTGAGGATGGGATAGGATTCACGAGGATGGGCTCTGCTGCCTTTCCAGCCCTGTCCTGTGCAGAGGGGTATGTGGGGCAGGAGAGCTTTGTCTCACCTTGATGCACATCTGCATCTCACCCAGGGCACTTGTCTGCATGTGTCCTGCTGGCACTGGGGTCAAGCCCAGCTCCTGCTCTGCATCTGCAGCAGTGGGAAATGGCTTGCTGAAACAACCCACTGCCCGTCGAGGGATGGCTGATGGGCAGAGGGAGCTCATGAGGGTATAGGTCAGTGGTGCAGCTGTGCTCAGAGATCCTGGCGTAACTGGGTCCTCTTGCTTAGGAAGGCTGGATTGTGTCCATCTGTGCCCATGGGTGTGCTGGGTGGTGTGTGTGCAAAAATGGAGTTGTTCATGGGGCAGCATAGCCTGAGACTGTGCCAAGAAGGGGAAAGCCTTCGTTATACACGTAGCTTTATTTTGTCACGTTGGAGCTGCTGTTCCTTTTCTTTGCAAGTTGAACCATGTTGAGCCCCAGCGAGAGGACTTGAAATATGTTTTTGAATTTGAGAAATGACAAGAACCTCCAGCACAGAGTGTAAAACATAATTCCTGACACTTCACTTCTTTTCAATGACTGTACAGTAGAAAGCAGAGCTGAACACAAAACACGAGTACATACTTGGTCACTTTTTTGGTCTTTGCAAGATATCCCTTTAAAATTAGGTGAGAAGCATTAATTTGAGCCAGCTAGGAGCAGGGGCCAGGGGAGGTAGAAGAGATGCTACTTGCTCTCTTCCAGAGCTATTTAGTGACCAGCTATTATTCTCATCTTTTGTATTACTGAGAAATTCATACATTGTATTTGCCTTTTGTATACAGCTCTCAACAAGTATCTCTTTGTCAGCCTTACAAAGGGCAATAAACTCCGTGTTGCAAATAAGCCTCAGTAACTGCTGGACATTATGACTAATTGTAATGCAGCATATATCCTTGAGGACTATAAACCTATATTAAAAGACAATGGTTGAGAGAAAAGCTATTGAATTGAGATAGTACTCATGTAACCCCATGGGGGCTCGACAGACAACAAGGAGGCCATTGATACAAGCTCTAATACAAAAAGCCACATAGACAGAGAGTCATCCAAACCAGTATGGTGTGTGGATGACCACATAGTTCAGTTTAATGCTGCTTTTGTTTTGTTCTCACTTAGAGGCAGACAACACACACTGGAACATCAGAATTAGTTCTGTTTAGATTGCTGCACAGGGAACAAAGGGGCAAACAAGAAAATTAATGGAGCAGTGCCCCACTCACCTTCTCTTGTTGTGTACTAACGCTTCTGAAATCTGTCCCAGTCCCAGGGTAAATTCTGTAATGCAAGTGAAATAAAACAGACTATTCTCTTTCTCTTTTTTTCCTGAAAGACTGAGCACTGTCAAAGTTTCTTTTGCTCTGCCTCTGTCTTTTTTCTTTCCTTTTTTTCCCCCTGCTTCCCTTGCATGTCCCAAATAAGTTTGGGTCTGATACTATAACTGATCTTCTGAAACCAGCAGCTCAGTTTTCAGGTAGGACGTTAGAATCTAATCAGTGTTTAAAAAGTGGTGTCACTAAGGACAGAATTGAATCAGAAAATGGGAAGGATTTCAGACAGTTTTGTACAAAGCCTGAGGACAGGATTTGAGAGCTTTAGGCCCTGTGCCTGCCTGGGCTGTATACTTGCTCTGCCCCCTGGGCAGGTGATTCCCACCTGGCTGTGTCTGTAATGCTCCTCAGCGTAATGGCTCAGGGTTAGAGCTGCAGGCTGTGGCATGGGCTCTGCTGCCTGCCTGACTGTCTCCCCTCTGGCCTGGGCAGGGCCACCAGGTCCAGCCTTCCTCCTCCTCATCCTCTCCTCCCAGACCTTGGCACCAGGCAAGCACAATGGAGCACATTGAGCTCAGCGCTTGAGCCCATTTCTTGGCCCGGAGCTGGAGGTGACTGGTCTATCCCCAGTCTGTAACATGGGGAAGATTGTAGTTCTTTTTCCTCAGTTTTTGTTGCCTCATCTATTTAGATTTATATTTCTCAGGTCTTTTGCAAATACAGTTGCTATCACACAGGTGTTTGCCCACAGCCCCAGGACAGATGAATACACTTCAAGTAGGCTTGTGCAAGCCCCATGCAGGTCCCTGTTTTTCTCGATCTTTGCTAGCACCTTTTCTCTATCACCAGATGCCTCTCAGACTTTTCTGCAGACTGTTCTTTTTAACTTCCCCCAAATCTGATTTTATTCCTTCTTTCATATGGTGCTTTTTGCCTGATCCTGGTTTTTCAGTGATGTCTGCCTGGCACCTCCATCTGCTTTTCTCCTGTGAAGGAATCTACTCTAAAGAAACACCCTAAGTGGGATTTGTACTTCTATTGGAGACAATGTTTTACCCAGTGAATTAGTCCCAATGGAATGAATGGGATGATTTGCATGTTTAGCATTAGGCACACTGAAGTCCTTCACTAAATCAGGTCTAATGTGCACATTGAACTTCCCCTGATTTAGTAGAAATTCTGCAGTCCAAAAAAACCTGCAATTTAAAGTCACCGTGTGAAAACCTGAGTTTGTTGTGGCCAGTGCCAAAGCTGTCTGCAATGTTCATGGAACCCGAGTGTCACCTCAGCTTTAAGCCCTCAGACAAATACCCCAAGAATACAAAACCTGCAATTAGGAGCCTTCCAGCAAATAAATACTGTCTTGTATTGAAGAATTAGGTATTGTAAGAGTTAACCTAAAAATTTAAACACAGTAGTTCCATATGAAACTCACTGCTTCTTTTTCCTATTTAAATAAATTTGTTTCTTTAACTGACTTCAAGAAAGAATCGGGGGGGGAAAAAATCCTCCTATTTGTTAAATTAGCCTAAAGCAAACAAACTAAAACTTCTTGATGTTGTCCACTGTAATTCGTTATTCTGGTGCAGTACTCTTTTCTTTTTTTTTCCTTCCCTTTCCATTGCCTGAATAATGTTCTTTGAAGACTACATCATCAATAAACCACTCTGGTGAGGTTTAGAGGGCCTAGAATAATGAATAACAATTAGGGACATTTAAAAGGTAATATTTTTTCCTGCAATTTGGGAATTGATTTATGAAGTTGGGGATCCTCCAATTTCATCAAATAAATGGTTTCTTAAACCAATTCTTCTTACCGTCATGGTAGCACCTTTAGATCTGGCGCAGTTAGCGAGCTTTCTTGCCAACTTATTGTTTTGGATGCAAATGAAGCATCTTTCAACTTGCACAATTAACAGAATTCTTTTCTAGAAACATTTTAAATTTTCTACAGCCCACTTTAACACAATATCAGTTCTACAGTGAGAACCATGCTGGTGAGCTTCATCTGTGTGATGTTACACTTATTTTTAAAATTAAAGCCATGGATATTTTTCCTTGTGACATTTCTTGCAAATGTGTTGGAATTTAGAGGCCTGATGAGCACACCTCACAAATGGAGCTGTGTTGTTAGCTTAGATAAGTGAGTAAAAGGTCAAAGTCCTGCTTAGCAGCTTGGAGGAACAGATCATAATGCCAAAACCAGTTGGTGAAATCAATAAGCAAATGTGTAAAACCCATGGAAAAAAAAATAGAGAATTTGGAGTGAGGGGTAGGAGGTAGGATTTTCATAATCACCTAAGTGACAAAGTGCCTATGTCCTTAAAAATAGCTATTGACAAGCCCATCCTGTACAGTGACTGAACCTTATGATGCCTCAATGACCTTCATCCCCAGCTCAGTACCAGCAGACTTCCTGATTCACCTTTAAACCACCAGCCCCTGGGATGTTTCCAGTATCTTGCTGCTGGGATTCCTAATGGAATTAAACTATAAGACTTTGCACTCGGCTAGGGATGAACATATGGATAAAAAGATGCTAAGACCAACAGTCTTTTTCACAGATCTTTAACCTTCTTTGGAAGTACAAGCCAGAATAATAATTTTCTGGGGACTCTAGAGCAAAACCCCAGGGCAGAATATGTAAAGTTTTGAAAAGTATGAGAATTTCCTTGTCAGCTTCACAAAGGGTGAACAATACAACTTGTAGCAAACAAATATTTAATGCAGCCAAAAATATTGCTGATAGTACACTGCAAATAATATTTGAAAAATGAGAATTAACTTGCAGATAAAATCTATTTCTTCTGCAGACTGCCTCTTGTGTGGGGTGCTGTATTGAACAGCAACACTTGTACTTAACATCACACCTCAGATGTTTGCCAGGGGGGATTTCTCAGTCTAAGTAGTGTAACTGTAATGCAGAGGAGGGAGGAGGAGGAAAGATGATCCTGGAATTTCCCAGAATTCAAGAACAAGAGCAGCGTCTCCCAAAATCCTTTTGGCAAACACATGCACAGAGATCACCTTGTGTTGTTCCCAGCCTTGGGCTAATGGCTGACTGCTCCTCTCTATCTGACCTAGAAGAGCATGAAAAGCATCACCTCTAAATGTCTGCAGGGCTCTGAGCATGGATGTCCCTGCCTTTTCTCTGTGAAGCTGACTCATACAAGGAGTTATGAGACTTCTTGTACTTCCTTTCCTGTTTGTTGTTGAAGTTTTTTTCCTTGAAAAAAAAAAAAAAAATTGGAAGAAAATGTCAGGTATTAAAAGCTAAATATGTAATTTTTATTTGCTTGTTACACCCTATTCCTACCCCACTCTTTCTTTAAGTTCATGAAAACATGGGCAAGTAAGTTCTGGGTCTTTGCAAGCATTTCTGGACCCTTTAGAGTACTTAAATTCCTGCACTTTTCAGCTCACCAAGTGTGGTATGCAGTGGGTTAGGGAAGCTAGTGCAAATTCAGTTTGCAGTCTGAATTTGGTGGCAATTTGATGGCCACTGCAAGAATCCTTTGAATCATCCCAGTGGTGGATGTAGAGTAGATATCTGGTCAGACACAGCCAGGGGGTTCTGCTGTGCCTTTTGAGGGTTTAGGGACACCTAGACCTGGCTGAACCAGAGTGAGTGACTCCCATCTTTCTGCTCAGTAGGATACAAGGAACTTACTGTTTTTTTACCTACTCAAGGCTCTGTCAGTGTGTCTCAAAGCTGGACAAAAGCTTGGAGACCCAGTAGAAGAGATGTGCATAATTGTTAAATCAGATTTTTCAATGTGGCCCTAGATAGGTGGTCCACAGAGTAAATAACCTTCTACTGGCTCAGACAGTTTTCACATATTCAAGTGTGTGTTTTCAGAAAGAAGAAAAAAAACCCCCTTAAAATAGTTCCTGTAATTTAGGTGATCTTTGTAAGTCATGTCACATATAGAAGTAGTATGGATATCACATATTTATGAATCAACAACTTTCATGGAGCTTAAATCTGAGAAACAATTTATTTTTGCTACTACTAAAGTATACAGTTTGAAATACAAAAGGTTTATGTTTTCCCCCCTGCAATTCTATAGACTGACTATCTGTCACTGCTTTTCATGAGATCAGCCTGGACTACTAAACCCTAATTCCCTCAACAGACAACAGTGACAGTGCCAGGGAGAGATTCCCTGGACTGTAGCTTCCAGAAACATGTGAATCACCCCAGCACTGTACAGCTTTTTGTGCTTCTCTCTTGCCATTTCAGCAGGAAAATAAAAGTAATTAGAAAGCTCCATTTGGCACCAATGCTGCTAGTTTGAAAGTGACCTACTAAGCTGCAAAGCATTTTTTCCCTTCTCCTTTCTTCTCCACCCCACTCACAATCTAAATCTGAAATCTGGTCATCTCTAGTGTGGTGCTGTTTGGAACTGAGCTGCTGCAGTTCATGCACATTCCTGTTATGTTTAGAAACTGTTGATAAAAGATCTCGAAATATTTATGTTGGACATCTCTATGTATGTCAATACTGCCATGTCCTCACTGTTGCCAAGTTCTGTCTCTTTTTATTATTTTGATATATGGTGGGTTATTGTAGAGCACTTGCTTCTGTACTCCTTCAAATGCTTGAGTTATTCCATAGTTCCTCTCTGAGAGTCATTTGTTGCAGCTGTGACATTACTCATGGTTATCCCTTAACCTAATTAGTTTGGTTTATTTACTCTGGGAGAAGGGAAACACAGGATAGAGAGCGTGTTGTGATACAACCCATATTGCAAACTGTGCAGCAGAGGTGGGCCAGAAGAGTGTTCATGAGTCTGATTGTAGAGGTCTTTGCTGTGGGAAAGGGGTGGGCATTTTAATTGCTGCTCTTTAGAGGATTGTCCAGCATCAAGTTGATATAAATAGAGGCACTGGGAGAGACAGAAAAAGATGATCTAGCTGACTCAATGTTTGACTGATTGGCCAACATGATGAAAGTTTTGCAATCCTTTGTAAGCAGGAGTAATATAATAGCAAAGGAACACTGGGGGATCCATTGGATTTGCATACTAATAATTTATCACAGTGATGAAATTAATCCAGTTGCATCTTACTGCATACTACATATGATGCAAGAGCAGTAAAAATGCATCTAAAATATGGATTCCTCACCATTTCTAGGAAATGATGTGTAGTAGGTGTGCAGCACAGTTGAATATAGAAATGATTGTTTAAACAGTAAAAAATGGAAAGACTTCTTTCCTTAAGAGCAGTAATATTTTGATGTGATGCTGTCTGCTCAACACAACAATTTTTAAAGATTGGAATTAATCTAAATACCTATTTTTAGGACCTACATATTGATTTAGATGTCCAAGTATACTTAGCTCCCCTAGTCAGTCTTTGGCTGATGAGAAAGATGTAAATTTTTTCTAGCTATAATTACAATATTTGTTTATTTTGAGGTAGATTTAATGTGCCATATAATTAACTGGTGCAGAGAATTAAGCTATAAAGCATACTATTATCTCTCAGGCTTTTTCCAGGGCTATGTGAGATTGTCACATATGGCACTGATTGTTGATAACTAACCTAATGAAATGATACCATCACACAGAGGCTGTTTCTCAGTATCCGTTCTTACTGATAAGAAGTTATCTGTCTTGATATTGATTTGACATCTATCTGCTCCGTATGTGACTTTGGAAACTAATGACTGAGGTTGTACTGAATATTCAGAGATAAATTTTCAGATGAGCAGAGGGCCAGCCTTCCTATTTCTCAGAAGCTTTTTTTTCTTTCTGCCTGCTAATGAACCGTGGGTGCAGGCATTAGCTCTGAGACAGCTTCTTATGATTGAAGATCAGATCAGCGAAGGGTAATATTTGTGCTTGCGATGCATTGTATAGGAGGGAACCAGGAGTGTAATGTTGATGGTATTCTGGCAAAATGAAGAGCAGCTTTCTTACAGTGTCAGACTCAGGATAGTACTCCTTTCCTTTAAATTACAGCTTGATTTCAGATGAGCAACTTGATGAGCTGAAATTATGAGAGAAGTGCATTGCTGTTGTTGACTACAACGGTACCTGGAGCATTTGGAAGGGAAAGAGCAGTCTGATTTTGCAGGACTAGCAGACCTCTTATATGCACACATGCCAAAGCAGCAGCAAAGGGAAAACAGAGCATCTAGATTCACAATAGGATGTGAGCACAGCTGGGATAGGGGAAAATGTCTTTTGGTGGTCTTGATGTCCTTGCCAGTTTTACTGGCATGATGGTACTCACTGCAGAAGTGGGGAGCGGTGTGCTAGGGCACAGCCAGGCTGCCTGGCCTACCTCTTCACTGCTGGCCATGCTCTGGCCAAGGGACAACAGTGTGGGGATGTGTGTTAGGAATGCAATGTACAAAGAATAGTTAATTTTTTGTGATAGCCTCGTGGGCTGGGTAGGAATTTGGTTGCATTGCTTCCTCTGAATTTGTCCAAAGTGACTTTGGAGAGCATTGGAGGGCGACAGCTGATACTTTCCCTCCTTACATGCAGTTGTATTTGTCAAACAATCCAAGACCATCTTTGATTCTCGTCTGGCATGCATCAGGAGTGCGGGGTCTCCCAGAAGGCAGAGAGCTTTAAGGAAAACACCAGTAACGTGAAACCCCCCAAATCAATCAACATGATTTTATCAAGATGTATTTATGCTGCCTAACAGCTAGCACTGAAAGAGGAGAGTGGAAATATCCTGCTGAGGGTAGTACACAGTGAATAGCATCCCCATTTAGGCGACTTATTCTCTGGAGAAGCCTACGTAAAAGCCTTGGCAGACAGCCTCCAGCCTTGGTGGACTTACAGGAGAGTATGTCCATGTCAGCAAGGGCACTTGGTGCAGTAGCAGCAAAGCACTCAGTGCTGAGTACCCAGTGTCCACAGGGCTCACTTGTGAGGATTTTAGTTTGGATTGAGCCTAGTTTGAGCCCAAGAACTCATTAGTGATTGTGGCACTTCGGGTGCATCCCTGGAGTACATCCTCTGGTTTCTAAAGAAATTTTTGTGCTCCAAGACCACCTGTGCTGTGAACCAAAGCATGGTAGGTGAGGACAGTTGGGAAAAGGACTTCAGAAAGTGTTCTCCTGATGCAACATAAACTATTAATGAGGGTGTGTTGTTAAGTCTTGGACGAAGGAGATACGAATAGTTTCCTTTGGGCTCATATGTAGTGTCAATGAAATACCGAGGGGTGAGTAGGTGATGAATGTTTCCATCAGCTTCCACAGAGCTGGTGCCACGTTAGAAAGCTCTGTTCTTCAGTGCTCTTGTTAGCTCTTTAACCTTTCTGAACTGCCTTTGCCCAGCCTGCTACATGCTGCATTCTTTTCTCAGTCCATTGCATTTTGTTTCTGTATTACACCATTTTTTAGTGTTTCCATATTTATGAATTCATCCATCTACAATAACAATTACAGTTGGAATGTTTACTTTGCCTGATAACATTTACAGTTCATCTACTGGGCAAATACTTGTTATTCTTTGCTTATTTTTTTAAAATATATATTATTAGAAGAGCTTTTGTAAAATTTAATTCATTCCTCCCAAATATGTTCCATTTCACACAATTGGCAGGAACAAAAAACAAATCAGAACGAAACAAAGCAGCCCCATCTTCCCCAAAGAAAAACTAAAAAAAGGGAGTTGAGAAAGGTACCACATTGACAAAAAGAAAACCAAGGTATAGCATTTAATTTTAGGGTTTTTTTTCTGGCAGTTTTACAATGTGGGGTACAATTATGGGTGACTTAAGACCCCATTTTGGTTTATGTGACAAAACATGGAGCTGACATTTTCCTGTGTGCCGGATGAAGTACTTGATCCCCATGGGTTGTTCAGCAATGATGGTCATTACAGGGAGTTCCTGATTCCTGATATGAGGGTTTTTTATATTGACATATAGGTGTCTGGACACCTGATGCAGCCAACAGCCTACACTTGGTCCCATGCTGGGAGAGTGTCCCACATTCAGCCACCACAATAAATGCCCCTGAGATTCCTCGAGGCTGTGCCATGGCTTCTCCGCTCTCCTGGCTGGGGTTAACCTCGACCATGCAGTGCTGTGTCCCAAAGTGCCAGATGAGGACCATGCTGTTGTTGAGGTGAGCACAGGCATTTTGGTGCCTGTGGAGGGGCAGGATGTGTGGAGGACTTCTCCAGCTGTGGACCAACTTCACAGAGCAGAGCATGCCCTGCCCTGTCCACCGCAGTGCATGAAAGTGGTTAATGCTCCTGCAGCGCATGGGAGTTACTTTAGTGCAGATAGCTGAGACTCGCTTTTAATGTGCGCTGGAAGGATGTTGGCACGTAGTTTTGGACTGCACGTTGCTCTCTGCCTTGATGAACTAAGCAGATACTGTACCATGAAAGGGAAGAGGAAGCTGAAACTTGGAATAATGTCCCTGTTTGTCTCACAGCATGCTGCTGCTCATGATGTGGAGTTGGCGACAGTCCTGCTCTGCTTGGAGAACGCAGCCGTAGGCTCTGGTGCGGGAGGGTGAGCCCGTTGTTATCTGGCAGGGTTGGTGAGAAAGGAAAAGAAGGTTGATTCTGGCCAGATGGGAGATACTTTCTCAGTGTGAGAAAAGTGTGCGTGGAAGCAGATTATGTTCTGACAAGAGGAGCAAGCGAGAGCCCTACAGTAGGTGTCATGGAGCGAGGAGCCGCCAGCCAGGCAGGACAATAGGTATTGTCAGGAAACACCTGGCTCTGAGAGGAAGCTGAGGGGACCCTTCAGTGAATGAACATGCCTGTTGTAAAATGTGCATATTGACAGGTTCTGCAAATGTGTCAGGCGAAGAGAATCCAATCCTTTGTGAGGTGGCGGGAAAGTCCTTCAGCTGAACTGTGTTTTAATTTCAAACAGTTTCATAGATGTATTCTCTGGGGTTAGATCAATCAGGATATTTTCCATGTGTTAAGACTGAATATTTAGGGGAACAAGCTCATAGGGAGGATCCCAAGGCTTGTACATTTCAGTGCTGGAAGGAGTCTGCTTGAGACACTGGAAGTGAGGTTTCAGTAATAGTAGATAACAAGACCTGCACATTCATTTTCCCCAAAATGTTTCTGTACTTATGAGCAGACAGGTAGTAACAGGTGAGTAACCTAGTTAACACAGGCTCAGAAGTCCTGTACTAAACTTGTACAGAATAGTAATGGTAGTGAAGAAAACTTTTTTAAATAAAAAGATGTGAAAGAATACAGATAAGAGAGTGTAAAAATAAGATAAGGAAAGTAAAAGTGGAGAACAAAAGGGAGGATTGCCCAAGAGGTTAAAATAATAGTCAAGCCTTCCAAGTACACACAGAACTGAAGGGTTAGCAGGGAAGTCATCAGTGCTCTGACTGCTACTAAGGAAACACTGTTCAGTGATGGGGGAGATGGGTGTCACTCTGGGTGCTGCATGGTGGTGGTGGAATCCATCTTCCAGATTTCTTGAACTCTTATTTTGCTAAAGTCTGTCCATGCTGTTGTAAATGGAAAAAATCAGTCCAGACACCTAAAAGCAAGTATCTGAAAATGTTATAGATGGTCATAAATTGCATGATCAATTATGGATATGGAGCAGAGCAGGGCAGCATCACTGATGTGAGAGCAAACCCAAATCTGAGACGTGATGATTGTTGCTCCTCACTCAGGACCCCATTAATTCAGTCCTGCTGTTTGCAGATCAGAACTTGCATCTCAGCACTGTTTTTCACTGGACTTGAGGAGACATGACCTGGAGAAGACAGTATTAGGTTAGCAATAGTCAGCTTAACTGCATTATTATTGTGTTCTGGTGAATTTAATGAGGAAGGAAGAAACTACATGGAGGGGAAAAAACAGAAGAAAAAACAACCAGAAACCAAACCAAGAAAAAGGAAGATGTGAAACAGAAGTATGAGGGGATATCACAGAAAGCAGGCTGAAAGGGTTAAACACATTGAATAAGAAGCCAGGAGAGGGTGAGGGACTGTAAAGAGAGGGTTCATGCAACCACTGATTGACACGAGCAGGGAAAGTGCAGGGCTGGCTGTGCAAATATCTGCAAATCCAGAGTGGCTGGAGTCAGCCTTAAGGTGAGGATGTTGGCCACAAGAATTGTCTGTGAACACTTTTTTGCCTCTTTTGAGTCATGAATTGATGTTTTCACTTTCCCATTTTTACGTTTCCCTTCTTTATTGCTGTGATAATTTGTGGTGGTTTATATTTCCACTGCTTTTATGTGAAAATGAATAAGGAAAAAAGGGGAAACAATTTCCATTTTGCATTGCATTTTGACAGAACAGTGAGGTGGGAGTGGAATGGGCTCCCTCCTCACCTCTAGCATCATTTTCCTTTCAAACTGGAAGGACTCTTCCTACATTTCTGTTTAGAAGTATAAACCAGAATCAATTAATCTGAAGATCATAGGCAATACTAATCCTCTCCATCCTATCCTGGATGAATGAAGACAGTTTTTCTGCTCTACCTACCCTATCAGATCTATATTGGTGGGCATTGCCCTAATCCACATAGTTTTCATCACAGCTAAGAATGTGAATCCACCGTGTCTTTACCATGCCAAATAATAAGAAATCACACTTTAAGTATGCACCGGTGTAAGCTATTTTTATGAGACTAAAAGGCTTCCTGGTCCCTTGTGGGATCATTTATATGATGGAAATAAGAAATATGGTATTGTTTTGGCTGGGAGGGTGTAATTCCTTAATTACCTGAGGCATGTCTGAGTTATTTTGGAAAAATTGCTATGAACAGCGTGGTATCAGCTCTGTGACTGTAAAGAACAAGGACCAGTAATGTAAGACCCAATTTGTTCTGGCAAATAACAACCTGGGTCAAAGGGGTTGTGGGGCAGTAAATTGAAGAATTTACCCAATGGCAAAGTACTCGGATTTTCTTTCTGAAAATATAATTTCAGCGGTGTTGATACTGAGGTGCTGGAGGCAATAAACTGGGGGATGAAACAATGGAGGTCAATGAAGTGGTGGTGCAGATGGTGGTGGTTGTGCTGGTAGCAGGCAAGGAGAGGGGTGCTGCCTTTCTTTCAGTGGGATGACTGTTGGAGAAGGGCTAGTGGAGAAAAGACTTCTTCCCTCTGCTTTTGGGTGTCTTTTTCTTAGTTGGCATTTTTGTTACTCAAATGTCTTTGTTCATTGATAAATGACAGTTGTTGGGGGTCCGATTTTACCTTTTTCAAGAGGTTCTGATAGTCCTACAACTCCTCTGTAGAACTTGGCTTCATCCATTTGAGGGCCTCTATGGGTTTTGTACCTTCTGTGCTTGCTGGTGGTTGAGTTCTTGACAAAAATGGGTTAGGGAGAGCTTGTCCATGCTGTCCCTTTCTGGTACTGGGACAACTTTCCTGCTGGGTTTGCCCAAGCAGCTTTGCCCTTCCTAACTTATTATTTTATATTTCTTTTTATCAGCTCATTCTAAGACACATCTTACTTGTTCGTGCAGCAGTAACTTCACTGTCACCATCACATCTCGTGCAGAAAAACTGTGAAAAATAAAATCACCTTTGGTCAAAATGATTATTTTATAATAGGATTTCAAAATGAGGTTTCAAAATCGTGGTAGAGGACTGTGGACAGAAGAGTTTGTTTCAAGTGTTTCCAGTGATAGTATGACTGAATATATATGATTTATTTCATTTTTTTTAAGAATTACAAAACTATGAATTTGTGATGAAAGGCTTGATGGCTTTATGAATAAGTGCTAGTTGATGCTATTTAAGTAGGATTCAATTAAATCTTCATAAAATGAACAGAGTGAAAAGACTTGACATGAACTGAGGCCCAGGAAGGCAAATTGCCATGTATGAACTATTCCATGGAAATCAGATTACTTTTCATAGCTTCAAAAATGTGCTTAGCTTTAACATATTGGGCCAAATTCTGTTCTCATTTATGCATGTGTAATATGGAACTAAGTGCAATATTTGGGTAAATCTATTTCAAATAATTAGTTGATAGTCTTGGAGGGAAAAGAAACCATTGCTAATTTAAATATTGGCATTTTCTATTTTTCAAACAGATGTTCAGACTCTCATATTTTGGCATCCCAAGATGAAAAGATAGTGGAGTTGCACAAGAGGGTTTTTATGGAGACTGTCAAAGGAAATGAGAAAACTCTTGGGCCAAAATTCAAACAAGTTCTATACATAGTTTCCCACAAATTTCTGATCCTGAGAGCTGTGGGGAATCCCACTGACTTTAGAAATTCCCTTCTTCATCGCAGTTTGCAGGATTGGGGCCCTATAAAACACAACACAATTGTCCCGGCTCTGTGGAGGTAGATGGCAAAATGCCTTTGGCTTAAACAAGGTCAGGCTTTTCACTATTATCTTTTTCAGAGACTGAATTAAACCCGCCTCCCCTCTTTTTTTTTCTCTAAGCTAGTTCAAGCTCTTGTTATTTCACCAAGGTTTTTAATTTGAAATCTGAAGTAATTTTTTCACCTTGATATACTTCTATAGCTTTCAAATGTTCAGTAAAGTAGAACAGATGCGTTATTGCCAGAATATGGATCCATGGTAACTGATGCACTTAAAAAAAATAAAATCCTTTCATTTATTTTTTTATTTTTTTAAGCCAGTGGGTATCTTTGTTCTGTGTATACTCCAAACACTTTTTGATTCAATAAGAAAACCTGAAAGTAGCATTAAAATTATTTGTGTCTTATGAATTTTCTTGTAAAACTGCATTGGTATTTTCTAGAAAAACAATTTCCTTGATTGCTTTTAGAAATTCTAACTTTATATCCACCCCCACTTTACAAAAATCCTTGTTGTTAGGAAAACGTTAAGCCAGCTTCATGGGATGCTGAGATACAATAAAGCTAAATGATTGGCTCAAGTTATAGTGCCAAAGGGGTGTGTGTGGCAGGATGGGAGTAGAGGTGCTATCTTGTGCCCTCAGTCCATCCTCATAGACCATCTTCCCCTTTTCCATCTGTGCTTCAAGTGAGAATATAAACTGAACCAGAACCACTACTGCTTAAAATAATAGCAGTAACTCTCCTTTCACCGCAGTTATACAGTGATACAACGATACTAACATCAGGAAAATGTCTTTGGATTTAATGCAGAGTGAGAGAGAAGACCCATGGATTAAAAAAAACCCAAAACAACCAACCAAAAAAAACCCCAACAACCCAAACCAAAAAATAATCCTCTCCCCCCCCCCCCGCCCCCAAATCCCAATCTTTGTGTCAATTAAAGATATTAACACTATCAAGCACATTACCAGCATGTAGTAATAATGGAAAATGAAATCTCACCACTGTTCTGTCTCCCTGTGGAAATCTGTATTCAAATCTCCATTTATACCATGTCTTAAGATATCACTAGCCTTCGCTTTCTCTGCAGTCCGCCAGTGAACACATGTTTTTCTCTTAAGTATGGTGTAATCATAAATGAATATAATAAAGTAGGAGATGTGCAGGATTAAATTGCATGACTTCAGCTTGCTTGATGTGACTTCCATTGGCTTTAACTGTTCCTTAGATTTCTCTTTTACCCTCTGGGAAAAAAATGACCGGGAAGGAGCCCCAGATTGTTCAGAGAGTTTAGGGGCTCAAAATATTTTTAACCAATTTCTGTCACCTTATCATACTATCCACCTGTATGTATAGATTAGAAGCTGTACTTCTGGTTTAGTCTCTCTGTATACTTTCACCTTCAATACCTAAATTGCCTTCTTTTTAATGCTGTAATATTTGACGTTTTTCCTCAAATAGAGTGAACATATGCTTTCCTAGCTCTTCCTAACTGCTGTATTTCCAGAGTATTTTATGGATTGTGGTGAAGTTTAGGGTCATAAAATGTCTAGTTAGTTGACCTCTAATGAGAACAGTTAAGATAAAGTCAAGGCCTATGGCTTCCAGTCTTTCATTGCCTTTTTGGAGTAGGTAGCCTTTCTGGTGCCAGATTTTCAGAAGACTCTGCACTTCCAAGTTCTTTATTTGAGCTGAATTTTTTTATCGGTTCCAACATAGAGTCATGCAAAGGTCTTCTTCAGAAGATATTAAACCAGATGTTGAAAACTTCACTTGACCTGCTGAGGTGAACTCTACAAGGTTTGGATTCTCATTGCTAGTCCTCCCAAGTTTGGTCTGCATTATCTGGGGCAACGGACAACACAGAAGAATGGACAATTGATGATTAATGGAAGTTTGAGGATGAGTCTATCTCCTGTAAGAAAAGCTGGTCCCTGCTGAGGGGCCAAATCCATTTTTAGAACTAGTAATAATAAAAATAATGCCAGTTTGGCAGCCCAACATTGCACCAATTAATTCATGTTGACTTCCCTGAATTACTTGTGTCCAATTAAAATTTAAAGCTAAAGAAGTCAATATTTAATTTCAGCATTCTCAGCTGAAAGAACTTTTTCTGCAATTTTTATATGAAATGTAATTCAAAGTCTCTTGTTCAGATTGAGTCAATATTTTTCCCTCTGCCAAGCCAAAAAAAAACCCCCAAGAAACCAAACCAAAACCCCTCACCAAACAAAAAACCCAAACCAAACCCCTCAGCTACTTTTGCGTATTCACAATTGAATAATGCTCTTGGATTTGCAAGGTCCATCATGCTGACCCCAACAGCAATTAGAGTAGGTCAGGTGCTGGGTGCCAGCCATGAAATGGTTTAGCAGAGGTCTCTGGTGTGCTTGAAGTCCTCCCTCTGCAGTTGAAGTGTAAGAAGAGATTCCAGTGATTCAAAGCAGTTGGGGATTTCTCCATAGTTGGGGGAATTCTCTAACATGCAGTTGTGGCCATCTTCCATCCCCTTCATATGACTCAGCCAGTGAAAAAGGGCAGCTAACTGGGAAAAAAAATTCTGGCTCATGTTTGGTTTGAAGAAGAACTCTTGAGAGTAGATGCTTATATGAAGTTAATCTGAACCATCCTTATTTCTTGGACCTATAAATCTGGGCAGTAAATTGTTCAAAACCAGGTTTCTTTATAAGGTCTCCAAAACTTATTACTTCTCAGTGGGATGGAAATGGCATTAAAAAACTGCTTTGTTTAGGTATTTTGGCACTTCTTCATCTTGTTTTAGAAAATATAATGAGTAGAATTTAATGGATTTTTTTTTGATTTGCAGTGTGTTCTGAATGCTTTTTATCTTTTGGGCAGTGGTTTGAGGAAGTAGTATTTGCTTATGAACAATTTTCACACCCCCATGCTGCTTTTCTTTTTACAAAGGTGGTGAGTTGGAGTACGTGTTCATAGGTGGGCATTTGATAGGCACAATAACTCAATGTACAATTTAGCACTTCAGAATGCTCCTGTTAATTCTGCAAGAGAGAAGTCTTTATGATTAGGATCAGACTGGTCCATGACAAAATTCATGACTTGCCTCTCACAGGGTTATATTAGTCAGTATGATGCTGAAGACCTCAGCCCTGATAGCTGAGAAATTATTTCAAGGCAAGAAGAAAGAAAATAGTTTTTTGTTCCTCTGTAGAGTAGATTACATTTCAGTCTCTTCTATAGACTGCTTGGCTACCATAGTTCACCTAGCTCTGTGCCATTGCCAGATCTCTGCTTCCCCATCTGCATTGAGTGACAAGTCAGTGATTTGCTGTCCCTGCAGTTTTAGGACCCCATGAATTCTTGGGTGCACATTGCCTAATACTCAGAACTAAGTAACTTGTTGGCACAATGGCATCTCTTGTGCTGTTCCTTCACCTGCCAACTTTTCCCTAGCACAGGCAAAATCTCTCTCTCTCTCCTTCCATTAATGCACAAAACAAGACTTTTAGAAGCTGCCAAGAGTCCCCTGTAGGCCTGAAGGACTTGGGTGTCACACAGCATCCTCTCTGACTGCCTGAGATCAACAGTAACCTTACTGTATTTCCCCACCTTGGTGAAAGGCAGCTCACAAGATTAAAATAACAGGCTGCAAAAGCAAATGCAGTATTATACCACATTAATCCTCTGACACAACATTCATCTAAATGCCACAATGGCTGTGATACTCCTGTACAGGCATGTGATTCATTCACCATTATTTGCCATAATTATCTTGCTCAGAATTAGAAAGGATTAAATGAAACTTGGTGGTCCATGCACTTAAGAGAAGCAATAGAAAAGAATTTTAAAATAAGTGCTCCTAAGCACCTTTGTTAAGCATTTTCCCATAATTTCTGTTTTTAACAACAATTTATTGCAGTGAATGTTTGTTAGTAGTCATTTGTCATCAAACATTTAACATGCCTTTGATTTTCTTGTGATTTATCTTGATGTTTTGAAAGAATGGTCATGTGGTTAGTTGTGTACTACAAATTATTATGGCTATAAAAATTGTAAATTACCTCACTCTGTGATGTAAGTTGCTGTTCAATGGAACTAATGGAGCTTGGTCATGATGGAGATGTTTGGACCAAATTCTGATCACCATTGGTTTTGATGTAATCCTGGAGTGGTCTCACTGAACTGAAGGATTTAAGGTAGTCTGCTTTTGGTTTAGCTCAAAAAAGAGATTTGTGCTGTGCATCTTCCTCAGAACTTGCACTCTTTCTTTTCCGTTTCACATTTTTTAAATGTTTTTTTCTACCTGAAAGGACACTTAGAAAGCAAGAGGATTTGAGATTAATATAGTATATTTGTTTAAGAACTGGGTAGATCAGAGAGTTTGAAGAAAATAATTCTTAAGTCTCTAGACCATGTTAAATAGTTATCGACGTATTATATTTGGATATTTGCTATTTGGAATTAAAAATAAGAAATCAATTGTGGTCAAAAGGGGAATGAAGAATGTCATCTATTTCAGATATTTGCTCTGATGAGAAGAGGTGACAACTATGGTATCACAGGTCCCTCTTGAATTGCAATGGTCATTACAGTGAGAAACAGGAACAATCTCACTCTCCACTGTTATTTCTAAGAAGTCACTTGCACCTGGGTGAAATGGTAAAAAATACTACCCAGGACAGCAGTGACTCAGGTCCAGGCTGCTGAGAAAAGAAACAGTGTATTTCACTTATAAGTAATTATTTACACTATTATGAAAATAATTATTCAGGGCAGGGGTTGGGTTTGCAAAAGTCTGCACACAACAGTAGCAGAAATCACACAAAAAATGTCTGTGGTGCAATCTGAAGAAAGATTGACCCTTATTTAATAAAGGCATAAGACAACAACTCACCTTAAGGTGGCCACCTGAAATAGGTGAAATAGCTTAATTAAAAAAAAAACCCAAAAAACCCCAAATCACAAAAACCCCCAAGCCCCAACAGTTCTATATTCTTTTCCATGAGAAAAATAAATTCTCTTCTAAAAAGGAACAAAAATTGCAAAGAGTCAAAGAAATAAGATTGGCTTTTCAGTGGGGCCATTGTGTCCCAAACTTTTGCTTCTCAATAAAATATTTGAAGTATGTTTGTGATCAAAGAGTCACCACCATCATTAAGTTTTAAGTCATGCCTTGTAGTGACCTTGATAAAAAATGTTAAGAGCATACAGTATCATAGTTATTCAGTTTCCACATGGCAACACGTTTGTCTCAGCAGTAAGTGTTTGACAGTAATCTATCTTAGGAAGAGATGTAAGAATGTCCTCTTTACAGAGTATTAGTAAAATTGTGTCCAAGTCATGACTTTTCTAGAGCACCAAATATATCATTGACAAATAAATATTTGTCCCCCTCTGTCTTGTTACGTACCTGCAAGAAATGAAGAAGAAATAATTAACTGAGCAGGAATGAACATTGCAAACTTTCTGCATTACATACTTTCGAAACTGCACAGTACAGATTTGGTGATATAGTTTAAAAACTTATTTTAAATTATTTATGATGATCTTGCCAGGCATCTGCGTGAACACCAGAACTAAAGTGGCCTGTCTTAAGGATGCCGCTCAGAGTGAAGCAAGATATCAGAATCTGGCTCTAAATTAGCTGTATTAAGGAACTGGCTCAGTATTTTTGAAAGCAGACGAGGGGAACCTGGGTACCTCTAAACTCTGCAAACTCAGTGCGCCGCAGTGGTGCTGGAACTGCAGAAGTGCTGTCGGGAGGAGCGGAGGAAGCTGTGGGGATCAGAGGTTTGTGAATTTACTCTTTCTTCAGAAAGCTGCACTGCCTCAAGAAAGTGGTGGTACAAAGCCTTGCATGGAGACACCAAAGACTTTAAAATATAATTCTATTTCTGAATCAATTAAAACAGTTAGGATTGATTGTGCTGCCTGCATTAGGATAATAAGCTAAAACGAACTTAGGTATCGTTGGCATCTCTCAGGTGAATAAATGCTTCAGCAACAGGCATAGATGTTGCCCAGTTTATATGATAATTAATATACCTTTTATTTCTCAATTCTGGCATCTCTGTACTTTTTTATGAATCAGACCTTATTGATTACGAAAAAGAAGACTTAGAAAAGAAACAAAGAAGGCCTGTAAATTCGGAAGCCAGGCATAATTAGTTTGCACAGGTTTTGTTGTTAAAGTTTCAGGTATCAAATCAATAGAGGAACATTAATAATTAAAGACTTGGATAAATATACCAAGTCATAGATTAGAGCTTTGAGCTTTAAAATGCTCACATAAAAGGTTTTCCTTAGGCTCTAAATGTTCTAAAGTGCTATAATATGACTTCTCAGCTACAGATACTGTTAAGAAATACCAGGCTACTGTACCAGGGAGAGATTTGGATATCTCCAGGTTAGGGAGCACCTCCTGTATGTGCAGGGAGAGAGCTAGCATCACTTTTGCGTTGTTTGTCTTTCCTTGGCTACAACTGAGGAAAAAAAAAAAGAAAATAAATAATAGCAGACAACAGAAATGTTAGGAATGTTCTTAAATAAAGACAAAGTGGAGAATGTGGGGGTTATATTTTCCTTGTGAAAATACTCTGAACATGGCAGGACATCAGAAAGCCACATGGATTCCAAAGGATCCACAAGGGACAAAGATTAGCCTGGTACCTCCGGCATCCCCTGCCATTGCAGTCCCTCTGTGACAATCATCCTACAGCTTGCTCGGAACAGGGCAGGGAGAGCTCCTCCTTTTTCCTAATTCAGTGTGAGGCAAATGGACTCCTCACTTTACAGAGTTTCCTCTTTGTATATCATATGAAGATACAAAAATAATTAAAAACAATATATTAGTTTTCTGTTGTGACAGTCTGTAAGTCAGGAATAATGTTAATGCTTCCTCTCCAAGTGGTTTACTTTTCACCATACTATTTTTTTTAGCAGATAATCTAAAACAGATGTTTCATTTTTGGTGTAATTAAGTGGTTTTTTGGGTAAGCTGGCTCACTTCAGATTATCAAAACATATGTATCTCTTACTTCTTTTCAATCCCTTCTGTTAAGACTTCCATTTGGAAGCATATCCAAACCACTTTTGAATAACTAACTTTAATTATTATTTAATTTAACATATTGACATAAACTACCCAAGAAGCTGTGCCGTAGAGGCTGATGATAATACACTGACTGACATCACTGGAACATGTTCCGTTGGCATGAGTTGTACGAAGAGTGCAGAGAACTTTCGGTAGGACTTGCCTGGAAAGAATATAATATTTCTAGTTGGTTTAATAGTTGCTAAGTTAGTTGGAAGATGATGAGTTGGGGACAATGCAAATTATGTGTGATAATATGATCTGCACAGCTATACTCACACAGTAATCTGTGTGGATAAGAAAGAAAACAAAATGTTTTCCTTCTGGAAACACAGGGCATGAAATAAGGCTACACTGTGAAGTCTGCTGGAGGAAATGGAAAGGTCTGTGTGGCTGTTGCCCTGTCCCTATCTATGCAATTCAGTCAAATTCTGACTGACTTTGCAAAGACAGTCAAATATCTGCCTTTGCCTTGAAGCAGCCAGTGAAGACTTGTGATACCATCTGGCAACCCAGCCAGCACAAGGAAATCTCTGCCTGATGAGTGGTCTTCCAGCTTCTGCACCTAGATCTGGAAAAGATTACTGGTTTACACCTGGAGTTATATGTGTGCAGCTTCAGACTGCAAACGTGGAGCCAAACTATGACCAAGACCTCAAACTGCTATTTATTCTGCTAAAGCCCTGGTAACTCGCTTAAAAATATGCTGAGGCTAATGTAGGAATGCATTTAAACAACTTTATAAAGGTGCCTGGAAATACTTTTAATTCAGAAGTGAAATGTTGGTGTACCTTTCCTGTGTAGGGGTGGGGTGACATTTTTCTAAACCTATTGCTTAGTGGTTTGCATTATTTAAAATATTATTTCTCATTTCCCAGCAGAAATGGTCTTTAATTTGTACGAAACAATTTTGCTTTCTTTGAAAGAGTAAGAGAGGTCAAATTACTGAAGTTGTTATTCTGGAGTGATTCACTCTGGTTTTGTTTATTATGAAGATTGCAAGGAATTTATTTGTTTCTCCCTGTGTGCTTGTTTGAAAGTTGTCTGTTGCAGGAATAGACTTATTGGAGGAAGGTTTTGGAGGTTCGCATCACTCCCAATAACTCTTGTTTCTCATTGCTGTTCAGGCAGTGGCACTGGCTTCTCCATAAGTTAGCCCAGGTTGCAGGGAGCCCCAAAAGCACAAGAGAGCTGTGCAGCAGCTTCCAGTGTGGCAAAGCCACTGGCAAAAGTTCCCAACTCAAGGTCTGTAACAGGGCTGGGAAAGATGTTCCAGAAGCTGCTTTCCACTGGGCCGTGGCTTTGTGTGAGTGGTATAAGTGAACTAATTAGCTATGAGGTTCCACCAGATTCTTGAGGAGACTTTACAAATTACTTAGGTTGTGATTACAGATGGAAAATATTTTTTAATTGAATGTTGTGTGATTGCAATTTCTGAAAAAGTTGATCAGAAACCAAGACATACATCTGCAGGACAGCCTCCTGAGTATTAAAATTGTGTGAATCTGCACAAACTACCCAATGTGAATAGGCTGTGAGGATTTAACTGGTAGCAAAGTTTCATTCTGTGATTGCAAAAATCTTTACAACCCCTATATTAGGCTAGGAATCCCACTGCCCAGCCTAATGAGCAGATATTCTTTCTTCAGTCTCAGTGGCTCATGGCCTCCCATTGTATGAAAAATAGTAGGAAGGTATTCCTTTCAGTAAATGGATAAACCAAAACTAGAGGGAGTAAAAATTGAGGCTCTAGGTAGAGTTTCACCTTCTTGGCTTGTGTAAGTAATGCATGCACACACTTGCTTCTGCACTGTAATATGTAGATATCCCAGTGCAATATACGTACATTCCATTTAGCTCGTCTGTGTCTATATGGAGAGTGAGATGGAAATGCCAATTCCTACTGGTTTATAGGGGAATCTCCCCTATGAAGTGCAGCACTAAGCCAGGAGGTCAGAAGCTGTGAAGAAAGTAGGCATTGTCTTATCCCTTTCTCTCTGTATTTTCAGTGGTATATGTTTTAAACAAAACTCCTTCACAAAAAAGAAATCTTCTCTTCATCTTAGTAGCAGAATCTGAAACTCTTCACCAAGGCCACCCAAGCTCAGGGTTTTGAGCAAAGCAAAACAAATACTTAGCAAAGGCTGTGCACAGACTGCAAATGGATCACAAAAAAAAGCCCTGTCAGACTTCCAGGCTACATGACAAGTCCAGCAAAACAGTAGCTGTTATCTCCAGAGCTGGGGCAGTACAAGATAGCAGCTGTGAATGCTTGTGCAGGAATGGATTTCTTCATGTCAAAATCTGGTTTTTATGTGCATCTTAATTTCTCATCTCAATGTGGTAAAGTTGGAACTAATAAAACATAATGGCTAGTTTAATTAAAACAATTTAGTGCAGACTCCTAGATGCCTTCTGATATAAAAGATACAATTTAAACACAACATGAGAAGCTGGTCATTAATATCCCAGCTTAAATTTAGAAGAGTTTGTGGATATTCAGGGGATCTAGGGTCAGCCAGTACACACTGGAAATTTCCATTCCAAGCCTTTATTAATTATGTTTGTACGATTTACTTTCATTATCCGTATTTTTGACATCAGATTCTTTCACTTATTTGTACTGTGTATTTTTATTGTGGATTGTTGGCACGATAATTCCATATATTATTCGAGTCTATAATTTTGGCTTGAATTAGTGTTTTATATACTGTATTTTAATGGCAAAACTTAATCACAAATCCACAGTGGACAGAGCTGGCACTCAGTCTGCCTCTGTCTTCAACTCTGTACTTTACATTAAGGACAACGAGCCAAATGCTCAATGGCCCACGATTGTAGCTTGTGTGCGAGGTTGTGGTGGGATCAAGCGACCTGATTATTAGTCCCTGATTCTGGCCTGTGGCTCTAGGGTCTGCCAAACCCAACAAGGAGGAAAACAGCGTGGGCAGTGAGGAGGCAGGGATGTGGCATCCTCTGGCTGTACCTACCACAGTTACCTACCCCGCTTTCTGAAAGACAAGAGGGGGAAAAACAGGGCTGGAATTTGCTGTATTGACTCTGCTGGCTGGAGACTTCTCTGTACGGCAGAACAACAAAAAGAAAGGGGGGGGGGGAAGAAATGGACCTTTTTTCTTGGGCTGAATAGACACCCAGTCCCATACAAAATTGATTTTCCTCCTATTTTGGTTTTATGCTGTTATGGTGCTGTTGGCTTCCACGGAGTTACTGCTGACTCACGCTGGCATAAAGGGAGGATTAGGCCTATGATGTATTAAACTTAAGGGTCAGAAGCACTTGTAAATCACACTTTTAATGTCTCCTGTTTGTCTGCAGAAGAATTACTGATGGCAGCAGCAGTGCAGACAGCCCTGCCTGACCTAACCCTTACTTTGCCACATCAGTTTAGACGGGTAAAGAAACTGCTGTACGCACTCACCCTTTGACGAGCCTTAATTCCTTCCGACTTCTTAACTTGCAATGATTAAGTTATTTCACTTTTTTTTTTGACCAAATCCTCTTTGACAAACATAATTATTTTGGCAAAACTATTCAGATTTTCCTCGTAGCATTGGTCTAACAGAGTTCAGTACAACTATTTGAGTAAGGAAAGGAGCTTTGGAAGCTTTGTACTCTCTAAAGTATTTGAATAAGCAATGTATTCTGGCTGAAATAATGTGCAGCGACCTGTTTAAGATGATGTATTTGCAGTTAACCCCTAGTTGCTTGCTCCTGGTGCAAGGCAATCTCTTTTTAAGTGCTCTGTATAGTTACTTTGAGAGAAAAAAACCTGTTTTCTTGCTGAAGCAGAGTTGTTTGAATATTGGAAATTAGCTGCTTGTCCCTGATAATGCACCACCTCTCAGAATCTTACCAAAATTGTAAAAAATAACTTTGTCTGGATGATGGCTTTGTCTGTATTCAGAATCCTCCCCGGAGCTTGTTGCTGCAGTATCAATGTATCAGATGAATCGATGCTGTCGGTGCAATAATTTTAGGCAGAAGACAAAACCACTTCAAAGAGTATAATGACTTGAGAGTTTGGCAATAAGATGTCTTAATGTTTTTGACAACACCCATTTTGTTGACACAGTGGGTGAGGAAGCCTGACATCATTTATTGTGTCAAGTGAACAGATTTAGCTGCTGGTGAACCACATGGTAAATTACACTTTTCCCCCTTCCTGTTTGTTTGAGCTATCAATCCTGTTTTCTTCTTGGAAGCTGATGATTATTTTTTTTTTCCTCATCAAGTAGAAGACAATTTCATTATTTCTCAGGAAAGAAAAGGAGTGTAATTTCTGAATCCCTCTGGAAGTGGTCTCTGAAGTGTCATTAATTCACATTTAGCAAACTAGTTGAATATGATATCCCATCCCATTGCTAAAAGAAAAAGTGAGATAGCTTTATTTGTAAGCATGGATCTTTTATGAGCTAAAATCTGTTTTACCACGCATGGCAAGTTCACAGCTAATTTAAAACATTTAAAGTTATGCAAAACCACTTAGTTGAAAAATATGTAAAGATATGTAAAAGCACTAAGTATCTTGTTCACTACTATAATAACAGAAAAATCAAGACCATGTTTTGACTTGGGATTTTATCTTTAGAGCTCTTTGCAGAGAGGCTTTTTTCTGTACCTGTGTGTGGGTTTAGTTTCTTCTTCAAATGTTTTCCCTTCTTGTCTACTTAATCCTTATAAACTTTGATAGTCTTTCATATGATTGATATTATTCATACAGGGAAGTCCATAAAGATTGTTGTTCATCAGTATTTGTCTTCAAACTTTGAAGTCTTCTAATTGCATGAAGATAGATACATTAAACAATTACCTAAATGCTCAAAAGAGAAAGAACAAAGGAAATAAGGAATGATGTAATCCCCGAGGGAATCTCATTCCCCGCTCCAGGAGGAAGCTGTTCTCTTAAAGTTGGCACAACTCTTGGGATGCTCAGCTGTCACTTTCTTCTCACATTTATTCTGAATGAACACAATCCATCCATCAGTGCTTAAGGAGTTTTCTAACAGTACATTGACCTTGAATGCAGCACATTGATTTTCAGTAACGCATCGCAAATAGGGTCGTTACTGAGTCATCCAGCAGTGGATGTGATTGGGAACAGATTTCTGAAATTCCAATACTGTGCCACCTGCCTCCGATGATGGATCATTCTGCTGCTCCCCATCAATCCTCACCTCCTGCTAAAAAATGTGACACCTGTATGAAATTTATCATTATATACAACACAAGGCAAAACCAAACTGTTACAGTGGGGGCTTTTCAACAGCCTCCACTCCTCTTATGAGAATGGTTTATGGTGGCATTTATTTAGAGAGGTGCTTTTTGTAAAAGGGCTGGGTGGCGATGGTGACAGAGATGTAAGCACTATAGGGAATTAATGCTGGGACTGGCACTGAGCAATAGATAAAAACAGTCTGGATCTTAAGCTGTTAGAGGTTAACGCTAGATCAATTAGGGTGATTGTTCTGTAGATTGTAATGGACAAATATACGTATACAAAAAGGGCATTAGTGAAATTGGGGAGGAAGAACAAATAGGAATTAACTGATGTTAAAGTAAAAATCAAACTGGGAAAGATTTTGTGTTCTTGTAAAGTGCCTGACAGTCTCACTGAGGCCAGGAAAGGGATCTTTCAAAATGATTCTCTAAAAGTGCAATTGAAGGAAAGGTGCTTGCATTTCTTCTGGAGTTTGGAAGAGTCAAGTAAATTAATGACTTTTTTCCCCCCTATATTGCATATAAATGAAAGGATAAGAACAAAGGCCTGGATCCTCAGAAGTTTTTAGGTCCCTGACGTCCACTGAGATCAAGAAGGATTTGAACACCCTTTAGATTTCAGGTTTATGACTTCTTAAGTAGTAAAGGAGGAATAATTATTTCTTTTCTTGAAATTGGCATTTGTTTTGGGTACAGTGGTTCTGTAACCAAGCTGATGCATCAATGTTTGGGGTTTTTTTCAGTTAAAATGGTTAAGAATTAACTACTGCATTGAGCAGGCTGGGACAATAAATGGCCTAGTGGCTCATAAAGTGGCAAATTTTGCATTCCTCCTTATTTCACTTAGTTGCAGCTGATGCTAAGAAACTTGAAAAGAACTCAATTAAGTAGCCTGTTAATTTATTCTCGCTCTGCCTGTGGGTAATTTTGCAATGAGTTTATTAAAAATATGTATAATATGTACTCCACAAGCAGAATAAAACCTGATAGCAGAATAGGAAATAACCATTTGAAAATTAAATCAAGCTGATATTATTTCCTTACTAAGTATTATTGCTTCTCTCTAATGTTTAATTCCTAGTTAAATCAAGAGGGCTTTATTGGCCAAAGTACAATACAGTCAGGGTAGTATGGACCACTATGGAAAGAGTTGGTATCTATTTTGCAACTGCTTTATAGCAAAACACACGTGTCTTGCTCCTCTTTAATACCACCTTCAGCCTATCTGCTGGTCACTGCAGTGGCACTGGCTGTTTGGGCAAGTTCTCTGCATCTTTTGGGCTTTACTTCAGGCTTGGTCCGACCTTCCTTCAGTGCATGCAGTTGATTCATGGTGATCAGTCATCAGTGAGCAAAATAAGCCCTCAGCTGCGTCTTGAGACTTCCAGTCAGCAAGCATGGACCCTGGAGTACTGTAGTCAAATGGTCACTGTCTTACCAGGAGTGAAATAATACCTGACACTGGCTGTTTCAGGAATGGACCCTAAACATAATCATCTAAATAGGGGTGATAATAGAGAGGTTCTCCTTTTTCAAAGGATAGTAGCTTTTGGGCCAGATATGAACAAACTTTTCTTGACATTACTTCAAGTTCTGATGATGTTGAAGGGCTATATGTAGATCTAAAAATCTTTCTTTGCTTCTTCCAGCCTACTTATGTTGCCCTCTTCCCCCATCTCTTTTCTGAAAAGAAAGTTAGTTATCTGGCAGACAACTGTGTACTCTAAGTATTAGGCAAGCCATCCAGCATCTTTAGGTATCATGTGGCATATAGTTCCAGGGTATGCATCTTCTAGAAACACTGCAGTCTGTAGGTAAACAGGTAAATTGGCCAGTGCTCCTTGCTAAATCTCTCAATAAGCCACAACTATTTTAAGCATGAGAAAAAAAACCCAAAACAACAAAAACAAAATAAAGAGAAAATACAATTCTGTATAGGGAGAGAAAAGAGGAGCCTGTGGCTTGGTCTGCCCCCAGCTCTGTTAAAAAATAAGGTACAGCCTTGGACATCTCACTTAGTCTCATTGTATCTCAACTTTCTTATCTGTAGAACTGGCATCATAAAATGTGCTATTGTCAAATAGGTCAATTGTGGTTCAACACAGAGTGGTGAATAAAAGATGAAGCATATCAGGGAAGGCAGGCATCATGTAAGAGGAGCCCAAGACACAGAAAGGTGATCTGGATTTTAAAAATCATTCAGGGGGGGAAAGGGAAGTTTCAGAAGTGAGGTTTCAGCTCTGGGTTTTGGACCTACCAAATTCTTGTGTGAACAGCCATTTTCGGTGGGATGGCTGCAGGAACCTCACCTACTTGGGCAGAGCGAGGCTGCAAGGAGGGAGAGATCATCTGCAAGATTCAGATCCATACCTTGAGTTTTTCCAAAGTGTGAGGGTTCTGGAGGCTCGGTCTGGTTTTATGCCCACCTCCGGTTCAATATAGGTTAGTGTGCCTGCACTTCCCTGTAACAATTACCTTTGAATTCTATTAAATATATTACATTATTCTAATTATAAACTAGTTGCCTGAGAGAACTCACTTTGACAGATCAGAGTATTAAAATGTATGGTTTATTGAAATAAAGCCCCAAAGTATGTGCTGATGTCAGTCTCGTCCATCTGTAGACTATGCTGGATGATAACTTGGTAAGAATTAAAGAGCTGTTGCTGCTAAAGCCACCAGAGCTCTTCTCTCTGATCAGCAGAGATGGAGGAACAAAGCCATGAATGGGGAAAAAAGAGAGCTATGTTGTGTAGCTCTGTTTTGAGCTAAGTATTTAACCTTTCTGTGTCTGACTACTGTTAAAACCATATTTAGAATTGTAAAATAGATTATAATCATGCTAACTATTCATCTGGGATGTTGCAAGTTTCAATTTTTTATGTTAGAGTACTTTGACCTCCCCAGATAAGTGTTGCTATAAATCTAAAAGATACAGATCATCAGAACAGCTAGGGGAAGATGTTTTATTTGAGAAAGTTTGAATATACTTCTACATGCATTTGTTTTAATTCTGGATATCAGAATTATGTGAAAACAAATACAGTTGATGTACTAATATAAACCTGGTTTGGTTTTTCAGAAAGCAATTCATTGTCTGTTTATTTTTCCTAGGCACATTTTGCATATATCTCTGGTCACTCTAAACAAGCAGCAGTGTTTTCTCCCAGCAAAAGTAAAATCCATTAATACTAGAAGAATTAAGTTGATATTTGAACAATAAGTCTCATTTTTCAGGTTTATATAAGTCAAGCAGTTGAATTCTTTCAAGTCTGAAAGACTGTGCCAACACAAGAAAATGCAAAAGTTTTAAAGTTTAATTTTATTTTATTTTGCATTTAGTGCTACAAGTTAGTGTCGTTCTAGTGATGTTAGAGCCATGATGGTTTACTACTTGGTCTGCAAATGAGTGTTTCATGTGCTGTAAATAAGTCTTAATATCCAAGCACACGTTAATACATCTTAATACTCCAAATATTACAGATCATGATTCACTTTTCTTCCTTTCCTTGGGAGCTTCTTGCCCAAATTCATCAGGACTCTAGCAGTGAGCGTGTGGCTCTGAAAGTTTACAGTGTCAAGTGCTGTTTCATGACTAGCTCTTGATGGAGGGCAGCAGCATGGGAGTGATGGTCTGTCAGCATCCCTCTTCTGCACAAACCTTCTGTTTGCAGCAGAGCAGCACCAACGTGGCAATCATTACCAGACCTCTCTGGGTTACCCATCTTCAGCCATACCAAAAGACCATGTCTGAGTGGGAACAAAAAATCATGCTGGATGTCAGAGGGGTGTGAGGTGGGAAGGAGCTAAATGCCCTTAGGAAGCGCTGGCCACAAGCTCTCCTTACTGGGACAAGAAAGAGAAACTACGCTCCTGTATCCATAGATATGTCAATGCTGCTGCAGGGGCAAAGCTGTTCTCAAATATTTATTGCCTGAGTTGGGCTGTTCTGAGCTCAGTGCATCGTCCCTGCTGTGCCTCCCCACTCTCACAGTGAATAAATCTTTGCTGCAATGCCACTGGTTTAAATGAAGTTACTTCTCATTTATATTATTGTGAGAGGGCAAGCCAGCCTGAGGTTTCTGGCTAGGAAGGGTCCTATTTAAATTGAAGGCTAATTTAAGGAGTTAAAATGAGCCCACCATTACAGGATTCTTGCATATTACTTGGAGGCATCTGGAGCTGATGTTGCTGGAGACAGAATATCACAGCACATGACCTTCTGATCTAGTTGGTGGGCTGCTTTGTCCCTGCAACCATAGAGAAAGGCGATCAGTCTCCAGTTCCCAGGTCTCCATGGCTGGACCAGGTTTCCTTTTCCTGTGTGTGTGTGTGTGTGTGCATTCAAAAAAGGGTAGCTTGTTGTTTGTTCCAACCATTTAAATCAAATTCATAGTTGGAAATAGCAACTTAAAAATTGTCATTTAGGAGTTGGTGAGATAGTGTTCACTGCCAAGCAGCCTGAGATCTTACCATATGCCTTACCTCAGCCGTGTTGGCAATTAGGCCATCAATCCAGAGAATTAACTTCAGCAAGACTTAAGTTATTCTTGGAAATTACAGTGCTCATTTCTCTCTTTTTCTTTCTTTTGTATTTAAATGGTAGGGTTTCCAAGCATATTTTTATGGACCTAATTAATGCATGTGACAGGCTTCTGATGCAAGGTGGAAGAAATGACAATTAAACATCTTGGAATAAGCACATTCCAAAGGGTGCACAAGCAAGTCTTTATGCAAGGCACTGTGGGAGAAAGTGCTCAGCAACAAAGCAGCGATGTGTTTTCGTTTGAAACAACAGAATTGGAGCTAAAAAGAGAAAACAATTCATTAGCATTTGTGAGGGAAGTTTGCTATAACCCTCGATGTTTTGTAATTCTGTGGTTTTGTAGTCTTCTACAGGGTAACTTTTGTGCTAAAAAAAAAAAAAATATTTATAGTTCCTACTTTGGACCCTGGAGATCAGGATGAGGTTAATGGCAGTGACACTGGTTAGCCACCAGATTTTGTTTTGTGTCTGAAGAGATGTTGAATTGCTGACATGTCAAATTCAAGGTAGACTTGAGTTTTATTTCCATGCAAGTTTAAGCTTTTTATTCCATTTACTACTAATGTACCTTGTCATGTGGCTGTATTCTCTCTAGCTCTCATGGTATAACCAGTTCATCATATAACCAGTTCACCTTGCTATGCAGGACTCTGATCAGAAAGGAAATTAAATGAAACCAGAGCCAACATTAATGGAAGTATTCATATTTCCAGACATGCCATCTCTGGAGGCTAACACTGGAGAAAAGATGATAACATAGTACATAACAGACTATGACAGATTATACCCTCTCAGTCACAGATTGTTCTCCAGTCATAAAAGAATAAATGGGAACAATATATGATGTTTTAATAAAACAGCCACATGAATTACAGAACTCTGGTATGGTATATTGTGGCATAAAGAAGTAGCTGGGTATTCTTTTATGTATTTTGATTACCCAGATATACTGTCTGTTCAGGGCTGTTGCTTTTTCAAATTTTAAGCAGAGAATTGCTGGATACCATGGGATTACTGTGGGACTACTAAGAATAAGCTAACAGTTTTGTTTTTGTGGTATTTGTTAGGAAAACAGATTCAAAGTTCAGGCTCTCTTAGGAGGCGATGTCCTTGCTCCCTTAAAGGCAGAGGTAGCGTGACCATTGACTCAGCCCTGGTGATATTCATGGTTTAACTTAGTCCAGCCAAGGTGAAGTATCTTCTCAAGCTGCCATGGGCTGATAGGAGCCAAAGCCAGGAAATGTGTTTGCCATCTCCCCATCTCACTCAGGTATTTCTGCAACCTTCCTTATATCTGTTCAGCAATGAAGTTAGAACAGACAGTGGTTAAACTGCATTATCTCCCCGTGAGCAGGCAACCGCAGTACTCTCAAACTGTTTACACTGTGAGATAATTAATGGATTTAAACAGAGGGAGCTCTGTGATACACGTGCTTCCTGGCCGAGGCCCAGCAGCAGCCTGGCTCTAGCCTGGGTTCCAGGTACCCACCCTGCCCAGGAGAGCAGGGCTCGGGAACCCTGTGAACATGCCATGGGACCCCCAAGATGCCAGGGTGTTGATGAGCCCCGCTGGTGTTTGTCTTCTCCCCCTTGATAGGTTGCACTGGAGGAGATGGCCTCCACGCAAGGGGTTTCACATGCTGCAAAGGTACCTACTGATAATGAGCTCCACCTTGAAGGTCACTAGAGCTCTTGCTAAGTGATTTTTTTTAGGTTACCACCTTTGAAGCTTACATCAGTGAGCAAAGCACCCAGAAAACAAAAGTAGCTTCTCATGGGCTATAAGAAGAGCCTACATCTTGTTTAAGGTCTGTATGGAGATACAAGTAACAGTATCTTTAACTTTAAGTACATGTATATACACACCAAGTTGTCACTTTCTTGGGATAAGATTGTGCCTATAAAATGATTAGTGTTCTACTGATTGTTTTAAAATAACTCAAGCAGCATCTGAATTTATTTACATACATGATATTGCCTTTCATAAACACAGCTGTACGCAGAATGCCAATTCAAGGATATTTTTGGAAGTTCATCCAACAGTTCAGCTGGGATAAAGGCAGCTCACTAACCTAGTCTTGTGTTCTCTCTCAAGGGCTATGGGCCTTGTAGGTAGCCACCACCTCTTTTTTTTTTTTCTGTAGCCTGAACAGCTGGAGATGTGAAGGGGCTTGGGATGACTGACTGAGCCCATGAGGTTGCTGCTGCAAAGATGTTGGAGGAACTCATTGCTCCTGCTGGGAGATGACAAAGTATGCTGAGCAGTAGCCACCACCCCACATCTTAGCTTTTTCCTAAATGTCAGTCACAGCCAGCTAGCCCAGGTGTCCAGGGCTCATGGTAGGGGAGTAGGCAATGGAGTCATACCTATGCTCCCTCCAGGAGTCCTGCTGCTCCAGGCAGCTCCCTGCTTCATTCACACCCTGCTCATCTGCTGTCTTTGTGCTGTGAGAGCTGGCGCTGAGTGACAGAAAAATTATGGATATAGGTCAAATTCCATTAAGACCACACCTTTAGCAGCACACATTCACCCTCTGGAATTTAATATTGCTCTTCGTTTAGTGATTTCCTTCTCCCCAGTTGTTTGCTTTTGAATTTAGGATAATATAAGTCATTATTTGAAGTAGGCTATTTAGAAAGCCCTGCACTGTTATTATTTAGTAAGCCAGAGTTACATTATCACTGGCTTCAATCTATGTTTGATGAAAAGATTTTTCCTATTTAAGAGGCAGAAAAAAAAAGTAAAAGTCTTTAATGGTTTTTGTACCTATTCCAAGATCATCAACATGCAGTATAATTAGAAAGTTCTTGTCTCGTTTAGAATCTTTTTTCTGTCTCATGGGATTTCAGCATTAAAAATGCAAGATTTATGTATATCATATAATTATTTATTTGTAGTACAGCAGCACTTAGAGGTAGCATTCAATCTTGGGGCCCCATTTATGTGAAACTCTGTATTAGCAATAGCACTATTGAGTCAGACTAAGAAATCCCAAGCTGAAATTGTGCTAAGTATTGTACAAATATATTGCAGTGATCACTGGCTGGAAGAATTTAAATTATTATTAGTTAAGATGGACAAATAGTTAAGACAGGAGAGAGGAAGGATTACTCACCCAGATATGTCAGATATGAGGAAGTGAAGCATATCACGATCCAAGACTAGATTTAAGTATGTAGAAAGTTAAGTTAGAAACCTGAAGGTCTTTGTCGTTCTGGTCCTTGTGAGGATTTGCCTGCCTTGCTCGGAGGACAGGCCACTGAAGTGAGGAGTTTTGGAGCCTACTGTGGTGCTGCCAACCAGAAAACCATGGATAAGATTTTTGTTGCCTGCTTTTGTTTTCTGTGAATTTTGTAGGTCTGTGGTTTGGCTCCCTAGAAAAAGACAATGATTTCATGGCTAATCAAACCTGTATTAAACCTAGAAGGAATCCATGTCACCAGGCAGCCTTCCAGACCATTTTGAAAGCTTAATACTGATAAGATTGATTATGCCCCTGTGCTTCATTCTCTTTCTTATGGTACTGAGTGTAGCATGTGACTTTCTTTGATTATTCAGGCTATTTGCTCTTCATATTTTGCATTTCTGAGTTAGGGTAATACTTGGAAGACAGAAAAAAACCCAAACATTTTCATATGAACTGCTATGCAAAAGGCAGCTTTTTGAACTATTGCTAGGAATGCAAAGGAATTAGTAAGTAGAGATTATTTTTCTGGCTAATTGACAAAATTAGAAGTAGACACTAAGGGACAAATAGACCCAAGATTTATCTGTTTAAGATCTTCCCAAACAGCTGGTAGCTGACCAAGAGTCAACAGACAGCTGCCTTCAGTTAAGTGCAGGATTTGGCCTAGTGGGTCCATGCACACAACAGAATAAATTTAACTGGTCAGCTGGGAAAGGGAAATGCTCACTGGCTTGGTTGCAAGTCCCTGGAGATATATAAAGTCCGTATCCATATGAAAGTAAGTCCTTCTTCATGAAAAAGCAACTCTAAAAAGGCAGAGGGAGTGCGAATCTACCCAAATGTAGTTTACAAATCTCATTTAAAGGTTTTGGACTGTGTTTGTCACTTGAATGCTTTATTTTAACAAAGTTAAGTCCTAAAAGCTATAGGAGTGAATAGCAAATTGAGTCACTTTTATTCTGATTCATATAGGGATTTTGGAATTCAGAAGCCAGTGTCTAAATTAATATATGTATGTGTTCCTGGTATTAACAATCCCATTAAACCGTGCTGCCCTTCCCACCCACCCCCCTCTCCAGAAATATATCCTATCATTAGCTGCTATCTGGAATCGACAGCGGAGTAATTTGAACTCTGGCTCCCAAGGGCCTCCTCCTTTACTTCCTGCTCTAGGAATAAGGTGTGTATTGATTAGATATCAGGCTGTAATTGGGCTCCAATCTCTCTGCCTCAAGATATATGATGGAGATGACAGGAAACAGATACCCTGTTGCTACTTGTAAATAGTCTGGTTGAACAAAATGGTTTGTAACCACTTCAGTGCCATAGTCTTTTATTACCAGAATGGGGTTGCTTTATCACTTAGTTTGATGGCTTTTCGAAAGGAAATAATATCTTTCTTTCTGAAGGAGCTAAAATAATTTTAAACAAATTGAATTCCTCTTTTGAGGACCAAAAATAATTATCTAATAGTGCACAGCTTGGTATAATTATACAGTGAGCATGTCACAGACATAAAATTAATTAAGTCCATAACCCCAATCTGGCATCCGTTGACTAATTTAAAAAAAATAAAAAATGGTGCTCAGAATGAGGATGTCGAAAGAAGGTGCTTGTGGTAGTTGAAGATCTGGAATTATTCATGGTTTATCTGTTCCAAGATGTTCTCTCCTATACATCAACTGCATTCGGCTAAATATGAGTCTATTGAAAACAAAAGTGCAGAGTACTGCAGATGTTTTGCTTCAGTAGGTCACAAAGCAACTTCTTAAATATTGGTTTGAGGGAAGATATAGACAGTCCTTCTAAACTTCAAATTAAACACAAGCTTGTGGTCTTAAAAGTGTATTCTGGTTGTGGGGTGATTTCTGGAGGGAAATGCAGCTTTTACCATTCATACAGAAGACTTGGAAAAAAAATCCAAAATGCATAAACTGAGGGTAAAAACCCATGGCCTTTTGAGAAGTAACAGACTTGGGTTTGTTTTCTGAACTTATCTTTTGGGCTTTCTTTTAATCCTCCAGAAGACAATCCAGAATAGACAGTTTATTCTGATCAGTGATTTATCTGTGAGATTTCTAGAGCCTTGTGTGAAGGCTTCAAAGTTGTGGACCAAAGTAACTAATGTGTTGCAATAATATATTTAGCACATGATAAGGCAAACCACAGAGAAAATAGAGAGAAGGGGGGAGGGAAAAAGCACATTCCCTGGCTGAGAAGTTATTGAATGTTTAAAGCTTGGGAACAGATAGTTTAGGGAGAAGTAGATTTCAATGACTTCCACTCTGTAAATAAATTGCGAAATCTAATGCGCTAGTACTTCATTTCTCTCTTTCAAGTGTATTTTGGATGGCATTTGTATCACATTTATACCCCAAACATAGTTTGATTTTTTGCATGCCAGACATTTATATTCTGCTGCTCCTCAGAGTGACCTTAATGTGATTTATTGACAAAAGGAGGTAGAGCTATTCTATATTTCAAGCAATAGCAGAAGGGGAGAATAAGATCTTTGTAGTTTTTAATGAGATCTACCATGCATATATATATTATCTATGCTGCGTGTTACATGCATTTCTGTTATTAGAGCTGTAATTTTGCTTCCTTTTCTCTAGTGGCTGCTTTTCTTGTTTGTACCAGTATTGCACCAGCATAATGCCATGTGCTTCATCTGACTTTTTTTCTTACTGTCATCAACAGTGCAGAGATGTGGCCTTTTTGTCCCTTCCCTCTCCCGTGTGCCCCATCTTTGCTATTGACACATTACATTTAAATTGCCTCCTAACCAAACCTCTGAAAGCCCAAATTCTTGGGCTTTCAGTCAAAAAAGAAGCAAGGAAAAATAACTTTCACAGTGATTGATCTGTAGTAGTGTTAGCCCTGTTTATGAAAAGACTTAGAAAGCAGTCCTATGAGTTCAGTGCTCTGCTTTTAGATCTGAGGAGTTAGAATAAGAAAATCGATATGAGTAACACTGGAGTAGGAAGTAATGAACGGAAGGAAAAGCTTTTAGCAGTAATCTGCTTGGATCTCAAAACAAGGTGTCTAACCACAGTGAGGTAAGGAGTCTGCAAAGCTTGACACACATGGACATGCTGAGCACGTGCTGTCACGTACCAGCTTTGAATGTTCCTCTACTTTGTCTCAGATGGACACCTCCGAGTTAAAATACAGTGCAGGTGTGTTAGACTGCACTTTAAGGTGAGTTGAGGAGGATCCTGACTCATATTTGTGGGTGAGCTGATGGAGTTGCCTGAAATCACTCTGTCACTGACCACCCTGATGCTCTTCTGGAGGTCACTGCCTAAGTACTGTCCATAACTCCTACAGATCAAATAACTTCTTAATTTCAGCCATCAGGGTTCGACTCATGTGTTTCATCCCTGCAGTCTGTGTCCCGCTCTCCCTCCCTCTGCTGCTCCCCACAAAAATTCCAACAGAAATCCATCAGAGAAGGTTTGGCTGGGGCACTAATTTCATACGTTTATAACACTGTCAAACAAAAATGAAGCAAGACAAGATCCACTTCATCACATAGCTAACCATAAAAGGTTAACTTTTCATACTCTCTCATGCAGTACTTGGGTGCCTGAAACAGGGACCAGGGAGTGAACTGTTTTGTGGGCTCATATGGGCTTGGTATCTTTCTTCTTAACCACTTTTCAGACTAGGCATTTCTCTGTGATAATCTGGGTTTTTTTTCTTTAGAACCAAGTGGAATGGGCAGTGTAAGCATGTTAAGCACATACATGCGTGCAAACATAGCCAGGTAAGCACACATATGGAGAAAACAGAAAGAAGTCACTGTACTTTATCAAACTGCTGGTATCAGCACAGCATCTTCAGAAATCCTGTTTGGACCACAGAAAGGGTGGAGCAGAAGATCTATGGAAATAATATATTAGGAAACTTGGAACATGGGAATTTATGGATGTCAAGATTAATTTCCACGGTTATAAATTATGGAAATCATGAAAAATACAATTTTGGGTTTTTTTTTTTTGGTTTTTTTTTTTTTTAAAAAAAAAAGCAAGTCCTTAATTTCTGGTTTGAGTTGTGGAATTTGAGATTCTTGCTTGCTCTTCTGTCTGATGCTAACAGTACGTCTAGATGGCAGATGAAACTGCATTACATTTTATTAATATAATTACTCTTAAAGTAATTTGTCCCATTTCATTTCTTTGTCTTCAGGCAATTTCAGACAGTCAGCAGGCCAGTCAATTAGAGACCAGTAGAGTACACATTTTATTATGAAGGATCAACTAAATGCTGTCAATATAGGATGTACTTACCTTATAGAACATGTATACACAGCCTGGTGCTGTCACAGGCTAGCTCCAAGCCACAGGTGCATGAGCCAGCTTTGGTCAGGAAACCATTTAGACACATTAGGGTGTGAATGTGTCTGCAGTAAAAAGTGTTGCCTCTCAGGTGGATTTATCTGCATCTTCACAGTCTTATGCTAGCATGGCTATGTGCTTTCCAGCCTAGAGCTGACTGAAGCTCTGGTGATTTGGTGTCTGGGCAGTTTTCGCTGTGTGCCTGTTCGTGTCTAACTGTAATTCTTCTCTTGCAAACTCTGTTCTCTGAGAGTAAGTCCCTTGGCTTGATCTCCTCGTCATGCAAATCAAGCTGAAATCAGCAGAATTAGGTAAATGTAGATGAGATGAGTAAGCCAGCACTCTTCATCCATTAGGACAGCTCACTTGAGTTAGGACGATAGATATAAGCAAGGATTTGCAAGATAGGGCCTTTAATCACAAGAAACCCACATGGAAAATCTGCTTAATCGGGAAGTCTCCCAGGGAACTGACTGAATAGCCAATGATTCTAAATAGCTTTGATTGATTCTTAATGGGGACTATAATTCTGTTTAATGGGAATATCTTCAGATGATTTAATGTTGCTTTGGGCATTTTATATATCTTGGTCTTATGTTGGTCTTGTTTGTTTGCTTTTTCACTAGGAGTGTTTGATGGTTTTAATGCTATGATGTATGCAAGAGGGACATGCGTTGGGGCACCCCTGCCAGTTCCTGGCTGCTGTCTTGCTCCTTTCATATCAATTATATGTGTCAGGTTGCCTTACCAAGTGCTGCAAAGTTGCTATTGGCTTTGGAAAGCAGACATCTGTGTTTTTAGCTGTGCAGAAAGTGGCTTCGGTTAACTGCATCAGCCTCTGCAGCATCCCAGAGTATTGCCAACGAAAACAGTGTGGAGTGGGAGCTTTGTCATCATGGGGGATTCCTGCCAGTGGGGCTGGGGAGTGATATGCATGGCTGTGTCTTGGGTGTTTTGCTGTATGAGCTATACTCTGTTCTATTCAGGTCAAACTTTGTTGATAAGTCAATGAAAGGGAAGTGGAAAGACGTTTAATGAGGATGTGCTTGGTACCCTCAGACTGAGGAAGTGAAACAGCAAATCACAGATTAGAATCCAATGGTTTTGGTGGGGTTTTTTTTCCCAACATATCACAAATATTCCTCATGTGATAAATATTGTGTGCATCTGTCAAAAGCCAGCTATGTTAGAATAGATCAGAAGGAAATAAGCCAGTGCAAAGAAGAGCAAGCAGTCCAGGTAAATATGAAAGGGAATAGATTTACTGTCTTAGAAGAAAATCACATTCAATGCACATCCCCAGTGCTCTGGAGATGTACTTTCTGTCTCTAAAATTTGGCTGTGAATTTGCAGCTGCCCCAGCCTTTCTTAAATATTGTCAACCTAAAACTCCCAGAGATGCTTTGATTTTGTAGAAGCTCTCATCTCATGTGAAGCACAAAGCTCAACTTCTCACTCTGTCACCAGAGTCCTTAGTTTATCTTCCAGTGCAAATGCTACAATGCTTGCTAATGAAAGCACAATGCCATTAACAGAAAAAAGTTTTTTAACTTTCATCCTTCCCCTGCTGTCGTTTTCTTAATTTAAGAACTAATCCTTGTGTCCATTATTGCACTGTATTTCTTCAGGACATAATGGTGGGAGGGATGAGTCCAAAGGATAGGACACATTGATGAAGTTTCTCTGTTAGATGCCAGGTTTTGGCTGGATTATTGGAAAGTTTTGCTCTTTCTATTAACTGATGTGTGATTCAGAGTAGGGAGATATTGTGTGCTGGTTTCTGACCTTTGCAAACACTAAATCATGAAAATTTCTGATTTATTGAATTTCTCCTCCCTCCCCAAAATCTTGCCAAAGTGGTCATGACCACAAGAAGTGAACTGAAGTGACTTTGGTATTTGTATCATATATAAAATGTTTATTTTGGGACGTAGTTTGTGAAAATATTAATGTAAGATAGTTTTGGCCAGAATGAAGCTTATAAAGAAGTAACATTTAATCATTAGAGACTGAACTGCACTCAGGCTGAACAGTGGTGTTCAAGATGACTTCTTGAATCAATTTATTCTATTTCTGGTATTAAGCTTCAACCTGGCAGGGTCCTAGGGTTGTCCATAATTCTGTAGGTAGTACTATGTCAGTGTGCTCTTAAGTGCTGTCTGTTGCATTCTTCATTGGATTTATTAGAAAGTTCCCATCCTTAAAAAAAGTAGGGATTGTTTTGTTCTCTCTTAGCTTGAATAGGTAATGGTCTATTTTGGAAGAATGATATAGCTCTTTCTGTTTTGCAGCAGACCAATAACATGTTTCTTCAATACAAAATACCTTGAAGGAGGTAGGGAGAGGTAAAGGCCATCTGAGTCTCTACCATATATTCTTTGGTCTTGTAAGATATTAACTATTCTGGTCACAACTAGTCCTATATATAAAACGTGCTTAATTTTAAACACACATACAATTGTGATTGCATATCTGTTGTGCCAGGGACTGGCATATAGACTTAATGCAGGAATTTTATCTTCCTCTTCAAAAGAAAATATATACTGAAATTGTCATTGGATACCTTCTTAAGGTCTTTTAGGCACATGTATAGATAGACGTGTAAAATGTGCTGAGATTGTACACAGCTCAGAACTCTAATAAATGGGGTGTTAGCATTAATCATACATTATTTTATTCTCTTTTGCTATCCAATGAATTCCAATACCCAAAACTGTTTGGGTTTTGATTAAATTTTAAAAGATCTGCTTCTAAAGTTACTGTGTTTTTGTAGTTCCACTTAACACGTACATCTTGCATAGAGTATCTGCATGCTTGTGTTGTTCTTCAAGAGCAGTGTTTTCTGCTGGGCCAACTGGGGCAGGTAATCGGTGCATGGTGCTGCAGACTGGCACCCGGCACTAATGAAAACCTTGACGTGTTGTTGGGGATACTGTGAGGTAAGAATGGTCATCTTATCTGTTTGGGGGAATTTTGGATATGGTAAATGGAAACTGAGTGGGAAGTAATATCTATTTATAGGTCAGGTAAGGTTATGTGTTGCCTGCAGTGACTTTTGCACAAGCATTGGATCATCCATATTCTGAGGCTTAGCTCTTCTTTTTTACCCTAAAAAACCTCTCTCTGTTAGCCTTTTGGAAAATGATAACGTCAATGAGGTCAGTGCGGAATTAGATGTTAGGCAAACCACTGGATATTTTGTTAAATAAAATGGTCCTTGCCAATATTGTGCAATCAGTCCTTTAAGTTTAAACCACATCTTAAAATTAAAATGTGTCTATGGATAGATAAAGTTGTGTGTGTACACAGTAAGGCCTAAACCCCTCATTAATTATAGCTCTTTTTTCATCACGGAGAACTTTAAAATAGATAAACAACAGTTCTGAAATCTGAACTGGATGGTAAAAAAACTTGATGTGTTTTTAAGATACTTAGAAGGAGACATATACAAGGAGCTGACTATTTCTTACCAAGAAAAATGCCTTTGAAAATCTTTCCATAGTCCAGGTATCTTCTTCAAACCCACATCTGATAGGAACCTAATCTCTGTGTTCAATAACATCATCATTAAACATTAACACATCACAAACAACATGTTTATCATTTTAACATTACTTTTCAGGACCAGGTTTAAACTATGGTCTGTAAAAACAGCGTAGGTCCTGTTCTTTCTGTCTTTTTTTTCTTAAGAAAGATGTATTTGCTTTCTATAAAATAAGTATTTAATACCAAGTGAAAAGATCAATTGCAAATAGTCTTTGGCTTTAACGCTTTGTGGTCATGGTTCTGCTAGAAGAAAAAAGCTGCATGATTAAGGGACAAACAAAAAGATGCACAGTTAGCAGCAGTCTGAAACAAGGAAGAGACTACATTTTACACAAGCTGTTACTTATTGTGGGAGAAGAAAGGGCTTTGGTTCATGTATGATCTGCATGTGACAGAGGAATGCTGTGCACATTTTCACACAACTTCTGGCTGCGTATTTCCTGCGTTAGTGTGTTCTTTCTGCAGGAGATGATGCTCAGGCTCTGTGGTGGCCCTCCTGGGCCACCTCTGAGCAGCTGAAGGGCATTTCCAGGGCTGGGTCTGTGTCCCATGAGTAATGGCAAAGCTCTGGGGTGTTGAATGAAGAGAGTCAGTGGGGGTGAAGGACACAAAGTGCCCTGGAGTTAGCTGGGATTGCTGTCCTTTGCTGCTTGACAGCCCTTCCTCATTCCTTGGGTATGGAGCCTTTGATCTGTTGTTCTGAGCCACAAGGATATTCTGGAACATGACTTCTAGACAATTCCCTGATATAAAACATGATAACTGTTTCCCAAATTGTCAAATTATGCCCTTTTAGAGAGCTGACAGAAGGCTGACTGATACTGTACGTCTCTGGGGAGTGTTGTGATGGTGCCTCCTCTATCTGTGGCTTAGTGTGAGATGGCTGGGAAGACAAAACCATTGCACAATGCCAACTTCTCAGAAGGAGGAGGAAAACATTCATGTTGTCTCCATTACAGGGACATGAAATAACCTGAACTTTTCTTGAACTTTTGTCATCTGCAGTTTACCCTCCTCTTAATAATACTTCCTTCTTAATACCAGTGTCAGAAGAAGCTTGAAAATGTATTTTTCTCCTTTTCTGATCACAATAGTCATATTAAACCTTGCATTGAAGCAGGCCTGTACATGTTGGCACATGTGCAAATTCTGTGACTTCCTCAATTGTCAGACTTAGCAGTGAAAGCTTTAGATTGCCAGAAAATAATGAAAATAACCCCTCCTAGTTCAGCAAGAAGTTTTTAAAACACTTTTTAAAAAGTCCTCAAATATTTCTTCAGCTTGCTGATTTTTAAAATTTTTTATTTCTTAAATTTAAAAGCTTTCAGGTAATTTTTCAATCTACCAGTTCAGTTACTCCCAGCAGTTGATTTTCCCAAACACAGCGCTGTAGAACCTTAAGTGTTTTCACCTCCTTGTTCTTGGTCTGTGTGCTGGTTATGTAACGGATTGCGAAGGCGAACAGAAAACTTCTCAGCCTTTATAGGAATGGAACACTCTGAACTCGTCTGTAGAAGCTGACATAAACAAATATACAGCTGTGTAGGGTGCTACATAGGGAGGTGGGTTTGCACCCATTGCACGTAGCTTGCCTACGCGTGTTCTCAGATCTCTGATTTGAGATGGTTTCAAGCCTCTTGCTTCTTCTGAAAGACCTAAACATCCTTCTGTGAGTACCAGGTCTTAAAACGTATTTTAAATTGAGGCTTCAAAATAATGATTCATTTCTGGCAATTCTGGTCACATATCTCTTCATTTAGAGAAAGGAAACCTTTTTGAAGAAGGTCTGAGGATCATCAAGGTCTGGGCAAGTGAGGTCTTGTCAAACATTTACAAACAAATGTTCTTAAAAATGAATAGCTTGTTTAGTGGCAAGAACCATTATTTCCTTATCTCTGGTTGTTCCTTTCTTTCTTTACTAAGATACTGCTTTCCTGTGTCCTGTTAAATTCCTCATCCTGTTAGAAGAGGGATGGAAACAAAAGGAGAGAAATATTGTACTGAACTGCACGGACATATTGTCATTGTGGTTTCCTATTAACTTTTTGCTGATTCCTGCTTGCTTATCATGTACTTTAATGTTCTGTTACATTTTCCAGCAGCAGTGTGTCTCTGCAGCACTAAAACTTACTGTTTGCTGCTTGTTGTCTTCATCATGTAAAATAGCCTCCTTAGGATCACAAGAACAACGGGGCCAGTTATTTTAATCAAATGATGTTTTTCAGGATCTGGAAAGGTTGCAATATCAGCCTCTGCTCTGACCCCTAAAACAAAATCACTTCCATTCACATTATTATCTTTGGTGTGTGGGAAACAGCCGGAGTCTGAATATTCTTTTTATCCTCCCTCCATATTTTTTCTTTTTTTTTTTTTGTACTTGCTCGATTCCTGTTGAAAATGCATCTAACCTATAAACGAACAGCCTCCTCTGTGTTCATTCCCCAAGCATTCTCCAAATATTCACATTCTTAAAATACCGTCTTCTTCCTTATTTTCTCAATTCTTTATTTGTTTACACTCAAAAGCTTCTTTGTAGCTGCCTACACTGAGCTGGGAAAACATATAGTCTAGTCGTCCTTTATTTAAATGTACAGTGGATTGTTAACGTCTTTGTTACCAGATACTAGCAAGCTTTATGGAGGGCAAACCCATATGCCAGTGAAATTGTACAGTGTGAATGTTCCTAAATGTATGCAAAGTTTTTCAGATTAATTGGATTCCATGGAGCATGTTCCCATCACAATGTGCAGAGGTTTTAAACATAAACTTCCATTAATGTTAATGGGAGTCACATGCTTAAATCCCAGCACTTCTAGATAGGAATAGCATTGCTTTAAATGAAACCAGTGTCCAACTTACTGTGAACTATTACAAATAGTGATTGCAGTTTTCTTCTGTGGATGGGAAGGGAACAAGCTGCTACCATATCACCTGTTATAAACACTTTATTTTGGTAACATTTTTGGGCAAAAAACCCGTGCTGAACTGCTTAAATAACTTGTTACTGGAAACTTTACTGTGTCATGTTAAAATGACAGTGCTGGAAAAGCAGCAGGCATGGCATACTGGAACTTAAAACAATTCTCGAAATGGACAAATCATTTACTATGGACCATAAATCGATAACTAGAGAAATTGCACTCTGAGATTGTTAAGGAAGTTTTGGATTATTTTACGTCAGTCTTTTCAAATTCATTAGTTAACATCTGTATGTTGGTCAGTTAAGCAGTCACTTGTAAAGTAGTCATTAAGGGAATAAGTAACAATTGCACATTTGTTGTTTGATCATAGCAAACAAAATCATAGCAATATTATGTGTCTGAACTTGAACTATCAAGACTTTAAGGTAGTCCGAGGGTCTCTTTATCTTACAAGTAGCTGAAGTGTGCAATAAACACGTCTTTATACTTTCAGTGTGACAGTTCTTGATTTGTGATGTCCACCATAGTAGGAGATAGGCTAGCATCAATAATTTGGTCTTGACTTATGATTAATGAGTTTCAGAGGTCTCCAGTAAAAGAACTCTTTCACTTTAAAGTCATGTGCTACTTAGGAGGAAAAATACAATGGAGAGGAAAGAAAACTGTCATTGACATCTTAGGTCTGTCAGTTGTGTACTAAGTTTGGCATGGAAGTTACATTCAACACTGGCTGATACTGGAAACTTCAGGGTGACTTCTTGGTGGACAGTTGTGAACTTGCTTGGTTTTGTAGAAGTTTCATCCATTTTCTCATCAAACAGGAAGGACTTTGTGTTCTGAAGCATGCAAGACCTGTACTTTTTTTTTAATTCTTCTGAGATAAAAGGAGTGATTTGCACGCTCTGTGTCATATTTTTATTTGAATCTTGATAGATTGTAAACTTATCATTTATGAGTAGGTTTGTTTTTTTTTCTGAATAGATTAAATATCGTAATGAATTGACTAAGCAGGATAGCTTTGTGGCCGAGGACAGCTACTGAAAACTTTGAGCATGGATTTTTTTTCAGATGAAATGATAAAAAGTGTATGACTATAGAAGGTATTCTGATACTGCTGTCACAATGCTTTGTGTGCGTAACTTGTCTATCTTGAAGCCCTATAGAGCTTGATTCTGGTTATTCATGAATTATTTAACACAATACTTTTTGCATGTGGTGTCACATTCTGGTGCGAATATACAAGGGAAGAACAGTAAAATAATGAAAATAAGTGAGTCTGAGAGCACTGTAGAAGAATGAGATTAAAACTGATGATGAGCTGAAATGAAATGATGGGTAGGGAGGACTGGGGTCAAGCATAGCAGGACTCTTCAGAGATACAGTACAAGTCTGTAGACTAGTGTTTTACGTGAACACCTTTGTGTCTTCCTGGAAGCTACTTGAGCAGAGCATTCAAACCAAGTTTTGTTCTTATTTGACTTGTACCCATGAGGAGCTGTCTCTGAAATCCTACTATGGAGTGAGGAGAGCAGATTTCTGACATCACCTAGTTTTACATGGAAACTAATTTTGTAGTCTCACGGGTGGGTTTATGTTTTGCTTGCAACAGGATGCGACGACCTCGGAAGAAGAAACTGTTACGCAGACGTAACTGCTAATGAAAATTACAGACTGTTTCTATATTCCTCACTTGTTCCTGTAGGAAGATACTACTGTAATGTTAAGTAATCATAGGATATGTTTTATATTCCTAATACAGCCAGGCCACAAACAGAAGGGACAGAAAGGGGATGATTCTGTATGACATCCTTGGATATGGCAATAGGCCAAACTGTTTGATTATACTGGAAAAATCCCAAATCCTGTGTATGGATGATTACTGTGGGGTGGAGAAGCAACATCAGTGCTTGGTTTACGTGGCATATATGTTGGAGAAGCTGAGGAGCAGAGCACAAAATGGAACTTGTCTTCTTAAAAAGGTACCTTGATATTTGTCTCAGAAGAAGCACTCATCCTCCTAACTCTTTCTTCTTCAGTGGGAGGAAAAAATGGGGAAAATGGTTGATTTTATACAGCCATGAGCTGGAGTTGTGCAGGCAGTCGAAGGGAGGAAACCTTTAATCTCTAAATATTTTGACAGATTGTCCAAATTTGAGTCTCTTCTCATCAGCAGTGATCAGAAGCTACTCCATTTCACCCTCCAGCTACTTCATTTCATCCTCCAACATCATGTTTTTCACTCCATTCCTTTGGTGCTGGCAGTCTTCTGTTCCTCAGAACAAGGCCACGCAGACAAGCAGTAGATCTGCTGGTACAGAGAAGCATTCAGAGGTTGGGAGATGGCTATCACTGATCACGTGTCAACATCTTCAAAACTCATCTAGGTATGAGCAAAGAGTTGCTCAAATAAAGCTCAATTCCTTCCTGCTTATTCAGTGCTTTGCTTATTATACCAATTTGCAAGCTTTCTGGCTGCAACATCCTCTTTCTTATGCTGGCTTCCCTACAATCTACTGATTCATTTACATCTCAAAACAGCCATCTCTTCCCAAGTATCTGAGAAACTAATTTAACTCCGAGCTCAACACTTGTTGAAACTGGAAGTATTATGTAGTCTTTGCCTTTCCCCTCCTATTCCTTTTGTACAACCAGACTTTTTACTCACTTCTGCTTCTTCCACTTCCATGCTTGGAAAGGATGGAAACTTTTTAGTTTTGTTTTTTTTTTTTTCCTCCCCCATCTTTTCTCATGATGTCTCTGCATCTTCTCGCCAATTGATTTGTATGCTTGAGTCACGGTGAAAATTGAATGCCTCATCTTCCTAACCAACCACCTCCACTTTCTGTTCTGTCTCCCAGTCTTGCCACCTGAGTGTCATGCTTGACTCATCTCTCTTTTTTGTGTTGCTTCATCACATGAGTGGCCAGAAGCCCTGTTGGAACACCCATGTTGACTCAGGATTAAGTTGGTAGATAGAGGGTTCATGGGTACTTTCCATTAGATTAGACTGTTCCAAGAACTAAAACAGTCCTTCTTCAGCATCTTTGTCCATCAGATAATGTACCCAGCTAGTGTTAAACTGGAAATTGATTAATTGAAGTGGTTTGAATGATTTGCCCGAGGGCAGGAAGGACACTGCACAGGGCCAGGTTGTGACAGAGTATTGTTTGAGTGGAAGGAAAGGCAACAAATTATTTTTCTTCCCTTCACTGGTTTGGCACAGTCACCCAGAATAAGCGTGTCCTTGTAGTCCAGCCAGATACAGAAATTGTTCCCTCTGAACATCCTTGCACAGACTGCAAGCAAGGGCATCAGGAAGAGCAAGGGTAAGCTCACAAACAGTTGCCCAGTATCAGTGGTGGTTCCATAGGTACAGTTCTGGGTTTTGTGCTTCTGGGTATTTCGAGGTAAAGCATTAGCCTAATTTATGAGCTGCATATATGACTGGAGTTTGAAATGAAAGGAGAGATGTGAACATCGAGTGGCCTTCAGTGAGCAAAACCTGGACAAAAAGGCTCTGTTCTTGGCCAAAGCTTGCTATAGAATTTTATTCTTATTCTGATTGGCACTGAGCAACACTCCTACTCTTCTACTTCAAAAAGCATTAAAAATGCACTTCCGGCTTAGTGGAAATACAGTAAGAGCAGTGGATTCTCAGTCAAAACCAGAGGATTGGTTGTATTACAAAAGCTTTGTAAAACAATAAGTTTGGTTAAAATGGTCAACATGTCCTGTGGGATTTTGCATCACTGTTTACTTCAACATGGCATTTTATTTTCTAATTTATTCAAGGTAGAAAACTCAGTGCAAGATACTTGAGATCACAAGTACTAGCCTAAATTCTCCTCTGCAAGGTAATGGTTGGATTTGCACAAGCATAATAAAAGGCAGAATCTACCCCACTGCTATTTTAAATCTCCATCAGGTCCTGTTGACTCCTGTGAACTTCCTAGCTCTAACGAGAGGCCTGAGGCCCATCACTCTTGGTTATGGAGACAGCAGAGCCTGAGATATGCACTGAGGAGTGTGATGGGAGCATGGAAGAAGGTGATGCAGAGGATGTATTGGAAGAGGGCATGGGATAAACATCATGGTTCTGTCTTTGATGCTGGAGACATGAAGAGAGGAGAAAGCCAGTGTAGATCTTTCTCTCAGCCTACTGTTAACTTTATTCCCCTTACTAAGCTTGTCCTCGTTTGATTTGTTTGTTGATAAAAACATTATAAATGGAAAACGTAACATAAATAAAAACTTATGTGGGAAAATGGTGAAACACCTACCCAAGATGTTCAGCTCTGAACATCCCTTTGTACTTGGGTAAACCAAATTTTAACATGACAGTGGCCCAAGGCTGAGGGTTGATGCTTGGTCTTTATTTGGCATGACTCTAACACTTTCTTTGGACTTTCACAAACCCTTGGCTAATAATGCTGGAAAACCTACTTGTGGAGAAACACTGGCTATCACACTGCAGGATGCCTCATCTTTATTCCTTCTAATCTGCCTCTGGGTGCCTTCCCTTGTGTTACATCTCCCATTGCCAGGCATTATACTTGGGAAAACTACTTGCTTGTTTTTTAAAAAAAAAGTAGGGAAGAAAGAGGGGAGAAAAAAAGGACTTGTGAGCCTATGGTGAACTTAATTAACACCGCTGGAGGGACAGCAATAAAGGACTTAACAGGGCTATAGTAAACCTTGCAAGACATGAACAAGTCAAAATATTATTGACGTACTCAATTATTTGTAGTTGTGGGGGTTTAGTTTTCTCTGACGACTCCTGAAAATAATAAAGCACTTAAAAGTTCCGCTTTCACTTGGCTGACCTAGCGCTCTTGCAGCAGCGTAGTGCGTTACCCTGGGAGGGAGCTGAGCTGGAGCCAGCGCGGGGCGGGGAGCGCTGAGAAAGCAGTACAAGCAGTCCCTCAGGAGGGGAGCAGCTCACATTCATCTCTAGGGGCTCTTCCTGCCTGGCCTGTATTATTTATTTTACTATTATTAGCATTTCTGAGACACCAATCACTATGGTAACTGGGTGCCCGTAATAACTTTGCATTTGTGTGATTCTTTTTGCCAACAGTTTCTCTGTACTTCACAGTTACTAATTACTTTCACCCCGCGTGCATGGCCCATTGCAGTCTCTGTTATTAAAACTGAGGACTTCTGACAGATGGGAAGACTCAGGTGCAGAAGGTTTAAGGCCTGACCATGGGTCTTCTTGGTCCTGGACCTGCCTCTCCACAATAAACCTGCATTTCAGTTTCTTTCCCTGGCTTCCTGGAGATGCCTTGCAATAGGAACTAAATCCAACAACCCTCTGTAGGCTTCATCTTTCTCTTTAAGTTGTATACATTTCTTTCTTCCTGCTTGCTGTGCTTTTGAAACCCAGTGCTAGGAGCCAGGGAAGGCTTTGGCTGAATGAGCTTGACGCAAATATTTCTCACAGCTCTTCAACAGTTCATTTTGCATCCAGCCTTGCATAGACAGACATAGTGAGCCTCGTGACCCCATGGCAAGTATTTTATAGAAGGATTCAAAGAAGGACTATGGGACGACCTCAGTGGTCGTAGAGCTCAGCTGTGCACCCTGTTAGCTTCAGATGCAGCCCGGCTTGGCCACAAGGTATTGAGCATCAGAGATGTTCGCTGAGGTTTGACTGCTCCAATACATCCAAGGCTGCCTGCAGGTGAGCTTGAATACCCCTCCAATGGGAAATCCTGCACACAGCAAGATTGCAGAGCAGCAGTCTCATCCCTGCATTTTGCTTCAGTTTTCAGCAGCAGTCGGGACTCTAGTTGCAGTCACCCACTGCTTCATAGTGTCATTTTTAATCCTTTTAATATTTCTCTTTTTAAGATCATCTTAGCTCAGGGGCCGCATGGAGGCTGAGTGGTGGGAAGCCTGTAAGCTCTGGGGTTGTGGAGGGGGAAGAAACAGTCTGCAGCAGTGCCACTATGCGCGTCACGGGAAGAATTATGGTTGATTTTCACATATATCTGTAACATCTGTGTGGCTAATAAAATTGACGGAGTTTGTCATAATCAGCCTGTACTCTCCAGTGAGAGAATTATGTCTGAGCATTTGGAAATCTCATGCACAGGCAGTTACTGAGGGAATATGCTGTGAAGATTAAGTTGTTTCTGCGTGGCAATGGATGCCCACACTGAAACGCAGCGCTTGCTTCTGTGGCGAAGCGGGGCTCTCAGAGTATATTGTTGAATGGGACACAGGTATTAGCTGAAAAACATACATTTTTGTGGGCACCCACTGTCACAAGTGTGTGTTTACATGCACACAGCTGCACTAGGGTAGCATATTTCCAATGCAATCAAAACTAATCCCAGAAACATTGCATTGAACAGCCAACTCCTCCAAAACAGAGGGCAAAGGGAAAGCCCCTGTGAAGAACAACATAAGACACTGCTCTGATTTCCTACCAAACCTTTGCCCTCCGGTCTACCTGATATTGCTTGTGCCCTAGGGTTGGCTCTTGGGTAGATGTAGGCCCTTGGGCTCTCCTGGGCTGGCTCTGTTGGAAGGTGTTGTGCCCTCCTGTGCTGGGCTGCCTGCTGGCTTCCACCCGCTGCCTTGGTGCTTTCTGAAGTCCAACACCCAAAATCCACAGGTGATGGAATGAACTGAACCTCAGACATACTAGTCCTCCAAGGATTGAAATGTGAGAAATCCGTACATTTTGTAAAGTTACAGCTTTGTAGAAAATCATACACTAACATTTTGTAGTGTTATGTAGCATGCTCCTTGGTTGTTTTGGTTTAGGTTTTGGTTTTTGGTTTGGTTGTGTTCATTTGTTTGTTTTTCCTGTTGCGATGAAGAGTTGGCAAAATCCATGTTCTGTTGCCGGATCAAATGTAATCAGCTGACAGTTGTCAGGTTCCCCAGGAAAAAAATGGACGAATAATACTGTGATGCCAAATTCTGATCACATTCATTTTGTACGCAGAGATAGTTGAAGCTTCATATGTGATGGATTGAAAAACAGTACTCGAGAGGGATTCATACATTCTGTATTTATTTACTGCATTTTGTTGGCTATGGGTTTAAACAAAATTGGTTTTGCATCCAAAATGTAATCTTGAATGCCTGTGAACACAAGAAGGCAGATGAACACAAGTCATTTGGGCATCCAATTCCTTTGCATGTGCATGTAAACACTTCTTTTTGAAATATTGGGGTGGGCAACATTTAGCAGTTTGTTAAAAATACAGACTCTGATTTTTCAAGATGATGACTTGATTTGCTATAAGCCTGGAAAATGTGTATTTCTGACTGTGCCAGCTCTGTACATCCCACCTCTTCAGAGCCCTGTCAGTGCTGTGACTTAAAAAAAACCTCTTGGAGCAGCGTCTGATACTGCTCGTTTAAGTTTAGAAAGAATCCAAACCAACATCTCCTGTAACTCCCCTGTCCTTCTGGGATGGATATAGCCATTCCTGCTCTACCTTTTGAAAAAGTTTTGGCGTCTGACCCAAAACAAATAGATTTCTGAGGATTTCAGATCAAACCCACGTTGTCATAAGAAGCAAGCACTGAACTGCCATTTAAAAGCAAGTTCAAGTCTTTTATTGTTTTAGATCCAATGATAATAAAGACAAATGCATTGGATTAATAATGCTCCTACCTTGAAATTTAATTTAAAATCCCTTGTAATGTAATCATATTTGGGTGTGCCATTACCCAGATGGAGAGAAATTTGTTTTGTTGAGAAATTACTTTAGCATAAGAATGACTTGAGTTTATTAACAGGGAAAAAGCATGACTCCCCTCCCCAACCACTCCCCATGCATTCCAAAAATAAGAAACTCATTTCAACATGGACATTACTGGTTAAAAAATAATTACACATAATGAAATGTCATATTTCACACATACTCCCTGCAAACCACGCTTCTTAGTCTTCCCCAAAACACTGCAGGGTGTAACCAGCTCTTTCTTCCTCCTTCATGAAAAGAATATTTCACAATGGAATTGTGCAATGACACAAAAAAAAGATGCTGGAAAAGCATCACTACCCAGAGAAACATAAGGAATTGCCACAGGCCACTGCATATAATCCCACACAGTATTAAGTAGTTATTGTATCTCTTTCCAAGGCTTCATTCTTCTTTTGTGACCTACAGCCACAATGAGAGTTTTTTACAGAAATAGAGCACCACGGAACAGCAAATTTCAGAACTGTGTCATTTGACAAAAAATATTTGGCTTAGAATGTTTGGGTTTTTTTAATGTATCTTTCAGCCACTGTCATTAAAATTGTTAAATAACATTAGAAACGTGTTTTGTCAATTACCTTGGGGACAAGTATAAAATATTGGGCTGTTAATTGTGTGCCACGAAAAATAAAACTGCACAGTGTGAATGCTGCATGAAGAACTTTCTTAGGTTGGCATTTGCAGGGCTGGACATGTGTCAGCACACCTGATGGAGGGTTTACACTGCAGGAACAACTCTAGTTGTGATGAGATATTCACAAATCGGGGAGATACTTTCCATAAATGTTTGCATTTCAAAGCAGATTGCTGCAAAGATTCTGGTGCTGATACTTTTACTCCAGATGCAATACCCACATGTGCACAACGTGTGTAACCTGTGCTGTGCACTGAGGCCTCTTTATCAGCAAAGTTTTGGGTTATTTCTTCAAGTAGGGCTTTGATGGGACTGATACTTATTTTCTTAAATATATTCAGTATGTGAAGAAACATATACATCATTCTGCATAAAACTGAATAGCACAAATTAATTTTGTGCCCGAGAACAAGAATATTCAGCGTATACATTAATGCTCATTTTAATTATATATTTCTTAATATAGACAATGCTGAATATATCTCTGGAGACAGGCATTATGGTTCTATGAGCTTAGGTTTAGATGGATAAAATTATTCTTACAGTACTCCTTTTTAAGTAAATATATAGAGATAAGCCTGTGACGTTACTAAGAAAAGCAACTGCTAGGGGTTGTCTATATTATGGTGACTGCAGTAGACTGGGATAATGGTGCCGAGTTAAAGTTCCTGTGGCAAGAATTTTGCAAATTCCAGGGATTTTTGAGGATAGCAAGAAGGAAACCAAAGATGTTTCAGTTTTCTTTACTCCTTAAAGCTCCTCCCTGAACTAAAATAGGTAGCAATAGGTAGCAATGTTGGAAGAAATAAAAGGAACAAAGCAGGCAGGTGAGGAACTGATTGGAAACTACAGGAACAAAATAAAGGCAGAGATGGAAATTTGACAGAACATTTTTAATTCTTCCCCTTGCATGAAACAGTTATGTGGAAGAAAAGAATGCTCATTTAAATACTGAAATTTTAAAAATCCTCTCAGTTTAATGCCTCAACGTACTCCTGCTTATAATTAACAGTATCTAATGGTAGCACTTATTAATCCCAGTAACACTTTGTTTAAAAGAATATTTTGTGAAATTGCAGCCTATTTTTCATTGCTGTGCTTTGCTGGATGTCTGGGAGAGGTTATACAGCCACCCGTAACCCACTCCATCCTCAAGTCCAGGCATGCTTTAGATTCAGTTTTGAAAACCAGCTAAATTTACACCCAGCTTCCTCTGGAAATAAATCTGCTCATTTAGATGGGGTCTCATTTGAAATGGCTTAGCCCAATAATTAATCACTTCATTCTCTTTATATATTTGCGGGTATTTGAAAGAAGTTTGATTAGTTACCAGTGATTACACTTCCCAACACCCTGCAAAGGAAATAATAAAATAAAACCCGTCAGGCTTTTGGAAAGGATTGCTGGGGCTGAATTTGGGCTGAATTTAATAGCAACGTACTAACTGGTAATTATTTGTCTGCCTTTAACAGGAGCTCCATAATGAAAGAAGTTATTATCCAGGAGTGATATCGAGTTAATGCTCAAACCCTGTGATGGGAAGATGCTAAGCTGTGAACAAAGCAGCGATGGCTTTGGGACAGCCCGAGGAGAGCAGCAGTGCTGTTTTGGATCACACGAGCACAGGTACCCACCGACCCACCCTCTGCCCGACCCCGCAGGACACTTACCTTCCTCCTGCTCCATCATTTGGGTTAGTTCAATGGATGCAAGAAAACAGATAAGCTTCCAGTTGCTGATCTGATGTTTTTAAGGATGCTAAATTATTTTGAGGAAACCTGGGTTGCAGTTCTGAAGAGGTTTGCCTAATCTCAGGTTTTTTTGCTTGTAAGGAGCTGCAGAGGGGAAAAGATCATGTTGATCTGAGTGGCTATTACACATCTAACGCTGCCCATCGTTTCTTATCTATATTGTGGCCACAGTGGATGAATGTCAGAGTTCAACGTACCCGTGCTGTTTAACCTGGTGCTATTATCACAATGACCTTAACCAGCTAAGCAGTTCACAGAGTAGACACTAAACAGAGCATGAGATGAATTTAATGGATTACTAGGGAGTATGTTATTGCAAGGAAAAGCACCTGTGGAGCAACATATTTACCTCAGTTCCACTGAATGAGCATGTTGAAAGTGAATTGGCACAGCCTTCTGCTTTATGAAAGGAAGTATTTTGTCATTCTTCATGCTTTCATTAAGAGGATTTAAGGCAGAGGATGCTGAAATGGTTCTGTGTTGGCACCAAAAAAATCACAGATTAATAGTGAAGCTTGAAAACAGTAAAGCATCTGATTTTTGCTTTTTCATCAACAAGCCTAATAAACCAGGATGAAACTATTAACATACAAATAGACAACCTTCTGATTAAAACAGCAGCAGCCAGCCCAGCCTGAAAAAGACCTCTTCACACAGAAAGCAATTATGATGGAGAATGTTGTCCAATTCACTTCCATTTGCAACAAACCTAGAAAATCAAATTGTAACCAATCATAATTTTGCAGAGAACACTGGTGTTATTTGAAAACTGAGATGGTCTTGATTTTTGTGATCATGATCGGCATTTTAGAAGCCCCCAAATCTACTACAAGGCTTTACTCCTTTGAATTTCTAGTGTAGACATATACTATGAAAAGGAAAAGTAAGCCCTTGGGATAAAGTACTGTGGGAAACCTGCGAGTAAAGGCAGAAATTATCCTAGATTATACTGCTGTAGTATACTTGCTTTCCTTTCCTGCATCTCTTCCGAGATGATCTTCTGTGGGAACAATATACTTACTGACTTACCCATCATTTAACAATTTACCTCTTGATTATGATAATGTAGTGGAAAGAAGTGTCTTGATTTTAGAGTCAAGCCATGACAACTGGTACCGCTAAACTATTTCAGCTTTTGCATAAAAGAAATTTTGTTTTGTCGTGAAATGAATCACTGGCACAGGAGAACTTTTGCTCGTGACAAATCAGACCCAGTTTCCTGTTTATATGGACTGAGTGTTCCTTGCACAAACCATCATGAACGTCTGTCCAGAAGCATGTTCACTCCGAGCAGGGAGGCTTTCCAGAAACGCTGTGATGCCTAATTCCAGTTTATGCAAGTGGAGCATAGGTGGTACCCAGCCCTACTGAATTTCCTCTTGCCTCAATTCAGAAAGGGTGTAAATACATGTCTAAATCCCTCCTCATTCAGGAAAGTGCAGAAGCTCATCTGTAATTAAAGCATGTGTTTAAATCCAATTGGTTTCCAAGGTGAACACATGCATGTGTTGACATATATTTTTCCATGTCTTGAACTTAAATATGTCCTGCTCCTCCTGGAAGAAGGAGTCAAGATGCATTTTTTTCCAGGTGGTGGTATGAGTGCCTATAGAATTATCTAAAGGAATCCATTTCACTTGAGAGAAGCAGTTCCCTTGGATGTTTTAAAAAGAGGTCTTAACATGGTAACTCCAAAATGTTGTCATTTTGTTATCTATCCTAATTTTGATATTGAGGCAAATATGCATTTAATGTGTCAGTGAGCTCACCATCCAATTTCCTTTTAATTTCATAAAAAATATTTTGAATATTCCTTTTTAGGAGGACACAAAACTGGTAACTTCTCACTTATTTAGGTGGTCCAAAACTCGATCATCATATATTATGAAAGAATTTGGGGTTGGAGCATGGTCGAACATGATTTCTGCATCATACAAAGTTAAAAACCTAATTAGACAGCTAAAGTAACCTTCAAATGTGCAAACGCTCTCTTGCACTCCGAAATAGTTACGTCAGCTGTCCATCAGGTGGACAAATGATGCAGACAGGCAACTGAGGTTTTTCATTTGCAAGTAATATTAATTGTGGGTGTAAAATGAAAGATATAATAAGTGATGAAGATACCACTCAGTACCTTCTTTTTGGAGATAGCTCCAAATGGGGAGTTACAAACAGGACACTTTTCTAAGAAAAAAAATTTTAGCTCTGCATTGACCATTGTATATTCTTGAAAAAATATATAGAAGTGTCCATTGATTATTGTTCTCCTTGATTTTGGTTTTCAAGTGCTGTATTCTGGCTCATTGTTCATTAGTCTGGAGTAACTGGGCTGGGAGTGCAGCATTCAGACCTCAGTTCAATATGCAAGGCAAATAAATTATGCAATTATCTGATACAGAGTCACAGAGTAGCATCATATGGAAACAAATGGTGCCAAATCAAGACCACATGTTTTTAAGAGGATTCTGAACTTAAGTGATATGCAGCTAAATGTCATCTATTCACAAAGAATTGAGGAATTTGAAAAAAAATCCTTTTGAAGATTCTAGTGAATATAGTAATTGTAAAAACACTTGCCAGGATTTTTGTGAGGTCAATGTCAAGAAGTCTGAAATTCAGACAGAAATTACTCTGTTCCTGATAATCCTTTCTGAATGGGATTCCTGATTGCCCTTCGTTAGGGTCTGATCATTTCCCTGTGGAAGACTGGACAGCTGAACCAATGATTTCAAGCAGTGATTGACTCCCCAAGTTTTCAGATGTTTAAGTTTTTTATAAATCACGTTAAAATAGGATGATTCTTTATTTACAAAGACTTTAAATCCAAAAAATCTGAGATACCTTCTGGTTTTTGGGTTTTTTTTTTTGCTTTTTTTAATAAATAGGCCACAAAATGCCATAAATGCACTATGTTTGCAGTGTCTTGATGACAGACCTTTATATTTTCCCTGTCTAGATACTGAACAGAGCTCTTCACCTCACGTCTGTCACTGAGGTCTACATGCGGTTGCTAAGCCTCTGCTATCACATAAAAGGGTGGAGACGGGGTAGCAGTTTTTTCTGGAAAAGGGACAGATGATCATGCCAAGTTGCGTAGAAGTATTGGCAATAGCTTTCTTGGGGAGAGATTGAGACAGCTTTTGACAGGAGCCAACACCCATTTTCAGATTAAAAACGTTCATCCCACCATCTAACTCCTAAGTGTCTTCTCCAGCAGACACTTCTCTGGGAAAACATCCACTGCTGCGTGTCTGAGGCCAGCAGAGGTCCTGTGACTTGCTCTGTGGTTCCTAAATCTGCAGTACCCACCCTGCCTGTGCTCATGCTCTCCTTTTATTGCATTTTTTGCCTGCCTAAAATACTATGAACAGCCAACTGACTACATTTTAACACAAGAATGTGAGTGAAACAGGTTTCTCTCTGCTTGTTGTCTTGTTTTGAGAGACTTTATGGTGGTATTTTGTCTTACTTGTCCCAGTATTTGTCTGGTCTCTATTTTATATCATCTGGAAGGTTGGGGTTTGGAGTGTCCCATCTGTAGGCAGCAGGAGTCTAATGGAGTTCCCATCTCCTCAGACTGATGTGGGAGGGATGAGGAAGAGCTCATGGTCAGTACATGCACTGCTGGTTCAAGCAAAATGGACTTTGCATACACAAGTGATGTAATTTTGACTAAATTCAGGCCCAAAGGAATCACCATTTTCTTACGCTTTTCTCTCTCATGTATGTATTTTCAGATTAGCTATAGTTTGGATACGCGCTTGCATGAGTCCCCTCCTCTGAATGGTTTGGGTTTTGGTGCTGGGACAGGGTCCTATAAACCTGTTTATTCAATTAACTCTGCCAGCTGGCTTCAAAGCCATTCGGACAGGTCTGCTACAGAGACATGAAATACGTAGACAAGAGGAGGCAATTCCCACATCATCTAAAATCTCATTGACAGATGCAACCAAGTAAATAGTCAATTTCAAAGCTTTTGTAAGGAAGATACTAAAGGTCCTTATAACTAAGTCATTAAAATGCACTGTAAGAGTGAAAAAGGATGAGAGAGTGTTTCTAAATACACATTTCAAAATAGATGTTACAGGGTTGCCAGAAATTTTTGGAAATTGAGGAGACAGCAGTATCTCCCATTTAGATAACTGAGCAGGAAACAAGTGCTGTGAGCTTTGGAAAGCCCACAGAGCATGGGGATGGAGATCAGAAGGCAGAGGTAAGGGAAGGGCACTTTGTGGGCTTTATTGTGTCCCAAGACTCTGCATCCTATTTTCTACATTAAAAGAACACACCATGTTCATTTTCTGCAATAAGCAGGATATTGTTTAGGTCCTTTTCCAACAAAGTATTATCAAGGATTTTTTTTGTTGTTTGTTTTGCTTTTAATTGAGGGCAGCAGCAAAGTTCAGAGCACCACATGCAGATGTTACAGGGACACAAAAGTACAAGATAAGGTGCTTCCTACCACAGGAAAGCTATTTTAACAGTTGGTTTTTAAGCTGCTATTTACGAAGGAAGGAAAGTCAAAGGCAACAATAATTAATGTCATCATTATGGTCCAGATTTTCAAAGAAACATAGTGGAATTAGGAGATCAGTTGCTTCAGCCTTTCAGAAGACTTTAGGACAAGGTTAGGCAGCATTTGACAAACAATGAGCACCAAAATATAGGCGTTTTTTTTCTAATTTTTATATAAGAAATCTGTGTTCTGTTCAAGTACATGGATTGCAGATGGAAAAGGAGTGTTAAGAAAGGGGAAGGTAAATTCACAGGCCTCACCATCTTCTCTCATTAATGCTTCTCAGCAGAACATGCTGAGCTTTGTGTCTTTTTATTTATCATTAAAACAATTTTTGGTTTTTGCTGAATGGTTAAAATTTCTTTTCCTAATAATTTGGGGAGGTAGCTGTTTATCATACAGAATGATAAACAAAAGCAGTGAAAATCTTTTCAAATGGGTTCGTTTGCAGCCCTATGGAGCTATGCTTCATGAGTTTATTTGCATCGTCAGTAGAATCTAAACTAATTTAATTCATAGTAGGGAGCATGTGTTAATAACTTCACTGGGTGGTTAAAGGTAGTTGCACATCTTCCTTCTTACTCAGTGGTTCTCATCTACAAGCAGGTCAGTAAATAAAAACACATGCTATCTCCTGGGTAGTAAGGACCCTATGTGAACTGAATTCATGGTGGCCATGTCATTCTCCATAGATACTTTTACACATCACAAAAACGACTGGTATGTTTGCTATCACATCAACCAGTCAAAAGGTTTAATTAGGAGCAGAAATTAGCTATATCCTTCCCCAGCAGAATGAGGTGCTACTGGCCAGTGGGAGAGGAAGGGAGGGAGCTCTGTTGTCAGCTGAACAGCATGTATGCTTTCCCAACTTCCTCCCTTGCAGGTCTAGTCTGACTTCAACAACTCCCTGGCCTTCCCAGGCTTGAAAAAACTGTATAAAGGAAGCAAAAGAGAAGGTATTTCAAGGAATGAAATTAAGAATTGTAAAGATCTTTGAATAACTAGTGTTTTCAAACTGGGTTAAAGCAGACTTAGAGTAATCTGACATGATGTAATCCTAGTGAAGTTGCAGGAAAGCAGAAATTAAGTATTTATTTGGGGTATTACAGTGTCTAGTGTAAGATATTGTTAAGTACTGTCAGTAACTCATTATATATTTATTTTTAAAAATAAGAACTCAAAAGAAAAAAGAAATTTCAGATTAGAATGCGGTTGCTGTACATGCATTATACATGCTTCTCCTTCTGTTCCACTAATGGATCCTGACTGCCAGAACAGCGAAACGAACCATTGAAATTAGCGGAACTAAGACCCAGATCCATTAAAAATTTTCATTTGCCTCCAGTGTAGAATTTCAGACAGATCCCTGATTTCTGTGAAGCATTTCCAGAGTATCACAGCTATGCTGTAAAAAGAGTTTTCTGTCAAAGGGAATGAGTGTGATGGTAGAGGCCATTGAATCTTCTGCTTCCTAATGGCCAGGCAGCAAAGACATGGAAAAAAAAGGATGAAGCATCTCTAGTGACATGATATTAATGCAGATAGCACATTGAGGGACTTCTGGGGGAAGAAATATCAATAGCAGAAGAGGCTGAGATGAATGAAGCAGTAGTCCTCAGCATGGAAATGCCACCTTAATTATAATAGGTTCTAAAAAGAGCTAAATCAAGGCAGATATATTGTACTGAAAACTGAAGCTAAGAGGCACAAGACACCCATTTAGGCTTCACTACCAAGCAGGAAAACCTGAAGTGTGGTTCCTTGATCTCATCAAAGGTGTATTGCAAGTCACTGCTTGAAAATAATACCTCTTACCTTTCAGTTCTTGGTGATCTCCTACTGCTGGAAGAGTCACTAATCCAAAGATTTTCACATTCTGAGCTAAAATCAGAGATGGAATGTTATTGCAGTTGGAAACTTATTTACGGGTCATCAGACAAATAAAATATGCAACGGAATTTATTAGCTAAACCAGTTGCCCTCTTAAAGGACAAAAAAATATTGGAGAAAATAACATTAAAATATGCTGCAGAATTATCAACAATCTGATCTTCAGTACAGAGAACTTATCAGGAAACCCTCCAGTATGAAATTATGCTTCATTTTTAATACTGCCCAAGCATGCTCTTCTTTTGCCAAAGTATTGGAAGTCTGAGTCTTTGCTGGGAGCTTCCATACTTCTGTGGCTTTAAGTTATATCCTTCAATTTTATTTTATTTTTTTCTTTTTTGGTAATGGGAAGTTTTAGTGCCTGGAAAATTTGAGACACTAAAGGAACCCAAAGAAATGTATATGTAGGAGAGGGTTTGGGTTTTTTCTGAATCCTGGTCAGACTCTGGAAAAGAGAACCAAACCTCAGAACCAAAAATTCCTTCATTATTTTTCAACATTTCTGCTAATGCCGAGTTCCAGGGTCTGGTTTACATTGGGAAACCTTGACTCCTGGCTCCAAAGGGTTCAATTAGTCAAAATGGTTGGCAGATGGAAAAAATAATTAAGTTCCATCCAGTGTTTTGTACAATAAAAATAGACTCAAGACACAATGGCCTTAACTTGAACTTTGCAGGCCAACGTTACAGAATGATAAAGAGGGAGTCAGCTATTAAAACCTGGATTACCTACCAGTACGTGTGCAGTGTGCCAAGCTGGGCTGCAAGGGGTAGAGGCACCAGAACCCAGGAGGCTGAGCACATTATTATTAATTTAATAATTTTTTGCACAGGTTGAAGACGCAAATTCTAGCAATGAGAAATAACTTGACACGGACATTATGAGATTACCAAAACCTCACAATGGTAGTAATAACAATAATCATCTGTTATTTGAAGAGATGCTGAAATTCATGGAAATTTTAAAATATTATTCTTAGAAATCTTTCTCCTCAAGGCTTTGTCTTTCCTGAAAGTGACAGAAAAGCAGATAGGTAACACTTTTGACAAACACATTGTTTTATGCTTAAATACTAGATGCCCAACTTTAAGAACTTGAGTTTGAAAATACAGTTACGGAGCAGAAACATAACCTGTGCCCTAATTTAACATCAAAATTATTTTTACTCCAACTATCCCATAAGATAGGTGGGACAAAGGATTATACCTGACATTATACAACTGATCATTCTGAAAAATAATGAATATATTCACAAAAAAGGAAAGGCATGTAGTGAAAACTTGCAAATTGGGAAGTGTGTCTTATTGCACAAATGATTTATTACAAAATAAGCTCTAGTGAAAATTTCATGGCCAAACTGATGTTTCAGATAATAAATGCTATAATACAGATGCTAAAAAAAGGACAAATTCTCCACCATTGTCAAAGACAGCACCTAGCAGTACAGGGCACATGGGCTTAGAGATTTATCTCTAAGTATAGAATGAAATTCCCAGCTGGTGGGAATTACTAGGGCACAGCTGAGGTTCTAGATTGTAACATTAATGCAGTTTTCCAGAAAGCATAAAAGCTCCACATATCCACACCTGTACATCTACCACTTTACATCCACTCTTGGCTGTCACTCAGTGTTGGATGCAACTGGATATTTAACATTAAAGAGATGGAGAAATAAATTGCGTTGCTCACAGTGCAAGTCTGATCAAGCTCTGAAAGGTGAGGTAAGTCTGCTTCCTATTGCTCATGTCCTTCCTTCTATTCCCTAAATCTCTTCCAGGTTAGATAGCCATCTCTTTCTCTCTTCTATATCCCTCCTCTGAGGCTGCCCTGCCCCACGAGTGCTCTAGCCCCCATTGCTACCACATGTTTCTCTGTGGCAACAGGGCTTTGCTACACGTTTGAGCAGCGTTGCTGAACCAAGGTGAGGACAAGCGTACCGAGGGTGGCTCCCAACATGATATCATGAAGTGTTTTGGCAGTGCTTGTGTGGTTGAACCATGTGACTGGTGCCGCAATGCCAACATTTTAAAGAAGTGATGTTCACATGTTTGCGATTTCTCTGATGGTTTGGACTCCTCTGAGTGTACAGCAGATGGCCCTCACCTTTATCTTCAGGGAGTGCCTTGTGTTTATTCATGGTGGTAGTCCAGAAAAGCCACCAAATCTATCCCAAATCGTATGGTTTTTAGAGGGATAAAGATATTCAGCTATGCCTGGGAATCATTAGGTGGCTGCCTTGGAGCCAAGGCTGTTTGGATGGGGCTCAGTTTCACAGCTGGCAGAAGGAGGTGAATCTTTTCCTCCAACTGCTGAGACTGTCAGCAGCAAGCTTGCTGAACCACTTCACAGTTCTTGGGGGTTTGTTGGATGGTGGAGTAGATGTCCTGTTCAGTGAGCACTTAAGATGTCTTTTTGGTGTGTATGTGTGTGTGAGGGAGTGTCTTTAAATTTGGAGCCTGCTCTCCATTGTTTCCTAGTTTGGGCCAGAGCATTGGATGTGTCTGAAGTTCTCCTTGGGATAACAATGGTGGATCCTGTTATTTAAAGTAGGAGGTGGCAAGGGTGGAGGGTCTCAAGAGGCAGAATTTTTCCTTTGAATCATAACGCAAATTAATTCCACCTGAACCTCCAAGAGAACCTTCAGAGCCCTGATTTCTCTAATCTCTCAAGGGCTGAGTTCCTGGGTTCAGCCTGTCCCAAAGCACATACTTCTGACTTGACACAGCTGTCCTAGAGGCCAGGAAAAATCAATGTATACTGTTGTGTTAAACCCAGCAAGGATTAGCAGAAGGGGTGTGCTAATGAATTCCATGTGAATATGCTGCAGCAGACCAGTCCTACAAAGAACAGAAATAATTTGGTAGAAAACCTGCCTGATCTGCTTTCCACCTCAGACTGTCACTGAGCAGGCTGTTACTCAGAGCAAGAGCTATTCCCTGAGATGCTGCTAACATCACCGGGGTGGTGTGAGGTGTGGTACCCTGACTGCGAAGGCAGAGCTGGTGCTGCGCAGGTCAGAGCAGGCAGCACATCTTGATGTCTACTGCAACTCATAAGGTGAAGGCTTTGATGTATGTCCAGGACCTGGCTGCTCTGATGCAAGATGCACTGCAGAACCTGCTTTTCAGGGAGCACATCCGTAACCATGGGATCTTTGCAAACAAAATCTTGTCCATCAGGAAGCTTGTATCAGTGATTGATCCTCGGGAGTTCCTGAAGAGGAGTTCCTTGTCCTAGATTTGACGTGAGTATCCTCCACCCCCTGGGCAGCCCAAGCCTGCCTCATGCTGTTACGTGAATAACCAAAGCAAAGGCTTTGGATTTTGCTTCCAGCTAAAAAGCACTTCAGTTCCAGCATCAGTGCTCCCGTAGAAAATGCTAAAATGCCTTTTTGTGTGATGTTTTGCAATTGAATTTAGTTGTAATACCTCATGAAATATACTGCACTGAAAGCCTCTAGGATTTCACCAGCAGAGCAGCTATGCCAGCTGGCTGTGAGAAACTGTTGTGATAATTTTTCTACTTTTCTCACCCATTTCCCTATAAGTCACTATCCTCAGATTTACTTCTCTTCACTAGCCTGGATCCAGCTCTTCTCTTTGGTAATGCTGCTGGTTGCTCTCCCGTGCCCATGTGCCTGTGTGCACAGGCTCAGGCAGATGCTCGTACCCCTCTCCCGTGCTAACTGTAAGAAAAAAAGGGAAGAAAGAGTGAAAACAAAAGTGTTACACAAAGGAATGATGTTAAAATAGAAATTCAAGGATATGGTGGTTGTAAGGGATGCCCAGAAATTTCCTTTTGGAGTCTTGAGTCTCTTTTAATCATCTCTCTTACTTTGCTTCACTGCTCTCCTTTCAGCTGTTCAGACCAGGTTGCTTGGTAGACTTTTACTGCCAAATGCTATTATAACCAAGCTGCTCTGATCTTTAGCCAAATCTGAGGAAAGAAGTGGGTGTGCTGGAGCACTGGTGAGCCAGTGAGGGAACTCTTTACCATGGCTGGAATGGCAAACATGACTGGAGCCACTGGAGTAGGGCTACAGTGCTACCACGGGGTCTGGCTTCAGCTGCTACATGCAGAAAAGAGCAGCCCTGAGCATCTAGAACATATGACTGTTTCACCTACAACCACCCTGAGATTAGCACACAACACAGAGAACAAAATCTTTTAAGGCATTGGGTACCTGACTGTCTGGGCTTTGCTGACGTGTCCCCAGGCTGTGCTGACTAAGTGCAGATCCCCGGTAGGAATAACTGAGATGGAACTGAAACTCGTGCCCACGCCCTCCTGGAGAGGAATCATCAAGCAGGTGGAAGGACTGATGCTGGGCTGTCAGGGCTGCATCCCCAATCCTCAGGGGCTTGGGTGGGCTTCACGGCTGTGTCTGGCCAGCTTTGGGCAAGAACAGAGGGAAATGTGTGGCTGGAGAGTGAGGAGAGGCAGCTCTAGGAACACAAAGGCTTTCCAAGTTCATCCTGCTACAGCATGTTAAAGAAGGGCAGAAACACCACTTAAACATACTAATTTCTGCAAGACCTTGCTCCTTTCTAATCATTAAACAAATTGTCCAATCAAAAGAACAAAAAACCTCCAAACATGCTCTTCACAAATGCAATGAGCTTGCTGGTTCCCAGATCTTACACTGACTCTATACTGTACATCTGTAGTAAGAGTGGCTCTGTTTGCTTAGCAGATGCACTGGAGTCACGTAGAGTTCAAATTTACTGTACCCATCAAGATGCAAATCCCAAATTTCATTTAGCATTGTCCTGTTGGTAAAGATGTTACATGCAGGTTGGGATTCTTTCTCCCCCCGAGCCCTTTAAATGTGTTTATTCATTTTGTTTATTTTCATTTCCCAGTTTCCGCATGTTTCTCAGTCAGATTTTCTGTTAGCAAGACTGAGAGACAGATAACATATGTTACCCCACAACTGACCTTGAAGGGGAACTGAAGAAGCCCTCTTCCCTAGGGCTGAGACGTAATTCAGACACGAGCTTGGTCCGTAGAGGTCCTTGCCTGAAAAGACGCTGCCCACTGCGCTGTAAGCTCTGGAAACATTTCCACCTGCATCGACAGCAAAGTGTGAAGTACGTACTGGGGGTGGTGAGGATTTAGCCTTCTGTGCCATCCCTCCCTCGGCTCTCATAAGCAAAGCAAAGAAATTCTTTGCGTCGTAGAAGAATTGGATAATTCAGCCCATTTGAGTTGTTTCCTTGCAGTCCTGGCTTTTCACCTGGGGGAGTAGGTTTGCTGATCCTGCCCAGGCTAAAATGACTGAAAATCAATGTGGTTTGACAGCTGCAGGGAAAAAAAAAGGATGTAACGAGGTGTTGAGCAACAAAGGCTCTTCAAGCAGGTACAAAATGAGCCACAAAAAGAAACTGTTGTCTATGATCTTCCTACAGGCTCCTGATTCATGGCAGTCTGGCCAGTCCCAGCCCCATCTGATAGGGTCAATCTGCCTCTTCCTCATCATTTCTACTTCCTTGCACACCCTGCTCAGGAGAAAGAGACAGAAGTAGGCCATACTCCACTCTCCTTTCCTCATGTGGCCAAGCCAGGCATGTCAAACAGAGGATGGGTCCATCTGTGTTGCCTTGGCCTGATGTTGCAGTTGCATTTGGCGATTGTCCCTGCTCCACTGTTGAGCTCAGTTTGCCTTTGAAACAGCAAACTGTGGAAGCCCTCATCCATGGAGCCCAGCTCCTGAGGACATCTGTTGAAGGGTGTTGTGGGTGGCACTGTGAAATGGAGGTGGTGTGAGAGCCAGTGCAGAACTGGAGAGTAGCACCAAAGCTGCTGGTTAGACCTGCTTATGTTTGTCACTTAAACCAGTGGTCCCTTACAAGGTCTGGAGAAGCAAGTTTAGGTTTATCTTGGGGTCAGCTACCTTGTCACATGGCTCCCACAGGCAAGCTGGATGCTGGGAAGCTACCAAATTTAAAGCCCTCCATGCTGGAGGCTCCACCTCTGCCTGTCACCCTCCTCCCCCCTCCCCCCCCCATAGATATCAGTTTTCCTGGTCCTGCCACCCTGCATAGATCCCAAGAGCTCATATAACTTCCTGCCTTTTTTTCCAGTATCTCTAGGCTGTAGTCATTCTTTGTCCATGGTTCATTTCTTCACCTGGGGAACATGATCACTCCGTTTCCTACAATAATTCAGAATTGAATTATGTCTTTGCCCCAGGGGTTGGGCAGTCCATGTGAGTAGGTATCATAGCCATCCTAGCTAGCTTGGTGTCACCCTCCTGTGAATCTTCAGATCAAGGCTGAATTACAGCACAGAGAAGAGATAAATGTTGTGGTCAGTGTAACTTGTCAGTTCTGACACACAGAAGCACTAAACATGTGCACACTCAAAATCCTAAAGTCACACAAATTTGAATCCAAAAACCTGCCTCCCCAGTTATCGCTTAGTAACAACTTCATAGAATTTTTGCTGTGTAATTAAAATGTCTTTCCTGCTCCAAAAATGAAATTTTCTTTATAGCAGGCAAGTCTTACACAAAACTAGATTTCTTTCTAGTTTCTGTCAGTTGAACATAATTTTTTTTTACCTGTGTTTGGGGAAATCCATTTTGGGAGGTAGCACATTTTTTATCCTAGTACTTTAGGTTAGCAGGGAAGGAGAAACATGCACTGTGTACTTCAATTTTAGCAGGGCCCAGTATCAGCTGAAGTGCTAGGTTCAGTAGATGTTTCCACAGCTTTATGGACACAGGCTATGACTGGCAATGTATATAGGCAAAGTATCACTAACAAAGCTTTTAGAAACATTTGTTAATGCTCATGGCAGCTCAGTGATACCTCCTGTTATGACATCTATTTTAAGGAGAGGTGGGCAGGGTTATGTAGATATTTTTCTTCATATTTTCATACTGTGGCTGCTGATTTTGGCTGCTTTCACTTTTTTCAGCTCACCCATGACTCTTGCTCTCCAGCAGTGCTCAGCAGCTCCTGGGAGACCTGGAGCTTTCAGTGGCCTTCACCTTCTGTAAGTTTGGTGTTTAGAAATCCTCCCCTTGTTCCTCCCCGCTTCACCTCCTCCCCAAATAGCTGTATTTCAGTTTAGCACCCACTTTTGGAAATGTGGATTCCTCTGATTTCTCAGATGTTCCAATGGGTTCAATGGCATTACAGGTCGGGATTTCTGTCACCACCCTTAAAATGGCCTTATTGGCAGAGGAACAAAGCTCAGAAAGTAACGTTTTGAACCTGTCAAGTCTGATTTATGGAAAGCTTCCATGATCTTGAAAAGCAACAAGCAATGATTGCTTTCTGCTCCACCCTAATTTTAATTATCAAAAATGCTAGTATAGTTTTCCAGTTGACATCCCGGTAAAGGAAATAAGTAGAGTTGGAGTAAATCTTCCAAATAAACATATTTTTTGGACATAAACATAGCAAATCTTTTCTTTTGAGAAAGATATAAAGAATGGTTAACTTAAAATATGCATATAATAACATATTACCCACAGCTTCTCATGTTTAAAAAGATTCCATATGCTGGGAAAACCTATAAAATAAAATCCAAGAAATGCTGCATCCTCTTTCTATTAATTTGAACCAGTCACTTAATGGGGAAAAGGAAAAGAATGAAAAAAACCAACAACCAAACAAACCAACTGGTGGAACAGAATTATTTTATTTCTTCTTAGAAAATCCCAAACAAATCAGTAACTCCAACATTCCAATCTCTTCATCCTGTTTTTAGTGGTGTATTAATATGTAAACTCAATACTTTTGCTGAAAAATAGCTTTGGGTAAGGAAAAATGGTAGCAAATTCCAGGGTGGCCTTGCTAGCATTTTTGATTGAAAAAACTTGGAAAAATGTTGTTGTTCTAGGATGATGAGAAGTGCTGCCATCTTTTGTGGTTTACCCAGGATTGTCTCAAGTTTGACTGTTGTCTCTGGTTTGGTTTAAAACCTAAAAAGGGGCCAGTAACCGTGGCTCCCTCTCTCCCTCCAAATCCCCCATTCTTGCCCCATATTTAAATGAGTAATTGACTTTAAAATAGTCTTGCTGAAGAAGCTTTCTGTTAAAGTACCATGGGTAGAACACTCTGCTTTTCTTATTTTTTTTTTAAGAGGAGTTTGTATCTTCATCAGAAAGGTCTGTCCCATGTGGTTGTAGGCTGCCTAGCTGGGAGGGTGTAAGCTGGTGAATAAGACTGGGATTCAGCAGATTTGGGCTCTGGGCTGGTTTTGCTCTTGACTTGGTTCATGAATTGGAGCAAATCACCGTATTTCACATGACTTAATTTGTGACTCTCCCTATTTTGTCTGACATTTTCACATGGAGAACACTTGACGTGCAGATGCTGATCGCTCCCTGGCAGGGCCACCCAAAACTGTTCCTCCAAGGAACAGAGAAGAGTCCAAGATGTTCAAGACCATAGCATGGGATGGTGACTGTCCTGTGTTATATGACAGCCCAATGGTCAGTGCCCTTCCTTGGACATCTATTGTTAACCATCCACCTTTCAGTTTTGGGTATTTCCAGTTCTCATCCATCACTGTCCTGTGAACCTCTTGATCTTTCAACTTTTGGCTTTGTGAGAGGTCCAGGCTCCCACTTAGCTGCAAATTGAAAACTCCTTGTGCTCCAGAGAGGCCATGAGCATGAGGAGAGCTGGGGACACAGTGGGCTAGACAACCTCGAGCTGTGCCCTAGGAGAAGCAGCACGCACCCACACCCCGTGCTCAGCACCTGCAGTTCCACAGCGGGGTGTTCAGCCAGCCCGATGGCAGCCAAGTGGGCACTTCCCTCATTTGGGCACCCCAGTTCCTATCCTGTGCCCCTTGATGGGGTTTGGCTCCAACCACAATGGGCTGCTGCTGTGAGGGAGGGGGTTAAAGTGGGCTGGGATGAGGGCTCCCATCTGCCTGCACTGCTCCCAGTGAGCTGGGCTGGGCCAGCTGCCCTGAATTAAGTAATTCCCCCCAGTCAGCTAGAAAAGGGCTGTGTCCTGAGCACTGGGATTAACACTGGGGGGAGTTAAGGTTTTATGGTAGGGAAGGAGGTGGAAAAAAACCTGCATTTGACTGATTCCTCGCTTGTGTAGTGTCTAGGGAGGGCTTGGGCTGTGCAAAGGCTGTTCTGAGAGGAGTTCTCTTGGCAGCGGGGTTAAGAGAATCCTGACCTACTGACTTCTCCGTTTAGCATCTAGGCTGGGGAGAGAGATGCTTGTTTAGCCCAAAAGCTTGGGTGAGGCAGTCAGCTGGAGTTCAAGATCCAGGGACTTAATGTCCCATGACTGAGTGTAGCTTGTTTGACCTATAGTGCAAATCTTGAGAATAAGGAGCAGAAGTATTTTTATGGTATGTGCTGAGCCTGCTCTCCCTGACTCAAACACCTCCTGGAAAATGAATAATTGAACATACATGTGACCATGTACAGCCCCTTCTTCAAACATAACCTGAAATGGAACAGAATATCTTCCAACATAATAGGCTTTTTCTCCTGCTAACTGCATAGGACTGGCTATAAAATCTGTAGGGACAAGGCTTTATAGCAGGGAGCAGTTCTTTCAGCCCATGCTTCTGAGCAGTGGCCTTCAATTCTGAATTTTTTAAGCTAAGCAATGTGGTGAATTTCTGGCTTCTAACTGAGCTGGAGTAGAAGAAGAAAAAATCAATTCTGATTTTTTTTTTTTAATTATTATTATTTGCTAAGCCACAGTGCTCCCTGCTAAAATAGAGAGATGTTACTGTTGGCACAGTGGGTTTAAACTCACTACTGTGTTTTGAATGTTTTAATAAAGGAAGAAACTGATTGAATGAGATTGTCTATTAGTTGCATTAGATCAGCAGTTTCTTCTTTGTAGTGATGCAACAGATTGTTTGCCGAATAATACAGTAAGAATAGACTCAGCATGCAAAGCCCTGTAAACTATCTGAAGAAAAATCTGTCCTTTTTTTCCCCCTATTGCTTCCAAGCCAGTAGCTGCTTCTAATATTCTTGTATCCAGTACAAGCCCAGTGCTGTGCATAACACACATCTAATGTTTTATCAAGAGCTGTAATAGTTTGTTAGAAGAAAGGGATGTTGAGGAAAGCAGAGTGTATAGGAGGGCTGATGGTGTGAGGAACTCCCTGGGCTGCATTTTGGGGCAGCTTGGTTCAGTTCCTGGCTCTGCTATATCCTTCTCACATGATCTTGGGAAAGTCTCTTAAACTGCTGTCTCAGTTCCACAGATGTGTAATAAGAGGCACCATCTTGTCTGTTACATGTAGTATGCGTTGAGTAAATGCCTATAGTGTGTATTAAGTATATGCACATAGTACATACTAAGGCGATAAAGCAAGAACCAATTCTGTCATGACTTGTGTGATACCCAGAACACAGGGTCCTGATTTCTCAGCACATCAGTTGCAATGTGAAGCCCAAATGAATTCTGTCCTTCTAATTCTTCACAATGTTAGTTATCTGATTGCTAAGTCTGGGTAGATGTTTATTTTTAGCCTGTATGTTAGTTTGCAAGGGAATGAAAGGGGAGGATCTCCCATACCAAGCATTTTGTTTTCCATATAAATACCTGTCGCATAATATTACGGACAAGCAAAGGGTTCTCACCACTCATGAGGCATTATGGTAATCCCTCACAGAGTCCTTTTAATGAAAAAAAACCAGGGATGCTTCATGAGTCGTTTATTAAGGGTTAATGATGTATCTTCTCTCTTTGGCATCATTCCCAGCCTAAATCAAGCCTGCTTCATCTCATATGGATATGAAAGACAAACTGTACAGATTGAAAACATCTGTATACTGAGTGAATGAACCACATGGCAGCAGTGTCATGCAGAGATTTACTTAAAACTGTCCCCTTTTGTTTGACTTTAGAGGAACAGCACAAATAAATACAGTAGGTTCTGTTTAAACAAAGAGGACTCTGATCAATAGAGGTTTGTATAGCTTACGACCTTCAACTATAAACAAAAAATTGGGGTAAACCCCACATGTCTCAGGTCAATTGCCATCTTATTTACTTTATTACACCACTAATGTTCTAATCTGTCTTGCATATAAAATGCTTTTTACAAGCCGTCTTGCTTTGCTTCTCCATTTTCACCAGAGATAAAAGGGAAGGTTGTGTTTGTTATTCAGAGCAACCTGTGAGTGTGGGTATGAGTGTGCCGTGAATTTTGAGTATCGATGTAAGCAGGGAACTCAGACCAACCAGTTCAGGCAAATTGCAAATTCCAGTAAATTTTGGTTGAGGTCTCTGATAACTTTCTGTGCTTTTTGAGGTGTTTCAAGCAGCCACAGAAAAAAAAAAAAATCAAAATGGTTTGTGGCTCACCATAACCACACCTGTGCACAAGAAACAGGATAGAGGCAGTGCTAAGTAGAGTGTGGTCACTATTCTGGCTGCAAGCAGGGGTTATCCCTTCTGCACTGACACAAACATTTGCAAATATCTGCTAGGGGCTGACCCTAGCTGTGAGTCTTTATTATTATTATTTTTATTACTGTCTCCCAGCAAGATTAAGTAATTCCAAATACTGAGGGGATGACACTCCTGCATGTGTTCTGCCCTCATGTCTCCAAATAGCTAACTTAAATTGTAATTGCTTTTCTTCTGGCACATTTTCTCATTTTCTAGAGGGGAAGATAGTATTACCATATCTTGTTTCTGTCCATCTTTATCTTCCCTGGCTAACTTTTTATCCTTTTGGTCAGTTTTAACAGAAGGCAAAAAAAAAAGGGGATGCCACAGAGAAAATGTGCCTATATAGATTTATGAAAATAGACAGCAAGGTAGAGGAGAGAGGCCCTAGTCACACCTTCCTCGAGGGATGAAACTACAGCAGAAGCCCTCACAAGGCAGCTGAGGAACCAGTTGACACACAAAGCCATGAGAAACCAGATTTATTAGCCCTGCTGCTCATTTATTCAGATTTTCTTTGCTGGGGGCATTCCTGTTCTCACTGACTCCAACATTTTCAACTTCAGTGTTATCTGCTCTAATCTAGGAAATACTTTGCTTCTGCTTCAAGTGCATTTTCTTGTGGAATTCAAATACTTTGGTGGGTAACAGAGGGGTAAGTCCCACTGAGCATGTGTCTTTCCTCAGAGAAAATATCCTTCACGAGATATTTCTGGAGATTGTTTGGTTTTGAACTTATGTATTTTTTTTTCAGTTAAAAAAGAAAAGAGCAGCCAGGCTGCTTGCCTATCTGTGATCTCGTTCCACTAGCCAGGTGACTTTTGATCCTTGAAGCAGCATCTCTGCTGCATACCTCACTGGAAGAAAATCTGACATACGTTGAGGTTTTGCAACTAAACATTTGTGCTCTCCTCTTGCTTCCAACGTTTCTTCACAGTCCTCATTTAGGCCCAGAAACTAGAGCTGCAAGTTCTAGTCTCAGCAGTAATGTCTCCCCCGTCATTAAATAATTGAGCTAGTCCTGCAATCTCCAGCCCAGCAGTCAGAGACACTACCTCATAGCTGGTGGGTCGCTGGCAGCAGGTTTGACAAAACTCTTTGGGGATGGCTAGTGGAGGCTCTTTCCTGGCAGGTCCCAGCTTGGTTTGTTAGGTCAGTGGGGAGACAGACAGGGCTAACCACGCCGTGCCCGTGCCAAGCCACACTGGCCAAGATTGGTTATGTTCTGGCTGTACCTTCCAGCACTGCGTTAGAAATACTGAAGAGGCTGTGGTCCTTCGCTGAATAAGGGAAGCGAATTTAGGTATTGGAGTCCTCAGGAGATACTGTTTTGCTGCCCTCTAGGCAAAGATTAAAGCTTAAAATGTGGAAACTACAGAAAATGCTGTCCTGAGCACACCAAAGGAAAGCAAGGGATTGGGAAGGTTGAAAGACTTTCTGTGGGACTTCATTAAGGTGTGAGTATAAAATCTCTAAAGAGATCTCTAGGCTCAGATAAGGAAGATCCAGTGGTGTACAACAAAGAATTATCAGTAAAGGCATCATAATTACAAAGTACTTTTATATTAAAATGATGTCATGTAATAGGTTGAAGAACAAGAAATAAATAAGCCGTGCAGATCTCCTTTATCTAAATAATTGTTTTCTTATGCATTAGGCTGCAAACTTCTCATATAATTCCTTTAATGGTAAAAACATCTTAAAGACTATGAGACTTTTAACATTTCAGTAGTATGCTTCATCTTGAGGATCCTAAAGCACATCACTGAAATGCAAATCTGAGGGAGCCATGGAAATAGAGAGCAGAATGTAGAATGAAGGCTTAATAGGAAGTGTGTTATCGCAGGGCTCAGTGAAAAATATGCAACCTTGTTTAAAAGTCTATAAACTATTGTATGGAGGATCAGATTTTTTAAAAAATCAAATATATAACAGTATGTCTTTGAATGTTCAGAATTCTCTTGTAGGTTTTTTGTTGTTTTTTTTTTTTTTCCTGATATCTGTTCTTTGAGGATAAATCTTCATTTTTTTTCCCATGTGGAAAATTATGCTGAGATGTGCCCATGGAAAATTACATTCTAGGAACAAGAATCACAAAGGACCTTTGCTTTTAGGCTTTCCTTTAAGGGATCCACAACATAATGAGCAAAATGGAATGAAAAGTATTAACCTTTAAAAGATAAAAGGTAATCGGGACTGAACCAATGCTCCCCGTGGTTAGACCACAAGCTCTTATGAAAGCTTTATGATAGATCTGTGTGTGGATCTCAACAGCTCCTAGGAAGACATTTTCATAGGTCGTATGTTACTGGAAAAAAAACCCTAAAAAAACAGATGAAAACGATAGTTGATCCAGAAGCATGTAAGTCTCATGTCCTAAACCAAATCAGATACGATGACCTTAGAAACAATTGGCTCTCGACTGCTACCCACACAATACAGAAAATGTTAAGAAGGTGGAAAACGAGCTCAAGTTCCTATTATTTGTGAATCAACACATTATTGTATTGTGAATGTTTGCTTCTCTTTTGTTTTTTTAATGCAAAAGATCAAATTTTCTTCTCAGTTCATCGGCATAAGAGAACATTTGGGAGATAGTTTGGAGAATACCACCAGGCAATAATCTCTTCAACAGGGCTTCATTGGTTTCTTTGCCAGTCTAGGGCACCAAGAGAGCTTTTCTGTGAGCTGCAGGAGAGCTGTGAGCTGTGTGACCTTCCTCTGTTTACTCAGTGGGGGCATGTCTCCATGCTGTTGTTGGATCTTTTTATCTGCTTATGCCACTGGTGACCATGACCTCCTTCTTTCTCATCTGGGCTTGAGACTGACCTGCTTGACTCCTGAGCTACGTTAGATCTTGTTTGACTCACTGTATTTCTTTGGGTGCCAGGACTGGGAATCATATTCATTCAGCCCTGCTTACTTTAGGCAACTGCCAGTGAGCAGCTGTCTTTTCTCTTGTGGTGATATCTACTCACAGGAGCCATCTACATCAGTTTTAGTATTTACAAGTTTTTCAGGGGTTTCAGTTTGTGCATAATCGTTGAATGTGCTTCTCATTCCCTTCAGATTTCAGAGAACAGGACATAAGAAGGTGCTTTTTGTAGACAGCTGCTGTATTATGAATGGAGTCAAATGTACTTACATTTAATTTGTCCTGTGGTTTGGTCACTTTGTTTCAGTGGGCAGTGTGGATATATGAGTGTGGTCTGGAAAACCAGAAGTGCATTTGCAGAGCAGGAACAGGTTAGGAATATTCTCTGTTCTTCACTGAAGAGAAGATGGATGTTTGATGAATGCACATTTGTAAAAGGATTTGTATAGCAAAAACAACATTAACCTGCTATTTTGTATGTCTGTGAGGGTGTAGGTGGTTCGTGGGGAGAGAACATATGCTAGGTCTCTGAGATGCTGGAATGAAACAGTATTTCTCTAGAAGTTCCTTCCAGCCTAAATTTTCCTAGACACTGAGGTTTGAAGGTATTAGTTGATTCCCAACAGAAGAATGGAAATACATATAGAAAGAAGAGCATGCCGGGAGAGCTGTTGGAAATGCAGGACAGGAAATAGTCACTCATTCTTCTACAGGAGTCACTCATTCTTCTCACAGCTCCATAGTCTCCATTCAAAAAATGTCTCCTCAAGCAGCAAACTCTGTGTTTTAATAGATGTGCTACCAGCAAACAAGCAGTCCTTATGAGCCAAAACTCACTACTACAGCCGCAGTTTATCACCAGGAGAGTCTCTGTACAGACACACAGAGAAGATGGGCCATTCCCTTAGGGAACAAGCATTGGGATTGTACCCTTGGAGGCTGACTTTGCTCCACCTGCAAACAGTCCCCAAACACACAGATACAGATCTTCAGCTGAGATACCGTTAGAGTTTCCCCCAAAGCCTTACCGTGCTGCAGTCCACACCAGCATTTAGGATATTTCCATTAACACCAGTTTTAAGGTGTCTAAGAACTTTCTTCTTTCACCAGTGGGCTGATTTCATTACTAATGATCCCAGAGCAATTAGATTTTGAACCCTGGGAAGGCTGAGTTTAAATAATAATAATAATAAAAAAAGGCAGCACAGAAAATAAAAGAAAATTGAGCATCTCCCAAGAGCAATGAACTCCTTGCTGCTGGCAGGTGAAGGCAATGGCACACATTTCTTGCTTTGGATCCTCTAGGTGGTTTAAAATTTCAGTGAGGGATTATTGCAGTGATGAGACAGTTCAGTCCAAATTGTTTTTACCTCAATGAAAAGCTGTTTACCTCTTTGAAAGAGAAGGACTCATCAGTACTGAGAAGATTTCATATAGCTGGTCTCAGGATCTCTTTCCCCTCAACTGCTGGAACATGAAACTTTCCATCTGCCTCTCGCCATGCTTTGCTCAGAGAAGAGGAAATATTACAAATGAATGTTACTAAATCCCTCATTCAGCGTACTGAGGGCCAGAGCCTGAAGTAAGACTCCTGATAAATATGGGGATCCAAATCTGGCCCTCTGAGAGCTATCATCTATTACACTCTAGTGAAGGAGCGAGCTGATGTTAAGATCTGACTGCTCATTGCAGAGCTTATTCTGTTACATCAGCAGGCCACAAGGTTCAATAAACTATGTGGCCTTTATCTGTTCCATATGTACTGGCTGCCTCCTGTAGTTCCTGTGTGTTTACACTGTATACGAGCTTTGAGGGAATCTGATGCCTTTAGACAGTAGAAATGCAGATAATTCTTCAGTTTGTAAAACCCGGTTTAAATTTGATTCTGCATCAAAAAATAATGCCAATAATTGCAATTTTTGTTTTTGAGATATAGGCTTCCTAGGGGAGCTTGTGACTCGAGGGATTTTATAGGCATTGAAATTTGGTGGATTAATTGTTAATAAAAGTTAGATTGGGTAAGTGAATGCAAACATCATACTGGGTTTAATGTTTACATTGGCTCCCAAACATTTAAAAAGGGCAGTTTTGAACTGAGTTGCCTGACAGAATTTTTAGTTTTGCACCTAGAAAGTTATCTAACTGGAGAACAATCCATGCTGTCAAACCTGTAGTTTTCTTCTATTGTGTTTTTGGGGTTTTTTTTCCCCATCATGTTGTCACTATCTCCTATCAGGATCTAACTTGTACAGTAGTGACCTCTGATGTAAAGGAATCGGGAATGACACTTGGAAACCCTACCATACAGCCTCACTGAGCAATTACAAGCCTATTCATCACCAGCTGAACAGCTTAAGAAGGAAGGGACGTGTACGTGTGCACACACACACATGTGCACGTGCACACGCAGACAGCTGAAAAGCTAGTTATAAAATAAAATTGAAGAGCACAACACTGAAGGATCTGGAGCTGTTAATTTTTATAGCTGATACAGATAGTAATATTTTATGAGGTTTAGAACTATCAGTATAAAAAAAAGTAATGTCTAGCCTTACTCTTTTTGTTTTAATACAAAGATAAAACTATCACTTGAATAGAGCAGCATTATAGTTAATAGACCTCCTCTTTATGGACAGACCTATCTTCCTGTTTGTCAATATTTATAAAAGCAGAAGGATATTTGTGCCTAACCACATCCAAAACCCTTGGTTTGGTTTCTTTAAAGAAGCACCTCCTCTGCTCACTTATATCTCAGGGCGTATTTCAGTTAAATAGCAGAGTTGGGTTGATCCGAGCCAGCTTTCACAACTTGTAGTTTGTGAAATGGTTCCCTTTAAATGCAAACTCTGAAGTGACACTGGAAAATTGGATGAGATTCTCCACTGTTGAATTTATATGATAGTGAACATCTGAACTCTTTGAAAATGCTGTCACCTTTGTCTAGGGACACAAGAGGGCTGTGTCATTTGAGTGCTCTCCATTGTTGTTTTGGAAGATTACAGCTACCCCAGAGGAAAGGGATCACTGGTGGGCAAGTTGGGTACCTTTGCTGAGGCTACAAGGTAGTCCTTGGGGTCAGGGAAATGAGGTGGAACAGAAACTGGGAGAACCCTGGCCTTTTGTCATGTGAGAATGTCTATGTTCGTGAGCCTTTAGAATAAATAATAAATATTACGCCTTAGAAATAATAATAGAAGCATTTATTTCCAGCTTACTCAGCAGAAGATATCAAAGACATAAGACTGAAGAAACTGAGTAGTTGAAGAAATGTGATATTATATTGGATCCAACTTTAAGAAATATGTTAGTATAGTAAGAGTGTCTCAGTAAGGTGCAGTTTTATGTGTGGTGCAAGGGCAATCTCAGAGGCAGGACACTGAACTGGTATTCAGGACTGGCATTCAGGTGATCTACCTTCTGCTGTCATGCAACCACAGACTTCCTCTGTGACTTTATTTACCCCTTTCGACAGTTTGACAGCCCTTAAAAATATTTAAAACTTTTTTGTTTTAAAAGTTGTATGGTGAGATGCAACAATTTGAAAAGTTGTCAAGTATTAAGTGATGAAGGTCATGCAAACATAAGATAGATCAGATTCCAGGAAAATGCGACTAGTTATGAGTTTGTGGCAATAACGTTAGTCATTACCTCCAGTGTATAGTGAGCAGAAGGACACGATGCAACCTAAGCTTTAAACTGTCCTTATGTGAGCTTATTCTTTGTTTTCTTACATAAGATTTTATGCAAGAAGCAGACTTTATCAAAACTGCTAAAAGCCTAAGAAAAAAAAATTATTATGAAACATCTATGTCTTTTAAAACCTTTAGTAGAGTAATCCCTGTTTTCCAGCTTCTGGAAAAGGAAAGCCCATATTTTCCAGAGTTATTGCCATCCCAGCATAAACATTTTGCAAAAACACATGTCTTTAGGAAGTATTTTGATATGTAAGGTTGAGAGGATTCTTCAATATATTGAAAAGAAGATGTGTGTGCTTTGTAATCTGAGTCCTGGCTGGGCATCAAGCTTTCCATAAGGCATTCTGTCCTAACAGCAGCCAAGAGACCTGATACCAATAATGCTCCAAGAATTCAAGGTGTTCGTTAATATTCAGCTGTAATGAATGCAGCATGTGTTTTTGAATAAACTACATGCTTGAACGAGGACCTCTCATTCAAGAAGGTGAAGTGCATAGTATAGTGATTAGACTTGGCAAAAAGCAGTTGTTTTGTACGGATGACACCAGCCACCTAATTGTCATTGCTAACAGCGCAGCTCCTCCAGCGTCACTCGCAGAAGCACGAGGTTGAGCTGCTTGGTTGTCCCAAACTGCGCCACACTGCTAAATCCCAAGGGAGTGCCGTGACTGAGAAGACCCTGCAGGTTGTCACAAATCTGCTTTGTGTTAGGGCTCAGTTGTTTCAAGCTTGGTATACGTTCAGCTGAATGTTCAGCCTTTTTCACTCTGGTTGATTTGTTAAAATTTTACTCGCTTCCAGTAAACTGAAAATGGCTCTGCTTTCTAGAAACCATTTGTTTGAGCTTCGAAGGAGAATCAGTTTCACTTGCATCAGATCAGCCCAGTAGCAATGCACAACTTTGAGTTTATTATAGAAGAGGGGGGAAAAAAAAATAGAACCTAAGCATTTACTCTTATGAGACCTAAAATTCCACCAACCTCAAAAGAGGTCTTCAGTCTTCAAACCAAGCAGGATCCATCCCCCAACAATCACTTAGGTCCAGCCTGTGGTGCATATTTCCATCGGTGAACATGCAAGGGAGGTGTTTTCATCCTGATATGTGCAGATTTGGGGCCAAAACGTCTTCTCAATTGCACAATGGGGTATTAGGGTGGAGGCCCTTATTTCCATACTCTTCAGATGATCTTCTTCATACAGGGAAGTGAGATGTTCTAATACCCTTATCTTACCTTACATAACTCCAGATGCTAATCATCAAAAAAAAAAAAAAAAAGATCCAGCCCTTTTTAATATTAGGGAATGAAATGATAAGGCTTGACTTAATTTTTCAATTTTCTCTTGATAAACCTTGACGTTGAGATGCCACAGGAGGTGGATTCAGTAGACTTCTCAGTAACCTTCAGATGTAATTATATCAGCTTAAGCATATATTATCTTTTCTCCTTATAAAACATTTTTGCATTAAGTTTAGAGTGGAAATTCTTTAAGAATTAATTGTAAGAAAGTATCTGGTGCTCTTTCTAGGGGGAAGAAAGTAGTATTTTTAAGAAATAGCAATCTGGAAGAATAATCAAAATACATTTATAGCATTTAGCAAGAACTTAATGAGTTTTCAGCATTTCTATTTCTAGTCAACCAACTTCATCAGCCACCACTGCTCCTAAAAAGTGATTTGAAGTGATTATTTGCTTTGGTACTATTCCTCATTAAGAGTAGAGCAAATGCATCTGAAACCAGTGTGGAGGGGGTTTTCAAAGTGAAACTTTTTTTTTTTTTTTAATATGACTGCATATCTCTATAAAGTTGCTTATGGTTCCACTTTCCACACCCTATAAATAATAATAATGATTGAAAAATAACAAAAGCTTCCTACTCAGACCAATTTACTGCAATTTTCCTTTCACCATCTTATTCAGTTTATTTAATCTTTAAGCTATCTCTGAATTGCCTCTGGATTTCAGACACATGTATGCAGATAATTAGCATAGATGCAGATATTACACAAGATGATCAGGCTTATCAGATACAGGCATTTCTAATCTGATGGTTCTTTACAGTTCCGTTTTAGATTCCCACTTTCTAATAACAGTAGAACTTTTTCAGAGGACATACTCCTCTGAAAAGGATTCCTTTCTCCAATCAAAGCAAGAGAACCTCACAAGATGGGACTTAAATGCAGAAGGAGCACTTAAGGGAAGGCTCCAATCTGCATGCCACACCTCTGCCCTCTCTTGTATACAACGGAAAGCCCGTCAATGTTATTGTAAATCGTAATGGCTCAGTCCAGAAAAACCATATTTTGCACCTCATCTGGTCTAAATATTGAGTTTACGAGTGAATGTTGCTTTGCATTATGTGTTATAGATGCTTTATGTTTATTTAAGAACTCAGTTTGCAGGAATGTTTTCCAGACATGCGGTTTACCGCAATAGACAGTTGTTGATATTCTGATCCCAAGAGCATTAGAATATGTTTAGAAATTGCGACACTTTTAAAACCAGATGTTCTACATAAGCTACACAAAAAAAAAGGGGGTGGGGGAACAAATAGAACTGTCATTTGGCATGAAAACAGCCTGTGTTAAAGCAAAGGCAAACACATACCAAGTGAAATAAACGTGGTGAACTGCCCTCAACCCTTTCCTCCTTTTGTAAGTAACTATTTTAACAAAAGATGGAAAATCCCAACTCCCAGATGGTGTGGGAAGGGAGAAAGGAAGGCTTTCAGGTCCAGATTTGCATCTGAAGGAAGCTGCTTGATCTTGTTCCTGGGATGGATCAAACCAGAATGACAGAGCTGGGGAACTTCAAGCAAGGAAAGAATGTAAATCTACACCCAAAACCCAGCACAGAAATTCATTTTCTGTGCATTTCTGAGGGTAAATGATTGTCAATGAGGAGACAAGCAACATTCTGCCCTGCATGGTGAATCGCCACAAAAAAATTCCTCCCAACAGCCAGAGGACGGTGGCACATACTGTCCTGGCCTCTGGGATGATTTGATGGAGGTGTTTCTGCAAACAGGTGGGGGATCGTCCTGCACTAGGTACAGGATCTCAAATACCTCTGCTCTGGGTCTCTGCTGTGAGAGCAGCTGAGCAGCAGAACAATCAGGACTCTCAGCCATCTCCAGAAAGACTGTCTCCATTCAATCTGTTGCTGTTTTCTCTTCTGACTTTGCATTCATTCCCTTGTTTATTATAAAGCAGAAGGCAAAAGGTTTTCACACACACCAACCTCAAACAAGTTGGCTTGAGTCATGTTACTTTCTGAATTATTTTTACCCTCCTATCCCAAGTTAACATGTAGGGTGATCAGTGATAACACTATAGGTCCTGACCTATAAAAATAAGACCAACTGGCAGCCAAAAGAAAATGAAGCCAAGGTACCTCTGCTTTCCTTTACAACAGCATCCCACAGTGATGGAGACATGTTACCAGCAAGTTTGGAGTAATTTGTAAAAAACCATAGTGGCTCAAGTTACTAAAACAATGCATGCATTTCCCTAAAGCTTGAAAATATATTTGTAATATGAAAGTAATGTGGCATCTGATGAACAGCCTTGTTCAAAAGCAGTTAAAGGAATGCTGTGAAGAAAGCTGCTGTGCAAACATGGTTTCACTGGCAGGTTTCCTGAGTGCTGAGGATCAGAGACATTTGGACCCTCCTGTATTTCTTCCAAGCTGTAGCAAAGCTATTCTGCACATTGGTGCTGCATTTTTGCTGTTTGGTTGACTGCATAGAACAGGCTCATTTATGTCTGTGGGAAGGCAATTTATTTACATTAGTAAAAGGACCAAACTGTCCTACCAGCTTAGTCACTCTGCCTTCATCGAACAGAAGACTCCTGCTACCTTCAGTGGATGTTCGACCAGTTTGTTAGTCCAGCTTCAAAGAATTAAGGCTGTAGCAGGATCTGCCCACTGAGTCACGCTGCTCTTCATGAGTACCTGAAAAGCCAGCTCTGAAACTCTTACTAGGTCTGGCTCACTGAAGACAATTTATGGCGGAAGCTCATGTACATATTTATTTTGTTGCTAAAGAGTTTGCTGGCATACTTCAAAGTGTAGGCTATTGCCTGTTCAGGTTTATTGCCTGCTCGAGTGAATTATTGCCTACCTGAACAGGCCTGCTGAGCAATAGTTCAAATTAAAACGTGTCATTTATCATGTTCACACCAATCCAAAATGACCGCAAAACCCAAGGTGTAATTATTGCCAGGCTCTGACTGCAGAGCTATCATAGCAAGTTCTCAACCAGTGGAGAATGCTGGTTCTTCTCTTTGAAGGAAATCTGCTTCTTTCTTTGTAATCAACAAATATGACCATAGTTTTAATGGTATTATTGTTTCAAATACTGATATTCACCAATGAAACCAACTTTTAAACATGGTGGAAGATCCAATCCAAGGTTAATTTTTCTGCAAGTTGCGATTTTAGACCCAAGTTTTTTCATTAACATTTCTTCTAAAAACAAACCTTGCGCTTCTTACCAATATTCAGCAAGTAGGTTGTTGCACGGCCTGAAGTAATAGTGCTATTTTTATTATCATTTTTATTATTGCTGCTTCTATTCAGAAAATAAATGAAAGCAGGATCTCAGTACCAGCATGGGCTGTAGACACTCCAATGTGCCTGCAGCTGTAATAAACCAAGACTGTGCATCCATGTTCTTCTCCATCCTCTTCCATCCTTGTTGCTTGCTGTGTCATATTTCCATATTCTTTGATATATCCCAGGGTTTGTGTCCCATTTTAACCTAAAACTTTTTTTTTTTTTTAATTGTTGTAGGACCTGAAAGGAAAGAGAATATTTAAACGAGAACCCAAGTATCAGAAAAAAAATCAGAAGTGCCTGCTTTAATGAAAGAATCTTGTGATAGGTTACAGGGAAAGGGAAAAAACCCAAATGTAGCTTTAGACTCATCAGAAAACTCCTCTGGGATGCAACAGCTTGTGCACTGGGATTGAAGATGAACCAAGACTTCAACATATGGTCAGACTGGCCATAATTCATACAGCCCTGGTTCTGAGCATCCTGATTCTCCATGAACCATACCAGGTCTCTGCAACTAGACAATTCCCAAATTATGGAGTTTGCATCCTGATCTGAATTTTGCAACTCAAGCCTACCTGTGGTTATACCGTCAGACAGAAAAGCCAACAAGCCAAGAGCATCGCCTAGTCATCGACTTTGATCTAGAAATAGTTATTATCCAGCTATCTCCATTACAAAACACCCAGTTTGCTAAACCTGGGTTATCTGGTGATTTGGCTTCATTTGATGGACAAGAGCAGGTCTAACATGGGAAAGCTTCACATCCTGAAACGACACATCTTTCAAAAAAAACCTGAAAAGTGATAAATCTTGCAAAACCTGGGAGTGGGAAATAACATTTCTGTCTACCTCCCACCTCTGTCTCTACAGTTAATCCTAAATAGTACCACTGGCAGCCTTTGCAGATGAGATGGAAAAGTGAGTGGATTAATACTGCACCCTACAGAGCTGAGACTCACCAGTGGGCAGTGAGAGGAAACATATACTTCTAATGATAAGTACGTGAGTGCGGTTACGCAGAGGGTTTCAGTTTCTCAAGCTATAAGCTTATGCAAATTTTTCATGAGGGTAAATGACTTATTTTCAAACAATTTATTTGAATTTCTTTTTCTTGGAAGCATAGTGTGAAGTACTTCTTTTTGCTCCGGATTAGAAACTCTTTTTCTTTTCCTCTGAAGAGTGAATTTGGGTCACAGTGCAGTAGCGTTCAGTTCTCATGCTGAATTACTTGCTGAACATGTGGTAGTGTTTTGCGACATGGTCTGTGAACTGGGAAGTAAGCTGAGCTCACCCAACCCATTTCATTTATGACTTTACACGAGTAAATAAGTATGTTTTCAGCCACTCAACACAAGAATGGCTTGCAAATTGCAACCACCATTGCCTGGCAGGTTAAAGGTTAAGCTTTTCAACAGGTCAGACTACAGTGCTAATTCACCTCAGTAGTGAGTCCCAGGCAGCCTGTAATGCATATTTGTGGTGGTTGTGTTTGTATAGCATGCACATAAAATGAAAACCGTATGACAGAGGTTAGTCCTCTTAAATGGTTGTCACATTGGCTTGGGTAACTTTTGTACAGTTATCCATATGCTAGCCAAGATTCTGGTGGTATTTTTGTATAAATTTTATTGACGTGGTGAACTAAATTGGGTAATTTCATAACTATTATAATCAACCAGTGGCCCAAGCAATGCACTGCGTTGTTTATCGTGAAAATGTTGCTAACTGGTCTGGCCAGGTTCAGCTTCCAGTGGTGGCCCTCTTCCAAATGTGGAAAACCCCTTTTTCTGACATAGAGGGTTCAGACAGGCAATCCTTGTGTGCTCAATCCACAAAAGCACTGATGCTGTGGGCTGAGGCCTCAGCCCCTGTCGCCAGATGAATTTTCTGAATGTTACACAAATAAGGAGTTTGTGAGAGTTACTTGGGTTCCGTTCACAACTGCCAAAGCTTAGACTAAGACCTGTGTCCTTAAATGAAATGTCAAAGTTAGGAGCCTAAATTAGGCACATAAGCTCTCTCATATATTCAGTCAGGAGAGACTGGCACTCCCAGAGATACCTCGGGGAAGTGCATTTGTCCTCTGTGGGTGCCTGTAAAAGGAGCCCAAGGTAACAAAGATCCTAACGTAGGCATCTTAGTTGCACACTTGTAGTGCTATGGATCTAGACCTAGATAACGACACATTGTGGCAAAAAGTCACCCCAGATTGCTTCTTCAAAGGGCTTATATTCTTATATGACCTTGTGTACTACTTGGTGGATGGCAGTTACCCGCAGGCATAATCCTGTGGATAGTACTGCTGATATTAGTTCACCAAGCCAAGCATCTGTGTGTCTGAATGACCAAAAGAAGTCATTTACTGTCTTTTGTTGGCAGAGAAGTATTAAAATTTCCTCCATAAGGCAGGAAGAGCAGACACAGCCCTGGACTTCCTCTCCCAGATCCTTCCTGACCAAGATGCCCTTCTCCAAGGGAGGAGCTGTGACCTTCAAAGGCCATGTCTTGGCACATCAGGATGTACTCATGTGCATAGCTCACATTCATCACCCTATTGCAAAACAGGTGAATTTAAAAACTTACTGTATAGGTACAGTTTGAGAGATTTCTGCTGAAATGTGAAATACATAGCAAATAAGAGAAAAACCTGTGAGTGCACATAGGAGGAGACAACTGAGATGTTTTGGGAAGTGCCCATTCCTGGCTCCCAGACTTCTTCTACATCTCTGAGAAAAGATGATGAGTGGTCCCCATCTTTGGTGCAATGCTTGATGGAGCTGGCAATATCACTCTGGTTTAACACTGACTGTAAATGATGCTTACATTTCAACAGTATTTTTTAATAATATTTTTCATAAGTGTAAGCTAAAGGAGTTACTTTCCACCAGGGTCATGGAGAGTTCACTAAATGTTGATAGACTGTATTCTGTATTAATGGTGCTAAGCTAACTGCTTCACAGAACTGCCAGAGCCCTTTATTTAAAGAAATAGCACTGTATTTCACAAGAAAAAAAATTTAAAGCTTTTCCTACCCATAATTTGTCTAAAGAGAAACAGGTCTAATTATTTATACAGAATCTGGAAGGCCCAATATTGGATATGTTCAATAAGACACATACTTTATTTGAATATACATTTAGAGCAGTGTGCAACATAGATCATTAAAGCATTTTGTTTTATTTTTATTTAACAGAATATCAGCAATTAGCTTCTTCAGCTAATTATTGGATTTTATAATTGACTCTTCAAAAACAGCTACGAGGATTAGGTTGTGCCTTTATACAGAGCTCTGTGTGAGGTGTTCCATGTGGCAAGAGGAGAATCACCGTACGGGTCACAATTTCTTCTCTTCAGCAAGGGGATGGGATCTGCAGCTCATCTGTATCAGCTCGTCTATAGCAGCAAGCCAGGTGGCAGAGCTAGGGCTTACCCCTGGACATGGGACGTTTGCTCATCAGGCCAGGAGCTGGGGGCTCATATCTCGCTGCAGGTGAGTTTCTTGCTCCCTTGCATGAGTAATGCAAGTCAAAAATCAGTCCTTGCTGGTGCTTGTGCAAATGCCATACTGGTGGTGGTTTGAGAAGTGCGGTACTAGTTTGAAACCAGTTCTTGTTACAGTCACAATTGTGAAGTGACCTTAAAGCAAAATTGCTATGAAAGTGATGTAGTTTAAATAATGAAAGAATCACTAGGAATAAATTCTCACTATCAAGGCAGTACAACCCACTGAAGTCTGAAGATTGCACTGAGAATTAATTACTTGATTCCTTATTGGAGAGTGAATCTATAAAGAGCAACCTCTCCCCTACCATGTCCCATTTGAAATCTGTACAGATGTATGTAGGGGAGCTATTTCAAAGCAAAAGCCTGAAGACAATAGAAAAGACCTTCTGTTTTCTACAAGTCTCCTGCCTACCCATGATGGACCAATTTATGAAGCTGACAAAACATTACCATTAAACTGTGAAGACCATGAAAGTGTAATGTGCAATACCCAGCTAGACAAAATGACTCTTTTAGCTCTATTTGGTTTAACAACTGTAGCAAAGCTGTACACACATTTTCAGAAATATACTTACCATATATTCCTCTTCATTAAGGGCTGGTAATGCAGCCCATACCCTGGCCCCACTGAGGTGACATCCAGAAACCGTGATATCTTGAGAACTGCAGGTTCAACTTCTCGGGTGATAAACTGTCCATAAATGTAGTGATAGAAAATGAGGGTTATATTTCATGGGAAAACAAATCCTTACTTACCTATTAGCTTCTCAGTGTGTGAAAACGGTTTCCAGTGTATTGTTTTTAGTGCCTAGGGACATGTTTTAGTCGTGGTTTAGGGGACTTGTCAGTGTCGGTTAACAATTTCACTTGATGATCATATAGGTCTTTTACAATCGAGGCGATTCTGTGATTTTGTTTTAGGGAAGCTGTGCTCTTACATGTCAGTGTAAGATGGCATCAAGTGACCCCAAACAAACTTGAGTTGAAGAACACAGAGAGAGAATTAATCAGTCAGGCACTTAAGCATAAGCTTTATGTTCAGCATGCAGCATAATTTTGGTAAAGTGAATTCAGTGGTGTTATTCATATGTTTAGAGTTAAGCACTGAACTTACCTGTTGTACTGTATCACAGAATGGTTGAGGTTGGAAGGGACCTCTGAAGGTCACCTAGTCCAACCACACTGCTTGAGCAGGGTCTCATACAGCACATGAACCAGGATTTTGTCCAGGCAGTTTCTGAATATCTCCAGGGAGGGAGATTCCACAACCCCTCTGGGCAACCTGTTCCAGTGCTCAGTCACCCTCACAGTAAAGAACTTCTTCTTTATGTTCAGGTGGAACTTCCTATGCTGCAGTTTATGCCCATTGCCTCTTGTCCTATTGTTGGGTGCCAATGAGAAGAGTCTGGTCCCGTTCTCTGGTTACTCTCTGTTTAGGTATTTATAAACATTATTCAGATCCCCTCTGAGTCATCTTTTCTCCAGGCTGAACAGGCCCAGATCCCTCAGCCTTTCCTCATATGAAAGATGCTCCAGCCCTTTAATCACTTTAGTCACCCTTCACTGGACACATTCCAGGAGCTCCATGTCCTTCCTGTGCTGAGGATCCCAGAACTGGACACAATACCCCAGGTGGGACCTCACCAGGGCTGAGTAGAGGGGGAGGAGAACCTCTCTCAACCTGCTGACAACACTCTTCCTAATACAGTCCATGATACCATTAGCCTTCCTGGCCTAATATCAAGACCTAGGATCAAGGCCTAATAGTTTGTGCATTTAGTTACAAATTTAAGATGCTTAATGTGTTTACTCTGCTTGCTGGTTTTGCGCATCAGAAATTGCTGCCCACAACCAAGTGGGGTAACACAAGCCTACAGCAGCAGTGGGACCCTGCTCTTCCAAAGCGAAGGACAGAGGGATGGCAGGGAGCTGAACAGGGACAGGGAGAAAGCACAGGGCAAGTCTTCAGCAGCTCAAGAGCAGCAGATCTGGTTTTCTAGAGCCCTCAAGTAAGCATCACTCATTTTGGCATTAGCCCCAAGGGCAGCAGTTAGGCCACTGCTGAAGGCTTTTGAAAATTTTTGCTCATCAGCTTGGGAACATGGTGGCTTCCATGCAGCTGAGCACTGGTCTTTGCTCACTCCTGGATGTACTAGCTGCATCTGTGCAAGTCCTCTCACCTCATCACTGCTCTGGGGAGAGCTAAGTTTTGCTCTCATGGCTCATTTCCTCAGTGTGTGCAAAGGTGGTGAACCCCAAGACCTAGAGCCATGAAACCTCTGTGTAAGAGTGGCATGTGAGCTGGGCCTCCTACCTGGCTCCTTGATGTGTATGGAAGGGAGGTCTGGGGAGATTTAGGCAATAAACCAGTACTGCCACCCACTAATGGCCAAAAAATAAACGTTCCTGAGTGATGTACTCAGCACCTTCTATTCTCACTGAAGTAAATAGTTCCTTTGGGACTACTTTCATGTGTCTTTAGGGGATGTAACCAAATTATACCACATGAGAGCTGATAATTTTAATGTTATGCTGTAAGGGAAAAGCTATAAACATAACAGGAAAGACTGGACGTTTTCCATTCATATTTTTAGAAAGGTTGCATCTCATCTGTAGACATTAGTTTTTCAGTATCTCTGGCAAGATTTAAATGAATTATTTAACAGGAATTGAAAAGTAAGTCTTACTTTTAAATTAAGGCAATAAAAGCTGTAGTGTTGGGGTTTTTTAAAAAAATTCTTAGAATATTACCATAGAAGATAAAAGATCAAAACCAGACCCAAGAGGGAAGGCTAAAAATAAAATACCTCATGGACAGGAGATAGATCATTTTAAATAAATGACTGGCTATGATCAGAAGAGTCAGTAGAGTCTGATGAATCCAAGAGGTTCCAATTGGAAGTGTTTCCATGTTGTGTCAGTCTGTGACGGGGAGCACAGGGTGTGGGGAGCCGGGAGCGGTGTGGGAGGCCATGTGAACCAGCCACTGCTTGCAAGAACCGTGCCAAGTTCTGTGCAAAACGTGGGGAAAAGCTGAGAATGGGCCTTATGTAGAAAGATTGGCTTGAAATTTCTGTCTCTTGTCTTCTGTCAGTGGGAAATCTGTAAAATATGGTGAGTCAGAATGCAGCAGGAGATTTTTGGTTCAGGAACCAAAACTGGCCTGGGAGAAACACTTGGACAGTTGAGCAAACTCTGCTCATGCAGGCAGGGTTTGGCCAATTTGAAGCTGGGGATGTTTTTATGAGCTAAACTGTCCCCTTCCAGGGCAGCAAACACATCTGCTTTGTGTGAGGTAGTAGCACCCACTCCTCACTCCACAGAGCTGAAAATTCCTGTTTCCTCGGGTGAGGCATGGGTGGGATCTACTTGCTGGAAAAGTCAATCATCTGAATTGTAGAGCAGGAGAGTTTCCATGCCCAGACCTAACCCCCACAAAAAACTCTCCAATGTTTCCATGCTTCCTCTTTTGCTATTAAGATGAGATTTTCTCCTGCAACTGAACAGTAAATGTTTCATAAACAGTTCCTCTGTCTGCAAGTGGACCTTGAAAATTGATTATTTTTTGTTTGTTTCTTTTAGTCTCCAAATGTTTCTGCCATTATAAGGCAGGCAGTTATTTTGCTAGGAAGGAATGTGAAGAATTAGAAAAGTTGAAAGCGATTAGGGCTTTGTCTTTTAAGACAGAGCCATTCACAAAGCCTGGCATTCAGCCTGCTCAGAGTGAGCATCATAAGACACCCTGAAGCCCTGAAATCCCTCGGTTTTAAACCCCATGGGGTGGCTTTTGCATTATCAAGGAAGAGATGATATTGCAGAGACTACTTTCTTCATATTTTAAAGGTCTCTGAGTTAATATTTGTTCTAAGTAGATGTTTATTTTTGGATATTTTTATTGTTTCTAGGAAGGCCACAAGGAGTTCAATGTTATGGAGAAATGGTTACTTTGTATTTATGGTTAAAGAAAAAAGAAGAAGAAAAAAGAAAGTGCCAAACAATCCTGCCCCAGTTCTTTATTTAAGGAGACAATGTACTTTCCACCCATGCACAGGCAGTGCTTTGCAGGCTGTATAATAAAACGCTGTTCCAGATATTGTCTAAATAGAAACAGATTTAACCCTGCTGTTGTGACTTGCATTGCTGGGTAATGAAAGTTTTCAATCTGGTTTTACTTTGGTTTATACTCACTGGAGAACTGCACGTCCACAAACCCCCCTGCCTTCTGCATAGAGCCCTGTTGTTCCTATGCCATCCGTTTGTATATAAAAGTTGAACATCCTCAAAACCAAAAAAACCCTAGGATTTGGCATTTTCTCATAGGTAACAAATCATAATGCAGCCCTCAAAGTGGTATTTCCTGCAAAGACGGCAGATTACAGAACAGAACCTGGTGGTTTCAAATGAGACTTGAAGGTGCTCATGACAATGAGGTGGTGGTGCCTATTGCTTCATTTCGTGACGAGAGGTCTGAAACCCAAGAATTTCTAGCCCTAAAACTCTTTGAGGGTGAGTCAAATCATTTACCTATGCAGTCATCCACTAATGGCATACTGAAAACTGCTGAAAAGACTCTTTAATTTGAGTTGGCTTTGAAACTTACCCATTGCTGTGTTACCTAAAGCAACCTCCAAGTGTTTCTCCATAGGGGAAAAGACCTGTGATAAGAGATAGTCCCTGAAGATCTGAGAACAAAAGATGGGCTGCAACATATGCATATCAGGAAATGGTCCATTACTCATTAATTGCTCCATTTCCGTACACCAACGGGGGTCACCCTGTCACTGAGGATCAGAGAGATTATAACAATAATATAAATACTGCTTTATTTACAATTTTACAAGAAAACAGCTTTCCATGGTTTTTATACAGAGACTGTTTTTTTACAGTTTCCACAAATAAAACACTCTCAGAGGACAGTAGGAAGTTTGTAATTTGAAGCATTTTGCAGTGGGACTAAAGGCGTATTTCCATATGTCACAGAGCTGTGTCCAGCTGTTGGGGCATGAACTAAGGACTAGGAGGAACCAGATTCTCCTCTTTGCTCCCCTACAGATTTCCTGTACGACCTTGAACAAATTACCAAGTTTCACTGCCTCCGTGTACAGACAGTACTCTCCATGATACTCCCTTTTATACTCCATGATACTCCCTTTGATACTCTAAGTAGGTGGTTTATATCCAGAAAAGCCACCCTTGTTCAGGTTCCCTTAGCTTCTCTGCCAGCTACCTACTGACTGTGACCTATGCGATTACCAAAGTGGTCCAGTCCCGGAGTTGGAGCTGGGGGGGAGGATGGAGGGAGGGTACCAGTACCAGGTTGACTGGCAGCATGTGCTTTTCCTGCCTGGGGCTTCCTGGGACTGGGGTCACGATGGTTTTCCCATCTGCAGATCAGAGAGAGGTAAGAGGATTCACCTACTGCATGAGAAACTGTGTGTGGGTAAACACAAGTGACACGAAGAGCAGGCATTATTATCATAATGTGTCTCTTGCAAGTGCTCGAGGTAGTCACTATAACGACATCCCCTAAATTTTGTGTCCACTTGGACTGCTCTGTCTCTGTAATCGCAGAGCAAGAATGGGCAGGTACGACTCTGATTCTTATCGTCTAGGATTAAAACACAGCAATCACCCCAGCCCACCTCTTAGTATTCATTTTACTTATTAAAGCTTCCCAACAAGTCTCTGCAGTGATGTTATCTGCTAAATTGTGTGAGGTTTCTGATCATTAAGTGGATTGGTCTTCAAAGAGCTAAATGAAAATGAGCAATAAATATCCGTGTTACTTAGGTCATATAGTGCAAAATGACAAGGAGACCGAAAGACCTTCTGGTAGCTGCAGAACAAACAAATACGAAATAGATTCACTAAAGCTTCTTGTGGGTTTTTATAAAGTTTCTCAATGCTTTTAATTATTTTTAAAAACAAGTTGAAATGGAGAAAGAGACTTGGTCTTAACGAGCAGAAACTCCTGAAAATCTTGACTTTTTTGTTCCATGGCTGCGACCTGAAGTTATGTACTTTTACTCCTCCACTAACTTTCTTCTCTGCAGAAGGGACGTTGTAATATTCATGTATGCACCAGAGATGGTGTCATTATTATGGCAATTTCTACAGTGCTTTGCACATAGACAGATGCTTTTAAGAAGGTGAACCTCCCGCTGGTGGGTGTAAACATGAGCTTGAAGTTTTGCACCTGCAATTGTATTTCCTGTATCAAACTGAGTGCTTGTACCAGTAGCAACCTGACTGCAGAGGTAAATGAGGCAGCGATGGTTGCAGTAACTTCTGCTTGTATCCGTGTTTTCATTCATGTGGAAAAATAACCAGCCACAACAGTTGCCAGGGCAGACTGTATCCTTACAGCTACTGTAAAGATCTTCCATGTAAAGCACTGCAAGTAATATTAAACATCTGCATGATTTCTTAGTATTTTAAGAACTTATTTTTACTCAGTGAAGAAAGTAATGAAAAAAAAAAATCAAAATACTGCAACTTCTATGGCTTAATTACTCTTTTTAGTCCCTCTCCCGTGGTGTAAAATTGTGCCAGCAGCCACTGCAGCCAGTGACTTTCTCCTTGTATAAGCAGTCTAACCCTGTGAATATTGCTGTGGTGATGCCACACAGTTCTCCTTTACAACATGGCAAGGAAGCAACTCTCATAGCAAGAGCTTTGCGAGCATGAGATGTCTATGCATGCTCCAGCAAACCAGGGACAAAATCTTCTCCCCACCACAAACCCACTCACCCTGTTCTCAAAGGTCAGAGTTTAGCTCTAGCTGGGAGAAGAATTTTTCTTGTCCCTTCACCAGCTTTACTCCTTCTGGAGAAGCAAAGTTTGAGAGGGGTATGATAGAGAATTTATCTTGTAATAAAAATACCAAAACTTGACTGTATTAATTCCTTTGGCTCTTTTAAGGTCTTGGCTGTTGGCCTCTCTTTCACGGTGACTGAAGCACTCTGAGTTAAGAAGTGGGGCCAAAAGAAGGAGGAGATTCAACACAAATAGAGTTGGAAGATGGAGGCAAACAGAGAGAAATGGAAGGAAGAGTCAACTTTTTCAAAAGAAAAGAAAGAAGGCTATAACCTAAAAAACCACAAGCCTGAAGGTAACAGTCATTTCCTATTTCTGTGAAGATTGTTTGGGTTTCTGTAAAGGAAGTAGGGGGTGGGTAGAGGACAGTTCCTGGTATTTTCCTCAGCTTAGAAAGCAGAGAAAAGTCATCAGGCTTCCTATGTAACCAAAAAGAAGTGTTATGGAAAGTGTGAACTCCACTGTAGTACCATCGCATGCTGTATGGTAAGGGCTGAGGTACCATGATGATGGTTGTAAAGCAGACAAGAAATCTTTACTCATATTGGACCTCACAGTGCTGTTTCTTGTGTATAAGGGAAAAAATAAAGTTGGATGATAAAATGATTTAGAGAAAGGCTAAAAGTGCCTTGTCTCTATTCTTCTTTCTGCTCAGGACCACCTGAGCCCTTTACATCTAAGAAGTGTGCAGTCTTCTGCAGCAGGACACCTTCCAAAAGCATCTGGACAATGAGATACATCTGCCATGTGATGACTCAGACCAAATACACCTGAAAACTTTCTCCACTTTGGTGAAATGTTTATTCACAAAAGGTGCCATCCACAAAAGAGTCAATATGAGATTGCTGGAGAACACCCGTTAACTGATTTCAGAAGATCTTCAAACAGGACTCAGAAACAAATCAAACCAGTGTAAGGTAACTGTAAAATTTATAATTAAAAATTAAATTGTGTGGTGCTTGTTAAACATAATATTTTAAACTTCTGTGAAAGCATCATGAGGCTTTTAAATTATAACTGTGATCAAACATGATGTGAAATGCTACAGCTCCCATTCTGCAGACAGGTAAATCAGGCATGGAGCAGAGAAGTGAAAGCTTGAACCGGTTTCCTAGGTACGGGCATGAGGACGCACATCGCCTGGGCCCTCATGCAATTGCTGTCTGTCTCCTGTCTCCCTTTCCCTGGTGCATATAGAGATTATCCATCTGCACAGCAAAAGGAGGAGAACCTGGTACAGAGGTTTTGGTGTCTCTTACAGAATCAGATCTCCAGTGAGTTGGGCAATGACACAGAACCAAGTAGCGGTGTTAGGATGGGTTTTGCTACCATTTCCCAGTTAATAGGTATTCAACTGAGGAGGGCAGCTCTGTACAGGGGAAAATTCATTGTATAAATATGTACTGAGGTGAAGCAACCTAGGATGAAGATGAGAAGGAAGAAAAATCTGGTCTCAGGTTTCAGCTCCTATAGTAAGAGTTTCTAAAGCTGAAATGGTTTTACTCGTGCCGGAGCCTGATGTGCAGGGCTCATGTTTTTGAAGATGTAATTTTGCATTTGTTGCATCAGTTAGGATTTACATACACTTCTATGAAATCTGGGCCATAAATGTTGATTTTAAACAAAGACATTTCCATAGGATCTTTATTGTCTGTGTAGTGGTAAAGTGCTATGAATAATTTTTCCCAGGTGCTTAAACAGGTGGTGTCTTCAAGGGAAGCAGGGCTTCTTTCATGTTCCCTATAATTTGTGCTGTCTTAAGCCTTCATTGTCAATGTCTTGGGTGAACATTTATGGCTGTTTGAAATGTGTCTTCCCCACAAAGATGCTGGATACCCAGCTCCACGATTGGAATATAAGTGTTGCAGTTATTTATTTACAGGGAAGGAAATAACACAGTGGCTCTATTTGCTACTCCTAAATTTATTTTCTCTTCCTTTGTGCAGTGTAAAAATGTTAGTCATCTCCAATGGCCCTTGGAAATAAGCTTTCCAAATATATTCTTATACTCTATATAGAGGCACTGATGACACTCCCGCAGTTCAGCAAGAGGAAATCTGAAATAGTGGCACTAAATGACAAGGAAAAAAAATCACTGGGGAGAAAACTGTCCATAAAAATCTGAAGATTATTATGGAGCATAGGGAAGTGGTGCCAGTGCTGGACTGCATATTCTTTGAGCTCTCATTTCTCAGACATCATTGATTAAAGGTGGATGGAAAAGTGCCATACAAAAGAGCAGACTCATGGGCTTCAGCTTCTGTTTCCATCTGGTTTGGGGCTGTAAATTCAAACCCATGTGACAAAATCAAGATTTTTTCATTTTTTACTTTGGGCCCAAGCAAAATTGGCTGGACTGAGAAGAGACTGGATCACCCCTGTTAACATACAATGCTCATAAAACAGTGCCACCTTCATTAAGAGCTTACAGTCAGAGATGAGAAGCAAGCTGTGGCAGACAGGTTTGAAAATGGGGATTGATATGACTTGACTGCAAGTTTCCATTTCCTCATTCAGTTTTTTAAAAAGCCATAATACTTGCTTTCTTAAGAAGCATGTGTCATGGACTTGGATTTATCAGCATTTTTAAAAGCAATGGATGTGTGTGCTTGCTGAGATCCATCAATTATGAGGGCATATATAAGCTGGATAAACATTTCCATGTGGTTTTGGGGTCTCCCTCAGTGATGTCCTACGTCCATCCTGTCCACGCTCATTTATTCTGACACACAGAGAATCCTCCATGACTGATGACACTACAAAAGTGAGTGATTGACCTTTCCCTGGTGTATATATGCAGACATTATCCATCTGCACAGAAAAAAGGAGAGGGGAACTGCACTTAGGTTTTAGGGGGATGCTTGAAGGAGTTAGTAATGTGACAATTCAAGACACTGTTTTTTTCAGCCAAAGAGCTCAAAGAAATAAGAAGCAGAAATATGGTACTGTGTGAAAATATCGCCTCTGCTTCTCCAGTCGCATGTAGATCAATCCAAGGATAAAGCTATATATATATATAAAATACATATTTATATAAACTATATGTATATTTAAGTGTGTATATAAACTTTTTTCCATTAAAGAAAAAAGCTGTCATTAGGGCATGTGAGCTGAAGCAAACTACTGAGCATCTACTTTGTTCAAAAAACATCTGAAATACTTTTTTCTTTTTCCTCCTCGTCATTTTTCCAACCATATGGATTTGCCAGTTCACTGCATCATTGCATGTTTATAACACAGCATTTCTTCAGCAGCTGTCACTATCTCATAATGCCATAGTACATCTTGTATGCTGAGTTGCAGACCACAATACGATAGAAAACAGCTTCCACTTAAAGGAAAAAAGACCCTCTCTTGACATCCATTTGGACACTAGTTGTTGGCTTTAGAGAAGGCAGGGAGAGAGTTAGCAGCTCTCTGAAGTATGTCCACTGTTCCAGCTATGTGTCAGGGCTGCTAATTCACCACCAGTGCTTGACATTTAGCATGATACAGTTTAGGGTACGTTTGCCAAAGACATGGTCCTTTTTTCCCTTTGCTAACCTGTGACGCAGAAGTCAGCTACTGGGATGGAGCCTGGGAGCCTGGCTTGCTAACGAGTGTTTTCAGACTAGGAAAAAGATGGGTGAAAATAAGATAGGTGCATCTGCAAACAAAAGCTGTGTACAAATTTTGGAAGTTTCAATGAACTGGATTAAAATTGCCCTCAGTCTGGCCATAACAATATATTCACTGCAGGGTTAAAGCTGAGATACCAAAATATTAAATAATTCTTCCCTGGTCAAAAGATAAATCATCTAGAAGAACTGCCCTAAAATGATGTTGTCTGGAAGGGGTAGAGAAGTATTGAGGCTATTTTCTGCTATTCCCATTATCTTCCTTGCCCAGCAGCCCTCAGATGTGGCCAAGAGCTGGGGGAATTGCTCTATGGACTCTCTTGTCGCATCATTACTCGTTGCATGCCCACTTTGGGCCAAAATGCAGGATTTGCTGAGCATGTGGCATATGTTCATCTGGTCGTGTGAGAGCATATGTGGGTGTTGGGTCACAGAGGAAGGAGGCTCTTGCCCTATTTCTCATGTAATCACAGAGGGCTTCAGTTTGGTTGTGTTGGGGCTACTCCAGCTAAAAGCTTGCCCACGTGGCTGTATTTGATGCAGATGTTCAGTCTCTGGTACTTTTTCAGATGTTTGTCGGGTGTAACTTTTAGCTTGTGCTTATCATTTGACCATCACCAGAACAGGAAGAAAGGTTTGGCTTTCTTTTTTTTTCTTGTTTTTCATTCTAATGAATATTATGACATGATAGCCTGCATTATCAAAGTATCTTATAACATGTTGCAGATGGTGGTTTAATGATGTAACATCCCTTCATAGAAAATAAAACACATACCTGGTAGTTAGATTGAACATAATCAGATAGCATTAGATCAAAAATTGGTGTTGCTACCTCCTTTCACGTGAGCCTGCTTGATGAGGTTTTACAAAAACCAAAGGCAACCAGGAAATATTTCTTCTTGTAGTCAGTCATTAGCAAAGAAAGAGCAATTGTACACTGCTAAGATTATCCAGCAGTAGAAAGAACATCCTAATCCCAGACATGAGAGACAGGATGTCCATTAGGAATGGTAGCCACTGATCAATAGTCTAATTTAGTCTAGAAAGGTTTTATTGCTTTGGGAGCTGGAAGGAGAAGCAGGAGGTATTGCAGTGTCTTCAGTTCTAGTCCTGCCTCTGCCGCTGATGCACCCCAAAGAAACACTGGCTGACTCCGCTGCTTTTCCACAGTCATAGGATCAAGCAATAATTTTAAATGATCAGACCATTATGTATTTTGAATATGTATTTGACTATGTATGGGGCAGCACAAAGGAAGAAAATCCATTTCTGACAATGTCAGGAGTAAGCTGACATTTATCTGCAGTTCATTTCAGATCAAATCCAGCAAATTTCTAGGCCATCAGCAGATACAATAACTATGAAAGTATTTTTTCAGACATTTGGTGCTATTTTTTTTTCTTTGGATGGGGGGGGGGCAGTAATAAAGAAATATAGACATAAAATTCCAAAGCAGAACTTAAAAAAATCTATTTTCTACAAATATGCAAATATTTTCTACAGGGTATTTATAGTGTTTTCAGAAGACCTCTGTCCCTGGTTCTCCTCCCATGCTTCTCAGAAATGAGACTGCAAACTGAGAGCTGGTAAAGTGCATCACCTTCAATGGTGAACTCAGCTGCCAAAGTTTTTTCTAACCAGCTGAGGGGATAAAAGTTGCTATTATTAAATTAACTAGCTAATTAAGAGTAAGTATTACCAGTAAAACCTTTATATGCTGGAATTTATAGAAGGGTCAGGTATTCACATGAGTAGGAGGCGGCAGCAGTGTGCTGGCACACCATGGCTTTCCCTCCTGCTCTGCCTCCTCTAAAGAATTGCTCCTGGACTAAAGCTCGGGGAGGGCATGTCTGACAACGCAGGAAAAGTGATAAAATGGTGGTAGCAGAGCCTAATAGATTTTCAAGGAGATTGAGCAGGAGCCACGGAAGGTAGCACTGAGGCATAGAAAGCAAAAGTACACTAGGCCTCATTTAATTATCTTTTTCACACTGCATTAATCATCACAAAAACAGGATTATGCCTATTTTTACATCAGTGTTGGAAGGTAATACAAATGTCATTTTGTGCACTGTCTGTCATTAGCAACTGTTAAATTAAAGGTTTGAAAAGCAAAATAATGAAGGCAGGCTGCTCTCTTGACCTTTTTTTTCACCAACAACTTTTTCCCCTTTGACCTCTAAATCTGAATTTCCCTTATCAAATCATCGTCTGATTTCCTATGACTGTTCTCGCTTTCCCCAGCCCCCACAGCTACCCTGGTATTTGTTGTTCCCATGACCTCTCTCTTCAGCTGTTTTATTTTATGTGCTGGTTTGACAGTCAGTCTTTTTTTTTTTTTTGTTCCTATGGCATCCATAACTCCTTGCTCTCCAGTAATCTTCCTCCTTCTCCAGTTGCTCTTACAGCAGCTCCACAGGTGCCTCCTGTGACCTCAGGCTCCTTCACTCTGCTCCAGGGCTCGGCTCAAACCCTGGCCCTCCAGCTCTCAGTTACGGTGGCCCAAGCCTCCATCCCAATCTTGTCCCTGCCATATGCCTTCTCCCTGTTAAGGTCTATAGAGCTTGTAGATTTAAGATACCTAATGTGCCTAGTCCTGCTTGTATCTCTGTTTCTATTTATTGGTTTTTTCTGTTCTTATTTTTCTCTCTGACTTCTTCACTCTCCTCTGTTGTCTTTGTTTCTTCCTTTTTTTCTTTACACTGAAATAATTTAAATAACTCAATTTTTTGCTGTGGTCTCCATCCAGATGTGGCCATGATCTGATGTTTCAAAAAGAGGGACGCAAACAAATTTGGCTACCTATATGCTGATTTAATGATATGGGAGCCTTTCTCACCCCTACAAGGACAATAAATTAGTTATTAAGTTAAATATACCTGTTACTGTGCTTGCTTAATTATTCTTCCTACACTTGGAGGTAGAGGTTCTGTATTAAACTTAACAGTAGCGATTGTCTCATTGATGGCTCGGGTTGATTGCTGCAACAAAAGAGCTGGGTTTTAGTGTTCTTAAAAGATTGACCTTGCAGTTCACCAGGAATTTCCTTGGTCTGAATTTATGGGAGGGGGGGGCTGAAAAAAAGTAAGTGCACGATGTCTTCTCGGGTGGAATTCATCCTAATCCTTTAGCTTCTTAAACTCGTGTTTCAGTATAAACCACAACACATATAGCTCACCTTTTTCCTGTGCACAGCTGGGATTGCTCTGTATTATCTCTGGCTTGGAGGTACGGTGGAGTGAGGTTGCAAAGCTAGGCAGAATTCCAGGCTAGTGTATAAGATGCTGTGTTTTTCATGGGGGTGAAATAGGAGGACATAAGTCTGAAATCCAGACTATGACAATTTTCAGTGATTTAAGGATATGAGATGAATCAGATCAGTCACAGCTCTGATTTTGGAGGAACGTGCAGGAATAAATCTTCCCACATTAACATCCCCTGACTGTGATCAGTCTTTATCACCCATACCTTGACCTGAACGATGGACAATCGACTGCATCTGTTTCTACTTTACTAATTTGATCTACCTCAGAAAACTACTCTTGCAGGAACTTTAAAGATGAAAAATAGCACCAATTACATTCTCTAATACAAGTGAATTCTAAGTACCCATGTGTACCTTTCCGATTCTGTACAGTTCTACTGCCAACTCCGTAAGAAGGGATTTTATGATGATCTGAAAACCTGCTTTCCCAAGACTGTGCATAAACACACTGCAAAGCCATTTATAACGGCAGATACTCCAGAACTGTTGGTAAGAATGAATAGGGTTAGCTATATGCAGATCCAAAATTTTACCCATTTGGATAAAAATAAGTCAAATGTTGAAAAGCCTCTTTTTTTTCTTATTTTTTCCATTTTTCTATGCCACCATGTGCAACCTTGGTTGCAGTTGGCACTGAAGGCAAATCTGCTCTTTTGCTACTGCACCCACAACAGCAAAGACACTGGGAGATAGCTGAGACCTTTTAAGGAAAAAAACCCAGTGCTCATAAAAGCACATATAAAATTAACTAAAGCAGATCCCTTTTCATGCCATTGAAAAGTCACCTCTGGAAATCACTGACACACTAGCATAGCCTTAGTTGGGGACAGTTGCATGGGTTTGTATTATAATAATCAAGTTTATAATTCAGGATTTTAAAAAGGACATAAGCCTTGCTGTTTCATTCAGGAAACCACTGTCTGGTTAGGTTCTGAAGAAATGCCTCTTCAAGTAGGTTATTCTGTCAACTCGGTGAAGCAGGTATTTTTCACCTTGCTCCAGAGAAGGGTGGGAGGATCCAGTAACTGATGAAGACAGGATACCAGACAAGATGGAGCATTGGCTTGATTCCATATGATAATTTCAGTGTAATTGTTTTGCCTTTAGGCTGCTGTATCTGATTAGACCAGTGTCTAGTTGGTCCAAGGTTAGGAGAATGCAAAACCAATGTAGTGTTGTGCTAAACACAATGCAGCCAGACCAAATAATCTGGGTCAGTTATCCATGCAGATCTGCAGATACAGGCATGCATGTAGTTTTGCATGAGGAGCATAACATGCAGTAGCTCCAAATTTGCGAGGAGAATTAGTAATTTGCTGAGATAAAAGTTGTGGCCTCCACAGTAGGCTGGGTAATCATATAAATAAATATAAAAGTCCATTTTAGAGCAGCGTCCTTTTAATACTAATTGGATGCAAAAATCTTATCACATTAGTAACCTTCATACCTTTATAATAAGTCTTTTATTGTATTAGCCAGCTTGGTTTTCACTAATATGATACGAAAGACTTGCTAATATATTAGGAAAGTCACTAACACTATTAATTTACTAGATAAATTACTTCTCTATCTTGGAACTTTAAATGAAATGGAATTCACTAATCCTAATTGGTTTGCCTTCTACCAGAATTATTTCCCATTAGTTCAGCATGTTTTATTTTTTCATACTTGAACAGAAGAGATTTCTTAAACTCAAAGCCTTGGGGTACGGTATATGGGTTTATTAATTATCAGGTATTCATTCAAGGGGGTTAATTAAGCAATAACTTTCCATTGACTGGAATATACAAAGGAATAAAAGGCTTGACTTGTCCTGCTGATTAAAGCACTGAGGGCATTGTGTCATCATTTTGCTCCACATGGTTGTGGAGGAATAAAGGTTTTTCCTCTATTTAACATAATTGTCCAAGAGCTCAGAGACCCCATTCCTTGTGTAAAGGAACTTTGTTGGTTTGTTGATTTTTGTCTTTATTTCCCCCTGCTCCCTGTCTCTACCTGGTGGTGAGTCTGTGACCTTTTCTCATGGCTATGGACCTTGGTGCTGTTATCTACGTTTTTGTTACCTGAAGACTTAAGAACTGCAATGCAGTAAAGGGAGCTAAATCCCCTGGGAAATGAGGAGCTGGTGCTGAGGCGAGCATTCTGCTGAATAAGCAGGGTATCTCACTGTAAGCACATGACACCGATGCTGAGGAATTGGTACTTGGCTGCGTATTGGCTTCCAGGCAGAGTTTATGGTGTTGGCTTTGATGTTTGGGCCTAATTCAAACCTCTTTAGAATCAGTGGAAAGACTTGCCATGTACTTGAATTGATTTTGGATTAGGCCCAGCGGTCTCTGAATAGCTTGTCTATGTGAGAGACACCCTCTCTTCTCAGGGGATATTGCCTTATTTCTTGAGAGGAGCTCAAGCTAGAACATCTTTTTTTTGGGAAGGAGATCAAGCTGCTCTCAATTGAGGACTTGAGACTCTTGCAAGGGCTACTTCAGTCTAGGGTTCATCCTGCAGAGACTTGAATCTGTTGGCTTTTAGGGAGTACCTTTGAGAAGTGCATCCTTTGAGGGCATAAATTAATATATTAGAATAGGTGGAGGAGAAAGGGGGTTTTCCTAGAGCTTCCCTAGGTCTGACTGAACTCCATTTCCTCTAACAGCCTCCCCAGGGCTGCAGCAATCTGTTTTAATTAGAGCAGCCTCCGAGCATCTCTCGATTATGCTGAGGGATGGGTCTTCACTGAGAATTTAGCTGACCCAAGCTGTGGGAGTGCAAAGGCCATCGTTGCGCAGGCCTCCCACGTACCCTCATTTGCACTGTGTGAGTCTCCAGCCCGAGCCAGCTCTCTGCCGTCCGGGCTCTGGAATCCATTTATAAAAGAAGCTTGTGGTTGTGTCTGTTTGTTGGTAAATGCATATTACACACTAGCTGGAGCTGGCTGGCTGGCTGAAACTGCCGCTCGCAATCAGCCGTGCATCACTGAGTCAGCGCATCCCAAAGCCTGAGCACATCTCTGCCCAGGGGAAGCAGGGCTGGGTCCCCACCACGCCCGGGAAGGTGGGGCCTCCGGGTACCGGCACAGGAGCCCACTCGTCCCAGGCAGAGAAGGAAAAGGAGGTGGAGCTGCAAGCTGGAAAATTGTGTGATATTAGAGTGACTGCTGAGTTTATTCTCCAACAAGCATTAGCATGCTTTTCTCGCTTGATTGTTTTGGCGATTGTGGCAAAGTGCAGATGTTATGCAATGGTAGGACTGGTAACACTGGCCACTGCCAACTTTGGTGCCAGGAATCATTTATAAGCTTCCCAGCAATGAGCTCTGTCAGCACATGCTTCACCTCCTGTTACTATTGCAGTCACCACTGTTGAGCCAAGCTGTGTCGTGGGTAAGACACCCCTTCCATCAGGGAGGACCATGCCAGTCTTCTGGAAGAAGGGCTTCTTGCCCACTTGAAACCTCTGTGCTGTGCCCACACCATCCTCTGTTAACTCTTACAAGCTAGCTCTGTAGCTCATACAGAGAGGCTGAAATTCCAGCATCACCTTACCAAGAGGGACATTTTGGTAAAATGAAAAGATTTCACAATCTCAAAAAGAAAGACTGTAAGATTGCCTTGAGTGTTTGAAATAATGTATGTATGCATATATCTAGGTATACCTGTATAACTACATGAGCCAAATGACTTGCTTTGGCTTGCTTATCATTCTAAGACATAAAACAGGCAATCTAGCTTTATTTGACACCTACGATAATCATCCAAGAAAATGAGAGGCTCTGTAATGGAGGTCTATAAACAGGTCTTGCAGGTCATTCGCACAACCTGGCTCTGCACGCCAGGGCTCTATGGAAACGTGGCTATAAACACTGTGTTGGATCAAGAGCTTCTCTACTGACAGAAAAGACGAACACTAAAGCTGTACAAAACTGAGTAAGTCTCAGAAAATGATTCACTCTCTTAATTAATTTTCCATTTTGGTTGGTGGAATGCCCTTAGGTGGCTACAGTGGGCTCGAATTTCTTCTTTCTGGGCAGAGTTCACCTTTGCACAAGGACTGGGAAACTCTCCTCTCCCACCCTCTGTGCACTGAGGAGCCCAGGCAGGATTCTTTAAGGGAATATTTTCCTCTACCCAAATCATTCTGAATCACACTAATTTCTTAAGGCACAGTCACATGTGGCTCAGAGGCTTATTTAATTGCCAGCGCAGTGGTATGCCGGGAAGCCTGTAGCCTTGCTTTGTTAAGCAATGCCCCATTCCCATCTCATAGAAAGTATCCCCAAGTGCACTGCTGCAGTTTTCTGTCACGACAGCCCCCAGTAAAAGCAACCGTATGTGTGAGCAGTTCTTCTTGCAAAGCATCCAGCGTTCTCTGGGTTCATTTCCCAGTTGTCTTTGTGGTAGGACTCTTCACTCACCAGGTGAATCAAGCACTCATAAAATAAGGCAGAGCTGGCGAGCAGAGTCAGGCATGCATTCCCTAACCATGCAGGGTTCAAATGCTCATGGTCTGCCATCTTGTACCAGTACAGCTGGAGCAAAGGCACGCTGCAATGTGAACGTTCACAAGTTGCTTTTATGTCAAGTTTGTGTGGTGACTGACGTTCAGTAGAAACAGCTTGCTTTCTTTTGAGTAATAACAAATTGAAGGCTCTGCTCCAGCCATTTCTTCCATGATTTACAACTACGTCTTTAGGCACAGTTTTCCCACCAAAATTCTTTACTCTGATCAGAAGGCAAGACAAAAGGAGTGGAATGAGTCCCTCTGTCATGCTCCAGGCCATCCTAGGGAGGGGATCCTGTGCCTTAACTCTCCCAGCTCTCCCCCTACAATATGTTTGGAGAAATGACTAAGCTGGGGAGAGGAGCTGGAACAATGGAAGGTAGGTGCGTAGGAGGTTGCCAGTGGGGTTGTTCCAGCTTATGCTGGGAGTCACCTTGACCCAGTGTTACAAAGGAAACGTAAAACTAAATTTCTTCTTTCCATTCCTAACCCACAAACTGCACAGCATAAAATGTATCACATTCTTATTTTCAAATAGCATTTCTATGTGCATTATTAATGTATCTAAAAACCAAACCTTCAATTTGTCACTCCCTGGACGCTCACACTCAGAAATATGTGTTATATCATTGTCTGTTTAGAGATGATGTTAAGTTCTAGCTGGAAAAGAAAGGTGTGGTGTTTTAGAACTGTATTGTTCCCAAAAGTAACACCAAAGTCTTATTTATTTATTTGTTTGTTTGTTTGTTTGTTTGTTTGTTTTTCCAGGACAACAATGGGGAAGGATTTCCCCTGATCTGGGTGTAGGCCGACAGCAGGGTAATGAGAGAGCATGGTCCATTTCACTCTATCCTACCAGGCAGGAGCTACAGTTTGGCTGCTTTTGCCATTGTGCCTGCATTAATTGGCGATTTGACTGTTTTCCTCCCTCTAGTATTTTCCCGATAAACATCAGTTTAAAACCCAAAATGTAGCCCACTAATAAATCATGGTTATTTTGTTCTATCAGACTTTCATCTCACTAAGCCTTAAATTTCCACTGCCCTGAGGAAGACTTAGATTAGGGTGCTCCCTATGGTGCCAAAGAGGGAAGAAGGTTTTTGTAGCTGGGGGTTTTTAGCAAACCGTCAGAGGCTTTAGGGTTTCACTTTACTCCTGAGAAAAGCTTCCAACAGAAGAATAGGTCCTCCTAGTCAGATTGGCAGAAAAATTACTGATACCTCTAAGAAGCCAGGTAGGGACTAAAGTTTTGGCCCAGTGAGATTTTTAAAGCCAAGTTTCCCATTAAAGCCGTGTGAAGTCAATGGAGATATTTCCATTTCAAAAGGTGTATGTTATATCCCATAGGGTAAAAATCTCACAAGCTCTTCAAAACCTAAGTTAGGTGGATTTGGGCAGCAGGTCTGTGTTAAAGGGGAAGGGCACATCCACTCCTTTTCCCTCTGAGGAGGAGGCAAGGTGTAGAATATGCACCTGTTGGCTTATCTGCAACATGACCTGGCCCCAGAGCAGCCACTGCCTATTGTAGGGAGCTACGAGGAATGTGCCACCCATCCAACCATTGTCCCTTATGCAGTCTCACCAACATTTTCCCTGAGCAGGTTGTGCTGCAGTGGACAATCAGGAGACACTGGTGCTTTGGAGCCCATCATGATCCATGCAATGCATGGGTGGAGGCTACAGCCTCTTGGGTCTCTGTCTCCCTTCCACCAGATGGGAAAAGAGCTCTTTTGTGGAAGGATGGGAGCCAACCAGCGTTAGCATGTGCACGTTGTGAAGGTCTATGCCTTCAAGCAGGAAATAAACAAGAAAGTTGAGTTGAAACTGGAAGAAATTGCTTCTAAGAGAAGCACTCTATGGTGGAGTGTAAGGTCTTGTTTCTAAAGTCTAGAACCTGTACTCAACTGTGCTTGGGAGAAGCCGGCTGTGTAACTCTGGGTACTGTCAGCAGGGCCAGGATTTTGACTCCTGTAATTAGCAGCTAACGTCAGGACTTCAGTGTGCCAGGCAGCAAAGGGGTCCCTTCTCCAAACATCTGCCCCAGCACCCCACTAACAGGAGAAAAATATGAGCACAGGGAATTAAAGTGACAGCCCCCGCAATCTGGCATATGTCACTGCCTCCGAGGCTGATTTAACTGGGCAGCAGGTAGAAAAGACAAATATTCACTAGAGGAGCTGGGGAAAATGGAGGCAAGGCAGAATTAGATAAAACCTATTAGAGAGAGTGTTTTACAGTGCAATTCCTTGGGGGGCTGGGAAGGAAAGAGAAAGCTCACCATAAATGGAAAAAGGCTTGAACTATAATTAATTTACCGTGTCTGAGCTTTTTACCACATTTCTACCGTATTTCCATGCACAAGAAAAAAAAAAAATGCACCAAAACTCACATGTTCTGTATTTTTTAAGTACACAGCAGATAACTGTCTCGCAATAGATCAGCATGGCAGTATATTTACTCAGTATATGTAAGGGCTTGTGATGGTCTTGGTCTTCAGCTTCAGATGAAGTAATCAACCCAGACTGAAAGAGCATTTATTGGAAAGGCAGTATAAGAAAAGATGCTGCTGCTGTCTGAACTGCCTGACTCCTGCAAATTAACAATGTAAAGGAGAGGTTTTCTTGGAAATCTGTAGGCAAGAGGCTAAGCTCCACTGCTTGCGCTTAGCCAAATGGGCTCCAGGAGCGGTGAAGGCAGCTCCCCTCCCAAAGCTGCTGGTCACTCAAAGTCAATCTGGGATGTGACAATCAACCCAGATTCTCTCTGGCTCATATCTTGCCAAAAAGAGGCTGAGAAATCAGACTATATTTAACATTTCTAGCACCAGCTGTAGTGGATTCCGGCTCAGTTACCTGTGTTGAGTTCTGCAGGTAAATGTACGCCTGTACCAAATGTGATTTGTGCCTCTCGCAGTGGTGTCACCAGCAGAAGAAACACTGAAAGATTTGATCAGCCCGAAGCCAGAACTTGCATAATCACTTTTGCTATGTAGAACTAAAGCAGATAAAAATGACAGGATTCCAGTGAAGATTGGAACTGTCCCCAGGTTCAAGGATGCTTGGATCAGGGGCTGGAGTCTGCTAGGAAATCCAGGCTAAATTTTGCACTTTCCCTTTTGTAGTGTTGTCTATACAGAAAAAAATAAATACATGGAAGACAGCAAAGTATATATATATACTTGTGCAGCCTAAGAGCTGGTTTCAGTACTGCGTACTTTTATGTAGAACTCAATAAAACACATTTGCAAACATAATTACAGATGCAGCAATGTTCTCTAATAATGGATTATATAAAGCATGTTATGAAATGTATTCATATCAAGTTCTTGGCAAATTACACTACCTACAGTAACCAGGTGTTATAAAACCAATTATGGGTATATAGGAATCACTGACACAACATACATACCCCTTAAATAAAATACAATTTCAGGTGGTTGTAAAACGTGCTGTAGAGGGTGATGGAGTTATTTCAAACACACTGGAGCCAGCAGCACTGGAGGGGAAGCCGTTTCCCCAAACTTTGGGGAAAGCATGGTGATAAATGGTGCTTCAATGCCTTTGGGCTGACTCTTGGCTCAAGGACTACAGGTTGATCCAGTTGTCTGTAGGTGCCACAGTATTTTTGTCCTGTTTTTGTAGTCCTGTAAATTCTCATCCAAATATGTAGCACTCTGTTTACCTATGAATGAATGAAAGATAATTAAGACCCTCGTCATTAATTTCTGATGTTGTTTCAGTTTGCTGGATTCCCACAAGAAGGCTTTATCTGAAGCCTTTCCAGTTGAGTGGAAATTTACTATTGAATTGGGCAATCTCTGGATAAAGTCTTGGTTTAATTTTGTCAGATTATTTCTTTAGGGCAGAAGGGATGTTATTCTGTGTTATTAGGTTGTGTATTTTGCTGTGTCGTGAGAAAAACAAATGGATTTCTTATTCTACTTCCTCATCACTAAAAACAACCTCTAGTAAAAGATAAGCAGAACTAGTACAGATAAAAAGGAAGCCCCTTCCCTTTTCTCCCTGCAATGAACCTTTACCCAAACTCTCTTTTTTTGTATGGTTCCTGTTGTTATTCACATATTTCCTAGTTTTGCCTGGGACAGGGAGCACAGTCACAACCACATCAGTTCCCATCATCTTGTTTCTTTGCTATTCAGAAAATTCTCCTCCAGCTCAGTTTTTGCAATAACGGCTGTTTGAGTAGTTTGAGAAAGCAAACTACAGTTTCAGCTTAAGCATGCAGCTGCAGAAACATATCCCTCAACATATCAGATAAAACTTTTTTGAGACTGAAGTGCACCATATAACATGCCCAAAGCCCAGCTCTCTGGATCAAGGCACGTGGCTGCAATTGAGTGAGATGCCCTTTCAAGCTGTTTTCCTGCATATTTTTCCTATGAAATCCAAGTAGATTATGGTGTATAACCACTCATGCAGATATGTGATGGGGATGCAGCTGGGACATATGCTTAAACATAGAAACTTAAGATTTATTTCCATAAAAGCAGCTACACTGACAATTTGCAAGTACATCTTTCCTCCAAGGACCTCAAAATATTGTTGGAGGCTCAGAATGTTCTTGCTCTTGGGTAAACTTGGTCTTAGAGAGGTTAAGTGATTTACTTGAGGTTTCCCAGTAAATCAGAGATAGAGGTAGGAAGTGAAAGAGGATCATGGCTTCAAATGACATCCTTTAACCTTCGGAGGTGCTACTGTGTGCAAATAAAGGCCTGACCCTGCTAGCCTCACTCATGTGAGCTGAGTCTCTGAAATTAATGGAATGACTGGCGTGAGAAAAGGCCTGCAATATTGGCCTCTTCAGGCTTTTCTCTCTGAAGCGTTTAATATTTCCCCAGAGGCACTGTTTGGCTTCACCTCGTACCAAAGTGTCTTATAGCAACAACAACAACAGCAGCAACAGAAATCTCAATTTCATTTTTGTCCTCTAGTGCATTAAAGTCAGGATCCAAGGTGAGAGCTCTCTCTGGGTAGGTGCTAAGCCATAGGGACCTGAAGACAATTGCTGTTTCTCGGAAATGGGCTCTGACTTCTCTGCTTTTCTCCTTCACAGGGAAAGAAAAGATTTTTGAGTCACAATATGGACCTGCACGTTTCTCAGCTGGTAAGAACCATAGGCCATATTTCTTCTTAGCAAAAGTTTGGCTCTACCCCAACTTCAGCAGTCAGAAAGACTAATATGTAAGGAAGACTGCATTAAAAATATAATGTAAAAATATATCTTTAATAAAAGGAAATGCAAATTCCAAAATTCTTGCTTCTTTCTCTCTAGAAAAAAAAGTTTCTAGCTACAGGCCACTTTTTGCCTATTTAAGTCTCTGTGCTTCTTATTCTGCTTCTTTAGCAGACTTGAATTGAATGAAGAGGTAGAAGATGAGAGTGACATAGGTAGTAAATTATGTAAGTTATATAAATGCAGAGCAATAGCAGGCAGATTTCAATGCTAATGCAGATGGCAGAGATTTCTACCGTTAAGGAAGAAAGGAGAGAACCTGCAGCATCTGAAGAGAAATCGGCTGACTGAACTCCAGCGCCTGCTCCAGCCTGCAGAGATGGGAGACTGCCACGGACAGGGGAAGTGGAAGCGACTCCCGAAACCTGCAGAAGTGACAATTCCCTGAAGCTGGAACTTCTGCGATAAAGGGAAAGAGATCATCAACTGTGAGTGAGGAGAGTTTGCGGAGGAGAGAAGAAAAAAGAAAAAAAAAAAACAAAAACTCTCTAACTCGGGAGTTTTTAAAAGTGCCCTTGTTTGTTTTCTTGGCAGAGGAGCGGAGCATTTGGCACCCATCCTTGGAAGGTGGCCCAACGTAAAAATGCTGGGGTTGGCCCTTTCCATGCTGTTGCTAAGCGGATGGCCCAATAGCCAGCGGGGCCCTCCAGACCCCACCCTGCGCTCTGGCTGGATCCAGGCTCCAGCCCGCCTGTATTAAAAGCCTCTCTTCTCCCACTTGCTAATAATAATAATTTTTGTTTTTTTTAAAAAAAAAAAAAGAAAAAAAAAAACCCCAGCCAAAGAAGTGCCGAGTTTATGCAAGCAAACCCGACCCAGCTCATGCCAAGAGCTCGGCAGAGAGGAGCTGGGGAGCACCAGCCCGTGCCCGGCTCTCGCTGCCGAGCCCGCAGGCTGGATGGGGCTCTGCGCTGGGCTCCTGTCTGACTCGTTCTGCTCCCAGAGCCTCAAGGTATAGGGCAGAAACAAAGGGGTTTTTTCCCCCCCCCCCCCCCCCCCGCCTTTTTATATTTTTTAATAACTTTATCAACTCTGAACCCCCGGATGATTTGTGTGTTTCATACTCTCTTTGTGCTTTTCCTCTCGGTTTGAATTTGGATCCTTTCCATTTCTCAGTTAAAACTTTTTCTTTTTCTTTTTCTTTTTCTTTTTTTTCCTTTCCCCCCAGTTGTTTGTGGTTTTGCATGAAAGGGCATTGTTAACTCTTTCACTGCCCATTTGGAAACGGCTGTCTTGGCTCAGCTGTTACAGGCGTTTCTAAAAGAGCAGAATAAAGTGCTGGGTTTCAAAAATGTGGGCTGAAAAAAGAAGAGTAGTGATGGAAAAGATTTACATTGACACTGCTACTGTAGGATAACCTGAGCTAGAAAAGCAGAGCGCCTGGTATTTATTTACAAGAGCTCTCACCACTTCTGCAAGGCAGTAGATGAGACCTTTCCAAGCTCGTGCTGGAAAGCATCAGAATAGGATGGAGAAGGGAACAGGTTTGGTAAAAGGGTGGCAGGAGACAGCTGTCCTGGATGCCCCACGGAGACCAGGGAGCCAGGCCACTTCGTGCTACCACCAGACAGGACTATCACCCCTCCTTGATTTGGTGTGTGCACAAAGACTTGCTTTTGGGTGCAAAACAGGGAAATTTGTACTTTTTTGCTACCTTACTATAAAACAAGCAAAAGGTGCACATTTCCACTGAGGCTGTATTAAATGGGGTGTCATGCTTGAGTAAACAGGAGGTCCTCGACATGGCAGGGATAAAGTATGGGAAGAGCTGGGGCAATTTTCACTGGAAGTTGTAAAAAGTGGAGAATTAATTTTCCCTACAGTCTGTAAAGATGAGAGACTGGGAAGTTGGCATCTGTCATTTAAACCTTTTTTTCCTCTTCATCAACAGTTGCAGCTGCAGAAAGTGGGTATCATCTCACTCCCATGGGGAGACCGACCCGGCTGCACATGTGTACGCTCACACAGCTCGAAAGAGCTTTCCCAGCTGAAGTTCTTGAGGTTTGAGTGAATGCTAGGAACAGAAATGACTTAAATATTTGGCAGCAGCTAGGATAAGTTATCTTTTTCTTTTAAAAAATAACATGTTATGCAAGCAGGTTTTATTATATTTATGAGTATTTCTTTTTTCTTGCTGTAGATTATAAAATAATCTTGTTGGAACCAATTGGAATGTAAATTTAACATTTCATGCTATATGTGAATTAAATGGCACAACATTTCTCATACAAGTTCTAAAAGCACATGAAAAAAACTTTTCCTATGTTTGCCCATCCCATGGTAATTAGCACATGAATATTTTCCATTTTTAGTCTTTGAAAAAAATACTTTTATAGTAGTTAAAACAAGTGCGTATTTTTCCAGCATCCTCCCCAGTATGATTGCTGTTCTTAAATATTTGTGCACACATTTGTACGTACATTTATTGTGCCTGTTAGTTCAGTCTTGTAGAACAAACAGAGAAAAAGAAAATATAGATTTTTAACCAAAACAAGATTCCCTGCAGACAGGATTTTTTTGTACTGCTATAGAAATGTAGCAGCTCGAAGGAAGAGCACAGCATGTAATTCTACATACATCACAGCCCTTTTTTATTACTCTTGCCCCAGCAGCTGAATGGAGAATTACAAAAACTATGTCCCTGATTCTGTGAAGATTGTAAGGAGAGGCTTAACTTTAGGTGTACAGGTAACTTCAAAGGGAATTAAGTGAAAATAGAAGGTGTGAGTAGTTCATGACAGATGGATGCATTAGAGAGAATGATCTACATGAAACTTGATCCAGAAATTCTGGAATGGCTTTAATTGACCTTGGTGAGCTAAACAGAAGCTCATTGGAAATGAAGTTCAGAAGTTAAACCCAAGACTTTTACAAAATAAAACCCAGTGAAATGGATGTTAATATTATTGCATATCTGCTAACTTTTCTATAGGCAAAGGGTAAAATCCCGGCACTGCCCAGGGGAGTGGGAATATTGCCATTGATTTCACTCATGCCAGGATTTTGCCCAAAACACTTACACTTCCTCTGGCTCCGAGGTTTTTTTTAACTCTGACATCATTTTCTGCATCTATGCTGTCACATTGCATGGGGTGCAAAAGCATTTTAAAATTAACAATGGACTTGAGCTGCAGAGCACGGCTCATTGATCAAACCTCTGAATCCATCTCAACAAAGTGTGATTAGATGTTTGATTCAAGCCTAGCGTATAGACACATCTCTTTGTAGGTTCACAATTTTGTTGGCACACCTGTTGTGGCCTGGTTAGGAAATTTTGTACATGTAGCAAATCCTGGTCTAGTGGGGCAAACTAAGCATCGATTTTGTTTCACCATGTCGGAGCAAGCTATGTCAACTACTGCACATCACTTTGTGATCACGCTAAAGCCACTCCGACAAAAAGCCACCTCAGCAAGCTGTCGTGTTAATGTTTCATCCGTTTTCTTTTTGTGTACGTTTGCTCCACATTTCAGTGAAGCCTCATCTCTCCTGCCCACCGCCATAGGCTACGAGTCTGCAGCAAAACTCAGTCTCAAACATGTCACATAGAATGAAACAGGAAAATTCCACCCGAAACATTCTGATTGCTGGCTTTTGTACTGAAATCCCCTCCTGGTCAGGAAGAGAAGAGGACAAGCGAGACACTGGTAGGTGACACCTGCTCAGGGGCAATACTAGACCTCTTGTAGCCAAGAGCACTATCCTGGTTGTTTGCTGTGGGACACGGGACACCATCCCCATGTGGTGGCTGCAGTGGGAACCCCTACGTGCCTCACTACTGCAGCCACATGTGGGATGCCTCTGTCCATTTATCACTTCAAACTAAACAGCTATATTGTAATACCACAAATTAGAGGCCTTCTATATCATCATTTTAAAGCACTTAAGCTTGTGTTATCTTTTAGCTCTTTATTCATCTACCTAGTTAAGATTTTGAAGACCTAATCTAATTCCCATTAAGACAAAGAGGAGAATTCATTTCTCTGTGAAGTGTTATACCTTGTGAAGCCAAAACCTTTGGTGTCTGCCTTAGACATTTATATCTTACAGGCATTAACAGGTCAACCTATAGATTTTTCTCCATCAGTGGGGAAGTTTTATTCTTATCCCTGTCTTACAGGATGACATCTCTTATTCAGTGAAGTATGTTAGCATGTGCCAGTTTCAACAGAGCTGGTGGAATCTTTCCAGGGTAGACTAAGTTTGCCAAAAGTGCAATTTGAAGTGGAAAACTATTTGCAAATTCAGGTTGAATGTAATGAAGAGTTTTGTCAGAAAGAAAATCAGGATAATTTCTTTTCTCAGCAAAGTTTAAATGTTTAATTTCAGTATTTTAAAAGCAAACTATGTCATTTTGACCTTTCTTGAAGCACTTACTTTTCAAACTTAACCTTTTTTGTTCATTATTATTTTGAAAGTAATACAATAGAAAGAATATCAGATTTCTCAGTAAGCAAGTGAATTGTCACTGCTTTAAGTTTGATTTTGATGTTTTGAAATGGACAGTTTTTTCACCTAGAGCTGTGGTTTTTACATTTTGGGTTAAAAACAATGTGAAAACCTCCATCCTAGATCAGTCAAAGCAATCTGATTTGATCCAAAACAAAACTTTTGGTGGGCTTTTATGTCTGTTCCACCAACACCTTGTGTGTTTGGGGTTCAGCCTCACCTGAATAATTTTTTTCAGTATGCTATTCAGCCACCAGCCCGAAGGGAACACGTTGGTACAGCTCTGATTCCAACAGCTTAACAGCCCTATTGTTTTCAGTTGACTCCTGTGAAACTACCTATGCTGGGAGTCAGCCACGTGGCTTTGAGTCTCCCTGAACTGATGCCTAAACAAACTATAGGCAGTCAAATGGGGTGACGAGCAGAGCCCAGCGTGGAGCTCTGGCATCCTGACTGGTTCCTTTGGTGCTCAGAGTTCAAGACCCTTTTTCTCTTTTAGGTTTGCTGAGCTCTCTACAACACATTGGGCTTGCAAAGGAAGGATGGGAGCTGGAAGGGGAATCCTTTTCTTTGCAACTTTACAATGCTTGTGACCCAAACTGGGGAAGTGTGTCAGGTGGCCAGAAAACTGAAACTGTGATCTGGGCTAAAATTTTCAGAGGTTCTTATATTTGCTTCTAAATGTGCTTCTCCCTCTTATGAACATAATTTCCTTTAAATAAATACCCAGATAGCTTCTTTTAGTTACCAAGAGATTCCCCATCTTCTGTTAGAAGCTCTTTCTAATAATGCAAAGTAAATGCTAAAATAAAAATGAGTTAGAATAATTTTACAAGGACAACTTTAACCAGTTAGCCTGTTAAGGGAACAGTGGGAACAACAAAGACATAAATTTAAACTTGTACCTCTAAATAGCATAATTACCTTTTAAGTTTCAAACTGTACACATGAAAAAAATAAAGATTCCAACAAGCCAACAGGGAAGGAAACATGATACAAAGGATGCTTACTACACACTAAAATATTTTTCCCCAAACTAAGTTCTATTAACTTCCCAATGCCACATGATATGTATCTGCAGCTCACTCATACTGCCTTAATTTGTTGCTGTGTGTGACAAGTTGTAGTCTGATCTAGCCTGACATGCCATGGTATGCACAGTACACATATATCATGATAAGACAGTTGAAAACCAAAGACAAACAGCCCCAAAGAGAGAGTTAAATAGCATGATCTGGCAGGGGCTTGCGTCCATCAGAGGGAGAGGATTTGAAATGGCACACCTTCCACTTGCAAGTAAGTAAATACTGATTGTGTGCTATAGCTGGGAGTGAGCAAGATAATTCAATCCAGTGTTCCCACGGACAACTTTGTTTCTTTTCCTGCCTATATACTAGTTAATGTTCTTCATAATGGCATCTTTTTTATCAAAGTGTCAAGAAAACCAGGGAGTCTTATCCCCATAAACCCCACTGAAATGAGAAGGGTGGAATTGCTTGTGACCCGCTGAAGAAAGAGATGAACTCAGCTGCTGCTGTTGTAACACAATGCTTCACCAGTGAAGATCTTCTGTTCCTTATTATGATGTTGGTAAAAGCATCAGTAATTCAACTAGCTTCATTTCTGTCCAACTTTGGGTTCTCCTTCTAGGGACACGACATTTTTCTGCTATAACTAAAGGAGTTTCATTGTCCAGGATTCCTCTGGCAAATGGGATGAGCTCTTAGGTGACTGCAGGTTCAAGGGGAAGCTACTGCCCAGTTGAAGCAATGTTAGTTGCATTCAAATTACTAAAAGCTTGGCAGGAAACAGGTGACTTTTCATCAACAAAGGCATTAGTAATTATGACAATGAGCTCATGTTGAAGAGGTCGTCATAAAATACCACAACAAATATACATCTGCTTTGCTCATTATGGCTCAGGTATCATCTGAGGTGTTTCTGGGGTCCTGGGATCCAGAGTTTTGGGGTGTTGCACAGATCTGATTTTCACATCTAGAGAACACACACACATTAACAAGAGCTTTTAATCACCTATATTTTGGCCACAAACGAATATAAAAATCCAGTACGTTACAGTAATTTGTAATTAATTGTTCAGCACTTTGTTTTATAAAAACTCTGGTGGTTTGACAGCTGCCTTCATTTAGGCCACTTTGGGCTCAACATTGTGAGGGTCTAGCTAAAAAACTGTGAATTTCAGTGGTTATTCAAGTTTATCTTAAAGTGTTGTTTAAGCTGTGCCTGTAGTGTTGAACTGCCTTGTACCTGGGATGATGAACTGGGCAAGTGCTGGATCTGGTTAGTGTTTCTACAGACTGTGCAGGACAATCACTCATCCAGAAAGAAACACTTTCCACTCTACGTGAGCACCAGTGGAAATGCTGAGCATGTTCAGTGCTGTTCTCTTTTTATCATAGAAAAGTGTCATTCTCTGTGGACCTGCTCCAAAGCCTGGTTGTGTCAATGAAAGGACTCTTATTGACTTCAGTGTGACTTGGAGTGGTTCCTAAAAATGGGAACAAAGCAGCAGACTTCATAAATCTTCTGATGTGGTCCTTAAAGCAAGAATTCAGACTCCATGGGGCAAAGGTTTGTGATCACAAAGACGATTTGGCCTCTTTTTCTTCCTGAACTGAACCATTCAGGTCTTACTGAAGATGCTTTCTTTGAGAAAAATCATATTCCAGTCAGCACAGGGGATAGTGAGTCTATTAAATACTACATTATGCCTTTTACTTTTCATTATGGTGTGAGATTTGACTAAGGCAGTCAGTGACACTGTGCTTAGGAACAGAAGGAGAAAAAGCAAAAATCCAGTGGAGCCACAGGGCTAAAACATGTAGCTGAGAAGTGAAATGATTGAAGGTGTGGAGGAGAGAGGAATTATCACAGCACTGTTGGCACCATAGTGGTATTGAGAGGCTTTAAACTGCTGTAAAGCACATGCTAGTGCTATTTCATCCTACACCTTCCCCATAATGCAGACCCTGTTTGTATAGGAGAGCTTCCCAGCATAAGAGAAGAGGTGCACATCGGTGCCCACACTCCAGAATCACAGGCAGTGCTCACCAGCAGCTGCTGCTGTCTGCAATCCATTGCCTGGTTATGGCTACTTTCCTAGACCTTTCCTACATAGATTTTTAAAGTTACTTAGAAACAAACTCAACAGGAGTTGAACCTCTATGTCCCTTCATGCCATTGACAGAAAGCCACTTTTATTTCCTTTCCTAGTGTATATGACCTTTCCTCCTCTCCCTTTTGACCTGCTGTGTGTCCTCCATATCTTAATGCTGTGCCTGACTATGTTAAAACACAATGGGAAGGGAAAGCCATCTCACTGCACAACTTTCTGAAAGTCACGACTCTCTCAGCATTTGACTCACAAGTGCAATTTGGCTTTATCACTCCCCAAGTGCACCGTAGATGCCTGATTTGCAAGGCACATAATGTGAACCATCATGTTACCGCGTGGAATCTCTTTTCCACACTGCTCTATATATGTCATTCAACCTTTTAATTTGATTAGGAGGTTAATTTGCATGGTACTGTGTGTATTCTTTTACTGGAATATATATACTATTAAACGTATGATGTAAGTTAATCCAAAGCTAAAGAGGCCAATAAAAGCTAGTTCCTTAAGGAGGAAGAAAAAAGAGCACAGCTCAATGGAAGAAAAGCTTGGTAGGAGTCCAGAGTCCTGACTCATTGTTAGCCTCAAGAGCGTCCTGACTAGCATCAACGTGTTCTGGAAGCAATGTGATTTTCCTACCGTATTAACAAAAAAAATAATAAAATGCAATGCTAAAACAATAGGACGTACCAGAAAATTTCCACTGAGGAATGGGACTCTATAATAAGCTCATTTCAGAATGATTTCCATCCTGTTCGCATAATCTGATCATGTGGCGAAGTGACATGACTTTGTGCCCACCATGGAAAAGTGAGCAGCTCTTTTAGGTGCACAAACTGTTTCTTCAGTACCAAGTGCTTCAGAAAGCTGGGAAACAGAATATGAAATATATTTCTATCAGTGGGAGCCACCCAGTCAAGAGGGAGCACTAGGAATGTACTGCATAGCTGCAGAGAAGCATTAAGCCCTCATGGAAATCTGAAAAAATGCCTCAGTGGCTTTCTACCCATGTGTCTCCATAACTATAATCTCAAATATATATATAATTTGGAAGTGACAGCGTCCTGGAAGCTTGGCTAGCGTGAGCTCACAGTTATCTTTTACTTGATCCTGTGAAATAAATTATATGCAACAAATCCCAACTGCAGATAAATTCTTCTCCATCTGTTTTCCTATAAGAGAAAAAAAAATATGTAGAATTACTTTCATGCAACAATTGCACAAGCAAGTCGTAATCTTAAAAATGAAGGAGAAGAAAGTTAGAAAGTTTTCTGGTTTAATGCCAAAGATTTTTAAGATAAAAATTCTCTGACAGTAACTGCAATAAACCAATGACTGTTGAGCTTAAACAAAGCTCAAGTTAAGTTAAATTCAATTTCACTTAAATATTTCTTAGGAGAAAAAGAAAACAGAAATGCAGGAAAACAAAATCTTCATGTCTTAATTGTCCTATTTTTCCCACAATGTCCCCTAAACTGAAATGAGGTCATTCAGATTTTAGTAACGAGACCAAGTACAGTGTAAAATATATTTCAAGGCAAAACTGGAGTTCACATCCCAAAAGCAAAGGGGTTAACAAAAATATAAAACTGCCTGAGAGAGAAAGCACTCGATGCCTAGGGAAGTATAGTTTTACCTGTCAGGAACAAAAAACTTGGTCTACATCCATTGCATAGACATAAACTAATCTCAGCAAGGGCTGCACACCAACAGCTAAAGCTTGATCAAATACGGTCTAAACTTAGCAGAAAAGTTCCCAAATCAGAATTTTTCTTTCTTTTTAAGGAAAATTTTGCTGCATTTAAAAATCTTGTCATTGTACAAGATTGTACAAGACAAACATCAATAATGTTTGTAGTAAAAGTGACAGAATGTGCTTAGACAGCTATAATTATAGTTTGCTGGTCACTTAAATGCCTTGCATGGACAGTCCATAAAGAGAATATGACCAGGTGCTATGAATAATAGCCTGAATAAATAGGGAAGTTGTAGAACTAAGACTAATGAAAAATAAACATTCTTGTTGGGAAATGGAGAGTGGCAGTAAGAATTAAAGTGATCCAGTGTTTCAGGTATACAAGTGAGTGAAGAAGTAATTTGTATATGAGTATCTGAGAAATCTGGAAGGGGTTTAAAAAAAATAATTTAGTGTTTGATGGTTACTTCTGCCCTTATTTAATCACAGCATGATTTTTTTAGGACTTTGTAGGCAGGGAAGATTTATTCCACTTTCATATTTGTTGTGTTTTTCAGTCTCTGTTAAATGTCTATCAGAAGTGCTCTAACCCTACTCTAAATCCAGAACTCCAAAATGCGTAAAGGAGAATAATCCACATGTCAAATATAACCATGAGCAGTTAGTCAATCCATCCAAACAAAAGCAATCAAGCCACATCCTTCTCTTTCCTCTCCAGACACTCACGTACATCTAATAATAACCCTCCATGAGCACTTTAAGGAAAAAAGGAGAGAGGAGGAGCTGTGAGCTTTGACCCCATTCTAGAAAACAAATTTTCCTCCAGACATTTTGGTGCAAGTGCATCAGCCAGTGATAACCCCATGTAAAAGTTCACATGAAGAATCTGAATTACCCCCAGAGATCAGCTGGAGTGTATAGTGCCACTTGCAATGTGTGTGAGCAACACCAAAGGCTCTAACAGCCCCATTCTGCAAGCTCTGAAGTTTTCCTCCTGTCCTACAAGCCTATCTTTTGAATGGTTTCACACTCAAGTCAGTATTGGAAAAGCCATGAAACAAAACAGACGAGGTTTTCTTCTGTTAAGACAAGCAACGTATCTCCAGCCATTGATAACTCCTGGGCACTGGGTCTTGGCTGCCCTTGCCAGTGCTGTCCTCCCCAGCAGCAAGGGATGGTGTGAGCACTCATGTCATTTACCTGCAGTCCTAATTCAAGTGTGAAATCATAACTGTGTTTCTGCAAGAAGTATTTAGGTGACAGTTTTGGAGAAAGCATTTGGTTTTCTATTGACAATCTTGCACCAAGGACACTACCAAAAAATTTCCCAGAGCTAACTGGTATGGTGGCCACAGAGTGAGGAGTTGTGCACAGTCTGAAGGCTTCATCTGGCAAACCCTTTGTGGAGGTGAGTAATCCAAATGAGCTGACCAGGACTACTCTTATGTGTGGAGTTAAATATATGCCTGTTTGCAGGATGAGGGGCTTTATGTGTTTATACCTCAGATCCTTGAAAATCTAACTTTCAGATGTAGGTACATTATTAATGTGGTTTATTTCTGTGTATGCTTTCCTGTGTGTGAACATATTATGAATCTACCTGGAATTGTCTTTTGCAAACGTGTTGGTTTCAGTTTGTAAGAAAGTTGTTCCTGTGTGTACTGCTGGGCATTTCTTTTGTTCATTTTCTTTTGTCAGAGGCTGACAGAATGCTAGCTGCAGTTTTCATGTGATCATTCTTGAAATTGCTTCGTGCTTGGACAAGTGTGTAGGTGTTCTTTTTGTGTAATTTCTTTAAAAAGTAAGTGAAAACAGTACTACAGGAATAAAAAGCTGCACCCCAAGATTCTGTTCCTTTTCTGCCATTTTAATCTTTCATTCATCTAAGCAGCTTATTTTTACTCCCTATATTTCAGCCCCCACTCTATATTAACAACTTCTTCCTTGTTTTCATTGATTCTCCTTGCCCGTGGTGGCCTTTTTAAATAATTTATTCAATATGTTTATTCTTCTGAAAGTACAGACTGCCAAGAGAGGTTGTGGAATTGTCATCATTGGCTCAACTAGACACCCATCTATTAGGGATTATTTAAGGATAAGGAAATCAATCCTTCTGTGATTCAAGGGGAGGAGGGGATGGATTAAATGACCTGGTAGAATAGTCCCTCTAATTCAAATTATTCTGGTTGGGGTTTTTTTTTGTTCTGAATTCTTTTTGATCTCAATTTCCTAATTTTTTTTAAGATAATGTTCTCTTGTGTTTGTGTTCTTTGAAAGTATGGAGAATTTGCATGAACCAATTTTTATTAGTTCCCTTGAGAATGTTAAAAACTTCAATTAGGTCACAGTGTAGTCTCTTTTCCAGAGTGAAATTCCTTAATCTTCCTTAATAACTTAAATCTTTGAGAAGTGATGTTGTTCTGCAATGCATTTTCCTCAAAAGTAATTATATACCAGCTAAGTTGCTACATAATAGTCAGTGATGTGTTGTGCTCTACATATAATCAGTCCTTGGGTTTTGTAGAGCCTATTAGCCCTGATGGGCTGGAAATACGACTGTCAGTACGGAGCTGCAGGCTGGGAGATAGGAATTTCACGTTGCCAAAAAGCCAGCATTTTCTGTTTGCACAGGAACCTCTCACAGTGTAAACTGATATTCTGGCTGTATTTCTTAGAAGATCTGCTCAATTGTAATTTCAGGATTATTTTAACAACAGCAGACAAGGAAATCCACGGGGCAGATGTGAGTTAGCAGGCTGAGGAGTGATGCAAGCTCTGCCTTTCACTTTGTGCATGTATTGCCATCTTTGCCCAGTGTTTGCTATATTTTCAAGTAGAATGCATCAAGCTGTTTAATACTCTAAGTAATCAAAAGCTGAAATCCTAGTATTGATCCCAGTGCAGTAGGAAGCCAGTGTCTCTCAAACCTGGCAGATTCCCCTTTGTGGCTGCCCTTCTGCTGTTTCTTCCTTCACTTATGTCAGTTTTTAGGGTCATTACACAACCACTCTGAAACACTTCTACTTTCTAGAAATAAGGGAAAAGAGCCATCCAAATCCTCTTAAGAAGCTTTAAAAGTACTGCTTGCTTTGCTGTGTGCAGCAGTGAGCACACTGTTAGAGCATCGCCGGCAGCAAGAGCAGCTCTGCTCCATTTCGTTTGCCTCTTTTTTTCTGACTGTGAACTCAACGTGCTCCTATGTCAGCCTCCAAAGGGGTAAAAAGGGACACATTAGGCTAAAACATAAAAATTAATGCCAAGACCAGTTGTTCCTTGAAGAGCTTTGATGTAACATCAAGAACAGATTTATCTCACCTGAAAGTACATAGTGAAGCTTATGGAGGGCTTCATGGTCCATATAGATTAAAAGTGTCCTACCAGCCCTGTTGTAAAGATTAGGATAATCTGCTTGTAAATCCACAAAAAAAATGAGGATCAAAGATGTTGGGCAGAGAGGTGAGGTGCAGATATCAGTAAGTGATCTAGTTTTCCCTTGCTTGTCTCATGCACACTATATTCCTTTCTCTGGTCTACACAATCTTAAAATATATGGGTCTGAGGCAAAATCTCACATCCCAGATACTCCCCAACCTGAAAGACTGTCATTAAATAGTTTCTCATGTTTTTTAATCCTCCTGTTTTATGAGTTCATTTCCTCCCTGAGTGTCTTCAAAATATGTACCCATTTAATGCACAGCGAGATGCAGAAGTTTTGCAATTAATAGTGTAGACATCCTGCTCCAGCAGTAAGGGTTTATGACACCTTTCCATCTCAGCTTGGTTGGTACTCTCCGTGGGCACAAGGTGATTTGTGATGAAGTTACCATGTTGATCCTTGTCCTCATTCCAGATACAGTAGATAAGGGTGGGTTTGTTTGGAAAAAAAAAAAAAATAGAAGTTTGGTTACTTTCCTCAACCACTTCCATTTAAAGAGAAAATCAAGTGGATTTCATAAAGCAGCAAAAACCTGCTTCCTGCACCCACCCTTTTTCTGTCACACCTTCTTCCCCTGCTCTGCTTTCTCCTGATGCTTTGCCTCTTCTGGAGCATTGTCTCTGCTAATAGAACCACTTTTATAACTCAGTTTTCCATTAAGTCATGATGAGAAGCCCTGCTGTTCCAGTCCTGCTTTTTTCTGAAGTAATGATTCTTTAATCATTCTGTTATAATTACAGCAATGTTTTCCCTCAGCCCTATAAGCATTATTTTGAGAGCAGGCACCAGTGTGGCACTGACATTATGGATGTGTGTGATTTTGGCAAGAAAAGAACCTTCAAACATTTCTCCTTTCCATTTGCTTTATTTCCTGCAAATCTCTGTACATCTCATTTCCGGTTTGTAATCTGCAGTCACATTTCTTCACACACGTTCGGTTACAATGGTCTGGATGTGGCAAAATCAGAAATCTTACTGCTACCCTCAGCAGAACAACCCTGTCTCTATGTTGTGTCACAGACACACAGGTGACACACCTTAGCTTTCTATCCACCTTGGTCCCCCAAGGTGAAAAAGACATTGAGGGAGAGGATGTGACCAGAAGTGTCTCAAATGCACCATTTCTACAGCACAGCAACCTCTAATGGTGTTGGGCTTGGGCTCTGCTGGGGATGAAGCCCTCTCCTGCACCAGCAGTTGCCTGTCCAAGCATGGCTGGAGTCACCCTCCCATGAAACACACGCTTGTCAAGTATTTGGGATCAAATTCAGAGCTGATGCAAGGAATGGCTCCAGGACAGCGTCTTCAGACTTTGTTTTGTATCATATCAGGCTTCAAATATTATATAGTGTTGCCATGCCAGGATATTTTTAGTGTCCTAGAGACTGGAAACAAAAAAAAAAATATTTTGTCTCTTGGCTGGAGGATTTGCCCATTTTTGTTCCAGCCTAATTTAACTCTGGTTGAATTCAGTGCATCCAATTTCTAGGCTCAGCTTAACTTTGGGACATACACATTTTCTGCTCTATCTATTTCCTTCAAATATTGTACTTTAGCAAAACAGTAACTGCTTGTAATAACTGAATAGCTGCTTTCTTACAACACCCACTGAAAGGCACTGCAAGAAAAAGAGGTCAGATTCACAGGGAATTTCTTGCTTTTTCTTTAACCTGGCAAAAATGTGAGTTTTAAAAGTTTACATTGCAATCTTTGTTAAAGTCAACAGTAACCAAGTTCGAAGCAGGGATAGAAGTCCAATGGAAGTCAAATTAATATTATCAGGAAATGCAAGCCACTTAAGAGACCTCTTGTACAGCAGCCTATTGAAGCGCTTAGCTGCTTAAGGGTCAATTTTCTGGCACTATTAATCATGCTATTTATATATATATGGGCACATATTTATGTGTATATATTGCACATGTGCACACACACACACACACACACACATGCATGCATCCCAGCCATTACTCAGCCCTAACAATGCACAGAGTTCTGCTGCAGAGAAAGTCAACTGGAAAGAGTGTCTGAAAAGACCATGAGTTCCTTATTTACAGGCGAAGGGGATGGAGTGTGCTGAGGAAGCAGGAACATGATGTCAACATTCACAAGGCTTGTGCTGGTTACAAGAGATTTCTCTTTCTGTGTTGTTGTTGAGAGGGAAATAAAATGGGAGAAGGAAGGGGCAGTGTGTTAAGAAAGGATATTTGCTACAGACATTGTGATTGATAGATTTTGAGTTACAAGATTATGATCCTTGCATGGAGCTCTTTTGGTGGAGAAGATGGAGACTCCTAAAATTAATAGCATTTTCATGCAATTAATACATCCCTCCTTTGTTAGGAACAGACATCCACCATTTTAGCAAGGAAGGGACAAGTGTGTTGGTATAAAAATCTGTTTTCTTCCAAATAGCCAAAATGCCAGCACTGGGGCTTGTCTGCTTTCGAGCTTCTGAAGTGAGACCATATCCATACCACCACCTCTACACACAAAAAACAAGATTTCAAACATATATAGTGAAGAGTTACTAAGATACACTGGATACTTTAGTCCAGCAGAAGCTAAATGAATGGGTAATGTGGAGACAACGAAATTGCCTGTCGTTTAAGTGGTTGAAAATGACTCTCTCAAATATTTCTCTTGATATCTAGGAGATGGCACAGAGAATAAAAGTGCTGAACTAGGACTCAAAGGTTTCGGAGGTGTTCCTTTGACTAACCAAAGTCAATACAAGCTTTGATTTGGAGCAGGAGGAGGTCTATGAATACAAGGGGTGTCAGCTGGCCCCTAATGAAGAACTTCTGACTGAGGTCAGCTATGGTTTTGTGTGTGACTCTTGGTGTGCCTGTACTCAGAAAGGGCTGCTCTTTATGCAAACCTGCTATCAGTGGTTTTTGGTACCTCCTGATCTGATACTGAGTTATCATGGCTAGGCTGTGGAACAACGCTGTACAGCTTGTTTACAATAATCTTTTAAAAAAAAGGTGGTTCTTCATTATATTACAATGTTCCTGATTATGTGTTACATACTGGAGCTGTTTAATCAAAACCATTAACAACCTACATCTTACAACGCCTTGCAAAGCCAGCCAGCACTATGATTCTTATTTTGCAATATTTATGCTTAAAATTTAATGGGATGCAAGTTGATTTCCCAAACCAAGTTTGTTGAATGGGTGTTTGTGGTGGACAATCATATCAGCGTGTGTGCTCACGCTGCTCACAAGCATTTCAGTGCCTCCCAGCAAACAATGCACACGCTGAACTCCGAGTGACCCAGTTGTCTTTGCTAATCGCTTGCTGATTACTAGCTAATCAGTGCCTTGTTTAGAGCAAACAAGCCAAAACCACTCTCTGCTATGCTGCACTTGGAAAGCAGGATGCATTTTTTGGTCATTGTCATCACTGTGCTGTAATTGCACTAGAGGTGGACAATGAAATGCAGGTTTGTCCCATGCATGGCCCCACAGCTGTAGGTACCTTTAGGAGTGTTATCTGGGCATAGACTTCCACAGTCCTTTGCTCTGTAGCCACGTGCAATGAAGAAAGCAGCTCATAACCAGCTGCAAGTGAGTGTGCTAGTGTTAGCATCCTCTCACAACTGTGTAGGAAGAGAGGCTGCAGACTGGGGGAGGAAAGTGCCTTCTTCTGAGGCCAGTATGATATATTTTATCCTCTAACTGCCATCAGTGCATTGGACTCCAACTGAAGGTTGTGCTCTTGGTTCATGTTTATGATGGGGTTGAATTCAGCATGGAGCCAAGGGGGAAGGAGAGGAGGAGAGGAGAGGAGAGGAGAGGAGAGGAGAGGAGAGGAGAGGAGAGGAGAGGAGAGGAGAGGAGAGGAGAGGAGAGGAGAGGAGAGGAGAGGAGAGGAGAGGAGAGGAGAGGAGAGGAGAGGAGAGGAGAGGAGAGGAGAGGAGAGGAGAGGAGAGGAGAGGAGAGGAGAGGAGAGGAGAGGAGAGGAGAGGAGAGGAGAGGAGAGGAGAGGAGAGGAGAGGAGAGGAGAGGAGAGGAGAGGAGAGGAGAGGAGAGGAGGAAGGAAGCCACACCTGTATTTCTCCAAGTAAGTCACTTAGTAGATGTTTGAAAGGAAGAACACTGTTTAAATGTGAACTTATCTTTTGTCACTGGATTTTTGTGCAGGCAAGAGATGGGAGTTTTAAACCTTCCTGTGATAGCTGGTCCAATAAGAGGATCTCTTTTAGCAACACGCTGCATGCTTCAGCAAACAAAATGTGCCTTTTAAAAGCTAACATTATCCTTGTCCTTGGCCAGAAGAGTGCTTTGGCCTTTTTGCCAGCATGTTTATTAAATGGTTAATCAGCTATAAAGAGTTAAATTTCACCCTGGGGATTTTTAGTATGGACTTTCTGGTCAAACTTATTGTGCTGTCAAACAAGTACCTAAAAACAGGAAACAAAGATTTTTTTGTGTGTGTTTTATGACTTTTCTTATGATGAGGGACACAGTCATGACATGAGCTATCATGCAAGGCCTTGCTGATCTTAAAAGTACTACAGTGACAGCAACAACCCGTGAATTAGTGCAAACTTACTAGTTTCTGCTTTTGAAATCTTAAAACTTGTTTTTGCTGTAGATACATAATGATCTAATGGTAATTTTTAATGAGCATGAAGTGTGTTTTTCATGTTGTGTTTTTTCACATTTTCCCTTTACTTGTTAATTTGCTAATTCAGCCACAAGAATAATCTGCACTGAAAAGCAGAATGTTTTGTTCTACAATACCCCAGGCTAGCTAATCTGTGTCATACATACATTAACTTTTAACTTCTTTAAGTTGACATGGAAAGGCTTCTGATCACAGGTGAAAATGAGTTTAATGTATCACTTTATTAAAAACACTATACCTTCTGATCTTACTAGCAGTTTCTGTTCATTTGAGGTGCCAGACAGGAATAGCAAGGTAAGAAACGAGGTTTATTAGCAGAGCTATTGTGTATGAATAAACCTATCAACCTTCATTTTATTCTCCTTCACCAGTAAGCATGAAAGTGAGATGGTTTTTATGGGTATGTATCAGAGTAAAAAGTATATGCCTGATGGTTTGAAATACAATTAACTCTAGGTGAAAACACCATAGTCCCTCTATTATCTTAAGATCTATAAACTACGGATTTTCATGGACCACAGGGAGTGAAAGATGGAGTTGACCCCAAAAATCTGTAGAATTCCAGACTGGCTGACGTTCTGATGGGGCTGTCAGCTATAAACTTGGATACATGTCCATTCACACATATCATAAACAGAGAGTATAAAATAGCAGGGCTGAACTTTGTTTAAGAAACTTGTTATTAGAAATATGCCAGGACTTCACAATAAAATGCAAAATGTATTGAAATTTATGGGGTTTAAAATTTCCTCACAAAGTTAAAAGTAGGCTTGTGTTTGCTTTTTTGCCTGACCCTACTCACCTTTGCCAGTGAGAAGGAGCCAATTTATGAAGGAAGTTGGCTTTTCCTAAAGGCAGATTTGAAATTTGGTGCATGATGTTAGAATTTCCTAGCATTTCTGCATGCCAAGAACTCTTTCCACCAATTTTCCCAGAAAAACATAACATTCAAGGTACACAGTCTTCAAAATGTCGGGATAATCAGCTACAAATATTTGCAACATTCAGCCCTAGTTGTTAAAGTCAACATTGCTCAGGGAATAGATGTCTTTGCTTGGGACCAGGAAGACCAGGATACCTAAGTCCCTCACTTTTCTCTCTGACCATCCTCAGGCATCCCAAAGGAATCACTGCATCTCTATTTCCCCACTGCCTTTCTTAAAGTGGAAGATCAGAGACTGCTTTTTACTCTGTTTACTTTTATTATTTATTGTCTTACATATTATAGGCCCAAATGCCACTATATTTTATATTTCTTTTCATGCTATTCAAGAAATAGCTAGAAATTATTCTGAATAGCAAACTGGACTGGAAGGGCAATGCATAATGCTTTTTTCTAAACTTTCATCTTATTTTGGTTTTGCTCCTTGTCCTTTGCAGAAGACTTAATGTACTATTTGCAGTCTGCTTTTAATCCTTTCTTATTGGTAGATGAACCTCCTTCCTCCTTTGGTGTTAGAAATACTTTTTCTCCTTGGTCCTGGGAATTCATCTGTTCTTTTCATCTTAAATCTCTTGCAATGTGGAGCAGATTGTTTGATAGTGCAGGGTGACACACGTGCTTTTTTAAACAACTGTTGTCTTTATTCTTCTGGCAGCAAATGCCACTGCTGTCAAATAAAGTAAAATTGACTCCCACAGGAAAGCTTAAAGAGTCAGATATGCCATTGCAAATTCTGGCATAGACTGTTTGGAAACCTTTTTCTTCTTGTTTGGCAGGACATGTGCTCAGTCCCTGAACACACTGCTCAGAAGCTGTTACAAAATATAGAAGACAATAAATACTAAGCAAGTTAAAATTTTATCTGCTTTGAGAGATAGGAGTCTGAATGTCTAAGACACTAGAATACATTTGACAAGAACAAGAGATCTCATCCCAGCCTTGTAAATGAAAAGCTGTTAGGCAGGCAGTACCTTCCCCAATGTCATGTTTTTCTTAGAACTGGGGCATACATTACACACAAATTTGAGATTATCTCTGACAATTATCTAAAATTAACTGTGGTTTTCTAATGAAAAACATTAAGAGGAGGATCTGATAAGAAGTGGGCCTATTTATAATACTTGCTACGAGAAAGAAAGGTTTGCTACTCTGAGTGAAACCAAAATGCACCATGTGTCAGAGTATAAAAGAACATTGGCTTCCTTTCCTTTGCTTATTAGCAGCAGCACTGGGAGTTTATCACATCTATCGGTGGTTAACTGAAAAGAGCCGACGTGAAGAAGAAGTGTTCCCATTTCTGTGTTTCTGTCAGTACTGTATCAGTCACTCTCTGAACACCTCTGCTCTTACAGAGCATGTACACACCACACAATGGCACACACTGCAATTCTGAGCTCTTCTGGCAGCTTTCTTAACACAGTGCGTGTCTGAAAGGGACACCAGCTTGGCCAACCAAAGCAAGTTTGGTGCTGCACCAGAGCCAACCCCATGTGCATCTCGAGTTTGATTAGCAAGGGGCTGCTCTGGCTGCACCACGTGGGCATCTCATGGGAGTATCTTCATACAACCACTATTATCTCTGTTCATGCAGCAAGCCTGACACAATAGAGCTTAGAAGCTAAAAACATAAGCTCCTGAAGAGCCATGGGGCCAAGTTCTTCTGTAACACTGTATTTGGGTGTGACTTGGCCTTGCTCGTGATTGATTCCAAGCACTCCAACATAAGCATGGTGTCCACCTGGATATGATGTCTGCCTCTTCCTGATTATGGAAGGCTGGTCCAGATCAATCCCAGTGTGCACAGGCTATGAGGAAGACACCAACACACAGGTTACGTGCTCTCCCGAGCAGCCCTTCTGAATCATTCCAGCACAGCACAGAAGCAAACAGTGGTGTTGTAGAAAGCATGTTGCCCTTAGTCCAGCACCGGGTGGGAAACAAGTCACTGTGTTTAGGGACTCCTCCATGCTCTGCAGAACACAAATTATGAGGAGGGTTTTGTCAGCAGAGGATATCAGTGGAGAGGCTCCTTTTTCCAAGTCACACTGTATTACAGGCCAGAGAACGAGTCTCCAAAGACGTGCTGTGGTTTCTCTTTTGGATTTTTGCACAGCTTGGACTGCACAGAGCTGGGTTCAGGGGCCTGATTCACAAACAAGGGAGTTACAGTGAGAAATGTTTGAAAGCTGCAATTTCTAAAACCATCTGAATTTCGGCAGTTTCACATTGTGGGTGTGTACATGCACTGTGACACATGTAAGTTCTTGTCTTCATCAATGTGAGTTTGAAAGAGAGTAAGACTCACAAAAATCATTATATGTCACCTAAAATTCACATGTGGAACAAATTCACGTGCTGATTAAACAAAAAATACAAGTCATTCCACTTATCCAAAAGGTCAATGGATCTTGACAAACCTTTCAATGAACCTATTGCAGCTTCTCATTTATAGGAGCCACAGAAACCAGGTGGATTTTGTTGTGAGCCATTTTCCATAGTTCTGCTTATCAGTCATGTGAGCATGGGTGATTATTTTCACCTCATGTTTACTAGCGCTGATTTACTTTGCATTTGACTGGCCTTAAAAAAAGAAAATCTTTAATCTAAACCAAACAAGCCTTAATGCAACCAAATGTTTGGATGAAGAGAGGGCAAATGTCTGTGTGTTTGTGAAAGCAGCACCAATAAAAATAACACAGACATTATCTAGCATCGTAATGCCACCAGGCAATGCAGAGTAGCTAAAAGAGCCAGGCATAACTTTGCAAGGCTGAAAGAGGTTCCGCTGTCTCTTCAGGATACTGGCTTTGACTGGTAAAGAGGTTTACAAAATTCATATACAATTTCTCTGGTTTGCAAATCTAGCTGCTTCTTTTGTATGTTTTCCATTTTTACAGAACAACTTTTAACTTTTAGAAATTTCTGTGAGATATGTTTTCTCAGCTGCTAAAGCCAATTAGGAGACACAAGGATCGGTTTTGTTACATTTTCCTCTGAACAGAAGTGAAGTTATTTCATGCAATTTTTTACACAATTCTGCTGTGTGATGGGCTGCATACAGAGTAGTTTATTTATACCACTTTATCTCACACCTGTTTGGATACTGGCTGTTTTATGGTATTTAAACATACTATTTCTTGCCAATTGCTTTATCTCCACAGTTCCTGCTTTTGCTGCAAATGTTTCTTATTAACTCTAAAAGAAACATCAATTGCTCCCTGAGCATTATTAGAGAGGACAAAAATAACATAATTGTTAGTTACTTCCAACATGTTATCACTGCAGACCTATAAAACAGACATTCTTTCAAAATACTGTAGGGGCTCTTTTACTCTGTTGAAAATAAATAATACTTGTTTTAAGAACTTGTTATTTCACTGGAATTTTCTTTTTCAATGGAAAAAACCCTGATCAAAAAAATCACCGAGTTTCACTGCTGTGCTGTGTGCTTTTCTGTTAGCCATTTTGTTGTGCCACGCCTGAGCACACCTCTCTAGCTGCCAGAGCCCAAATGTAGAACACAGTGTTGGGCAAAGACCCACAATAGGGGCACAGAGTGCAAAAAATGCATAATCCCTTGGGAATCCCTTCCTTGGGTATGAATATTTCTCCCTATGACCTTGTTGATGTCAGCCCTACAAGGAGGAAGGAGGTGGGGGTTACCATCTGCACATATTGTTATAGGGTTCTGCACTCTTCAGAGCCCTCAGGATGACTAAAGGACTTTTATTCCTCAAAAGCTCTCTGAGAGGGAGCTGCAATGTCCAATCTGCAGAGGTAGCATGAGTCAGATGAAGTGACTTACCTGAAGTTAGGTAGATAGATCTTATTATTGGCAAGGAGGCCACGTGCACACTTGTACTTCTCATCCCATCACCCTGTCACGTCGGTACCAGGGCCGTGAGCTAAGCAAGCCAGGGCAATGGTCCTGTGGTCATCCACACCTGTCCTTTAAGCAGTATGTCCTGGCACCACCGTTCCTGGGACAGAGGCTTATTACAAGTTACTCTGACTCCTAACTACTCAGCTTGGGTTGGAGTTGAACGTTCCACCTCTATTAAATACCCGTAAGCCCATATTGTATTGTTATATTGATGTCGGATAGATATCGGACAAGGGGAAAAGTGCTGAAGTATGTGTCCATGACTGCAAAGGTCTGGATATTTACCTCAGTATTTGCCTGCCTAGTGCAAACCCTTATTTCATTACAGTTGTTGGGCAAATACGCCTCAATCGCAGGTGGGACACAACAGGACTGCCAGGAGAGAGGAGTTAACGTTCAAAGCAAACTGCTTTAGCTGGGATGCCTCACTTCATGCCTGGTTTCTGAAGTAGATTCTTTTATCCATAGCCAGAGCACACACCACCCTCCATCCTTCTTCCTTGGGTGGTGTTTTTACTGGAGGCATTGCTGGATCTGAGCTTCATATTATCCTGCCTTACTGCTACTGTTTAAAAACCTGTCCAACTTGAAGACACGTGTCAATGCTACATTTAGAGCTCAAGCTTATCATCTCTTGTTTCTTTATAACCAAAATAACACCATTTTAAATGAGCTAAATACCTGGCTATGAAGGTAGCCCTACATGAGCTCTTTGGGATGAAATTTGCCTTACCAATTTGAGACTTTTACTAAAAAAAAGCAGAATTTCCAAAGGGCAGAATTTCTAACCTGCACTTGCCTTCAGTGATCCTCAAGGGCTGGAGTTTAGCTCTGAAACCACAAACTAAATAGGGTTGTTTGTTGGCTGGGTATTTTTGTCATTTCCTTTAGGCTTTGCTGTATCAACATGAAACTCAAAAAGCCCAATTTGCATTTGCACTCAGGTGCATTTGCACTCCCCTTTGTTAAAACAAACAAACAAACAAGCAAACCAGTTTTTCAAAGCTCATTCCCTATGAGACTAATGAGAGGTTTCTTCCACTGAAACATCTGGTTTTAGTCACTGCTGGTTGGAGGATACTGACAATTCCTCTGTTCTCAAAATGCAGGGAAAGCGGTGTTAATCCTGGGCCTGGGGAACTACCATGAGTCCAGCCAAAATAGCTCTTGTGACTATAATCATTCATTGCTATTAGATATTTTATGGTGCATCAGAAAATGGATTCTATTTATACGAGGATTTCTTAAACTAACAATGAGACTTTTGTATAAGTGAGAAGTAGGCTCCAAACCTGTGCAAATTAAACAGAGATGTGTGACTGATGAATCACACATGAACCAACAGTGCCTGATTTCATTAGCTTTATTAATTTCTGTAATACACACCATATAATAGAGGCTTCATCTTCTAGGAAAAGTTTTTAAAGATTTGCAGAGGAGAAAATAAAGTTTAACTTGGTTGGGATGAAAAATGTACCAGGTTACCTGCAAAGCACAGTATGGCATGGCGTCTCTGCTCAAAAATGCTGTAAAAGGTTCTCTCGTGCGCTGTGTGCTGCTGTTTGTAAGACTAGACCTGTAAATCACACTTCAGTCATGAACGTTTTCCAAGTACTTTCCAACAATATATCACATTGCTCGACAATTTAAGACTGTCTGACAGAAGACTGTATTCTAGTAGCAAGTTAAATAGGCATGGGCCAGTGATACGGATACATCACCTTTCCATGGTTCAAGTTTAAATCTGCTTTCTCACACTTTCATAATGTTTTAAGATATTTTTCTTCTTTGAATTTGTTACCATTAGGGAAGAATGAGCTAATTTGAAAGCTAGATTTTGAAAGGATTTTGAGGACCACTTGTATATGCTATGCATATAATCTCATGAATACAGTGATTCTTAGAAGGTTTTGGCCAAGGGACTTTGAAATTCCTTGAGATTTCTCTGCAGTTGCACACAATCCTTGTCTTAATCAAGTCTCTCAACTGAACCTCAAAACTCAGACTAGTCCTAAATTGAATCCATCTCCAGGCATGAACATCTTTCTCACTACTCCATGTTTTATGCTGTATTTGACATTGGTTGGAAGCAGTCTTGCTTCTTTGGTATGGACAATCTTGTCTGATTCTCAGATGTGCACAGGTTGTTTGCCTCTGGTTTACAAGTGTTGATCACACAGCAAACAATATATACACTCATGGAAAGAATTTTCAGTGTAAGAGAGTTTGTGTATTCCTTACTATCACTCTGAAGATGTATATCTTGCCTTAGTATTTTCATCATTCTACACAGTTGCTGCAATTGTTTATCCATAGCCAGAACTGTAGTTCTTGTTTCACTGTTTAATGCTTAAAAATCCTTAACAAATGTCAGAGCTGAAACAAATGGTGTTTTATCTATTTCAGTGCTTCTAATTAAATTGCTTTTTTCCTACAGTAAGACAAAATGAGAAAAAAAACCCAAGCACCTATCACAGATGCTCACCAGTTACACATTTCCATCAGCACACTTCAGAAAGCAAAAGCAGTTAATACAAACCTGGGTATAATTATTTACCAAGCAGTTTGCAGAACATCCATGCCCACTCTGTACACTGGCCAACATTTTGACTCACATAGGAGACACATGTAAAATGATGGATATCTGTCATACAGAAGCTCCAGTATAAATAAATAAAACTCTGTAGGATGTCTCCCAGAGTTTACACCACAACTCCTCTTACACAAGACATCTGTAGGCACAGCAAAGATACCAGCATACCATCAACACCTTCATCATCCCTTTATCGCAAAGCTGGTTAGGACTCTCCTCTTTGTAGACATGTAACAAAGCCAATATAAAGTTGTCTGTCCAGCTCAAGCACTAAGCAGACACACACCATGTATAAATCACCCTCCTCTTCAGCAGGGTAGACGAAAGCTCATCTCATAACTGCTCTCCTGCCAGCCACAGCAGGTTTACAGCCCTGTAACTCAACCAGCCCCTGCTTTGTGCCTCGCTGTGCTCCCCACAGGGGGAATGAGGAATTCCTGCAGCACCACCTTCCAAAAGCCATCTCTTTGGAGAGCAGATGGAGAGAGGAGGCCCATGTCTTGCCAGGAAGATTTCATCTGTATTTGTACCACCTCAAGGAACAATGAAAACCATCTGCTAAGCCCCTGCCAGTGTTGGAACCCATGAATCCCATTGCCATTGGGGAATCCCGTTCATAGCAGTGAAACCGCAGAGTCACTTGCCCGTGAATACCACACTGACCCAACACACAGCTCTTGTGCAGCGATGCCTTGTCCTGGGCTAGTGCTGCTCAGAGTTGAGTCTTTCAATTCAATGACCAAAATTTGTTTTGGAAAGGGTGTAAGTGCCTGATTCAAAAGCCACTAAAGTCAATGATGTGACTTGCTGCTGTCCACTGCCGTGCAGGGACTGCTCACACCACTGAGAAATTGCTCCCTCCTTTCCAAAATACTTTGGCTCACATTTTGTATGTTTCAAAAGCTTCACATAGTTTTAGAGTGTGTTCTAAAGTTTGGGACGTGAATTGCTGGGATTTTGTTTCTAATGTAGGTAATTTAAACCAACTATTCAAATATGTGACCTTTTAAAATACTGGAGAATTTTGACATATTTCAGATCTCTGATAAGAGTGTACTTCAAAAAAAAAAAAAGCTAAAAAAATATCTTCTGTTTCTGTTTATAAACTGAGATTATGAGAGAAAAGAACAAAACATGTCTCCTTGCTTCCTTTGTTGACATACCAGTTTTGGTCAGTGAAGGAAAATGGACTTGAAATAAATTCATGACCCTTTTTGGTCCTGAAGGGGGAATTCCCTTGGGAACAATAGGTTTCTCGAAGCCTGCTACAGCCAGTGTATGTGCTTTATCTGTTTAACGATGGCTGTTGCGATGCTTATAGAAGAGCAATTCCAAGCTACACTGCAGCTTCAAAAAGTTGTTCTTTAACACACAGATGGCTATTAATGAAACACTTGGAGAAAGATTTACAAAACCAGGCCACCTCTTTAATTATTAGCTGCGTATTTTTCATTCAGTAATTTTCTCCCTGACCTCACTGATATTTGGGTAAATCAGTTAATTCTGTTGAAATGCATGGAGCAACATTGGTTTAAATAAACTGTGAGGAAATATTCTTCAGAAAACCCATTAAAATATATTTTAAAAGCCTACTTACTAGAAGAGCTTCATCTCCATTAAAGTTTGCTTTTTGGTCCTTTATGGTTTTCGAGTCCTTACTAAGAACCAGATTCTAAAATAAGATTAGAGCAGTGCATCAGTTTCCAATTGATTGCCTTACAGATGTTTAAAATGAAGAATGTTATCAATAGAGATTATTATCTCTATCAAAATATTCAGTGAATGCTAATGTTATTCTTTTCTCATTTAAATATAAAGATCAAGCCAAGACCCTGTTTTCTTGAAGTGAAAAAAAAAAAAAAGAAAAAGAAAAAGAACTATCAGTTGAACAACCTACTCCATAAGTATTTTTTAATAGATTTTTTTGCTTATTTTTTCATGTGGAAATCAGAAGAGATTTCATGTCCTCTTCTAAGATCAGTACTTGGAATGAGATCATTGCAGTTTCACATACACTTAGGCCTGAAAAACTAAACCATCCAGATTAGTAAATAGCAATGTATTTAAAAATTAGATAAGCAAAGTACTTCTAAAATAAAAATATTAGTGTTTGGTTACCAACACTTTAAACTACAGTGCCAACCATGCCTGGTGGGAGCCACAAACATCAACCAGAAAGCAGCTACTGAAGATGTTTACCAACTTTTCTTATTTTTGCTGTAATTTCACCGACTACTTTCTGTGGTGCTTTTCAGCACTATTGATGAATAATAACCATCCCCTTAGATTTTGTCTGTGCAACTTTGCGCGGAGGGTAATGTCCCAGGAAAACACAGCCCTAGAGTGCAATGGGGAGAGACAAGACCGGTATAAAATGAATAACCAAAATGTCATATACCAAATATAAGCACAACCTTGACCTGATACCTCCTGCACGATCTGCTTAGCATTTGGGTCAAAGAGAGGAGAGGAGCTATCAAATAATGGCATGTGGGCCTTACAGACCCAGCAGTGGGCAAAAGGCATCGCTCGTTATTCCGTCAAGGACTCCACATGCCAGTCTATGCGATCTGATTTGCAATCAATTGCAAGTGATTACACATTGTTTATCATCGATTGGCACAAGGAATCCTTGAGAGAATAATGAGCTGCAGCTGATGACAATCAGAGACTACTGTCTCATTGCAAGTTTGATTGCACATCCTTCCACTGGTGCAATCGAGCACCCACCACCACCTCCAAAAAGCAAAGCAGTAAAGAAATAAATAAAGGGTGGCACCAGAAAGCAAAACATTAAAAGCTCTTTTAAAGAATACAGGCTGAATGGGAGTTCTTCAGTATAATATTAGCAAGGTTAACGTCATTAGAGCACTTTAGATTAGAAATATGATAAAAAGGTTTCAGTGGATCTTCCACCTTATCTTTTGGCAAAATAAAATCTGGACAACAGGCAATCATTTGTTTAAATAAGCATGAGAAATTTTAGACCAGGCATCTAAAGGTAATCTATTATTTTTAAGTAAAGCATGCAGCCAACTTAGAAAGAAAAAGAGACATTTTAAGACAATCTGATAGCACCTCCTGGTTACCAGAAATTCACCTGTTCTTCACAATGTGGTCTGTCTTTCTAGCAACAAATGCACAGACAGCAAAAGTAAGTATTTATATCATGCTGAAGCTGTGGGGATTATCAATTCAGTGTACAGCTCTTTCCAAATGAGACACCCAGGCCTAAATGTTCTAGAAAAGAGCAGTTAAAATTGCAGTAAGCAGCAGATCACGGCCAAGACTCTCAGAAAGGGGAGTCCATCCCTGACTTTATGCTGTGGTTAAAGGATGGGAGCATTATGGATGGTGTATTCATTGTGTGCCTGGCATGGTGTACACAATGATCAGTGCCTGAGACACATTCTGGAGTTAAAAATTTGCTTAAAAAGTAGCAGCAATTGCAATCATGTGTTGTACCTGGCTTAGTACCAATGCAAATGTGATGAAAAAAATATACAGATTTCTTCATTGGGGATTTAATTTTTGGAAGTTTACATTCAAGTTAAGTCTTGAAAACTTTTTTGCTGTCCCAGTGGTGTCAGCAGGAACTTTGCCATTGCCTTTGCTGGAGCCGAGATGTTTGTCTTCTGATCTGGAAATGCAAATGAAACAAAATCATTTTTTTGAGATCTTGTGTTTCATATAACTATCACATTGTTCTTGCTGCCTCCCTGGTGGTCAGCTGTCCACCACTGACATTGTGGGTTTATTCCCTGTGTGCCAGTTTAATGTTCTCCAGGATCTGCAACTCCTATTTTTAGCATTTCAGACAACCTGGATTCCAGCTGGGTTATCTCACTTTAAGTGATTATTCAAAAAAGGCCAACATAATCTAGCGCTCAGATTTTTTGGAGTAACTGTCAGCCAGTGGCTGAACCAGATGCCCAGAGATCACAATAAAGCTGTGAAAGAGAGGAGATTAAAATTGTTTCTCCACATGTCAGAGAAGCATCCAAGTGACCAGGTTTAATTTAGACCTTGTTTTTCATGGCTCTCCCCATACCAAGCTCCTTCAGAAACCATGTTTGCAGCCCTGTGGGCTCTAAATAAAAACCTGACACTGTCTTCTCATTTAACCTTCACCCAGTCCAGGCAGAACAGACCTGTGTCTACAGGCTCCTCAGTTCATAGCCTAATATTAAAATACACCCACAAAACTCAGTACATTCTAACAAATGCCACCAAACATGACTTAGCCCTCTCCTTCACTGAGAAATGTCGAGTAGAATTGTACCGGCTTGTTAGCACAGAATACAATGTACTTGGTCTGAAACTGTAAATCAATATCTGGATCTGAGAGGTGACATTTCAACAACTGTGGAATGCTGGAGCCTGTTAGGATCATTTTTTTTTTTTTAAGTGTCAGATTATAAACTTCATAAATAAATGATGAACACCTCTTACAACACCATGTGTGTTTGTGTGTGCCTGTGTCAGCACCTTTCTGGATGTAAGCACAGTGACCCTGGAAAAATAGTCTCTACAGGTTTACAAACTTGCCCTGTGCTGTAAAGTTTTAATTAAGCATTGACATACCCTGAGCCATTTAAATACCCTCAGAGCTTGGAAAGGTGAAAGGAAGCACAGAAACATAACGCTGGAAGAGATCTGAAGGGGTCATCTGGTCCATCCTCTTACCCCAAGGCAAGACCAGCCAGACTTAGGAAATGCCCAGCACATTCACTGAATTAATTCCTTAAAACAACCCTGTGATGGAACCTCCACCACCTCCTCAGGCAATCTGTTTCAGTGCTTCTACTGTCTGAACCATCAAAGAGGATTTTCCTAATACTTAACCTGGATTTTCCTTTCTTCAGTTTCAACTGTACAGAAAAATAGCCAGCTGGGCAAGGAAAAAAATGATAGGGGAAAAAAAGGATTTCTCTTGAAAAAGGGAAGCTAGATGAAGAGAAGAAAGATGTTTAACTGAAAAATTGACTTAAAAGGAAGTGCATGTAAAGAGGAAATGCAATGCAGAGGAGGACATGTAGTTCCCTGCACAGGGAAGAAGCTGCAAGAAAACATTTTCTGGGGGTGGAGGAAAAGAGTGTCTGAGAGTAAGAATTTTCCTTTCAATGGTTTTCCCTTTCCCATTTTATCCTCTTCACAGCTTCTTTTTCTTGCAGCTCTCCATGCTGCTCAGCATTCTCCCTTCTAACTGTGCTGTAGTTTTTTCCCTATAGTTATAGGTTTTTTCTTCTATAGGTTTTATTGACCAGACAATGTACTAAATTGTCAGGATGCAGCACGCCTAGGGAATTTCTGAGGCCAAACAGGCAAGTAATGAGCATCAGTGACTGTAGTTGAATGCATACTCCAGTATAGAACATTTCCAGACCTCTTTTTCTATTTGTGCATATTACTATTTACTTACTCATTGTGAAGAATCTCAAGAAAGAAAATGTTTAACCAATCTTACATATCTTACATAAAAACTGGCTTTTGAAAGGCTTTTAAGCATCACTTTATTAGTGTAATATAAGCTCTCCCAACACCTCCCTGGAGCACTGGCAGTCCTACTTTACATGAAATGATAAAAGCAACCCAAGTGGATATAAATTGAAAAAATAAGAAATAAAACAAAATCAAAGAGGAAACACTTCTAAGAAAATATGTGTTAGTTTATTATTAGCAGGCTTCTGGTGAAAGACAAAAATAAAGTTTGTTTATGACTTTGACCTCTTCGATGTTGCAGCGACATTGTAATTTAATCATAAGATAATAATTTACCAGTTCCTCACTTTTGAGTAACAGAAAGCCATTGTGAGAACAGCAGTCAATTTTAGCTCTACTTGTGTCTTCATCATGGCTAAAACCCCTCTTGTTTCAAAAGACCACAAGAAATCTGTCGAGGTGATCACACACAATAGGAAGGCTGAAGTTATCAATAGAGTAATTTACAATAATTGTATTTGCAAATTGAACATCATTACAATAACAATAAGTATAAAATCCCAAAAAGATACTTGATGCTCTTGAGTAATTACATGCAATTAATTTGTATTTAATTCCAGACTCTGGCACACTCTGTTCTAGCCTTTCTCAGAAATACTTGCTGGCAGTGAAAAAATAAGATGCTGCCCAGGCCACCTCTGCTGGGAAAGCTTTATGTTGTGCAAGAAGGGTTCGGATTTGGCAAAGAGAAATAGTCAGTCTTCAGGGAAATGTCAGAAGGATCACAATTTGTCCCCCATACATGTGATAACAGTATTTATGCTATTATTCCAGTTCAGGTCTTTGGCTCTACCTTCTCACATTGCCTCTGTTGGCTCATGCTGAACTGTGCCCCTGTAGACAGGATGGACATAACTATTTTGTGCTGACCAAACCAAGACAGGGAAGAGAAGACCTTCAGCTCTCTCAGCTAATGTTTTCCTTTCCCATGCTGATGAATGAGGAGTAGGAAAATTTGAGCCCCATCTTCCCAAATGGCTGAATGTTTGTCACCAAATAGTTTATATTCCCACAACTTAATTGAAGAAAAGAACTAAGGACCCTACATTATTTCTGGACCATACCCCTTCTTTGGCTTGTTGTAGGAAGGTTTATGCAGACCTTCAGAGACACAAAACAAACAAATAAACAAATAACAACAACAACAAAAAATGGACAGGGAGGAAGGAAGAGTATGGAGGGACTTTAGAGAATGCAAAGTTTTGAGAGTCCAAAAGTAAAAATACCTCAAAATGCAAGAGCTTGGTTTCATGAGCATATATTTTAGACAAATCAATATTATTCAATGTGTCTTGGCACAAAGTTCCATGTTATAGCTCCCTATTGATATTGATTTTCATCTACTCTTCTCTTTAAGAAGTTCAGTTTCAACTTTTAAAGGAGGAAAGGGGTTGAGGCAGAGAATAGAGAAATTGGAAAGAGGGTAACAGACACTTTTACTGCTTTACTTCTTGATACACTGACCTAATCATGGCTAAGATGATTGAAATCATTCATTAGTATACACTGATTTATTTTGTGGGGGGTTGTTTGTTTGTTTGTTTGTTTTTAATTCAGCCACTAGCAAACACAAGGAAAAAGCTATGTGCCTTTATGAAGAGATAGACATTCCAGGTGTACAAGTGGACTGGTTTGGTTGGGTTTGGGAATGGATGGTGTACTGTACACAAGTATCCCAAGCAGTACACTGGGTGTGGAGAAAACCTCCACAGCTTACTCTTAGCCTAACAGAAATGTTGTATTGCAGATAAGAATTCACCAAAAAGCTTCTGGCAAGCATCTTGAATTACCTAACACAGCACTGTTGTCTTGGAAGATATCACAATCAGCATACAGCCACCCACCACCTCAGGTCATCCATCACTTGTGCAAGAAGTTGCAATAAAAATCTGTACTGACCTACAGAGATGTTGGAAGAGATGGACTTCTGCCTAAAACTACTGCTAACCTGGGTAGGAGAAAAAGGGATCTCCCTGGGGCAGAAGTGATGGCATCTCTGGAGGCAGCAGTGCTCGGTGCAGCGCCGGGCCGGCTGGGCGAGGCAGCGTGCAGGCAGCTGCCTGTCTGCTCCACGCGTGGATTTCAATATGAAAGGCACGCAAACGAGTGCGTGCTGCAAGATCCAAAGTCATAAGCATCAGTTGTTGTTTGCTGTTATTATAAGCAGCCCTGTGCTGCTTTTTCTCTTGGGCAAGAGTGCGTGTGTGTATCTGTGTGTACATATATATATATATATACACACATACATGTATAGGTATGCATATCATAGAAATGAAGCCAGTACAATCTGCAAGCTCGTCTTTGATGTTAACACGGTAAAACAACACGTTTTATTTGAAATGGCTTGTGAATAAATATTGTTGCAGGCATCACATAACAAGCGAACTCGAAACTGCTACGCACTGTAGCGTTGAGGCTCTGTGTAATTAGGTCACTGTTATAGCCAAATGGAGGAGGAGCCCGTTTCAAACGATGCAAAATACTGAAACTTTAAATTATAAAGCTTTCTCTGCGGGGTAACTGAGAGTCACCTCCATCTGACATTAAGGGAGAGCTGTTAAATGTGGAAGCTTTTTCTGGAGGGACCTGTAGATGACAAAACAGTGAGCTGTCATCGTCTGCTTACTGGGAGTTAACTATCTAAAAGTAATCCAGATGTGGAAATGCCTTCTCGAGTGGAAGAAATGGTGGGTAGAGGGTGAATGTCCCTGAAAGAGAGAGCAGTTAGCTGCAGCGGAGCTTCAGCTTTCAAGTAGTTACGTTTTTGCATATGCATCAGATGCTCCTGGGAAGGGTGACACTCAGAAACGGCGTTGTAATTATTTGTTTTGGAAATTAAGTTATGTGTTAAAGAACACATGCGCCTCGGGACTTCTAGCTCTAACAGCTACTTAGGTTTCAGTAAACCAAGGGAATAAATGAACTGAGTGAAACCGAGAAGAAAGCTTCTGACTCACATCCTCTCTCTCCTGACTGTAATAAGAAATGTCTTGAAAGCAAAATGTACCATTTTATGTTATCAATAAACTCCCCATGGAGTTTACGATAGAGTTATTTACCTTCGTCGGAACGCTGGGGAGGGGTCAGGGACAGAAAAACACACTAGGTTCTGAGATGTTTCAAAAATTTGGTTGTGGTGCAGCTCAGAATGAAACTGCAATAAAATGAAACAAAGCACAACCTGAGAAAGCATAATTGACAGCTGGGTGACCAGGGAACTAATTTGGTAGGTTGGGGACCCAGACAAAAATCCCCAAACTACCTACAAAAACCTTTGTCTCAAAATTCATACCTTTTGGACAAATGTTGTGATTTTGACAAAGCACCTTTTTTCAGCAGAGGTATTTTAACCAGCTTGCCAGCATGCTAAATCCACCTATTCTCATTCTCCACTTGACTTCCTTGAGTGTTTTTGGGTTGCAATGCCAGAAAAGCAGTAATCAATAGCCCAGAAAATTGTAGTATAACATGTCACTGTAATGATTCGAATGTTAGTATCTGTGTTAGCTTCTTCTCCAGCTGTGATGATGCCTACTGATTGGAAAAGAGGGGCACTTGCAACAAAGCTCCTCTGAAATTATCTTCCCAATGTGTGCTTGATGCAGCTGGGAACCTTCTGATAACAAGCAAGTCAATCTTCACTTTCTCATTGTCTTCATTCAGTCGACGGGTATCACCTGCCCAGAGGACTTGGCAGAGGAACCTTCCTGCATTTGGCTCTAGGAAAGAGGGTAAGAGAGAGACTAGATTCTTCTTTTGTGTTGGGAAATTAATATTCCATATTATCTGAGGAATTTGAAGTCCCATTTATTTATTCAGTGAGATGGAAAATATTGAAATGTGAATACATGTGATGCACACAGGTATTGTTTTGACTGTGGCTTTTGTTATTTTCCTGGTTGGTCTTGCAGATGCAATGTGGTCTATGCTGGAGCTCAATCTCTGAATAAGATCTCTCCATGTCTCTCTTTATCTTCTAAACTACTGTATTCCCTGGTTTCTAGTTCTGTAACACCCAAAAAGCGCTGTAAAGGCTGTTACTGAGCTCTCAGAGCTTAGACAGCATGTGTCTTGTGCATGCCCTGCAAGGTATATTGGTGTGTGAAGAGAGTTGGAGCTATGTGAATGCATCTTGGCATTTTCTCTGGTGCTTGTAAGTGGGCTGCTTGTCTTGGAAGAGCATCTGGCTCCTGATGGACTGAAACAATGCACAATGCTGGGGATCAGCCCAAGGGCCCAGCTCCCAACCAAGACAGGCTGCAACAGGGCTCCAGCTCAGGGGGAGCAAAGAGGATTTGGTTTAGGGAGGTTGTTTTTCAGATGTGGTTTCTTTATGAGTGAAACACAGAACTTTATGGGACAAGGAAAGCAGTTGGGCTTTGGCTACCAAATCTATGTGAGCATACAAAGAGCAGAAAATATGCAGAGAAGGCTATTTAGGGGGTTCTTGGTGGAGGAAAGTAATGTCCATGGGCTTGTAGGGTGTGAAACCAGCCTGCTAGTGAAATGAGCATGTATCATTCAAGGGGTTCTTTGTTCTTCCTCTGTTCCCATTTCTCTCTGATTTGATGGGTGATAAGAAGGCTTTTTAAAATCAATTTCCTAATAGGAAGAGAGAGAAACACCTGATTGCTTTTTATACTGCCTTGAGAAGCTCTTTATGGTGGTTGACTTGGTTAAATGGTAGAGGAACTAACAGTTGCTCTTCTCTGCCAAATGCTTTCCAAAGATTTGGCAAAGGAGCCTGGTGCAAATGAGGGGCTGTTTCTCTTCTTTTAGCAGCAGAGATGGAAGATGTGTTTGTTCTCCCTGATCAGTCCTCCAAAATGTGTGCATTTTCCCATCCCCAACTAATGCCAAGTCTGTTCTAGAGCTTACAATGGATGCCTGTGGGCTGAGGACATGATGCAAAGCATGATGTCACCAGGGCAACCTTCCTAGGCTTAGAATGAAATTCTGGTGAGATCAGATTAAATCATATGTCTTACTTTCAATAAAGCACATTTTCTTTCCCCCAAGTTTGTCTCTGGAGATGACAATGAATTCCTTTGATACAGAGACATAAAGATGGAGCAACTTCTGCTAAACACTTCCATAGGAGCTGGTTTTTTGTTTTTTGGTTTTTTATATCTGTGTTTATATACAGAGCTCTTCATTGAGCATAGTTAAGACACATGATTTTAAAGTCTGGAACTAGTGTTTCTTCAAGAAGGTTTTAAGAGAAGGCTACAATTATGCATACATTTTAATACTTAACTCTATTGTAAACAATTCACTCAATACATCGGGCTCTTGTTTGCTGTGAAGTTATACATTATATTTGGATTAATGGTTCACTTGGCTGTATAGTAATTTCTCTGTATAGGTACAATCTCATTCCATTCAACCTAGATTATTTTTTAACATAATCTAATTTTAAAAAGCAAACCTCCTCCCTGTTTATAAAAATATTATTTGTTCCTGGCTTTCATACATATATTTAGAGGAAAGAAATGAATGATACTGAATAATGACTTGCACTCAGTCTCTCTAACCACAAATTATGCACCTCTATTTGCAATTTATTCTAAATGTTCATTGTTGTTGGGGTTTTTTGGACACTTTCTCTGTGTATTCTCTCATCTTGCCAGTGCAGATTCATGATCATAACTCCCCTGAATCTATACCCAGAAACACAAGTACCTGAGCTGGACTGTGGAATGTGAGCTCCTCTTAAGGCACAAGGGGCAGCCAGACACCTCTGTGGAGTCTGAGAGATGGGGTTTAGACTCATAAACTAGTGGGTGGAGAAAGACAAAGACCAACTATTGCACCACACCAGCACAACCTAGTCCATATAGGAACAGGGGTGCCTGAGTATCTGCTGTTGATATTGGAGCAAAACAGAAATAGGGAGAAATGGTTCTTGTGCTGCTCCAGGATGGAATATCTTCCTCCCTCTTCTCCCTTGGGGTGTGTCCTTCAGATACTATCTAGCTCAGTGAGGGAGAACCCATAATCTTGTCTATATATAACAAATATTTCTGTAGCATAAGCGCAGACACCCATCTGAATAAGATCCCTCTTACAACAAGTTTATTATGCAGCAATGTAGGAGAGGACTTTGGATGGAAATTCTGGAAAATGCTGCTCTTCCCATCAGAGAAAAGGTTGTGTTCAAAATGCTCTGGATGCCAGATTAGGGTGATGACAGCAAAGGGCTGTGGGAGGTTATCCCACTCAATACATGCTATATGTGTTTCCTCAGTGTTTAAAGAATATTATGAAGACAGAACTCGGTGTCACCACAGAGGCAGCAAAGAAATGGGGATAAATCATCTCTGGTCATAGGACCTCACTGTTTTTGCCATTGGTAAAGTGGGACAATGGTGTTAAAACAGCTGAAGTATCTTGCTGAGGATCCAGAGACAGGAGCTTGGGCCACAGAAATAGGGCTTTTGTTGCCTTAGTTAGGGAAGCATGTGTTTATAATCCCATAGGTTTTTCTTTCATGGTCTGTAGAAATAATCTGCCTTAATATACCAGCTCCCTGGGCATCCCTGTGTTGAATCATGCAGATAGATTATTCTGAATAGCTTCATGTTCATGTGTCTACAGTCACGGCTTTTTAATTCATGGCATAACTCCTCCAGAGAAGCTATGAGTTAGGTGCCAGCAAGGGGAGCAGCACCAGGCAAAATCCCATCTCCACTGAAATCGAGGGCAGCATTCCTCAAATAACGTCTCCCATTAGTCCAGCCTCCAGGCAGGAGCCTGCCCTCTGCCCCTAGAAGTAATGTTGTGAACTGTGAAATAAATCAGTTCTTCTGAATGGTGTTCTCTGGTCAACCACAAATCTAACACCTGTAGAACCAGAAATCCTGAATATGAGTGTTTAATCTGTTACAAAGAAGAAAATGCAGATGTCTCTTCAGACAATACAAAAGATGAATTTTTCAATGTTTCATGTTAATTCCCTATAGAGAGGTTTTGCACAAGTATTAATTAACGTTAATACACGCTTCATATATAGCTACTAATCTACTTTCTGTTCTTTCTAAGCAAGATAAATAATACTTTCCAATTCTAGCCTTTCAGAAGTTTGCAGGCCCAACCTAATATTATGAAATGGAAAGGACTGTCTCTATTTCTACCCAGAAGTAATGTATAATATAATGAAGTCCAAAGCCAAGTTAGCTGGTGGCGTGGAGATGGTAGGGAATACATTTAATTAACGATCACCATCAGCTCCAGAGTTAAGCAATTCTGGCATGAAAAGACTCCAAACAGCTCTGAAAACCTAATGAAGAGTTTGTTAGCTTGGGAAATACAACTATGAGAATTTATGGGACTGAGATGACCTTTCATATGACTGCAACATGGTTAAGAGATGAGTGTGCAGGATCTGAGTTGACTTAATCTTACATCTGTCTTCTCTGCTGAAGAACACCAAGCTACTGTACGTAACGTAAGCTCTGGCCTGGTACTCCCATGGCTTAAGCTAAAAAGCCAAGGTTTCAGCTAATTTGTGACTCTCATATGTGGATAAGTGGCATATTAAGACACTATTTAGGGTCCAAAATTTATATTTGGGAAATATATCACAGAATTAATGGCTTCAAAGGGACCCAGGACAGTCAGGTGGCTTCAACTCAGCCACAGCAACATGGAAAGAAACAGTGAATGCAACTTCTTTGTGTGCTACAGTAAGACAATTTCCTTCTGTCCTGAGACTTTTCAAAAAACAATGAAAGCTTCCCATCCTGAAGCAAGGAAAAAATGTTGGAAACCAAATTAAGATAAATTAAGAGTTTTGTTCTTTAAACATATTAATATGTTAACTACATTAAAAATAAAGTTTTTAGGATTTAGTTCCACTGGAAAAATGGGTGCACCAGCTATGGTTGTGATGGAGAGTGGGAAACCAACAGCACTAACCCTGGCTCCTTCTCCTGCCAGGCTGGTTCACTGAGAGCAACGTGGTGCTTTGCATTTCTGAAAGTGAAGCCACTTATTTGAGAGGGTTGAATAAACAAGTTTACCTGCATCTGTACCTTGAGTTCCTCCCTCTAAGGCCCATGCACATTCTCACACTACTTTTCATAGCCCCAGCAGACAAAATGAATTGCAGTTACACCTCAAAGAGGTTTCTTTCCTCTACTGGGTGCTCTGTTAGGCAGCAGGCTCTAGCAGCCTGACTCCTCACCGTGTTACTCCAGTATTACACTTTATTATAATCAGTTGGACCAGTGGTCTTGGGAGTTGGAATACTGCAACAACATTATTTCATCCCTGGATCTGAAATTCCTTCGAACTCCCTTACGCTGCAGTCAGCTGAGTTGTTGCCTTCAAACAAGCATATTTCCCAGTCTAGTTGTTTCCTTTTTTTTTTTTTAAGATATCAAAAAATCCTCTGATTTTTTCAATTTTTTTTTTTATTTGTTTCAGACACATTTATTGAAATCAAGAACATGTCAAAATTCTCTCTTGAGGTGGGAACCCTAAAGTACTAATTTCCTGAAAAGTTCAGCTTTGCTAATTGCAATCAGACACTAGCCAACGTAACAGGTCCTCCCTGGTCTCCTAACAGCCTTCTCAGAAATCTAACTTCCCATCTCCTACAATAACATTATCTTGATAGTGGCTTTGAGTCATTTTTGTGGATATTTACATGGTGTCTACTGACTTTCCTCCTGCCTTTAAGGGCCTTGTCCAAAGTCCAGTGAGAGATTTTCCACTGCCTTCAAAAAGAGTAAGATAAAGCACTTGAGAAGATCATTAATTTAGGGAAAATATGTTCTCCCTGCAAGTACTTACATGCTGCTGGGCTTGCATCTTTGCTAAAGGAATTGCAGGCTCTATAGTGCATGTGTGAGTCATGCTGGTGAATCAGAGTTTTCCCTGGTTTTCAAACTGTGGTTTTCTTTGTAATAAAGCATACATTGTATTTTCACAGCCAAAGCTCTACCATCACATCTCTTTCACAGACTTACATACTAAAGGGGAAGCTATCCATGGGCTTAAGTATCTCATGCAAATAAAAGGGGCAGTACTAGAATGATAAACTCTTTGTTTTCAAATTGGATCTTTTTAAAGGTGCAACATGATTTTCTTGCAATAGTTTCAAAATACAGGAACAGTTAAGCTGCTAGGTATTTTGAGTAGGATTCAGGCATTTCTATCAACTAAGTTACCTTCTGTAAATCTAACCTTTATGGGGAAAAAAAGTACACCCATTTTTCCAGGGAGTAACTCACTGCTTCTCTGTGATGGATGTTGAGTTCAACAAAAAGCATATGATACACTTCACAGTGCTAATTATCTGGTATTTTACTGTTCTGTCTTCATCCCTCTCTCTACGATATTAATCCTCTAGGCATTTCTGTTGTGGAAATAGTCTTGAAACCATAAAAACAAATGCCATTTAGAATGTTGGGCTCGGGTCCCTGGTTAGTGTAAATCAGCCCTGACTGGAGTGTATTTATATTGCTATCTATTGCCTGGAAATCCAGGCAGTTACCAGCTTCCTTGTCATTTCACAAGGTGGTCTGAGACCTGCTCCCAGAGGAAATGTGAAGCCCCCCACCATGCATTTCCTACAATAGTGCCCCTTCCTTCCATCCAACAGCTCATGCACTGGTGGGAGATTCACTAAATGTACCTCTAGGTCCTTTCATTGGTAAAGTTCATGATACATCAAGTTGTTTGCAACACAAAATTAGTTCATACCAGATTAAAAAAAAAAAAAAAAAAGCGAATTGACTTAATCATTTGCAAGAAAAAGAGAACAGAAATAGAGGAGAGAAAGATCTGAAAAGATTTTGGAACAACAGTTTTTAGGGTGTTTGATTTACTATTCAAGTGTGCACAGCTGCTGCTCGGGGGGAAAAAGGCACCATGCCAAGAAGGAGAGCCAAGGGTAGAACAGCAACGAGGGAGGAGAAGATTGTTTGCAGACTGGGCTGTTAAACAGGCTTGGAAAAAGGTCCCCTCATTCCACCCTCCATAAAAAAGTTGTCTGTTTCAGAGTTCCACCAGCTCATAGATATGACACTTAAGCATCATTGATGCCATGAACTGATGTAGGACCAGAATCCACCCTTCATTCCTCTGGGCTGTTTTTCCTTGGAGACAATCTTAGCTGCATTAAAAGCTCCCTTATTGGTAGCATCTCTCTTGCACGCTCTCTCCCACATCTTTCAAACAATCAGCTTGAGTAGGAGATGCGTAATTATTAATTTTAGTGAAATGGCAGTAGTCAAGGCTGCCTGTCCTCAGCAGTTCAGGCTCTCAGCATGGCAGCAGTGCTATTACGTGGGAAGGCAAAATGCTTCAGTACATGACGCCTGATGGGAACGGTCCAGGTACGGATCAGAAACGCTTGCCAAAACTGATCACAGCAGGCACTTCCTTACTTTTCAACAAGGTGAAGGATGTCTCCCTTTGGACCCAGAGATTTGTCATCATTCGAGCACTGCTATACTTGTACAGACACAGATTGACTCGGTCTTAATAGCATTGATCGGCTCGCTCAGGTGACAGCCCTATAATACAGCCGTTTATTCTGCTGCTCCCACCAGCGGGCAGCTAACATTTTTCTCCGCTTCCTTTGATGCTATTTTTGTTGTTCCAGTCTCCTTGGCTTTGCTCACGTTTTGCACTGCTGGAAGCTTTCAGCAATGCTCTGCTCTTACTCTGAGATACAAGGGCACGGGCTGATTCTTGAGCAATAGGGCCAGGTGCCTTTCAATGAGCGAAGGGGGCTTTGACTCGGATTTTCATGTGCTCCCCACTGATCAGTGCTCAGCGAGCGGGAGGAACTGGGTTTGTGTTACTGGTTTGGATTACTCTGTTTATGAGAATCTCGCTTTTGGCGATTAATGCCTGCACATTATACAAGAGTGGCTTCAAATTTCTCTTTGAAGCATGGCTCTAGAAACACTGCCAGATGATATTTCTTCCCAGGCAAATTAGTCCTTTTCTATGGAAAACGGAAATGCTTTGTCAGTTGCAAAAGACCCTAATATGGTACAACTTGTCATCTTATTTACAAATACAGCCTCTTTATTCCAGTAAGAGGTGAATACACTGTTCAAACATTGGGCTGTTCAAACTTACCATAAACGAAGCTGGCACTGCCTTCCCAAGTGACCAGTTCAAACAATCCACCAAACCAGCTATTGAATTCCACAACGAGAGCTCTGGACACAACATCTGCTTTTGCATAGGCTCTGCTGGTCACAGCTTTCTGATCTTCCAGCACTCACTTGGGAACAGGCTTTGGATGAGCTGGAACTACATCAGTCTGATTTAACAAGCTTGGGTTTTGGGGTTTGGTTGGGTTTTTTTTTCTTCTCTTCTCCCTGTGGTTTAGTCACAATTCCTCTTACCTTTTAGGAAATGTAATGTTTTAAGGAGATAATTATTTAATTCTTATTCCTACCAGATTTTTGAGATTTGATTTATCATGCTCAGTGGTATAAACACACTATAGCCAAGTGCGAGAAGAATTATTTGAACGCAGATTGACATGAAGGAAAATTTTCATAGGAGCTTATGTGACTAAGGTGTGCAAATCCTACTGACTTTGAAGTTTTTACCTAATATCTTTCTAATGATCTTAAGAGTCCAGTTGTCTGGTTTACTAATTCTGAATGCAATTTTTGAAAGTGTCTGTCAGACTTTTGCAAGTGGGACTTAAATTTTAAGTCACTGAAGAACTGCAGTATTGTACTCTCCTGGCTTTGCTAGGGTAGAGATTTTCATACAGAATATTTTTTATTTAATTTAATTCAATTCTCTGTCTTGCTTTCCTTGGGTGACTTCTTTTTCTGCAAAGTCATGCAAATTAAAGTCCCATTTTGTCATTTGCTGAGTATAGCAGTGTCAATGGTTAAATATGTCCTTGGAATCAAGTCTCTTGAGACCTTTACTCACTAACATTGTTCCTGCAGAGATCCCTCAAATCTGTTGAGATCCTCTACCAAAGATAGATTAGATGCAGTTATCAGCTCACACCTTCACCCATGGCACAATAGCCCTATGGCCCCAAATTGCTTCTCACTGTAACAGTTTTGGAGAAGTTTGAGGACAGATGCTTTGAAACAAGGAAGCTTTTTTTCCTTGTTTTTTGTTGGGTTTTTTTGGAATCAAGTGTGTATATGCATCTACCTTGCAATGACTTGTGGTCATTTGGCTGTTTATCCTTTACAATAGAGCAATTCAGTCAGTCTGACTGATCTACTGATTTTAAACAACCAATATGACAATAAAGGGCAAATCTTTCTGTGAGGTTGTGATTTCCAATTTGAGATTTGGAAAAGAAAGAGTCTTCTTAAAACAAATTGTGGTTTTGGACTTAATTTTCCTTCCCTTTGGAGTGTGACACATTTTTTTTCCAATTTGTGTAAATAGTACACCAGACTGAAGGTGAATTTTGACGTTCCATGTTTTAGTGTTTCAACCAAAAGCACAAGCTTCTGTTCATATTTTTATGTATATAAGCCCGGATAGCACCCTCCCCACCCCCTCATCCACATTCCCTCCCTCCTCTCTAAGATAAATTCCTGGTATTTTTCACATGTGATTTTCTAGGGTCACAACTGGCTTCCTCAGAAGTTGCACATCTTCCTTTTTTTTATATGCTTACAGGTGATTACAGACAACAGTAATCTCTTTGCAAATTCATTGAATTCTGGGAAATGAACTGATCACCAGTATAGCCTTCTCTTTTTCTGTAGAATTGATATCAAATTCATCAGAACAATCCAAACGCTGATTAAGACAAAGTATTAGTTGATTTTCGTTGAGTCATCTTTTGTTTTTATCATTTTCCTATCCGGTATCTCAATCTTATAATTACTTTTGAATGTCACACATGGTACCACAAACAAAACACTGTTTAAAATAAAAAATGACCAATTATTTGCTTATTTACTACCAAATGAACATTGCCAAATTAAAATGTTGTCTTATATTCCACATGTTGTAAAGCTGAAAGGAAACAAAAGTAAGGGAAATGGTCCAAAGTCCTTTTTTTGCAGAGATTTCTGCAAAGAAATAATTGCAAATGACTTAAAATACTATTTTTTCCAAAGACAGACACAAGTATGTTCTATGAGGTAGGGAGGATGGTGAAGACAGCAGCATGTATACAGTATTAATGCTGAGCACATCCTTTCAACTGTGATTTCTAACTGGCTTACCCATTCTTTGTTTTGGAACTAGCTTACAACCTTGATCTTCATGTTCAAAGCTTTTCTGCAAAGTCTTTGGTTTCTGCAGGCTTTGGAGCAGCCCTACAGTAACCCAGTTCTTTATGTCAAGCCAGTAGGAAATATTTGCACTTAAAGGGTTTACTGGTTCACCACAAAGTGGAAGAAGATGGTTGAAATCTAGGTACCTCCCTGAAAGATTTATTTATATATATATACATATATATAATTGCAGCTTAAAAATAAAGAAAATAGCCATTAATCTTGTAAGTTATCACAATTTTTAATCACAGTCATGCAATCCATACTGTGAGCTATAAGAAGCCCCAACTGGTGCAATCTGCACTGGATTCAGATGGACTTCCCAAATAAACCTAGTTCCAAGGGATCACCTTGTGAGGACCCAGTTGTGAAAATCCTTTTTAACTACCCAGTCTGAGTGAGCAAGTCTGTCGAGGTTTCCTTGGGACAGCTGTGAAGCCATAAAGCATTCCCCAATGATTTCCAGGGGCAGGCAGAATTGCAGTAAGCCTTCTTGACATGCGTCAACGCATCTCAGCTCACCAATAGCCCTTGTTTTGGGGAACATGAGGCTACTAAAGGCAGTTAACAGCATAGAAGTAAACCTTACATTAAACCAGCTAGCAGCCACATACACCTACTCCATTGTAACTCGGCTGCACAACCTTCCTGTGTAATGGGTATCGTTCTCTGTGTAGGAAAACCCTTCCCATAAATGCCGTTAATCTCATCCTAGCCATACTTTTGTAAATACAATGACATGGTCAATGGTCCCACTGAGACCACATTTCCCAATAATGAGGGAAATGGTATTTACAGGAAGGACTTAAATATTTCTTTTGTACTGGAGCATGCATTTTTGCATGTAGTATATGAACCCCCAATACAACTATGACTAATGTACCCATCTAATTAAATTTTTACAGCATTCCAGAGTGTCAGTGTCAAATGTTTGCCTCCAGTTACCTTCCTCATAATACTGTCAAATAAACTCCTGCTTTTTATATTTAGTGTCTGCCTCCCTCCTTCTACACCATGTGAAATCGAGGCATCATCATCATCTTCTTCACTAAGACAGGAAAACTGCCTCCTGCTTCCTCTTGTCCTAGCAGTGACCCCTAAGCTTTTAACTTGCCTTTTCAGATCTGCTATTCTGCAGGAGGATCCCATGTGCTGTTATTCAATATGAGGATTAGAATTTGAAGTTAGAAGATAATATGTATATGCAAATAAAAGGAAGCAAAACATATATAAAACTTTATTTGTTTAATTTGCAGTTTTCCTTGCAGAAAAGCAAAGCTTTCCCACTGACCAGATAGCTGCTTAGAAACAATTCTGGGAAAGATAAAACAGGAAAACAACAAGCTTAAGGCTAGTAACTGTTAGGACATCAAAGCCAGGTGAAAAGGTCCGTAAGGCACCTCTAGGTTATATCCTTCTAAATAACAAAAAGGTTTATGTTTGGGGATAAAGTGGGATTATTCCCCCAAATCAGGCATCACCAGGAAAATAAAGACATTGTTTAGTTCAGTCTGTTTAATCTTCCCTTTACAACACAGCCAGGTCATCATGCAATCTCCCTGAATCCCTAGGTAAGCACTAAGTTGTTGCCTTTAATTAGTCTGCGAGTTATAGTTTAAATGCAGTGGCCTGACATCTCAATTAGGTATGCAAGATAAGATCCCAATAAATGATTTCTCAAGTCTAATATTCTACAGTGAGGCCTTCTGGAGCACTGACACAATGGGTATTCTTCTCACCATGCAGCAGATGCAAACAGGACATTCAAAGCACGCTGTTGTAAAGGAACACTGCATACTCCTTTAATCCCTTAGTTTAAATGCTTGTTATTTGAACAGGTTCTAGAAAATAACCCTTCATTAATATCATTAGGAGTAGACTGAGACCAAGCCCATTAACTGCCTAGTAGCTGTAGAGATGGTTGAATCTACGTGACAATAAAATGTTGTTTCGGGGAGTTTATCAATCAACTGCAAATGAGCCTTCCAGGATGAAAAGTTTCACCAATGAGTAAACCAAGATGAAAGCCAGGACGTCTGGTAGTGCCAGTTCCCTCCTCCTCATTGGGAATATCACAGACCAAGGTTTGGTACAAACTTGAGCTCTGTGCTTCAGGGTTTGTGATTTGTTTTTAGAGAATTTGGGACATTTATTTTTCTTGAAAATTGTTGAGCCTTTGCCACTTGTGAAAAACACCAAGCAATGTCAAAGGCATTTTTAAGTATGATGGAGCTTTTAATAGAATAAACTGGGGAAAATATAATCCAAAAAATTATTACAAACAAGTTAGGCTTGTTCTGGAGAGGCTGAAGTCTTTTTTCATTTGGACCACAAAACAAGGTTTTGGTTATGTCAAAAGATATTAAGAGGCAATAATGCAGCTCCTACATGCAGGGTGCTGAATAATCTTGAATTTAGTGCTTTGGTTGCCAGGTAAAGTGTCTGCAAATTGCTCAGTGCCCAGGAATGGGATTCATAAAGGTGAGGACAGTCAGCAGGAGACTGTCAGGCAGTCTTAGAGGAAATGCCAAGGGAAGGTGTGGACTTCTTAAAGAGTTAGGGGCCTTCCTCTAGACAAAGCACAGAGCTTTCCTTTTTTAAAAATTCATGGTCTTAGATCTTCCATGGACATTTGAACCCTGAATCCTTCTCCCAGAGGTGGAGAAAGGAGAGCTCTTCTCTGCCTCTAATGGGGCTAGAGGGAAGGTGGGACCAGTCCAGGAGAGGCAGAGTGCTGAGGGCACCACTTCCCTCCTGTCCTCTGCCCTCAAGGCATTCTTCAAACCCACATCTCTTAACTCATTCTGCTGAGCTTCCTCCCTGCATGACTGTAGGACTTGGGTCATTTACTGCCCTCCCCATGGAAAGTACTCCCCTGCAGAGCACTGCAGCCCGCAAAGAGGAGGAAACCTGTGCCAGGACCCCATCAGATTTTAGGTTGCTCGAAGATAGGGAGGGGGAAGCACAGAGAATCTAAACCAGTGCGTGAAAAACCCAAATGCTATCTAAATTTTCACATTTGGTGATTAAGTCTTTTGGAGAGAGTACCCAAATTGCCATGTCAGTGGGTAAGCAGTAAGCTGGTTCAAACAAACAAGTGATTTTCAGCAGGGGCTTACTCATAAAAATTTTCATATCTCATTAACCAGTTGATTCTGCAAACCTCCCCCACCCGTTAATTTTTTTCCCCCCTCTCTTTCCCTTGGCATGCTTCCTATTTCTCATAGCAGCAGCTGCGCACAGTTGAATAGTAAATCAAACACCCTAAGAACTGTTGTTTTAATACAATGTCTAAGATTTCCCAATTCTCTTTTCCCCCCTTATTTTTCTTGATAACCATTCTGGCTCATCTTTGTCTAGTAGTAAAATAACTAAATCTGGTAGCAAAAGCCTGACCTGTATTTTTATTTTTTGTAGAAATTAGTGGGTACGTTAGTAAGTGAAAAGCAAGTAATCCACAAGCAGTTTAGATAAGTGGATATTGCAGGCTTGTGTTGTTAATTGGTATTAAATACATTTTTTAAATTACATTTCAGCAGCAAATGACTTTTCTCATCAGACTCTCTTGTGGCAGAGCTATTTCTTTCTTCGCCGTGGTTATAAGTCTTTGGAGAAATCAGTATACGCATCCCCCGCAGCCTTCATTTCATCCTCTCCCTGGGCCGTGCCATCTGGCAGTGTCATCTTTCTCTAAGTCTTCAGGTACCTCTGTTAGCCTGAAAAACCTTCTGAAAGCAGGTTGAGTTCACCACGTCTTCAGAGACGTTCTCTATAGGACAAAAGCACCTTCACAGGTTCCCAAAGGTGTTTGGAAGCTTCCCAGCCCATGGTGCAGCATCAGAGGTGGCTTCCTGGCTTGAGAAAGGGTGAATGAATCCCCACTGGCAAGGCTGCAGCTCTTTGAAGCAGATAGTTCACAGTAATCAAGAGCTCAATCTGCTGAAGAAGTTATTGAACTTTTGTTATCTCTGTACAACTTGGCTTGTCTGGTGTGAGATGCGCAACTTCTGGGTTAGTGTTCACATCTCTGACGACACACAGGGTTTTTTCTGTTTTGTTTTTAATCTGGGCTATGGGGTGGAACTAGCCAATGCTAAATCCATCTCAGTGAAATCCCGTCTGTTACAAGTTAGGAGGAAAACTGTTCTCATTATGCTTGCGGCGTGTAAATTGCAGATGCAGTGCCAGTGACACTCTACTAGTGTAGTGAAACTGCAAGTGGGGGAAAATGTCCTTCGCCTCAAGAACAGCCTTTGTGTTCCCTTCTCCTGTCAGAAGGGACTGTGAACGTCGCCAGAGGCAGAGAATGGGGCAGGGATGTACACGCAGCAATTGCATTGCATTCTGCAAGCAGCTTTTTCTAATAAGCCTCCAAGAGCAGCAGCAAAATCTCCGTGTTGCTATCAGCACAGCTGGGCACATAACCGCCTCTGTGACACCATCACTGACAAAAGCCAGGAAATTCAAAGATAAGGCCAAGACCACATCCTTGACTCCAGCCTTTCTGAGAAAAAAAAAAAGCTTTATGACAAGACTGAGAGAGGAAACAGCAGCCTTAGCAGTGGGTCATTGCAGATTCTGTTGACATCCCTCAGAGCTGGACAGGGAGGAGATGGCCATGGCCATGGGGAGCGCGGCAATGCTGCCATTAGCTGTTTGCTTGCTCCTGTAAGATGGCTCTGGTGGAGATAGAAAGAGGTCTCCAGTACACACTGGAAGCCAAAATGTTCTGCATGGATGCTTAGAGTTCACATTGCAATTCTGAATTCCCTGGTCGAAGCTGGGAAGCCTTTTGGGGAGCTGGAGAGACTCTAGGAACCAAGAGAAGCTGTGGAAATGTAATATCATCTCCTGACTGCCACTTCTCTCTTTTCATAGAAAGGCATCTGGGGAAATCAATACTACCACCTCTCTTTATGCTCCTGCTCCCTTCTTGTGGGACATCATGCTTTTTGTGGCTTTTTGGTCTTTTGAAGTTAAGTTTGTTATACAGTCTTGGTGAGTGCTTTGTGGCTTGTGGTGGTGTGTAGGCGAAGAAAAAGGACAGGGCTGTGCCAAAGGCAGTTTGGTCTCTGTTGGTAGAACCGGCTGTTAAAATCAAAGTCAGTTTCCTAAACCATCTTTAAAAACCACTCCAGCAAGCTCTGCTCCCTGCTGCTTGATGCCCCTGTGTTCTCAAAGCCACACCACCCATGCTTGTTTTGGCAGATCACTTGCTCTCCTCCTCCTTTGCCTCCTGAAGACATAGCTCCAAAGCCTCCACCCATGGTCCCATGCCTCACACCGGTTTCTGCTGGTCTGGCAGCACGGCCAGCAAAAGAACAGGGTTGGGAAAGGTCCACAGACCTTTCTGGGCTAAATATCTGTTATGTGGTACTGGACTGACTGACCTGCCCTGAAGTACATGTGTTAAGAGCATGCAGTACTGAGGGCAACATTAATGATTTGTGGACAGGCCATAGTATTTCAGCTAACCAGATTAATACCTCATCTGGTACACAACCTCTGTGTAGCAGTACAAGTTGCACGCTGTCCCCAGAAGACCATAACAACTGCTCCAGAGCCATTACCATCTAACTAGCAAATAAATATTTGGGCATGCAGTCTCATTTGAAAATGTGGATTATTTCCTGAGAGGCTGCAATGGCTCCTCTAGGTAAACACTAGCTCAGGGCACTCTCTGTGAAGCAGATTTTTGACCTGGTGGACCTTGGCTGGCAGGCAGATGTGTGCCTGGGCGGTGAGCTGGCAGGCTGGGCTTTGCTGGGAGGACAGCAAGCCCCAGGCAGGGAGCAATGTCTTGTTTCATCAAATAGTGTGTCTTCCCCTTCCCACCCTGCTCCTCGTTTCTTTTCCATTTCTCTTCAGAGGAGACAAAGTTACTTTTCCAAGCAATGAACTAATTACATCAATATTTAAAAAGCTTAAAAAATGCTTTTGAGTTTAAAATTAGTGTTTATCAAATGAAGCTTTAAGAAATACCATATTTGGGCTCCTTCTCCAGGGATGTTAAATTTTGCACAATTTAAGGATTGTGTTTTAGTGGACAACTAACTTCTTTCCCCCTCGCAGGACACCTCCACATAGGCTCTGAAAGGCTCTTTCTCTGTGCTCTGCTTTTTTCCAGTCCAGTGGAAACATAGCACATTTCCAAGGATGAGGAAAAAGTTCTGGAAATAGGTTAAGCATTATGCTCACATTAAAAAGATTGATTTGGTATTGAAGTTGAGGAACTAGATAAGCTCAGAGGAATACAAGCAAGATATGGAGCTCTGCTTCCCTTAGTGACTGGCTCTCAGTTAGGCTTTGGTGACTCGTACCCTAATCCCTGCAGACTGTCTGGTGACTACACTGACATCAGCTGGCTTCAGTCCACAGTGCTGGGAGGTGTCCATATTGCAGGATTCTCCACCAAAACAGACTCTTTTCTGCTGAAATACCTCTTTAAGCTGAGATCAGAGGCAAATGGCTAAGCACTGTCTTTGTTTCTGTCTGTCCCTGGGGGAGGCAGCTTTATGCCAAAAGCACAAAAGAAAAATGTAACTCCAAAAGCTGAAGTTGGGTTTGTTAGGACAGGTGGTATTCAGAGATGCTGAATATTCTGCATGGTCCACACAAATTGGATTTGCAATTCTGAAAATCAAGGCACTCAGTTTGTGTCACTAAACACTGAAATTTAGGGCTTCACTCTCAAAAAGAGGTTTCAAAGATACCCAGAAAAGCACGAGCCTATTTTAGGTGATGTTAAGTCCTAACTGCTCTTCTGTGATTTTAAAAATCTTTCCCACTCTCCTCAAATTTGAAAACATTGTCTTCCAGTGTTGTCAAGCTGGAGCTCCTCAGTAATGCTAAAATTCACTTGAAAGAATGTATTTAAAAATGAATACGCTCGGAGATTATGCACAGATTCATATGCATGGATTCAAAGACATTGTCTCACAGACAACAACTGCAGCATATTGAATCTCATCTTGAGGAATCATTTCACAGTGCTTTACTGTATGCTTTAGTCCTATCTCTTTGCATCCTTATCAGAAGCCCATACATGTCATCATTCATCTCTCTCCTTGAAACAACAGAATTACAGAATTTGCTTGCTGGAAAGTGTTGAGGTAAACTTCCCCTCCCTGCCCCCCCGAAGTGATCCCTCTGGCTCTAGGAGAAGAAGGGACTTGTGTGGGGATTTGCCCTTTGAGGAGGCAAAGGGTACAGCTGGAGCACAAAACCATCTGGATTTGGGCTTTATCTTGTTCTCTCCGGGCCTATGAAGGCACAAGAAATCTGGTGAATTAATCTGCCATGGAGGGGGATGCTTTGCCACAGACACTAGATACACAATTGTGTTCAGGATGTTTTTTATTGTGAGAACTTATACTCTTCAGGGAAGGGGAAACGGAGGGGGAGGGAGGAGGGTTTAGAGCAGAGATGAGCACCAGCTCCCATCAAACAATTAAAGTCTTTGCAAATATCCCCGGCATCCCTGCATGGAAAGGGTTCTTGGGGAGATTTTAAAAAATTCAACAGCAAGAGTCTCTTCTCCCCAGCAAAATTTCTTGATGATGACAGAGCCCCTCTTTCCCTTCCCCCCTTGCTATCAGCTGGCTAATCTGCCTGCACATTCTGACACACAGCTGCGAGAGATGAAAACTGTACTGTTGATAGATGAAACTTTGGATAAGATTACATGGTTTTGAATATCTTGATGACATATTTGTCTGAAAAGTCTTTTAGAGGACAGCCTAATATAAATGCACGGAAATGTTTCTAATGACTAGCATTTGTCTACGTACTTGGTTTGGAAGATTAACATTCACGTGTTCTTCGACTGTCATTTGCATCTGTATGTGGAGGCAAACTTTTCAATAATCACTTCTTCATGCTGAGAAGAGTTAACAATTTATTCAAAATACACAAGGCCAAATTAGTCCCTTCTGTAAGGCTGGGAGCTTTGGTGGAGTTGCACCAGCAGTGGATTTGGCTCCGCTGAGCTCTGCAGCAGCCGCAGCTACAGGCCCAGGAGACGGCACGCGCTGACCTTGCCCGTGGTAATGATGAAAATCCCCCCGTTAGAAAGACAGAACACACTACAGAGCAAAAGGGGGAGAAAAACCCAACCACCCAAGGTCAGGACAATTGCATCTTTCATCTGTTTTGCTTTGCTGAACTCTGGGTTGTTTTCTATTTCCCACTGATAAATGAGTGTAGTAAGACTTATTGTAGTGGTTTTATTCTTATTTTTACAACATCCAGTAGTGTGGTTGAACCTCCAGAGTCCCATTTTTCAGATGGGGGAGGGCAGAGAGCATCTTATTTTGACAAGTATTGGTACTACCAGTAAAAGTGTGGCACCTGGATGCAGTGGAATCCTTCTGCGGCCTAAAGCTTTTTGAATTTTAGGATTTTAGGTGTCTTAATCACTTCAGACAATTGACCATTAGGAACTCTTGAAGAAAATCAGCTCACATTCCTAAAATATGGAAGTACTTCTGGAAACCTGGCCCTGTTCAGGTCACAGGAAGGATGTAACTGTATTCATTCACCTCAGTTTTGCCCTGATGCAAAAAATGTTGATGGAGGAACTTCCTTACTGGGGGTCAGAAAAGGCTTTGGTGGACCACATATTAATATGCACCTTTACATTGTCCACTAATCATACAAAAAATAATTAGAGCTTATCTATGCTGCAGTAATCTGAAGCTTCTGCCTTCCTCCTTCTTGCAGGCAGCATGAAATGAAGACACTCCTCAGATCTGTCCCCTGGATGATATGTTCCAGATGTCTGGGCTAAAAAAAAAAATGTAACTCAACGCTATAGAGCTGCACTTCTGGAACAGTGGGTTGTCCTTTCCAAGGGTGTGCAGGAAAGGGGACTATGGGAAGCCACTCCGTTCACAACACTGGACGGTGCTCAGCACAGCTGGGAGAAGAGGCGGCACGTGGGAAGGGGAGTTGCAGGGCTGAATATTTTATGAAAGATGGCTGGGGTGAGGAAAGACAAACACTTGCAGAGACTGGTGGAGCTGTGCATCCCTGAGGGCTTTGGCCAGTTGCTTCAACATAAATGAACCTTTCGATCTGCCTTTAGTGAGCTCAAACCAGCTCCATGAGATCAGCAGATACCACCATGCACCACAAGCATTATTTGTGTACTGATGCCGTGGCATAAGTGGGCCTTCGGTTACAGAGCTCTCACCTTGGTGTTGCTGGGTGCTGTTCTGAGCTGCCCACAGGTTGTGCAAACCCTTAAGGAGGATGCTGCACCCTCCACTGACCAGGAAAAGGCAGGAAGGAAACCTCTCAAGACATTCCTCTGCTTGAGGAGAGTGGTTGAGGAACACAATGCACATCTCAATAGGCTGTTCGTCTGCCTTCTTATTTAACACACACTACGGTATCATTTTCCAATCACCTCCTCTTACTACTGTGAGACTTCTAGTTATAGATGAGGTATTTTAGTATAGAAGAGTTCTTTAGAGCTAAGGTTTCCTTAATACTTGAAAATATCACAATTACCTGGTTGCTTCCTCTTGAATAATGCACATGCTTCTCAAAAAGCTTCTGGGCTGAGCGTGTCTTTGTCTGGCAGTGCTGTACAATCACAGATACAATTTCATTTTGCTTCCTCTTCACATACCACTGTGTCTCTGTAGACTTGCACTGACACTCTTTCCCCTTTCGGAAAATGTTCACATCTTGATATCTTCTCCATAGACTCACACTGACACAGTGTTAGGGACTTTGTGATGACACCGCAGCCCACGTTAGTCAATGGTGAAATAGCCCTGTCAGAAACTATATTATGAAATATAAAAAGTGTTTAAAAATGTGGTTTTCCACAAAAAAAAAGGAAAAAAATCCTGAGGGCCTTGAGCTTACCTTGAGGACTGATCTGCTCAGTTATATACGAATTTGGATGCTTAAGTGGAGCATTTAAACCTATGACAAATACAAAGAAGGGCTTAATGCTTAAACATTATCAAAATTCACAGTATCTAGGAACAATATTCTTGACTTCTGAACACATCTTAGGATGTTTATCCAATAAAGGTACTTTAAAACTCTGGTTTTACTGATATTTGATACTAAAAGTTTGTTTTTTATTTGAAGTGTAATGACCAAACTTTAACTGGCCAAAATTTGGGTTGGTTTTTTGTTTGGTTTTTTTTTCAGTTATGAATACTCGTTGTGATAAATACAGAATCAAGTATTCTTTCCTTCAGAAATGGTGGCACAAATTATTCCAGTGCATCCAGTTAATTCTTCTGAAAATTACTCCAGTACACATTAGTAATTTCTGCTGAAAATTACTTTGATGCTTGACAGAGTTTTGTCAGAGTTTATTAATGAAGGCCTCACTATGTATGGCAACAGTTGGTTTCTCCGTTTCTTTTGACAGTTATAAGACTCTAAAATAGGTCAGGTGAAGATGAGTGAGATTGTGCAGGCTTCACTTCTTTGCTACTCATTTTAACCATTAAAGACTGCAACCAGCACAATGTAAGAGTGAAGAAAATAAAAGCTTTAAAGAGGTGCAGCTGTTACAGAGAGTTTTTCCCATTAATATTTGGGATGGTCATTAGATGTGGGATGAGATAACTTGGACAAATCAACAAGTTAAGACAAATAGTTTTGATTTCTTTGTTTGTTTATGGAAAAAAAAACACATTTGCTTAAGAATGTTGGAGAGGTGATTTTGTCTCTTAATCCAAGAAGTGATTAATAGTAGGGCAGGCAGACATTCAGTTGGAATTTGACCACACAGGACAGAGTTCATGAGACAAATTCAACCCTAGTTTAAATGCTACATGGTCTAATGAGCCTCAGTATCTAGTTATTTTCTTAAATGTCTGCCTCGCAGACACCTCGGATCTGGAATCGGAAAATCCAGCTGTGCTCTTGCTGCTTCTCACAACACAGTGTAATTAGAACGTGCTGATAACTCTGTTGATGCATGAGAGATAAAAATCCTTTCTACCTCATGCTGGTGGTAAAAACCTGGTTTCATCAAGAAAGAGCAGATATGAATTAAAAACACACTGAAGGTGACAGTATCATTCTCACCAACACACTTCTCTGACATCACCAACACCAGCATGTGTTGTACACTGCTGCTTTATCCCTTGCACAGCATTGATCTCAGGCATGAGTCAGGACTCCATGGTACTAGACACTGCAGAGACTAAAAAGAAGTGTCCACACCCCTGGAAACCCTCATGTCAAGAAACCGCCTACCCAGTGGCTCCTGCAGCAGAGCTTTTCACGAAGAGCTCCTGCTGCTCTGGAGTCAAGTCTCTAATGGAGCTAATTTTTCTTGTGCATCCTGGGACAAACTTGTCACACAGCTTTTTTATCAGTAGGGGACATGACATTTACTCAAGTTTTCCATGCTGAGAATTTCATGTTACATATTGTTAAAGATGACTGAAATAGGTTATGTACACATCAAAATGAGTGAACTTTTACCTTTCCTATTGCAAGTTATCCGTGACATCCTTGGAAATCATTGACTTCTCAGCTATTGACATTGTTGGGGGAAGGGGAAAAAGGTTCATCTTGCAAGAAATGCTGACTCAGAGATTTCTCAAGAAAATCTACTTTCTTAGCTGGAGAAGAAAGATTCATTATTTGCTCATCTTGGTGAAATCTAATTGTGATATTTATATTCTGTATTAATTTGATTCAGTAAAGATTTCCAACGTAGGCAAAGAAGCCAATCGTAATAATTTGTTCTGAAGCTTTTATTACTATTGTGTTTTGAATGCAGGTATTAAAACAGCAGTGGAGCAGCAGATGCTGTCCCTTGCATATTGCTAAAGATGCTACCTATGCAATTCCTAAAAGCACGAGCCTTTCTAATGGGAGGAAGCAGCAAAACTCCCATTGACTTCAGTTGGGTATAGATTTCATCTAGCAAATAGGAGGTGGTGTTACTTGCTGAGGAACAAAGTCATTTGCAAGGAGCAGTTTACCGTAGCTTTGACTTCTCCTTTGTACTTTACAAAATAGTCGCATTCCATATATAAAAGTGACTGCTTTGCATTAAAAACGAGTTCTCCTTTTAAGCTGAAAAAAACCTGTTTAAAAAGAGGAGGCAGTTGGTACCAGTAGCTGTGACTTAGTGTATCTTTTTTTCTACAATTTCAAATACTCATTACAATGCCTACTTTTTTATAGCGATATCACACAATAAACATTTATTTTCTGATTAAGGGATTGAAGGAGAACTGAATTATAAACAGTATTAATGTAAGGGCAAATTTCTATCCTGAGTTTATATGACCTTAAACAATCAGTCTGAAGAAGTCCCATCAGCTGCTGTACACATTCCACATTACTGAGTAATTAAATTAAGTAGCTTTAATATCTGTGAAATGGCACAGGCCTGAAGGAGAATTGTTCCAATTTATGGACTTTGTATCTGATTTACTAGTGCATGTCTAGCAACTGCAGAGCCACCAATTGCTTTAAGACCACCTCCAAAGTGTTTTTCTCACTTACAGTAAATGTGCTAACATAATGTTTTAATTAAACACTTAAAGTGCATCAAACAAATTTATTGATGCTGCCAGAAAAAGAAGAGGGGAAAAAAAGAAGAAATTCTGCTATTTGCAAAATAACCTGATCCATGCACCATGTTGTGACCCTGGGAAGATTGCTCTTAAACATTTTTAGCTAGTGTCTATAAATTAACAAAAAGCTTCCCCTCCTCTCCAGTTCCCTCATTTTCCAACCCCAACCTCCAAATCATACTTTGTGCATAAAAACATGGTAAGAGCTTTTTGAAAGCTGTTGAGCTCTAATATCAAATGGTTGTGAACGCTGCATTTATTTTTGCTCCTTGAACACAGGCCTGATATTGAAATGATATAAAAGTCCCAGCAGCACTTTATATTGATGTTGGCATTAAAAATGCTTTTTCCGTTAGTGAGAGAGGAGTTCCCCCTTAAAAAAATAAAAGCCAATACCAGGCCTATCAAAACTTTATCATCCTGTTACCACTTGGGCACTGTATTAAATATTCACAACTGAAGCTGGTTTTCATTAAAAATCCTTTTCCCTTCTGCACTGGGGATCACAGACCTGACACAGATCCAGAATTCCTATAACCCTTTAAAGAAGAGAAAAGCGGGCATTGCCTTGACATCACCTGAAAAGACGAGCTCAGATTTCATCCCAGTTCATTCCCAGTTTCATGCTTGCAGGAATGCTGTGGGCTGGCAGGGGCAAAGATGGGCCCTAGGGGCATCATGGTCCTTCTCACCACCTCCTCCAGTTCTGCTCATCGCTTTCTGAGAAGGTGGACCTCGGGGAACGTGGCACAGCAGTTCAGTGCAGAGAGGCTATTTGCAGAGGGCTAAATTATGATTTATGCTTTATGGCACCAAAACTACAGGCATGTTATTTGTGTACATAATATAGCTTGGGTTTTCCTAGTGAGGGGAAGAGTATTTTGTCTTCCTGAGTAAGCATTCATTCTAGAGACTGATAATCCTGGCAGGTTTGCTTTCCTACATATCTTTTCTTACCTACATCTGTCGTTGTGTATGAGAGAACAGTTAAATACAGTGGGTCATAATCGGAATGGAAAGCATATTTCCGTAACAAACAGACTTAGAGATGCTGATGCCTGGAGATGGGTTTCTAAGCAATTCTTGTTAAGGTCAGTACTGCCTGCTAACAAGTTGATATACAAATGTAAAGTACATCTAATGTATATTATATTACGTTGTGTTACGTATCATCCATAATTCAATTTTCTCCATTTGTTCAAACCCAATAACTATAAACATCACATGGTTGGAAAGGAAACAAGTGAGGAACCCAATAGCTGTTGGATTTGCCAGGAAACAATAGGCAAGGCAAAATGCCATGGCAGAGCTGAGAACTGGCTATTCCTGGGAGACTAGTCTTACCTTTGTTAAGAGAAAAAAAAAAACAAAAACAAAAAAAAACAAAAAAAAAAAAACAACCCTGATTTCATCATTAGGGATCAGAATTCTCATTTTTGCATGTCATTCAATCACGGTACACGAAAGCTGCCGTGTCGTCTAACACAAGGCAGGATAATTATTTTAATGGTGGTAATTCAGTGGTGTGAGAACCACCACTAACTCTTCATCCTTTGTGATCTCCTGTCATGTACTGACTCACCCCAGCTCTGCTTAACTGTGTCTCAGAAGACAAATCTACTGCAAGGTGTTAGTGTGGCTCGTGGTTATGTCGCAGTCCACGTCTATTTTTGTATCTGTTGTCTCCTGCTTTATATTTAGCACTTTGGGCTGTCTAGAATTTAGCATAATGGAGCTCAATCAATGATGTGAGCCACTGAGCAGTAACACAGTGTGAATATGAAGAAATAATAATTGTGGCTTTCAGCATGAAGGTGGAGACATTTTTCTAGAGAAAAGAAACAAAGACCTCAGAAGAAGGGTACAGCATTTCTCTTCATATCACTTCATCGTGCATGATTTACCATTGTGTTCTAGGAGGCTGATTTTTAAAAAGAATGAATTTTGCATTAAATTCTAAGTATGGTTGCTGCAGAAGATAAGTTATTTGCCTATTCAGATGATGATCTGGATGCATAAGTGATCACATCAATGGGTAATATGCACATTCAGTCATGAGAAAAAATTTGCATGCCCTATAAAGACCTAAAAGTTGAACATCTGGCCTTTTCTGTGGCACCTCAATTTTGTGTCAATGTCTTCTCTTCTTTGAAAGGTTTATTCTTAAAATCGTCAGATCATCACAGCCTTGATACAACATTCACTGCATACTGTTCATAAATGAACCAAGCTCAGCTGTGGTGGGAATGACTTTAATTGTTCTGCATTACAGATGTGGTGTTTACCACAAAGTCCTTGAATTGCACATGACTGGACACATGTGAAAGGAAAACTGGTGCTGTTCTTCTGCCATGCAGGAGGGACTTAGGACTCTGCATTTTGTTCTGATATAAAAGCTTAATTAAACTTCTATGGCATATGTGGGATTGATAGTCAAAGGGAATCAGACAATAATTCTTTCCTTCTAACCAGCTCTTATATTTTCCAGAAATATATAGTTAATTGTCAGTATGAACTGTGAGGAAAGAATACCTAAAATGAGGTAACATTAAGTACCAGGTACCATTCCTTTCCTCTTTAGTTTTGTCCTGCATCCTGCTCACTTAACTGATGTCCCATCCCTGAGCTTCCTGCTAGGTTTGCTGGTAAGACCAAGAGTTACACCTGTCCAAGATACTGTATACTGCGATATTATTTTTCTATCCTGTATAATTTGGAACCATGGTGATGAAACTTGCTCCTAAGCAGGAAGATTGATGTACCAAGCACTTCTATCGTGTCTGTTTACTACTACCTGGCTGCTGATGCTGAAGAGCATTGATATGCTATGGGTGTTCTCTCCCCAGAGCAAGTCTCTCACATCTCATCTTCATTTTTGTAATTTTGTCCTTGCCCCAGCCACTCCAGACCTCCAAAGAAGGTTGGATTTGGACTTTGCAGCTCTGGTTATGAGTCATAGCAATATTCTCCCACATTCTAGTATATTAGTTAGGGGATTTGTGAAACAGAGGAAGGACAGAGAGTTATGAGTTGAAATTCCCAAATGAAGGGCCAAATGCTGAAAAACTTCCTCTGCTTTTATTTGGCCCTAGCTGAGGCAAAAGTCTTGTGTAGCATCAATAAATAGTTATCTGTTAACTAATAAAAGATAGTTATGTGCTAAGTTCCAGTCACCAGACTTTCAGTTTGAGTGGCAATGTTAGGGGCTCTTGGCTTTTGGATTCCCAGACTGAGTTTGCAGGACTACGCTCCAGGAAATTAAATCATGTTCGGTTTGAACCACATTTTTATGTTTAAAATTATGAAGGAGCTAATGCTCCTGATTGGAAGCCCTGCTTCTAACTGTGCCAACTGCCATCCAAGTCTAAAGAAGGAGGAGGATGATTGTCTCCAAACCTGGGTATTGTTAAAAAGAGGTGATAGGAAAGATAACGAGGGGGGTTACACGTCATTCCGGCTTATGCAGACTCTTTACATGCTTGTACTTCTGACCCCAAGATCAAGTTCCAGATAGTGATGTATGTAAAGTTCAGTTATCTTTCAGAGAAGCCACAAGAAGCCTAAAACTGAATTATTTTTTTTTATTATTTTTTTTTTTTCCATGAGGAAATCCTCTAGCAGCCCTACTCTGCTATGGTGACTGCAGCTTTGCAGCACTGTTGCTGCAAATAGCCATTGCAGGAATTCACATCACAGGTTTCTGGGTATCAGTCAGAATGAAATTTCTATGCAAGCAGAAAAGTCCTCTCTGAAGAAAGGTGCTCCAGGAAAATGAAAGGACAGACCCTCAGGAACTGCCACCTCCACTGATCTAACAACAGTTTGCCCAGCTGAGGCTTGGTGTGTTTGCTCATCTGTCTTAGCCCTGGAAAATGAAAAGGAGGTTAAAAATTAATCTTTGTAGCTGGCAACTCCTGTAGTGAGTTGAGATGGTGGTGCATATTTTTCCCAGTACTAGGAATGTTATGTAGCAGTGGAGTGACCAGACATCAGGGTTCGCGTGTGGTAGCTTGTCAACTCAAGACACAACATGGCCTTTGTTGAGTTAAGTGCACCTTTTTGCACTGATCTGTTTAATTTTAGTGATGAGAAGGTGTTGTTATCCCAATTCTTCACCATGACAGTGCCCATCCAGCTACCGTCAGCCTTGCATTCCCAGCTGTACTTGCAGAATAATGCAGCATGATGGGAATCTTTCTTTAAAATTTGCAAGGATGGATTTACTAATAGCAGGCCATTTGAGCCATCTGGAAAACTGTAGCAGCCTCATGGTACATCACCCCTCTTATTAGTGGCTCCAAGGGCTTGATTTTGGATCATCACTTGCAAAAAGATATAGCCAAGTGCTGCTGGAATCAACTTTAGAGCTGAGCATTGAATTTCAGGCAGATAAAAACCAAATCCATGTTAGAAGAGACTGCAGGGGATGGAATCTAAACCTGCTGGGGCTAAACTAACACCAGAAAGTGCTAGCCTGCCGCTACTCGAGGCCACTCTCTAAGTAGTGTGGTAGTTACCTTAACAACTATAAAAGGTGTAAATCTGTAGAGGGGACAGAAAGAATAAAGAGAGAAACTGCCCTACCTGTCTCCTGCTCCACGGGGAATAATGCAAGCTATATTCACAGTAACTGATCCTAGTAAATGCTCTAAAGGGAGAGAAAAAAAAACCTGTGGCTGAAGTCTCTGTACAAATTACAGGGAAACAAGTTCGTGTCTCCAGCTCACTCTCTCAGGCTAATTCCTGTGCTATGCAAATTAACTAAGATCCACCATTGTTAAAGACTTTTAATCCCCTTTGTACCACATATTAAATATGGAACTGAACAACTTCAGGTATGGAAAGGCCCCTCCAGCAGCACCATAAGGTTATTACTGTTCCCTCGGAACAATAAATTCAGTGACTATGTGACAGGTGTGCATTGTCTGAAAAAACATCTCGGGTTTTACATTAAGAAGAGGCAGCAGACCACGTTCTCTTTGTTATGAACGCAAGTAGTTGTAGAAGTGTGCTCGCAGGTGGCTCCTGGGGCTTGGGCGATGGTTTTTTTGCTTCTCATGAGCCAAGCTGGTCTTGAGAGTAGAGGAGAATAAAGCTGAAATTGGTAGTTACACTTCAGACACTCGCAGCGTATCACGTGTGGCCATTAGGGCAGGTTTAAATAAACATAATTAGAGAAATGCCTTCTGAAAAATGGTTCTGCAAGAGGATTCAAGTGCACACCTACTCTGAGCCCTGCTTGAAGTACTAATTCTGCTCTGCCACTAGAAGTAAATGCCTTTTGAAGGCAGTTCAGAGCCACTGTGCAGTCACTTAGCTTTATAGTTTGCTAGCTGCATGTCATCTTTGAAGGCTGGGAAATTGCAGTGGCAGTACCGTGATTCCCAGCCGAGTGAAGCAGACACTTGACACATTTCATCCCTTGCAATTAAGGGAGGAAAGCAGAATTGGGGGAACATTCAAGCAGCGTTTAAGCGATAGACCACTCCCTTATCAAGATGAAGTACAAGCATCACCCACAGATATATGCAGGAGTGATGCTAAGCACAGACAGTAATAAATGCATGTGAACTTGGCATCACAAAGCCTCACACTTAGAAGACTTCGTTTATTGCTCTTAGTCATTTACACACATCCTTCTAAAGGAAGGAAGCTCAAACATAATCAAATCCTGTGCGCAAATTACCAAGTCAAATGCTGTTGTTCTGTTCTGTTCTCTTTTAATATCAGAGTGCAAACCTCCCAGTGCAAAAATACAATCTTGTGATAAAATGACTAATACATGACTAAAGCCATTTTCCATTGTGCAGGCATAGCTCTGGGGATCATTTGTTTTTCATGGTAGATCCCTCAGACAGTGAATTCCTCTGGTGGTTGGGATTATATTAATGACCAGGACTGTTAGTCACCTCAAGGGATCTGAAATAGGATGCCACTCTGGTTGCCATTATTAATTCCAACTGCAGGTGTGAAAATTAATTTCATGGGTATTTTTATCACTTCCTTTTAGTTAAGGATTAGAGTTTCGGAATGGCCCAGACTCCGGACAGAGACAAATCTGAATCGGGTCTGCCCAGCACTCCCATAACAGTGAGCTAATTCTGATGGAGTAGGAGGAAAAAAAATGGGGTATAAGATTTTCCATCCCTTGCCTGGTGAAGACAATTAATGACACTGAAAGATATCAGATGTCATCATGACATACGCTTCTTTGCACCAAGACTCTGTAAAGCAATCCAGTAAATTGCAGGTTGTTTTCATTTCTGTGGAAGAATAACACATTTGCCAATAGCGGGAGGAAAAAGGAGAAGTTAAATATATCAAACCAAATCAAATGTAGCTGATTAGAAAGCTACAGTTTCCATTTGCTGGCACCAGTACTGTTTTCACATAGATTTTCTGACAGATGCTGCTATATCTCCATTGTCAAGAAGGCAGCTCCAGCAGCCAAGCTTCTGCCACAGAAATCAAACCTGGCCTCGTTAACCATAGGTGGAGTTGGGCTGTTGAATTTGGGGAAAGGGAGGAGAAAGGTTGGGAGGGGAGCTAGCTCACCTTGGCTGGAGAGGACAGGAGATGCAATCAACCAGCTCTGTTACGGAGGGACAGGCTGGAAAGGGGGAAACACCCCCCATCTACCCCATTTCAGCCTATGATTAAGCCTCAACTCCTGCCAGTTCAGCTGGCAAAGGTGTTGGCTCCAAACCTGTCCCGTATTCATTGACACCTCCTCCTGCCAGGGCCTGGTGAGTCATGCTCAGAAGATAAGCAGGTTAGACCAGATTCAGTCAGATAATTAAAGGTTGGAGGTAATGTAAGATCCTTATGTGCTCTTCTACACACAGCTCATCCAGGTTTTGATTTCTAGTATGTTAGGCTCACAACCACCTTTCACCCTACAGCTCTCGTCATGCCTGAGGCATCCCTGCCATGTGGGCAAGTGCTCTGCCTTCTCCAGAGATGGACAGAGAGCATGCCAGAGGTCTTGTCCAGGGGATGCAGGGCTCGGAGGTCCCTTCTCATCCTTGCTGCAGCCATCAGCCCCTCATCTATGTTTATTTAAAGTGTCTCTATTGCTGCCCTGAGAAGTCTTTTCAACCTGATCTCCCTTCTCCTGCACAGTCCTGTAGCTGTTTCCATCAGCACCACCCTAGCACTCAGCGTGGGGGAAAAGCTGCCGCTTGGAATTGGCTTCACTTTCCACCTCCCTCCCTGCACAGGGATCTGCAAGAGCCGGGGAGGGCTCAACGCCAGCCCTGCTCTGCCATAATGAACCTTTTTAGGTCACCTAAGCCAAGAACCTTGTGTTGCTAAAGACCCCATCAGTTACTTTAAGCAGTTATCGTATTTTACTGTTTACATTGAATAAGCCCAGAGCGTGGCACTCAGCCCAATGCACGTAGCGCAGTTTATCACCAAAAATTAATGAGTCTGTGCCATCTCTCGCTTCTAGACATTAAATCACAGATTTGTTTAAAATTTACTGAAGTTCATAGCTTTTAATAAAGACCATCTCAACCTTCACAGTTACACATCAAAACATCACGTCAGAAGCATGCCCTCCTCACCACTTACTGACGGTTGAGTTTAAGAAAGAGATAGCACATAAAATTCACCTATTTTTTCATCCTGCCACTGCAACCGTTCCTTACTGTTGAGCAAACTTAATGCAGAGCAGAAGGGAGAAAAGCAGCAATGATTTTTCTGAGCTAAAATAGACACAAATGCAGTGTGCATATTGCAGGACACTGTCAGGACAGCTCAGACACGTAACTAATGTAACTGCTTTATTCTCTTCCCTCTGATGTTCCCTAACATCAGTTTTCTGCTTCTGTAAAGTTTTCAGATTAATTTGTGCACGAGCTTTTACCAGGTTCACTGTTTACCCTCTTCAGCTAATTTCAGAGCAAATACCACATTATAGAACTGAACATGATCATCCAAGTTATAAATGATAAATTCCACCATAAAGCTTGATAAAAATCTTTATTGCAATATCAGGTTTTATTTCTTTTGGATAAATATATATTTTCAGCAGCAAAATGTCTTCATTGATTTTTACATTTAGGCAAAGCCATTCAAGAAAATTAGTAAATGAGGACATGCATCATCAAACAAGCACAGTACAAATGTTGTGACACCAACCTTTAACCACGTCGTGGAGTCACTCGCAGCTTTTCAGTTGTACCTCTGTGCTGTCATCTCTTCAGATAGAGAAATTGTTGCTGGATCATATAAAGGTATTTGGAAAATTTCTAGCATTTTACGAATGTTATAAGCAATTAAAATATTCTGATTGTTAAAAAGCCATCACTTCATTCTGACTCAGGGTACACAGAGCAAACTCATGCACTCAGGTGTAGCACCGGTGCTGCCTCTTCCATATCGTGACTGTCAGGCACTTCCAGGGGAATAAAATCGAAGCATCTGCTAATACCTCTCAATTCCTTGAGCTAAAACACAAGCCCTCTCAGATGGCACACAAAAGCAACCGAGATGTGTGTTTAAGCCTGCTCTTTCAAACTACTTTTTTTCTAATTTAGCAACAGAAACTTTACATACAAATGAATAGAGGTTGTATTTTTAGGGTCTGTACAGATTGGCCAATTAGGAGACTGTATGGGAAAACAAAACATTTTTTTTCTCTCCTTTTGCACTGTTTTCAAACACAGCAAGTGTGGTGGATTTGGTAACGCTAACACAAAACTAGGAAGTGAAGAGAGAGGAGAAGCAAGTTTCATTAACAGAAAGAATTCTACATAAAATATACCAGAGCTGATGGAGGAAAGGAAGAGACAGCCAAGATGTTCAGCTGCAAGTGGAGTCCAATTTGATGCTCAGCATGAGTTTAAAAGGAAGATTTTCTCAGCCTTAAAATAAAAGAGCAGTATCGGATGCGTATGGGGCAGAAAACTGTCGTCAGAGAAATGGATTGCACCAGGCTCGGGAAAAGCGAGAGCGGCAAAAGTAGCTCATTTTGCTGTGCTACATTTATAGATGTGCTCATTTGAATGCTCCCAGGAGGACCTGCTTTATGCATCCAGACAAAATACACAGGCATCCTAGCACGCAGTACCACGATGACAAAACCCGAGCGCAAAGGACATCCACCACAAGTGAATTGGGAATTCTGCCTTTGAATTTTGGGGAGCAGACCTGATTTCTTGCCAGCAGATCTGATGTCTTTCATTTCTTGTCGTGCCAGCCCTTTGACATAAACAAACTGCTAACACTAAGGGCCCGATCCTGCTCCCACTGAAATCAATACACGTTTTGCCATTGGTTTCAGTGGGATCAAGGATTCAGTCCTCAGCTCTTGAAGTCAATAGGGTCGGGGTTTTCTCTGCATGAGTAAGGTTGCATTAATACTACAGAATGAGCCTAAATTATATTGATTATTTGGATTTAAAGCCAAGCATAAAAACAGGATTAGGGGAAAGAGAGCAATATTTGAGACAGTGAGTTTAGAGCAGCGTACGTTCATGGCGTGCACTGGGCCAGCGGGACATCAGCCGGAGGAAAGACCGCAGTGGCAAAGCCTCAGCGAGCCAAGTCCATCAGAAAGCACTGGGGGGACAAGAGAGAATAAAGTCACCATGGAGATCCCTTTGTATCTGCTCCTTCTAAAGTAAACCTTTGAGTCACTCGTTCTTTATTAAAAACAAACAAAACATTGACAGAAGAAATTATTGTCACATATATACACACGGTAATTGATTCTGCTTCTTTGCTGCTGCTTCTCTTCCCTCTTCTCCAACACAGGGTTGTTCTGTGTGTCTGTAACACTACTGGCAAATCAAAATTTATTGTACATATGCTTGTGTTCCACTTAATAAAAAATATACCTATATTTTCAGATAAACTTTGTTAGTAATTCATGAGGTAAGTGACTATTTATGCTAATAAGGGGGAAATATATTCTCAAGCATAATGCATTACATAAATTTGAATGCAAAATGTTCAATTATGAAGTAAATACAGGTAATGCAAATAGTAAATTACATCCAATAAAAATATATAAAGAATGTGTCTTCAAAGAGAGAGAGGCTTTTATTTGCATCTGTGAGTTGTATAAAGAGAAAAGAATTAATAAATACTGAATTAGTCTTATGATGATTTAGCTCATAATTCACCAATCCATAACGACTCCCGGTAATCAGACTGTTGTTCCATACCCTCCAATATAAGGCAGGACTGTTTCCTCAGCAATTTTGTCCCTACCAGATTATCTCGTCTGATTCTATTAATTCTCTCCCATAAATCTGCTAACAGTGATATGTGATTTACTTACCCTGTTAACTGATCTGAAGACTGTTAAAAGGATTTATCTAGCACTGCACCTAGGAGCAGTTTATGCCTTATCACTCTGTTACTCTGAAGAAGTCTTTCTGAAATCAATTTGGCTGGTTTCATAGTTAAATTCAGCAGACACTGTTTAGTTCTGCACCATAAAATAAGACACTAGATAAACAAAAGGAGCAGTAACTGTACTTAATGTGTTGGTCTTTGTATGTGTTTAAGTTATAACAAATTACACTCTGAGTCCATATAACTCATAACCTGCACGTTCGCTTCTGCTAAATCTTCTGCGTTAGATACAGAGGCGCACACACTTCAGCGGTGGAAGGTCTCGCACAGGCTGCCAGCGTGCTCGTCCCAGGGCAGGGCGATCCGAGTGTATCTGGAGTTAATGTTTCACGTCCCTCTGCGCGACTTGTCAGAAAACTCTCCCGCAATAAATACACATTAGTGTGCAGGCTGAGGAAGCAGGTCAGCAGCAAACTGGGAGCAAGCCGGGCACCCACGTTATGTTGTTAAATAGAAATGCTTAAAAAAAAAAACAAACGGGAACAAGAGGCTATGAGAGGGACGCTGGAGTTTTCCCTCTGCCTGGCTCAGGGCAGGATTGTTACAACCAGTGGTGGGAAAAAAAGGGAGCAGACTGGGGGAATTGGCCTGCGATAATTGTGGAAAAAACTGAAGGCTGAATAGCTCTAATTGAAATGAAAGTGTGTGATTGTTATGGAAGAAACGCTGTTAATAGAGGACTGTAAATGTTTAGACACCCATTGTGAATAGCCAAATAATAAAGAAAAATACTACTAAAATGAGAACTATATGGCATAGGGAGGAGAATGTTCCTTCTGAAGGTTGTCCAAAAATTGCTAATAATCTTTTTTTTTTTTTTCTCTGCTGCGCTGAACAGTAGAGACATTTTTGTGCAGCAGTTCTGTGTAGTAATCACACAAGAACAACATTGTACAACTAACTACTAATTTTACTTGCTGTTCTGGTAGGTCAGAGCTTCAATTTAATTCACAGCACTTGCTTACATTGGTATCAATTAAGAGACGGTCCCCATTAGCTCACACAATTTCATACTCTTTGTCTAGAGTTCAGAGTTTACTCAGGAAATTTACTCGTTTGCAAACATAGCACTTTGAATCCTCACATCCAAACAAACTATTTTATGGGGCCGAGGCCATATTTCCACAGCCATCTATCAAACAGGCAAGTGAAATACTACGATTGTACATTCTGAAAAGCAATAACCTTTTCATTTAAAAATATTAGCACACATTTTATGCCTCTCACAGGTGAGCATGTTAAGTGATATACAGTACCACATTCATCTTGCTCAGGGAAAAAAACAAATGCAGGGAATTGGACTGTCCTGGGGGGATTTATGCTGTGAGCCTGGAAGTTTTGTTGATTCCAACAGCGAGTAGTTGTGTTAACTTTGCCGTGAATCGCAGTCCGTAAGATAAAGCTAGCAGATGTCCCCAGCTCTGCGCGTCTGCTGTGTGTTGCGGGACCATGCAGAACTATAATTTTGTTAGTGATGTCGGTAGCATTTTTTTAGCTTTACAGAATTGCCTCTCTGATCATTTCTAGATGTAGTTATCTTCCTAAATTTGCAGTATGCCGTACCTTTTTTAGCTGCCAGGAACAGTACATGCTGTATGACTTTCAGATGTTAGTACTGGCACTCGTACTGATAATGGCATAGTCAGAAGATGTTATCCGTTCGTAAATCCACTAGCCAAGTACTATTTCCTAAGCAGAGATTCTTTGGCTGCTGCAAATGATGATTTTCACAGTCGGTGAAAAATTACCCAGCAACTTGCCCGCACCTACAAAGTAATACCCTGCGCACATTTATAAATAGCAAACTCCGAGGGGGAAGGGACCGGGCGAGGGGAGAAGGAAGGATTTGAAGTACAACGTTCAAGAAGCTGGTTTAATATATGACCAAGTGTCAGAAGTCAGGTTTCTGAGAATTACTTTTCAGATAAACAACTTTATAGCACTGCACTTAATCTTACTTACTAGAGACATCTCATTTATCACGGAATTACAAGTAACTTTAATTCTATCGATATTCCCATAAAGCCCGGTCGGAAAAATGGAGCCCGGCAGCCGCGGAGGTTGCGGGTTTCCCCGGGGTGTGGCGGGGGCAGCGGGGAGCGCTGCGGGGTGTCCGCCGCCCCGCCGGGGGGGCCCGGGCCCGGCTCCCGCGGCTGCGGGGCTGCCTCGGCACTGACCTTTGGACGGGAGGTGGCGCTGTCGAGGTTGGAACCGAGCGCTCCGCTCCGCCGCTCCGCGTCCCGCCGCCGACACGGGCCCGGGCCCCGGCCCCTCCCGGGGTGCGGGGCAGGGGGAGGCTAAAGGGAACACCGTGACCTCCAAATGTATTAAATTAATTAGTCCGGGACAGCCGGACAAGTGCGGCGGGGGCAGGCGGACTCGCAGGGCTTTTCGCACCGCTCGGCGGGATGGAGGGACCGATGCCCTGTCCCCGCAAAAAAAAAAAAAAAAGCAGTCGATGAACGACGGGAGCGGAGCGGAGCGAGTGACCCGGCACCGGCACGGGGGAAGAGCGGCAGGCACCGCGCCGGCACGGCGGAGCCCCGCGCTACCAGCGGCCCCGGAGGCAGCTCGGCGCTGCCAGGACCCCGTGCCGGGCGCTCCCCGTCCTGCGCGGCCGGAGGGAGCTCCCCCCTCGCGGCTTCGGGTGCCCGCACCGCCCGGGCGGGCGGGGGCAGCTGCCGGGCACTCCGCCCTGGGGCAGGGCGCTCGCAAGGCGGCGGGGAGCAACGGCGGCGGCCGGGGCCGTCCCGGCGGGAGCGGGGCGGGGCGGGAGGAGCGGCCCCGTCCCGCAGCCGTTCCCGGTGAGGCGGCGGGGCCGGCGGGCAGGAGGGGGTTAAGGCGGCGCCCAGCTGACAGTCAGCTGAGGGGCCCGGCTGACAGCGCCGGAAAGTTCCCGGGTGCCGCACTCCTTATGCTAATGAGGGCCGGGACGGCGGCAGCCCATTGGCCCGCCCGCCCAGTCCATTTCCCATGTGACGTCAGGAGCGCTATAAAACTCCGCGATGCTTTAAAACTCTCCGGCCGGATGAAACCTTTAAAAGACTTTTCATCTTCTTGCTGTAGCTTTTGGGGTCGAGGTGGTGTTTGTTGTTTTGTTGGTTTCCCCCCCCCACCCCTCTCTCTCTCCTTTTTTAACTATTATTATTTCGGTTGCGATATCGACTTTGATTTTCTTTTTTTTTTTTTTTTTGTCTTCGCTCTCTTTTCCCTCCTCCCCTCCCCGATGAACCTCTCTTCTCGCTCTGCACTTTGCACGAGAAAGCCTAGAGGAAAGGCACCGTGAAGTGTTAAAAAATAACAAAACAAAAACAAGAACAACAAATTGACTCGCGACAACACCAACGAACACTTCCAGCTGCAGTTTGCCAGCTGCCAAAGAGAGAGAGAGAGGAGAGAGAGAAGGGAGGAAAGAGAAAAAGAGGAGGGAGAGAGAGGAGGAAAGAGGAAAGAAAAAAAAAAAAAACCTTTATGCAGAAGGCGAATAGCGAGAGCCCTTCGCTCTGATGCATCAGCGGCAGCGGAGACTCTGCGAAGGATAACGCGGAGCGGGAGCGGGAGCAGCCGGGGCGGATCGGAGCGGAGCCCGCGGAGAGAGGGGCCGTGGCGAGAGGCAGAGGAGGGAGAGAGCGGAGCGGAGCTCGCCCAAAATCAAGCTGGCTCACCCGGTGGCGACTCAGAGCAGTCCCCTGGCTCCCGGAGCGCACCCGTTCTGGAGGACTGTCAGCAGCAAGAGGATGGCATCAGAACTGGCGATGAGCAGCTCCGACCTGCCCACCAGTCCCCTGGCCATGGAATATGTTAATGACTTCGATCTGATGAAGTTTGAAGTGAAAAAGGAGCCGGTGGAGACCGACCGCATCATCAGCCAGTGCGGCCGCTTGATCGCCGGGGGATCGCTCTCGTCCACCCCGATGAGCACGCCCTGCAGCTCGGTGCCCCCGTCCCCCAGCTTCTCGGCGCCCAGCCCCGGCTCCGGCACCGACCAGAAGACCCACCTGGAAGACTACTACTGGATGACGGGCTACCCGCAGCAGCTCAACCCGGAGGCGCTGGGCTTCAGCCCCGAGGACGCGGTGGAGGCGCTGATCAACAGCAGCCACCACCCGCTGCCCGCCGCCTTCGATGGCTATGCTAGAGGGCAGCAGCTGGCCGCGGCCGCCGGCGGCTCGGTGCCGGCCGAGGAGATGGGCTCGGCGGCCGCCGTGGTGTCGGCGGTGATCGCCGCGGCGGCGGCGCAGGGCGGCGCGCCCCACTACCACCACCACCACCACCACCCCCCGCACCACGGCGGCGGCGGCGGCAGCGGGCACCCCCACGGCGCGGCGCCGGGCAGCGCGCCGCCCTCCTCCGCCTCCTCGGCTGCCGGCTCCGCTGGCGGCGGCGGCGGCGGCGGCGGTGGGGGGCTGCACCACCCGCACCACGGCAGCGGCGGCGGAGGCGGCGGCGGCGGGGGGCTCCACTTCGACGACCGCTTCTCCGACGAGCAGCTGGTGACCATGTCGGTGCGGGAGCTCAACCGGCAGCTGCGGGGCGTCAGCAAGGAAGAGGTGATCCGGCTGAAGCAGAAGAGGAGGACCCTCAAAAACAGGGGCTATGCCCAGTCCTGCCGCTTCAAGAGGGTCCAGCAGCGGCACGTCCTGGAGTCGGAGAAGAACCAGCTGCTGCAGCAAGTGGAGCACCTAAAGCAGGAGATCTCCAGGCTGGTCCGGGAGAGGGACGCCTACAAGGAAAAGTACGAGAAGCTGGTCAGCAACGGCTTCAGAGAAAACGGATCCAGCAGCGACAACCCTTCCTCTCCAGAGTTTTTCATGTGAGTTCCCACAGCCTTGCCACCTTAACTAAAAGTTCTCCGTGTGAGTTGTTGTTGGGGGCTTTGCTAGAGCGACAACCCGGCTTGCCACCTTGTATTACTTTTTTTTTGTTTTTTCTTTTTTTTTTTAAACTCAAAACAATTTGAAAACAAAGTTGCTTTTTGGGTTGGTTCTTGGGTTTTTTTGTTTTATTATTTTTTTCTTTTTAAGGTGGGCTGGCTCCGTGTTGGCCAACCTCAAGTTCTACATGAGTTTCCTTTCTGTTTATTATTATTATTATTATTTTTATTTTTGTGGGGGCTTGCTGTTGTGGTTTTTTTAAAAAAAAATTAAAAGATCCAACTCGCCACCAACTCAGTTCTTCATATGAAGCTTGCTCTTCTTTGAAACCTGCCATCCACATTATATATATATTTTTAAGTTCATGAGTTTTTTTTTCTTTTGAGCTTGCTGTGTCCAAAAGAGTCAGATTTTTTTTTGTTTTTTGCCATCCTGAGTTCTTCATATGAGATTTGAGCTTTGCAAAAAGAAAAATAAAAAATACAAAAAAAAACAAAAACAAAAAATTTACAAAAACAATGTGAAATTTTTAGACTCCAGCTTGCTGAGTTCCATCAGTTTTTAGCGTTGTTGTGCAAAACTAGAGATATGCCTAGATCAACCTGCCAAAATCAAGCCTGCATCAACCTTCGGTGTGTTCATGTGAGTTTTGGCCTTAATCTGCCAAACGTGAGACTTTAGTCTGCCATTAGAATCCCATACTCATCTCATGCATTACGCTTGCTATTTTGTCTTAGCAACAATGAACTATAACTGTTTCGAAAGACTATGAAAAAGAGACATTATATTAATAAAAAACCCTGCATGCTGGTCATGTATGGTATAATTATTTTTTTTTTCTTTTGCTTGGAAATGGACTTTTGGAGACTATTATGGCATGGCATTCATCCTTTTGTTTTATTGCCTCATCACTTTTTTGGGTTGAAAGCAAAAAAGTGCAACCTTTGATCTTCCTCCTCCTCTTCCTCCCCATTAAAGTTTGCATCTGCTCTAAAACTGCTTTGAGTTACTCAAAACTTCAGACTTCCTTTTAAATGCACTGAAGCATTCCCTCTCAAAAAAAAACATGCCAGAATGGATTTTGATAACCTAATGTGGCAAAAAAAATATTAAAAAAAAAAAAACAACCACACAAAAAGAACTTTGGAAAGATGTTCAAAAACAAAATTCACATCCCACTTGGGGGGGACATTGAAACCATGCTGTTGCCTAAAACAGTCTAAAAATTAATTTTGAGTGATCTGCCCCATTATTTTTTTTTTCCTTTTGCATTTGGTCACTGTCAAATGTGGAATGCTCTGGGTTCCTAGTATATAATTTAATTCTAGTTTCTGTCATCTGTTAGCCCAGTTAAAATGTATGCTACAGATAAAGGAATGTTATAGATAAATTCGAAAGAGTTAGGTCTGTTTAGATGTAGATTTTTTTTTTTTTTTAAAGATTGATGCACTAAATTGTTTACTGTCGTGATGTAAAGGGGGGTAGAATTTGCAACGGGACTGTTTTAAAAAGTAGTTTATGCAGCATGTGCTTGCAACTTAAATATAAGTTGGGTATATGTAGTCCTTGCTATACCACTGACTGTATTTGAAAACCAAAGTATTAAAAGGGGGAGGCACCCCTGTTTATATCTATAGGGGTATTTTACATTCAAAATGTATGGGTTGTTTTTTGTTTTGTTTTTTTGGGGTTATTTTTTTCAAAATTGAAGTATTTGGGACTGAATTGCACTAAGATATAACCTGCAAGCATATAATACAAAAACAAAAAACAAAAAAAAAATTACGAACCTGTTTAGAACGCTAATACAATTTATGCAGTTATAAAGATGGCATTACTGCACAGTTTTAAAATGATGCAGATTTTTTTACAGTTGTATTGTGGTGCAGAACTGGATTTTCTGTAACTTCAAAAATTCCACAGTTTTAAAGGCAATAATCAGTAAATTTTATTTTCAGGGACTGATATCCTGTCTTTTAAAAAAAAAAAAAAATGGAAAGTAAATCTTACCACAATAAATATAAAAAAATCTTGTCAGTTACTTTTTCTTTTACATATTTTGCTGTGCAAAATTGTTTTATATCTTGAGTTACTAACTAACCACGTGTGATGTTCCTATGTGCTTTTCTTTCATTTTCGACTCTATGGTTATATCAAAAAGAGAGAATAATCTACAATAATAAACTGCATTTTTTTGATTCCGTACTCAGTTTCTTAGTCTGTAGTTTAAAGTTCAATAACTCCGAGAGCAGTACTTCAGCGTCCTGCCAGGCGAAGGGGTGATGCTGGTACAAGAGCTGGACTCGATGATTTACAGGAGGGGAGAAGGGAAAGGATAGCTCGCTGTAAAATGGAAAATTGTCACCCACTAGAAATCAAGTTATCTGTTAGGTAGATGAAAAATGTGAGCTTTCAGGTGCTGCTGCTGGCTTCTCAGTATTGCGCTGAGCTCAGTTTCAGTGACTCAGATCATCCCACCAGGTTTTAGGAGATCTCAAAAGGCAAGTCTGCTTAAAAACCTTGATGACATGATACGGCCCTGTATTTTGATTGTTTTAGGATGGAGTGAAGTGAAAGGGAAGACTTCACATCCTCTTATCATCTGATCCCAGCAAAGCATGCCCGTCTCTAGTAAGAGATGACACCGCATCAGGCTTGGCTTGTCACAGAGCCACATAACGCTAGATCGAAAGATTTGTTGCCATTTGGGTCCATGCTGCCTCCTTTTTTTTCTTTTCTTTGCTTTTTCCCCCCTTCTTTTGTTTGCCCTGGGGTTTTCTTTTTCTTTTCCTTTTCTTTTTTTTTGCTACAGGCCTTAGAAAGCCCAGAGAGAACTGAGGAGCAGAGAAAAAAAAAATACAAAGGACTTCCTCCAACTTTTGCGAGTTACTTGTCCTAAACAATCAATCCAAAGGTTAATGTGCTAGAAACGTTCAGGCCTCTGAGCCCCTCTTCACTGCCATTCTCCATGTCAAAGGGCATTTTTGACTTCGAAAAGCTCCTCAAACCCTCGACCCAGTTCATTTAAAGCCACCTTCCCGAGAGCCTCCAAGTCTGCTTGCAGAGTCCTCTCCTGCTCTTTGAATGCGATTATCTGCCCAGTTTATTTGAGAAGCGGAGGCCTCTCCGAAGGATGCTCCTGCCACTCCAGAATGGGAGTTTTATCTCCAAACCCAGGTTCATAAGCCCAGCACTTTATTTTCCTTTATTTTCCACTCCTTGCTGTTGGTGCAACTTTTTCCCAGCTGTAAGGTCATCCCTCCCAGGTGCTGATGACACTGAAAGGAGAGGACCTGTTGCCGTTCCTCTGCCCATGTGGTCCAGTCCACAGCTGGGACCCTATCCTGCCCTGTGTGCCGGGGTCAGGATGGGGCCCTGAGCCCCCCGCCCCGTGTCTGCCTGCACCCACGCGAGCCTGCGTCTCTCTGGGTGTTGCTGGGGGTCATCCTGCTCCTGCAGAGGTCCCTGCAGAGGGGAGGGACACCCGGCCCTACCATGGGTGACAGCAGGTGTTGGTGGCCGTGGTCCCCGATGCCGATGCTGTGTCTCGCCCCTCCCCTGCGCTGAGGCACCAACCTGCCCTTTGGCATCTGACCTGCTGTTGCACCAGGGTTTGAGTAATGGTTCAAGCTCCAGATTCTGGTTAATTCGAGTTCCATTTTCTGGTTAATGTGTAATCTGTGGGTAAACTGGTTGCTATTGGCCGAGCAGAGAATTATCTCTTCTCATAAAGCCAGGGCTGCTTTTTATTTCTTCTCCCACCTCCCCTTCCCTGACTGCACCTTTACTGATGCCCAGGTTTTTCACAGGGGGTCACTGAGAGGCTTCGCCGCTGCCCTTGCCGAGATCCTCGCAGGATCCCTGCCCTAAGGAGGGGAAGGGACGAGGCCTCTCCTCAAGGAGCGCAGAACCCCAAACCCTCCAAGCAGGACCCACTTCTGGTCCAGGCTCATCCCCACACCCCTCTACTGCTACGGGTTTCCTTGCAGGCAAAGTTAGGAGCAGGTACTAGGATTTTAAAAGTATTGTAAATCGAATGAGTAGTGCAGAGTGAGGGGAGCACTGCTGCCTCCCTGAAGTATCTTCTTTCTCAGAGGAAAAAAAAAAACCACCACCCTGTTTGAACAGCAATAAGAGAAATCCTTCCTAGAAATAGACTTGAGAGCAAAAGGGAAAATTCCCATCACACACCCAACCTGAGAGGGAAAAAAGACGCTCTCCCAGTTTGGCATTGTTATTACACACTGCAATCTTGCTTTGCAAATTAAAAAAAAAAAAAAAAAAAAAGCAGCTTTCCTTAGGCTGCACTTGAATTTCAGCCTGAAACATGCCAGCTGCCCAACTGAGGGGGGGGGCGGGGAAAGATGTAGGTTTTAGTGTACACTACAGCAAAGCGAGTGTTGGGGTTCCGTGTATGAATCATTGCAGGGGAGCGCCCACCTTTGCCGCAGGACTACTTGCTGAGGACTAATTGGGACCGCTCTGCTCTGAATAACCTACCTCATTAATCACCCCTCGCTTGACTCTGGTCTCCATCCTGCTCCCATTGAGCTGGTCCATACAATCCCCAGGGATTTCAAAGAGGAGCCAGATCCCGCTGTTCTCCCGCAGGTACCGCTCCGGTAAAGCAGGGGGAACACTGCCCAAGCTGGGCAATCGCGTGTCAAAAGGCGTGCATGGTTTTAATCTCCCCATCACTAACATCCTAGTTCTCCCATAGTCCTATAGTGCTTTCCCATTTATTAACTACATTACAAAGAACTTTCATGTGACCGGTGCCGGGAGATACGCGCAGAGAGAGCGGCCCTTTGCTGGCTGGGAAATGGTGTGCACTGCAGCTCAGCCCCCTTCTCCCTCCCCATCCCACCTTTCCCTTAAGCTTTTTTTTTTTTATTTTCCCCTCCTAAAATGAAACATAACCCTCTGCCCGACCTCTGAGCTTCTGCTGAGCAGAGTCCAGGAGTATTTTTGTGTTCATGTTGCAGCGTTTTCCCTGCCCAAGAAATGTCATCCTGAACCGCATCCTAAAAAAAACCCAAACAGGCGAGAAGGAAGGGAAATATCCCAGTCACACCAATATACATTCATTTCTTGAACAATTTCTCGCCACTGCTGGGCAGGTGCCGTGCGAGAAGCACCCGTTTGCAAATGGAGTGGCGAAAGCTTCTGTTTATTAGAAAGTCATCTTCACCCTTTTAAAACAAAAATGCCTGCACTGAATCAAAATGCCACTTGAAAACTACCCCCACGCAAAACATGGCAGCGAATTTTTGGTTTAAAAAATGAACTTTCCCAGCTCTTTTTTTCCTTTCCCTTCTGAAAGCTTCTGCGCAGCTGTTTCCTCCCCCTCCCTCTGCGTAGAGTGTAGGAAGTTCTCGATCTAGAATCATTCATAATTTTAATACCAATTTCTATTTGACATAATATACTAATATCAGATAGAGAGTGTGGCTGCTTCCTGGATTTAGGGAGGAAATGATGCATATATCAGAATTATCTGCTTAGATGCCAGAACTACATTGGTGTCATTTCAGCATGTGCTGCATTGAAAGGAAATCCTCTATATTTATTACTCCGATCATCAGAGGAGCTAAATGGACCCACTGTTTCTGACACCTGTTTAGATGGCTGAATTTAAAATTTCACGCAAGAAAAAGAAAACATAATCCTACATACTTCAATGTTAGGAATTAAGGTTTTTTTTAATAAACTTTCTTCCCTCCCTCTTTCCGAGTCGCTGTGTTGTGAGCGATTGAGGCTTGGGTGTTCCAAGGATAGCTATGGAGAGTGGGATAGATTTTGTTTGCTCAGCCGGGACAAGAACCAATCCTGCCTGTACGCACACACAGACACACACACACACACACACATTTGAGCTGTCTCTAGTAAAATGCTTCAGATGATACCTGTTTTAAGCGCAGGTCTCAGTATGAATAACACGAGGTCGCACACCCCAGGACATGGCAGAGGTGAGCGGCTGTTGAAAGAATTCCTCTTTTCGAAAGGGAGCCGAGCACTCAACCACCTCACACTTTTAAGTTTCCTCTAATGAATTTTTCGGGCACAGCAGATAGAAATCAATAGATTAAAATACTGTACACTCTGCCGCATCTAATTCTTGACTGCCTGAAATTGTGGGGGAGGACCGAGAATAACATTTGTCACTCTCTGAGGGCTGAGTGCATTCAGATTTGTGAGCTCTAAGCCAACACGATGCAAAAATAGTCCAGGATGTGACTTAACTTTTCAAGCGAAAAGCAAAAGGCCAGGGATCGGCAAGGCTGTAGCCGGGTGTACCGGCAGACAGGCAGCTCCAGCCCCAGCCCCAGCTATCTACTGCCGTATCGGGTTGACCCGGCACAGTGTGATAACGTCTGCGTGCCCCCTATGCAAGCTGCCTGTATCTTATCGCTCTCTGAAATGATCATTTTTGTTTGCTGTTGCTGTACCCACTTTTTTTTTTTTTTTTTTTTTAACCCCCTTGTCTAGCTTTTAAACCCGAGTCGCTCCCGATGCAGCAGTGAAGTGTTCAGGCCTATAGCTGTGGAGCAGTGAGTTCTGAGGATGGAGATTGCCCTGTCTCTGTTCTTGCTTAATTTGAAGCCCTGTGGACTTTATGCTATAATTTCCTTTATTTATTTATTTTTTTTTTAAATGCATCTCTATGAGACCTCTTGCGTGGAGGGAATCAAAGCCAGGACAGAAGTTTGCTAGAAGTGGCTTTTCTGCACCACTCAGGAAAAAAAAAAAATACCCAGTGAACAACAAATCGAGCAGTGTCTTCAAGTTTCCCGCGGGGGTAGGGAATGGAGCGTCCCCGGTTGCCGCTCTCAATTGTTAATTCATAAAGAAGCACGATCCTGAAAAATGTTCCCAGCAGCTTGTTCCCCGTTGAAGCAGAAATGTCAGTGGCTGCGTACGGAGGCGTTCAGCTCAACAACCCCTGTCAGTGTGAGCTCTGCCATCTCCCTGCCCCTCGCCCCTTGGTTTCCCATGTTGAATCCCAGTGTCCCCAAGAGCTGCGGGGTGTCGGGGACAGCGGGGTGCCCGAGCACACACATTTGCCTCTCTGATGCCCGCCCAGCACCTGCTTCGGCCGGGGAGAGCAGCATATTTTGGGGCAATTGTGTCACGGATTTGTAAAGCCCTGCTTCGAGCAGCTTGAGACTAACCCGGGCCGGGCAGGCGGGTCTGTATAACGGGCTCAATCCCCGCTCTGCTCCCGGCGAGCCCTGCACCAGCACCCACAGGCTGCTCGGCTGCCAGCCCGGGCTCCGGCCGGACCGCGGGGCCGGGGTGCGGCGGGGCCCGGGCTGCTCGCCATGTCGCGGGGCACGGGCCTTCCCCGGCCCCAGGGCCGGGCGGCTCCCGGGCGGGGCACACACAGCGGACCGGACCGTAACCCGCGGACCGGACACAGGAAGCCCCCGGGCCGGGCACACATAGCGGCCGGGCCGGGCTCCCGCAGTCCCCGGGCCGGGGATGGAGGTGCTCCCACACACGGTTCAGGGCTGCCCCACCACAGGCAGGTGCGGGGGTGGGGGGAGAGGGACCCGGGCGGGTACCGGGAGGGACGGGGAGGGTGAGGACCGCATCCTTCTTTTGTTTGTTTGTTTGTGTGTTTCTGAATTCAATTCCTGGAACAAAAGGGGAGTCAGTGGCCAACTAGAGGATCCGACCGTGCAGCCCGAGCTGAGCTGCGGTGTTACCCGGGGGCTTCAGCTGACCGACCCCTAGGTATGTCCGCAGAGCACTGCCCGGGGATCCTCTGCCAGCCTCCTTTTTCTTTTCTTTTCTTTTCTTTTCTTTTCTTTTCTTTTCTTTTCTTTTCTTTTCTTTTCTTTTCTTTTCTTTTCTTTTCTTTTCTTTTCTTTTCTTTTCTTTTCTTTTCTTTTCTTTTCTTTTCTTTTCTTTTTTCTGTTCTTTTCTTGTTATTAATTCCCCCCCCTTCCTTTTCTTTTTTTTTTTTTTTTTTTTTTTTCCTTTTCACCTGTGCTCAAACAGAGACTAATCTAAAACCCCACTGCAATCAAAGGGAGCTTTCTAAATGACATTTTGGATCAGGCTCTGAGATCTCTGCAGGGAGCAAGATGGGGGAGGCAGGATTTACATTTCATGGCTTTAGAAGAATCTGAAGGACAGGGCAGAATGGCACTTTCCAAGGCTGAATTTCCCAAGTCTATGTGGATGTATATTGGAGTGTGCATGTGATTAAACTTCAAGCCCTTTTCTATAAGAAAGCAGGCAGATTCACTTTCCTGCAGCCTGAACCCTGCTTCTCTGATTTTGAAACAACAGTTCTTGCCAAGGCCTTGACAGTGGGCTATCGTCGTGGTAAAGGGGACAGGGACAGAATCAGGTTGATTTGTTGGTATCAGCTTCTAAAGCTGGGGTGTTCTCCACTGCAAAGAGCCCCCGCTCCCTCGAGCACGTGCAGCGAAACGTTAGTGACAGTGAAAAGGAGCCTGGAAGTGAACCAAACAAGACCTAGTGTTTCCCCTCTCCTACCCCCCCCCAACTTAACTGCTTGCAAATTCCCTGGTGAAAGCATTTTAATATGTAATATGTAGGAAGAGCTGCTGGAGCCTGCAATGCAATTCAGTGTTCTGTGGTGTGGGATGAACAGATTTTCCTTTCTGTAGGGTTTCCTCCTGCAAAGTCATTGTAGAGGAGGGAATACTGTAAGATTAAATCTGGTTAAAATACTATATTCATGTCACACCAGATACGGTCTCCAGACTGTGCACAGTCTTTCAGCTTCCTTTATTGTGAAATCCTTTTAAAATAGCATAGCATAGAGTAGAAAACTTATTGAAGTCTAACTCTCTTACATCGACTCTGTCAGATAAAATGAAGGAAAGTGATCAGCCTTCCTAAATTAATAAATCTGCTTAGTGTCTCTGGCTGCCTTCACGCTGTCTTACTTTCTTTGACTCTTTCCTTATTAATAAAGTGATAGTTAAATAAAGCCGCTAAAGGAATCACTGCGCCTTGCCGGCAAGAGCGTGTTGGTGCCATCCTGTTGCAGGTCTCCTGTGATGTGGCTGAGTGATTGTGGTTGTAGAGCCGGGATGGCCACAGCCAAGGCTGGGACTGCTAAAAGCAGGCTGACCACACTGCTTTCCGGATCCTCTTCAGGTGTGAAGCTTGAGTACCTATTCCTCTCGGCCCCATGTATTAATAACAGGATGGATTCACCGATGGGCAGGAAAGCAGAGGTCATCTTGAGCAAAATGACACCAAAGGTCTACGGGAGTCATTTGCTTTAAGAGATCCTGGGCCGTGTGCCAAGCATTGCATTTAAGGAAGCACTGTTCCCTTTCTTAAACAAACAAACAAACAAAGAATAAAAATAAGAAAAGAAAAAGAAAACAACAACAAAAAAGGCAATGTTGCTTTCAGTGGCATGTGGGGACCATTTCGAGGCACCTGTCCCACCTTTGGGTGGGATGTGGGAGAGGGATCACTCAGCTGGCACCCAACGTGCAGGGGACTTCTGTTTTCAAAGCTGCAGAGCTGATCTGGAGTCAAAAGGCTGAAACAGCGCCTATAGTTTGTCTTGCTTAATTTTTTTATTCAAACCGATCAGACTTGTGGTTCATCCTTGCTCTGATTCTGCTGTGCGGTTGCAATAAATGGATGGAGCTGGAGCATTCCTGCAGGCAGTTTATAGAAAATATATGTATACGCCTGTGTATGCACACGGAGGCAGAGAAAGTTAACTATAGGGGACACAGCAAAATATCCATATTTAAGAAATGTGGATTGACTCACTGACTTATCTCACTTATTGTACAAAGATTCACTCTATGTTGAATCTTTTTTAAATTAGATTTTAAATATGTGTTGACAGGATGAATTTGTACAGTGTGAGTAACCACAGGGAGAAATGACAGCTCTGCTTTTGTTATTAAACTACTGTCTGGAAAATAATGGAGTGTGTACAAAAATTGATTATTATTTTGCCAATTACATTAGTGCAGCTAATAACAATAATTAAGAAAGAAATACAGCAAGCTACACGCTTTCAGGTCTTAGAAGCTGATATGCACTGGAGAGGCAAAAATATGTGTTTTTAAGGTAATTTGTCAGTAAGAGTCTCCTGTTATTAATGTGAAGTAAAGAGGAGATGTGTGAAATAGAAATGTTTGGCTTCAAACTGTGTTAATTTCTTCTTCACTCCTTCACAGTTAATAAACAGTACAAGAGACTTTCTAAACTTAATTTAGAATTTGAATAGAAAAGGTCCTATTCTGTACCATAGTGGCATGACAGACATGTTTTACAATGTTACAAATTCCTTTTAATAATGGTTTATTTTAATATATTTACTAAATTAGGTACCCGAGAGAATCATCTACAACGGTGATGTGAAAATCCCTGTTACCTGAGGTCAAAAAAAAAAAAAAAAAAGGTATGTTTTCATTTTCATTAGCAATTTGACATGTTTCAGCAGGGGTGGTAATTTCACTGCTTTGTTTTCTGCTGTTCAGACGATGCTTTTTGGTCCAGCCCCGGGGAATCTGTGACAGTCTGTGGTGCAGCTTCCTGGGCTTTCAGATGGGGCTGACAGTTCAGGTGCCTGCAAGAACCATTTGCAATGATGGGGCTTTGTACTTTAGCCAGCCAGGCAGCTCTCCTGTGTCCCACAACCCATATATAATCCTTTGCAAATGTTTTCTTTCTTTTTTCTTCAAATGCTAGAGTTCAGACATCAGCTGTGGGGATTAAGGATGGGTCTTCTGAAGATCTCCCTCAGATCTTGACGAAAATCATGAGACTGTGTTAGACGACTTCTGTACTTACAAATTACAATAGCGTTAAATTCACAGCACTGCTTTCCTCTGGAAATTCGTGTTCATTCAGTCTGTCAATATTGACTAAAAATTGTCTGCTAACGAAAATGGGGGAATTAAACTTTCAGTCCCTTCCCCTGCTAGACTCAAACAGACACCTTTTTTTTTTTTTTTTCCCCATGGAATCTGATTTTTATTGACCTTGACTATAAAAAATACTAAGTGGCTTAAATGAGTGCCAGGGTTGCAATGACAGAGATTCCTGTGTGAATTTTGTTATGAAACCTCCTATTTTAGTTAAGAACACAGGCTGCCATACAGCCTACTGCACTTTGATCAACAGACATGTGCTATTAGGAAACAGCTGTATTTTATTAGCTTGTGGAATTAAACTTAGTTTATTATTATTATTATTATTATTATTATTATTATTATTATTATTGATTTTGAATTTGAGTGAGGGCAAGGAAGATGTAATTAGTACTCTAGGCTTTACATCAAATAGCATTGAGAGGACTTTTGTTGGTGTACAGGCTGCAGGAATAGGTTTCTCAAGGAGCACCAAAAGAGGTTCATTTTGAGCCTGATGCTCCTCTTGCTGAAGAGCACCCAGGGTAGGGTTTTGCCTGCAATGCATTTTTTTTTTTCTGGTGTTTCACCACTGTAAATGAGAGGGAAACTAGATGACTTTTATTTTTTTGTGTGTGAGAGCTTCAAGTGCAATAGGCATTTTGCAAGAACAGAGCCAAGTCGCGATGCAGCTGAAATAAATACATTAAATATGCATTTTCATTGCAAAGGTGCAGCACATGTTCCATCACCCTGTTCCTAGTGTAATGGTTCTCATTTCAATAATCCCATAGGAAAACTGTAGTGATTCCTCTAATTTTTATACGTGATTATTAGATTTATATAAATAATGTAAGTAATATTCTTGTTACCCATATAGTAAAAAAGCAAAAGCTTTTTCCCTGATGGACATTTGTGATCTCAGGACTTGCTTATCTTGCTTCTCTCCAGGACAATTCCTTGCACCTTCTTTCCAGTATTCTGTGGTTACCCTTTCACATATTACAGGGAAAAAAATAAAAAGAAGCATCAGCAAAAACTGTTACTTTTAAGCAAATAGCTCTCAGGTCTCGGAAGAGTTAACAAACTTTTGTGGCAAGGTTCAGACAGTTGTGACCCCTATGGTAATATTTCATCTAAGGTTACTGTTGGGAGAGAAATCAAATTTCAGCTGTGAACATGATTGACAGGTGAAAGCAAGAGAGAGAAAGACATCTGGTCAGATGGGGAATTTGGGAAGGAGAAGGACAATTCAGGGAAGTGTCTCTGTGATATTAGGAATAATAAGCTTAGATATGAAAACTCCAGTACTCCACGCTCTCTGGAGGCACGCTTGCTTGATATTCATGGAGGTGGTTTGGTTGGGGGAATTTAAGACTGTACATTTATAGCAGTGGACAGTAGTCTCCATGGTCTGACTTACTCACTTGACTCCTTTGAAGGAATTATGTTATTTCTGGCATACTTTTAACATTTCAAGGCAATTCATTTTATGAGTGTAACTGGAATATTTGGTGGTTGCTGGTTAAGAGGTTCTCACCATAATGTCTCTCGCGGGTCAGATGGCAGCGGGGTCCGTGGAGGTCGGTCATGGTGTTGCTCCATGCCCTTGAGCCTGGAGGGATTGCTGGGAGTTTTCAGTGGAAGCAATGCAGGGAGAATGTGTTTATGATATATGCTGTTATACCAATAACAAAATCAGCTGCTATCCCATAAAATACCACCAAGGGTACTTGTAACTGTTACTTTCCAAGGGCTGTGTCTTGGCCTATTCCATCTCTGAGCAGCTCTGGCGAACATCTCTCACAATACATGCATAACCCCAGGCACATTTTGTCCTAATTGAGCGTATTTTGTTTGGTGTAGAAGAGCTTTTCCAACTTCTATCATCATGGAACCAACAGGAGCAACATATACCTCTAATTATTTCCTGATCAGTGTGGTGATGTTGGTTCTGGCATAAAAAAAATGTAGCCAGTCTTTCTCTTAAAAATTAAGGGTGAGAAAAGAAAATCTGGTGGTCTTTATCACTGTGTGTAATGCTTAATGTTTCAAAGAGGCACTGAAGGACTTTTGTAGAGCTCCAGGGACAGGATGTGTCAGTGATGGACCCTGGGATCTAAATTGCATCCTATCTACATCTGTGGTGAGAGGAAGGGTCCTGGGTGGGCTGCTGGCTTTGGTAAAATTGCTGTTGAATTCTTGGGGCCCACACTTCCACCCCAATGGGAATGTCTACAGGGGAGGTTGCGCTGATAAAAAGCAAGATCTGAACTTGTACCGTGGTAGCTGAGCTGTGAATTCCCTGGGTGGATGTTCTTATTCAGGAGTAAGAGTGGATTTCCCCCCCTCTCCAAGATAGCTTAAGCTGCTTTCAAAATAAAATAAATTAACTGGGAAAATCCACTCTTACTCTAGAGTAGGAGTGTCCTCCCAGGGAATGGATAGCGCTACGGTATAGTTTACTACCTAATTTCCCCATATGGATGAGCCTGAAAACTAAGGGGAGAATAAGGAGCAGTAAAGAACAGAAATATATTTTCTGTTCCTTTTCCAGTTTGCCTCCAAGACCTTTCACACAGGGGAAATCATGGCACTCTTAGAGGATACATTTACTCGCTTTTCACTGCTATTCCTGCATTCGCACATGCATTTTTAAGAGAGATTTGTGTTTTGTGCAAGACCTTTTGCATCCTCATACTGTTCGCGTGCAATGAAGTCAGACTGTTGTTCATGACATCATTTTTCTTTTCATGGCAGTGGCCTGCGATGTCAAACTGCTCTACTTCGCTGTAGACTAGACCTTATTGCCTGACTTTTATTCTCAGACCATACATCTGATAAAATTTAAAATTACGGCTAGGAACTGTAAAACCAATAACATTTATTTGCATATGAGCAAGTTATTTTTAACTTTCTGTTGTTGAATTAACACTCCCTGTAAAATGTCTTTATTTTCCAAAGCTGATATCAAGATAACTTCCATGAAATATTATTGGCAAGCTTCCCACTGCAGTCAATGGGAGCCTTGTATGTATTTTTCAAGCAGATGTGCTATATTAAGTCTAAATGAGAATCTGTTATTTTAAATGGGATACAATATGTTATTTTTGATTAAAAAAAAAAAAGAAAAAAGATAGTAACCTCTCTCCCTTCCTTTCCTCTCCCCAAGGAGAGAAATTGTACATATTTTGTACAATTTACAGGTCATTTTACATAGGTAAAAAAAAAATATTCTCTAGTATTTAAAAAAAGCCCAAGTTCACTATGTCTCAAACTCCTATCTAGCTCATTCCTATCAATTTGAAGTATGAAAACATCTTGAGTCTTTATGAGCAAAGGGAAAGTACATGCCTTATGTGATTGCTTTTGCTCCCACCAAATTCCCAGCAAAGTCAATTTAATAGTTTTCCCTGTGCATAGAATAAGGGCTAAAATATTTTCTAATGATGTGGCATTTGGTGTTGTTTAGTTCTAATAGAGGATTTTAAGTTAAGGGCTGAAAAAAATTTGAAATATTTTTAACATCTCTTCTGGGTTTTCTAATTTGTGCCACTTACCAAATGATTCACACTGTACCAAAATACAGGAGATTGATGAGACAGGAAAGTACTCATTTAACATCCCACATATAAAATTACTTCTCAGACTTCCACATATAGTCCCGATGTTTGGAGAGTGAAGAACTTAGGAGCTGGGAGTTAACAGCCTGACTCACTTGTGAGACTTTGACCCAGTTATTTGATTCTAGATTCAGCAAAATACTGAAGCACTTTAAACTTGTTATCTTAGGTTTCTTCTAAAGGTCTGTTACCGTTGGTCTCTTTATATCTCAGTTTACACAGTTATAAACCTGGATAATTAATTCTTACCTTCTAGGCTGTTGTGGGAGTTAAAACATAGCTGTAATGTTCCTTGAAGCCTTTTAATGAAAGCTGATGTATTGAAGTACTTGTCATTCACCTTAGTCCATGCCCTAAAATGAGGAATATTGGTGTTGCCCAAGTCCCATGCACCATTTCCTGGGATGAGAATTTAATTCCCAAGCACACCAGGCCGTGTGTGCGAAGATCAGGTGCTTTGGGAGCTGGAAGTTTTCTGAATTACACATAACTTATCTTTACCTTCATTTTGAATGAGTCAAAATGTAAGCAAAACCATGGCTCAGTTATGTGCCCCCTCTCTCTCTTAAACACAATGTGTCCTTAATACCTATATGTATACACACATACATGGAATTACTCTGGTGCACCTGCAAGGCACATAGAGGTCATGCTGTCCTTGTAATTCCTCCCCTTCCTGCCATTACATTTATTTCCCAAGCTTCGTGCCATTATCATTCAGCAGTTGTGCAGCTTTTCTTTTCTTCTGTCCCCAAATTATTATTGTTTCCCTCCTACCTTCTACCCCCCGCCCCCGGCCCTGATCCGTAATAGAGTCCTCGGCTGTAAATTTGCTAACCATAAAGATTTTTGCCTGAAATGTTTTGAAAATGCTGTGGGAAAAAATAAAATAAAAAAAATAAATAAGGAAGCTTATGAACAACATGCTGTGCCATGCTCCTGCATTGCACTTCTACGGGAAAGATAATAAAGATATTAGCACTCATATAATTTCAGATAGGAAATGAAACCAGACATGAAAGAAACACTAGCTCCAGCTGTTGAGTGGGAATCAAACTAGCTATGGGAATTACAGGTACTGTCACTGGAGACAGCCCGACTTCTGAGAAATGACCTCAGGTGTAGGAGCTTGCTGTGGCCCCTTGCAGATATTAACACCTAATTAACAATCTGCAAGAGCATCCTACATCTTAATCACCAGTGAGGTGAGAATGACAATCACAAGGAGGAGAAGGAGAAGGGAAATGGTAATTTTTCCTCTGCATGCATCATCTAATAACCACGGTTATTCAGATGCAGCTAAATGCGATTTCCTTTTAGTCGTTCCTGTCTATTGGAAGGCACAGTAAGTTCATTTGCGAGCAGGTAGGCAGCGGAGGTGAGAATTGAATTGATCTGAGATACTCTGAAAAATTGACCCTGAGGTCATTCCTAGTTTAAATTGGGAAGTAAGGCTGAGCTTACGTCTTCCCTTTCTTCTCTCCCCTCTCCCTACTCCCCCTCTTTTTGTGTTTCCAGGCATGTTAGTCTGTATTGTGTAATTATTTAAACATACTCTGATGGTGGGGAACCTTGTTCCCTCAAAGTTAATCAAAGTAAAGAGAGCTTTTGTTAGCGGTGATAGGTAATTAAATAGCTGGCTCGGCGTTGTGCAGAGGCATTGTGCTGGGTTATTGACGTCCCAGGGCCGGGCTCTCCAGCCCTTCCACGCACAGACCAGCCCACCGAGTTCACCAAGATTAAGGCTCAGGCTAAATTAAGGAAATAGGGTTTGAAGCTGTGTAAGTGATTAACGAGGCCAGGCTGTGAAGGAGAAGGGCACCTGGTAGTGTGTTCGGAGTGTCCCAGAGGAAGGGCAGTTTCCCTGGGGAGGGGTGCGTGTTTTAAAGAGGAGAAAATCACATGTGGCATTTCTCCTTCGTGCCTGCGTTTTTCTGGCTGTGGTTTTAGATGGGGACAGCTGTAAGTGTGCATGGGAATAACCCACTTGCCCAATTTCAACTCCAGTGTAGACGCCTAGGGCCAAATTCTGCTCCTGCTTACCTGGTGTAAATGGTCAGGAGCATGAGGGGGAGCTGATGGTGGGGCTCTGGGCTTAGACCCCTGCCAGAGGGCTGGTGCTAGTGAAAAGCAAGCAAGAAATAGTGAACCAAATTTTTCAATCCCACCGAAGCCAAGGCACGAGCAGCTTCCTTGTGCTCCGTGGTGGTGCTCCAGCTCATCCCTGTGTCACTTGGGCAGGATCCGATGGATTTTTAATGTAATGCCTTTTAATGGATGCTTTTATGTGCGCTTCCAAACAGCTTCCACTTTCAAACAGCTTTACAGAGTTGAAATGAGAGTTGGGCAAGGAGTGAGGAACACATACTTACGTACATCTTGTAGACATCATTCTGCATCGGCTCTATCCGCAGCACTCCCTTGCCGTGCTCAGTAATCATCTATTTCCATATCACTTGGACCCAAATTATATTCTAATAAGGGGAGAATGGCAAAGCCAAGACAGCATTCTGTTAACCACTCAGCTTCTGTGGAAACACCCATCGTTTTCTTTCTGAATGGCAAGAGATAATCTTTGTATTTTCTATTATATTGACTTCTTCAATTCCTTTTGCTTTGTTTTCATGTGTTGGCCTTGCACTAAAAAAATATAACTTGACATCTTGTGTCTTCTCAGCTAAAAAGGTATCAGTTCCTGGACTTAATGTCAGCTGTACCCAGATCAAAGGCAAGAAACATAAAAGTTGACATATATTATTTATTTCATGGTTTACATCAATGATGTTTCTCTCTACCTTTTTTTTGTTATTATTGCTGATGTTTTGCCCATAATGTTGTGCTCGCTTCTCAAAAGTGTTTGTCCCCTACAGACAAATATTCATATTAATGTAATCCATCAGCAGTTAACAAATGCCAGCTCACTTCGGCATTTCCCGCACACCCAAAACTCCCATTGTTTTTGCAGGACTCTTTGGGTGTGAGAAGAATGCAGGATTGGGCCCTTGGGTGGGAATTTCGGAGCTGGAGACTTTCTCCCCCAGCCCCAGAAATGCACGGGGTCGGCTGGAGCAGCAGCCCGGGGTGCTGGCGCAGGGAGTGGGAGATGCTGCATTGTGAGCTGCTGCAGAGGCGAGACGAATGCCAGGCGTTGAGGGGAGCAAAAGCTCAGAAAAGATTTTTTTTTTCAGTTAGGTTTTTGTTGTGTTGGGTTTTTTTGGTTTTTTTTTTCCCCACTACTTTTCCCCATCTTTCTTGCTTGCCTTCAGAGTTCTGAGTAATACAGAATCTAGCTTAAAATTGTGTCCAGAAAATAATCTGAGATCAGTGATAAATGCTGCTCCAACCTGTGCATCCCTCTGACCACTCAGTTTAGTACAAAACTTTCCTTTATTTTCCTCTTTGTCAACAACTGTGGCAGGTTTTCCTTCCTGAGTTACCAAATCAGATAAAACATTGAGTCTGATTTTTCCCCCTACCCTCCCACGAGCTATTTTTTTCTGCAATGAAAATAATAATGCTTGAGAAAGATCCTTGGGATTTTTTTTTTCTTTTGTTTGGTTTTATTTTAAAGCTTGCTGAAAATTGTCAAATGCTCATTCTGGCAAAGAAGTGCTCGGAGGGTATAGCCCCGCTGTAGAGCCGACAGTAGTAATTTGCAGTTCTCCTTAGAGCTCAGCTGTTCAGCGAATGTGTGTCACTTTACTATTCTTTAAAATTTAATTGGGATCAGGCAATCGAGTGTCTCCAAATTTTTTGCCTCTTCAGGCTGCAATAAAGCCACTTATAATTTATAATCAAAGTTTGGTATCATTAAACTAAACTGTAAAACCGACTTCAGGGTTTCAGTCATAAAATAAATATATGGTAAATATTGCAATGGGGCTTGAGTAGCACAGCTAACAACAACACAGTGAAAGCATATATGCACACATATATTTTATTTTTGTATGTGTGTATACATTTAGTTCCAGAGGTAAGAAAGATCTAAATAATAGATAACTGGAATGTATTCTTTCCTAGTAGAACTGAAGCTAAGATAGATTTATAGCCTAAGTAGTTATTTAAAATGCAAAATTAAGTGTTAATTTATTAAATTCATTTATGCATCAACATTATTTTTATGTCTTTATTTATATTTTTCTGTAGTATGGAGCAATGTAGTATTCATCCTGGGTTTTTCTCTCTGTTGACTGTAGCGTTCCTTTGCTTAGATTTTTTTTCTAACAAGGCAGCTCATTTAGAAAGAAATGTTTATGTGAAGTGCTTGTCAGTTGGCATTTTTACTGGTGTGCTAACCCAAAGGTAAAATATAAAGGCACGTCTTTTCCTTGCTGGCTTGTTGCTACTAGAAGGGTTCCTCCCTTGTTAGCTTGATAAATAATTTTACTAGTGGGAATCTGCTGAATTTTTATGCTTGCTGTCTATTTTCTGCTTGCTGCAAATAAATTCCAGCACTCAGAGGGCACTAAAACTCCAAACACATGGTATTTTCCCATTTTGTTGCTGGTTGCCTAAAATATTTATTTCATCTTGTGTTTTTAATTAAATCTTTTTTTTTTAAAAAAGAAAAGGAAAAAAATCCTTAAGTTTTGTCATTATTTCCAAATGAAGGTTTTAGTCCAGATTATACTTAATATAAACACTTGAGTTTAAATAACACGTTCTCACAAGTAAACTAAATGGGTAGTGTTAAATCAGTCATCACTCCAACTACCTAATGGTTTTCAGATTAACTGCGAGGATTATTTACTGAAGTATCATCCATTTAAGCATTTCTTAAAATTTATTATATACTTACAGTTTTCCCAGTTTGCAATCCAGGAAGCTAATTTAATTTGCAAAATAAATACTCTAGTTCGGTGAGAGAATGCACCAAAAAGGTTTAGATTATGGGTTGCCATGGCATTTATGGCAAGAAAAAGTTTGCAAGAAATTAAACTGGGGAGGCTCAAGTGGAAGAGACATTGGTTCACTTTTTTTCACTTATTTTCACATTTTTCTTAAAGGGATCTCTTTGCAGTTTCTGAAGCTTTATTTTCAAACTGAATTTAATTGAAGCAAGCCCCAAAAAGCCTCTGCTTCCCCCCAGAACCAGCCCGGAGTGTCGGAGGGTGCGTTGCCACCGTCGCACATCTGGAAGCGTCACATGTCGCTTCTCCTTGGCAGCACATCCCCCCTCAGTGTCCCCTGTTCCTGGTTTTGGGGAGCTTTGCAGACTCAAGTGGATCTAGGAGGTGGCTTTTGCAAGGCTTTTCTGTCAGTAGTGCCACTGTTGAGATCTGCCTGAGGTCAGTCCCTCCTGTGATGCCCCTGGGTGCTGGTGACAGGGGGACAGTTTTTTTATGCTACCAACAGGATCCCTCCCTGCGGCTTCTGTGGGGCAGTGCCACACCTTCCCAAACAGTTGTAGGGATGCAGCATCGCTTCTTTACACGTCTGCACAATTCAGGGGTGAGCAGTTGAAGGATGTGGGTGCACACTAGTTACACTGCTGCCCTGTCCCATGCTCACCCCATCCCCACTGAGAAAAGCCTGGCTGGGTACAGGAGAGCCAAGCAGCCTCCCCTGTTCAGACTTTCTCTCAAACAGCAGAAAGCCACATACCCTTCAAGATGCCAGGCAAATCCACCGAAAATTTCAGAATTATTTACATATTTTTAGCACAATTAATCTCAAAGCAATCCTCAAACTTTGGCCCGAATTCTTACATTCTTACACCAACCACCCTCCCATTCGTTTACTTATTTCCATAAGAATTAGGTGGCAGATCTGAGTGGTGTAAGCCCATGCCATAGCTTACATCACTCAGATCTGCCCTGCAGACACCAGCCTTTTCATTTACGTGAGCAAATCCCAGATCAAGTAACTGAGTGGTGGGAAGAACCGATGTGCCAGCACTGAATAGATAAGGGAAAAGCTTGGGCAGTGGGAAAAATTACCCTTGGGGGCTCTGCCGTAAAAATATCATAAATGAAATAGGGTTAGAGAAGTCTCAGGAGTGATGTAATCCATCCCTGGGCCACGAGGCAGGGTCAGACAGGCTTGCGTTATTCCTGACAGCTATTTGCATAACCTGTCATTAAAGCTCCCCACGGAGAGCGTGACACCTCCCTGGAGCCTCCCTGGCAGACCTTCACCACCGTCCCTTCTCAAAAACGTTTCTCCTTGTCTAACCCACAGCACATGTCCCTTATGTCCTGGTCAGGGCAGACACCGAGGACAGCTCATTCCTTCCCTCTTTGCACTGACCCTTTGCATATTTGCAGGCTGTTGTTATGGCTTGCTGCAGCCTCCTTTTCTCTAGACTAAACAGCTCCGCGTTGTTCAGTCTTTCTTCATAGGTTATGGTCGTGACTTTGTTATTTAATATCTTGTCTGAAGAGTCCACATACAGTAAACTTGCTGGAATTCAATTCACCTGTGTTGAAAAGGAATGTGAGGATGCTGCCTAGAGGCTTTACAATGTCTGAAAGGGGAATAATTTAATTTCTACTCTGATAATTTTTCTTCTGTGGGGTGGAGGGTAGGAAGCATTTCTTTACCTGGGAGTGTTAACTGCAGCCTCCCCACGAATTTACCCTGGTCACAGGAATATTGTAGTGCAACATCCAGCCAGAGTTTACTGACAGGCTTTAGGAAATATGTTTTTAACATTTTAGAATTTTATATATGAGTAAGAATAGGCTGCAGCCTCTGCAGTTGCAGGTAGCACCTTGGGCTGTAGCTTTAAGGTGCTACATGCAGATTTTGTCACACGAGTTTCATTAATTCCAATAGCAGCTGAGCAGCTCCAGCCATCCATCTACACACTGCCTTTCCCTCTGCTGGTGTTGCTGCTCTGCTCCAGTGTCTCAAAACCTTCCAGCTTCAACGTAGGTTTGGATAGATCCAGCTTTTCCTTTGTGACAGATGGAGGTTTTCCCAAAATGCCACAGATGAAGGTGGACCAAACTGGATTTTTCAGCCATGTACACAGACCTGGGCTTTGCTGTTGGCTTTAAGTTGCTTTTTTAAAAGTTGGAAAACACATTAGTGCTCTTTCGATGAAGATTCACTTTGCTCCTTGGAAGAAACGAGGGGAAACAGAGCCTGCTAATTCTGCTTTTCTCATTGTCTTCCAGTGTCTTTCCTGGGAGGTTGGTGGGGAGATGTCCTGGAGCAGAACAAAAATATTTACTTGCAAAAAATATATTCCCCAAGGACTTTTCTTCTAGGATGTGCTGGTACAAATTGCCCTGCAGTGGGATTAATCAGTGTAGCAGAATGCCAGGGAGCATCTCTTGGAGATGGTTTTAAGTTTTGCAGGATTTTGGCTTCCTGATTTAAGTCTTAACCAAACCCTGTGTTGGAAGTTGCTAACAGGGACACAGTGGGACACGCTGCCACCTCATTTGTACAGACCAGGTACCAGTTCTGGAGATGGGATGGTGACAGGCTTTACTGTTAATGACTGAAGTTTATCTTTGAAGGAAGATAAAACTTAAAAAGTTGTCTCATCCAAAAGTATCTTTCTGTACACAATGGAAGTGTATGCAGGAAAAGCAGCTAACAAGTTGAGCAGACATTGTAGCCTAAGCATTTTCTCGCTCTAAGGGAAGATCTCATTGAGAAATATTCGTGGAGCTCAGCTATGTAGGAAGTAAAATGAGAGTGACCTTGCTGAGCCATTGGCTCAAATCAGAGATGTAGCAGCAGAAGTGAAAATATATGCTTCCTTCTCTAAAGAATGGAGTTAGGGACCAGTTTTTATCACAGGGAAGAAGAGAGAGAAAAATGTATTGTCTTCCTTTCAGTAGTTAATTTTTCTTTGCAAAGTGATTAATGAATTACTATAGCAAATTTATTGTATAGCCTGATTACCATTGCATAATAAATCTGAACAACTGTGACTGTCATGGTGATAAGGCTGGCATGATTTTGTCTCTCTTAAAAAAGTTTTACAAGTTAAGCTTTAACTTTCACCTTTCTGCATATCTGGGATAAAATTTATTTTGGCCATTACAACTCTATCTGTTTGAAACTGCACCAAAAGGAAATAAGTTGTTCAAAAGAATGGTATATTATTGGAAAGTTTTACCTTCATTCAATTTGCAAAAGAAACTGAACATCAGCATTAAAGTGGAAATGGAGTTCAGGAGAAAATAATAACTCAGTTGTTTAAAAAGAAGTTGTAACATTTAAAAGAGACTTTTCAAATATCAAGGATGGACAACCCAATTAAATTAACTGCATTATATTTGCAGCTGTTAGCACCTCAGGCTCAGCTTTTCTCAGGCTACCAGAGTTTGCTGAGGGCTTGTCTATACCTGGATGAGAGAATTCCAGGGAGCTGCAGGCAGAAGTGCTTGTGACTAATCAGAGCCATTTTCTCTGAACTGGGGGAAAATTGGTCCTCCAGCATTAGTGCTGTTACTGTGCTGAACCAGATCCTGAGCGAGCGCTGGGTTCGGGAAGGATCTCTTGGCCGCGCAGGCACTACCCAGTGCCCAGGCTCCACTCCATTGTTCTGGACATACAGGCTGGTTGTTTCCTTTTCCTTCCTTCTCCCCGTGAACACGTGGGAAAGGGTGTTGCACCTCTGTACTGGGAGTCATTCATACATGTTCTGCCTGAATGCTGTGGCAAGGGTTGCTCTTGTGAAAACACCCCACTTCTGGAGGGTGTGATGTGAAAAGAGATCTCATACCCAAGCATGTAGATGTCTGTTTGGGGCATGCTTCTCCCAGCAGTGAGAAGATACCAGTGCAGGGCAATAGCAGGGTGTTGATGCCAGTGGAGCTCCCATCTCCTGGGTTTTCTCCTCTCCGTTGAGTTTCTCTCTTTCCCTCTTCCAAAGCTCCTGCCCACCATCATGGCTCTCAGTCTCTTCTTCAGAGCAGCACTAGCTGCTTTGGCAGCAGCAGAGAGCACTCAGGCATCTTTGTACTTTTTGGTCCACCATTGCTTTGTCTTCCTCCAGGTCTTCTGAACAAAATTTGGGACCGAGGCAGAGAGTATGGCCAGCTTAGTTGGTAGAAAATTTGTTTGCCTCCCAAGCTGAGTAACAGCTGCAAGTTGTAAGCTGCAAATTGCTGCCAGAAAGGTACGGGTGAAATTTCTTGCAAGGTTGTATGAATTTTGGAGGGTAAAAAAAGACTGGAAATAGATCATGAGTCACTCCAGACTTCAGCTAAAGACTGTTGCTTTTGAACTCTGGAAACAATACGTTTGGATTAGAAGCTCCAGATAAATTTTCCCTTTTGTAGTGAGGACATGTGAAGGTCATAAAGGTCACAGTCTGTTTAGCCTCTGAAAACCCTATATTATCTCTTCATGAAGGAGATACCTTCCTTTTCCATCTCTGAAGACCTCCTGCCTCATAGACTTCTTGTTTCCATGGGTGTATTTGTGATGGCCATGGTGGGAAGTGATCCCCTATGGTGATTGTGAGTTGGTTGGAAGACTGTTCACTTTCCAGTACCCAGGTAACACCATGCCCATTCACAGTCATCAGAGTGTTGCTTGATTTGGACTGGCAATACTGGAGTTTGGGTCTGGAGAACTGAATTCAGCCTCCTGAAAGTACCAAGGCTTGCAGCCAGGACTGGCACTAGCTGGTAGCTTATATGCAAAACGTTGAGTGTCTTTGCCTGGTTTTAAGTCTCTGGACTCCTGGCATTTTTTTTCTTCCTTCACTTTTCCTCAAGTTACATTGTAGACCATCTTAAAGCCAGTAGGGCTGAGAAGGTCTCTATTTAGATATGAATTACTTCTTTCAAAAAAAGAACATAAAAAATTACTTGGTATAATCTGGTATATTCAAGTATCATGAAGGGGAAAAAAAACCCCTAAAGCTTTTGCACAGACTTTCAAGACCTCAAAGGCTTCTTTTTTTCCCCAGATATGTTGAACATCTTGAAAATAAACCAGTGTATTTCAAAAGAGAAGATGGATGTGTCTGTTCAAATAGGCATTACATTTGGAATTGATGCCGCTGGTTGTTAAACAGAATCCTTGTTTAACATCCTCATTAAGAACTGTGACTTGCCACCAGTTTTATGAAGATCAAGTAATTTACTTTTAAAGTAAATTAAAGCAAATTTCTCTGTGGTGACAAGTCAATAAAACAATGGAAGGCTCAAGTTTTTCAATCACCCAACATCTGTTCCTTGTTTTCCTCTAGATGTAAATGCCCTGTGTACAGCAATAGGTGAACAGAGCAAGAGCCAGTAGCTCTTATGTTGGGGTTTGGGGTGTTTTGTTGGTGGTGGGAGTATGGTGAGGTTTTTTTCCTTTTTTTTTCTCCTTTTTTTCAAACAACACTGTAAGCCCTGTCCATTTTTTGAAAGGGTAATTTTATAGTTTCCTGTGGCAGCACGTTCAGAGCTCCATTGACACGGGAGCGGTTACAGTTGATGGCTCCGATGCTGTACGTCTTTGCTGGAAGCACAGTAAGCTGTTGTGCAGAGTAGTGTAGAGTGGTGAGCCACTTCTCAGAAGCCCAGTCAGCTCAAATGAGATCCTCATCTTTTGTCCAAGCCACCCACACCACTAGCAAACACCTCTGAAGCAAGGGTATTCGGATGCTCTCCGAGCCGTGGTGGGAACTAGGTTGTATAAAACCTCACTGAAACCACTTCCACATTGTACCCACGCTCAACCTGTTTGTCTTGAAACGCTGTCTCAGAGAGAAGCCGCCAGATGAAAAACAAGGTATTAGACCCATTTTACATTTCAACAAGTGCAGGATGCAAACTGCAACGTGTTTGTTTTAAGTGTTCTGAAAGGTTTGGCATTTGGTGGTGTGAGAGTTGGCTCCCTGCTGTGTGAAGTATTCGCATGTGGATTTGCGCTTCGTGGGAAACGCTGGCACAGTGGAAAAGAGAGGGGAAAGCTCTGCTGGGAAAGTAAGAGGGGGCTGGATATTATTCACTTGGAGCAGAAGTCCTTTCCTAATTCCTCTTTAGAGGGCAGTTTGTCTTGGACAGTGTAGCATTGACTTTTGGAGTGGTTGAGGAGGACAGGAAGTCATTACTAGATGTACAAGAAAACTAAGAGCTCAGATCATTTTAGAGACATAAAAAAAGGTCAGTGAAAGCCCAGAGGCCTTTGCTGTTCAAACTGTCCTGCCCTTTGAAATCTGCCTGCTCTCACACAAATGGTTATGGACCCCATCTTCTGAAGTGTAGGTATGCCTTTTATCTTATGGTGTCTTCTTCTCAGTCCTCAGGTTCAAGACCTTTGGCAGGAGTGGTTTGCCCTCACTCAGATCTTTATGGGGCCAGGAAATACAGTGCTCTACTTTATGGGAAACAAGTAATTAGGTCTCACCAAATTCAAGGTACCTGGCTGTGGGGAGCAGGCAACTTAGTCTTTGCTAGATCTTCTAGGAAAGGGCTGAGAAATTCTTTGCATGCTTCTGTGGTGCTACACTAGATCTTAATATATGGAAGTACACAGATTAATTGAGCAATTCTGAAATCTCTGTTTTGTCCAAAGGATGAGTAATGTTGTAATTATATCACCATATTAAAAACAAAAACAAACCAAAACCAAAAACCCTGTGATATTTTGGATTATAAAGCTAGTAGCATTTAGTCCATCACAGGATTTTTTTTGTAATTGCTGCCTATTTGCAGCTTAATAACTGAATATGAGAAGGCAGAATTTTAAATAGTTTTCTCTGGTTTCTTCTTGTCCACATAAAGATATGCTGCACTCAGTCAATGGAGGAGGCAGATGAATCATCCAGCCAAGATGCAACTTTCTGGGGTATGTTGCTCATGAGCTGTCATGCCAAGAAGAGGTGATAGTGTTTGGATATAGAGATTCCTCCTAAATCCCTTTTTTCCATAGTTGCAGTGGGCTTTGGATGGATCCTTTGCTTGCAACTGTCATCATCATGCTCGGGCTCACGATATCCAGGAGACAGATATCCAAAGGCAGCACTGAGGACAGATTTTTTTTTAAGGAAGCTCATTGAAAATTGAAAGCCTTTATTTTATTTTTTAAGTGTCATGGTGGATTTTCGATGCCAAGTAGAAACCAAAGGGATCAGGCCATCCGGGGCCAACTTCCTTCATTTTATTGATGATAAATAGCTACAAACTGCCAAGTGCAGCATAGATTGACCTTAATGGAGAGCTCCTGAGACCAGGAGCCCTGATTGTTCCTACCATGAAATGGCCTCTGAGAGGTTTCTCATCAGGAAGGAGGTTTTCCTAAATTGTACAATCAAAAGCACTGATGTACATATCCAAACCAGGCAGAGCTCTCTAGGCCTTGGCAATAACTCTACATCCCCGTGGTCCCCATGGCCTAATCAGAGCACCTCTGCTGGTGTTTGATTAGCAGAAAGGTGTTGTAGCAACAGCTGCCCATTTTGTACTCCTTGTTGCCATTTTTGTTATTACTATTTTATTCATTTTGCAGGGCCAGAGGTAGGAACATACATCCTTGGCTCTGCTCCTGGCACCTCCATGTCATAATCCTCTAAATCTCTGCACACTCCTTACTTTTAAGGCTAGTTGGAAACTGTGTAAATGCCTCAGAGCCAGCCACTGCCCACTGCGTGAGGCTCTGTCTGTTTCTCCTCTCAGGATAAAATCAAACTCTTACTAAACTGAGTGGAAAAGCCTCTTTTGACTTTGATGATGTTGTCCTGAGCTGTTACCCCAAAACATTGTGTATTAAGATGTGTGTTAAAGCACAAATGACTTTTCCTCCAAGACAACCTGATTTTGTGAGCAGCTGAGCATCTCCCGCTGCATGAGAAGCACTCTTGGTTTCTCCTGGGTTCAGTGGGAGCTTTGGTGCTCAGCTTCTCCTGGGAGGTGCTCAGCCTTGGGCAAGGTGGGACCTTTCTGTTTGGTGAACCACTCGGGGAGCTAATGCTCAAATACACTCATGTAACTGAATTCCCAGGTCATACAGTTTATCTAGAGATCTGCTCAGAGGTGAGTGTGAAGTAATAATGCTTCACACTTCCTGGGTGCCTTTCATCTTTCCAAATATTTATTAATTAGCCTTCAAAACACCCCTGTGAGGCAGATAGGAGATGGATGGATACGGCTTCTTTCACGCACCAGTGGACCCAAGCAGCTGTCTGGCTGTATAAAACAACACTGCCCGCACTTTGGGGCAGATTAGGAAGTAGATAACAAACCTGTGTCTTGTTGAGGGTGCAGAGAGAATTTAGCTAGGCAGAATTTAATTACCTCTGCTGGAGCTCGGCCAGTCGGTGAGGGCTCGTCTCTCTCCTTTCATTGCTTTCACCGTGGAGTCCGTAACTCTGTCAGGTTCTTGTCCTGTTCAAAGGATGGTCTGGCACCTTGGTCTGGCTTGAGTAGGTGTAGAGCTGGGACCAGAGAACCCTTCCTGGGACTCTGTGCCTGTCGTGTTTCCCCAGAGATTCACCCTGGTGCCTTTTATCCTGGCAAGTGAAGTTCTCTACCTTACACTGATATTCCCTCCCTGCTATTCCCAGGGCAATCGGAGCTGCACGACATGAATTCCCTTTTGTTTGCTTTTGCAGCATGTAATTCCAGAGCATTAAAATGTTGAAGCTAGACCTCAAATTTTACTATTTTGCATTAATGCTCTTTATTAAATCTCCAGACTCTCTTTAAAGCTTCATAGAGAGCAATTTATTGTAAAGCTACACTTACTGTATTTTATGTCCACTATAATTGCTTGTTTCATCTAATTCAGATTATACTCGTGTATAACAAAGACTAGCCTAAGATAGGAGGAGATGAATTATTAATCAAGAAAGTTTTGGAATTAAGATTTTAAACATACATACCAGATATATGTGTAATATTTAGAAATACATCTGAAGGGACTTATGCAATGTGCTTTAATCAAATTTTGAAAAGAAAATTACCAATGCATCAAATCTTGAGAAGGAATTGACCAATAAATCAAATCTGGAAATGGAAGTGATGGATAAATCAAGTCTAAAAAAGCAAACAACCAATATGTCAAATGCACAGTGTGTTTATTAAAGCAAGGAATTTCTTGTATGTGACTGAATCTGCATGCTACAATCACATAATAAAAAAAAATTGAAATCCTTCATTAACGAATGATATGTGCAGGTGTACACACATGTGCCTCTGTATATGTGCACGAAGCAAACACACATGTCTCTCTGCAGTGTTTTGAGCCACACTAACAGCATGTGGTATTTGCTGAGGTGTCCTAAGTGTACCTAGGATTTCAGGTTGAAATCTTTCCATTTCAATACTTGCATGTTGCTAGACCTGAACAGCTCATGCTTTTAACTCTTTTAAAAATGGTAATTGTTAGTATAGCCCCGATTTTAAAAATGATGAGACATGCCTTATTCTGAAAGCTTTCTGCTTTTGTTTTCTGATTCTAATTGTACACTAGCAGCAACACAAACTCCTTTGGTTAATTCAAAGGATTTTGATAGACAGCTTGGGCCCAAAGCATATTTTCAAGATCAAGACTATAAAAATCTCACTATGGAAAAATCATCATTTGCCTCACTGACTTTGATTTACATCTATGTTACAGAGCCATGAAATTTAAAATAAGATGACCTAAATTGTCCTATAATAATGTGGGCATGAACATATACTCCTGGTGGCAGAGTTTCTCTGTCACTATACCAAATGAAATCTAGTTTTTAGTGCCAATCAGTTAGGCATCATTAACCCTTTAAGAATGTTATTAGCATTCTCACAAAGCTTTTCATCATGTAACAAATGTTTTCAGACTAAACTTGTTGAGGTCAAAGAATTCAAGCCAGTAAAATTTAGGACTTTTTTGTCCTCTGCAATAATATGTATACACTCTCCATCATGCTAAATATATGTTATTAGCAGTGGTTTTAAAAGGGTTGCAAAAATGAGTATTTAAGTTAAAAAGTAGTCCTTCCTAAGCTGTCCCTAACTTCTACTGGAAATATGCGTTCCTCACCCTCATCCCTTTTTTGCTGTATAGCAAAAGAATTGCTCTGTACATGCATCCTCCAGAATCCAGGAATGAAAATTGCTTTGCACTTGCTATTATGTTATGGTGCTCATCATTCTGATTTTTTTTTTCTCAGTTCATGTTGTTCTTTTTGCAATAAGAGTATGTTTGAATTGAATTGAAGAGTAGCATATTAAAGAACTGGTTTTCATAGCTGTTTATGTCCTTTCATCCAAAGAAGTGTGAGAAAAGCAATCAAGGTTTCAGACTGACAGGCTAAAGCAAGAACTATCAGAGAAAGCATCTTGCCGTTGGAGCACGGAATATTTGCATACCTAGTTTGTTTGAATTAGTCCAGACTAAACCAAGTTATTTATAGAACTAGCTTTAGCCTGTGGTCAGGCCTATAAAGAACAACTGATTTAGTTTCAGGTAGAGTAATTATTAATCTGTTCCCCTCAGCTTTACGCCTCTGAGTATGTCAAAATGTAGCATCTATAGCCCTGACTCAGTGTATTATTCAGACTTTCCATCACTCTGTTTTTCAACAGATGGCATCTAGGTGACTTGCAGTCTTACGAGTGGGATTGATGATGTGAAATAAAGTGGCTTAAAAAGTAATTGCCAAGACAGGAGGAAAAATTAGAAATTAATATCACTGTAGGAGATGGAAAGCAGCCTCACATGGAGGCAAAATTCTCAATTGGTAGCTTTTACATCAGAAATTTTGTTTTATTTGTATTTATTGCAATATAAATAAAGCAATGTAGCAGTGGTATTGTGTTCAGTAATTTCTCTTGCAGGCATTTGGGATGGGAAGCTGCGTGACAGCTACTCTGCTCAGAGAGCACCGCATCCTCCAGCTAGGATTTGGGAAAGATGTTGCTTGTGCAGTTCAAGTAAAACATCCTGTGGTTTTTGGTTCTAAAGAGCTCAGGTTAACATTTTGCTGATGAATTGACGTGGTTCACTAAGTAACCTGGATTACTCACTGAGATGCTCAGCCTGAGTGTGTATGAATTCAGACTACGCAAACAGTCAGTTTGACAGGAAAGATGAGAATTTAGGAAATTAAGAGTACAATTTCCATGACTGGCTGAAAGATATACTCAAGTGCTTTTGATGAATCTAAACAGTACTTATAATGGATTTAGGCAGTAGCAATAATGCAGAGAGTAATTTTCTCTGCCAAAGGGGCAGTGACAGCAGTAGCATAGGGGGTCAGCATCATGGGCTACCTCATCAGCACTGCTGAAGATCAGCAGAAATAAGTTGCCACATTTTGACTAGGACATAGTTTAAAGCACCACATCTACTCTTAGCTCATCTCTGAGGTGCCTATTCAATATGAATCCTGTATCATCAGTGAATAGAGATTCATAGTCAACTCCAGGTAATCGGTGCTGGGAGTCCTACAGAAATTCCCATGGGAATACGTTCATCTGTGGTTGCTGGATGTGTGTTAGCACTGCGGTGCAGTGATGGTTTTGAAAGAAAACATGGATATGAGGGGTGATTTGCTCTTTCTGCTAGCTCTTCTGCTTTTGTGGACTAAAATCTCCATGTAAATAAAAACTTCAGTTGACATCCAGCCCCTATGATTTCAATAAGACTCAGCTATATGTGTCTAAGTATGGACTTAACACTTTAATGAATCAGGATCTAAATTCACATCTTAGCAAGATTGGTGCTCAAGAATGAAGAGGTTATTTGTCTGTCCTAGTGGAATCCTTTTTGGCATAACACATTTTACAGCTATATGTAAATTCACAGTGGGGTATGAAATACTTTTCCCCATCATATACTGTCTTTGTCACTACCTTCTCCTAACCTTTATCTCAGTAGAGAACATTTAGAAAAGCACACTTAAAAATGTGTGCTAAAAACTTACTGCCTGAAAACATAGAAATTGTTTTAACTAAACCTTTTTGAAGCTTAAGGAACTTCAAAAAGAATTTGGGAATCATAAAAAATTCTGAAGGTATTTCTGGTTTTTTTTGTTGCTGTTTGAAAAATGGAAGTAATGACTTTAAAATACGTGCACTGAAGAGATGAGGCTTTTCTTCTGACAGCTTGTACATCAAGTTTCAGCATGATGGGGTTTGAAATGGTAAAGTAAGAATTTGATAAAACAGGCTTTTGGGGGTCCATTCTCTAAAAGATTCCTGCATGCCACATGAATTCAGAAAAAATCATGGAAATGGAGTGGATTTTTTTAACTGTATGCAGCTGTTAAGAAAGTAAGAGTGCAAAATGTACTTTGAGATCTTGAAATGACAGGAATTTTGCAGTAATACCATCACTGTTGAAATCAGCTTATTTGCTGCAGTTCTGTAGTATTTAGTCATAGAGAAATATGTAATTGCAACCCTTCCCCAGCACAGAAAATAATGTTTTTGAAGTTTGATGAGTTTTTTGTTTTCCTCAGGTTTCCATTTCTGTACTCCTCCTGCATTTCCCAAGCAGCACGGTGTCCCACCTTCACTGGGTGGAGCAGTAGGCCAGAGGTGGTGTGTGGACCATTAGCAGTTTTGAGCTGGCCAGGTGCTCAGGTTAGGAGGGGCAGAAGCCAGGGCAGCCCACCTGAGCTGGCCAACAGGTGTATCCTGTACCTGAAACCTCTTGCTCATATAAAGGGGGAGGTTTGCCTACTAAGGGTTCCCATCCCTGGAGGAGTCTGCTTATTGTTCTTCTCCTGAGGACTGCTTTTCTGTTTGTGACTGCTGTGCCTTCCTTGGGCTGAGTATAACTTTTTTTACTTCTATTTCATTAAATCTGTTTTTATTCCAACCACAGGCCTCCTCCTCTCAGCTGAGGAGTGGTCGTTGAGTGATAGAGCAACTGCTATAGTTCAGCCCTGGATGTGGGCTAAATGTAGACTCATAGCAATACCTGAGAAAATGTGCAAGTTTTTTTAAAGTGTTTTTAGAAGTTTTCTGTGATGTTTAATGTCACTGGGTTGAAATACATTGCCATCAATAAGCAGAACAGGAAGATACTTTTTGCATATTAGCTGTTCCCATCCAGGTCCTGTGAGCTGGGGTTTGGGACAGAGGCTCTGTGGGGCTCTGGCAGCAACCAGAGAAGTAGATATGGGCTTGCATGACATGAGTGGCTCCTTGGGAAGAGGCAGTGCCTGAACATGGCTGAGGAGACTGTGTGTGAAGCTTGAAAATTTAGGGCAGGTATTTCAAGGAGCAGAGCTGTGATGCTCAGCAGGAACGTGGGGCTGGAAGGGGATGGGGACAGCCCTGCTGTGAGCCAGGAAAGCTTGTTTCTTCTGACTGGTGCTAATCACTTGGGTGGAATGAAGGTCAGGGGACATCCTCCATCTTCACCTCAAGTTGACAAGAAAGTAGAAGGCAAATAAACCTGCTCTGCCTTCTAGGGTGATCCAGTCTGATGGGCTGTGTCTTCTCCAAAGTGGGGAAGAGCAGAGCCTGAGTTTTGAGGAGGAGAGGGAAGGGGCTGGGGACACTGAGGCCATATCCATATTCCCTTCTTCTCAAAAAGCTTAGCAAAACAAAATAGTGAAAGAAAAGGCTCCAGCAGCAGGGAGTGAACGGCTGGAATTTCCTTAATATTAACTGAGCTTTAGGCAGCAAGCCTTAACGTGGAGAATTATTTTTAATTAATAGCTTTTCCCCTACTTTGGAGCTCAGCGGGAGGATCTTCTCTGCATTGCACAAGGAGGGGAGATAGGAGCAGTCCTGGTTTTGTAACTGATAACTATTTCAGGCCAACTGCATTGCCTGGAATAACTTTGTATTCAGAAAAAGAACAAAATGTTACATCAAAAGATACCTCCTTCTGGTTCTTGGATTTAAATTGCCTCTCTAGATAAACCCACAGCCTGGCCAGAAATGAGTCGATGGATTTTTTTAAGAGTCTCCTGGCCAAATTATTCTCTCTCTCCCTCTCCCTCCCTCTCTCTCACCTCTGTGTTATCAGCATGGCATTTGGCCTGAAGAGGGGACTTTTCAAGGATGCTGAGCAGTCACTGCTCTGCCAGGGTCTGAGGTTGTGAGGTTTGTGCTGGGCAGTGGGTTCCTTTACCCAAACTAGCCCAGATCCAGATGGAAAAAGAGGCAGGAAGGTGTTGTGAATTTGTATTACTTTAACACAATGGGTTTGTTCAGAGACAGTTTTCAGGCAATAAATGGCTCCTTTGTGTTACTTCCCTCCCCGCGGCTGCTTTCGGAGCTGTATATGTGCATATCATTTTGCCTGTGTATTAACAAGCAGGAAGGCTCCCCGGCTTCAGGCTCCCTCCTTCTCCTCTCCCTCTCCTTCTCCTCATCTTCCAACACCTTCTGCCCCAACACACGATTCAAACAAAATTAACAAAATATGTAATGAGTTTATTGGGGAAGGGGGAAGAAAAAAATCTCTTTTTGCTTCTCTGACTCTGAGGACTGTCAAAGTCTGTAGTGCATCTTTTTATGAGCGGCTTCATGGGAGTCGGGGCATTTGCTTGTTATGCCGTGGCACTGTAAGAGGGTGATCGTCATGGACTATAAAGTAACGGGAAGTCTCTCAGCCCCTCCAGCTCTGTAACACAGTGGCTTGCTCACACAGGAGAGAGGGATTTATGGTGTTGTCTTGTATTTTTTTTTAACATATTTTTTTCTGCTTTTTATTTACAACCCAGCCCAACAGTTCTTGCTTTGTCCCCTGTCTCCCTCCCCTGCTACTTTAATTCTGCTGGTTCCTTTTGCTGTATTGGAGCCCCAACAGGGTAAAAAAAAAAAAAAAAAAAAAAAAAAAAAAGCCAGTTTAAGTGGAGGAGCAGCACCGATAAAGGTTGAACTTTGAGTTGTGCTCACTCCCCCTTCAAGCACTATGTCTTGCTCAAGTAGAAGCAAGTGAGGGATAAATATCTGCTTTTCTAGGCTGTAGGGAAGGCAAAGAGAGGATGGAACTGGGAAGGAGAGAAAAGAATATGAAAGAGTGTGGTCCTTGTTATCAGACTTGTCAAGCTATTTTCCTTATGAGCTTTTGTTAAAGTCCAGTGTGTTCCTCTTATTTAAATAAGTATAATCTCTGGAGGAGTTTTGAGTTGCAGCTTTTCAAAGCAGTGGGGTGTAGTTCCATTTTATTAGCTGTCATTGAAGATCTGATGCAGTCATGTTGGGGGCTGTAAATGCCTTGATGCTGTCAAGCCAAAGCAGTTGTGAGCGAGGGTGGGTGCTGCCGTCCCTGGCACTGCTGTCAGTCGGAGCCTTCCAGCTGCTGGGGCTCATGAGCAGCACTTCCCGAATTTTGGCCTGGATTTGATGGCATTCATGGGATGATTATGCCCTGGTGTGGCTGAAGCATTAGTAAATGCAGAATTAGTATTCACCAGATGAAGAGGGAAGATTGCAAATGATGCAGGCATCGCCTTAATAATTAAGCAGCTTTTGGGAGACATTGTCTCTCTGTTAGCATTGGAGCCTGGTCCCCGGATCCCTTCCATTTGCTTTGATAAAACAACGTGGCATTGCTTTACTGACCATGCATCAGCTTTGGTATTATCTGCTCCCATTGAAACAACTCCTCCAGAAGCTGCCACAACAAGTTAACCATCTGGGGTCAAGAAGAGGACATTAAATATAACCAGCAGTACTCTTAGTCTTGGGAGGAGAATCCTCATTTGCTTGAATGTATGTGCTGATCAAAGTGTGATAGGAGCTGAGATGCCATACAGTAACAGCTATTTTCCAGGAAGGGGTTTTTTTTCCCTTCTCTTTTTAAGGACAGAAAGGAAAAGCACCAGGAATTTTGAATTGTTGGAACTTTTCATCTTGTGGTTCAACTAATGCAGTGTCTGGAATCAGCTGCACCTGACCAGTGCTTGTACATGTTAACTATCAGCTAACATAATCTGAAGCCCTAGGAAAATAGGTTGTAGCACAGATGTAAGACACTGAAGGAAGACAGTAATTTTTTCCTGTAGATGGGAAATGCATATGTTGCCTCACTCACTTGTCATTACTGAAACTATAGGTAGGGACAAAAATAGAAACTACTGACAGCTTGATTTCTTCATGCTGGCACTGAGCTACAGCAGAGCTCTACAAGACCCTATAAATATGCAAGCGAAGGGAAATCCTACACAAGTGCTATCATACTGCTATAGGACTGAATAGAATTAGCTTTATTGCAACCAAACAGTATGGACAGAGTCTGCTTTTCAGAGCTCTTCTATCTCGTGAACAATGTAAAATGTGAACCAAAGGCAGCTAATCTGGCCTGTTTACTGGGAACAGTTCCAAAATATATTGTTGGAAATGACTAGAAAAAGCTTTGCACTGCACAGCCCTTATGGTGCAGCCCTTTCTTCCTTTTAAAGTGAAATATCCTTGCAGAAATTAACACTATTTAAAAAAAAAAAAAGGAGTAAAAAAAGGAAAAAGATAAAAGAATCACTGTGGCTTAAAGCACTTACTAAAATTTGTGGAGGATGCAGTGTGCATTAGAAATGCTCCCCCTCCCCCCAAACCTAAATCAACAAAAAAACAAGCCAACCCCATGAATAGCTCTTCCTAGCTTCCTGCACATTGAATATGTATGTTAAAGGACAAGGAGCCAAGATTTGCTCTGTTTTGCTTTGCTTGGAATATTTTTGCTCATTTGATATATGAAAGTCAGGGGCTATGCCAAGGAGAGGCTGACGAGCTGGCCATGGCAGAGATTTCTGCAATGGTTCACAGTGGTGTGCAGAAGCAATATGTATCCCACTGTGTAAACGATGTTTCCTGCACCTATGAGTAGGGTTCAAAAGGTTTGCACGGCAAGAGGAGAAAAAACTGCTGCTGGGGCTGTGTGTGGAGTAGCTGGGGTGAAACAAGAGTCAAGCAGAATTTGGGAAAACGAACCCCCAAAATTGGGAAGGACTCTTTAAGCATGGACTCCTGGAAGTTTTCATTGTTATTCTTTCACATTGTTCTCGACAGAAGATATTATTTGTGCCATCTCATGAGCCTTGCCAAGTATGTCTCCTCTCAAGAGGACTCCATAATCCTCTTACTTTCATTCACATCTCTAAAGCGGTTACATCTTCCTCATTTTTATAAGCTGCTGTTGTAAGTTTGCTTCATGATTTAGCTGTTCTCTCTCCTTTTTTTTTTTTTTGTGGTGGCAGCTGATTGTGAAGCTCTTTCTTCCTTGTTAGAAATGAGCAGTGTACACAACTACTGAGTAAACATTTCTATTTTCCTCCTGGTTCAAGCAAAAAACCTTGACCCTTGTGCCAGTGGAAGTGAAATGTTTCCAAAACACACAGGCAACTGGAGATGCGACTGTGTTTAAACCCATCCAATTTAAACACAGTTGTCCAGGAAACCATAACCAGGAGAAGATGACTAGTCCCTGATGAGAGGTTTAACTCAGTAACAATTTATTGGCCAACTTCTCTATTATTGTTTTATTGTCTGTACCATGGAGCACTTACCTCTTAATATGCATGATAATAAAAATCCCGCAGAAGTTTAAATTAGGGTAAGGCTCAGGTATCAGGCTTAGCTGTGATCTGGGGTCATTGACTCTCATATCAAATCATGTCACCTTAGTTAATAACTGAACTACTGACCCTGAAACTCAAGCAGCTTTCCTCTGATTTCTGAAAATCTGGAGGTTTTATTCTGTCAGCTACAAACTCTTAAGGGGCAGAGTGATTCCCACTGGCTGAGGATTTGAACCTGTCCTCCCTGCTTCTCAGCTTTTCCACTCTAAGCTGGTTCTAGTTTTTTTTTTTTTTCTACATTGGTGCATTCTACCCCAAATTGTGTCATGTAGTTGGTGCCATACAACGAGCATCATGTGAGGCTGAGGGGTGCTGTGTGGATGTTGAGGATCAGCAGCTGAGCAGGGCTCCTGCCTGCCGAGGGGTGCGGGATGCTCAAAGAGGGGCTGTGCCTTACACCCAGACCTTTAAAAGCCATGAAGACAGCGTTGCCCCTCTACCTTTTGGGCTTTTTTTTCTTTTAGAGGTGATCTTCTCTTCTGGAGAGCTGACCTTTCTAAACTGGTCTGGTTGCTGTCGGTATTTGTAGGAGGGGGAACAGAGACAGACCCACTATTTCACTGTGCTGTCCTGTGTGCTGGACTTGCCTCCATCCCTCCCCCAAAATCTCTTCAGAGTTGCTAGAAGTGAAGAGAGCAGTGGTTTAATTTTCTGTTGTCTTGCCAAGTTAGAATGGGATTAAATGCTCTCAAGGTCTCTGGACTATCACTTTACCCAAAACATCCATCCCAAGCATTCAAAGAGGCATAGAGACTCTGCATAGCTATTTATTTTAAATGCCTGATTAAAATTTCATGAAAACAGGAAGTCATGGGAAAAGAATAGATTGCAAGAACGACGAAATCCAGGGCTTTGTCATTTTTAGCTCAACAACACACAACAATGAAGAAAAACCCAACACCCAGCACGTTCAATTGTAAGTAAGGGATATTTTCACAATCATACTGAGGCCACTAATAGCATATTTTGTCATTGACAGGGGAGTTCATGAACTAAGAATGAAACCAATTTTTTGCTTAACTTATAAACAGAATCAAAATTGTGTAATAAGTTGTCACCTAAAGGTAACCTAAAGCTGCTGCACTTAAACTCCACAAACTTTAAGATTTTTTTTTTTTTGAGGGGCCTCCATTGTTTTTCTCCTATCTCAGAAGCAGTCAATATTGCAGTACCACATCCTTAACAGTACTGCAGCTCTTCTGTCTCACTATCTTTCTGGCTTTTCCATTCTTAAGCATATCTAATTGTCCAAATAAACAGGGGGGCAGGGACAAAAGACTGACTTTTCTGAATATCCATCACATGTAAAGGATCTTCATGGTTTGTCTGTCTTCTATTGAGCATTTTTCCTGTAAGTAGCTTCTGTCCTTCTTTTACGAGGAGTGTCCCAATCTGTCCTCCTGTACCAATCCCATCAAAAATAGATGGATATTAAAATTATGTATTAGCCTCTTACTGCACAGACAGCATATGTAGGGATCTCAGCGAGGGCACTCCTTGGCTCTGGGTATGCTATAATTATGATAGCTTAATGACAAAATAAGTTTTCACTTGCCAATGTCAAATTAATCCTGTCGGTATATACGTCACTGTGAGTGCATTGCTCAGTGTACAATATGCATAATGCCATGTCTCCTTGCTTCTGCTTCACATCATGTGGTCCTTGTGGTGCAGATGCTGTTCAGCCACTTAAAGAGCTGTAACACTACCAGGGGAAGGAAGAAAAACCCAGTACGATATACTGGAACGAATATAATGAGCCTAAAACCTTGGAAGTCTTCCTTTGTACATCATTCTTGCTGCAAACAGTCACAGCCTTGTGGATTCTTCTATTTCAGGTGTAAAAATCCTGCTGAAATTTGATGGGAATTATTGCTAGAGTTGGTTAATTGGCTGGCAGGGTGTAAATGTGAGTAGAGGTAGCAGGGAGCCCACAAATGACCTTTTCCCTTGTTAGATCTGTCCCTGGCCAGCTGGACATTTGGTATCCTGAGGTGAAGAGGTGTTTTTTTTTTTTAAATTATAGTTTCATGGCTTTGCCACTTTATGGGACCACAAGTTCCCCGTGTTCATTCATTGTATCAAAAGAAGGAAGAAAAATCAGCTGCTGCAGAATGTCCCTTACGCTTTAAGGAAGCATGGTAATAATTGCTGGGAGACTTCTGCAAAGCAAAATGCCGTGTGGCTCGGTCCACGCCTGCACACTCCAGTCGTCCCTGCTCCGTGCCAACATGTCACAGGTGCACACCACAAGGGACAATGCAGCAAATGTAATTGGGAGGCAGGTGGTGATGGCTTGGACTCCGTAACACATTCATCCCAAGGTGCACTTGTGCATCTGTTAGAAAGTGAAGACTTTTTTCTTTTTTCTTTTTTTTTTTTTAAATTCAGTTGGTTTAAGAGAGATTTGAGCCATAGGAAAACATTTCTCATCTCTTAAATACAACTGGGAGAAAGTTACCAAAGCTCCTTGGAGACTGGGAATGACGTGAGGTGGTGGCTGCTGAGCTCGGGGAAAAAGCGGAGGGTTGGAGGTTTATATAGAAGTGGGTCAAGTGTTTTTAAGAAACTTGTCAGGGCTTTTTCCTCCTTTGCTATCACCATAATATCAGCACATGCTTTTCCTTTTTAAATATCAGTCTTTTGTAATCGCATTAGCACAGTGTGCTCTGGCCAGGCTGTTCGCTCACATGTGCTCAACCTTCCCTGCATCTTTCCCAGAGCTGGAGCTGAGCCTCTCCTTATGGGAACTCTTATATTTCTGCTTTGTTCTAACAAACGGTGTTTATTCCTTCTCTAAAACAATGAAAGGACCCCAAATGCTTGTGCTCTTGTAGGGAGCCTGAAAGCAAATCTTCCAGAGCCAAACTGCAGCAATCTCTGGGGTGGAGTATAAGAGCTATAGCGCAGCACACAGGATCTGTCTATAGGAGAGGGCGACCAGTGCCAATTCTGGGCCAAACTCTGGGGAATGGGATTCAAATGAGCACACACGCAATGTTGCTGACAGACGAGAATGAACAGCACAGTACTGCAAAAATGCACGTAGGTTTTAGTAGCCTTTGGTGGACAAAATCCTGCTTTTATACGAAGGATATGTAAACAAGACAAACAACATAAAAAGTATATCACACGGTTTGAATGCCGAATGCTTTGTAATCCCTAGGAGAGGGTTTTTCTCTGGCTGTTTCAGTTCCCAACTATATTACTCGACTCTCCTTTTAATCCAGAGTTGGGTCCTGCCATAACCTGCAGCTCTTTGGCGTGCTTTGCAGGTGTGGCTGTGGGGAGGGTCCCTCTGCTCCTCTCCCAAGATCTGCTCTAACCTCTCCTGGCAGTTTGCAGACTTTGTCCTCCCTCCCTCCCTCATTTCAGAGCGACTCCTTGGCTGGCAGTGTGGCCAGGTGAACTGGAATTGTGATGTTTTGATAGCTGATGGCAAATGTTTTCTGTCTCCCAGAAGAGTGCTGCACTGGAAAACAATTTGCAGAAGACAGAAGCAGAGATCTGGTTTCCTTTTTGGTGCAGCCACTACAGTTTCTGGCTATAAACCCTCATCAGCAGAGTCCTCGTGTAGTGGCTCATCAGCAGAGATCCTGCGGGTGAACGCAGTATTATTGCTTCATCCCATGTGGCTTTTTTTATCAGTGCTGTTCCGACTTCTAAACCTTCTGGAGACACTGTAATTGGGTACTTGGAGTAGCTTGGCTTCTTTTATAGCACAAGTTAAGCTTTTTAGACTGGGCTTTGGAAATATAATAATATAAAATTAAAGAAAGTAATGTAAAATTATTAATTTTTAAAAAATAAATATCAATAGTTAAAAGAAAAGAAATAAAGTTCCTAATAAGTAAGTTCTACATTTATTCCTTGGAGTGATGTAGGACAGCTGATGGAGATTGACACTCTAAGTTACATGAATGTTTTAAATGTGTAAAGAATCCTTTACAAATTCAGTTCTGTTTGCTACGATACACTTTCCAAATTAGGATCCTGCAGAGCAGACTGTGAAGCGATGATTTACATGACTTGAGGATTTTGCTCCCTGTGATTAAACACAATAGCACTTCCTCTGGTTCCCTTTAAAATACATTTTAAAAGATGTATTTAAATGCATGTATAAATGTATTTAAAATACAGGTTATTTCAACAAGAGTAAAAATATGAGGGAAAAAGTGCACTATTGAGTGCTGTGTAAAGTACAACTAAACACCTTTAGAATTGCAGCATTCTAAAGATGGAAATAAATGTTAAAATTACAGCTAAGAAAAATATGCAATATACTTTTTTTTTCTGGCAGGAAGGTGAAAACATGGAGTTTTGTTGGCTCGTTCTTCCTTTTGCAAAGGATTTAGTGTTGAGCTTTTACCTAGCTACATGATATACTGCAGCAAAATGCACGGAAATTCAGGATTAGATATGAGTTGTTACATCAAGTAAATTTTATGTTGAGAAATTTAAAGCGTGCCAAGTGGCTAGCTACACAGACAAAAGACTAACATGAATAGGTTAGAGAATTATTAGCCTCTAATAATAGATGATATACTATATATCAAGTAATGACTACTTACTATCCTGCATTTATCTGTTACACAATGTCCTTTTTAATTACCTACCCTGCTGCCACAGAGGCCAGCAGCTGGTGCAAGAAATGCTGCAGAGCTCGTGCCTTCTTCCCTTGTAAAACAGAAATACGGTCCCGGTCTGTGCCCTCATAGTTGTTAGACATGGTTTTCCTAGGAAATAAAGTAACCAAAGCATGTCTTCTTTTTTTTTTTTTTTTTTTGGAGAGTAGTTTTTAAGTTTTCAACATGCTTCAAGCCAGTGGAGAGTGAAACTCCACTGATTGACCCCAAATGTGGTTCTTCCCTTCAGATTTTATTTCCTTCTGCTGCTTGTCTAGGTGAAGAGCAGATAAAAATAGATTGTTAGATGAGGTTGTTGCTTTTAATTACATTCATAATGAGCATTCACCATCCTTAATTCAATAGTGCAGTATAAGAGGGAGGAGGGCAGGCTTTTTTAACCTCGTTTCCTAAGGAAATGAGGCATATAGCATCCCACCACCCACCCACCTGGACCCAGTCCTCTCCTAACAATGTGTGAGTGCTTTCCAGGTGGGTTTGAAAGGGGAAGGACATCTCAAATATCACAAAGTCCTCAAGAAAGGAGGAATAAAAAGCTCTGCATTGGTTTTTGTACCAGAGACCAGGTCTATCCATGCTGATGGCAGCCTCAGCCAGTCACATCCTTTGCATGCTGGAGCAGAGCAGGAAGGAGGGAGCTGGGCATCAGGCTTGCTGCTGGAGGTGGGCTTTGGGATGGGCAGCACAGGGCATAACCAGAGGAAGTTCCTTCTGTTCAGTTTGTTCTCTGGTAGGAGCATGAATTCTGTAAACCTCATTTTGCACTAATTCTCCCCAGTGTAATGTCATGCAGGCAGTCTCCTTGTTTTGGTGAAATCTAGGCATAATGAGGAGCTGGCTTGCTCTCTGGGAGCAGGACAAAGCTCAGCAGAAAGTTTGCTGCTGTGATTTTTGGACCTGCAGTGTTGCAGGGGACCTTTCCCCTGCTGTGCCCCCAAAAAAGCTGCTCTCCTCCCTGTTCCATCCGCTCCCACACCTACTGCTCTCAGAGCTGGCAGCATATTCATAAAGAAAGTAAGTTTTATGGGACAAAGTAAATAAGGCAATTCATATATCATTCCTAAGACACACAGAAAGAAGGCAGAGAAAAATAACCATCCAATATTTTATATGAGAATATTTCCATGAGTCAGCTCATTTTCAGGTTTCTGGGCTTCCAGCTGCAAGCTCTGCTGTGTTGGCTTATCTTCTACTCAAGGCCTGGCATGTGCCAGAAGTAGCTTATAATTGGCTGTGTTTCCCCTTTGTAAATGGTAATAATAGAGCCTTTATCAGCAGAGAATGGCTAAAAATTTGGATGTCTTTAATTTCATCACAACTTGTAATTTTTTTCAGGCCTAATATTACACGAATAGATCTCAGAGCTCCTTATTCTGGTTGCAGAGCTGACAACAGAGGGGATGATTTTAGTAGGTGGGATATTGAACCGCCCTTCAAATGCTCCCTAAGCAGTGGCTGTAGAGCTGAATTTATCCTTTAACCCTGGTGACATGGGTTTCATTAACCCCTAGGCTTATAGAAAGTTGCAGTTGTTGCTGCTCAGTTTGGCTGAGAGAGGCTGATGCATTTCTTGAGGCAGCCCTGGTGGTTATTACAGGGCAAAAATGCAAGGTATTTTCAATGTATTTTAATTCATTTGAGGTTTTCAATGAACTCACCTCAGCCTTCTACACTCCTCCTGAGATTGCTTCCTGTGGATTTCAAAATGACTAAATTTAACTGGAGAAAAAAAAAAAGCAGCCCATTCAATATGATTTCCAAAGACAACTATGCAAGCTTTGTAGAAAATGAATTTTAAAATTGTGCATGGTAGAAGAATTTGGTTGATCACAGGCATAGGAGGGATGTTGCAAGATTTATTTGGCCAGTCACAACTTGAATTTTGAAGAGATTCTGTCAAGCTGTTAAAAATTGTATGGAAATACATCACTTGGTGCATTCAAATCATAACTATGTTTGGGGGAAACTGCAATCTGCTCGTAGATGTCCTGCAAATAGAAAAGATTTCATGTGTGTTTAATATATTCTTTTTGGGGAATTAATTGTCCACCAGCACTGACAAGCATGGGGGATGGAGGAGTGGAATGGGAGCGATTTGCAGTTCTTAGTGGGAATTAGTGGCATGACTATATTATAACAATCATAATTAAGCTTTGTACTTGAACAGTGCCTTTCCTTAGGGAATCTCAAGGCACTCTGTCAAATTTATGGGGAAATCCCAGGGAAATGAGTGATTTCCCTACAGATCTGGAAAAATTCAGTGGCGGAGCAGAGAGCAGACCCCAGGTCTCCAGCTCCTGGATGCTGGAGCAGGGACGTGGGCTGGGGGTGGTGGGAAGGTACAGACAGCACACAACAGAAGGCCCTTTCAGCAGCAGTCTGAGCTGAAAATAACACTGGGAAAATGCACTTAGTCATTGTATAACCTTAGGGGAGTCCTGACTCCTCCAGGCCTCAGTTTCCCCATATGATGGCACTGCAGGAGGACTTTGTGGGGATGGTTTGGGGTTTCTTGTATGGCAAAGAGAATGAAATTATGGGGAATCTTATCTAGAGATGTAGTATATTTGCCATCGTTTGAAGTTTTTCATCAAGGTTAAAGTCCTTACTAGGAAAATATCTTCTACTTTATATAAAAATTCAGAGTCTGTGCAAGAAATAGAGGGAAATTATTTATTTGTCATGAAGGAGAAACTGATGAGATGATCAGAGGGGTCTGTTCTGTTTAAAATCCCCAGGGTTAAAAATCTGTGCAATTCAATATTCCTAACATTCTTTGAGATCTTCAGAGGCCAGGTCCCTTTGGACTCGATAGGATGAATTAGCCTCCTTGAGTAAGCTGATTTGAACTTGCGTGTTAAGACAAGGAACGTATTGCATTATCGGTTTGTTTGTTCCCTCGGCTGGTTTCACCAGTTTGTGCAGCCTGGTGAAAAACCAAACAAATTCACTTGATTCCATAGACAGAGCAGAGCTGACAGTAAGTTTTTCATCTATGTGCCTGCAGAGAATGACAGAGTGTTTAAAAGACAACTGGACTTATATTATTGAGCATGTTTAAAGTAAGCAGTAAAACCTTAAACATTGATTTGGTGTTTTATTGGAACCAATAGAGATTTAAAAACAGTGGTTACATGCTGAAAAGCACAGCTCCAGTGAAAATCCCTATGTTTGTGCTGAATAAATCCTCTCCCTCCTGGGAGCAAGCTCAATGTGGAGGGGAACAGAGTTATCAGCCTCTGTTGTTAGGTCCAGGCTGTGCATTTGGCTTGACAATAGGCAAAAGGATGTTTTTGGGTGTGTGTGAAGGAGCCTGTGAAGAAGCAATGGGCAGTGCTGAAATGCCATGGGAGCACATGGTATTTCAGAGGGGGCCGAGTTGTTGCTGCTGTGCAGGGAAATCCCTCCCCTCTGCTGCAGGACCAGGGATCCCGGTGGTGGCGTGGCGAGGGGCATTGCTGGCATCTCTGCAAGCCTCGGGGCAGAGGACCAAGGGTATCCCACCAGAACTGGGACAGTTGGCAATCCTCGTTCCTGTGCAGACTGTGTGAAATGCACGCCATTCCCCAGAGCTTACAGGCACAGTTACAAACGAAGCAAAGATGGCAGGAATGACATTCCCTTGCTAATTATAGTGTGGTCCCATCTGTATATTTGGTGTTATGTCACCAACTCCAGCCTGCTTTTTTTTCTAGCAGGGAAGTACTGCTGCAGGTCGAAGCTCAGCACAAAAGGCTCCAGACCATGTTATAGTTACTTGTTTAACGAGGGTGAAACAGCCACCACTCTATTTTTAAGGGCTATTGGTTGGAAATCTGAGAGCACATTGGCTAAGGTGCTTTTTGGGTAACTCAGCAGTCTGTATTTACAAACTACTTGGGTGTGAATAAACATAACAGTACAGTGACTGCACATCTCATTGAACCCCACTGTCTCCATCAGTCACTTGTGCATGGCAGTGAAGCTGTGAGCCCAGATCCATCTCTCCTGAATGGAGAAGGTGAGAGAGCAATCAGCTCCCTGGCCATCAATGCTCCTGTTGTCCACAGACTATTTTGGGATGTAGATAGTCTGGGAAGAGTTTAGGCTGTAGGACATGTGCATCACCCTCCAGCAATTCTCCCAAAAGATAGAAAGAGGGAAACCACCCTTCTGGATCACCCCATGTGGTGTTTCCATTCAGTCCTCTGGAGGCTCTCGTTAGTCCTCCTTGGAGCCCAGATGCAGTCCTGGAGTCCACATTCCTGTTTCTGCTGCTAGTGTTTCCTGGCTGCTCGTTATAAAATTGAAATATAAGGTTGTGATTTAAGATCTTAAATTTGCTTGTGTAAGGTGTCCCTGTGGAGGAGCCCATGGGGTGCTTTGTTCTTGCACATCGTACTTGTGAACTGTATTGGTGAGCCTCATGCTAAATCATATAGGACTGAGATTTTTTAATTAGGGTAGAGATGGGAGCATCCAAATCTCATGTGATTAGAGAGTTCTCATAACTTTGACATTTATTATAAAGTCCAATTAGCATATTTCTTACTTTAATGTCTGTATTGCCCTGTTCAGAGTTGGAAATCCAAAAATAAGAGCACTTTGAAACTTGAAAGCCATGAAGTGAAAATAGACCAGAAAGAGAAGTAAAAACCAGTGTTCCTAATTTAATCTACTGTTTTGGTTAAAAACAATGAACAAACATAGGCAAAACAAGGAAAAACCATAAATAACAAGGAAACTAAAATCTGAAAACCATCCAGCTTGCTTGTTGTAATAGAGTAAAAAGAATTTTTAAAATTAATTGCCTAAGTTTTTAAGCCAGCACAAGTGCAGGCCTACATTGGAAGGTGCAGAAGCACCACACAAGGATGCAACTCTCAGGATTTGGTCCTGGACCTGTCCTCCAAGCTCAAAGCCCCTCTGTGTTCGGTGGTGTGCTGATGCACTGCAAGGGTGTTCTGTGGAACTCACGTGGTAGCAGGGGAAGCTGTCATCGAACCATTTGACGGGTGAGGAGCTGAAGCACGAAGGCCACAGTGTCTGTTAAAGTCAAGGAGAATTTGTACCAGCAGAAATAGGCTTTGGTTTCTTGTCATGCTGGAAGCCGTTGGTGGAGTAGGAATTTAACAAGTTCACAACTTAACAAGTCCCAGCCTAGTGTCTTGACTACCAGAATAGACTTTTTTCTCAAATATCCCCAAACACTCAATGCTTTTGTCAAATTTCTGTCTCTCTGTAGCTGGTGTCAGCCTCAGCTTAACAATGAACAGTCCCAGAATACTTCTCACAAATAAGCAACCTATGCTCCCCGCTATGAAAGCAGCCTCCCAGTGTCTTGTATATCAATTCTGTGCTTGTGGGGCACTGTAGAAGTTAATCTTCTCTGTCTGGCAGGGTAATTTTCATTGCTTTCATTTTTTGGGAACTTCCTCCAAGTTTCTGAAAAGCTTAGTGCAAGCCATGAAGGCTCCACCTTTTTCTTGGCCCTCTAACCCGTGAGCAGTTCAGCTGAGGCTAGGGGATTTGTGTATAATGATTTGGAAAAGTTGTGAGTATAAATAGAAAGGAATTTGAGATGTTTTTCCCCCTCTGTAATTCAACACTCAATAGCTTCCCCTTCCACCCTGCACATAAGGTGCTGTACCAAAACCACGGAAAGAATTTGTGGAGCTTTGGATCGAGGAAGTTCATAAGCTAGCAGGCTTTTCTCTCACTTGCCCTTTTTAAAAATCTGATAATATCTCCCCAGGGAAGAGCACGGCCAGAGGACCTTACAGATTTCCACCAGATCCTGTCACCAGGAGCATATGCCCCGGGGCAGGGGCGGTCAGGGCAGCCCTGTGACCTCCTTTTACACACAGTGTAGAAAGGGCAGGAGCCTGGAACAAACATTCAGCCTGGGCTTTTTCCTTTCTTTTTTCTCCATTTTCTTCCTAGTTGCAGTTGCTGCTGAGAGAACATGTTCAACCTGCTCTGAGCTTCAACCTCAGCCTTCCTTTGCCTTCCATGTTCTTGTGGGTGTTCAGAGGCATGGTATTGGGTTGCAGCACATCTCGGCCCAAGATCTGCAATGACATGCCCATCAGCCTGGGGTCAAGCCCTGGGAACAGGTATCCTGAGCTTGGAGGTTGCTGTGGCATCTGGCAGCAGTGCTTGGAGCTGGGGAGCCCCGGGCAGCTCGGTAGCAACAGGCATGCTCTGAAATGCCCCTCAGGTTCTTTTCTTCTCCATGGTCATCTTTTTCTTCTTTTAATTTCTCCTGTGCTTTAAACCCTGCACACAAATAAAATGTAAACCTTAAAAAGCCTCACTTATTCTAACAGAAATAGCTCTTAGCAGTATTGGTGCAGATTTTCTGTAGCCCCTCTGCTTTCCGTGATGGGTCTCGGTTTGGCACTTCATCCCCAAAGCCTGACTGAAACCTCCTCATGCAACTCTGCAGTTACACTGACCCAGGCACAGACAAGGGGTGATCACAACGCATATTTGTGTATGTTCATTGCCAGACATCTGATGTATGGTTTCATTTTTGATTCTTAACTTCATTTTGCACCATGATTTTTGGGCGTGCAGATTGGCAAATCAGGCCCCAGCAATATTGTTTAAAGAACCCTCGATCCTTTTGCTAAAAACCTGAGTAAGTATTTGTTAAATTTAGAGGCAATTCTACGTATTGTCTCTTCATACAAGTAAGCTTTTCACTGACCTAGATTTTGCTATGCCATTTTCCATTTTCTGTCCCACGTTACATTTGCATGGAAGCAAAGTCTTTTGTCTTTTAGTGTTCTCTTGTGCTTGCTATTGCATCCACCAGCCAAAATCACACTTGCTGGCCTGTGATGGTGTGATCAGCTTCCCTGGAAATTATTGTATCGTTGAGGATTCTGGCTTCAAACTAGTAGTAAAAGCTGTTGTATGTGAATCCTTAGGCTGAAGAGATCTAGAGGAGCAGCCAGCAGCAGAAGAGCATGCAAAGAGGAAAGGTTTACGTGATTTCCAGCAGTAGCAATTTATAGAAAGAGAAGAAACGTGGGTCAGAGTCAGAAACTGGCTTCTTTTCAGTTGAAGGGAGTAGTCCTTTCCCTGGATATATATTACAACTACCACTAAAGACACAAAACTACATCTTGGTTTTAATTCTGCTCTCAGTTTTAACATGTCATTAAAGAGATACCTGTATTGACAGGAAGAGTTGTAATGCTTTTGGGGAGTTGCTATTATCGTATTACATGATGACGGTGTTATTGCTGTAGTGCCTTAGGGCCGAATGTATAAACATTGTGGCTGGATTACATGGGTATTATGCTGCACATAAACATCGTGCTGTGTGTTGTGTTGAAATCCTGTGAACTGGACAATGTAAACAAATTAACATTATCAGGGAAAACCTGTTTTTAAGGCAACTTTCCTTGCAGACTCTGCTTGGCTAAAGGACACTTGCCATAATTCTTGCATCTCCACCATGTTCAAAATGTTTTAGCTAGCAGATGTTAACCAAAACCCCTTCCTTTTTGGAAAAAAAAAAAGCAGGTGTGTTTAAAAATGCATTTGATCTGACTAGCATATTTTTAAACACGACTGTGTTATGTTTAACAGCATGTTAGCATATGTCAATTAAGTTGCTTCTGCAGAGTGCTGACAGAAGTGCCCCTGCTGCTGCCAGCCCCAAGGGGCCCCGGAGCTTGGCCGAGTCAGCAGGAGGGAGTGTGTGCCCACACCTCCGGGCTGCCGAAATACAGCTTCGACTTTTCGCAGGCAGGATTAGGATGCTGGACTTTGGGCTGGAGCAGTGGATGTGAAGACAAGCTTCCTTCTGCTGGCTGTGGTCTGGGGGTACCCATCCATGGTGAGAGGGACCCACTGGGGCTCATCTGTCAGCACCCCAAACGATGTCTCCTCTGAGCATGCACACAGGCTGAGAGGCTTTCACTGCACACAATGCTCTTCCAGACAGAATAAGTAGAGACTTTCTCACACTGTCAAGAGATCTCACTCCTTCCCTGTGCCAGATATAGATGAGTTGGAGGAGAAAAGTTGCATGTGCACATAGCCCCTAAATCCCCCTCATGCCCAGGCTGGTGGTGGTGATGACTGTGCATGGCTGGGGTGCTTGGTGTGCAAAGTTGTGTCTGTGGCCATGCAGGCTGCTCACCTCTCTGCTGCTCCAGTCCACACTGGCTAGTGCAGAGGGGAACATGTTCATCCATTGTAGGAAGCAGCAGTGAGCTCTTTGTCCGAGAGGCTGGCACAGGCTGCTGGATAAAGGCCTGGAAGCTTGTGAACTAACTGATCTTTCCTGGCAGGGCCTTCTTCTGCATCCCAGCCATAAAATGATGTGTGATGAGCAGTAAGTGGGGTGGGCAGTGCACAAATCAGGCCCCAGCTGCCATGTGCTGCAGGGACACACGCTGCTTTCACACAACCGTGTGTGAGTGCTCGTCTGTGCGTGGTAGCTGTGGAAACCCAGGCGGGTGTTTGCCGGGGGCTGGACTGGCACTGAACGCCTGGAGGGTGTGGGAAGTGTGAACTGGCTGAGGTGGGAGAGAGATGGAGAGGTTTGTGCTGGTAGTGCAGGAGCTGTGCTGTGGTGTGTGCACTGATGAGGAGGTGGCAAAGGGAAACTCACTGGGATGGCCAACTGGGCATCTTCTGGCAAGCCACACTGCTGGGAGACCAGAAGAGTCTCCTGGGCATTTACCTTGGGAATTTCTGCTGCAGTGGCTCATGTAGCCACCCCTAAACTAGTCGTGGCAGGGCTGGTGTCCCTTGTCCTGCTGCTTCCCCAGGGAGTCTGCATCCCTGTGCCCTGCTGAGTTGTGTGCTGGAGTCCCAGCCATCCCCACTGGTGGGAGCAGCCCCCGGGCAGACAGACCCACCTTTGCTCCTGTTCCTCATCCAGGGAATTTGGGCAGTCTTCCTTTTTTGTTTCATGATAGGTAAATGCATGAATGATTGCCACGTGTTCTGGTACAGCGTTAACAGGATCAGTAGAAATACCTAGCATAGACAGTGTCCAAAAATAGGTCCCTTGTCCTGCCAATGTCTTGCACATGTCCTTAACTTTCCTGCCCCAGGAAGGAACTCCTGGCACCCCGCGGGGCAGGAGAGTTTTTCCATTCACTTCAGTGGGTGAGGGATTTCATTCTGCATTGTAGACCAATGGATTTTAAAGGGACTGTTCACTGGACACCGTTGAGCTCTTCTCAGGGTTGAAGTGCTTTATATTTTTAGCATTGATACAATGATCATGAGGTAAAAGTGTACATTTTTCTCCTGCTTGGACAGCATGGTCAGACGTGCTGCTCTGCCTATAGCTGCTCAGGGTCAAGTTGTTACTGGCCCTGGACCATTGCTTTTGGGTGCTGGACCTTCCTGCCGCGCAACTTGGCTGCTGTAATTGGTGTTGTGAAGCTGACCCATGCCCAAACACGTTTTTGGAAGTGGGGTTTTATAAATAGCTGGTGTGGACAAAAGGTGTCTGCTCTGGAGTGGTTACAGGGCCAAGGAGAGGAGCTCGGGGCAGGGGAGGGAGCCCAGCAGCTCCCAGTGAACTGGCACAACCCTCTTTGCAAAGCAGCGGCCGCGGAGCCTGCGGCGAGCCCTGGGCAAAGGGAAGGACGGAGAGGCCATGACCTGGGGTGTGGGCGCTCGGCTATTTTCTCCCTGTGAGACTGGCTCACAGACCTTTGCTCATACAAACCCTGACAGATCCTGTCCAAATGAGTAGCTGGAAATGCTGTGCTCCCTCCCTGCTTTGGGCTGGGGCTGAATTTCACTTATTGGGCTCAGACAGTAGGCTTTGCTACTAAATGTAATTAAGAGCATCAGAACCTGGAGCTGTGGGATCCAGCCCATCCCAGGCAGTCAGGGTGATTGACATTGGATCCTTTGATTTCTCCAGCGGCATAATAATATTTTAAACTTATTATTAATTACAAGTGTATTAATCTCTAAATAGTATTAACAGTATTTCAAAATATTGTAATTTTATCCTTTCTGACCCACTGGGAAAAAAAAAAGTAGCTTTGGGTGAACTGAACAACTTTCTAGACAGTGTGCTTTATAACCAGATGGATTTTCCCTAGTTAGTTTAATTTCTATCTAATATTGATGGAAGATTAAAGATACTGAATCAATGGCTGTAAAAGCTCACATTAAAAATTTGCAGTAAATGAGAGGAGGAAAATTTCATTAGAGGCATAAATTGTGGCAACTGGAATGCATGCAATTTAATTTTAGTATTCTACTGACAGTCAGCCCTGAAAGTCTTTTTTTTCAAAATGTTTTCTTTTCTCAGATTGGAAAAAAAAAAGGAAGAAAATGACCTCTAATATTTTAAAATATAGAACTAATTACAGTAAGGAGTGATCCTGATCCCACTGAAGTCAACTGCAGCATTCTTTAAGGCATTGCAGGATAGTGCCTCGATTAAGAAATAATAAGGAAATGAGATACTTTAAAGAGAGGGGTTTAAAATGAACTGGCTCTGTTGGCCTCTTTTGTAAAAATACCTTAGAGCCACTTTTATCAAGTCAAAAGGTTTGTTGAAAAGAGAGAAATTAAAAGATGCTCGTACAGGCTAGCAAAACATGAAGTTAGCAATAAATATCTATCCAATCCAATTATAACATTCAAATCAAGGAGAAAAAAAAATTATGAAATATAATGAAAGCTTTCTTTCTACTGGAAAAGTCTACTTGGAGGTGTCCAGACCTAAGGGAATTTTCAAGTCAGTATTATAGTGGGGGAAAAAATGTAATGTAAATGAGAGTGAAATAATCAAATTTTTCTGGTGGAAATAAGTGCAGTTGTTTGATGTAATTTTGACACACAGCATAATTTCAGCATCAACACTGAAGTTTAAAGGATCAGTGTGTCTTCATGAGATTTCTTTACAGAAAAGCCGTTCAACAGGAAAATCTAAATCAGACTTTGGTATGCACGTTGGGCCCCTCCACGATGGAAAGCCTCCTATTATATTAGTTGCAAATAGAAAAAGAAAGATGACTCTTTTTCGGTAATTTCTAGGCACCCTTTCCACTTGAAAATCCAGCATGATTATGGTATATAAATCACCAGAAATGGAATGTGTGAATGTTTTCATGCTCACAAAATCAAACTTTGTTTTATGCCTCTAACACCAGCTCAGCCATTTAAAGATACACACAATTTTCAACACCGAGTTACCCTGGGCTCATGTCACCATGTTTATTGGAGATGTAATTTTTAATATCATGGGGATATATTCCAAACAATTAAAACAATTAAAGCAGGGCATGTCTTCAGCATTTTACTCAATCTTATAGCCTGTATGAAATATATTTGTAATTTTGGGTTCATTTCCAAATGGAGACAGATTCACACACCCTCACAGCCAAACTCAACGCAAGAACCAACAATTAAATGAAGCCTGAGATCCAGTCCAAAGGAGGCATATACTCAATTTAATTTTTAAATAGCTTAATTAATAGTTTCAGTTAAAGCAAAGAAGTGAAAATGGGTCAAACTATGTAAACATTGGTTAGAAAAACACACTGTCCAGCCAAAGCATTGTAGAAGTGCTTTAAAGAAGAACGGCCTTTAAATTTAATTTAAACTTGGTTTTCTAACATAGGTAAAAACCCAGTTCAGACAAGGCCCAAGCCACTTTTTATGCCACAAAGATTTACCGAGGTATGTTGAGAGTTTATTTAGTCTTTGCTTGTTCCGAGGCTGTGCTTCACTCTGCAGTCATCGTTTTCTCCTTGCTGTCAGCATGTTGTTACCTCTCGGCAGCTCAGAATTCACCGAGAGCCTCAATGTGTTTTGAGTTTAATTGCCAATGGGACCTGTGCAAATGCTACAAAACATTGTTCACAAATATTTACTGGAATTTTGAAATGAATTGGGGTAGACTCTGCTATTGCACTCTTAGTGTTTGCTTTCTGCAAACATTCAGGTTCAAGTTCTTATTGACACGGCTGTGATGGATGGGATCCCTTACATAAGTCTCAAGGCCAGGATGGTGCTTTGCACCGGAGCAGTCGGGGAGTAGAAGCAATACCACGTGCTTTACCTGACCACTCGTTGTTAACTAGCAGCCCTCAAATAATGGGAAGAAAACCCTTACTGATTTCTTGGTTGTTTCTGAATTCCCGAGGGGCAAAATGACAAAACTCAGAAATTTTCTCTCTCTGTTCCAGAGAACATCTGTGTACAGAGGAAGAGACTTTCTCTACTAAAAAAAAAAATTTTTTTTGCAAAACTTTTCTTTGTTTCTTAAGTCTCAGCTTAAATGAAACAAGGGTATAATAATTTGAAAGCAGTTGAGAATGTTGTTTTTAAGAATTTATTATGCAGTAGCATTTACGTGGCGCTCTATTTATGTTTGTAGTTTGAAGTTTCTACTTCAGTGAGGACAGTGAATTCTTTGCAGATGTGCTGATTCACAGTTAACCTCCAACATCTTAACTTTATGGCTAGAACAACTGAAGGGTTTCCATTTGTTTGTTTTTTTGTTTGCTTTAATCTGATTAAGTTAATAAAAAATGAAAGATAGAAGAATGGAGAAAATGATAGGTGACAAATATAAACACTGGCTCAGGTTTGGCATTATGGTGCATTGCTTCCAGAAGCTGTCCCTGACATCCCCTTCAGCAGCAGCTCTTACTAGTATGATAAACTTTAGGAATTTGAGCCCAAATTTTGGCCATGTCACATGGAAATGTTCCCCAGATTCTCCTGTTGCACCTTGATGTGTGCAGAGCAAGTTATGCAGCATATGTTGGCAATGTCTGAAGGTCTCGCTGCTCTATGCCAGCCATCCCCTTGAGAGCATGAAGCTAGGTTTTGGGAAGGAAATCTGCTGTCAGTGACTTTTTTATGGAGTTAATTGTTGGCAACTGAGACTGATCGTTGTTTCGACCTTCCTGATCTTGAACACCTTTGCTTCTGTTGTAAAGGACAACATATTCTGTAGAGTAGAACAAAAACCAGCTGGTTCTTCTCACCACCTGCAAAACATTTGCAGAAGCAGGGAGACTTATCAAAACTATTAGTAATGAAGACCATTTTTTACTTATAACGTTCAAAATGCAAAGCCACAATGGGAAACAACATCCTTTTCACAGGCATCAAACACTTTGGGCTGAAGGACAATCCAGATCAGCTGGCCTTTTCCAGCTTATCCATAAAGTTAAACGTGTCAAAGGGTCCTCTGCTAGGCAAGGAAAGATGTAGGAGAGGATTTTATAAATGGCAGTTGGGCAATTAATGTTAACCATCAATATCAGAATGGCTTAGATGGCATGATTAACTAGTAAGAGTTTTGAACTGGCTGGTAATTTTAGATTAAATAGCCAGGCAGCCAGTGACTTGAATATTGATGAATATCCTGTGTTTTATTAATATGCATTCTCTATAAATTAGAGGCTTAGTACACAAAGAAGAAACCTAATGCTCTTGCTATTTTTCATTGTCACAGGTAGAGCTGAATAATTCATAGCAATTAATTTATTTCACTGATTTAGCCATTTGGGGCGGGGGGGAGAAGTGGAGCACAAGTAGTCTGCAGGTAATTTTTTCACGTTTATTTATTATAAATATCTCGGCAAACACATTTGAAGACTAAGTTAGTTGCAGAGATATTTTTTTGTAATCTTAGGTTGGAGAAATTGGGAGGAACTTGGGCAGAACTGCAAGCAACCCACTGGTCATTAGAAGAACCCAAATGAATTTTAAATTGCAAAAAAGCACAGCTAATTGCAAATAAAACTCAGTTAGGATCAGACTCATCTTGATCTGTATTGATTAGTGCAATACTGGTTACATTGCATGTTACTGCTCCTCATTTGATTGATTGTAATTCCTTAGGACCAATATTTTCTTACAAATATTTGTATGTGTACAGAATTTTCTCTCTGTATTTAGCCCCCAATGCATGTAAAATGGAATAGGTAAAATGCTACCCCTTTTGAAACCAAACCAAACCAAAGTCAAACCATTGACTTTGAAAGATCCAGAATTTTACCTACTGCTGGAAAAATTCTTGAAAACACCTTTTGTGCAAATAGAGTAATAACACATCCAACACAAATGACATTTTTTTTTTATTTTTGTAAAGCTTCAGAGTGTCCAAATATAGATTTAATTTTTTTCTTTTAGGTAGGGGGAGATGGTGTAGCTTTAAGTACAAGATGAAATGTTGCAGCAGAAAGATCGTTTGCCAATCCTGCAGCTTGGGGTGGCTGCAGCTCTGTGTCAGTGTCACACAGTCATATCCAGAGCAGGTAATATCCAGAAACACATGAGGAGGAGGAGGCTGTATGATTACTGCCTCTCCCTTTTGCTCGTTCTTAAAACACGCTGCACAGCAGTGAGAGTGGCATAGCATGCAATAAATCATTGCCTCATTATGCTCCTTCTGTAGGTTTGTTTAGGGCACCTACTCCAGTTCTAGCTCCAGAGGATTATTTGTTCTTCCCAGAAATTCCTCTCGGATATAGACTTCTGTTTTGGTTTGCAGAGAAAAAAAAATAAAATCTCTATATCTTATTTTTTAAATTGTTTAAGTGCATAAAACAATTTACATAACTGCCTGAGAAAATAATTCAGGCAATGTCTGGAGATGATTTTAATTTGTAGGTGGATGCCTTTGTCAAAAGGAGGCAAGAGGTTAAATAAGTTTTTTGTGTTTTTGTGACTTGTCAACATGAAGTATTAGCAAATGAAACACGGCGTCTTCCTCCCCTCCTTTCTTCCTTCCTCCCTTCTTGCCTGCCTTTTTTCTTTCCTTCTTCCCTTCTTTTTCTTCTGTACACAGAAGCTGCTGATCCCTTACCTAACCAGATTATGTTGAATTGTTCTCAGTTGTAAAAGAAGCCTAAGTACCTCATTAAAAAAATATTGCAAGGTCCTCATTCATTTTTTCCATATGTCTTTAGCCAGCCCTAGTCTACAGCTGGTGCAGGAGGGCACCAGTCTGATTGATAGAATAAGGATTCTTGACAATTGGTTTTGATTTAAGCAGACAAATCCTCTTAAGAAAAAGTGGTCATTAGTTGGCCTAATTTGCTAACGAGGAGCAGTGAATGCAGCTCAGCACTGCTGATTTTGATAAAATGGTATTTATTTAGCACTGCACCAAGTGAACACTGGAATAACCTACAATGAATTTGAACGGCTAGAGCCAAGGCTTTGGAGAGCAGGTGGGTACACTGCAACACGGCTGGGTTTTGCTGCAGTGTGACAATGTGATCTAGGATCTGATCCAGACTCCTTGGAAATCGATGGAAATTCTACCCTTGACTTCAGTGGGCTTTGGATCCTGTTCTGGTTGTGCCAAAGTGGTAATGAAATGACTCCAACTTGAGGGGGGGAAGAATTTTCTGGCTTAACAGAATCAGCGTTTTGTGTTGATAAGTTTGTTCGAGGGGTCCTGACTGCAAGTTTGAATGGTCTTCACACATGCCTTACTCTGACCCTTCCTCCTAGACACAGTTCCTTGAAATGCAGTAAATCTCTGTTCTGTGACCTCTAACAGACATCCCAGCTGAACAATGCAATTTCATAGATGATTATGATATGAAACTCAAAATCATTGTAAGCTTGCTCAAAATGTGACCTGCTGTCACACAAAAGCTCCCTCAGCTTTCTGAACCTTTCAGCAAGACTGGATGTGTTCAAAGCCATAATGAAACACAAAACTAAGTCAGTTGTGTGTAATTTGGGGTTTCATTATACATACTTCTGCATCATTGTATCCCAGAGATCTGGGTATAATTCTTATTTGATCTTAAACTCTTACAAAGGACCTAAGAACAGAAGATGTGCTGAGGTCAGGACCAGAAAACACTTTTTTCAACACCCACTGCAACCTGAGTCCCCCATAAACATTTAGGACTCAGCGAGAATTGTACCCAACTCTTTTTGATGGAAGTATAGTGGTGACCTTCTAGATTGATTAAAGAAGTGACATTGATTGACTTTGAAGGGAGCCACATCCACCCTTCTTCTGCCAAAAAGGCAGTGGCTGCAATGTGAAGCCTCAAGAATGGGGCATTGCTCCTCCAAGTACATGGAAGACATCCAAGGGTAACGGGATAATGCAGATAATGGGATAGGGTTTCTCCCCTCCTCTCCCTCAAATACCATATAGCTAGATTTTAGCTACCCAGACTCAGGCCATAGGAGACTTTTCTCTGATAGCTATTTAAATGATGAAATAGCTAAGGAAATGAGCTCTTTTTATAGGTTATGTAGGATGTTTGATGGTTGAGAAAGTCAAAAGGACTGGTAATGTTGACTCTGCAGGGACTTCTAATGGTGATTGGGGATGATGCTGGTGGGGGAACAGCACAGTGGAAGGGGTGGTGTGGTGGGGGTAAGAGCTTTATTCCTTTGGCAAACCCACCCCTGATGATTTTACACACTGTCACTTGAGTGTCTAGTTTGAGAGGTGCTAAAATGGACCGATTTTCCAAAGATAGGCAGTATCTTAGCAATATCTGGTCTCTTTAAGGCACTTTGAGTTGTCATTGAGAAATATTGGACTCCAAAATTACTACTTTTGAAAATCTAGGCCACTGAACCTGATATGAACTATCAGAAAGCAGAGACAAGGGAGCGTTTATGTTGGAGAATGCGTAGCGGCTTGAAAACTACAAATCAAAATAATTCATCCTTTTATGTGTAAATCTCTTTCTCTTTGATACACAAAGTGAAAAGCTGTCTCGTTCCCTTGTAGCTTCCATAAGCAAGCAGCGTGCGACTGTACCCTCTAGAATGCTATTTAACTGTTATTTAAAGTGCAGACCTGTTAAGGTCAAACAAGCTCATCTGCATGCTAAAACTGAACCCACCAAACCTTACACCTAAAACGAGCTAGCAAGGAGGTCTTGAGTTTTGCAGTTCCCTCCTGACAAAGATAGGGTGTGACAAATGGTGAAGCACCAAAAGATCAAAGTATTTTTTCAGGGATAACAATAAAATCAGAGACAGAAAGACACCAAATCCTGGTGCAGATGTCTGCTATTCCAAAGCAGTCTTTCTTAGATATGACACTACCAGCCCATTGCAAGGGGATGTGGGCAGGAGCTGCAAACTGGCAGTAATAGCATCGGCAAATTTAGATCCTGTGTGGTGCATTTCTAAGCTGGTAGGGAGACTAAAGGCTTACTACAAGAAGCCCATGTGGAAGGGATTACTGTAACTCACTGAATTTACTGGGAGCATATTGAAAAGAAACTCTTCCATGCAGACATGGACAGACAGTGTGATGTGTTTTGCTCATATTCCAAAGTTGCTTTCCTCTCTCTGAGCGCCTTAATCCAGATCCTGTTGAAGTCAATAGCTGTCTTGCCTTTCAGAAGGATTATGCCCCTAAATAGCTACTTTAGGAAGTGTACTTTGCTTGGTGATAACACAAAGCAGAGGGTGGATGATTAACACCAATTAGGATTATTTACGAGAACCTAGAAAACAATAGGTCCATAAATCAGTGTCTTATCAATTGTGGTTCCTCCTGAGTAATTCAGTCATCATTGGGCAAACTGTGTGTTTCACTGACTGATGTTAGCTGAAGTTTGTGGAAATGTTGAAGGTACAATATGACCTAGTAAAATAGCAGAGTGTTAAAAAAAAACTTCTGGTGGTTTGCAACATTTTATTTTTTTAAATGTTAAATCCTCTACAGTTTTTTCCCAGGTATACTTAGTGAATTTAAGGTGACTGAGAGTAGCCTTGTTTCTCTTGGGTTATGCTTCAGCTCTGTCTAAACTAGTGTCTCAATTTGGAGCCTGGGATGGTTTTGCAGTAATCTCCTGGTTGTCTCCATTTGTTGGGCACTAGTCCAGCTGCAGAGCAGCTTTGGTGCACACAAGTTCCTTCTAGAGGAGACCCAGTGGGAAGCTCTCTCCAAAAGCAAGCCAGGGCTTGGTGGGACATTTAGCTCTGATCCAAGGGGTCAGCCACACCACCACAAAGTCCTACAGGGTGTATGTAACCCTGCTTTGCAAGAGGAAGGCTGTCAGACTGCCCAGATCTCCTATTCTAGCCTGGAGTGGAGCTTGTGCTATAGAGAGGGTAAAATGCTTTATGTGACAACCTTTTTACTGGTGACTGGCAGCTCTTGTGACTGCTGCTCCTCTTTCTTCCACCAAGACTTGTCCTGGTTTATTATCCTTTGTTTAAGTGCCCCATCTTTTGTAGCTGTTCCTCCTTGCTGCTGTCCTTTTTTTCTTCTACTTTTATCACTTTTTGTGATCCCTTTTCCAATTTCCAACCTTAGTCTCCCAGAAGACCTGGAGTGGTGATGCCTGGATGCAGAGGAGATCACACTGCTTTTAAATCTGCACCATGAGGAGGCCAAAAGTTTCTTCTGCAGCAGGAGGTAAGCCAGGACTGCTGGTGGGTGTAAGGAACGGAGAGCAATGCCATATGCATTTGAGAAGATGAAGGCGGCGTTCTTGAGGATGGAGACTTTGGGGCAGTATCAGTCCTGTACAGAAACCTTGAAGAGATCTGCAGGTGGGAAAGCACCACCCAGCCATCTGCCTGTTTGATTTAGTCCATGGACTTCTGGGGTCTGCGCACCAGAGACTGAAAACTCTTGATTGACTTTAAATTTCCTCTTTGTGGACTTCTGATGTGATAGGAATGGCACAAAAAATTCAATGTATATGCTTTGCCATAACTTTTTCAGCCTGCTAACTTTCCCAGGACTACTTTCTGCTCAAATTACTGGAACTTAATTACATGAGGTTTAATTTCAGTTGCTTGGCCAGCTTTAAAAACATATATTAAAATTTGAACCACAAGGGCAGAATTTTGGGAGCCTCTTTGTCCTCTCACTTTGTGTTAGTTTAAATGAAGAAGCTATGCCTGTGAATCTCTGCTTTATTACACCTATTCCAAGTCAATCTCACTTCTGGAGAGACTTCCTGAACTCTCAGCAGTTCCAGGGGGAACACCAACTACCCCTTATGTTATAGTTTGTTTTTGAAACTGTGCAATCAATAGATATTTGTCTCCTGCTTATGCATTTTCCTGTAAATAAAATGTATTGAGATCAGAGATGGAGTTACACTGACTTTACACCAGATAAGAATTTGTATTGACATTTTACATAGAAGTGTATTATCTGTATGTTTCTTGAGTAGATCTTCCAATGTTTAATTGCAACAAAAAATGGGGAGGGAGAGCCAAAGGAGGGGCATAGAGGAGAGAGGAGGTGAAAGAACAGAGACGGCACATAGTGGAGTTGGAAGATAGCACTTGCTATCAAAGCATTATCTGAGAATTCCTATGATTAGGACTTCTTATCTTTCTGACCTCACCATTTCATTATGATCTGCTGCTTAGGTGTTAATTAATAAATGGCCTCCAAATTTTATTGCATTTGTTGATTTGCTTTAGAAGATTTTTGCATCAATTTGTTCCCCTCCATAAGATCTTATTTCTGTTAAGGCATGGAGACATTGTTTCTGCTGGGGTTGACTTGTTCTTCTGGTATATCAATGCTATTTAGCTAGGAAGTGTCCCACCGCAATTCATCAAATAGTGCTTCCACCTATCACATTGGGATGATCAAGAATACATTGTGGCTGATGTGGAAACACTGATATATATCTGGAGTTGAGCACTCACCTCCAACTGAGCAGACAAAAAACCCTCCAAAGAGCCAACAAAAGAGGGCTTTTTTTAAACACCCCAACCCACTAGTGGATTATGCTTAATGTGTTGGCAGCATGCCCCTTCCTTCCACTGCAGGAATGCTTGTCTGACTCTGCAGCTCTGGGTTGGTTTTTGGGGTTTTTGGAGTTTTTTTGGTGTGTGTGTTACAGCAGGTAGGGGAAATAAAGTGCAAGGCTGATTGGCAATAGTTCATGACACTTTTTCCCCCTGCAGCCTCAGGTCACCTTACTTACCTCCAAAGAGACAAGTGTAGTGAGCAGCACCGCTATTTGGGGAGTGATCTTGCCTTGTCAGTGTGGCCATGTAGGAGATGACTCCTTGTAGGGGCTGGCTGTTGTTTCTAGGAGGTCACTGACATATCTTCAAGGGCCGAGGGTTCAGCTTCTTCTGCGTGAGAGAGGGGAGGAAATGACCTTCACCCAGCTGAGCAGGGAACAACAGGAAACCCTCATGGTCTGAAGCTCCTGACATTTCCTACCCCCCAGAATCCGGCACTCAGGGGCAATTTTGATGAACTGTCAGGGTTTTTGTCAGGGTTTAGCTGCTGCAAATATATTAGCAAAGTATGTTGATGATTCATGGTGAAATGGTGTACGCTGATTTAAGTGATGGACTAGTCATTCTGTAATGGATTTGAGAATTCCCAATCAGATTGTACTTAGTTTTATCAAGCAGGAAGCTGGCAGGCTGTGTTTTAATCAACTGATAGCATCACTTGGCAATTGGCATCCAGCTAGTGAACAGAGTACTTCTCAAAGACCAACTCACTCAGTTGCAAACAGCAACATCCACTCAGATCTTTCAGGTTTACCTCATATTTGTTCTGTTTAGCCTGTTTCTTTCCCAAATAAAACTCCCAGCTGGAAGTGCAAAAGAAATGCAGCATATCAGATCTTCTGCTGCTCTTTCACCAATGTTGGAGGGGGAACAGATTAGGCAGAAGACATTGGTTCCATCCTCCAGGAAGCTATGGTGAAACAACCTCCTGGATATAGCACAAAATCACAGAACCATGAAAATTCAAGGATTTGATGCTGGCAGAAATTTTTGAGCACTCACGTTGCTGTCTTCAGGTGAGATATGTCCTTTTTCACTTTGAGTGAGGCTGTTTCTTGATCTGTTATCTAATTTATCACCAAAGAGAGACCGTGTTCTGACTTGTGCCAGTAGACATCAAGAGTGGTTTCCTTTCCCAATGAAACACATCAGATTCTTCATTACTTCTGGAAAGACCAGCTCCTGTTGAGCATCTTCACAGCACAGACTCTCAGGTGCTATAGCTACCTTAACTAGTTTCCCACTTAGGATTTATATTGTATCACGGTTATTGAGTTATGCAGCCACCTCCACCCATGCAGCTGTACTCAAGCACAGAATCAAACCTGGGGAGCTGGTTTGTTGTGCCTGACTCCTGTAGAGTAGTTACTGTGCTTAGCAACCCACCTCCAATATAAATATATCTGCTACTCTGAAAAGCAGGCTTTGAAAAGCACCAGAAGGGATCACTTCCCCCATGAGGGTTTTTTTCCCTGTTAGGGCTTTCAGGGAGAAATTCTCCTCCCAGTTAAGCTTCCCAGCCAGAGGGGTTAATATTTCATACTAGGTTGATGCAGCTCTGGTGCAACTTGCTGTGATGGTTCGTGAACACCTTTTTAAAGGTGGGTTCTGTCTGAACTGCTCTTGAGCTATGTAGGCATGGAGCGAGAGAGGGAGCAGCCATCTATGATGTCTTTGTGTAGGGGTCTCATGGCTCCCCCAGATCAGCCATACACTGTGTCTGGGAACAGCTCACTGGGCTGCTAGCCATACTGCATAATCCCATGGGTTTAAAATTGGTCAAACATCTGCCCTCAGAAGAGGCTGATGGTTGAAAGGATATAAAATAACCATGCTCCCAAAAAGTAATAAGAATGAAAGTAAGGCATAAGTACTGAGAGGAATGATTCATTGGAAAATTGTACTGTGGAAATTGTGTTGCAAATCCTGCGTAAGGGAGGAGGTATCCATAAGCAGGCAGGGGCCAGATCCTTGTTTGTTCAGATGCATTGAAGATACAATGAAAACTAACAATCAACTCTGTAATTTAAGAAAAAAATATAACTTTCATCTTTGATATTGTCTGCTGACCATTGCATGAAAATCAGAGAAACTGAAAAAGATCCCTGGCTCCAGTGTCACACCCACCTGAGCACCTCACCAGCCAGTGCCAGCCAGTGCAAGAGCTGAAGTTAAGGTTAGCAAATGCCAGAATCACCAGAAGTACATGCGAAAGCAAAGCTGAAAAATGCCTTCTGTCCTTTCTTCCTGGAGTGGAGGGCATACGGTTTCCACAGGGTCATTTTCTGTGTAAACATTTCTATTTGTATGTTTTACAAATTAAAATAAAAACATATCTTGCAGATATAGTCAATAATTTAATTTTAAAATAAGTAAGTGGGAAAAATCCCCCAGCCAGACTTTCCCACCAATGTTTCATGGATTTGGGTTCATTTATTACATTTACTCACTTTTATAAAAGCCCTGCTGATGGAATCATCTAATTTCTGTGAGCATCTCCAGGGACAGGAGGCCACATTGCAATATCTCACATTATGTCATTCAGGCAATGTCTCCCAAATCATAAAATGCATGGAAAGGGGATGGCACTTGAATAGCAGATTCCTCCTCCTTTTCCTTTTCCTGAGTGTTTCTTTTCCAGCACGCTGTACCCCCTTGTGCTATCTGACCTCATGCAGGGAGACTGCTCATCTCCTTTCTGCAGACAGGCTCTGATTTTTGTCTCTTTTTGCTCTACCTTCCTGCCTCATCCCATCTCACACTACCTTATATATAGATTGGGTTTTTTTTTTTTCCTTCTGTCTTTGTGCTCTCATTATATCACCTCACTAGCCATATTTTTTGCCTATGGATGCTGCTGGGTCAACTGGTGAACTGGAGCAGAGAACTGATCCAGCTGAAAAAATAACTGAAAAAAGTCCCAAGTTTCAGACTGATCGTTTCCCTGGTTTGAATTGTTGCATTCCTGTCCAAAAATTTGTGCTAATACAAGGACAGGAGGGGTACAAAGAGACAGCACCTCTCCAAGTTAGCATCAGTGCTAACCCAGGGGTCTGTTCTGTTGCCTTCTCTGTTTTTTTCAGTAGTTTCAGGGATTTAAGTAACGACTTCAAGGAAGGGTTATATGATCTTAAAACATTTCATTGATCCATTCATGTCCATACAGTCAGATAGGACTTCTGTTTTTAAGATTTTTTCCCTATTATCATGGAAACTTGCTAATTAATTACCCTGAAAGCTTGCTAGCAACTTGCTTGAGACACCGATTTCAATGTAGCAAAGCACTTACAGCTTGCATAAATCTCAACGTGAAAACCTGTGGGGTCCTGTGAGTGAAAACAGGTTTTCTAGGAGCTAATCCTGTTGCTCTATTTAAACATTCAAATCTAAGGCCCAGACCTCAATCCCAGCTCATCCAGTGGACCACAAAGACCATAATCAATTTTATTTTGTATGGTAAATCCATTCCAGATTACCACTCCCACTGTCTATTTCTTCATGTAGGAATTGTGCTATTTAGTCTGATTAATACTGGGTTATTGTACCTACTAGTGCACTTACAACACAACTTTACAACAGGAAAATAATCCTGGCCTTTTTAAACACTGAGGAGAGCAGAAAAAAAAGGACAACGTCAGCATTAAACCAGTTCTGACAATTTCTCATTTCCATTTATTCAGAAAAAAATCATAATTGAGACTTTAAAAAGAAAGAAAGAAAAGCCCTCCATGACTTTAAGTGTAAAATCCATTTTAGTAGCAGGAAGCTGTTATATGGTTAGAGCAGTTATTTTTATTGTCTGTCTGGGTATAGTTTTTAACTGCAGGCACAGAATAAATCAATAGTGTCATAAAGCTACACTCACCCTCTGCCCTTTCTAAAGGGACATTGTTCAGTGTCTGTGCTGGATGTCACACAGACTACTGCTTTGATGCACAGAATTATGCCTCCACTAAAGTGCTAAGGGAGAGCTCTGAGAGTGACATGTATTTACCTATATCCCTTTGTCCATATCATTTCAGAGCCACCAGATTAAAACCAAAATAAAACACAGACTCTCACACAAAAATGCACAGAAGTTCATCAGAAGGGGGGGGGGGTTAATCTGGTTATTCTCTTGCAAATGATACTTGCAATGAATTTGTCCATTCATAAATCTTCTCAGGTGATATATTTCCAAGGCTATCCCAGAGTGTAGCAATTCATAGGATAGTCCCCACGACTTAAACCTGACTGTAATCTACTCCTTAACACAGCGAGGAAGTGCGTAGCAAGTTCTGACTGTAGGAAGCTGAAGCTAGATAAAATTGGCCTCGAAGTGTGCCTTTTTAATAGCAAAAGTAGTTAACGGCTGGAACAGTTGGCTTAGGAACGCGGTGGATTTAGCATTACTTTCAGTCTCTAAATCAAGAGAGAGTGTCTCTCTGAAGATATGCAATAGCTTCAGCAGAAGTTATGGCTTTGATGCTGAAATGAGTGGGTGAAGTTCTTCAGCTGTGTTACATAGGAAACAAAACCAGATGATTATGATGGTCCTTTTCAGCCCTACTAATCCATTAAATCCTGGTTTGGGGCCTTTCACACGTTGGGGTTTAAAGCAGTCTCTTAGGTTTTCTGGATGGTTTCTGCAGGCGATGCACGTTCCAGAGCTCACCCTGACAAACTTCATCTAAATGGGTGTCTGGAATTGACACACTTTATAATTTATATATAAATCACTGCCTCTGAATGCAGTTCCAGGTCCATTACCCTGTGCAGCTGAGTTCACTTTGTCCATTCTGTGCAGTGGGGATTTTCCTTTACAAAGCAGATATGTATTGGAGAGGGGTCTGAGCTGAAACACGCACCACACACCACTGGATACCCTGAGAACAGTCACACCAAACACGGACCATGGAGAAGTAAATCTTTAGGGATCAAATTCTTAAGAGATTTATTGTCAGCAATGCACGTTGTCATGTGCATTCATCACCCCTTTTCTTGCTTCTGCGTTGCAACTTCCCCAGGTTGGCACTTCTGACAAAGGCATGAAAACTCTACTTGTGCTGCAAGTGGGAGGTGGAGACAGAGAAAATCTGTGCTCTGTCTGTAGGACTCCGTGACGAGACAGCTCTATTTTCACATCTAGTCACAAGCCGATTGGTATTACTGCTGGATTTTTGAGGACGGCTCTCAAGAAATGGAATTGGAGTTTGGATTCAGTGAGGTTAAAGAAAGCAACCCAAAGAATAATGCAGGTGCTTTGCAAAGGTAGCACTGCTCACGTGTAGCTTAGTGCTCGGCAGGCAGAGAGACTGCAGGAGTTTGCACGTTCCTTGGTGAGCATGGAAATTGTTGACTGTGAATAACATTCATCTTGCTAACCTAATCTTTGTTTTCCTTCTCTCTGCAAAATGCTTAGTGTTGGATTTTGATGTCTATAAATACTTGGATTTGGATTTCCCTTCCTTCCCTCCCCACATGCTATTGAGAAGCCATCTCAGCCCAGCGCCGGTTGTTGACTCCTTTCCTTCAGCTCTTCCCCGTCCCCATGGTGCGTGAGCTCGATCGCGTGTGGCCCCTCAGCTTCCCCTCGGGGCACTTGGGAACGAGAATAACAAATGTTGGGGAACAAATGAGACCCCAGTGGGTACAAAAACAGTTTAGAAAAAAACCCTGCAAGAACTTCCCGGATTTTCAAACTTTTTCATAAATAGCCGGTGGCTGCCTGAATAGCAGCAACAACAATAATAATAAATTACAGTAAATATCATGCTGCCATAAGTGACAGCAAACCAAACCCACTGCTGTTCAGAAATGAATTGGAGAAAATATTTCTTAATCTCTTTTTGTATTATTCAGCCAGCTGTGGTGATTTATAACACTCTGAAGAAGTTGCTGTACAGAGTTTGTTTCTTAATCATCCATTTTAGCATCTCGCTATTATCCACATGTGTCAGTGCTTCGGTGGGGGCTGCAGTGCTGCTTGAGCCAGTGGTTTCACCAGCAGCTGCCTGGGTGCACAGCGGCTGCACGTGGGCTGGGCTCGGGGCCAGCCGATCCTGGGGATATTCCCCTGGGAATAAACTGATTTAATGCAAGGGACCTCTCAGCCTTTCTCTGGGATCCTGCTGCCTTTGGGGACAAATCTGCTATTAGGAGGACTTGGTCCCAAATGGGAAAGCTGTGCTGAGCTGCCACTGAGCAGGGTCAGCCCCATAACACCACCTTGAAGGAAGGTGTTGCCCCAGAAACCATCTGCTTCCAGCCCATTCAGCTGTAAATACTCCATGTTCAGGGGATGTGAGGGGGTTTTGGTGCTGGTGTGTGTGGGACGGATGCTCTGCAGATGAGTCTGTCCTCCTGTGAGTCTGTGAGCACGCTTGTTATCAGCACAGGAAAATAAAATGGTGGGGGATAAATTAAACTGGGAACATGCTATCAATTGCTGCTGTCTTTGTCAACTTACTACCAAAGATTTATACGTGACGCAGTGAGGACTGCTCAGTGACACATTTTAATTTAATTAAATTTCCTGTTGGATTGATGTCTGATCAATCAATAATGTTAATGTTTTTGCAATTTAGAGATTAAAGCTTGGATGAGCGGATATTGAAATACTCTCACATGCAGCTGCCTGGGAGTATCTTCTTCTGTTTCCATTTCTCAGAAAACCTGATTTGGGCAAGGATACATCCCAGGGCTTGCCATGTATCTACACTGAGTCTGAAAGTTTTGCCTCAACCTGGCAGCAGGCCAGGGAGCTGTGCAGCAGTGTCCCTCCTCAGAGAGACAGAATTGCATGGAGCTAAGATCTGGGTCTGTGCAAAATCCACGTAGCTCTGTATATCTTCTCTCTGGTGTTCGGTACAGGAGAAAGTTTGAAGAATGGGGCATTGCTGGTGTGACACTTCCCTTTGCTACGTGCTCCTTGTTCTGGAAATCAGCAGTGCAGAGGCTGTACCTGGGGTTTTGGATCTAATGACCAACAAGGTGTCTGTCCTCCACAGGTGTTCTCTTCCCCTCTGGATCCCACTCACTCCTCTGGCCATCACAGCCTCTTGCAGCAATGAGTTCCCCAGTTTAACCACTGTTTTCTAAGCTGCCTTCCAGGGGACAACAGGATCTTGATCTGGAGCTGAATTCAACACTTCTTGAAGCTCCTTGCCTGCCCAAATTTCTCACAGATGAGCTAATTGTGCTCCACCCTCTTCAGGCTGTGAAGATAAAGAGATGCTGTAGCATGTCTACAGGACCTTTTTTTTTTCAACTCTCACTGCCTTGTTTCATTTAGTGCCTCAAATAACTATTTCCTGACCTCACTATTTCAGTAGTGAGGTCAGGAAAGGCTTTAACTTATTCAGGGAAGTTATTCTACACTGGCTTCTCCAGGAGGCCTTGGGGTCTTACACAGCCCTTTAAAGGCTTATGAGTCAACTAAGAAAAATATCCAGATTTTTAAACTTGTAAAAGTGTGAACCCAAATTTCATCTGAGTTGCAGCCATGGCCATAGTCTCAATAAATCAAACTAATTTGTCAGATCTTAACACCATCGGAATGGCAAGAAATCCCAGCCTCTGAGGTCTGCAGTCTCCGGGTCCCTCTCCAGTCTCCAGGTCTGTACCATAGCTGTCTCTGTGCTACATGGGGTGTGTATATGTTTGTTATATTTAGGGGAGCCTTAATAGGGCCAATTATCTTACCCATCTGTATTTTAAAATCTGTAAAATCTCTCTGTGTTCTTTCCCTTAAGGACACTCTGGTGGCTGCTTGCTGTGTACCTCTCCCTCAGGCAACCCCAAAGTGACACACAGAGGGAAGAAGGGAGAGAGAAAAGAGGAGGAAGGAAAGAAAGAGCAGCTCATTTTCCTCTCTAGCACAAGCACCTGAGGAGTAGAAGTCACCATTTTTTTTGTTGGTACAAGAACTTGGTAACTTAAAACAGGAAGCAAAAGAAATACCATGACCAAATAACTTTGCCTTGACCTCCTCGTAAGAGAGACAATGACTTTAAAGTAAACTGGAACTTCTTGCTGGAATTTATTTGGATTCAGTTTGCTTCTTACCTCATTAGAATAGCAATATTCAGAAATGTGCCAAAAGATTTGGGCAAGCTGTGGGACGCAATGATGCTAATTTTCAGGGAATGGCAGTTTGCTGCAAGCTTCTGCTTTTGCTTTTTGTTGTAAGGGAAGGCTTCACGAGTTTGTGTCTCACTGTCAAAATACCTTATACTGCAGAGTTTCTTCCATTGTGTGTTAGGTTTTGTTTCTTCTTCTGTTGTAAGCTCCACCAGACACCCACTATGCCAGTGGGGAGAGGGCAGCCTGCCCTGGGTGCCCACCCATGACTGGGGTGGGGATGGTTGGCAGTGGGGGGTTCAGTGCCCCTGTGCATGCGTGTGCGTGGGGAAGGCAGGGGAGAAAGGGGTATTTGGAACAGACTGATGGAAGTAACCTACTACTAAACTACTGATTTTTTTTAGTATATCAACTTTTTAATGCTAAAACCCTGATAGATAATGCTCTCCAAGTCTGGTTTATACAGGTAGGACTGCTGTAAGTTGGCCCAATTTGCTGAGAGGTGATTGACAAATACATGTATTTCTTTCCTTCCTTCCTTCCTTCCTTCCTTCCTTCCTTCCTTCCTTCCTTCCTTCCTTCCTTCCTTCCTTCCTTCCTTCCTTCCTTCCTTCCTTCCTTCCTTCCTTCCTTCCTTCCTTCCTTCCTTCCTTCCTTCCTTTTTTCCTTCCTTCTTTCTGTTTCTGTTCCTCTATCTCCACCTCTCTGGCCTGAAGCTGCAGTATCCCCTGTTGCACACAGAAGTGTGTGCAGCTCAGGATGGCACAGTGCTGCAGAGGCGGCTGGGCCGGGCTAACAACCACCTGCTCTGGCATGAGGAAAAGCACCACGAGACGTTGCTAACATGGGCAGTCCTGACTTTTAAGGATTTACCTTGCCCTCCTCATAAAACAGTAAACAGCTGGATTTCTGATGCAGGTTGTTTGCAGCAGCCTGTGCTGCTTAGAGCATCTCCCAGCAGCTGCTGGGTTCCAGCTCTGCTGGCTCGCGTCTTTGGTGGGCCCAGCTGACCTCTTTCACAGTCAAAAAGCACGATAAGCCCTGAGGAAATGGTGTCCTGGGGAGCAGCCCAAGCTTTTGCCGTGTTTGGCTGTTGGGTGTCTGTGATCTAGAATTCCCTTTGTTGGCATCTTGCTCACTAGGGCATGCTGGATTAGTCCCTGGCCAGTTAGCTGGGTTTATCCTGTAAGGAAGGTGGGAGTACAGAGCAAAGGCATGCTGTGAGTCCCATCATCCTGATCCTGCAATGAAATTAATTTAGACAGCATCGCTAGACTACTTTTAGAGTTGTTCATCTTACCCTGAAGAGTAAATTCCTATAGGAAAGTAATTTATGATCTGGGAGGGCTGTTACTTACAAGCTAGTAAAATAACCTTAGCTGGACTTTTACTGCCTTCAGCAGCAAGCACCCATGCTGAAGCCAGGAATGAGCCTTTTCTTGCTAGCTGGGATACAGCATGATCTATAATGGAGCCACATGGGTTTTTGGCTCACATTCATCTTGTTTCCATGCAATGTGTTTAAAAAGAAATAACTGATTTCTACTTGCAATGTTTACAGTCAAGTCACGTTTCAGCAAGTGCATGAGCTTTCATTAATTTATGCATGTGTAGGATCAGGGTGGCTTCTAGCATAACTCGGGCACCCTGCTTGAGACATGTTCCCTTAACTTTAGCTGTCCAGAAATTAGCCATCTCCTCCATGCCCATCATTCAGGATCCCTCTAATGTTGAGTGGGCTGAAGAAGTCAAAGCCTTTTGCAACCATCTATCATGTCTGGAAGAAAAGTGTATGTTTTTAATCTTTATGTTTGGGAGCTGCTGATTGTGTCCTGGAAGTCATTGCATTTTGTAATTATGCCCTCAAAATAAAGTTTTGAGGAGCTGTGTGCCCTCCTGCTGCCCTGCAGACAGTCCCAGCGTATCTGAGCTGTCAGCCAAGGCCTGCGCTAGGCTGTGAGCACTTTTTGCTCATTATACCTTTAAAAACTGGGAGAGACTATAGCAAAAATGAACCTGTGGAGAAATCCCCAGCAGAGTGGTCTTCAAGTCCTGTTGAGAAAGGCTTAGAAGACCAAAGCTTGGTGATTAGGTTCAGACCACCAAAAACCTCAAAAGGTGGTGTGGCTGGAGAGAAAAATGGCTAAGTTTCTCTAAGGGAAATGTCCAGTTTCTACCCATGTGCAGGAGACCTGGGCTTCCTAGGTGGAAGGGAAATAAAGCAGAGTAGAGATATGTGGGTTGCACTTTCCATGTATATTTTTAATTATGGCACATCTATCATTCTTAGCACTGCCTTGAGCAAAGAAAGATAAAACAGCAAAAGCAATAGCAAGATTTCCACACATGTAGCCATTCTCAAAATCAATGGGAATTTGCTATCTAAATACCTTTTAAAATCTGACCACCAGTTCCCTAAGGCCCCCCCGTGAATATCACAACCTTAAATCCTGGTGGATGTACAGATGTTATGCAGCCCATGGAAGGCAGGGGGTTGCACTCAGAACAGCCTCTGGTTTGTAGTGTGAAGGGCTGAAAAAATGTTTCCTTAAAGGTTGGCCAGCTTAAAGCTACACACTCTTATTCTTCAACATCTCTTTGGTCGCAGGTAGCGTGGGACTGTGCCAGCAGCTAATGAGAGGAGTCTGGTGGCTGTCCACAAATGCATTTCTGTAAATGTTCATTACCCACCCAGTACTTAAATATTTTACAGGGGAAAATGTCAATCTTCACTAACTCTTGGTAGGATAGGAGGAACAAAGGATGTTTATGCTTATTCTTTTGCATACGAATAGAACCAATAAATATTCAGGCAAATGAAAAACCAGTTTCCACTGAAGATGAGGGAATCCTCTGAGGTTGTGCCATGCAGTGGATGTGAATGAGAAATCTTGCTGTGCCTCCCTTTCCATCTTGCCGAGCTGGCACCGCGGCACGTGCTTGTCTTGCTGCTGCGCACAAGAGGTAGCTCTCCCAAGGTTAGGATACACGAGTGGCTTGCTTAGCCAAGGTGACTCCTCTCATCTGTTACATACCATAGGGTTATAAATAACAGCACAACCACCGTTTGCTCAGGCAGGGGAGGCTGACAGCCCCCTCCCTCCTTCGGGATGCTGAAACAATTACACGTGGGAGGAAGCCAGCAATCGGTTTGCACCTTTACTGCAAACAGAGGGTTGGGTTGGTCTTTGCCCCTCTTTAATTAGAGTTTAGTGGTAAAGCAACCCCATTTTTCTGCTCCTGGAAAATCTGGGCTGTCAAGGCCTAATTCCTTGGGCCTATCAAGTATGAGATATGTTTATCAAGTCCCTCCAGGATTAGCTGGGTTGCTATCAAAACCAAGGAGTATATTTCTATCAATGAAAACCACTATGACAAGGTCTGTCCCCTGAGACAAACGGCCTGTTCCATGGAGGCTTTAAATAGGAGCAATAATGGTAGTGAGCAGCACTGAGTTGAATAATTAGATTGTTCTTCATAAATCCTCGAGTGAAGACTTCCAAGCAGGTCCATTATGTGTGTCGTATGTTAGCACTGAGCTTTATGTGGTGTGGACACCGCTCTGCGCTGGGCTGCTGTGATGGGTGAGTAAATCACCAAAGATTGGGACAGGAGGAGTACGGCTCCTTCCCTGCCTGCCTTCCCCCCCCACACAGAGATCATCTGCTTTGAACTGCAAACACCCGTATTATTTATTTTATTGCTCAAAGAGTTTTCAAGAGGACTAACTGGAGTGATCTCTGAATATTTATGTTTTGTTTGTTTATATTCAGAGACTGTAAAACATACATATTTTGTTCATGTCCCCAGACTGGTTCATTTACTGATTTGCTTAAAACATCCTTGCAGATCCATGGAGAGATAACTTCTTCCTCAGAGGGATGCAGTCGTATAATAGCAGCTCAGTATTATCTCCATATATCCTTGGTGGGATTTCCTCTTGCCAACTGAAAACTAATTTTTTTTTTTTTTTAAATCTTTCTTTCTCCCTCCTCCCCTTTCAATTATTCAGGTTTTCTCTCTCTTTCTTGCTGTCTATGTCAGTTACAGAAAGGAATCTCAGATGAGCAACTGTCATTTAACCCTCACCCTGGTTGGTAATTTATAGACATTTTGGAGGAAATCCTGGAAGGCAGCAGCATTTGCAGGCAGGGACGTACACCCACCCCATGCACGAGGTGTGTGCACGCTCAGGCAAGCGCTTCTGCTAGACCCAGATGCACTCTGTTTGCTTAGAAACACGTTTGTCAGACCTGGTTAAACAGTGCTGGCCAAAAGAACAAGAAATCACGTTATTCCCCCGAGAACAGTGTATACACCTAACTATTTTGTCTGCCAGTAAGAATCTGATGTCACTGTAAGGTTTATAGGAGCTGACTGGCAAAGGATGCCCTGATGATAAATAAAACAGCCCTATCCCATGTCCTGTGACTCTATGCATCTGAGCAGCTGCAGTGCCCTTTCCAGTTTCCTTGGCCATGAAGATATAGCATCTGCCCTTGGACCAGACTCTTCATTACAGGTAGCTGATGGGGCCCCACGAGGGAAGGGACACGTGATACAATAGGGCCAGGAGCAAGTATCAGCCACGAGCCACCTTCTGATAAAGCTCATGGCCTGCTGTCAAATTCTTCAGCTTGCACATGAGCATTAGGACGAGGTCTGGGCTTGGTGTGATCCACCAACTCTGCTGTGACCTGCCATGTTCTGGTATGACAGCCTTGCTGCCAAGTCATCCCTCACTTGTCCCTGGTGGAAAAAGGATAAACAATGTTAAACATTTTACAATGCAATTTAGGTGTTAATCATCAGGGTAATAGAATAATATTATCCATTTTCATGTAGAAGTGTGCTGTGCTCTCCTTTCTGATTGGCTTAAGAAACTCCTGGCCAGGCTATGAAAATAGTGACTGTGAGAATTTTTAAAGGCACATTCCTCCCCACATCATAAAAGCATGAATTCCAGGAATTTTTTTATCCGTAAGAAGTTTGAATTCCTGGGACGCAGTGCTCACACTCTCAAACACAAACTCCCCTGATGCTGTAGCAGAAGCCAGCCCTGCTCCTTTCTGCCCTGCTTGGGCAGACAAAGGGGGTTGCAGGTTTTCTTAGCTTGACCCTGAGCTGTGAGTGCTGAGCACAGCCAAGAGCCAGGCCACCTCCACCCGAAGGGGATTTTTGGTGTGATGCCTGGGCATTTACACACAACCTTGTTTCCTAATACCTGGCCTTTCTTAAGGCTTGTTCTGCTGTGTGCTGAGCTGCCCACAGCAGGCAGGCTTTGTGCCCATCAGACAGAGCCAGCAGCAAGCTCTCTTCCAATGAGTTTGTCCATCTCTAGTCCGACAGGGGACCGAGTGGCATTCGGTCCTCAGGCACAGCAGTCATTCAGTAACTCAGATAATAACCACAGTTTGTAAATTGATTCATTAGATGTGAGTCCACCTGTTATCTCCAAAAAGAAGCAGTCTGAGATACTTTGGTGTCACAGGTTCTGACCTGTACATTGGTTAGGAGAGGAGACATTGAGCAGAGCTCTGGGCAGATCTGGGGACTCCTGTTCCACCAGAGGCAGGTCAGAGCACACAGCAAAAGCCCAGAAACCTGCACCAAAAACAACCTATGTTCTGTACAAGTGGAGTTAGGTCTTCTTAACAGGGTCCAGGCAGGTAAAACTGGTCCCAGTTTGGAGACAGGACTGAGTCATCAGCCTCACTCCTTGTTGCACCCTTTGCTTCTGGCAGAGAGCTGCTGATCTGTAATGGAGCTGCTCGGAGGCACCCAGGACACTCAAAGGAAACGGGAAATTTGTCTGTGGACATTAGATGATTCAGGGTTTGCTGGCAGCTGAACAGAAGTTTTCTGGATTTCAATTTTGAACTCAGGAAGCTTTATTCCACCCTGTTCCCACAGTGGGCACCTCTGTCCTCTGTCCTCCACCCTCATAGCCTGGCCTCAGTGCTATGGCAGTGCACGGTGTTAATGGCACTTGTCTGCCTGAGGCATGGGGAGTCAAACATGGCCCCAGAATCAGGGCACTTTAGTTGCAGGACCATGTAAGCACCTTACATACACTGAGTTTGTCTTCCAGAAGGTAAGGGTCAGTTTTCAGAAGGTTCTGGGCAGTACCTGCCTAAGCCAAAGGCTGGTTCACCCCTGCATGATGCCACTCTTGCTCCCTGTGCCTGCTGGCTGGTGCAATGCCAGGCGCCTCCCCAGCGCTGATAGCCCGTATGAAAATAAAGGCAGTGGGTTTTTCCTGCATCAACCTCCCCTTCTCTTAATATCAGGAAATATTTGCTGCCAGAACACAAGGTGTTCTTTGCTCTCTGAAGATTACGTTATAAGCCTAAATCACATCAGCCCCCAAAATGTTTGTAGATTGTCTGAATTTCCTAAAGTAGGTTTAATAAATAAAGACTCAGGACTGAAAACACTGTCTGTTTGCAGCAGGATTTCTCATTACATTTCATGCCTATTTCAGCCTTATGAGGATATGCTGGTTTAACTCCTTTCTGATGCTGTTTCTTAGTACAACCAGATTTTCTAGATTAGTAAAGGTATATGAAACAAAAACCTGGCATTAGATTTGCAGAAAGTCTGTTATTTATACTAGATAATAGTTAGATGTTAAACCAAGACAAAAGAAATTCACTCTCACAATAACAAATCCATTTGAAAATCCATTTCCAAAGCAATCAAATCACTGCAGAAACCCCATGACAAATATATAACGATAATGTATATTTATGTAGTAACTTTCACCCCAAGGAAATCAGAACCTCCAAAAATATCAGTGTGGGAGCTGGCTCTGGGTGAAGAGATCCCAGTGAGTGACATGGGGGTTTTGGAGCAGCCCTGGCAAGGTCACACAAACTTGCCTGCATCTAAAAGACCCCCAGCATCGCAGGAAGTGCCAGTTATGTTTCCCGTCGGACTGCTGTGCGTGCGGTCAGCATGCACGTGAATGAGAGGTGAACTTTGCCTCTTTTTGCAAAGGGCTGAACAACAGAAAAAAAAAAAAAAAGAAAAAAAGAGCAGTTTCCCCTTTTAAGGGCATAAACAGGATGAAAGTGCTGCTTCAGCCTGGGGTTGTCTCGCTGCGGGAGGCTGCGCTGTGCTCTGGGTGCACAATCAGAATATTTTTGCAAAAGGATTTTTACAGTCCTTTGAAAAACACCAATATTTTTACTAAATATTAATGGAAGCTTGACTTGAAGTCAGCTCAAGCTGCAGAACAGTGCTTATAATAATGATTTATGTATTAAATGCAGCTGATCTGTTATTTTTGTTATCTTGATGTGGTTTTGATGTTCAGTTTTCATATGAACAGCAGCCAAGTGGCACTGAAACCAGCTTTGAACATGTGCATGTGTGTGCACGCCTTAACAAACACGACTCATGTATGATGTTTTAGTCAGGGCTCTGAATAATCAGGGCTAAGTAATAAGCGGTGCTTTGCGGGATGTCGTCACTCCATCGGTTTCCGTATGACAGAGTCATCTGCAACCAGGAAGCTTCTGCCGAGGTTTTGTGTATTATCTGCAGGAACTTTTCTGTCTTATCTGTGGAAAATTGATCCATTCAGTCTCTTTAGAGACCTACATCAAATATTAATTTTGCCTATTTGTTCAATGTAATTAGCAGGTGTGATTAATCAATTAATCAATCCGTGATTCCTATCTGTGCCACAAACAGCTTGCTGTGCCGCGTGGGGACACCACGAACAGTGATCCCACAGACACCTCTTAGCTCCCCATTGCAGGGGACCTTCCCAACGCCACACCAAGGTCTGCAGCCACCAAAGTCTGGTGCCACCGGTGCCTCTTCCAACCCAAAGGGCCTGGAGAGCACAACAGCCTCAGCAAAGTCTTTGGTTGAGGACCTTGCTGGCCCTGTCCCCTGCAGAGCTGGGACAGCAGTGCTGGCTTGCCTTGCCATGGGGCTGGGGAGCAGAAGGATGCTCCTAGGCAAGGGGTTCACTGTCCCCAGTGTGTCCCCTGGGTGCCTGCTATGCAAATGGGCTGGGGGGCCAGGGCTGTGCTGGCCCCCCCAATAGCCTGTAGCTCCAGGCAATGCCTCATTTTGCCTGTGCCTGGAGGGGCACAGCAGAAAAAAGCTGCCAAAAGTGGAGGAACTTTTTACATTAGGCTTTTGGTGGCCTTCCCAGCTTGATCGTGCTGGTCTGAGGGATGCTGGTAGCTCATGTGAAGTTCAGGGAGACCTGAAGTTCTTTAAATGCTTAGAAATTACAGACTTTGGGACTTTTACCGAGTGGGCAGCAGACCAAAATCTCAGCTCTATACTCAGGGACTCAATAACTTTTAAAATTTAGCTCCAGAAGTGGTGCTGGATTTCATAGAGAGTGGGGAGTCTGAATCTTGAACACCACTGGGTGTTCCCATTCCCTGGAGCTCTTATTTTGGGGCAGTGGGAGTGGTATGTCCACAGATATTGCAGGCAAAGCAGGAACACATGTCCCTGTGCTAAACTGACAGGTATGAGACTTTGCATTTCCTGGTGGCAGATGGTGAGGACCCAGCAGACCTGCATGGCAGGACCTTGGGTTTTGCTCTGGCCAGGGGCAGGGGGTTGTACTGATGCAGGTACAGGAGCCTTCAGTGCAGGATGGGCATTTTCAAAGGGTCCAGTGTTTGTAGAGGACGTGCTGAGGGATATTACCACAGTCTCCAGCTTGCCCAGGGTTTCTTCCAACACTGTGTTAGCATTTGCTCTGCTTTTTAGTAAAGGTGGCTTGGCCAAGGTGCTGGTTTACACAGCTGAAATCTGTCTGAGTGCTCTCTGAACCACTGCCCCCTTTTTTGGTGTCATATTCTGGACCATCTCTATCCTGTCCTGCCTATGTTACTCCTCTTACCCCTGCTATTGGGACTCTTCCTATCTTGCCCCTTGCTCACCATCACCCTGGAGCACCTGGACCATACTGCACATCTGTCAAGGCAAGGTGCGAATGCCATCCAGAAGTGACCACGTTGCTGCTGTGTGCTGAGAGCCCGTGGGTCTGCCTTAAATCCCTTTCCTGTTCTGGGATCTTTCAGTTCAGCAAACCCTATCGCTGTAATATATATCCCTCTGGCCAACCTGACCTTACCCTGGCCTAGGGTGGGGTGCTTTTTTTTCATTTATTGGGCTCATTGGGCCTGATTTTATTCCTGTGCATTGTATGCTTTGCTGACCAGGGAAGATTCGATGTTCCACAAAGGCAAATGCCCCCCAGAAGATGAACTGGTCTTAGTTTCGTTGTGATTTTTGGATTAGAACCGCCCAGGGTAGCACTTTCCTCAGAATAGTTTTTCCACAGAGTGAAAAGAATGAGTCTCCATCTGATGCCTTGAACTGTCATCGTAATAACCTCAAATATAGCTGTCTTCACCACATCACCGTCCTCCTCTCTGACCCATAAAGTTTTACCATTACAACCTGCCCTTAATCACCTAACCATTTCCTTAGTCTTTCAAGGACAATGGTTTTTATGCCATACTTGCTAACCTTACGTATTAGTCTACCATCCCGGGCTGCCTTTAAATGACTTTTCTGAAATCTATGTGGATTAGCTCCACTGCTTCGCTCCTGCCTGTTTTTCACGTTAGCTCCTAAAACAAATTCTGCTAGATTTGTCAGACAAGATTTACCCTTTATGGAGCTGGGCAGATACATTTTTATCAGTTCATATTTCTCCAGATGTTGGGTGATCTCATCCCTGATAACATCTCTAAAATCTTGCCTATGATTAAAAAAAAGAAATCACATTCTGCAGGTTTGGGGCCAGATTCTCAGCTGGTGGGAGTGAGTGTGTGTGCATCAGTTTTTACAAGCATTCATATCAGCTGATAATCTACTGCAAATATGTCTTGGTTCCTTCCTATCTCTTCTCATAGATGCTCAGAGATGTTTGCTTTGTATTAGTTTCTCTTTACCTCCTTTTATCACCAAGAAATGACTTAAAACCTCAATTATTGGGCACTTAATCTCTCCCGCTGTTCCATTAAGCAGCGTGGGCTAAAAGCATGCCCTCCACACTCAGACCTGCCTCCTTCCCCACAGTATGCGTTTGCTGTGGTGATTATTCATGCTCTCAGCTCTTCCCTGCTTGGCTGTCACAGGAAACGTTGCCTCTGTGTCTGTCATCTTACCTCCAGGTTCCCCCACGAGTGCCAGCCAGGGAAAATAATTAAATTTCCCTCATTTCAGTCCCTCTCCCTCTGTTATTAAGCTCTCTTGACCACCTCTCAGTGTTCTGGTGGCCTCCTTGTTAATCTTGTCTCCTTTACCTGTTTAAAAGAAATCTTTTATTGTTTTTATTCACCCCATGGGCAATTCTTCTCTCTCTGTCATATTTGGTTTCCTGATCAGCTTATTACATCTTTTCAGCTTTACTTTATAATCCCTTTCATGCCCTTAATATTTGCCCATGTCACCTGCCTCTTTCCTCTCTCCAATAGCTTTTATGACTTCCTCAGTCATCAGCCTTCATCAGAAGCAGCGCTCGCCCATCCCTGCTTGAGAGATCGCTGTTTCCAAGTGCTCCACTCATTTCCTGAGTACGAGTTGCTGTGTGTAAACGAGGGCTCAGTGAATAGGCACCAGTGCCTCTTATATTGACTTTTATTTCTTTCTTGCTGCTGTTTGCTCATGAGCAAATGGCAGTCTTCTCACATGCACTCATTACTCCAGTTTGCTTCTGAGTAGCTCAGTAATTTTATTTTTTTTTTTCCTTTGTGAATAAAAGCCACCCCAAAGCAGGGAGCCACCACAGACTGCCATGGGTCCACGAAAAAGATGTCATAATTCTTTTAAAGGTCCTTTAAATACGGTGGGACTGTAGCTGGCCCACTCTGCTCTCAGAATAGCACTAAAATACTCTTTGCCATTAAAAGATTTCAAAACTCTTACAAAGAAAGTCAGTGTTGGTGGATTAAGTGTAGGAAGGGAAGCGGTGAGAGTTAAATGACTTGCCTAAGGCTATCCAGCAGGTAAGTGGCAGAGAAGAAAACAAACTCCGCTCTTCTACCCAGGACTGTGTCCACTGAGCCAGGATAATTCCTGGCAAAGCAGCAACAGCAAGACCGCAGAATCAGATCATTACTCATTTGGTTTTATTTGTTCCAGCACTAGGTGATGAAATGCAAATGGTACAGGCAGATGCGCAATTTCAAATCCTCTGTGTGCGACGGCTGAAATATCGGAGCAGGATTTTCTCTCCCTCTGCAGAGCAGTGCTTCTGAAACGGCACTGCACAGAGGCACAGAAAGGGGGATTCGATGGGTTCACGTGTCAGGGAAATCTGAATTTGCAGAAATTTCTTTCTCAAGCAGCTTCGCTCAGTTACAGTGTAAAAAATGTATACAGTTACAGTGTAAAAAATATATATAGTTACACACATGCACACATGTATGTGTATGTTTTAAGCAGTACAGGTTCCACCTCTATTGTAGTCTCTTAATCTTCAGGCTGAGGACGTGAGGAGGAGAGAAGAGGCAAACCAGGAGGGGGACCTTGGGGGTCTGTCCCGCCCTGCCCCATGCCCAGCCCAGATGCACACATCTGGCAGCCCCTATGTGGGGCAGGAGCTGCAGTGGGGCTGGGGGAGAGGCACACCAGGGGAATCTCCAGCCATTGGCAGAGGTCTCCTCTTCCTCTCCAAAAGCCTTCATCCAGCAGCAAGCAGTGGGCTCGGTAGCAGGACCTGCACTGGTGCTCGGGCAGCAAAGTGGAGTTTTTTAATATATATTTAAAAGAAAGGGTTGGCAAAAAGGGAGGTAGAAATGAGCTGCAAGTGTGAGAACGAGAATGAAACCACACCTTTGTTCCTCCTAATGCTCTTTCCCCTGCTTCAAGGTGATTAGGGTTGTGCAAAAACTTCTTCATGCTATTTACATTTTTAACAGAGCATTTTCAGTTTTCTTGCCATGTTTTCAGGCTTTTTCACAAAAGGAAACACTCCCAAGTCCCCGCAGCTTTAAGATTTAAAAACAAATCTTTTGGGGTTTTTTTTTTATGTTTTTCAGTTCTTCAACAGAATCGTGTTGCAATCAGAAAAAAAGATATTTCAAGAAAAGACACTAATTAACATTTTATTGTTGTAATTATTTCCATCATATTACCTCTGCTATACAGGTCCTCTCTTTCATCATTTATTACAGTGATGTAACTATACAACAGGGCTTGTGTACAAGAAAAAGACAAAGCTGAAGGCTTAATTCAGCATTGCAAGCATGATGAAAGGAACAAAGGATGATGCAGCTATGCCCTGATCCTGCAAATACTTATGCACATGGGTAACTTCGCTGCCAGGAGTATTTCTGCTTGCAGTAACTGTGCACTAAAGCGTCAGCCGACTTTAAGTCATAGGGCCTGATTTAAGCGCTGCCGGAGTCGGTGCACAAACTCTGACACGTTTCAGCAGGGACTTTGCCAGTACTTACTTAGGGAAGCATTTTAGCACTGCTGAGTTTACTTGCAACCTAATCCTGAGCGTGCACAGGCTTTCCCGGGCTCCGAGCACACGCTCCTGCTACTAGAGGTGACAGTGATTGATGACTTGATTCCTCGCTATTCTGTAAAATCGCCTCTCGTGGGCACTGCCAGGTGGATCAGCACGGCTCGGCTCGGCACCGCCAGCAGCGGGGCCAGGTGAGCACCTGCGCATCTTGCTGGCTGTGGGGCAGGGATACCCAGGGATGCTGCCCACAGAGCCGGCTGCCTTCCACAGGGCACTGCTGGTTTTATCCTGGTCTTCTCCAGAAATGATGCCTCTGATGAAGGAAGGTCCCAGGGATGACACTACCATACCAGATAGGCATTTCTCAACCCTGCAGGGGACATCTCTACACTTCAATTAGTCCCTTAATTGAGCTATTTGCAGGGGAGGACTCAAGGGAGCTGAACACCTATTTCCTCGCAGTTTAACTACCACCAAATCTAAAGACTTAGTTTGTCCCTTAAATAGGAGCAAATATATAGTGTCTCCACAAATTTTGTCACAGTGAATTGCCTAATATTTTCCTGCCACAGTAATGGTAGTATGATCAAGCTGTGGTATGAAGTATATTCAATTATAATTGAGTTTTGATCCCATTATTTTTAAAAAAATTGTATTTTTAGACAAAACAGTATGCATTTCCTCCAGCTACTTCTAAAGTGAAGAGCTTGCTGAGTTTTAAGGCTAAATATTATAGACCCAATTATCTTTTTGTGTCAAGTTTAAAAATTATATAATCCCAATATTTCAAAGATCTAAATTTCTGGGGGAATGAGAGAAGCAACACTAGGTCTATTATTAAAACTAAATCAGGATGTGTACCTCACTTAAAAATAAATATATAAAGGGGATGTCTGGAAGTATTAGTCCCAAATTCAAAGCCTACCTTAAAGCCACTGTTTTTGCAGGGCTTCAGCCCTTGTCCCCAGCCTGCCCTCCAGCCCCTATAGCAGAGCCAATGGCCAGTGACTGCCCGACACTGCTTCGAGAGGTACATTGGCAGCCACGTTAAACTGAGGAGCAAAACATCTCCATCAGAGTCAGCATCCCTCACCTGTACCAAACCAAGCTACAAACAACAAATCATGTCAGAATTCTAAAAAAGAGCTACAAATCTCGGGGTGACTACTGCAGCAAGAGCCCTACCCTGAGCTCTCCAGTGCTCTCCAGGTGTGATATGGCTTCACGGTCCTACCCTATAACACACCATACTGTGAATATAACCTTAAACCTGACCTGTGACCCTTAGGCTGGGCCTTTTTTATGATTATTCCAGCAAATGTTGTCAAAACCAAAATTAGCACAGCTATGTGGACCCTGTAAGTGACTGCCACAGTGAAGCTGAGAGGCTCTTTTTTATGTTTCTTCAGTAAACTAGACTAACTATGCATCTAAAGTCATCCCAAAGGCAAATTATCTTTATGATCAAGGGACTTGAGTTGTTCTGGGCAGCTTTCCATCAGGGCCTTATAGTGAAAGCTGCTGCAACATTCAGCTTCTCTGTGGGGTGACTGGACACAAGTTATAAATGCCTGAGACTGGTGTTTGGTCTGATTTTAATCTCCTGGCTCCTGGTTGAAATAAATGTGCTGTCACATGATATGAGTATCCCATGAGACTTATGTATTATTATATCCAACTTGAAAATTAACTCTAATGCGAGTTGCACAGAACACCAATGAAAGCAACCATTAATTGTTAATATAAACTACAAATGAAACACCAGGATGAAGGTCAAAGTGCATGACTGAAACCTCCCAGCAAATGAAAGGATTATTTTGCCTCTTACTGAGCATAATTATCATCTGAATTTCATTGGCTTTCTGATCAAACCACTTCCCTCTGCACTGACCTGTTCCACCACTGCAGTAAATCTGCTCCCCAGAACCAGTATTTGCTTTTCATTGTCCACCGAGGTTTTTATTAGCATCCTGGATGTCTGTGAGGAGCAGAGAGCTGGCACCCTTTCGCCTTTGTTCCTATGGGAGCTTTTTCCCCCCCTTTACATTGTCCATTACTCACAATAAATTTGCATTGACCTGGCTCCCCATAAATTATCCTGTCTCCTGCTGGTATGTCCTTTAACTGTCTTGGTTCACATTTCACAGGTCCATGATGTGGTGGACACACCTGAGGGCATGCAGCCTGGAGTGAGAGCAGGCCCCTCCCCAAGTTATACAGATCAAAATATCAAGGAGATGACAAGTTGGGGGATGTTTCAGAATGACTGTCAGTCAGTTTCCCTTTCCTCCTGTGTGCGATAGTGTGGTCAGCCTCACCCAGCAGCTTTACTTCAGTAATTTCTCATATAGACTTGGACTGCTCAGATACTTTCTGCTGAATATTTTTATTTGTTGGTTTTGGGGTTTTTTTTCCACACACACAAAAAAAAGTCTTTTCCCAGAAAACACTGTCTTTCTTTTTCCATAAGGAACAGAAATCCCAGCAAATGAAAAAGACTGGATCCTAGGCAGGAATATTCTGGAGACTTTTTTTTCTGACAAACCCTAAAAAAATTTTTAGGTATGCAAGAAACCAACTCTCTGTCAATGTTATTGCTTTGAGAAAACTTCAGAAGTGCTGATCTGACACAAAATTGCTTAGGAGTAACATCTCTGGCTCAAATGTTTGCTGTTACTATCCATGCCTGAGATACAGGTTTTCTTGGAGATGCAGGCTGACTCCTGGGACGTTCTCTTTACCCTGCTCCATGCCCTGCTGGAGACGAGCTCGTTGGCAGATGTAGAGCATTTGGTTCTGTGACCATCCCACAGTGGTGGGGGTATGGGGGGTATGGGGATTGCAGGGCACAGGGTGAGGCCATGCTGGGTGGGCTGAGCCCACAAACCCTGTTGAACCAGGCTGAGACAGGAGCTGCCAGGTTTGAGAGTTCTGAGTAGCAGCAGTGTAATCCCATGCCTGGAGTTAGACACATTTCAGTCCTTTTCTGAGTTTTCTGAGACAGAAAGGTGCCTGGGATCAGTTAGTCCCAACAGCAGGGGTAGGTGTTGCTCTTGAACAATGTCACAGGAGATCTGTTGGTGGGTAGACCTGTGCTAGAGGGTCCCACGTGAAGGTATGAAGTTCAAGCTCTTAGCAAATAGAAGTCCCTATGTCTGAGATTTATTGAGCTAGTTGATGTTGATGGTTATGTTGGTGAGGTCTTCATTTGGGCCTGCTGTCCTAATTAATAAGTGATATTATGCTAATAGGCTGCTCAGTCTTATGCATGTTTCTGTTTGCAGGTTGTCTGTAGAGTTACCTGATTTTCCATGAAGAGCATGACCTGTCTGCATGGATCTTTCTCGGTTTGTTTTTGTTGTTGTTGTTGTTGTTGTTTTCTCTGTATGCTTTTTATGTATTTATTTTTTCTTTCTTTAGATAGTGAGAGTACAACCCTTGGGTTGCCTTCACCAGGGGAAAGTATTGTGCCGTGTCTGTTAGCATGGGCATGTGTAAGTTGCTCCTTTGAAGAGAAGGTCCTAATATGTTAAGGTATGCCAGACTGTGACAAGCTGAAATCTCAGCTGAAGAGCCCTGTCAGATCTGTTCTCTCATCCATGCCCTCCCTCCGTTCAGACCCTGACCTTCCCCATCAGATAAGCAGCACAGATCTCGGCCCTGCGTTCCCTCTGCAGTCTCAGCTCATTAAAAATTCATTGCCTAAAGTGAATCTATTCTGTTGCTGCTGAAGTGTTATTTACCTCGGCCCGGATTTCCTCAGGTTCTGACAATTAAAGGGGGTCCAAGGAGAGGGCTGAGTCACGAGATTAAGGCTTGGGCAGTAACTCTCTTGTAGCAAGAGACGATCATGTAAAGCCATCATTTCCCAGCTGCGTTTTGGTTCCCCTTCAGTGCTTCATTAAAGGTGGTGACTCAACAGAAAGGATGGAGGCACAGGTTAACAAGAATCCCTCCTTTTGTGGGATTAGAGCCTTGCATAGCCAGGCTCTTTCAAAGGCAGGAGATGTTGTCAAGCATCATTAGGAAGCCGTTTTAAACAAGAGTCATAAAGCACCCTTTGCGGTCAAACGAATTTATTAGAGAGGCGAGTGAGTGGAGGCAAGCACTGTAGGAGAGAAATAGATGAACAATTTGCACGGCATTGATAACAAAGCAGTTCACCAGATTCAGAGCTGCTACCATTAGAACAACTTAAAAGGATTTTGCAAAAATCCCAGGGTGTTTTTCGTTCTGGATGAAAGCAGCGACTTTGTGGATGGTGCTGGCAGACAACGGGCGCGTCTTGAAATCAAGGCTTGTGTGCAGGTTAACTGTTTCCCAGCCTCATGATAATTCCTTCCAACAAGTGGAAATGGGAAGAAACCGGCCTCTCGTTGTGCCCCAGTGATCCTGAAAGCCCCCACGAACCCCAGCTCGGATGGCCCTTCACAAAGGCTGAGCAGCTGGGGAAGAAGTCTGGGGCTTTGCTCAGAGCTGGGTTTTTCATAGAGAGCACCAGGGGAGAACCATGACCTGCCTCCCTTCAAGAAGATAAAGTATTTGCAGTAATTTCTCAGACAACTTCTGGAAATATTCTGCAGCAAAGCATGGTTTGAAGGACCGTGGGAGAGACTTCAGACATTATCTGATCTTTGATAGGGTCTGATTTTGGAAAGAAAGACAATGCTCTACTTGGGTTTGATGAGGGGAGGAAAGAGGGAAAGAGGGGAATGAAAGAGGAACAGATGAATAGAGGCTACTTGTCTGGAAGTAGGTAAGCAGCTTTATTATGCAGTTAGCATGATGGACTGCGTACTGTGTTTGTTTATCGAACCAGAAGCATAAATCTAAATGAACCAGTAGCTCAAATCTAAACCAGCTGTGGCTGAAGGTAGAGGAATGCCAGATACTAATCTTCCAGAAAGCACCAGTCCTGGTCATGGGGATTTCCTTCCCACCATCACTGAGAAATGTGCAGAAAAATCCCATTTTCTTTGCATGTTTGCTTGGGCCACACAAGCCATAGGTTCAGCAGGCTGATGTGAGCCCCACAAAGGGCCTCGTGGCTCCTGTGTGCACCCACGCTTTGCTGCCCAGAGGAAGGACAGAGGCTGGCAGAGAGACAGAGGGAACAGAAGCTTGAGTGGACTGTTATTTTTGGAGTGGTTTCTTCCACTCTGTTTGAAGGGCTCTTGCTTGCAAAGGAGAGATGCTAACGTTGCAGGGAGCTTGCAAGAGAGATGAGCCAGGGACAAAGGAGTGGGTATTTATGCATCTCTTTAGAGACTGAAGGATAACTATTCATCACTGAGGTTCTTTGGAGTGAAGAACAGTGGCTAAAAGTACATCTCCTGGCTAGGAAGGGTTTTCTTGTTTGGTATTCAATTATTCATATGTGTTAGCTGGTTTGCAGGTGAAGCTGCAGCTCCTCCCTCCCTCCCTGCTTCCCTCCTCCTGATGCACACCAGAAGTGTGTAACGTGTGGTCGGGGATCTGGGAATGCCCTGGTGGCACACTGTGCTGGGTCAGGGATCTGGGAATGCCCCGGTGGCACACTGTGCTGGGATGCTCTTGGATGTATGGGAAGGTGAAAATGAGGTGTCCACTTTTGGGATCCCTCATTCCCTTGGGGATTTTCACTCTTCATGTTCTCCTGCTGCATCCTCACTGCTCCTCCACCAGCCCCCCCAAAGCTTTCTTCACCTCCTCTTCCTGGAGCTCTTTGCTGGGCATTCCTGGGTGGTTGCTCACAAATGCCAAAGGCCCCTTTTCTTGGGCAGCAGCAGAGGGAAACAGCCTGTGGGCTCTGCACACAGGGCCCTGGCAGAGCAAGGGAGGGGACCTGGAGCATTGTCTGGATATAATTTAGGCACTATAAACAGAGGCAGCAAGGGGTCACGCTTTCTATTCTCATTTCCCCCCCCTGCAATGTCTCTGCTAACTGGTGCATACAACTTGAACTCTTGTAAAAATTAGCAGAGAGCACAGTACCGGTGACAGAGAGCTGAACTTTTCCAACAGCAGGCTCGAAATTCTCTGTGTGCACTGAATCCACTTACACTTTAAAGAGACAGTCTGCTTTCTGTTCTTTCCACTGCTCAGTTTGGAAACAACCGCAGTACTAATTAAAAGCAAATTGCTTAATCTTGTTGCGTCAGGAAGGGAGTCTCTCTGCAGAGAGGATGCCTCCTGCGAAAGGCCTGGAAACGCGGGACCCCCGCGGGGCGGCAGAGCCGAGCGAGGCAGCCTGCGACGCGACACGGGGCGATGCGATGCGATGCTCCATCAATCCCCCGGCGTGCTGGTGCTCGGGCCAGCAGCCGTATCACATCCCTGCCTTTGCCAGCAGGTATCAGAGCAGCAATAATGATATTTCTATTGACTCATTATGTAATAATCTGAATTTCCTTTGCGAGGGAGCTATGTGGTGCTGGAGCTGTGGCGGAGATGCATTCCTCACCTGAGCAGTACCAAGGGTACCCATCAAAACTCACCCGTTTCAGGCTCAGCTCAGCTTGGAGCGAGCGTGGCAGTGAGGAGCACCGGTGGGTTTTATGCTCAAACTCCACAGTGTAACTAAAATCCACCACTCATAACATGTGCTTGTCCCTAAAGATCCCGGCTCTCCTAGGGTTGAACAGAGCAAACTCCTCATTCCTTCACCCACCAAAACTTCTAGTTGATGCACTTTTCCCCACATGGAGAAACCTTATTTATTTATTTTTTTCCTGGTGATCATATCAGCCTGCACTAATGATTTCATATGACCTCAGCATAATAGAAATGTGCTGCTTTTTTTTTTTCTTTTTCTTTTTCCCCAAGTTTACATTTGCACGCAAGGATGTGTAACAACACGGAGAATTGATTTCTTCCCCTGTATTATCTTTGGATAACATGCATACCATCTTTGCTGGCTAACAAAGAAATAGGAAACCTCTCTTCTTTTGCTTCAGGATACCCATATGACACCCTGTTCCTGTATTTACTCTAAAGCAGCTGGGCATTGATAGCGAATTAACTAAAAGCCATAGAAGAAGTCCATACCCATTTTCCTCCCTACCATGTGTAAGGAGAACGAGTACAATGTACCTTTTTTTAGCAAGATTTTTATTGAGTTATATAATATGTCAATGGTTTTAAATTTAAGTCAATTGAGGCAAGGCCACATTTTTCCTGTGGCAGGCCGGAAAAGAGCAGTGAATAGAGAAAATTCAAGTCCCTGCATATTAGAGTGGGATCTGCTGCTAGCCTGGTTGAAGTCTGCATTCAACTAAAGTCCAACATAAATTGACCACACCTGGCATCAATTAAGCAAGTGTTACAGGGAATTGGTGTGAGTGGGTGGGGTGATTGGGTGCAGGTGCTGCCTCTTCTTCATCAGCTCCCTGTAGGGAGACATGCTGGTGCCTATTGGTGGTGTCCCTATATATACACCTGATTGTGGAAGGTGTAGGGTTTCTTAGGTTTGGGTGACAGAGCTGAGTTTTAGCACATAATGTGCTCTGTGTATCATCAGTCCTGAAGGACTGGGAGAGCTTTGTTGTTCCCCACTGGCAAACAGGATAGGAGTACTTCTGGGTTTTGCTGTTCCATGAAGAGCACTAGAAATCTTCATTCCCCCTCCCTGGGAGATGGGGAGACTCAGGATGTGCTCAGCACCCATTAGGAGTGATGGGAGAAAGGAGTTGTGGTGCTCCTCTGAAGGTTGTGGCTCAGCAGCTTCCCAGCCCAGTTGGCCCAGGAAGGACAGATGTCATCAGCTGTTTGTTCATCATGAATCAGACCTCTAAGGTAAGAGACTGGGGGACTACCAAAGCCAATGTTCTGATGCACTTGAAACTTGCACGCTTGCCTTTAGAGAAAGGTCCTAAATGCAAATCAGAGGAAGGTGACTTTCCAGTAGTTCTGTGGTAAGAAAGTTTTATTGATTTCCAGTCTTGTATGATGCACCAGGACAGACCTAGCATGGCTAGAAACACAGGGCAAATGTCCCCAAAGCATGTGTTGTGTGGCTCAGAAGAAGGTCTCCAGAGCAGCAGTGGTGGCCAGGTTTCTGTAGGCTTTCTGCCAAGGGACTGTAGGGTAAGGCAAATTCTAGGATGCTTCTTTTGCTGTAGGAGGATAGAGACAACAATTGTGCTTTGTATCATGAATGGCTTCACAAAATGGTGTTGAGCTTGTGGTAATGGGTCTCTGGTGCAGAGCCCATGTGTGCATCACTCCAGTGGTGTGAATGGGACCTGGGCTGAGCTGGGTCCTGCATTAGCTTTGTGCTGATGTGATTCCCTTCACCTCAGTGCTATTTTAATTTACACCAGAGTAAATTCAAGCTTGATCTAGCTTACTGGCTTGGTGTGTTTTTCTCATTATTTGTGTAAAATGGAGATCTTTCCAGGAATCTGGTGGCTGTGAGTCTGGTGTCCAGCTGTTTCATGCAATACCTATGGTGGAAATGCTGAGCATCATGGGTTCTGCTGTCTGCACCTCTTAGCAGAGGAAGTATTAGTTTTAATGGGTGGCAGCCTATGAAATAATAAATATGTCTTCATTTATTCGAGTGCTGTAGCATCCTAATGAAGCTTAATAATGTTATAAACCACAGAACATGAACCAAATCGGGTATTTTGCCAATTTCAATACTTCTACTTAATAAACCTGAAGCCTTTCCTGTTTAAATGTCTATCCAGGAAGGCTGAAGTCAAAGCAATGTTAAAAACATTGTGAGAGGGAGGGACGGGGGGAAGCTGGGAATATATGTATAGACTCCCTAAAATAATGACTCCCTGGTTATTACACTGTGTGTTATTTATGCTCCCCTCTTATAATTCTGTATACACTCCCCTTTTTGTATCTGTACTCCCACTTTGTGGGTCAGTGTATATATACTGTATAGTACCCTGTGAGCACTTGTAAATGCATTGACTCCCACAGTTATATTTTTTCATTCCAAAAGCATCTACAGCAGCAATAATGATTTTTCTTATTTTTCTGCATTTAATGCCTTTTAAATGGCAACTTGGTGACAGTATTGGCTTCAAACTTTCCAGAACTCTGCCATAAAGTAAAGATAGTCTATTACTGTTATAGATTTTTATGTTCACTCAGTTTGCTCTGGAAGGGTGTGTGGACATGTATGCACAATGTGTGATTATTAGAAATTCTCTCCTACGTTTGCAGAGCCCCAGACTCTTGTCTGTTTAGCAATATGTCATGGAAACAGTGCAAAGCATTGCCCTGTGCATGAGTGATCCTGTAGTGTTTGGGCTGATCTTTATATGTTTTTTTAACATTTGAAAAGAGAAGGCTGTGAAGTGCATATTTTTCATTTCCTGATAATTGTAGTTGGTAGTTACCAAGAGTGAATGAAGTGAGCCACACTTCAAATGTGCATTTTCTGCTCAGATACAATCTTTCGTAGTGTTAGAATGAGGCATTGCTGTATTAAATATTAGTGTTGTAGATGGCAAATGTATAGTCCTCCATGCTGATAAAGAGTGAGGAGTCCATGTGCTGCATGATGCAGTGACTGGCAGAGGAGAAAGTAGATGTATAATAACAGGGGAATTACTGCATTGTGTTATGATCAAATAGAGTAAGCAAACATGAGGGAGGGACTACTTGTGACTGTCCTGTGTCGGAATAGGTTATATGATTGATACTTCTCTGAGTTTCTCTATTTTTCATCCAAGTATCTGCTCCTCAGATCCAGGAGGAAACAGAAGTTGAGGCACTTGTATGACTGTGGAAATCCTAACTGCTAAAATGCTGCCATCTGAGTTTACACCTGACTAAGGAGAACTTGAAAAATTGCCAAGAAACAGCATCATCTTTCAAGGTCCAGAAGTGAGGATGTTGTATGGGAAGGGTGGCACAATCTCTGCCTTAAACCACTAAAGATAAAACATAATAATAAAAATGGTGGGTAAGATCCTCAGTGGATACAAGGTGGCTTAACTTGTCTTGAAGTCAGTGTGCCAACTTATATCAGCTAAACACTGTGGTCTCAACAAAGATTAATTTGAGATAACTCTTTCCTGAAAAAGTCTCCTCCAAGAATTAGGGTACAAAATCCTACTCTTATTAAAGTGCACAAATGTTGAGTTTTTTCTTCATGTCCTGGCTGGCAAGTGCAACACTTCCAGACAGGATTTTCACTTGATGGAGGCTTGATGCAGCCTTTTATGTGGAGAGTTGCTCTGGCAGGAGGAATCTCTATCTCCTTGCCCACTTCTTTCCGCAGGACAGCTCCTTACGGTGCCAAGCTCCTGCCCCTGTCTGGAAGATCCTACTCCTTAGTGTAGGCTCTCTTCCACTCTACCTTGCCAAGTGGACTCTGTCCCCTTGTGCCATTTTTTTTCCCCTACTTTTCTTTAAAAATAACACTGTTAGCCATCCCAGAACTCTGATCCACATCTATAAATGGTGCAGCTGAATGATCAATTTCATTGATTTCTTTCAAGTGCCTCTGTCAAAATGATCACACAGTGCTAGACTGCTTTCCAAACCTGCAGGTACATTACTGGACTAGTACCATTCTTTTGGTATCTCTACAGATCCCTCTACCTTTTTTTAATATTGGCATCTGCATTTTTTTTCAGGGAAAGGAGCACATCTATTTGAATTGCAAAGAATTGATTATATCTGTCAAACGAGTTGATTTGTTTGTACACACTGGAAGTGCATTTAACATGATCTTTTGAAAATAAATAGTTGTTCGGGTGCATAAGTCAGGGGACAGGCTGTCATCGGGTGTAAATCAGTATTGGCTTCAGTGGTGCTTGAAGAAGGATCTGGCCCTTACACCTATGAATGACAATACAAAGTTACATCTCAGCTGGGCCATTGATTTCAGTGTTGTGTCAATGGTGGGTGGAATGACGATGCTTTTGGCACTCTACCAGTGCAGTGCTTCCTTCTGTGGATATTATGGACTCAATGCTTTTTTTTAATTTATTTTGGAAGAGTATGATAATAATTATTCTTATTCTGACTTGTATTTGTTAACTATAATTCTCCTGCCTCAAGGAGGTGCATAGTAGCAGTTGACATAGATGGCTGAGGGTTGAGAGAGCAGGTGGGGTCATAGAGAGCAGAGCAAAATATTACCAATAGCAAAGGGTGGAGGAAAATATTGCTGGGGTGGGAGAAGTGAGCACAGAGGTGCTGAGCATATCAGCAATCACAGCAATCGATGGAGATGGTTATTTTCTTCCTGTGATACCCTGCTAATGTTGGTGAGGCCTTGTCCTTTGTTAATAGCCAAACTACCTGTCAAAGTCAACACTGATTGCTGCAGCCCAACCAAAACTCTTGGCAGATTTTTCACTTCCTCTTGTTTATTGTTTTCATTAAATCTCCTTATTCGTGCTGGTCCCAATGTAAGTGAAAGGTGAAGGCTTGTGACACCGAGAACCGGAGCAGCGTATCAGCGAAACATTGCGATAAGCAGTTTCCTTCCTTCAGAATGCACAAAGGCTGGGGCAGGGCTATCTCCTGGGGTCTGTGCCAGAGCCATGGGTTAGGGAGCTCTGCTCCCCCGACACCTGCAGAGATCCCCCTGGGAATGTGGAGAAGCCACCTGGGTTTGTTGGGCTTGGTTAGAACCAAAGCTTATGTGTTTCCTGGAGAAACACTGCTAACATGCTGAAATATAACTTAATAAATGCAGATAATACAGTACTCATTAACATATCATAAAAGAGCTGGAGTGGCTTGTCTTAATCCTTTAATTTCTTGCTTCTCTTCCTGCCCCTTGTTTGTCTTGGGAAGGGAATGGAAATTAAGAAGCTCCCTGTGTGCCTTGGCCCATCCCTGCTGCCAGCACAATCCCTGCACTTGGTATTGTGCTGGTGAATCTGCTGTGCTGGGACCATGTTGTTTTACACCTTCCTATTATGCAGGGAACAGCCCTCTGTGTGTTTGCTCAGGATATAAGAATATGAAAAATTGCTGATCATAGATCATCTCCATAAATCTTAAAGACAATAAGTCATAAAACCCTTGTGTCTTTACATATGGTGGTAGCCTGGGGACAGCTTTACCAGATGTGAGCAACAGCCCCTGGAAAAAAAAAATCAGTTGAAAAACTTCTTCCACTGTTTACAGCACCTGGAGTTGGAGCTGTGGCTTGGGAAGGCTGGGACTGCTGGTGATGTTTTTCCCTTTTTTCTTTTTTTTTTTAATACCTCCTTAGTGTTACATTGATGTCTCTATTGCATGGTGAGAATTCCCCATGCTCTAACTAAAAAGCACTGTCATTTGTAACTTCTCCCTTTGCATCAGTTGCAACAGGACAGCACCGTGACAGACCGTAAGGAGACCTGCAGGTATTCCCATGCTTTGTGCATCTCTCCTCCCAGCATCCCTCCTCCTGCCTCTGCACCCAGCATAAGTGTTTTTTCTCCCAAGCAGCTTAAAAGAAAGAAAACTTGGTTATGGTCTGGAAACTGTCTTGTGTCAATAAGAGAGGCCTGGTTAGCTTTTTTCCTCCTCTGCTTTGCATATCTATCAAGGCAAATTAAAGGAGGCCCAGGGAGGAGTCTTATTGTCTAATAATCATGCCAGGCTGTTAGAGCTCTCTGCTCATGAATGGAACCAAAGTGTTTTGGGGATGGCAAGTGAAACCCATGTGAAATCACCAGGCTTTGCTCTGCATTTGCATGTAGTGGTCAAGGCTGGCATTTTTTTTCCCCTGTGATGTATCTCTGCTTTTATTGTCATTCTCTTCCCTTTGTGACTGTCTGCAAAAAAAAAATAATAAAAAAATAATAATGAATGTAAATAGCAGCCAGCACTTTACAATAATTCTCTGTGGGTTAAGGCTTTAACAGAAACACTGTGATTTACCATTTCAAAGTGCCAACACTTCCAGCCTGGAACATCGCTGCTTTATCACAGAAGGGGATGTTGCCTCTGCTGTCTCTGAGGGCTCACACCACCTTTCCCTGATGCCTGTAAAGGGACCCTCCCCATCAGCCCTGTGACAGGCACCAAGTGCTGCCTGGATCCCATGGCTGGGATCTGGTGAGGCAGGGATGGAAAATAGGATTTGCAGGGAGTTGGTTTTTTTCCTCCTCTCCACCCTCTAAGCCCAGAGAGGCACTTTTCTTTGCTCTCAGGTTGTCCCTAATCCCTTCACTCCTGCATCTGTCCATGCAGGAGAAGGGTGACATAACCTACCCAAGTGTCTGGAGCTCAGATGCCAGCATGGCTCTGCCTCCTGCATCCCTGAGTTCAGAGGATGCTTTGCTGCTGTAAGAAAACACAGATTCCCCCTTCCACTCTGGGCAACAATAAATTAATGCAGGAGAGTGGACCAAAGTTCTTTCCTCATCTTGGTAAATATAAAAGTCCCCCCTTTGCACTTTGCAAAAGAGGAAAAGGCAAATTCTGCTTGGTGTGCCCCTGGCAGAGCAAACTTTTAGGAGGTTGACTAAAACCAGATGTGTTTTCCTGGTGTCCAACTCCTGCTGATGGCCATGGGCTCTGTAGCTGTAGCACTGGTCTTGCTGGGCTACAGGTGCTGTTTGAAGCACAGGGGTAAGACATGTCTCCCTGACAGGCTGGTGCCCATGTGTGGCCACTGAGCATTAGACCCTTGGTGTCTGCTGCAGGGGAAGGGGAAAACAAAATATGGCCCTTGAAAATGTGGTGTTCTTCTTGGGGGGGGGAAATGTCTGTGCAAATGGGACCTCCTTACTCATCAGTTCTGCTCCCATTATCTGTTCAGTCACAGTTGCTGACTTCAGTGCCAAAAATAACTTTTTTTTGCAAAGAAGAGAGAATGAGTAGGATAATTGGAGGGTGCACACCTGCAGAGCTTGGTGGAGGGAGGCTGGGGGGGCAAAGCTTGGCTGCGGGTGCCCTGGGACGTGCATGCTGTGCCTGGTTCCTGGGGCTGCTGAGAAGCCGTTGTCCCCAGGAGCTGAGCATGTTGAGTGTGCAAATCCCTGTGCTGAGGTGTGGGTGCCTCCTGACTATCTCTCAGGTGAGGCAGATAGCACTCATCTAAGTGGTTATTACTTAAAATTTTTCTCTACAGAAGCTGGTTCACAAATAATACTGAGCAGAGGTAGAAGGGTTCTGGTACTGCATGAGCCTCTTGTTTCCACTTCTTCCAGTCACTTTAGTTCCCCTGTCCACTGATAGCAAATTGGAGTTTGGTGTTAGAGGCACAGATTATAAATACATCAACCAATGTAAGAGTGACTCTAACATTTGTCAAATGAAACAAATTCATTTGTTGCTGGGTTAAATCTGGTTGTATTTAAATTAATATGGCACAAGCAAGTAAACCAAATTTCTCCTCACTTTTTTATTAAAAAAAAAAAAAAGAAAAACCCTTGTCTGACCTTTTTAAAGAGATTTATTTTGTGGGGATCATTTTATTTGGTCCTAAGCCTTCTCAGAAGAGTCCTTAACATGTGGTGAAATGTTGTTAATGGTTTATACCCTATTTTGAGATGCAAGTGATATCTTAAAAATAGCTGAAAACCCAGATGAACCAACTTTTGGCTGGGGGTGGGAGAGAATGGAAGAATTAGTGTTTGGGTGTGATGTTAAGCATTGACTAGCAAAATAATCAAGGTTTGGACCTGAACACTGTGAGCACTTTACTGTGTCAAAGTCTTTACAGATTTTCTTCCTCGAGGTGAGGTTATATCCTTTATAGCAACATTTGGTAGTTGCTTTAAATTATTAAAGGTATTTCATAGGGCTGTAGCTCTTTGAGCATAGTTTGCAAAGAGGGCCCCTGCCTGTATTCTTAAGGTAGGTTAATGATGACTTTCCTAGTGCAATGTGTCCAGGACACTGAGGTTAATAAAACCCGTAGCTCTTCTTCATGACTATCATGGGATGTTTAATGTTCAGGAGTGTGCAAGACCTCAGCTTAATGTTCCATATGAAGAATAGTGCTGCCAAGCACTCATCATCCCTAGTGCCGGCATAGGGCATTAAAGGTGCGAGGAATGGGCTGAGCACGCTTGGGAAGAGCTCAAGCACCTCTGAGTGCAGCCATCCTCCTTTGTAGAATCAGAGAATCACTTAGGTTGAAAAAGATCTTTAAGATCATTGAGTCCAACTGTAACAACCATTGTGTTCGAGGGCAAGGAGCTGGGACTGGCTGTTGGGGCTTCCTGGCTGGTGGTCCCTGGCCACTGCCTGGGCCAAAGAGTACTTTGCTTGAGAGGGGCACATCCCAGTCTCTGTGCAGCATAGCTGATGATTCATTCTGAGCTGGCTTGATGAAAGCATTTGTTTATTTGATATGATCTCTTTATTTTCCTCTTTCCTCCTCTCCTGCCACCCCCATCTGAGGATGGGAAGGAATTTTTGGGGGGGTGAGGAATAATGAAAGATTCATATGGGAGGGCAGGGTTTGCTCTTGTGAAAACTCTCTCTGAAACAAAGGAAGAAAGAAGGTGGGTGTAAGGGGGAGTTAATTTCTCCCTTCCTCTTTCCCCTCCCTCCAAAAAGAGCTTGAGATTTTAAAATAGTCCAGCATTGTTCTGGGACTTAGTGGGCTTTTCTAGCTGTGAATATTGCAGCAAATACCACAGCAATGACAGTATAGCACTGTCTGTATTCTCTCTGTGCGCTGGCTGGACAGGGATTTTTCATTTCATGCATCATTTACAGCCTTCTGCATTGATCTACAAAGTCAGTGTGTATTGCTAACACAAAGGAAAAGAAGAAAGGGAAGAGATAGGCCTGAATGACAAAGTTCAGATCTGAAATCAAGTCTCAGTTCAAACTTCCCCAAAGCATTGGTTGTGCCTTGCAGTTTGCCTCGTGCTACAAGGAGGATGATTTATATCACAAAGATCAGAGACAGGTTTGAGCCAAGTTTTAAAGTCCCCTAAACTCCAGAAAAAAAAAAGTCAGGGTTGTATCATAACAAGGAAAGGTCAAAACCCCAGGCTGGGATTTTCAGCCCCAAGAAGTGGTCACTGGATGTATGTGTCTACTGTGTGTTGTTTGCCATGTTTGACACTTGCTTTTCCTGTAAGTCAAGGCAATGGGATATTTCAGAGTACTTTAAGGTGTTTTTGCTAATTTATGCTAGCTCCTGATGCTTTCTAATGGATGGCTCACTAAACCAGTATCCCACACACTAGCACTCAAGTGGTGTGCCCTTTCCTTAGTAGCACTTTCATGTCCTCTTGCAGGAGGGATTAGAGATGTGAAGGGAGGATAAAAGTGGGGGTGAGAATACAAAGACTGGGAGAAGCACTTAGGGGTTGGGCTGGAGTGACTGGTGGAAGGGATGACTGAAAGTATCCCTCCATGTTTCAGTTCACTTAGAGGAGACTGCTGCTTTTCTTTGAAATAAGGGTTCTCAAAAATAATAGGTTCTCAAAAAAATAAAAGGGGAAGGGTCAATCTGGTTTTCCTGTCCAAAAAAAAGTGGATTTTTGTAGGAGGGGAAGCATGAACTGGAGGAGAAATGTTGTCTTCTATAATTTGTCTTATTTTCCAGATGTATTTCACACCAAAATCTCCTCCTTTGGCAAAATTCTGTCTACCAGCACAGACCTTTGGTTTTTTTAGTTAAAAAGGTAGCATTTTGTGTTGTTAATTTTTTTAAAAAGGTCTGTCTAGGCATGTTTCATCTGCATGCAATTTTGCTTTATCATAGTAACAAGCATTCTAATCTCTCATCTGCTTTAATGAACTACTAGTATAATCTTGTCATTTCGGTTCGCAGTACCTTGCCATTCAGTGAGGTCTCATTTCCCCTGCCAGTTGCCCAAGGCTATTAGTCAGCAGCAAAGCTCGCTCACAAAACCAACCCCAATTAAAAGCAGCAATGCCACGAGGTAAAAAGTTTGTCTCGAGCTGCTCCTCTGGGCAAGTTCTGCAGGTTCCTCAGCCAGGGCTGAACTGGGTGTCTAAGCCAACGTGCCTGCCCAGGCTGTGATGTGCCCAGCCAGCACCTTGCTTGGGCTGAGCCACCGCAGGAAGGACCAACATGTCCCCCGGGATGCAGGTGGCTGGTGTGTGGTGCCCAGGCTCTGAGCCCACTGCCTCTGCCAAGGCAGGAGCTCTGCTCTGCACGGACATGGGAGGAGCAGGGCTGTGCTTTTATGGTTTTTTGGGACCTGTTGCCAAGATTAAAAGGAATGAGGCACTTCAGATATTGCAGGTAGAAGGGATGTGAAGCATGTTGGCTTCTGTGTAATTCCCAGTCAACAGTAATTTCCCATTTACAGCAAGGGATAAAAATTATGGAGTTACAAGCTGCAAAAAAAGGGGAGCACCCAACCCTCTTTGGAAGAGGAAGCAGGAGGAGGAAAATGCTGCTTCTACATTAGTGTGGTGGAATCAGTAGAAAGGAAAATGGGGAAGGAGCAGAGGACTGAGTTCCCTCTGTGTTGCTGCCTAATACCTTGGTGAAATCTAGTGAGAACTTGGGGAAATTCTGGAGTTATCATTTGGAGCATCGTTCTGGAGCAGCCCCATGGTCCCAGCAGAGGTGGACACACCCTTGAAAGGCTGGGGATTGGAGATGCAGTCATTCCCTCTCACATATGCCGTGTACTCCACAAAGCCCTGGGCTCACTGGAAAGTGCCAGCTGTAAGGAATCCAAACCTCCAAGAAACATCTCTCCCCACCTACACTGCTCCCTCTTCCCCCGTGATGAGTGTTGGGCAATGCTTGCACCATTGGTTATATATAGAAACCAGGAGGAGATTCCTAAACCACCCACCTTTGGGTGTTTTAGGAGCTGACTGAAATGTCCTCTAAAGGCAAATTCCAAAGTTTCCATGAGGGAGCTGAGCAGCCCATGGGCTGTCTATGCAGGAGCAGTAAAGGCACACCCATGAGTGCCACTGAGTAACCTCAGAGGTGGCCCTCAACCTTCTGGTTCAGCAGACATGACATTCCAGGTGGGATTCTGTTATATCATGATAACAAACTTAATTTACTTCTAATCTATATATATTTGGCCTCGCAGGGTGGTTTCTGCTTTTCTTTGAGTATGTAGGTCCTTCCAGATCATCATCAAATTGCCTCCTAAATTTGAACTAAATGACTGGAACGAGGCTTTCAGGTCTTCAGATCAAGTTTTGATCTGTTTAGGGTATTTGTGGAAAGGTAGCTTGTGCCAGGTGTAATTAGTGTTTCTTGTTGTGATCACAAGAGCAAATGAGAACAATCCCATAGTCCTTACTGCCTCCCCAGATTGCTATTGGTTACAATCACCTCAGAGCCAATATCAGGTTATGTCCATCATTACTGCAGGAAATCGGCCCTTGACACAGAGGAATCTCATTCAGTACCTTTCTGTATCATGACTGACTTCAAGACTCAGTATAAAAATGCATTGGAACATTCAGAAGATGCACCAAACTTTATATACCCTGTTCTCTCATCCTTCCAATCTGAGGAAGAGAAATTTTCTGGTCTTTACCTCTTCCTTCATGTGCCTTTAGTGTTTTCATTTGTGGTATAGCTGTAATTACTTCTTCCATTTGCCTCTGCTTTGAATACAATCTCACTCTGGGTGAATGAGTATTCAACCAAACATTACAAGGTTTAGTAGATCTGGAATCTCAAATTAAGTGGCCTCAGAATCATTACCCCAGGGACCTTTTCTGCCTGGAAATTTTTGTCTGCTTTGAGTGATGCAAGGCCCAAAGTGATTCAGGGGGCTGTCTCACTCTCAAGCCTCATCTCGTCAGTGAGAGTAGTCTTTTTAAAATACGTGGGCAGTAGGAGCCTAAAAGTCTCCTTGAAAAAGCTGCAAGATGAAGATGAAAGAATTTATGACCTGGGAGACCAGAGCAGGAGTCAGAATAGGGCTTTGGAGCTGGGCAGGGTAGGTGGCTCTTCTGTGTTCATATTTCTTTTTTCTTTCCTTTTAGTCAAGTGTCTAACTAATAGTGATATTAACAAGAATTAATTATCAGACTTGATAATTAAGACTTACAATCATTCCTCCAAGCAGTGACCAGCTTCTCACGATCCACTAAGATTTCCTGTCTCTTCATGCTCAGCTCCTCTCGGGTCACTTGGCCCTTGATATATTCTGGACGAAATGGGAACACTTACAAGTAAGTTGAGCCAGTGTTTGTCTTCTCAGCTATCAAAATTAACTCCTAGTTAAAAACACTGTGCTATTTAAACTTATTGCTTTGGATTTTTTCTTTTTTAAACCAATGTTTCCACCTCTGTTAGTGACACAGGCATGTCACCATGAAAAACCAGTAAGAAAGCATGGTTCTTATCTGGTGTAATCTAATAAGCCGTCACTGTGGAAAAAAGGAGGTCAGCCAAATGCGGCTCCTTTCAGTTTAAAATTCTGAAAATGACTCACTCCTTATTTAGTCTTATAATGAGCTCCCGCCCACTTAGGGCAAGCTTCTAATTTCAGTTGCTCTGGCGTAAGTCCAAAGGGCTTCCATTGAAGTGGATGAAGCTCCTGTCGATTTACATAGCTGCAAAGGAGATTAGATCCTGGCCTCGGGTGCTCGCTGCTGCCCATCCTTGGGCAGAGCCTCCTGCTCCGGGATGGGAGGCTGGTTTTGGTGCAGACTGAACGGGATGTTAGCTAAGGCGTGCATCGCTGCTCCCGAGCACTGGCTGTAGAGCTTCTGAGAATGCCATTGGTGTCAGAGTTGCATCATTTTTGTATCTCCCTACGTGTTGTGCTACCAGTCGGTTCAGTTCTAAGTTTTGGGGTTTTTTTTCCTCTCAAGGCCCAAGGTTCCTCATAGGAGAAAAGTGTCAAGTGCTTTGAATATTGAGCATGAGCACCACAGCTTCTTGAAGATTTCCAGTTCAATATGACTTAGAGACATCAGTGGTTAGACAGAAAAGTATTGGTTAAGTAATTCTGACTCTTCTAACTTGCGTGCTAAGAGAAATGAAATAAGATGTGTGGATTTTCTTCAATCATTTTCTCTGAAACCCCCACTCTGTTCTTCCATCTTGCTTTTCTACCTTGCCCTGGTTGCTCCTCTGCAAAAGAAACCAAGGGTGTGCCTTAGATGTCTGGCAACAGTAACACAAAGCACAGTGATGCAAAGAACATCAGGCACTGAAACTCCTTGAATGTTTGTGGGAGGCTACTTAAGGCTTGGTGGCAATGACTGCCTGGGCCCCTTGCCAAAACTTTGTCCTGAAAGAAGTTCTTGGAGGGCTTTGGAAGTCACTGAAATCTTGAGGCTACCCTGGTTAATAAAGGAGCTTTCTAACATATCAGAAATTGTTCATATGAAGGTCATTGACTTGATTGAGGGACAACTTCTACCCTCAAGGCAATAACAATAATAATGTCTGTAGCAAGAGGGTGTTTGAGCTGCTGGAAGGAGATCAGGAGTCATGGTCCTTCCTTCATACCTGAGTGTATACTTGTCTAGGGAAAAACACTGCAGCAAGAGAGCAGCAAAACCCTGCTGGACAAGGACCAACTTCATCTTCTGCATCCAACACTGTGGCAGGAAGGATCGCCGGGGGGAATTGCTGCTCTGCAAATCAGAACTTGGCCACAACACTTGTGTTAAGAAGCTGTACACTTGGAGAGAGCAAAACAAGAAAAAAGTCTCAAACCCCAAACCTTTCAGAATCAGAGGCAGTCAGGATGTCAGTTTCCTATCCATGAGATGACACCTTAAGCAGCGTGGTGTTAGCACACGGGTTTCAGTGTTGACTCAAAGGAAGCCTGCCACCTACTCAAGCAGAGCGGCGTTTCCTGGGCTCCTGGCCCGCTGCTGGCCACGCTTGCCCCAGCTGATGTGCCAACGCATGGCTTGCAAAGCAAGTGCTGCAGGACACGCACCAGTCTCAAATGTCTTCTTATTTAACAATGACATCTTATGTCCCAGAAAAGTGCAGCAGAGGTTACTGCCTCGGTGTGGCTTAGTGAGACCTCGTGTGCGAGGCTGTCTATAAATGTCCAGGATGAATAGCAGTCAGGCACTTACAAGCTTAGCCTGCCACAACCTGTTGTGATTTATTGTGATTTAATATAATTCCTAGAAATTATTCTCAGTACACCTGTTTTATAATTGTTTCACAGAAGGGCTGTTTCTAGTCACCTGGCAAAAGCAAGGTTTGGGCTAAAGTCAGGGAGTTTTGACTAAACATGGCAATTAAAATAGTCTAAAGCAAATTATTATATTTCTGTTACATTCTGTAGCTTTTCATGGTGATTTGCTTAATAATTCTTTCTGGACTGTAAAACAGATGGAAGATGTGTATTATACATGGGGTCAGATTGTTGGTAGGACCTTTGTTGCAGGTCTGGTTCACAGCAGATGATGCTAGGCCACATGCAAAGCTTCATTGGGCAATGCCTTGTTTTGGCAGCCCGAAGGCTCGCATCTTCACAGCCGTTCACATAGGAGAGTGAGATGCCCTGATGCTTTGGAAAGTCTAGGCTGCTGTCCTTGCTGGAAGCGGGGCAGGTCTAAGTTGGAGGACAAACAGATACCCAAAACAACTATAAATTTCAGAGTTCAGCTGCTTGTATTCTCCCACTGTACCAAAAATGCTTATAAAATTGTCAAAGACTTTCAGAGGATGTTACTCACAAATTTCATTTTCAGACATGAACTGCTTTTGTGAGTGTTTATTCCATTTGCCTTTTTCACTCTGTTTCTCCCTTCCTGTGCACACTGGATCAGTATAGTTTTGGAAAAAAAATACAAAGCTGTAACAGCTCTGACAGTCACTGCATGTGGCACCACATCCATTGGTTTGATGTTTCACCATGGCATCACTTGAACTGCCTTTGCACTGCACATGCACATCGTAGAATAACATTTCTAAGTGAAGAAGCAATCCTTCCCCACTGCAATTCTGACCAAAACTCTTTCAAATCCTATGTTCCCCTTTATTTGTATGGCCCTGAATGCTAAGACACTCTTGTAAGAGTGCTTTTTTTTCTCCAAAATTACCCCCTGCCTCCCACATAAAATAATTCTGAGCAAGGTTGCCCTAATATTGAGACCTCTGTAGACTTACTCATAACCTGGCTTTACTGTAAATTTTCTTTTTAATGAACAGAGCACTTGTTTCTTACCATATATGAAGACATGATAACAGAGGGTTACCTAAAACTTTGGGAAAGGCTCAAAGCTGCCCTGTAGCTGGGGTTTGTTGTGAAGGCTGTTAAGTACCCATGAGCTGATGCCAGTCTTGTTCTCTGTTATGCAGGGCAGGTGAGGTGGTTTTTCCTGCTCAGGAAAGCACTGTTTGAGGGCTCAAGCCACCAAGACTGCTGCAGAAGACTGAGCAAGTGTAGGTCGCCAAGGCTTGAGTTGAGATACCTTAATTCTTAATTGGTTATAATTAGATATGGACCAGGTTGGAAATTCCATCCATCCACTTTGATCCTTGCACCATCAGAAGAGAAACCCTGCTCTGAGGTACCTCTCATCACTAATTGCTGATGTTTTCACTTTGAAAGCCTTCAATCCTATTGCAAAGTCTTCCTCTTCTCTTATTTAGCTCTCCTGCCTTTAGCTCGGTGTGAGTGGTGTTCACACTGAACTGGAAGCCCCAGCCAGTTTCCTGGAGGCTTTGTAGAAGTGCTGCTGTCACACTGCCAGCTGCAATTGATCCATGGGGCTGCAACCTACTGCCAGTGCCTCATGGTGTGAAGCTGAGGTTAGAAATGACAGTATGTATTTAAAATAAAAAAAAATTAAGAATATCTCTTTTAAATTAAAACTTTCCACACAGTTGATCTTTTGGCAAATAATTATCTGAAATGATGTGCCTGCTCTCCAAATCTAATTGTTAATTGGTCAATCGACCTCTAACTGACTGGCATATTGCTCTGATCATCTGAAAGCCTTTTGGCAAGATTTCCCCAGCTCAGGTTAGTTGCTTATACTTGTACAATCTGGTTGCAAAATGTCATCTCTCTGAATCATCAGGGCCAATGCCAAGCCCTTTGGCGTCTGTGAGAAGGGCTCCCTGAGAGCTCCCAAGCCTTGGATGGTTCCCTGGCTGCTGTCTGCCCAGGCAGCCAGGGTCTGTGCACTCAGGATGCTGCACCATGTGCTCCAGCACATGGAGCCAGGTGCCCATGTGGCTGCAAACACTAATACATGATGGAAGACGTGGCCCCACCAGCCCCATCATTTGCTTGGATCTTGAGCAGCGTTGCCAGCACGCTATCAGATTTTAATACAAAACAAAGGCAATTAATTTCTACGCCTTTATCTTATCTCGCTGATCTTACAAGCCCTGTCGAAGTTTGGTTTCTTGTTTCCAGCTCCTGAACGTGGGCTGTCATGCAGTTATAGTTCAGAAATCTATAACTCAAACTTCAAGACAAATGCACTTCCCATGCAGGTCTTTTCATAATTGGTTTTTTGGACTGGTCTGTTCTGCGATGTGTAATTGTTAGCAGTTGTAAAAAGATAACTTGCACTTCTAAAAGCCTAACGCTTGCTCTGTGCAGATAAAAACTGTGACAAATTATGTTCCAAAAAATCATAAAAGTAGAGAGACATGTTAATAACCAAAGGTGAAGTTTCATCTGGAGGTCAGCAGGAGCTATTAAAGTGGTCAGTAATTCCAGGGTTTGCCAGTAGCGATTTGACCATATCACTTATCTACTCTGGTCCATGCTTAAGCATCTCCCTCAGTGAAAAAATAATCCACTGAGAGTAATACTGGAGGTCAAAGGTAACTATGGAGAAAAAGCAATATTGTCAAAATAAACCAGGCTTTCAAGTACAGACATTCAAATTCCCAGTCCATTAAAATTTTTTGACTTTGATAATTTTACCATACTGTGTGGGCATGTTGCTTTACATTATGTTCAGATTAAAAAAAAGGAAAGAAAAGATCAAGCAGATCATATTTAAAAAGGGTGTGTGATCAGGAATGGCATTTCACATTGTCATATGAACATCTGGCAATAAAAGGTAATCTTCAGTTCCAGAATTTCAGAGACACTGAAATGGGGCCAAATAATAAACGTGGATATAATGCAAACTTCATGAAGCAGGAGCTGGAATTGCAAAATATTGCTTCTGTCAGCAGGTTGAGGGAATCCTTCCTGCCCAGCCACTGTCATGCTTGCTGGGTGGCACTGAAATGTGAGCAAGAGCCCTGATTTGCTTCTTTTAGAATGGAAATCCAACTCTATGCGACAGGTAAATTCCTGATGTTACTGATGTCTGCATAAGGGTTTCCATGGGCTTCAAAAGCAGCAGCAGAATCCATGCAGGTGTATAGAGCTGTTGGAGGGTTGCTGCTAGGCTGGGGTTCAGAGAGCTGTGTTTAGCTCCTGGCTGCATCTCAGGTGCCCTGTGTTAGACTAGGATTGGTGCTTGAAGGCATGGACCTGAGACTTGGGGAAATATAACAGAATAGGTGATGGTTTTTCTTTCCTCTACCTGTCTGGGTGAGCTTGCACTGTGTACATGCAGCATCCAGAGTAACAAAGTTTGTAGCTTCTGACCTTTATTGTTTTATTAGACTCCTAACTTTTATCCACATTATCTTAAAATGACCTCTCCTTTGTGCATTTAATTATAAGTTGTTATTGTGAGTAAGCTTGTCCCATCAACATTATTTAACATGAAATAGTCACTGTGCAAGATACATTATCTGTGTTTGTATGGTACAGTGAATTTGTTTGCCTATGTTCTGCATATCTTATGGGGTGTATGCAGCTATGTTTTGGTATATTCTGTGGTGTATATTTTAGTACACTTTTTTATTTCAAAAGAAACTTTCTGTGGTTAAATGATGCTTTGATAAGTCTTAAAGGGCAAGTGCTCACAAGCATTTATGTAATGCATATTTCTTTATCTAAGAGCTTGGAATAGCTCTGATAAATATGGATTACAGCAGAATAATTTACATGTTCAAAACATGTTCTCTCATTTACATGTGATACTGCAATGGTTCACTCCTGCAGGCATTTTTCTTACATATTCAATATACTTGGAAAAAAAAAAAAACAAAACCACACCACAAAAGTTTACAAAGCTTAATTTATAGCCCAACAAGGAAACATGTAGTGAGGCATGTAATGAAAATGTCCTGTTTACTTCTGTGCCTTTTCAAATGCTCTCATTTTCTAATACTTGAGGCAATTCAATAACATTATTGATTCACACCTGTTCTGTAACATTGCTTTTGCAATGAGATCCAGCAGAAGGGAAACCACACATCTGCATACACCTGAAACTTGCAGCAATTTGAAATTGAACCTCTCCAGTGTTTAGACAGATGCTACCCAGGTGCTGTTGTTGAGACACTTAGGTACCTGGAATAACCATACTGTGATCATATACAGTATATGTATGTTGTAGGCAGTGTTTCATACATAGTACATAGCAAATATAAATACACATGATACAAAATTCCTGGGCTACTAGATATAAAATTCCAAAGCTTTGCTATTTTTGGGATGGGGGATATAAAAATGTGTTGCAGTGGAAAAGAAAAAAAAACAATTAATTTTCCCACAGCTTTCTGAGGGATCCATTTGTCTTTGCAAAGAAGATGCAAGAGATCTGTTTCCCTTGGGGAAGAGAAAAATAAGACGAGTGCTGCAAACCTGGCGAGACCACGCCAGGTCCATGAAAAAACCCTGTATTGCAAAACACAGGTGAGGGTGGTGGTTCTTCAGCTAATATTTAAGCTATCCAAGCTCTACCCTGAATCGGGAAAAGAGAACTCCCAGTCTCACCAGAACAGGCTTTCTTATCAGCTTCCAGCTATTTTCTCTTAGTGATTGCTGGAAAAACTATAAGTATCCCCTTGATGCTGTTTTGGCTCTTATACTGTAATCCAGCCAAAAATCAAAGTACAAAAGGCCCTTCAGCCTCTTGAGAAGGGTTGAATCTGCTTGGGACCTCAGTGGGGAAGAGCTTGGGGAAATGCTTCCTACTGAATGGATTCAACAGCACCTGAAATTAAAGTCAAAGCAAGGTACTTCTAAAAAATCTGTAGGAATAACAAGTTCAGCTAGAGAATGGTGTTTTGAATTTCTCCTATCTGTTCACTTAATTCCTTTTTTCTTTTTCATATTCTGATTGTCTTTTATTTTTTTCCTGTCCCTTTTGCAAGAGGGTTACTGAGATACAGTAACACCCACTGGTAGCAGTGATGGCAGTTTTATGGCTTCTCTTCGCTAACCATTATCAGGCAACTCAGTGCACTGAGTGGAAGGCACAATATTGCTTTAACACCCCTCTGATTTCCTTCCTCCCAGAGGGCAAATGCTCTGCAGAGAAACCTCCACACTACTGACCACAATTGCTGTAATTTGTTAGTCTAATGGGGAAAAGTACACAGCCTTTCGAAACTGGAGGTATAAAAATAATAGTGTGATACTTTATATAAAGGTGCTTCTGCTTGGAAATGCCTCTGGTTCAGTTGATCTCTTCCCTTGGAGAGCCTTGATAACCTGGATTAACTCTCCCTGGTAAGAAAAACACTTATTAATAAATTATGTACCTGCAGTTGGTTGTTGCCTTAAAAAATAAAAGTTAAAACAGTTATAGAAGAAGGCTTTCTGTGTCAGATCCAAATGTACAGAGTGAAGAATCATTTAGCAATTAAACTTGAGTTACTCTAGAAATAAGCACATGAGTGTCTGCAATTCTTGAACTCAAACTGTCCAAATAAAGGGAAAGCTTGGGATTTACATAATTTGTTCTCTAGAGAAACTGTTTGATGGCAAGCAACACTCTGGCTCTGATACAGGGAGCTGCAGTGTGTGTGATGGGTAGCAGAGCCAGGAGGGGCTGAGCAGCATCCTGACCCACTGTAACACTGGAGTTTGGTATTTGTAGTCATCCAAACCTAATCTGTGTTTCTAAAACAAATATTTAAGTTCCCAAGGCCAGAGACTGATGCTCTGCAGTGTTTCTGTGAACTGCTTGGGAGGAGCAAGCCCTACACAAGCTTTCGTGACTATGCACCCCTGAATCATGTAGAAATAGGCCCATAACACCTACTCTGTGTGCTGTGTGTGTGATGTGTGTAATTAATTTTCTTTTTTTGTCAGCTACTTTTACATAATTTTCCCTGTGGCTTGTACTTCTAGCACCTCTCTGCCCAGAGCAGCATCCAAGTATCCCATCCAAGGGAAGCCCCCATGGCTATCTCCAAAGCCATGCTCAAACTTTGATCTCTCCAACCCCTTGGGTTAGTTAGGGAGGTCATTTAGTTGCAGAGATGGATCCCTGAAGAAATCTGATTTGGTGATTTGACTTCAGGTCTTTTTGACTTGTTATGAGGAAGTGTTAAGGTAGCAGAACTGCTGTAACTGTGAACAGCAAAATTATCAAAGCTGGCTGCGAAAGAGGGCCTGCTGTGAACCCTTAAATTCCCTTTTCACATAATTTCTCAGTATTATCTATATAATAGATTTTCTTTTCCCCCACAAAAACAATATTAATTTCTTGTGTCTTTTGCTCATGGTGGTGGTGTGGGTGCTGGGTACCAGGGTGCTCAGGAGCAGGATGCTGATGCTGTGGTACCAGGGTGCTCAGGAGCAGGATGCTGATGCTGTGTGTGGCAGCAGGTAGCCCTGCAGTTCAAAGGCATTGCTGTAGAGGGCTTTCACTACACACTGGACAGGGATGCTAAGGTGGGGGTGGCAAGGCACTGGGAGCAAGAAAGCTCAGCTGAAATTAAAAAAAAAAAAATATATATATATATAAAAAAATCAATCTTTCCCTATAGCTGATCAATATTAATAACAAAGTTGAGTGGCTGAACAGGATATCTGTTTTATTATGAGAGGGGAAAAATGAGAGAAACAAAAACTGAGGCAAAATACCTCTGCTGCTAATCAGACAATAAGATCTAAAGTCTAATAGCTGCAGGATGATCACAGGGCTATTGTAACTGCCTGCAGTTGTTTGAAGAAGAGTCTTGAGTTTGCATGTTGTGAGTTATTGGAAAATCTCTGCCATTAAATGCTTTGATGGAAGATGTGCTTAAGAAGATCTAAAATGAGTGGAGGAAGCAGAGGAACTAGTGAGCACTGCTGCAGAAGATGCTTGAAAGATAGATGGTATGGTGTCATATGGTATTTGATACAGTAACTGGAAAATGCGTAACTGAGCCAAATATGGGTTAGATTAGTGAGGTGCAAGCTCTTTCCAACTTGCTAAACTTAGTTCAGGTTTGGGTGTTTCAAAGTTCAAACAGAGCTTATCCACTTTGTGTTTGAATAACAAGCTGAACTTGAAAGATATTTCCTCTAAGGCAGGAGGCTCTTCTGCTTTCATTGGAGGCTTTTCACAGACTGGGCAAGAAAAGAGGCTGAGAATCAATCTTCCTGTGGTTCCTGCTAGAAACTTACTCACCTCCAGCTTTCTGTGGAGGAGTGGTCAGAGGAATAAATGAAAATAAAAAAAAATCCCTCTTGCAACTGGAAGGCCATAAGCCTGAGCATAAATTGATAGGATAAATAGTTGCTTTCAAGTCTGAAAGTAATAAAGAAGAAAAAAATCAGATGATCCACTTCTTAGAAATCCTTGTTACTAGGACATCTTGTTTCCAGTTCTTCTCTCTCAAGAGTTCATTTCTCTCGAATGATATTTACTCAGAGTAACCTCCACATTGCAAACACACTTATCTCTGCTTTATATCAGCCTTAAGGATTAAGAGTATGGATCTGTTTTCCAGACTGACCGTCTGACTTACTGACCTGAGCTTGTTCACTCACAAAGCAGCATGTGATGCCATTCTTGTCAAAACCACAATTAGTCAAAACCCTTTACAGGAAACATGAGCCAAATAAGGAGGGATAAAATAGGAAATCATGTGGTTCATACATAACCTGTGTAGCATGAAGGTACACGAATCTCTTCTGCTGCCGCTTGCCAGCTGCCATGAGTTCAAGGAAGAGAGCAATGAACAGATTGATATTTTTAAGGCATTTTTCATCTTCAAAACAGTTTCAACCATTAAAAATGAATCTTCACCTCACACTTGGTGAAAGCATAAATATTATTGTCCAAGATGTAGCTAAATGCTCTCTTTACTCATAAAATGTCTCAAAGTCTCTTGGATGAGTGCACCAAGTGCCACAGGAGCAGCCTGGATTGGCACCCAGGTGTGGTGTCCACACTGCACTGTTCCCTCTCCATCAGCAGGGCTGAGACCTCATTATCCCTGCTCTCCATCCTGGGCACATCTAGGATTCTGTCTCTTGAAATTTTGACTAGCCCAACAGGCCAATCATGGGAATTAACTGCTATCTGGCTATGGAGCATAATGGTTTTACAAGCCTCTCCATTTTCCACTGTCTGCCCTGTACCTGAGGAGAGCACAGGGGTTTACTGCCCAGGACCTCAGTGCCTCAGCCCATCTGACACCAAGTCATAGGGCAGCCTCCTTTTATCAAGCTTGGAAATGGAGTCACAGCCCAAAGTAGGTGACTCCATTTGGCACATATGGTGCTGGAATTGGTTAAGGTGTTGCCAGGTAATACTAGAACTAATTTTATTATTATTATTCTACACACAGCAATAACAGCTCTAGAGCAATTGCTGAGGCTAAATCTTTTCGTGCAAAAATAAGAATTTGAAAAATTAAAGGACCATTTAGGCTAAGGAGAGGAACACAAGGGAAATATTGACAAATAACACAACTTGAGACAGACCCTTCTCCTGACTCTTCCACCACCATGCCCATAAAAATGAGAAAGGGTCGATATGTCAATGCTTCCATGGGGTAGTGCTCAGTGCTGGCTTGTCATGCACCACTGGACCATTTTAGGTATTACCCTGGGCAAGTTCCTCAGCCAGAGTGGACCTTCCTTTTCCAGTCTATAAAGCAGTACAGTTTGTAGTCACAGCAGCTTAAGAAAAACAACTTGGGAAGGAGTGGAATGAATGCTGAGTGTCTTATAGCTAGTGTCTAATACAGCATGAGTTCCTGCTGAAGGTTTTTCTTGCAGCTGAATGTTCATAGTCTCAAACCTTTCATTAGGCAGGGGCAGTTTGAGAGTCTCCACACTATCTTGCCATATGCTTTCAAAATCAGAACTACTTGATATCTTTGAGCTTTGTACTTTTCTGCTGAATATGTGTTAATATCCTTTCCAAGTTCAAGATAGATGAGTGCTGGAAAGCATGCATAGGTTATTCTTATATGTATTCAGACCTGGAATATTCTCAGCTAACAGAAGAAAAAGGTAGTACATAAACCATGCAGGACTAGTTTTCTCTGTTTTGAAATACTCCTATCTAAAATTAGCTCATTTGGATGAAAGATTTTGGCTGAGGGTTTTTTGGTGAGTGGTGCCAGGGGAAGGTTACTGCTGTTCCTCTGGCACTGCTGTTCAATCTTCTGCAAAACCAAGGTGAAATGGCAGATCCACTTTCTGCAATGCAGAAAATTAGACAAGCCATAATGGGCTATTTCTCTTTGAACTGTACTAAAACTTACTAAAACTTGGTTCTCTGATCTAGTCTACAGAGCTGGCTGAGACTGGAAGATACCTCAAGACTCCAGCATGAACTCAGTATTTTTCCTGAATATTTTTTCAGGTGGAATATAAGTCCAAAATCATGCCAGCAGCTTTTCCTACTCAGTTGCAGAGCTGTTTCAAAACTGATTGGAATTTCATTGAACCTCACATCAGGATGTGTGCAGTCTGACAGGCCAGCTACGTCTTCAGTGGAAGAGTAAAATGGTTTAACTTTAATGGGAGCAGAATCAGGATGTTGTGTTTTTTTAATTATTTAATCAGTGCTTGATTAATTTATGTGAGTGGACTTGGGTTCAAGTTCACAGTTAGATTTGCATGAGTTAATCCAAAATTTGCCAGCACTCCCAGCCCTGTGGCTGTCATTGACTAACCTTTGAATGAAACACATGGGCAAAGGATCAAACCCACTATGCCACTTTTCTTCTCCTAACTGTAATATGTTGCATCTCCTCTCCCCCAAACAGATACTTTGAGGCTTTGCTGCTTCAAGTAAAAAATTAATGAAAGCAGCCATAGCACTCACAAGTAACCACACAAAAATGACCTGGTGATTGTGAGCAATGGAGGAAGGGTAATTTCAAGAAAGAGATTGACTTTGGTATGACTTGTCTTTATAAGTGATAAAGTAATTTCATGTAAATTATGACAAAAAAAACCCCCAAACTGAATAACAGAGTCTTTGACTCTGCTGTAACTCCACTGTGCTGGTGTTTGGAATCTGTCAATGTGTAGGATTATGAGTATGTCCTCCTTAGACTGACATCATATTAGATGTTGTGGAATTTATGGCCACTGCTCCCAGTAAAGCCCCTCCACAGCAGACTTTCTGCCAGCTATAATGTTCAATCCCACTGTCTCCCATTAGATTTTCATGATGCTACTCAGCATGGCAGGTCACCAGTGTCTGGGCAGGTTTTCCTACCCCTGTTCCCTGTGTGATGTAATCGTTCATAAGGCTGGCAGTCTGTGCAATAAAACTGTTTCAGATATCTATTAATATTTTAACATGCTTTTAAGAAAATTCAGCCTTTTGTAATTCTGGTCTCAGAACAGACACATATAATGGTTAATGCTACACATTATACTCGGAGCAGCCGTTCTGCAGGTATGTTTCCTTTGTTTGGATTCACATTTTAATATCTATTATTAAAAAAATCTTCTTTGTCAGTTACTTGTTTAGATGCTAGGTTGAATTAATCTGATGACCAGAGGAAAACTACTCCTTTTTTGCCCCAAAAGACAGACTACGATTAAGACCGTGGCTCACTTTTTTTAGCTCTAAGCCCGGGCTTTGCTTTTGCTCTCTGGTACCCAGCTCTCACCAAACAGCAGGACCATGGGTGTGTGTCTATGGGCCTCAAGAATGTTAACTCCAGATAACATGCCAGTGGCAAAAGTTGACAAATTCCTATTAACAAGAGGGCTGTTTTCTGTAATTATTTTGTAAACTCTACATCTACCTGAATGGTGTCTCTTGTTCATGGCTGTGCATCTGCCACATGCAGGGTTCCTGTTTCAGAGCTACCCACCCCAAGCAGTGTGGAGTGATGCACATCATAACTAAGATGTTCTATGGCAAAAGTTATCTTCCACGGTTGAGAAGTTGTAGCCATACAGAGGAGAGCGTGCAGTATGTTAATAGGAATCTATAAATTAATCTGTATATAACACCTTGCTAGCACTTAGATTTTATAGGTATCGTGAGCTGAAAGCTTTACCAGTCATTCATCCATTATTGTGTTCATTATGGGAATATGACATCTCGATACCAAATATCTGCACATATAATAAAACACTTCAGTGAATTAACTGGATGATTGGTACAGTATTTCTCCTTTCCACTAATCAGAAATTTAGGATATATTACTTCTGATGAATCCTTAGATATTCCCATACAGATAAATTAACTAACTGGCTGTTAATAATGTTCAAGGGATTTAAAACAATATATTTTAGTCTTTTATGAGGTTGATCTTAATCTATAAGCATGTATTGGACATACAGAAAGGGTGAAGGTGTGGCTGCAGTTATTGCTTTAAGGGAATAAAGAGGGTACATTTTCTGTCACATAAGTATTAAAATACTGGCCAAACATTTTCAGTATTTATTACTCAGAGGAGATGAGTGTCATAGCCACTAGAAATCCCACAAACACTGGTGACATGAATAGATGTCAAGGCCCACTGGGTGAATCACATCTTGTAGGTAGTACCACCTACAAGGTAGGTGCAGGTTACATTTGCTGTGGATGACTAAGAGATCTCATCCAACCTGCTGTGAGGAGCTCTGATATTGTCCCACATAAGGGAGAGAATTGTCTGGTCTGACAACAGGCCACTGTTGAGGAAACCTTCAGATTTTTGTCAATGCCATGGTATTAATAGCATAAATGTTGACTCAGCAAAGTGTGTGGTTAAAGACCTGAATGCAGATGCCCTTGTTACTTCAATGAGACCTGGGTATAACATAAATTCGGTATTGAACGGGATCCCACCACAGCAGGTTCTTGAAATAAAGCCAAAGTTTGGGTATTTTCCTAGATTGTAACCAGAGTATTCCTGATCAATTCAACTTGATCAACTCTTTTTTTTTTTTTTTTACTTTCTTGAGACACCCCAGCTGTTCAGAAGTCTTTCATCCTTTCTTAAACGTGTTTGCAGTATCTGCAAGTGCTTCATCCTAAAGATGATGTGCAATTCCAAGGCAGGTGAAGTGATCAGAGCAAGGAAAAATTGCTTGTCTCTCACTGTCATGAAACAGCTTTATGTATAACTAAGATTAAATTGATTTAATTTTTTATTTATATTCTATGAATGAAATATCACAGCTAAACTCTCCAAATGAAGGTGAAGTAAAAATGTGTGTGTATTTGCATATATCTCTCACCAGCATGGATACCTATGCACCTAGTGCCAATAACAACAGATACTTTAAAAAATATTATCTGTTGCTTGTATGAGCAGTGACAGTGAAAACACTTGCTCTTTCTGTAGGCTTCTACTTCACTTTATCTTCATTGCAGGACAGACCATGCATGTAAGTGCCCTGTTAGGGGAATCAGACTTTTATATGTTGTATCTCACTTGTGCTTTTTATTGGGGTTGTCTGGGTGGAAGCTGTGGTGACAGGAAACAGCAACTTAAAAAAAAAAAAAAAAAAATTGAAAATACTAGAAATTGTTTGCTTTTGATTGCCTTTGTAGGAAAATAAAGACAAAAAATCCAGCTTCACAGGACTTGATTTGGTGTATATCCTGTAGAGAATCAACAGCCAACAGCATTCACACTCCTCTGACTGCCTTCAGCTGAGTCACGATTTTATGATGGCCAGAGAGTGCTGACTGCCACGTAGCCCAGGGAAGCTCAGTCATTTTCAGATTATTTTGAACCTATTTCCTGTGAATTTTCTTTTCCTTTATCCAGTGTCTAGGGGTGAGTCCCATTTCAAAAAAAACCCCAAAGTTATATTGCCTGGTTTTCATGTTTATAGAAACGTACTTGATGATAAAACCTGGAGGTACAGTGAAACTTGGAAACAGTCAAATAATAAGAAGATAACTTTTTTGTTTGTCATTTACTTTAAAAACACCTCACAATATTGCAGTCAGTCTTTTGATTTGGGGGAGGGAAGGAAACCTGGGGCCTGACTCATACTCTGACCATTTGGGTTTAGCAATACTTCAGACCTGCTGAATTTCATTTCCATAAATTGTATATCTTGATGGGAGAGATGCAGTCATCTGTAATCAACCTTTCACTGTTTAAAAAGAAATACAAATATGACTAGTATGGTGCAGCATATACTGTAAGTAAAAAAAGCACCATAGTAGAGGGGAAAAATTATCAGGGAGAGGTGCTTTTGAGTCTGTCATGGCTACTGTAGCTTTTATCCCATATCAGACTGACAGATGAGATAAACACCCCACATTTTAGTCAGATTCTATTGTTTTGTCAGAGTTACTTAAATGTATTTACAATCTCTGAAGCACTTTTTTTATAGTAATGGTAGTGAAGCCCTTCCAGAAGGAATAAAGATGATATAACGTTCTCGAGTACCTCTGTCTTACTAATGGAATGACTTACGTTACAGGGGATATTGTTCTGCTGAGCTCCACTAAAATACATATTTACTAGTCAATCTAGTAGTTGTCTTGGCAGTCGATGCTGTGATATCACAACACTGTGTCTTTCAGGAGAACAACAAAGCAAGCAGAAATTCTTTCTCCAGGACCTTTTTTTGTCTCCATTGATACTTCTATATTTAAAAGAAGCCATATCATTAAATGAGAATGAGCCACCTTTACTACACGGTATGGTGATGCTATACCTCTTTTGGATTTCATATGGCAATAAGAAACAGGGCAAGCCAGGTCAGAAGTGTTGTGAACATTGGCTGCAATTGATGGTGCCCAGTTATCTTAGCCAGGGCTGCTTCCAGTGGTGTGGGGACAGGAGAACAATGGAAGGAGAAAGATATGATCTACTGATAGAATGAATTGGAGAGATCCCTTGGTACACAGGTATTCCATGCAGCATTTATTTTTTTTATTGTAAATGCAATAACCATAAAACATTATTTCCTGAGGAATAATGATGGGAGTCACATACCTGAATTTCAGTTTCTGCTAGAGTTCCTGATCTTATTCAAGAAATCTTACTCACTCTTCCCATTACAGTCAAAAGCTCAAGAGAAAAATTCTGTTGTTCAGATTTACAGGAGAAAAAAAAAAAGAAGAAAAAAGATAGCTCTGGGTTTTCTGAGAGCACTTTTGGGGTGTCTGAGATGAGATGACTTCTCAGTATCTGTCACTCCTGTGAACGTGACCCTCATCTTTGCACTAGAAAGCTAGTCCAGATGTGGGACGGCTTCTGCCTACTCATACCCCCTGGGAAGAGATCCAGTTCAAAAATGTCTTCCTTATCAGCATTGCTCTGAAAAGCAACAAAAAGAGATAAAACCTCAAACACAAAAGCAGCTATGAAAAGCTTTGAAACCATGTTCCTGTGGTGTTTGGTCAGCTGTTGAACCAGGAGATCATCACACCACAGATTAAGCAGAAGGCCATTGTGACCTTAATTTTCACAGTGAGCCACCACCAAGTTATTTAGCACCGGTGCTCCTGTAATGGTGACACATTGGGAAAATTGAGTGCTCGGTGGAGCGTCAATTCATGTTCCCATTCTGTGTTTTGCTGGCCTGGCAAGAGTGTGCAGGGCTGAAATACAAACTGCTTCACCACCCACCGGGGTATTTACCTCCATATGTCTGGGAATAAATGCGGAAAAAAGGTGTAAAGGCTTGAGGACAGGGTCTCTGGTGCAGAGCTGGCAGCAGGGAGGAGCGTGGTGGGTCACAGGCGTGATGTGTCCCCTCCCAGCACAGCCCTGCTGTGGTTACAGTGCCGTATTTTGATTTATTTGTGGTTGCTGCTGTGACGGTGTTAGCAGTGTAGTTAGCAACGTGAGTGTCCCTGTCAAGGAACGTAGCTGACAAACCATTAATTAGGAGATGACTGGGTAGGAGGGGAGCAGAGTGAGAGCAGCCCTGGTGAGCGCTGTACGGGGAGTGCCCAGGCTGGGAAGGAAGATGGGGCTCTCAACAGGGCAGCAGGATTAAAGAAAATCTTAATTTTAGCTTCAGCAGCTCTGATAGGTCTTCACTGCTTATTTACCAGGCCAAAAAGGTGTCACAGTACATTTCTGGGGTGTGGATGGTCCTGCAGATGCTACACTGTAGGCAAACAGCTCTGTATCAGACACACCAGAACTTCATCCACCCCCTTTGGTCTGCTTTTCCATGACAGCACATTGATGTTTGCTCGGAACAGGAGAAGTTTTCCTTTTTTTGGGATAAGGGAATCTATTTCAGGAATTTATGTGGAGGCAAATTATTGCAATTACATAATTTGATCTTGATAAACTGCTAAAAGAATGAATATCTTTTCGCAATGAAAAAGTGAATGTTTTCCAGAAACTGAAACACTCTTATTTTGTACCTGTGTAACCTGTGATTTGTTTTGTCAGCTACCTTAAGGTGCTGCCAGCTGTGAAAAAAGCTATTGCATGTCCCTGCCATTCAGTGTGGGTGAAATGATCTTTGTAGATGAAGGATGTGAATATCTGTTTGCTACATTTGTAAAGAGCTTTAGGGTACTTTGGCATGAAAGGTCCCATAGTACTGAGAGATATTGTTACTATAAAAACATTTTATCCTATTTTAGTATGATGGTTTATTGAGTTTTAAAGTACTTTTCATGGCAAGCATATATATTAACAGCAGCAGCTGCAACAGATGGGAAAAAATACATGTTTTCAAATGAATTTGCTGGGCTAAATTCTGTTCCCAAGTCTGTGTTTTAAACATGGAGTAAGTGTGTTTAACTTAGAGAAAAATACTCTGTTTTTTATAGATTAAGTTACTGTACTTTGAATGAAATTATGCCCAGTTTCACATCTGAGTAAGAATAAAATAGGTCTTGGACCTCAAAGTTGATTTGAAAACAGTTTTGTCCTTCTGCAGTGTTGCTGCAGCTGCACACAAATACCTACAATTTAGTTCACCACTATCAAAGCTTACTGGTATAAGACAAAAAATGTAGTAGGAGAAATACTGTGGGAATGTGCCTAAGAGGGAATTTCAGCATCTGCTGAAATCTGTGTAGTTGCAATATCTAGATACTACAGACAGTACAGGGAGAAACATTAGCTATTGTTCCTGTATGATTGACCACATCTAGTCCACCATTCCCTGTGAAGAAGAGAGCAAGCATGGTATGTCCTGATACCCTTGTGCTAGAAAATGGTGTTTATACAGGAGCTGATGTGAATTGTACATGTACTTTTATTGTTTATTGCCAACTGATTTAAAAGGACAAGCTGGTGTTCTTTCATGTCTAGCCAGGAGTCTATACATGGATTTCTGGATGTGCTGGAAAAACCCTCCACGTGAAGCTTTTTAATCCTTACAGAAATAGAGATCAGTTTTGTAAAGGCAAGAGAAGGCCATCATCCTTTGCAAAGGCCAGTCTTTAATAATGTCATCTTCCAATATTTCTATAGAAAACTTATGCAAATCTTATTATTTTTCCTTGTATATTTGCACCACATTGTTACTACTCTTAAATAAAATAATAAGAATATATTAATGATGCAGTGCTGTGGAAATATATCTCAGACTAGTGTTGAAAAAAATCCATTGTTCAAAAATGAATTGAACCCTTGACAGAAAAATAAATTTAAATGAAGGCCCAAAATTGGCATGTTAATGAATAATTTAAGTTACGGTTTCTCCTTCCCCCTGATGCCTCTTCATATCTTCACACCCATTCACTAGCAATCATAGTAAAATTAATAGAAGTTATTCTCAGTCAGGCCTATATGTGATATTGAGCATGTGGCAAAGTGTATTAAAAAAACCCTTGATATACTATAAAAACCCCATCCCTACAAAAAGGTGACATAGTCCTTTAAAAATAGCTCTTCCAATCCATTGTGCAAAGACACTGACAAAGATTGACAGCTTTTAGAAAGGTGTAATGTTCCCAAGCCAACTGCTAGCACAGCTCAACAAGATAAAGATCAGTAATTCGATCCAGAGGAAAAGGCTAAATGTTAGAGGTTAAGCTGCTATGTTCCTACTACTAATCAAGCTTCAACACCTTATTTTAGCATCATCAGACCTCAATAAGGAAATTGTGAATTATTAAAGCTCCAGCATCCTGGTACACATTGATGCTCTTCTGAGAAGCTTTGGCTTAAAACATGCTGGCTGCCTTCTTAATTGACGTGTGCTGGATCTTTCTGACTGTTTTTTCTTTCTTTTGCTTGGATACTGGTAATTTAAGGTTAAGATACTTTTAAGGTGCAGTATACTCCTCTAATGAGGACTTAATGGAGTGGAACAGTGATCACTTGTACAAACCATACTGGACAGACACCTACTGCATATCAAAATCTCGACACTACAGATCCTGACATTGCGTCTACTTTTGTCCCAGCCTCCATCAGCAGATTTTTTTTAACCTGGTTTCCTAATGAAATGAGGCTCAGGTGGCCATGGTTTCTGCCAGCCCTCTTCTCCCCCCATGCCCTTCAAACCCTCTGGCCAATGTCAGCCAAACCTGACTGATGGTAAAGTCCTACAAGGGAAAATCAGAGTGAGGAGCAAGATCCTCGGGAATTACCTCCTCTGTCTGCCAGTGGGCAGCGGCATATGTGAGCGGGCTGGGCTGGGTGCTAGAATGGGAGAGAAGGGTGGGACAGGGAGCTGCTTTCTTGGAAGAAATTTTTCCTTCCTCTAAAAGAAAGGTTCAGCTGAGAAACTTGATTTTGAATGCTATGGAAGCTGTTATTGTTCATGCAGGATTGAAAAAAGAGGTTGAGTTAGTCAAACTTTATAAAACCTTTCAAAAAATCACTATGGCAGAAGTGCTTTGATTTATTTGAATGGATGTTACCTCTATGTATATTATATCATAAAAACTAGAGAGCTCTGAGGGCCAAATTCTGCTTTAATTTCCCACACAATGTCCTGTTTGAAGTTTCCAGGTTACTTTTACATAGGAAAGAGGATGCACAGAAATGATGGCACTGTCATTCAGTCGCTCCCTCTGAACCAGTGCGATGCACTGTTTGCAGAGACAGTTTTCAAACTGCTTCTCTGCTTTCTGCACTGTGCTCAGGCCATCTAACAAGTTAATTTGTATGTATTATCAATCAAATTTTCAGCTAACATTAGGCTGAGTATCTTTATATTTAACACATCAACATAAATTCCATTGATGTTCTCATTTATGCCAATGATAAGTAAAAGAGTTAATCCAGAACTACACTGAGCAGTGCCCACTAATATGCCTAAAATATCCAGTGTGATCATTGCTAGTCACAACCCTCCAAAGCTATTTCCTGGCATCTGCACTCCCCAGGGGCAGATACTCACAGCATTAGTCAAGCCAGGCACTCCTGCTGCTACTGCATCTCCAAAAAATACTGCTCTTAAAAAGAGACAATGATGATGTTTGTTTGATTTGCAGTCACATTGCCATGACAAACAGCCCAGCTTTTTTGCCACCAGTAAATGCTAAGGGGATGTAAGCACTCAATGTATTTATTTTATGAAGTTCTTTCCCAGATTTCCAAGTTTAAAGTGACTTTCTTTGGGCCAATCTGCATTGTTGGGATTTTATCTCACAAAAAACGTAGTGTCAGTGTCAAGCTCTGTAAATGTAGTTCTTATAACTGATTGTGTTAGTGTTAATTGCATTGCTATGACATCCCATACATGTATGAGATGCAAAGAGCAACGTAACAAGGCTGATGTTAAAGGACATCCTGGGAAGTCTGCAATTATTGCACAGATCAGTGTGATAGGAATGCAGCCTCTTTGTCCTTGCAAGAATCTAACGCAAAAAAAAAAGTCACACAAAATGTTTCCATTTCACAAATGAGTCCTCCTGGCATTTTCTATTCGTTCCTGTAAAATTACTGACAACTGTACACATTTCTATAATATTACTTCAATCTGCATCACTATGAAAACCTAAGAGCTTATTAAAGAGATTTATTCTTTCAGTCTTCGAGGTGTAAAGCAGTTTCTTACAAATGTGCTCCATCAGCTTGATGCATGCCTGTTTGTGGGAAGGGGACTCTGATTTAAAAGAGGTTTTATTTGAACTGTGTCCACTGCATTCCCAGGATGGTGAACAGGGGACAGTGGGGCAAATCCCATCAGCAGCAGTTTGCCAGTTTGAACCCTCTGCATTTGTTAAGGAATTGAGACACCTTGTACCTGCACTTTACAGCAACCCGGGTGCTCAGGCTCTTTAACTAGTGCTGTGCCATCCATCTACCATTGTCACTTGTGACCTGCACCTGCCTCAGCCCAGAAGCTACCTCTGCTGGTGGCCACAGCAGAGGGCTTTGGCTTTCATAATTAACAACAGTTATCTCCTGAATGCTTAGATTTCTCAGATATTTTTTTTCTATTTAATTTAAAGATTAAAAAAAAAGAACGGAATATCATCAAGTAGAGCCTGCATTTCCAAGCAAGGACAGTAATTTCTCTTCCAGTAAGTGGAAGTCCCATTATATTGACAATGCCACTGAGAAATTAGTGGAACTCAGCTGAAGGACCGTTAGCAGTATTGGTCTTGAAATGGCAGCTTGTTATGCACAGCAGAAATACTGGTTTTGTAGAGTGATTCTACTCCTTCTTCTGCCATCCCAGGGAAAGCAATGTAAAAAAATTAAATATATATACATATAACTGCTAAGAATCTCTCAGCTTTTCTGAATTAAATGAATTTTGTACATTTTTTGCTTTTTATTTGAAATCTAAAAAGCATTCTGTATGGGGAATCTGTGGGAGAGCTGAAGCCAGTAATTTAGCAGGCTGTAAAATGCTTTGTAACTAGAGATGCTGATAGTGAAAAGGTTCCAGCATCCAGTCCCTAAGCAGAAGCAGCGGCTGCAGGCAGTTTGCAAGTGCGTGGGGTAATGGTGGCCTGAAACATGCTCCTGTGTCTATCTAGAACCTGTCAATCTTCTTAGCAGGTTGGAAATTTGCACCAGCAGCGTGCCCAGGGCAGCTGGCTCAGGCTGCCTGTGCTGCACAGTGTCTGCTGCTTCTGACAGGGATGATCTAAAAATGTCTTCCCATTACTAAATAGTTTAACCTTTTTTTTATTTAAACTCTTGGAGTTCATAAAGCAGAACTAGATTATCTTGACTATGTTGCCACATGGAGTTTTTATCCTTGCAAACACCTTATCTTTTAGTCTGTTACCTGTCACTGCAGGCAGGAGGAAGACTCTGGCTCCTGCCATCGCTGCTCACCTGGTCCAATTTGTTTTTTTTTCCCAAAGTAGTTTTTGGAGCTGGTCCAGACAACAGCCCCCACCTTGGAGGAATCATGGGGGGAGGATGGGGTTTTGTACATAGCACGTAAATCTGTTTGTCAGCTCTGTGTCTGGACTTAATTTTCCCCAGAAGTGCCTACAAGTAAAACCATTGTGTGCATGTGTGTGTATAAATGTAGGTGCCTTTAAATCCTGTTCCTAACTGTGGGTTTGCCAAACAGGTGAGTCCTGTAGCTCAGAGGGGATGGTCGATAGCGAATAATCCTTGCTTGAGTGGAAATCATCAGCAAACCCAGCTGGGAGGGCAAATGCAGTAATTTTCCCAGCCTCATGCCTTTACAATTTCCTGATCCAGCTTGAACATGATGGCATTGCAGGAGCAAGTTGAAAATTGTCAAAAGATGAAGCTCTCCTGGACTCCCCATGAGCTTACTTAGCCCTGTGGTGGTGTGGGGACAGGGAATGAGCACTGTCCAGGGGAGCTTGCCCCTGGGGTAAGTTCCCTTGAGTCTTCCCAGCCCTAACAACAATGACAGTATTTTTAAAAGAAACAGCTTTGTCCTCTGTAAAAAAATCAAACTCTGCTCTGATCGCAGCTCTTCTGGGTGTGCAGAGCTGTAACGTGAGGAAGCTCAGCCTGGGAAATAGACTGACTTGAGCTCTTTCCAAATAACGCAGGGAAAGCTGGTAGTGGCAACATGACACTGTCAACAAATTGACAATTCACATTCCCTCATGTGGTGTCAAACAGACACTGCTGCACTTTGCTGTACTCGCTCCAAAAGGGTCCCGCTAGGCTGCGGCAGCAGAGAGGAGTTTCACTGTCGGAAAAGCCGGCGATCGCAGGGCAGCTGCCAGCTTCAGCACACGGCGTGGACACCGAGAAGTGTTTCTGTTTGTTCAGCTCACAGGGTCTTGGCAAAATATTAATAGAGGCTATAAAACAACAAGCATCTCTGACCGCCTCAGCAAATGCAGGTTACCTATTTGAAGAAGGAATTGGGGAGTATTGCTGGGTGGGATGGGTCCTTGCTCTGCTCTTCCCAAGGCTTTGATATAGAAAGGAGTCCTTTTTGGTTAGGGGAGCCTTGGAAAATGGCAGTATTTGGGGTTTGTAGAGCCATGGTGGGGAGGTAAATTGGTCTCTCCTGGTGAGAGAACCAGAGCTGGGATTAAAATAAGTGTCTCCAGTCTTATTGTTGGAGCCTTTCCCCCCGTTTCTGAAAGCCATCACACTTCGCAGGGTTTACAGAAATATCTGCAAATTCAGTCACCAGAGCTGCCCACACATTTTTGAAGCAGTATGAGTGTGCCTTGGCCACCTACCTCCTGTGAGCAGGTAAAACTTTCACATCCTGATGCAGTTAAAAATGGGGATTCATTTGAAAGTGTCACCCCTAAAGGCGAGAAGATACCAATACTAGTTGTGACCCCAGGGCTACTATGCTGCTAACACATGGGGCAGATTCTCCAGGAGAACTAAGGTAATTGTAGCATCTTCCATGGAGCTGCAAGTCCCACAATGGATGTGAGCTTGGCTCCTGAAACAGGCAGTATAATTTTCTAGTTTTTCAGTGATACAGAGTGGTACCTTACAGGTACCCTTTTGATACAGCGGCTGTTCTTTGTTTCTGAAAGCCAGGCCAAATTTAGAAATCTAACTCAACACTTCAATTGTTAAAAAGCTTGGCCTTTCTTTCTCTGCTCAGAAACAAATTCATACCATTACAGTTGCATTCATCATACCCCTATCCCATTTGTTTTCTACCAATGTTCAACCGGAGGAGTTTCACAGAGGAAGTGAAACACAAGAGCAGTCACCAGTGGTGATGATCTGTCCCTGAAGCCTGATTCAGTGAATTGAACTCATCCATTCAGAGAACAGAAACATTCAATAAGACATGTGGGCCCATCTTTTAAGGTATTTAGGTCCTTTATTAATGTTTCCATTGGTTGCTAGGTGCCCAGGCACTTTCAAAAGCAGGATCTGCCTGGTCCATGAAAAACTGCTTACTCTTGAACATTGAAGCAAATTTTTGTGGAAAAGCTTACCTCTGCACTTATGTTGTGATAAATTATGTGGGTTAGGATTAATTTCAACTAATTTTTGCCATGGAAAAAATCAAGTGTCCCATCTAAGCTAGCCACCTGGGCTATCTCTATAGCAAAGGAGAGCTGCATCTCTGGAGGGTGGCTCAACCCACCTAATTTCAACATCTACCTTTGGGATTGGGTGAGTTATCTTCTTGCTGCATTAACTATAGAGAAAACTTAGAAAACTAGTTTAACTAAACACCTAACTTTTAGGTGACTAAAATAAGGTGAAATAAATCCCTCTCGCTGTGAATACTTTTAGGTAATGAATAATTTCAGGGCATTTTAATTTGCTTGCAGATTCTTCAAGAACAGAAAATGAGGTAAAATTAGTCATGTGGTTAATTCATTATGTATAATTCCCCTAGCTAGAATCAGGGCAGAAGCCTGCCCAATAAGTCTAACCTCATGACTCCCATTGACATTTTTACAATTTGAAGAAAGCAGAAAACTCCCCCAAATTGGCTTTTCACCTAGTCCTGTGAACCAATTTTAAGTCCAAGATTAAAAGTGCTGAGCTTGTATGAAGGTTTGAACCAGAACTTTTGCTGTTTATAGCAATGCAGACAACCTTACTGTTAATGAACATTGTGAAATATTCAGAAAAGTACGTCAGGTCCCATCACAAAGCACACACACATATTCACATTTAAAAACTCATGCTTCCAGAAAGATAGGCTTGCTATAAAACTTGTGTTTATTTCTAAATGGTGTTGAAATCATTTTGTAAGAGGTAATCTTATCAAGAGAAAGTGAAAGAGGGGGCAGAAATCTTTTATTGCCAGGCCAACTTCAGCTTTTAAGAGCTGTGCAACCAGTCTGCTTGTTCTGGGAGGTGAAAGTTGTTCAACAAAATTTTGCACACACATACATGGTAGTTGTCTATCACATATGTGTACTGGGCTTGGTACCATATGGTCACAGTCCAATCTCTTAGTCACTTGGAGGTATTGGCAGAGCTGTTTACCCTACCCTCTGCCTCCCTTCCTTGTACAGGGGGCTGTGAGCTCTGACTGGTGATGCTGTGGTTGACCTTTAACCATGCTGTGGTCTGAACCATGGTTCCCTGGTCCAGACATATCCCAAATGCAAAGCTGGTTGTTCAAAGGAACCCCTGGTCTTCCCTATTTCTGGATGGATCCCATGGAGGGCCATTGGGAGCCTCCTGACCATGCTGTTATATCTTGTGGCACTGATGATCCTTCTGTGTGTGGCCAGCAGTCCTCTTCTAGGGTACTTAAAATGTACCACAAAGCCTCTCTTGATTTTGAACCTATGTGTCTTCATTGATGAAGCACCCCCTTGTTTCCTGACCTAAGGTCAATGACTTTAAAGGACATTAACTAGCATTGACTGAGAGATTTGCTAAAGGTCAGGGCTTGAATAATTCAAGCCCCATAAAGATTTCACTAAAGTCAAGGCCCTCTGGGCAAGTACCTAGTTTGTGTGGGCAGGGTGACCATATGTCCCTGACAAATGGGGATGGTGCTGCCTGTACCAGCAGTCTGGGGAGGCTTGTATGAGAGCTGCATGTCTGTACTTGATAATCTTGAATGAGGAGTTATAGGGTGAAGTGACATGGCCAAAGACAGAGTGGCGAGAGAGGAGGAGAGTTTGGTTGGCAGAAACCTGTGTGCCCTTTTCCCATCTGAATTCAGTCATTATGATCTCTGTGGTTTACATGTGTGTCTGGGTGTCCTACCTCTGCTGAGCACCCCTTGGTAGGAGCCAACAGCATGATGGCTCAGCTGCATCTTTCTGCAGGTTGTTAGCCACTAAACAAATTCCAGGATCCAGGACATATTGTTGTTCCTGGTCCCAGCAACAACACAGCTCCAAAGTGCAACAGGATGATTCCATAGTCAGTGTGTACTTGTATTCAGAGCACATCTTAATGGGAGTGATATTCTACTGGTAGCACCTTGTTCCCTTGAAAGGAGTGCAACAATGACTGGAGGGTGTATCTTGAGCTCTATACTAAAATCCAGTCTGAAAATAGCATTGAGATGGAGCATGAGAGTCTTGTAAGAGCCTGTCATTTCATCCCCTTCAGAAAAGACTGTTGACTTCAGTGAGTTATAAGCCAGGACTTAAACCTCTAAGAGATTTGAGCAACACCAAAACTACTCTACGTTATTGTATAAGTCCTATCTGGGGTTCTCGCACTGGGTTGTGTCTCTCCCAGAAGTGCCAAGCCCTGGGGTTCAGGAAGCTCCCAGACAGGCTTCTGTGTGGGCAAGGAAATGATGGAGGTCCAGGAGCAGGGCAGGCAAAGAGGACACTACCTCCCCAAGCTGATAATCTTCACAGCAGCCTGTGCCTGCTCCAAGGCTTTCTGGTGGGGGGGGGGGGGGGAAAGAAAAGAAAAGAAAAAAAGAGGGGGGCGGGGAAAAAGCTGGTTAGGGTAGGACTGTAAGTTTTACAGGTGCTGAGTCTTGTCCTGTGACCATGCTCCTACCCTCAGGTGCAGCATCTTTGCATGCTCGTCCCCACGCACTGTAGATCTGGGTCTGACAGGCACAACCTGGACACCCAAGAGGGTGTCCCCCCAGTTTGGGAAAGCAGATTGTGACAAACCTGCTGGGTTAGGACACATCTGTGAGCAGAGCAGTCTTGTCTGAAGGTGAATGAGGTCTCGCCTTGTGCTTATTTATGCTCTGTTAGATGCAAAGGTGAAACGTGTCAAGACTTTGCCTTTCTTGGGCAGAGATTTCTGGCGAGCAGCCTTTCTGTGTCTGGAGTTTGCATCAGGCTTTGCTAACCTCACCGTACAGTTCAACCCCGGTCCTACTAACCCGTGGAAATACATCTACAGTCTGAAATGAGACTATTTGTATGAGTAAGAGCTACTCAAATGAATAATTGTTTGTAGTCTTTGTATCTCTGTTATTTTAACTTTGAGTAATTCAGGAATGACTGTAGATATATCCATATGATGACAGTTGTTTCAATGTTTTCATTCAAAGCTCTTCCAAAAACCAGGTGATGCTGTCTAAAAAGGGCATTTTATAAATGAACCAGACAGTCATTTGAAATTGGGTTTCCTTTGTTTGCTGTCAATAACAAAAGTGTATCTCTCTATTTGAAATTTCTCCTTTTTTTTTTTTTCCCTCTGCTGGAGCATAGAAAGAATTCACAGTGCTTTGTGCTGGGGCTGGAGCTAGCTCCAGCACCAGCTGGTAATAATGCTACAAATGTGGATCTATACACTTTAAAAATCAAGATAACTGCCTAGACAATAATTGAAATGGCATTTGGTTCAATTCCATGCTAAAACCCCCCTATTTTTAAAGTTTGACCTGGTGTTATAGGGACTTTTTTCAATTCTTCAAAGAGTAATCCCAGTTTACCTTTTTTCTTTTTCTTTTTTTTTTTTTCCCCTTCAGGTTCAACCCCTTTTATCACACTAAAGTGCCAATCAATATTGTGAGATAGATGTTACATCTTAGGTTTTTATAACATTACTTGTCCCAGAAGGGATACTGTATCTTTAAGGAAATGGACCCGATATCCTGTTTCTGAAGGATTAAAACACTTTAAAGAGACAGAAGAGGCTGTAAACCCCTATCATATTCTTATTCTCTCTTCATTATCTTGTCCAGTATCTATCCCTGCTGAGTAAATCTGGTTGTGTGTTTCTCCAAAGTGGTCATAAGAAGAAATTTATTTACTTCTCTTTGCACTGGAGGGGCATTACTGGGTTTCAAGGCTCTCCGAAGTAATAAAGATTTTGCAGTGTGTGCAGAAGGAGCAGAAATTCAGAACTTCTTTTCCCCCTCTGAGGTCGTTTGGCCAGCCTAAAGGGGAGACACTTCTCATTTTCTGACAGGCTTTATTTCCGTAAGATTTTCCAATTAGCAGGAAAAGGTCACACTAATGTTAGTGCTGTGTGGAGGAAGGGGGATCCGACTATGCAAATAGAGATCTCCTTGAAAGGACAATATAAAAATATTGTATTTTCCTTCATTTCTTAATTAAAAATGGGAGGGGAGGGGTGTGCAAGTGTGCACGCCGGTGCGTGTTTGCTGGAGGGGGAAGGGAGTGCTCCCCCTTGCCTGGGATCAGCAATTTCACTTCGTTTGTGGACCTCGCTTTTCTCTGAAACAGCAAATTGCATTCACTCTCCTGTCTATATGTTTGTCCACCTGGGTGGAAAACAGACAGCCCAACAGATTTCCATCCTGCAAGTGCTCTGTGAGAGGGAGTGACCGGGGCGAGGGGCAGGGAGACAACATGCACATAATACCACTTTCTTTTAGCTCCCAGTTAATTCTGAAGCAGAATTTGGGGTGAGTTATTTTTGGATGATTGTTTTGGGGATTTTTTTAATCAAACAGCTGAAAACAAACAACGCTGGCTGCAAGCATTCCCCACCCCTGCACCCCTCTCTTTGAGCCTTGCTAGAAGCATCTCTCTGTAGCATTCCCGACAGCTTTTGTTATCCGCGCTGGGTGCGTGTGTGTCCCCACGCACGTGCACGCCGAAAGCGCAAGAACTTTTTCCAACGAGGTGAAGAGCCAGGAGGTGTCAGGACTTGCTCACGCTCAGCTTTCAAAGAAGCCTCACATTCTTCCTCCTCGCAGGCAAGCATCCGTCTCTATTTTTATAACCCGGGAACAGCCGTGGCCCCAGCTTGTGCCCCTTTCTCCACCGAGGGGCTGTAGCGTTTAAATTTGGCTATGGGCATGGGGAGAGGCAGGTGCACAAGTCTGGAATCTCTCTGCAGGCATTAAACCAGTCCAGCTCCTCCCCAGCATATTTCCTCCTTAAACACATAACTGGCTTTGCAGCCAGGGAGCTGGAAATCATCTCAGGAGTCAGTTTGGTCTTGAAGGCATTGTATTAGTGCAAAGGGACCAGAGTTCAGCTGCTTGCTGACACTTCTGGGCAGACAGTTGGTGCTGTGAGTGGTCCACAGCAAATAAGAAATCTTTTCATTTTAGACTGTAACATGCTGAACTACACACATGCACACTTACACATGAATATATCTATATATATAGCCACCAGAGAATTATTTCACAGGAAATTAAATATTTGCAGCTCTCCCACACCATTTCATATCTTGCCAATTCCCATAACCCCCTTTTCAGATCACCAATCCCTGATGGAGCCCAGAAACTGTCTGTCATAACCAGAAGTTTATACACTGGGAAACATTTCTGCACCAAATCCTTCACTGGAGTAAATTGGCAGGATGCCACCAAAGTCAGAGCTGTCGCAGTGATTTACACCAGCTGTGGTTCTAGCCCAAAGAAACGTGAAAAACTCAGTGAGCTTTGTGCATCGGAGTGTTACACGGCAAGTCCCCGAGATAGTAAAAGCTAAAATATCCTGATCTCACAAGGAGCTGATCGGAATAATATTTTTTTCAGCTGCATTAAGCAGTAATCTTAAGCTGCACCATGGAAATCTTCCCTTCCTTCTTGTTGAAAAGTGCTGTTTTATCTTCCCTGGGTTTCCACCCTGACATTTATACAGAATGACAATTAACTTTCGTTTCCCATTAATCAAAAGTAATTCTCCTCTGACAGTGTTTGGCACTGGTATGTGTCTGGATGTGTGTGTAACTCTACAGTACTTCATGCTGGCTGGACTCTCTCTTTTTGCAGGAGACAGATATCTCCCCCATAATGTCCCTATCTGAAAAAAAAGAAACCCATGGGATGGCAGTTTGTGGGTTTAGTTGAGACATGGATTCGTGGGGAAGCACCAGGAGCTGGACTTGAGCTGGATGGGAGTGTGGGGAAGGACAGTGGCTCCCCAGGAGCAGGGAATCCAGCACTGTTGGCTTCCAGTGAGCAGTCTGCACTTGCAGAGAAGGACAGCAAATCTGGGAGACAAAGCAGGTTTCCCGGTATTGCCCTCCCCTTTCCCAGCAGAGCCAGTGCAGCTGCCGGGTGTTTTACCCACCTGCACCTTCCCCATGTTCAGGTACCTGCCGTGTCTCCCTCTTCCAACCCTCTTCCTTGGGGACCAAACCACTTCAGTTCTTGTCACAGAAATCTGGGTAATAAATACCTTTTAGTTACAGTTTGCAGGGTATGACGCTCCTGCATATTCCCTGCAGAAACACAAGGTGATCTCTTGTTCACGATGAAGTAGATGGCAGCGCTCCTGTTCGCTCTGGTGGCACAGCATCAGACTTCACAGGGGATTTCTGGTGAACTAGTTCACTTGGGAAATAAGCAGGCTCATATTTGGGGAAGAATCAAAAGATTACATTTTTTCTTTTTTTTAAACAGAAATGTTGCTTGACTTTTTAAGTAGAGAGAAACCTCTTTCAATAATAATCACTTTTACCTGATGTCTGAGTGTATGATGCATCAGTGGAACCAAGAAAATAACATAAATACTTGTTTTAACCTTAGAAATATAAATTAACTTTCATAATAGCCCTCAAAATAGCCATGTCTTCTTTAACACCATTTTGGAGAGGCATTAAGCTGAGGTACAGGGATGCTCCATGAGTCACTAGTTGAGTCATGTGCAGAACCTCAAACCCTCAGTGCCAGAGCTGCCTGTAGGTCTGTTTGCATCTTGAGGTAAACTGAAAACCTGCAAAAAAATACACAAAAAGGCTTTTGATCAGTGAAGCTGAGATTCCTGGTTTGATTTCAATATTCTGTTCATATGCTGGAATTCATCCAGCAGCTCATGGTGGAGGCGTGAAGGTAATGTACTCCAAGGGGAAGCCACCTTCCAAAAACTTTTACATTCTTGCTGATTAAATACATCAGAAATTTAAGACCCAAAGGCTTTTGCTTAGGGAATAGGCTCTTAGGGACTGACACTTAATTTTGATCTATGTTTGTAAAATATAGTATTTACCTTTCACATCCAATAGCTGCATTTTTTGCAAATGACTTTGTTTGCAGTGATGTTCAAGGAAATGAATGTGAGTACAGAGCTGGAATTTGTTGCAGATAAGATATGGTGTTTAACAATGTTAATGCTGTTGTACAAAATAGTCAAGAGCATGTCAACATTTTGTTTTTATCTAGACTATATGAACCACACGTTTAGCACTAAATGTGGTTTTCAGGTGACCCCAAGCCCTCATATTTGAATGCTGTTCAGTCCTGGTGTGGCTGGATCTGGCAGTCAGTCCCTGGTGGAACTGGTACCTTCTTGAGATTTCAGGTGTGAATTTGCATTTTTACTTTTCTATACAAAATTCAGCTGTTGGTGAGGCTTAAACCTTGGAGTGTCCACCTGCTGAGCAGCCCAGGCGATGGCTTCTTGTGCTTGGCATGGGCTAGGTCCCCTGCAGAGGACAGCCCAGACCCCACACTGAACCAGTGTCCAGTGAATCAGTGAGGACTTAAGGGGACATTAGTATTTTGCTGAGCTGGTGGTTATTAACAATGAAGCCAGACCAGATGTAGAAACCTGCTAGAGAAACTGGATCATTTCAAAGATTTAAGAGCTTGAAGGACCGTGAGAATCCCGCTGCTGCAGGACTACCCCTATCCATTTTTGTTGTATGTAGTGCAGCTTTGAAACTGCATTTGACATCTTCAGGTCATTAAAGGCATGAAATGATGTACTCTTTGATTTTTTTTTAATACAGTGAATGTTTTAAAGAATGTTTTTCAGAATCCAGAAGAATGTATCAAAAGCAATGGGGGGCACATATGTAAATGACATTTTAAAAAATCAAGCAAATACTTCTTGCTGGTTACATCTATGTTGCTGATACCAACTTGAGTACAGTATTGACAGTCACTCTACAAATAATTGACTTAATTAAACCAACATGGGAAAAAACCAAACTCAGCTATTACGTTGTCCATATAGGGAAATTGGTGTTAGTCTTGAGTGTATTTTCATTATGGCTCTAAGAAAATATATTCCTTGCTGAGAGAGATTTGCATTGAGTTGGCATTAGTTTTGTTAGAGCTGCCAAAACTGGGGCTCTCTGCAAGTGATATGTTTCACATTGCAGCATTCCTCTAAAAACTTGCAGAACTAAATAAATAATGGCACCATGGATGAAACTGGAGAAAACTGAGCGATGCTCGAGCCAGGTGCCTAGAATTTCTACCCAGGCTGCTGTATTTTCAAAGAATTAAACTTTTCAGCTCAAATTCTGTAGTCTTTATGAAATTTTGATGCTAATAAAGCTTTGAATGGAATGAAATTTTGTCTTAACAGAGTGCCAGGACTTTGTATATCATAACGTAGCCAGCACCTGTTAAAACCAGTGGAAAGATTACTGCTGATTTTTGTGATCACTGAGGGGGCCAGTCCCGAGACTTTCTTGTTCCCTGCTCCCTGTTTGGCCCATCTGATTTCTTGTTGGTTCTCCTGGCAGCGCTCAGGGGCTTTCTCAGCCTTCAGCATGGAGCAGCTGACTGTGCTGACCATGGTTTCAAGGAAGTGTCTCCTGTTTCTGACTGTTGGCCTTCTTGTGATTCTTGTCATTTATCCTTTAATTATAATAGTATAATTACAACAGTATAATTATAAGTATATCATGATAAATAGAATAGTTATAATAGCAGAGTTTGCTCATTAACCTTATTTGCCACTAAAGCACCTGATTGCAGATAAAAACCTACATGTGTATCTTGTAGTGAAATTCTAAGGCTTGCTTGATTTTGGATACTTGCCTAAATTTCTTTAACTAATGAATAAGGGTAGATTCAGGTATATCCTTGCAAGTGACTACTTACCTAAGTGTACTGAACTCTGGCTGAATTACTGCTCTGTGGGCAGGTAGGAAACACACCTCGACGGTCTTCACAAAATAACTTCACACTCTTTGAAGAGGCTCAGAAGAAAATTCCAGCTTTGCAGAGATCGTGTCTCTGGTGCACTGACCTCCTGGTGATGGCAGCTCACTAAGTGTTGCACTTGGCTGGAGTTCTCCTTTGTAATTTGTTAACTGGATGAACAGGCATTTTAGTGATACAGACTAGGTCTCCATGCAGCAGCCCATCAGAACTAATCAGCTGGCTGTTTTCCATTCACACCAACTGAAGGTTTCAAGAGGAAGGTTAGTAGATGGTAACTTTTAAAATTAAGAACATGTTAAGTAATGGCAGTTGGATCTTGGCCTCAAAAGAGGAGAAAGCATTACCTGATTGCATTAAGAACTAGCTTGCTGATGACTTGTCACAGTCTGAGTCACTGACTCCCCTAAAGATACGTCAAGAATTCTTGCTTTCACCTGAACCTTAATGGCAATTCCAGCAGAGCATATGCTAAGTTGCCATGTAGCATTTGTTTTCTCATTGTGCTTGAGTGACTGGACAGACTCAGGAGCTGCAAAGTGCACTTTCAGATGCCTGAATTCAGAAAGTTTGCTCAGTCCTTCCAAGATAGAAAACTTTTCCAAATTGTCTTTCAAACTTCACGAAAAAGTATGTAGTCTACAAAGCTAAATGTTTAAGATACAGATTTCAAATGCCTGGATCCTGGAATGGAAATTTGAAATCTGAAGTTGGGCTATCAGCATACAGGGACACAGAGCAGAAGGGGGACTGAGCCCAGGTATGCTTAGAAGAGGAGCTACTTGAAGACACCATGAGCAGTTATAACTGGAGTTTCACCTAGAAGATGACAATAAAAATAGAGTTGGTCTTTACCCCTTGATGTCTCTAAGGTGTAGGTGCCTTACTGAGAGTTTCAGGGAGGTCTTTCATACGTGGCATTGACAGAACTGTATCTTGTTTCTTTCCCCAGAAAGTGGGGATCCTCTGATCATAGAGCCTGTGCCTTGACTTACCCTCTTCAGCTGCTGATTTGCAGGAGTGTTCTCTGGGGCTTTGTTTTTGGGTTAAAGAATCTTGAAGTCTTCTATGCAGAGAATTGCCTTCAAAAGCCACCTGGCAAAGCCTATGTGTGGTGGGCTAGTTCAGGATGTGGTGTGGAAGGTGCCTTCATGAGGTGTGGGCCATCTTCTTCCATAACAGGGTGATAAATCTGGCCTGACTACACACCATATGAATTTTTTAGCCAGGGGTTAAAAAAAAGAGAGGTACACCATGTACTTTCTTTGGAGAGAATCCAACGTAGTTTGTGTCTTTATGTGTATGTTAAGTACAATTAAAAAATGCCAATTAGATGAAGCTTCTTGGGAAACCCAGGCAATAGGATGTCCTGTTGCTGCTAAAGCGCTCAGTCCAGGAGGGCTGAGCATCTCCCTGGAAAGAGCAGGAACAGAACTGGAGATGACTGGGAAGAGTTGGATCAGAAAATTATTTGAATGCCCCAAGAGCTCAGGAGTCACAGATTTGGCCCTAGGCACCTGATCTGCCAGTCAGGTACCCAGCTCCTCTTTTTGGAGCTGATTCTTCCTAAATTAAGAGTCTAAGATCTGTAATATAAATAAATAATAAAATTAATAAAAATAAGATTCAGTATTAAAATTGCCATTGGGAAAACCAATAAAAGAAAAAGCCACCAACCATGTAATGGCTACTTTTAACCACTTAACATACAGTTTAAATCTCTAAAGAGGAATAATAATACATTTATTTCTAAAGTACCTGAAGTTGCCAAAGGCACTCAGGGTGCTCTGTGATATAAAACCGTTTCTAAAAATAAATTAGCACATTATAAAAAGGCTCTGTGTGGTGCATGTACTTAGTGAGCAGGTGAAACGTTTCTGACAGAACATGTTTCTTTTGGAAGAGGCCGATCTGCTTGAACTGAATCAGTTTGAGGGAGTTTCCAATGAGAAGGTAGCTGAGCATTTGGGTTTGTTTTTTTTTTTTAACATGGTCAAAAGTCTTTTGGACATGTCAGCTGCGTTGCTGGAATGAAAGGCAGATGAGAGGAGGTGTTGTGCATGGAGCCTCTCGATTACGCTCTGTGACACTGGGGATGCCCATGGGGGTGGTGTGAGCCTGGGCTCCTCCGCAGCCCACCACTGCCTTCCCCTAACTCCTCCCAGAGACCTTTTGCAAGAGAGAAAAACACTCCTAGCCACCCAGCCCTGGGAGCGTGTATAAAACCTGTCCTTTTGCCAGCTGAACCTCCCCGGGAATCCAGCAGTGCCAGCCGTGCCAGTGAGGCATCTGTCACCGGGCGCTAGCCCCGCGCGGCGGCAGCGATGCTGAGTCGGAGAGAGGCTTTGTCTCACCACAGCCAGCTGGCAGAGGCTTCAACATGGGGCCCCGCTGGAAAGCAAAAAAATAGAGCTGGGGAGGAAGATTCCTGAGCAGCAGAAAGGGGAGAAGAGGAGGAGGGTTTGTTGTTATTTGCGGTGGCTTCGTTTGTACCGAAATTCCTTCCACAATGAGCTGCGTGTCTCCGGCAGCAGCTCTGGCCGGGATCCACGCAGATCAGCTGTTTGATATTTTTACGAGCGTCTCCCCCTCCCACCCGTCAGCCAGATCCAGGCCGTGGTGATGCAACACTTCTTGGAAAGTCACAGTCTCTGTCCGAAGCAGTTTTCAGAAGTGCTTCTTGAGAAAGTTCGCTGTTTGAGGCGGCCTGGAAGGAAACTGCGCTTTCCTTTCATCTGTATCCTAAGGCCTAATTGAGTTGAGTACAAATATAAACTTATAACAGACGCTTCGGTCGTTCTCTTTAGCTTGTCTCACAAAAAGCAGGTTTAATGATCTTTCTGAAGGCTGTTTCACTGAGGCAGCAGAAAGGCACCAGCTTTACATCATTACTGAATAGTGCATAAAGGAATTATTTAGCAAGATGTTCTGTTTGTTAATAGACCCAAATCACGGTTTCTTTCACCAAATACTGCTTTTATTTGAGGTCTTTGAATGAATTTCATTCAAACAATGCTAACATCTGATGATAAAAACCACTAATGAGAGGAAAATCATCCACAGTTTTGATCTAGAGCTCTCATTAATTCCAAACTTTGCTTTTAGTTTGTTTTGCTGATCAAATCATTAGAACAGTTTTTATTACCGCTTTGGCTCTCTCCAAAGAGAGTTAGCTTTCCATGAGCTTAAAGTCCATTCTCTTTGTTTTCCTTATACTGTGGTACATCATGCTGATGGAATGAAATGGTCCAGAAGGGAACTTCATCCAATGACCACGGAGAAGACTCCCCCCAAGAGAGACACTGAGCATCTGATAAACCGAAGGACAGAGTCTGATTGTTTTCAGTTCAGGTTTTGGACCATACACCTTAACTGATGTGGTCTTTGTTCATAGAAGGATATTTTTCCAGATGAAATATGGAAGAAAATGATTTGTCTAGGGACATTCAGCACACCATGGAAATTTTTGCTTGAAATGTGATGTTTTCTGTACTTGTTTACACTGCTTCTTATACCTATTAGCACATCTTGTGCTGCTTTCTTAATTGTTATAAATCACTGTATAATTTTCTTCAGTAATACCAAGCTGCAAGCTGTGCTTTTTTAGTTTTTTTTCCCCCAAAGATAAAAGCCCCAAAATGCAAAGTTTAGAGATCTCTGATTTTTTTTTTTTCCAGTGTTTTCCTCACACCCCTTGCCAGGAGTTTGAGGAGGTTTGGAGGTGCAGGCAAGTTGCACCAAAAAGCTATTAACAGACATCCACTGGTGACACCATTCCCTATCCAGATATTATCCAAATATTACGTAGGAATCCTTGCACATCCTTTTCCCTTACATAGTGAAAAATTCTTACTTAAAAGCAATTGGAAACTTAAAAGCGCTTGGAAAAATTAGTACAATTTAAAAAGACAAAACATGGAGGGTTAAAACACCCCCTTCCCCCCCACCACCACCCTGGGCTCTACCATGGTGCAGTAAGACATGGGTTAGGCATTTGCACTGACTCCCCAAAACATTTGCCCTCATAAATTGCCACTGCCCTGGAGTGCAGAGGCCAGGCCATTGTATTACTTGAAATTTATGAAGATTAATGAAGAAGGCAGACAACAGTTCTGTGTTAGGAGACCAGGAGACAATTCAAACCACATTAATGGCAAGAAATTGAGAAAATAATAAAAGATAGTCTCTGCAAGCATAAGGGATGGAAGTGAGGGGGGTTGCATGCTTGGGATATAAAGTAATTCACATTCCCTTACACTCTCTCAGTAGCTGAATTTTTCCCTTTAATTCAGAATCAGCTCACTGTATTATTTTAATATACACAGGCATATAGAACAGTGAACAAAATGCTGTATTTGAGACAAATGGGGAAAATAAATAGCGTTACAAAATAAGCTTTTGCTGGTGGTTCTCATCATTCTGTTTCCCAGATCTTTCTGTATCTGTTCAGCAAAATTACTGTCTTTAAACATAGAGTCACTTTTTTATATAGAAGGCTTACATTATGAGCAAGCAAATTTCCTGAGATCTGAAAAGGTAAAATAAAAACAAAATTACACCTTTCAGACTTACGTGTTTGAGAACTGGCCTGTGCCAGTAGATTGCCATAGATTGGTGTTCAGAGCTCATTACCAAGGAACTACACTGACCTGTATGGCTAAGTGGGGAAATAAGAATCACGGTGCTGTGACTCCAGCACTTGTTCTTCTTTTAACTTCCTCCATCTGGATGATTATGCTGCTCAACTTGTTCAATAATGATCCAAGCTTTGCTGAGATGTTTGAGGAGCATAACCTTTGCCTGGCTTGGGCTAACTTTCCATCTCCAATGCTAATGTTTATGGCCCAGATTGTCTTCATATCTGAGGTTTTTCTGCAGTGAGAAGATGCTCTTGTAAGAACAGGGGAGGTTTTTTGGGACAGTTTTTTTGGAAAGCCCATTCTGCCCAGTGACCAGCAGTTTTAGGGTTTTAAGTCCAGTATCTAATATGAAAGATTTTTGAAAATCTAATATTGTTTGGCTCATGTTCTAATAGTTTGTACTCCTGAGCACCTTCTTGAAGGGTATGACCTCTTCTTTCAGTGTACTCCACTTGTCAGAGCACCTCAGAGGGAGCTTCTTTCCTGCAAGAGACCCTGACAAGGCCTTGCATACAAGTCCAGTAAGCTTGTGCTCTGCGTGAGGGATTTAAGGGGGAATCAAGTCATGCAGAGACTAACTTGAAGTGAGATGTCTTCATTGGTGGGAATTTCATCCTACCCAAATTCCTTGCACTGGCAGATTTGCAAAGCTTAGCCTTAAAGGTCAGTTTAAGTTTTATGTACTGTTCTAGCTGAAGGGAAGGAAAAAAGTTTCCTTTAACCTAGTTTACCCCAATGTTTTGCACATTTAAAAAAAAAAAAAGTCAAAAACATGTATAAAAGTAAATATTTTTTTTTAAAAAAACCTTCCCCAGAGAAGGAAGCAGAAGTTAGGCAGCAGTGGAAGCAAGTGAGCTCCTTTTCTAAAGCTGCTTTAACTGAGAAGTGAGAGCTTAACACAGAGCACAAAGCCAGGCTGAGCTCGAGTGTCTGCTGCTCAGGTCTTCAGTCTGTTGCTTCATAGTTATGTTTGTTAGACTGAAAGTGGGTAAAGCTAAAACAAACAGTGGTGTTCACTAGAGATTGATAAAATAGAGGTCACCTCTAGTAATATATAGTAGAATTATTCTCCAAAGAGCTCAATTTTAATTACATACTGGTTTAAGAGTATTACTTGCACAAAACCCTGCTACTTGTTTATGCTTCCAAAATCTAATGGAGTTATATTGAATAACTGAAAGGCTCCCAACTCACACTGACAACTTGTCTTCTAAACTCTGTTATGTTTTGTCTTAGCACAAGTGCCAGTGCTAAAGATTATTGATGCAACTGCTTGCTTTTAGATGCTGAATCACATTAGCCTCCCTCCTGCCCTCCTATTTCATTAAGAATCTGGCTGCAGATCAAAAAATGTAATGCCTTCTCCATGTAGGGCCCCATAACTTTCACAAGCCCAAAAAAACCGACTGGCAGTGCATTGATTTCTCTCTTTTCTTTCTTTCTTTCTTTCTTTCTCCTGCTTGCTCTTGCTTGCTTTTGTTCCGTTGTTCTCTCACTCTTTTTTCACTTTCTTTCTTTCGCTGTCTTCTTTCTCATGCTTTCTTTTTCTGCCCCCTCTCTTTTTTTTCTTCTCTCTCTCTCTCTCTTTCTCCTCTCCCCTTTTTTTCTCAGAGTGGTGAGAGAGAAAAATAGAAGTAGGAGGAGGGCACGAGGTCAGCATGTGAGGAATTCCAGTTTAGCAGACAAAGCCAAAATGCTAATATATGTCCATATATTGCATCTGATATTTTTATTATATCTGCTCAGAACAGAGTAATTGTAAGTTATTTTATTTTCCCATCAGCTTTTTTTTTCTCCCTTCCTGTCATCTTTGCTGGAATTTGAACAAATCAGTAGTCAGTCAACTTAGTTTCATTCAGAAAAAAAATTCCTGTATGGAAGGATCTCCCAAAAGCTCTGCTGGAGCAGAGACCAGAGAGTGACCTTACTAAAACCAGTGGGACTCTTGCCAGTGGTTTCAATGGGATCAGGATTCACCCCGAGATTCTGGATTCCAGCCAGGGGATTAGGTCCATCTGGCACGTAGGTGCTATAGGACACATCCAGAGATCTGTTGTGGGCTTCACAGCAGGCTTAGCTTTTAGCCACAGACAGGGAATGCAGCAGAACTGTATGAAATAAGGCTTTGTCCAGTTTTGTAAGGGAAATATTTCTTCTAGATAACATTGAACAATATTTCTAGAGTAACCGTTTGACCCCAGAAACTAGGGAAGTCCCTGTCAGTGCCATAAAGAACTTAATCTTCTGTTTTGTGAGCTTATTTCCCTCGGGTCGGCTGATGGAGCTGAATCCCACTGAGCCAGCACTACCCAACTGGGTGAAGGCACACATGCCCAAAGCCTTTGTGTCCACAGACCAGTGATTCTTCCCCATGGGACTACCAGGGGCTGATGTTCTGTACATAGCATTGACAAACCAGGCTCTTTGCAAACAGCCAAGTGCAAAGGGTTGTACTGAAAGACAACAGAAATAGTATGTTGAGACTTATTTCCTTTTTATCCCTAATTTTTCAAAATATTACAATATACAGTGCTTAAGTCCCCATGTACCTGGGTCATACAGATGTGTACACATGCATGGAGGATGTACATGCAGGAGTTGTACCAATACCTGCACCATTACACCTTCTTTATTTTACTTAATGCACAGATTTCTCCTGCTTGGGTATCTAGCTGCCTTCCTTGAAACAAGAAAAGATCTTTTAATTTACCTAAAGTAGTTTTAAGTTCTGTTTTTAATAGACTGACACATCATTTTTTACAAGATCTTGAAATCAATATTTCCCCCAAAACAAAAGAGTCACTTGTGTGTTCTTGCCATACTTTTGCTTCCCCTCAGCATCTCTGTGGGGTACTGGATAGAAAGAAACAATCCCCAGCATCTACCATTTCACCAACAGTGGAGTTCAGAACGAAAGCAAATCAAAATCTTTGCTGAAGCAAAGTCTTGTAGTCCCCAAACACCCATGTTAATGTCTTGATTTGTTACTTGCTGATTTTAAGGAACATGTTTGTTTATTTTTTGACTTATTTAGTGCTATACAGCCCAAGGCATTTATTCTTACAACTTTTAAAGTTGCTTCATTTGGAACAAGTTTCATGTAAAGATCATATTAATTAGGTCCTACACCTAAAGTTCATCTTAATTAGCATTGTTTCTTTCCCTGAGGTTCTAGTAATTTGTTAGAATTCAACATGGATATTCTGGAGCACTTACAGAGTGATAATTAGTCAACTGTTCTTATTACCACTGCCTTTAACATGAGCAGGATTAGGCCTGCAAACCACTGTGTGTAACTTGATACAACTATGGCAATTTCATTAAACATTTTAATAAATCTCTCTCACATAAATACTCATAAATGCACACATGCATGTGCATATCCAATCCTATTTATTCTGAATAAGGAGAATAACTCTGCTGTGGCGGTTGTCTCTTGTGTACCCTTTTTTTTAGCCATGTAAATTAATTTAGTTGTTTTTCATAACCATTCATATATTCCACTTCATTTCACAACTAATTTCTGGGATTGGTTTGATAGTCAGCTATTATCTTTTTGGACATATGTACCTTCTTCGTTTTTCTTGTTGCCATAGTTGAGCGAACAGTTACTTGGTTCTTTATGTAATATTAAACAAATCCTTTATCCTTAAATAGAACTGTGTAAATAAAATAGGAAACTCTTCGTGGAACAAACAGTTGAGCCTGAAGTTGTGTGAAGTTATAACTAAAGCTGTCCAAGAGTGGTACTGTATTGTTTGGAATTTATTTTTACTGAGTAGGGAAAATTAGTTGAAGTGCTGCACAAACTCTGTAAAAGTAGTATATGAAAATGTTTCCTATGACAAAGCACAGACATTTCATACAGTAACATATGGGATCATATCTTCCCTAGAATCACCTCAAGTAATTTTCAGACTACTGTAGTACTGGGCTGTATAGAAAATATTAGGATTTTGTATTTACATATGGGAAGTGCCACTAACTGTTATAACAAGTGCAGCAGCAACAGGACCTTTGGACAGACTTCTCAAAGTGTCAGAATATTTGAAATGCAGATGGATGCACAGATGTCTTTCTAACACCACGGAGAAAGTCTGATTAGACTAAGTGACTTTTGCAGCTCTAGACAGCTTCACAAAGCTGGACCTTGTCTGCAGATATGTGAAGTGTCCTGCTGATTAAGTGCAGTCTGTAAGAAAGGTCTAGTTTTTGGTTTGGGGGATTTTTCTTTTTTTTTGCATAGCTTTGTTTTCAACACGATTTTTATAACTTGTTTTAGGTAGGCACTCAGGAGAGAGCAGATGATTTTACTAGGCTCATTTCCAAATACCCAAGTTCTGTATCTCAAAGGGATTGAGGTGTCAAACTGAACTTTGAGTGCAGGTACCTAAGTCAGATTTAGTTTTGTCAGTTACAGCTGCTAAGAGGGGGTCAGATTTGGGATGACAGAATGAGATCAGATAAGGCTTCTTTCTGTGTGCGTGTCTGTGCTGCAAGCAGGAGACCTATCACCAGCCACCTGGAGGTGTACCCAAGATTGCTTTGGTCTCGTTGCTTAAGTCACAATCATATTTAGGATGCAGTGCAATGAGCTTCATCCCAGGCTGCCAACAGAAGAACGTAGCCACGGTCTCCAGAGAGCTTGTTTAGCTCTTGCTGAAGGCCACGTTGCTGATGTCTTTTCCATGATGGCTAACGAAGCTGGCCACATTAGTGACAGTTAGCATGTATTTATACAAATTATCATCTCCCCTCCGGTTGGCATGTCCAGTGTGCCCTACAGACCTGGGGAAGGAGTGTCCTGTCTCTTCCTCTGCTTTGGTGGAGCGTGACCACTGCTGCATGAGGAGAAGGTGCTGCAGATGCACCATACTGCTCCCCCCATGTTGCTCTGACCGAGGGCAACCACATGCTAACCACACTAACCACATGAGCACTTTCCCGTCCCTTCACACTCTGTGGAGTTTGCAGTCACTGTGTGTAGGAGGCTACGCTTCTGTCTTTGCTGGTTTTCTGTCTTGGAAATGCCCACCTTGGCCATCCACACCACAGAGCTGACTGTTGTCATGTAGACTTTTGTACTTGAGTTAATGAGGATCTTGCATTGGACTTTCCAGGTGAAGTGTTAAGAACATCGGTATCACTGCTGTAATGACCTTTGGAGTACTGGATGATGCCTTTCAGCTCCCAAGGCACTACTGATGTTTGCTGAGCCATGTCACTGTACCAGGGGCAAATGCAAAAGGCACTTTTCAAGTTTCATAGCTGTAGGCAGGTTAGAAAAAAAGGGAGAGGGTGATGTAGAAGAAAGGAATGAGGTGTGATCAACATGCAAACCTAAAAATAAAAAAAAAAAAAAGGTTTTTATTCTAGAGTTTAAATAGACTTGTACAGAGGTATAGTGAGATGAGAGCACAGAATGCTAAATATAAAAACCTCTGGGCTCATGTACAAAATGAGATTCCCTGTGTAGTCTCAGCTATGTGATTTTGAGTAGGAAAATTTAAGGCACAAGGTAGGCTGCAAGAGTGGATTTCTTCTTCGGTCAGCAGAGAATTATCATTTCTCTCACGATGAAGCATTTAGCCCTTTGCTGTGTCATGCCAAATTAGAAGAAAATTCTGTGGTTTATTTAGGGACAAAAGTCATATAATGACTTCTTAATTTTAAATGGTATTAGGGTAGTACGTGGGTTTTTTCCCCCCTATAACACAATCTGAAAAGTCTCTTGACTGTGGTTAAAGTGTCTGAAGTGGTTTAACAGAGCTTGGCACATGTTTAAAAGAGAAGTGGGGGTGGCACTAACTCTGCTGTTGCCCATCAAAGGCCAAAAGAGATGTAGAAAAGCCCCAGTCTCTATTTCAAAAGTGGGCATACAGCTGGTGCAGTTTCACCCTGTGAATTTGGAGGTGGCACTGATGACATTTCTGGTGCTCTGCCCAAGCCTTGGGAGAAGACCTGACCAGGGAAAGCTGCTTTTGGCAGTTGTAAACAACACTAAAACATGACTTTTCATTACCAGTGCTGGAAGCAGAGCTGATGTGGGGCACCTCCTGTTTTCCTCTACATGGGGAACAGTTATGGATGTTCCTGGCCCTCCCAGCCTGTTAGGGGGTGTTTGCTGGCTGGTGAGGTGTTGTAAGTTGTCACTGCTACCAGTCAGATAAAATAAACCAGGATCTTGTGAAGACACAGTGGCCCACAATGCTTCTGAGGTACTTAGAAGATTGTAAAGCACTTGTCACCACTGACAGTAAGAAGCTGGATAGTTATCCTCGGCTTTCATAGATTTTTTCCTGTTCTAAACTATGATTTTCAGATGAATTATTGCTTCCCATAGTGCTTCATGGTAATCTATTCATGTGATGCTGGCTCAAGACACTCTAGAAATAATTTATTCCCAGACATATTAATTTAAGTCTGTCTCTGCATTCACCTCACTAAAGCACAATCTAGGCATGTTCCCTATGAGCTTCTGGAGAAAGAAAAAGAGTTTTCTGGCAGAGAGATTTGGGCCCTTTCAGTAAAATTGCACTTAAATGTATAATATAGATTTCAGATGTGCAAATCTTTGAAGGGTGGAAATAACCAATTTGCGTGACAAGATGGAGTCCTGGAGCTGGTACTCTGTTCCAACATGAGCAGAGGTGCTGTCTCATGTAACCTAGCAGGCATCCCTGGATAGAAATGCAGAGGAAAAATTTTGGCTAGAAAATATAGGAGTCAATGCAGTTGTAGCCATTTGGTCCAGCAGAAAATTGTGCTGTAGTCATTTTCCAGGAGCCTAAAGTGAAATCTGTTGCACAGCAACACTAAAATAATTACCCATAGGGTAAAGGTGGCCAGAAGAAAAGTGCCAATCTTGTCATCCCAGTTCAACTGAAAAGTGACAAAGTTGTCATTTCATTTCACTGTTGTTTCATTTTGTCTGTTTACTAATTCTTTCCTTGAGTGTGGCTTTATTCAGTGTAGCCTTCTCCACAGAAAGCCATATCCACAGGAAAATTTATCCGCTGTTTACTTCCTTTTGCTTGTCTTAGTAATATAAATTTTAACTCTCAAAAATTTTTGGAAGATGTTAAGCATGTCAGTGTGATACGTGAAGATATAACTAAGAGTAATTGGATGAAACTGAGCCAAAGCAAATGCTGGCTGAATAGCAGGAGATGATCTGTTACCGAGGGCTGTTAGAGGAAAGTATAGTTTCCCAAGGGAAGTGATGGAAAAACCATCACTTGGGACATTTACAGCCAAACTGGACAAAATCTTTGAAAATATATGTAAGGGGGCAAACGTTTTCTTAAAGGATGTGGGGACTGAATGATCTAACAGGTCCTGCCTCACAGCTGCCTGGCCAAGCTCACAAAGCCCAGTCTTGTACCTCCCTGCATGTTAATACAGCAGGAGGCTGTTGTCAGGGTCTCTCGCCTTCTTTTCCGCACCGAGAGGTTGTTACGGCTTTTGTCTGAGTTTTGCTTGTGTGTGCTGGGGCAGCAGGAGTTTGGTGAGTAATCTCTAGATCCCCCCCAACTCCTCCCACCTCCTCTGGGGCTGGGGAGACAGGGGGACCCCACAGGAACACTGCCCTGGGGTAGATAAGATGGATACGTCTACACCATACAAAAAATCTGTGATCTTCCTGAGGTGAGAGCTGAATTTCAAAGTCCAAGACAAGCAACCAGTCCCATGCTTTCTCCTCCTCCTGTCCCTCTGAACACTGCAGCTGGACAGTCAGAGTTGGTGTATCCCTAGCTCTTAACTTTTTTTCTGAAGCAGCATGTACGAATCACCACTAGACTTTTGCATTTTAAACAACTTTCTAAATGAAATTATAGCAGAGATGAAAACATTAAGCATACATCAGTACAGTGGGTCCCAAATAATGAAAAATGCATAAGCCTAAGTCTTTTTTTTTTTCCTCCTTTCCTTTTAATACAGAGCAGGTAAATTCCTAAATTCCATTTTCTTCTCTGGAGATGTACATACTGGATTTGTTTTAAGACAGAAGAGAGAGCTCTTTAGTGGGTGGGTTTTGTGCTGAATGCAGCTACATGATGCTCCCACCCACCCCCCAAAAAACCTAGCATTGTTCTAGTGTAAGAGCTGGTAAGTAACCAGCCTCTGAGAGGTAAAAGCAAACCCCCCCAGAGCCCCTTAGGAAAGGTAACCCCTTTGGAGGGCATTTTGCTGAGCTCCCTGGTTAAAATCCCTCGCAGCAGCCAGCCATGCTGCTGACACAGAGAGCTGGAGCAGTAACAGCTCATCTACTCAGCACCTGCCAGTGAACACTTGTTTCTGCCAAGAGTAACTTGGTACCAACTTCAATAATATCACAATGCGGTATTTAAATAATTTGACAAGGCTATTTGGATAACTACCAGGAATTGCTCAAGTCAGTAATTTTCCTTTTGGGAGACTGAGTTAGGATCTGCATTTTCTCAAAGATAATATTGCCTCGTCCCATCTTTGAAAGAATTTTAAAGCATAAGTACATATTTATACGTATATTAAATTGTGGAGTTTAACATTGTGGAAAAAGAAAGGCTGATAGTGAAGCCCAGAGCAAGCGGGTCTGCTGATATCTCCCTCCACCTCTCTGGCCCTGGAACCATTTTCTCCCACTGTCCTCCACCCGACCTGAAAAGAGGCTGCCATTTGGGCTAGGTGGACTGGTTGAGGCTTTTTCTCTTCAGAGCCAAGCCCATGGCTCTCTGGGCCATGTCTTGCTTTAATTCCTCAGTAATCTGTTCCAGCATCACCTTGAGAAGAAGTTCCCAGGGCTGAAGGTTGCTGTATGCCTTGTGTGCTGTTCACACCACCTCCAGGTGACTTGCACCTTATGGGCTGAAAAATGCAAGTCTAGACCAGAAACTAGAGAAATACATTTAATTCTAACACCAGGTCTTGATATTCTCCAAAGGTTACTTTGCCCTGAATTTGTACTGTGTATGGACATGTTTGTACAGGGGAGTATTAAAATTTCCCTGTGTTTTTCAGTTGAGGTGATTAATTACCTGAATGTTGGAGAAAATATCTCTCAAAACGAGAGAGTCGGACTTTGTGACAAGGCTGCTGTGATTTTCCAAGTTACTAGACACAGCTTTGCAGTTTGGGCTGCAGAATATTCAATAACCTGTTAACAAAATGATCGGTCTTATCTGCATTAGGCTGCCAAAAGCCAGCCCAAATGAGGCTACGAGGTCATGATTCTGATTGCTTTGAAACAAGTTTTCCTGATTTGATTGTGTCGGCGCTGATGGCGCTCGGAGCATCCCGGTCTGTAGCCCCACGTTCCCCAAGTGTCCGGATACGCGTGTGATGGATCTCCTGTAAACTGGGTGTGCATTCCAGCTATGGCACCAGACTATTAACCTCTGGGTATTTGCATTATTAGTCAGTTTTCTAAATCCTTGGAGTCAAGTACAGAGACAGAAAAGGTTTTCCATTTTGTTGAAGCTTGAAGTTGTCTGGTATGAGTTTTACAAAGCACTCAAAATGCTTTGCTTTCAGCCAATTTGCTACTTTGGCTATATTCTGCCTCATATCTTCACAGAAAATTACTTGCTGCCAGCTAAATACCGTATGTTGATGACCTATTAATTTATGACATGCATTTGGAACTGGGAACAAATTTATAAACAAACTTTAAGTTCTTTTTCCCCTGTGAATTGTACCAGCGTTTGTTTTAATTTCCCAGTAGTCATGCTTAATGTGTCAGAAGCTATGTTCAACTTCTTGTTTTGCTCCAAAAAGAAGGAAAAAAAAGCAAAAATAGCTAACTAAAGTTCAGCTCCTGTCAGGTATTATGAGCAACACTTTGAAATGAGGTATGAATCCAAATAAAATATTTTAACTATGTAGTATTTTACCAAAATCTGGAGGAGAAAAGGTTTACTTACTAAACAATCATTTGAGCTGTAAACCTTAAAGTATTCACCAAGGTCCCTTAAAGTTAAGCAGAAAAGAAATATCTATCAGCACATTTTAACAGAAAGCAGAAGTCCTTATTAGATAGTATTAAAAAAAAAGTAAAAGCACAGCTTGCTTTTAAAGGTATTTTTCTCAACTGATGGAGGAAAAATTCCTGAAGCCAGTATGGAAATTAATATAGCTGAAGGTAATCTATATTGGTGGCATTTATTTGATGCTGCAAACCCTGGGACCAATCCTGGAAACTCTATTTCAGTTAATATTACTAAAGTCAACAGAATTCAACTCAAGAGCGTAGCTCTGTGTGGGCAGCAATACAGCACAGTGGGGCAGCCCAGGGCTGCTGTCGGGGCTTGGGCTGGTGTTTCCACCACAGTCTTGGTCCTGCCATAGTTCCCCTGCTCCTCCTTCTTCCAGCCCTGTTAAAGATGGTTTTCTCCTCCCACAAAGGTCTTGTTCATTTGCCCATGTGCCATGTGCTCCAGCAGCTTTCCAGGAGGTGAATTTCTCACATAAGGAAAAATGTGTGGAGAGATGGGGTTTCCCAGACAGTTCAGTGACTGGGGATTGTTCTCTTGCTGGATCCACCAGCCAGTTGGGGCAGCTGTTTTGCAACTGGAGATTAAATGATGTTTAGGTGAAGACTGGTGTCTGAGGCACATGGGACACAAGTAGGTACGTGTGAATATATCCTTTAAGTGGATTTTGATGCTGGGGTTTATGTAGTGCAAGAAGTACTTAGGCTAAGCCCCCACCACAGGGACATAAGCACCAAATTTTGAGCTGCCAAAATCTGACCTTTAATCAATGCTATAGGGAAATTCAGCCTTTTGTCCAAACCCTGCTTCTGCCAGAGGAGCACCATTAGCAAAACATAGTAGGGATGGTGGAGAAGAAAGGTTCTCTTTCATTCTAGTTTTAATTTAAAAAAATATGTACTTTCTCACATCCCCTCAAGGGATTCATGACTCTCAATTCTTGGGGGAAATACACCCTTTTCTCCCATTTTGTCACAGGCCTTTAAGTCCCTGTAGGGGCTGAGCCAAGCCCTGCATGTCTCCAAGGCATTTCACAGCTGGCAGTCCATGCCATGTCCTGGCTCCCTGTATGGGACCTCACTGTAGGTCCAAGCCCACGCATGGAGCAGGACATACAAAAACTCAAAGGGAAGGAGCAGAGACAAGCACCCAAAGCTGGCCACAGTGATACCTACATTTCTATCTCATAACTTCAAGAGCCACAGCTGTAGTTCAGAACTATTTTCTGGCTGTTTACAGCCACAGTGATCAAAAGAGACTGAGTCCTGGTGTTTCTGGACCAGTTTTTGCCCACCAGACTATTCCCCAGAGTCAAGGAAATAGTCATCTCGCAGCAGAGCTTGTGGCACATCCGCACTGCATCTATCTAACTACACAGTGAATTCTCATGAAGGCCAAGAATTTAGCCAGCAGAGTTGATTTTTTATGAGTTCATCAAACTATTTGTTGTGAATTGTATTTGTTAGGCAATTAGCTCTGGTTGCAACCCCTCTGGGCTTCTCAGTATTGCCTGGATGGTTGCAATAAACAATTTCCAGCCTATGAATTGTTTTGTGAGGGGACCATTTTGAATAGCCCTGTGTTGTCTGAATGTTTTTTTTTTAAAGTCAAATGGTATTACTGAAAAACTGCCTGCATTTAAGAGTGAAATTTTAGCACATTCAGGGGGGAAGAAAATAAGTCTTCCTTCAGTTTTTTAAAAGCACCAGGAGGTCTTGTGAGGATTGTCAGAAACTGTTTTTAACAGCCAGCCACCTACCCACTTACTGTAACAAAAAAATTGCAGATCATTTCTTTATTTCCTCTCTTGACCATATTCTCCATCCTCTCTTAGGAATTAATAAGGCTTATCCGTACAAAGTAGAAAACTCTCCAGGCAGTTCATTCTGCTCTGCTGCTGCTCACTCAACTGTTTTTCACACTGCAGGCACCCCATTGCTGTCCCTTTCCTATCAACTTTTTCCTTTGTTACAACTTGTCGTGGGTCTATCCTCAGTTATTAAATCACTGAATCATTCCCTCTATATGTTAATACCAAATTATCTGAAGGGCTAATTAAAAAAAAAAAAAAAAAAAAAAGCCAGTAGCACATGGTCTATCCTTTGAGCCTTTGTTAGTTATGGGTCAAAATAAACCCCATCCCAGGCTAACCTTTGTGCTCTTGAAAACCGTCCCCGTATTCCCCGAGCTGCCTGCGCTGCCGCTGCACCAGCGCCCGCGGTCCTCCGGGGAGCTGTCAGCATCCTTATTCATTGAGGAGCCCAACTAATAGGAACCGTCCACCTGCTCCAGGGTGACTCTGTCTCTCCCCACTGCGATGCTTGCCGGGATGTGATCCTTGCCTGTTGTCATGACCTTGTTTTATTGGATGTTCTAATAGAAGCTGAAATGGATATTAGCTGTAATTACTCATTCCGCAAGATTCTGTAGGTCACTCTTTGTACCAGAGTTGAGAACCTTCATTGTCTACATTGCTTAAATTACTGAACATTGTGCCATCAGTTCTGAATTAGTGCTCATTAATGAGCCTGTGGTTCGAGAAATTCCCTATTTATTATTCAGAGGCCAAGTATAATTCAGGCAGCTGCAATGCAACACTACTTGCCTGACTTTTGATCTGTGATGGAAAGACCTGGTTTTGGTTTTATGTTGGGTTTGGGTTGTTTTTTGGTTTTTGTTTGTTTTTTTTTTTAATGCAGGAGGGAGGCATATAGCAAGCAAAGAAGAATAGATACAGATTTTTTTCTTCCTTAGCCTGAAATCTCTCTCTTAGGTACCAGGGTCTTTACAATAAAGCAAACCTTTTTTTTTTTTACATGTACTAATATCTACTTGGTTACTGAGTGGGTAATTCCAAGATCATATTAAATTTTTCTATAATCCTGGAGATGACTGGCTGCTGTATTAACCCCCTGCATTAAATACTCTCTTCCTCTGTCTTTCACTTTTGCACCTGCTCCATCTCTGCTCTTTCTCACTCTTTCTCTCCTGAGCACACAAATCCCAAGCATGCAGGCTGCTAGTCCTCACTATTTTAACCTATAATTATCTCCTTTATGTGTTCTAACACTTCTCCAAAAGGTTAAGTAGCAGTGAATTCAGTGTGTGGTGCAGCTGAGTGGTACCCCACGAAGCTGGTGCTGACAACATAGCGGGCTCATCCGTGGTGGTCAGAGGACAGGCTTCACCTGCAGCAGGTCCCTGGCCAGTCCTCCCTGGGGGCACTCTGGTCCCTTCACTTTACACCCCCTGGCCCCACCAGCTGCAAAAAAACAACCTTACGGGGGAAAAAAAAAATGTCATGTATTTTGGGGGTAAAGAGGAATCCGGATGAGTAGGATTATGACCTTATTTTCTACAGGGAATAAGGGGAGTGCCTGAAGATGTTCAGTGCTTTTTTGGGGTTTGCTAATCGATGCTGGCAGCACCCCGAGGGTGAGGGAGCCAGGAGGGAGCAGGCACCCTCGCAGCACCGCTGCTCGGCTCAGCGCAGCAGAGCATTTCCAGGGATCTGTGGTTCATGACTGGAGCGTTTCTTGTGTCAATAATTAACAAAATTATCAATGTGATAACAGCAGGGGTGGAGATAAAGCTGGGTGTAAGACTATAATGGCTTCAAGGAGCATATCCTGCGAGTATGCCAACAGATTGTGGGGCTGCCGTTTTTCTAAGGGGAAAGCAAAACCAGCACTGTCTGGCTGGTATTATGCTGCCTCTGAAGAGAGACTAAATGCTATAGTTTTTTGCAAAAAAAAAACCCCCTAGTTCTGTGGGTTTTGAAATCAGACCCATGAAATTTCTACTATACAAACTCCAAGAATATATTTTTTTAAATGGCCAAGATCTCCAGAGTTTCTTCTCACCCTGCTCTGGCAATACTTGCATTATTTTTCACTGTTTTTTTGACTCGAAAATGGAGCATGCTTGTTTTCTTGGCCAAATCACCGTTTTGTTTAGGCAACATTTCACACATAATTATCTGTTGGGAATGGGGAACTTTCAGAGGAAAAGTCAAATTAGCAATTTTAATGCTAGAAAATTCTTGAAGAAGTGCAGCTTGGGTAATTGATAGAGACCTAATCTTTACAAGTTATAGCAGTCTTTGAAGAGTCCCCAGCATATTTAACTTTATTCTGTAATTGTATGCTCGGGCTCTGAAGATATCTTAAGACTTGCTATTTATCTGCCTGGTGAGGCGCAACACTTTCTTATTAAAAACATATCTATCATGGTTAATGACTTGATTTTTTTCCTTTAATACAGTACAATGACAGGTGTAAAGAGACGATGAGCATCAGATGCTTGAGCAATATGCTCACTGTTTCAAGACGCCTTGAACATCAGCATTCCTTCATGGTGCCAGAGGAAAAAAAAAATACGCTACACAGATTACACGCTTGTGTTAGATAGAAAATAGTACCATTTGCAGTTTCAGTTAAAAGCATGTTGAAGTGCATATGGAAAATACCATTAGGAGGAACTCCAGAGCGCCTGAGTAAAATGGGTCATTAGGCTTTCGTTTGTTGGAGAGTGTCTCCCATCTGACAGTGCAGAATGGTAGCATTTTTAGCAGCTTATGTTCCCAGTTACATTAAACAGACAAACAGATTGACTATTTTGCATTTCTCATTTGACAACAGCTTGTCTTCATTTGCAGCACACTGGTGGCTGAGCTGAAAGCATGGTGGATGAGTGTATCCAAGGTCCTGGTTTTGAATAACAGCAGATGCCAACGTTTAACTTCAAAATCAATCAATTCTTTTTCCTGCGTATGGATAAAAGGTCTAGTGAAGTGCCTGAAGGGGGTTTTCTGCTGTTTACAGCTGAAAATATATTAAAAAAAAAATTCATTACAAAACTTTCTGCCAGAGATGCGGACGCTGGTGATTTTATGAAAGTAGGTATGTGAGAAAGTGTTTCTAATTGAGGGGTACCGAAAACACTATGAGAGGCTTAGTGGAGCTTCATCTTTTAAACTCATAACTGGAAAAGTGCTTGACTGCTCTCAGATCTTGGGCCAGAACACACTGAGCAGACTCTGGGTGATCACCCACTTCCCTGCCTATTCTTCTCCACACCACCACCACTGAGTGCAGGAACTCATGATCTGCAACCACAGGAGGTTATAAATTAATTGTTATTCAGATTCCTGGAATATATGGCCTGAAACCACTGTGGCCCAGAAATGCTTTTCCTCTCTGGAGGTAGTTGGATGGGGAAACCATGGTAAAATGTACATGGGGTCAAAATTGTTGAAAATGTCTCATCCTGAAGACAGCCGAAGCAGGTTTGGAGCCTCAGATTCTCGGGTCAGTTGTGATTCTGTGCCCGTGCACGTACAAAACACTGTGATCATCAGAGGTGCCAAGAAGCTTAGTGCCTGTTTATCTTCCAGTGATGTACAACCAAAATACAGTTTGGTTGTTTTTTTTACCAAGTGTCTGTGAACTGGCTCCTGGTAGCAAAGCAATGGCAGTCTGCATTTTCTTTTGAAAAAGAGGGATGAGGTGATTGCTTCCCATTTCACACACTACCCCTAGTGATGAAACTCCCTGATGAAGCTGTAGGATGCTCTCAGGAGCAACATCCATCCCTTATCAGCAAGATTTAGCACTGTCCAGGTAGTATGAAAGATTCAAGAGGTAGTAAAACATGAGTGGTATAAAGCTAATCCCAATGTCTGGAGCATTTGGCAGGGGAGATGTAGGTTCAATTATATTGTGAATGGTAAATGCTTCTTAATTTAAGTCAAAGTGTCCTCCAGTAAGAGACACATTATTTTCTGCCCAGTAGCAGAGAAGACAACCAAACCCAGCTCAGGGTGTTGGGTGAGTTCTCTTATTGTTGTGGGAAAGCAAGGGAGCAGCTTCTCTTGCTAATTTTTGACAGGTTTTGAAGGCACTACTGTAGGTCCCCTCCTTGAGGTGATGGTTGGGGAGATGAAGCTTGAACTGAAGAGACCAGCCCAACCAACTAAAAGCAAAATGTAAAGGCAAGGCAGTGTTCAGCTTTTCTTGAGCTGCTGCCTCTGTAGTGCAGAGTTTGGATCCCAGTTCTCCCAAAGCACAGTGTGTGAGCCCAGGGGCTTGACTCCAGCTTCTGATTTCAGGGAGTAAAAGCTAGACATGACAATGTGCAGCACTGAGCCTTCTCATCTTTTTTTTTTATTTAGCCTGAGGTCAGTCATTTTCTGCAGCCTGAGGGTGACAGGGAGAGTCTCCGGGACAGATAGTACGAGGACACGCAAAGCACACCCATGACATCCCCCAATGCTCCTGCTGAAATGGTCTCCTTCTCCCACGAGGAGTTCAAAGGTTTTGGCAGCTGCAAACAACCACCAGTAAAGAAGCAACCCAAAAGGTGGTGGGAGGAAACCTTTACTACTGAAATATTTATATCCTTCTCTCACCCATCCTCCCTGAAGATTTCCCTCTCTAGCAGCTCTGATCACATACACGGAGCAAATACTGTTAAGGATGCTGAAATCACACCTGCAGCCAGAAATCCCTCATTAGAATAAATGGTAGATTTCATCCAGGTTTTTCTAGCTATAGTGGAGAAACAATTTCTTGATTTTCTTTTTATATAAAGATGCTGATGTAGAGCATTCTAAAATCCTTTGGATAATGTTTATTTTGATGTCAGGTCAGTTATGTTAGACTTTTATTTGAAGATCTGTGCAGGGATTGCAACAAGAAAAACTAATTTTGAATTTGAAATAATTTTAGGAGAACACATCTGGGAAAAGAACTGTTGGTAGCTAAAACATACAGACAAGCCTTTCTGCAGAGTAGTTAACACTTGCCATACCGACACATCTGGCACCTCTAATGAGTCAAAAAGTCAATTCTACCTTCCAGTTTTCTAAAGCAGTTTCCTTTTTTGCAGTTTCATTCATCACGTTTAAGCAGAAACCAGGGCTCATTGGATGGATCTCACCTGATGCTACCATACTGCATCCAGATGAACTTTCTCTGAGCTACCTGTGATGATCACACAGGCTGCCGTGTGCATCCCAGATACCCTGGCTTATGTCAAGGCTTCCTTTGTGTCCTTTATCTGCATGTGGTCTGAGCAGGGATGCCAAGGGATTGGCCAGTAAATAACTGGCACTGATTTGCTGGGGCTTTCATGTGAGAAGGTAGATGCTATGGATGCTTGGTGGCCTGTAAGAGGCAGTGGGAGCTGATAGTTGCTAACTAACCCAAAAGGCTTGGGAATTATTGCAATGAGGGATTTTCCAAATGTCTGATTTCTCTAAGCTGTCAACTTCTGCACAGCCAGAACAAGGCCCAGCATCAAAAAGACCCGTTATCCTTCTCCTGCAGCAGAGTTTTACTTAAATACTCTATCATACACTCCCTGATAACGGAGACTCCCTGTCCATTCTGCCAGATTCAGTTTAACCAGCCTAGCAAGCCACCAGCGTACAGCCAGCATGTGGCTGTGTAATGGGCTGGAGAATCATTCCCGCTTGACTCCTGGGCACAGAGAGGCATGCACAGGGCTTAGTCTTGCTCTCGGGAAAAACGAGGCTTTCTCTGCCACTCTCTGCTGGAATATGTTTTGTTCCCTCTTCTTCAAATATCTTGAGATTCCTGCCGAAGTCTCTCTTGTTGTGACTGCATTTAATACTCCGCATTTCTATCCGTTCATAATTTGATGCTGCTGTCTGCAGTCTATCGTTATTAAGTGTACGTTGTGATTAGAAGGAAAGAACAAGAGATTAGAGGAAGCCAAGAGCTCTCTGAGGCACACAGGAAAAAAAAAATAATAAAGAAGGGGAAAACACTTTCAAGGCCACTGGAGTACGAAAGGTCTCAGCATGTGGTCAAAAGACATAAGCAAGTAAAAAGTTTGACAAAGGCCATTGCTTGGGCTGCTTGTATGATTGTTTCACATTAGAAAGAGCATGATATTGATTCCAAAAATGCTGTCTGTCCTTTTACCTAGAGCTATGTATTTGATAGTCAAATATCTATAGCTTTTTTTGACAAAAGCATTAAGGAAGAGCTGTGGAAAGTACCACAGCTTAAATGACCATGTTTTCTTTCTTCTCACTCTTTTAAAAAATTGTTGCCGTTGCTAGGACATGCATTTAGAGTTCTTTGTTGTCTTAATGGAGACTGAAACATGTGTAGAGTTTGGCGTTTGCTTTTTTTATTCATCAGCTGAATAAAAAAGCCAAGCAGACAAAGCATTTGTAGTGCAAGAGTGGAGTGCAAATCCCTCCCTGTAAGCTGAACAAAAAAGCTCATTAAGAGGAGGTGGGATTTCCTGGTCACAGCTTTTAACTAAAGGGCAAAGGTCTCCTGTTAAGTACCATACAGTCTAAACAGGGCTGTGTAAAATTATGGGGGGTGGGGGGGAAGTCAAATATTTGTTCTTAATTCTCAAGTTAGTTTATCCAGAGTGGCAACCAGGGAAGTGTTGGGAATGATTAAATGGCTGCATTGAGGCTACAAATTGCTGCTACTTGCTTTTGTAGCTGGACTTGTTGCAGTTGAGTGATGTCGCCCATCAGTGCATTGTGTGCACAGTAAAACAGTCGAGCAGTGACAGATAGACTGAAACTCAGAGCCACTCCATCACCACTGAAGGATCCTGCTCGCTGGGAATTGAGAATGAGCACAAGCCATCCACGCTGCTCAGAAACAGCTGCTTTCACTCCAGCCCAGCTCCTCAGCTGGCCGGGGCAAGCAGCAACTAGTAAATAAGCTTCATCTCTGATCTCACTGGGGAGGAGAGCCAAACAAAACACAAGCAAAATAAATAATGTAGCAAAATACTCTACTGATAGGTCTAGATGCTCAGATTGTGCTCTTCCAAGCCAGCAGCACACAATGTCAAGTGAGAAGATGACTCACAAGAAGAGCCTGAGGTAGCAGTGCTGGACACCAGCTAGAAACGTGCACAAACTGCCTTGACAAATAGACACTGAGGCAGCAGCTCAGTCCACCCTCACCACAGCCGCAGAAGCAGAGCAGAACCTGTGCTGTCAGGACCAGTTTGTACTCTGCTTTACAAATGCTGCATCTCACATGCAAATGCTCCCACAAAAAAAGGTGAGAAAAGGTTATCTTGGCAGCAAGGCTGAGGGCAAAGGCAGTAAGGGCCTGAGGAAGCATGAGCATCCTTTAGGAATAAAATAATAAGGTGCTGGCCGAAGCACTCAGTCCAGTTTGAGTGTTTCCCTGCTGTTCTTGGCTCAGTCCTGGAGCACAGCCACTCCAGAGCAAAGCCTCTGTTAGACAGGCATGGCTTAGCCAGTGGGATGGCTTTTGGGGCTACATGACATCCCTCACCCAGCTGTCAGGCATTGGAGTGGATTGCCCAGGGCAGTGGTGGAGTCCCCATCCCTGGAGGGATTGAAGAGTCATCTAGACATAGTGCTGAGGGACATGGGTTAGTCATGGTTTAGGGGACTTCAGTGTTAGGTTTACGATTGGACTTGATGATCTTTCTGTTTTTTTCCAGTCGAGGCGATTCTGTGATTCTATACACAAGGCAAAATGCCTTTTAACAGGGGCTCCACACAAATTTCTTCACTTCTCTGTTTTGCAATCTCAGTCCATCTGCCCACAAAAGGGCAGGTCCCTCCTCTGTCACTGTGCCCAAGGGGAGGACAGGAGGGAGAGGGAGGAACATCCCCAGCATCTTCTCCCCACTCATCTACTTCTGCCTGTTTCGTTCTGCGGTTTCTCACCTCTGCTCTCTGGCAGACTGTTTGCTAGTGCATTGGGTTGCTGTTTTGGTTGCTTTGTTGATCGGAAAAGGCAAGAGACAAATGTAGCCATGTAGATATGAAGGTTTAGAAGACTCAGTTCTGGGAACAGATCTATTTTGGGCTGGAAAATAAATGGAAATGGTTGTTCTCACTAACTGTAGAATCAGCAAATTTTGTATATGGGTTCATCACGAAATTGAAATGGCCGAGGCTTAGTATACATTGTGAGCTCTAATTGAATGCATTAATTAACATTAAAGCCAAATTCTTCCAATCGTGTACTAAACAGAAATCAGGGAGAAGCAGGTAAGCAGTGTGGATATCATTTGGCATTCTTTCTGAAGCACAGATTAGCATTTAGAGTCCAATCCTCTACAAAAGCTCATTAATGGGCAATTAATTATGCTTCATAATTTGTACCTACACTTAACTATCTGCAGAACAGTAGCAGCTGCATTAAACGTTGGTACAAAAACAAAATAAAATGAAACCACACCAAAGACAACAGTTGTGCCAAACAAAGATTGAACACAGATCTTTGTACTGATGTCAACTCTCTATTTATTAGGATAATGAAATCTATCCCATGAAAGACCTAGAAGAACCTCAGCAGGAAGTTATGAACTCTCCCCTGTAATTGTTTCATTTTGAGGATGAATTTTGGTGCTTCTATTTTTGTAAATGTTCTGGTTTTAGTCATAAGTAAAGAAGATTGGTGACAGGCAGGTACGTGCACTAACATCCTTGTGCTCTAACTGCTTTTAGTAGGAACAGCCTAGTGTCAGGACATTGAGTATTAAACAAACAAGAAACTGTCAGGTTAGAAATGGTCCCATTCTAGAATTAAGAGCTTTTTAAACATTCAAGAAATGGTGTGGCTTTTGAGCAAACCTGACTTGCTTCTTTTTTTTTTTTTTTGGCTTCACATGGAAAAAAAAAAAGGCAGAAGCCTGAACGTCAAAGAGAAACTCAGAAGGTGAAAGAGCCCATGTGAACTGAAACCAGAAACAGCTCACACAAACCTGCTGAGAAACAAAACTGCCTTTGCTTAGCCGTATACCAACTCATTGTCTTCTCTTTATTTTGTTATTTATTTATATCTTGGGAGCTTCAGGAAGCACAAATCCTTGCAGTTTGTTGAGTGCGTGGAAGTCAGATTACAAAGGAGAGAGGGAAAGGTGGGGAAGAGTATCAAGGAGAGAGAGAGGTTGCAATGCAGCAGGCAAAGTGTAACAAATCATGTGTTATGGGGTTATAAACAGGAGGAGGCTGAGAGTGGCTGCATGACCCACAGGCATACAGGATGTCTGTTAGGGTTGGAAAACAAACACAGGTCTCCTGTGTCACCCTGCTGAAAGTGGCTTTTGAACCCAGGTACTAAAGAGAAAAGGTGCGGATGTTAGAGCAGTAGACCACATAGAAACAAGTGTTGGTACAACTGTCTCACCAAGGAAATAATACAGTTTTGATGTAAACTAGGAAAAGAACATGGATTTTTGAGAAGGGCTTTGGTGAAAAGTCTCCAGTCCTGGGCAGCTGAATGAATCGCACTGAAGGTGCAGCACAAACATCCTGGCAGGGGGAAGAGGTGGATGAGTACTTACTAGCAGCAACATGGAAGCTGGGGGTGCACAGCTGGATGGCAAGAACTTTAGGCCCTTCAAACCTTGAACTGAAGCTGAAGACTTCATCTTTTGTGTCCTCTTTCTTGAAGCAGGAAAGTGCAAAAGTCTGACCATCGTTTATCATGATCAGTTTATGGGCACTACCAAAAAACATCTAATAATCCCCGTCTTTGGGTTTAATGTGATTTGTACTGCTGAAGCAACGTATTTGTGAGGAGCTGGTCATGCCCACTGGTGCCAAGCAGTAGGCCCAGCTATGTAGGCTTTGCCTCCAGGAAATAGCAAACCTGTGTTGACTGAAGTGCCACAACCACACTAGCAGGATTAATTTCGGGGACCTTTGCAGAAGATCTTGAGCCTCTTGAAGTGCTAGGTGGTTGACTTGAAGGGATAGAAGAGCCAGATAGCATACTTTGCCATGTTCTACCATCACCTGAGGACCCAAAGTGCACCAGTCTGGGGGTATTGCCCCTTAGTCAAGTGGCAGCAAGGGCTTTAATCTCTGGTGTGTTACACAGCAGGAGATGCACATTTTGAACATCTCGCAAGGTTGTGAGCTGACATAGCTCAGGGGAAACGTAACCATGTAGTGCCAGGGATTCTTCTTAACAAATATGAATAATTCCAAAAACTAATTCACTGTATAAAGAAATCCAAGAAGATAGGCTAGATAATTTTTGGACATGAGAGAGAGTTCCTGATGGCTCCCTCAGGTAATAATGAAGGAACTGAGATGATCAAAGGCTGTGCTGTCTTCTAGAGCCAGAGCCAGTTACATCAACCTGCTGGAAAAACACAAAGTAGGTAATCAGAGATCCTTGAAGAAAAAATGCATTTTTACAGCATTCAAGTACTGACTTATTTGTAAGAAACGCAGACTAAAAATTGGAAGAGGGGCAAGTTTTAAAAAACATTTTCATTATTTATTCATTAATCATTATTTCACTATTGCCTGCCATCTTTACCTGTAACTGATTGATCATGCACAGTATGTGCATGGGGACATTTGCACCCATGTTGGTTCTGTGGAAGAGGGCAGCAAAAGGCATCTTATAAGCAGGTAGCAACTTTCATCCTAATACATATTTTAAACTCCAAGTGAGATTATCCTCTCATGGAAACCAGAGAGTGTTTTGTATGGGACTTCCACAGAAAGTGTTTTTCACTACATATGTATTTACATCTTTAAACTGGAGTGACAACGTTAAATTTTTAGTTTTTCACTGGTGGCAGAGAGTTGGCATGAATGGACATCTATGTCTTGGCCATGTTCAACCATCACCCTTATGCAGCTGCATGTGTCCAGTTACCACCTCCACCACCAGTTATTCCAGTTGCCACCTCTGCCATTTCTGAGAGTGTACCCTTGCTGACTGGCTCACATCCTGGAGAGACATTGCATGAGAGCCTGACCAGGTAATGGTAATAAATGTGGTTTCATGCTACCTTTCTGCCTGCCATGTCTGAACTCCAGAGCTGGTCTGAGCAGCTACTGAGGCCTGCCTGTAGTCTCCTCCAAAGGCAAAAGTCTGAGGAGCTACAGAGGTACTTGCCAGCTTCTCCTCCTGGTAATGTTCACCCAAGAAAGTCAATACACACCTTTTTATGGTGACCTTGCATGGTGCCCTTGCAAGGCAGGTTCTTCCCCAGCCCTTGTTGAATAATTTTGGCATCTACCTGTTATGCACAGGGACCACACAGGAGCCAGACTATGTGGTCGTACTCCTATTTTCACAAGAACACTGCTTGTTTCAGTGCAGAATCATCTCTCCCATCACTGAAGTACAGACGTTGCTATCCTGTTTCGCCTCGTAGCAGTTTAGGATTGGAAGTAAAAAAAATAATACAGCTTCTTAGTGAAACTGCAGTCGCATGGGCTTTTAGTGCTCAATTAACCACCATCACAGATTTCTCAGCATACAAGGAAAGAAATAAATACCTTGAACTTTGATGCCTCGAAGGGACAAGGGGAAAGAAATGGTTATTTGAGGTTTCATTCTCATTCTTTCTTAAAAGTCTTCTCCAGTAAGCTCAAATTGTGCAGCTGATGAAGTGATTTTCTGTGCTGCAAGTATTAAAGGTAAAGATTAATTTAGCTATCATGATAAGTACCTGCTAGGAGCCTATTTTCTTGAAAGAGCAAAGAAAAAAGGAAAGCTTTTCTGAAAATGGAAAAAAATAACTATTTCTCTTTGTATGTAAAATATTTTAAAGGAAAATAACATCAGATAATGTGGGACAATATAGGCTAACATGCTATTTAGGGAAAGGACATGACATTCAACTTCTAAGATATGGACAAGGGAGTAGAGTGGCAATACTGTGTCCTTGTAAATGTGTCCATTTGCTGGCACTTGGCTGCAGTAATTAGTGGAACTGTTGTAAAAGACGGTATGATCTTACTGAGGAAACTATATTAAGATGCACCAAGCTGCTTGAGGGTGTCCCAGGCTACCTATCGCCCAGATGGGCTGTACAGATAGTCAGGGATTTGCCAGGCATCAAAGACCAGTTTTCCCAGCAGTAACTCCTCAATCCAAGGAAAAAACAGGAGGAGTGACAAGCCCATTGTCCAGCCATCCTACCTGAGGTTTGGAGGAGTCAGGGTAGTTATATAGCAGAGGATAGCAGAGCTGACTGAACTTCTGTTAATCAGCTATTGCAAAGCCAAAAGCCCAGTCCTTTGGGTGATCCCACATTTCAAGGACTTCCATTTACCTCCAAAGGTTTATTATGGAGAATTTTGGCACACCTCTACCTGAAGAGTTATTTCTTAGAGCTGAGAATGGCAACTGCAGAAAAAAAACAGGCAGGTGCCAACCTACACAGGAGAGAAATCAGTTGGGGAAGTAATTTTAGCCATTCCTTGTCCCTCTCCTACATATATGAAGCCAACTCACATTGGGTATAGGCAGGTGGGATTCTCCCTGGGGCAAAAGGAGAGCATACCTTGGTTTCTTATTCAAGTTTTATCCCCGGCTTTCATCTAAGTAGAAAGGAAGCCCAGGTTTGACCTCTTTTCCCCTAGGGAGCCATGCCACTGGCCCTGGGGATGCTAAGTCCCACTTACACCAGCCACTTGGAGACCCCAAGCCTCTTGCCTTGCCCCTCTCTAACAGCAAGGCCAGGCAGCTGGGCACGAGGCTTTGCATCACCTCCCTCCCCAGCGCCCTCTTTCATCACACCACAACTATATATAGAACTGTATGAAAATTATTATAAATCGCCCCTCTGAAAATGGATCCGTATAAAAAAAGTTAACTCTTCGGCTGAGCCGCTGAATCACAAGTTTTTGCCTCGAGCACATTTTTACAGCCCCTGCAAAAACAGAGGCATTAATGGAAAGTCTGACACAGCGTTAACTCCCGCTGCACTGGGAGTGGTTACTGAGTTTTAAATGGTCACTGAGTATTTTCTTCGTCTTCTATGCAAAGCCTCGTGTCTGAAAAACCGCACATGGCATTCGCATTGCAGGCTACTCCACTCCTTTTTCCTTGACAAATTGCTGTTTTAACTAACGGCGCTCCAGTGCCAGGCCCCATGCTTTTAGCAGCCCAGCTACCCACAAGCCCTTTTTGTGGTTCCCTTGTCTGGCTCAATTTAAACCCAATGTGACTCTGGCTAAGAGAGGCGTTTTGCAATTGCCTACCACAAGGTGATAAGGGCCTGCTGCAGCAGATGACTTGTGTGCTTCCCCAAACGAGCCCTTCACATTTAGGAAGGTCGGCCATGTCATTTCTCTAATTTTCTAACCGCGGAAATGTATATTTAGAAAAGAGCAAGGAAACTTCCCTTACCCTAAGCAATATTGCATAATGATGGAGGAGGAGGAGGAGGATTAGTGCAAAGGTTTTTCTTTGAGCAGAATTCTGAGAGACTGGGAGCTGGAAAGCCTGAATAATGACTTATTTCAACTATGCAAAGCCAGGGCTTTCTGTGTGTTTCTGATCCCTTCATGTTTCAGGTCGGTGTTTGGTACGGTAGGTGCAACCTCTGCTGCTGTAGCCCATGTCTTAGCCTGTGTGTTTGTTGCGGTGCTGCCCTCCTGGAAAGCTGTGACCTCTCTAGGATGCTCCTGCCTGGGGCCTTGGCATTTACCAGCACAACCTCCTTCATTCCCAGCTCCTTCCTGGGCTTGTCTGACTGCTCCTTCCCTCGCTGTCCTCCCCATCCCCTGCCCCTTGCTAGGTTTTAAAGAGATTTGGGCGTTGCTGTTATTACAGTTGCACTACTGGGCTCAGGAGTCTGAAGTGTTTAGACACAAATGCCAAGAATAATAATGAACAGTTCTAAGTGTCCTGGGGCTGAAGCCGCAGTGTGATGATGAGTTTCCAGACTCTGTGTGATAGGTGGGGGAGAAGCTGAAGAGGGGATCCCTGAGGTCCTGGGCAGGAGGTGCTGCCTGAGCAGGGACAGTGGGCAGCAGGCGAGGTGCAGCATGGCAAGGTCTTTGTGCAGGATTTGCAGCCATGACTCTTCTCCCACGGGCTCATGGCTATGAGATATAAAGAGCCAGTTTCAGAGCATATGAAGTTGGTGTGAGGTCACCTGAGGCTCTGGTGTGGACCGGCACTGCCCCAGCAGGGACTGCGGCTCCCCAGGGCTGCTGGGGAGCCCACTGCTGCAGTTATTTCAAATACAGAAGCTCTCCCAGCCCTCTTCAGCACAGCAAGACAGGTCATTTTGTCCACTTTTCAATGTTTTCTGGCAAATCCTTCCTTGGGGACCTTGCTCTCCTCATGAAGTGGCCATGAAGCTCATCACCTTGTAGGTGGAGAATACACTGGGTCTGCTACCTAGCAATTAGATGTTGAACTCTATAAATAACTTCAGCACTTGGTACCTCTGGGTCTGTGATACCTTGGAAAACATAGCTGAAAATCTGTGATTTGAGCACACACACACAGGCCCAATGAGGTTCACCCTTGTCTCTGTTGATGGTGTTTTTCAAACTTGACCTTGCAAAGTCCGCTTCTAGCAAAAGGAAAGCTTTTACCATGATGCTCATCCAAATCCGAGAAACTTTTGTTAGGTGAAAGGCCGTGGCAATAAACAGCCACAAATAATCATACATGGTTGTACTGAATGCACAAGAACTGGGGATTTAGACAAAATACATGGTGGTTAGGTCTGCTTGGGAATTGAACCATCTTTCTGTCAAGAAAATTAAAATGGTTTGGAAGTTATCTATTTTGCCTGGCCTGGCTCAGGGTATGAAGCAATCGTTGGAGCAAAGCGGACGCGGATAATTCAGTTCATTAAACTTTTAGGAAAGGATGTTACCACTGCCTTGCACAATAGTTGCAAAAAAAAGTTAGTTTGAGCATGACTAATTGTGGCAGTGGGAGTGTGATACGTGAGAGCAGAGCCTTGGATCAAGGACCTTGTTCCCAGCCTTTTTGATGGAAGTTTGCATTTAAATGGTAATATTGACATCTTGTTTTCAAATGAGATTTTGTAAAAATACTGTGAAACTTTTCTATTTGGAATTCTAACTTTCTCACAGTAACTCAGCAGTAGTCTGTCCCTATGCACAGCCTAATGGATCAAAAGTTCAATTTCTGCATAGTCTATTACTTGCATACTCAATAAAATAGGATGCACGAATGGCTTAGCGCTTTTTTTCCTTTTTTTCCCCACTAAATGCAATTTTTCCCCTCAAAGATTACTGAAAATTACTTTTGCAAGTCAGTATGAAGCCTTATCAGTCCAGTGGTGTTCAGATCCTATATTAACTGCCTCACATTACTGTGAACAAGAACTGCTGTAGAAACCAATGGACTAAGAATGTAAAGTACATACTGCTGATGTATGTCCCTGTAGTAACCCTTTCCCATCATAGGTACCTGATAGACTCTTCTTCCACAAACAATTCTATCTGTTTTTAAAATACATCATATTATAGAATTTAAACTTTCCTGATGCTTTGGGGCCGTATCAGTCATAGTGTTTGTGACTGACAAGCACAGAGAGCACACACAGCCCACTAAGGAAACATGTAGAAAGATTGCTTTCACAGCATGCTCAGGGCATATTAAAAAAATTATGTTTCAGCACAAAAGGAAAAGAATTTAGCCTGTACATGTCAGGCTGCTTTAAATATTTTATTTTGCCTGTCTTCAGAATCAGTGAATCCCACAAGAAGCCATCCCTTGGGGCCCAGCCCTTCAAGGATATGGCATTCTTCAATCCCATTGATTTTAGTGGACCTTGAAGGCACTTAAAACTTCACAGGCTCAGTCCCATGCTGTAGAAAGGTTACCCTGTGCGTGCTCACCTATTACAGCTGCTGGGAGATCTAATACCTTTTGGTTTAGCTGACAAGGGAAGCTAGGCAAGTTCAAAATAGAAACAAGGAAAAGAATAAAGAAATCGGTCTTCCATGGGTTAAGTTACCAAGGGATGGGCTCTCCCATTCTTTAAAGATTGCACAAGGACTTTACCTTCATTTCCAAAAAAATACTACAGTTCATGAAGACACCATGGGTTGCATGCAGGAACTACAAAACCAGTGTCCTGTCTGCAGTACTGGGATGGATTTGGACATGAGATGGTTACTAGAAGCTCCCTTTGCCCTTAAGAAGTCTGCCCTCATTTCATATACAATAGAGTATCTGAACTGAAAAAACCCCAAACCCAATGTCAGTAGAACACCAGAGTTGAAAACTGAAGGGCTTAAATGCCTCAGTTTTACATTGTTACAGGACTGTAAGTTTTAGTCTTTCTTGTGTGCCTCAGTCTGTGTTTGCATCATCACCAGTCACAGGTTCATTATTTCGTGCAGGGCACACATAGTCACGCAGTATTTCATCCTTACCACCCAACAAGTGGGCACAGACCTTATATAGAAAGGGTTCAGATGCTGCAGTGCTCTCTGCATGATGTTCTTCCTCCTCGGCGTTGCTGCCCTGCCCTCTCCCCATCACGCACGGGCTCCGCAGACGCCAGTGAACACATTTCACTTTCCTATGAGAGGAGGAAACATCAGCCCTGCTGTAGAGATGAGGAAATGAGGCACATAGCAGTGAAGGTCAAAAGTTTCCATTTACTTTTGGTGCCCAGTTTGAGACATCTAAGCATGGTTTTTCAGAGCTCGATGTCACCTTTTGCAGGTGGCACAAGGCAGTGTGTCTCTGCTGGGCTCCTGCCTCTCTGTCTCCAGGGCCAGAGAGCTGGGCTTGGCTACTTCCACCCTCTGTAAGGGCTTTGCCTCATGAGAATGACCACATGTTGCATGAAAATACCTGCAAAATGCCACAGCACCACTAAAATAGGCCTGCTCTGTTGACCTGGCGTAGCATATATGATGTATATAGCGTGTATGGCAGTACACAATGGGGTCTGCCTTTGTGGTTGGTTCACCTGAGTTATAGGCCCTCCATCAGGTTTCACATGCAGGCACTTCTGTTTGGTGTGATTTGAAGAAGAGAAAAACAAGTTTCCAAGGAGATGGATACATTTTTGAGTAAAAACACTCTTTATTATAACCCAAACCTTTGGGTGCCCTGCCTTTTTCTTTTTGTTCATCATAATACTTAGGCTGGAGAAAAGCCTCTTGCTCTTGCCCATTAATTATCACTCCAAACCCTTTATACTATTAATTTCTTATTATAGCTCCATGTTTAACATGCAATATTGTAAATACACTTTCAGATTAGCTTGCTGAATGGAAAAAAAAAAAAAAAAGCCTGTTCTTAAAAAGCTCCTCAAGGCATGTTTCCCTAAAGGACTAACCGCATGGCACGTGGTTTCAGGGGAGTTACTCCAGTTCAGTTCACTTCCTAACATGTACTAGATTTTTTTTTTAACCTTTCACAGAACATATATATATAAACCCATGTCTTCTCCCCTCGCTGATACTGGTGCTGACCATTTGCTTATTTGAAAAAAAAAGGTACTAGAGAATGCTTGAAAAAGGTGTTTTACACCCATTTTCCCCAAAAAGAAATAATTACTTAGAGGGTAGAGAAGGGATAGACTGAATTCTCTCTTTAAACCATAGAGAGTCAACCTTTATGTGTCAGTCAGTTCCTAACTAGTGACCTATAAGATGGTTCGGTTCTCTGCAGAGCTCTCTTTTTGTGTGGCCCCTGCCTCCAAGTTCAGATGAAAACCAAGAGCTGCCAGATCTTCTTCTGGACCTACAGAATTTTTAGGAGAGGAATTAAAAGCAGAGCAAAACAAAAACCCAAAACTCCTTTGTTTTATTCCTGATGTGTATGTTTGGTTCCTGTAAAATGAAAAAAAAAGAAAAAAAGAAGTAATTTTAACCTATGTATTGTCACAGAAAGTCACAGAAGCCAAAAGTATATCCAGGTTCCAAAATAAATTGATGAAATTCATGCAGGATATTAAGTGCAGTGTTTGGGATGCTCTTCCTGTTGGAGGAAGAGCCGTTCCCTCCAGCACTGCTCCTTGTCCCTCCTCCCTCCACACCCTCCCAGAGATTTGCACATGGACCAGTCAGAAACCAGCTGCCAGACTGGATGAACCATTAGTCTGATCCACTCTTGCAGTTCCTACGGTCTTAAATCTGCTTTCAACAAAAGTGCACATATATCAGTTCCATAATGTTAGTTGCAGCCTGGACAAAAATACAAATAAGCCACATGGAGCGAGACATTGTGTATGCAAGGGAAATCAGTGTGCAGAAGCAACAAAATCAAAGACGTGCTGCTGACTGACAATAGTTTGCCCTAAAATGAAAAGTAGGTCTGTCCGTGGGCACAAGGAACATACTTATTACCTTTCCTCCATCCTGCCGAGCTTTTTAGGTGAGCGAGTACTGGTATCGCTCAGGCAATTTACATGAGCGGAAGTGTGACAAATGGGGACAGTCCCTACCTTGAAGTAACAGGCCACAGAAGGGAAGTTTAGCAAAAATAGGAGCCATTAATAGTCATTCTGTCTCACTCTGTGAAGTTCACTGAGGTTTAATTAAAGCACTGATATGTTTTCAACTGACCTTATTTTCATACCTGATAATCAGTAAACTCATTATCATTTTCTAAGCTTGGTTTTGAATCTAGCTAATTAGCACTCTGTGGGTCAGCATCCAAGTTAAATAAAGACAAGGAGGAAAACTCCAAGATCTGCATATTTTAGATGCTCCCTGCAAAGGCGAGTGGTCATCAAGTTAATGCCACCAGCAGAAGGCTGAGCTGGCACTGATGGGAGCTGTTTTGAGGCGATGGGTGAACACCAGCCACGCAGGGGGACAGGATCTAGCTTAAGCCTCCAGCTTTGACAATCAGGGCATCAAAAATGGTTAAAACATCAGCTTTCTCCAGCTGAATGCTTTGAACCTCTGACCTGTACCAAGCAGATCTGGAGAAGATCAGAGCAAAGATTTCATAGCTCCTCATTGCACCTGCAGTTAGCACATGGGGAATGAATGAAAGGACAAGAGGAGGACCAGTTTGCAGCACTAGCTTTTCCAGGAGGGAAATGTGACCTTCTCTGTGTTCAGTGTGGTGCTCATCTGCTCCCGGGATAGGCTCCAGCCCAGGCTGGATGGACCTTTCTCTTTTACGCAGCATCCTTCCACCCATTGACCCTCTTGGGCTTCTCGTCCTGCTCTGAGCTTCCCCAAAGTTACAGCTTGCAAAGCCCTCAGTGGGCAGGAAGGGTCTAGGGGAGGTTGTACTTCAATAAACACCATCTGCTCTTACCACAGGAGACAGAGCTGTGGACTGGGGAGTGCAAAACCACTGCGGTTAGCTGGGATTTCCAACAACAAAATTGGCAGGAGAGGGGGATGAACAATAACACACCAGAGTTGGAGCTGAGTATTGAAGGGAGGTCCCTTCTCTTAGAGAAGGGCAAGGAGCACCAACCACATCAGCCAGCAAATAAGAAACAACGGTCTGGGCTACATGTTGTGGTCATATTTGTCCTCAACATTCCCATGCAAAGCAAACTGCTTCCATCTCCAGCGGTCAGGAATCACAAATGTTTTTCATGCTGGGGAGGAAACAAATAATTACAATACTTAGCACCTGGCTTGCACTTTGCACATTGACAGCACTGCACAGCCATCAGCTAATGAACTGAACGAGGTGTTCAATTACACAATGATTGTTAACGCTCAGTTAAAACCTACAAAACTGAGCACCAAATGGTAAAGATGCAATTTCAGCTGGCGGCTTGTAGACACTTCCTTCGTAATCGCGGATGGTGCTTAGCAATACTTAAAACAAACTATTTCTCCTCTTCCTCCAGCTTTTCCTGATGTTTGTGTGTAATGGCCTGTTCTTAAATGAGCCTCTCCCTTTCTGGGAGCTTGTAAATCTTATGTTGTAAGACTCTGGGCACAATATATGTGAGGTATGCTAGGCAGGCTGTTGATTTTCTTAGGAGAAGCTCTGTTACAAGGCTCTGCCGAACCCATGATTCACACACACATACCAAAAAAAAAAAAAAAAAAAAAAAAAAAAAAAAGGAAGAAAAGAAGACCTGTCTGTAAAATAACCAAAGCATTCAGCAAACTCTTTATATGTACCATAATTGAAACCTGATCAACTCTCGAATTTTTTTTTCTAATTTAGAATTTGTCAAAATCTTCAGCACCCCCTTTATACATGCAGACACGTGGTTATAACGGCCACATGATCAGCTGCAAAACTAATGGCTGAAGCATGTGATAAATTGCATTTATTCTTCACCTTTAGCTGCTTCACCCATATGGTGGCCATCTCCTTTGCCCTGCACGCAGTGATCCATTGCCGTGGGGCTACCTCTCCCATCCTGCTTCACCCTGCAAGAGCTGCTTTGTGCCTTTCAACAGCCAGCCATAAATCTGCTCCTTCCTTTTCATCCTGGCAAACTGACAGGAGCCCTCCACCCCCAAAGACATATACTTCCCACTGCTGAAGAGTCCTGCCCCACTGATTCCCTCAGCGCTGCAACTCTTCCCAGCACCAAGCTTTTATTTCATTATGTGCACAGGGCAGGCAGGGCTGTCCACATGGTGATGGCTTTAGTGAGCACATGGGGCTCCAGGGATTTCCTCAGCAGGAGGAATTTGGCAGCTCCCACAGCTGCCCAAATCCTGCCCACATTGTCCCGGGGTGGAGGGGGAGGCTGTGTGTGATTCACCCTGAGTGTGCCAAGACAAATTACATTAATGCACTTTCTCCAGATACTGCTGTTTAAAAAAACCCTCACAGTTCCATCTCTGCAAGCATCATTTTATCCTCAATTTTATGACCCTAGATGATAAAACTGTACAGAAGTGTAGCTTGCTGTTATTTCCTTCCCCTAATCCAGTTTGCACCGAATTGACAACATTTTCCCCTCTCTTTCGCTCTTGTTGCAGAGCACCCAGAGTACAAGGTCATTGGGGGAAGCATACTATTGTCTTTATGTGAAGAGGCTTTTTGATGCCTTAAGAAGCAAAATAAGATGGCTAATGTTATGAAGGTTAACAAGGGGCTTCACATCTGGGTGAAGGAGAGCTCACAGAAGAGGCTCGATGCCTCCAGCCATCGCTGCTGCTGGCAGTGTGGGGACTGTTACCTGTCTCCTATTCAATGACCTTTATTCAGATCGGCCGTTGTCTGTGCACGTGTCTGGTCTTTCTTTCTGGACACGGTGTGGAATTTGTTAGATGTTGCTTCAGCAGTTATTCTTAAGGGACTGAACAAATTTTACAGTCACAGGAAGGGAAGGTAGTTGTAGTTGCCAGGTTAGAGAAAGAAAAAAAAAATATTTCTAAACTCAAACTACCAGATTTGATGGCAGATGTAGCAAAGTGCAGGGACCCTCTGCCTTGCAGAGAGGCGTTAGCGATGTTTCCGCATCCCTCATTTTGCAGATTCTGAAGGCACACAGTGCTGCAGTCTGACTGAGATATCTGCATGCACCAGAGCCCTGCAAGGCTTCAAAATATTGCTGCTGTAGTGAAGTATTTATGGCATTTGGAGAGTGACTGGGACAAAAATCTCCAGGGGTCTAATCCTGGCCCTGCTGGTGAATTACAGCGTGACTTTGGGCAAAGCATTTACCTTGGCTTTCTATGGGAGTTCAGCTTGTGTGACTGCAAAACGGGTACCACAGGACTTACCGGCTGCCCAGGTGAGCTGGCAGGGATGAGGAATTAATCCTCAGGCTTTGTGGCTGCCTGACAGTCCCCGTCCCTCTCGTGCTGCCCTTGCAGCAAATCCCTGGTGCCCCAGCCTTGCACATGGGCAATCCCCTCCCATGGTGCTGCAGCCTTCCCTCACCCCCATCTGCCTCCCTCCCAGGGTCCCTGCCAGCCCCAGGCATTCACAAGGTTTCTTTTCCTCCCTGAGATGAGGTTTCCTTCCCACACCAGTGGTGCAGCTTTCCACGCTCACTTTGCACCAGGCTTCCAACACCAAGTCAGACCAGACAGTGCTCCTGCTCACTGATCATAAAATGCTGCAAGGTGATCAGTGTTTCTCCTTTCTGCTGTGCAAACTCACTGTGGATTATAAATATAACTCTGGAAAATCATGCAGTAATTAGTTGAAATTGCATTAATATAATAATTGAAATGATTTTTTTTTAATTATTTTTTTCTTTTGGCTGAGGAAATAAACAAGAATACTGACAAGGGTCTTTTACGGAACAAAACGTGGAAGCAGCAGAGGAGATGGTGCTTTTAATGAAATGTGTATATTTACTTGTAAAAATGCGCTACGGATGCATATGCTGGGTAATAAACAAAGGGCTGAAAATCTGTCTGATCAGCAAGTCTATGACTAGCTACTAATTAGGTGTATCTCATTTAGGAAAACTCACTCAGCTGCCTGAGTTTTGTTTGAGGGGGACAGGACACAAGGAGAAGGAGGTGGCTGTGCTGGAGGAACAGCAACAGCTATGAGACAAATCATGTTTGAAGCAAATCTCTAATATCCTCTATCCCAGTCATGAAGGCTTGACCCATGAGCATCTATTCCAATAAAATCTTGGTTTTTAACATTTCCCTTATCCATTTCGGGCTTTTCTCATTGTCTGCTCATGCAGCGCAAGGAGAAGCCCCCTCTGACCCAGCTGCGCTCCCAAACACAAGTGCTGCATGGCCAAGGTCCAACCCTGAAGGCACCTGCACGTTTTACCTATAACTGTAGCAGTTGGAAGGAAAGCCTAGTAGTCCTTAAAAAAAAAGAAAAAGAAAAAGAAAAAGAAAAAGTAGTCTTCATAAATGAGACTTTCTTGGCTATGATCATTAAAATAAATGGAAGCAAAGAGATTAATAATGAAGTAACCCAAGCAAACCAGACAACGTAGCCTGTCTCCCGTCCATTTCAATCTGAAGTTCATTTTGGCTCATGCATCTGAGTCTGAGTGAGTTTTCCTGATTGATGGATGATAGCTCTCATCCAGGTATTTTTTTTTCTTCTTTTTACACTCAAAGGGTTTTAGGAGGCATGGTTTTGGAAATACCCATTGTCTGAGCCCAAAAATATATAGGTAGTTTCTAAATTGATTTTTGTAGACAGATGCTATTTCCGTTTCATTTCACTTGAGAAGAAGTTATCTCTTCAGTTATCTTGCTGGCTGTGATAAACAACAGTAAAATGCTATAGCAAAAAAAAAATAAGGGGGGGGGGGGGGAAGAGTTGATGACAATTTTATACCTAGACAGACAGATAAAAATAAAGGCATCCACTTTCTCTTATACACCAAATTCAATGCGAGACATCAAAGTCTCAGACCATGCTGAGCATTGTGGCAGTAACCTAGAAAAGCATCTTCCCGTGCGCTTAGCACATGAATAATCCCGGTCAGAGTGTACGCTCGCATGCTTGTGCTTAAGCACATGCTGAAGTGCTTTGTTGTGTGGGGTCAGAGTGCGTTTTGCAGTCCTGCACTCTACCCCTATGAAATCTGGAAGCCTTGAAAGCCTTTCAGAGGTGAGATGAAGTTCCCATATGCTGGCTCTCTGGACAGAGGTCTCCACGGCTGCACCCAGGCTGCAGACCCAACACTATGGCTGGGAAAGCCAGCTAGCCCACGGCAGAGCCTCGAAGGTAGCCCTGATAAAGACGTAAGTGCGAATAAGTTAAATAAATAAGTTCTCATTAAGCACTACAAGATCTGTACAGGAATAGCGACTGCTGGCAGCTTATACATGACCCTTTCACTGCAAGGAGCAGCAGCGCCTGGCTCCCGCTGCTGGGGATGGGGACTGGGTCTGGGTCAGAAATAACCCACCCTTGGGCATCTTCCAGCCCCTCCACCAAAGGTGGATCCTCTGGAGAAGGCTGTGGGGCTGCTTCCCCACACGGCGGAGAGGCAGGAAGGCATTCCCAGGGGTTGACCTGTTGGCTGAATTCCAAATCCTGCCAAAAAGGATTACACTAATGCAGCTGGGATCGCATGGCAGTATTGATGGTGCTTAAGGATTTCTAGATCCTTGCACAGGAGTCTTTTTATTTATTATTTAATTCTAAATAAACAAAATAAATAAATCATATCACTTCTATGCTATACTGGTAGGTGCAATGGAAGAGGCAGAGATGGATAGATAACGTCACATTTTAGCCTAATAGCTCTACTGTTTCATGTTATATTTACGCTGTTTGGTGTTCATCTGCATCAGTATCAGAATATTAAAAGCATTTTTAAAAAATCAATAATTAAACTTGGATTTCATCATTATTCAGAGCACACAAATTCATAGACTAGTTGTATTAAACACGGTACAAATACCATACCATATGTACTCACACTAATTGCACATTCTGGCACATTATGGGGTAATGATGCTTGAAGTTACTAAACAGTTCAAAGATCAAAGGCCATGCAGGCAAAGATTTTAAAATAAAGCTCCTGATTTCTGAATCTATGCTAATGTGCTAAATTTGACCTCTTCCCCTTATATAAATAACTACATATAATTATATAATTATATAATAATTAGCCTGTAGTCCCACAGCAATTACGGAGTTATTCCATGGGCAATCTGAGCCCTGATAAAGGACAGCGATACCTGGCATCTCCCCCCGCCTTCCACTCTGCATCTCTGACTTTCCATCAGTTGCACACGTGAAGATATCCTGAGCTTTCCGTGTCCGTTTTGCCGTGGATTTCGACAAGCCTAGACTTTTATCTCTGGTTGCTGGTTCTGTTTAATTGGTAGTTTGCAGATAATAGAAACTCAGAGGAATATTATTCATTCATCTTCAAAGAGCTGGAAGCCAACAGGGTCTGGTGGGGCACCCAGGAAGCCTTGCAGAAGACTGAAATGGGAAGGCAGCATTTTTATCACCTTGCTCGTTCAGAAAAGAGAGAGAGAAAGAGCAAGGCAGCCTGACCAGGAGCCAAAAGGAGATGATTATGTGGTTATCCAGAGGGATTCTTTCTATTACTTGAAAAATCAGAGCACAGATTTAGAGAGACAGGTTGATGTGCTCAGGAAGATCAATGAATATGAGAGGTTCATTGATGGCATATGCTTGGGTTTAGACCTAAGTGGCAGCTTCAGAGGTAGTGACAGCAGAAGGGAAGGAAAAAGCTGACAGCCAGTGGCGTGCCCTGGCAGACAGAGAACCCTTGAGAAGAGGCAGTACCAAGGCCTTGAAGCAGTGAAGCTGGTTGAGATTTCAGCCATAGAGGTCAAGGAGTGAAATTTTGAGAAAAGCACAGGAAACAAGCATGCTTGAGAGAAACTCTGGTGGAGCTTGAGATGTGTCAGTGGTGGGAAATGGTGAGGAAGGGGCTTAGCTGTGCCCTTGGAGACATCTGCAAAATGCAAACAGAAAACTCACCCAACAAAATACAGCTTTCTGAGGGGTGAGAGGTTTTTCAAGTCTAAATGTTTGCTCACGTGGTTCTTTTACTAAAACCACCTTGCAAACTCTTGTCATGAATAGTTTTAAGATGCTTTCCTGCTCTCTGCAACTCTTTCATTTATCGTGGTCTGCAGTTACTTCAACATACTCACCCAGCTCATTGTCAACCGGCAAAAGCTCTTGGTCCTGCTCTTCAGCAGAACAGATTCTCCATCTGTTACGCATTGATAGAGTGAGCTGCTGAAGATAGAAGGACTAGAAATATTTTTGTTGGCACGGAGGAAGAGGCTTGGATAGAAAGTGAGTTAGGGACAATAAAGATAGCCAGGAACTCTGGAGCACCGACCTCCAGACGCATCCAGGGTCATCAGGGAAAGTATATAAAATATGTTAACAGATATCAGGAGCCAAGAACTAATTTTAAGGAGGACTGGAAGATATTCTTGCTGGTTCAGTGAACATTTTAAAGCAACTGAAGCAATTTCTAAAGTTATAGAGGTTTTGTTTCTTTGTTTCATCTACTCTCCTTTGTAGATACATTCAGATTTCCAAAATTTGGAAAGCTAAAGTTGTTTTTTTCTTAAATTGGGGCAGTCAACAAAAATCTGAAAACTTAATTTTCCTAATGGTTAGTAGTGTATAGGAGTTTGTGTCTGTATTTTGTATCTTAATAAGCCATGACGATGTGCAATGATATAAGCAAGACATATGCTTTAGGGCAGTGGTTTGCAAATAAATTTTGTCATGGCCACCAATGTGATTCCAGAAAGTTAACTGTGGTTGCAGATTTCACTATGACTGGGTTGTTCTACGAGTTCTTTAGGAGAACCATTTTTATGCATTTTACTATCAAGTCCACATAAAAGAACAAATCCTTGAAAGCAAACTGGAGCAGATTCAGTATTGAGCATCTGACCTGACCTCTGCTCATCCCGAGTTCTGAATAATGTCTTTTTTGCCTTGTTACAATTGCATTAATTTTCAGGTTCTTCTTGGCTTAAAAATGGAGGATTTTTTTTAAAACTGCAAAAAGAAATATATTTTAGGTTTGCTAACAGTGACATACACATCTATATTGTCAAACTGAAAAGTATATGTGATAGAAGAATATAAAATTCTATGCTAAATCTAATGTATAAAATAACTAACCAGGCAAGCAGTAATCCAATAAAAATGTTAGTGTGAAAAAAATCAGAGTGGAAGGATGAAGAACTGAATTTCTTCATTTATTTTCTTTCCTTATCTAATGAAAGAAAATGCCAGAGTGGCTTCAGCCAGAGGGCATAATGATGGTGGGGCAGAGGAGAAAGCAGTAAAAGAAATAGCCATGGTCAGGCCCAGAATTACAGCTTAAGTGATTCAGCAATACTCAGATTTCAGGTTATGCAAAATGCAGATGCTGGGGGAAGAAAAAAAGCATTTTAAAGCAAATCATATATTAAAGTATCCATGTATATATAAATGTATGTGTGTGAGATATATATGTATGTATAAATAAGTATTTGTACATGTAGGTACATATAGTCCTGGCAGTGTGTTTGTGAGTGTGTGTCTGTACAAAATATGCCATTAACCTCACATTCAGGAGTCATGGCATCCCCGTGAACAACTGCTCTGCAATTGAGAAAATATTTGAGTATTGTAAATTGCCAAAGCGTTCAAAACCAGGGGACTAATATAAAAATTAGGAAATTAAGACTAAGCTGGTTATTCAGATGGAACTATTGTATTTCATTCAAAGTGCAGTAAACATATGGATTAATCAGCCAATAAGACCACTGAGGCAAAGACTGTGGCTCGTGGTCTGGAAAAAATTATTTCTTTTAATTTTTTTGTAATTTCTACTTGTTCATGAAACTAAAACAATATTTAGATGACTGACTGACCACTTTGCCAGTAAAAGGTGTTTGAAGTGTAGTTCAATTGGTAGTCATGGATGAGTTTTTCACTCCTTTAAAAAAAAAAAAAAAAAAAAGACAAATTGAGGTAGTTATATGTGTTTTTTAAAGTCTGCCTGATTCAGGTGCTCCATATGCAATTTACAGAGTGAAATAATAAACTCATGTAAAGACTTATTTTAAATCCTAAGCCTTGTTCATCTCTCCCTGTGCCACTCTGCCTAGCAGTGCCTGAGTTCTGGGGCAAGCATGGTCAGTGCTTTCCATGACCTCTACAGGGCTTCAGCCAAGTGCTTATTTGTGCAATGGCATTTTTAGCTCAGGTTTGGGGGATCTAAGTTGATTTAGCACCTCAACAAACAGGTCAACATCCTGGTTTCTGCTTTTGGGGGTTTTTGCAAACCCAATATAAAGCAGAGGCAGATGAGAGCAAGGTGATTGTTCATGGAAATTACTGGTAACTCCCAAGAACGTTTGGGAAGCAGGTCAGAGCTTTACCCTTACACCTTGCTCTGCTGACCCGTGAGGAGGAAATGGGGCTGAAGGGATGCAGGTAATGTGGCTGCTGTGCCTTGGCTGCTCTCAGTCACAGCTTGACATGCTTGGGCTCTTAGTGAAGAGGGGTTTGTCCTCGAAACTGCCTGCCATGACCTATAGGAAGGGATGATATACTCAGCTAAACTGGGGGGCCCTTTGAGATTATCCTACAGTGGAAAGGATAGACAAGATTTAACGCCAATTTGTGCAAATGAAGGTGGGCAAATCCAGGGTAACTGAGAAGGGACAAGGGGGCATAGGGGTGCAGAAAAAGGGGTAAAAAAGCTGTTCTCTGACTGTGGTGATGCAGTTATGTACTCACAAGTGTAAAAACGTTGGTGAGGACCAAGCAAACTGGCATTTGTGGGCATTGATGTGCAATGAAGTCGCTGCAGAAGAGGACCCATTTGTTTGCCACCACAACCCTGAACCCATAAGCACAGAGGTGATGGCAGAAAATGCAGGTCTCTCAGCATTGCCCGTATTTACATAAAGAAATTTCACTTCTGTTACAGCTTCCTGGGGAATACAAGGTAGGGGGCAGCTCTTCAGCTGAGGATGCTGTCTCAGCCTTATATAAATACCTGTAGAATTGCTCAAATAGTTCATTAGTAGCTTATGAGTTTGTGTGCTTGCATTCCTCGCTGGCTTTAATTGCAAGGATGTTGATTCGTACTGCACCCGACCGGAGCCGGCTAACAGATTCTCTGCTCTATTGCCCCATTAAATGAGGTGTTACTGTGTTTGACTCAAGCTGAAAAGGATCCCATCCCATTTAGTAAAGAGACTGGCTAGGGCTGACCTAGCTGGGGACAGATTTCCTTCCAAATCTCAGAGAAGTCCTCCTGAATATGAGATGTTAATTGTGGCAGGAATTAAGGATTAAACAGTCATGGCTTCAGGTTACTATTGGGAACTGAAATCAGGATTACAAAGGAAACTGGGCCATGCCCTCACAATGCTATTACCCCAGTTCCAGAATCTAAAAACCTTAGAAACTCATCCTTGGTGACCAATAAAAACTAGTCTAAATTGTGCTTACTGAGGCCTGAGGAAAAGAGTCATAATTGTGCAGCCATCGTTTGGACACCTTTCAAAGCAGAAGATAACATCAAGGACAAGAGTGAAATTCTCCCTGATTTATACCCTCTGCAACCTTTATTAGCGCCAAAGCTCCAGGGTTGGCTGTACATCAGGCCACAGCCTCATCTCCTGCCCGGGGGAGACAGACCCCACGCCGGAGGCCAGCCACTCGTGCCTCAAGTCACTGCGAAGAGAGCAAATACCTTGCAAAAGCATTTCCCCTTGGGCAGAGAGTCAGCTGAGGTCCCTGTGTAAGTGCAGCCTCAGACCTGGGGTGACCATTGACCTCGATGGCTGCATCCACTGTGGGCAAGTCCAAGGCTGGATTCTGCTCCTGGGGGTGACAGTCAGCTCCAGCTCCTCTGTAGCACCCACAGAAGGGATCAGCCTTAGGGCAATGTCCCCCATTCAAGTTCTTCAGATGGGATGCTCAGACGGGCTAAATATTAATGATTCTCTGAAACCCCATACCTGATCCCAGAATACAAAGCCAGAGAGATGAACGGGAAGAAAAAGAAATTCTGTGGTTGAAATTTATGACATGGTAGCACATACTTAATAACCAATTAAAGCCAAGATTTATTGGGAGCTAAATTACATTTGTGTTATAAATAGAACTAGAATATACTGTTACAGAACAAAAGCAAAACATCTTAGCATTTAATATTGTAAAAGACAAAGTAATCTAATGGACCCTAAATGTTAATGGGTGTAAAGATTTACACTTTAATTGCATTTTTAAGTCACCTTATTTTACAGTGCTCTTTTTTTCTGTGTACATAGAAATCAACAATGTACTGCAACATTATACTTAGTAGTGGCAAAACTGACTCCAGAAAACCTGTTATTATAGGAAAGATCAGTTTATTACTTATAAATCCTCACAAACATTTTAATTGAAATGAGCAGTGGACTTTCACTGACCTTGGCTGTATGTATGTGAGACCTTCATTGCAAATTAAGCTGGTGAAAAGTGTGTGTGTGGGAAGCCAAGAAGGAAGGGAGTGGTAACAAGACAATTTCTGTTTATAAATCCAACAAATAAACTGTATTATATTTAGGGATTTGCTTTATGGCAGGGAAAAAAAAAACCCAAGCCCTAGCAAATGATGAAACGTGAAATAACATTTTATGAAATTATAAAATAATAATATTGTATTTATTAAAGTATTATCAGCTATAATCCAACTTTGGGATGATATCTGAGTTTGGCATTTTAAGACCTGCTTTCATAGCATATAAAAATGCTACAAACTTCCCAGAAATTGATTCCTGTGCTCACAAAATTTCTCTTCCAGTTTGTGTTACCGTTTCAAGATTCATAAGCTGAGTTACAGTTAAAGATGAATCTAACTCATATTACATTTGAAAAAATAAATGTGCACTAAAAGTAATTAAAGCATGTTGGTTCATGAATAATACACCATTTTACTACTATTTGCAGAGTATAATGAGACAAGCTACTAAATTGACAATGAATGCTCTATTATGTGATTGCCAACTGTTTTATAAGATATTGAACAGATTCATTTATTCTATCATCATGTGCATTATCAAGCTATTGCTTTTTAATAAATTAATTTCTCCTATGTCTCCAGAGCCTTACTTTGAAATCTGGCTGAAGGCATAAATGAAATTAATTTTGTGGTCTGAGTTTAACTATCAGTGCCGGGTGACTTACAAATACGGCGTCGCAGTTGGCAGCCGCCGCAGAAGGGATTTCTGCCGGGTGGCCGCAGCAGCGGCGCGCTGGCCCCGGCGGAGGGGCTTAATTGCGATGGCGAAGGATGCCTTTTAATAGCCAGCTAACAGAAATAGTTGCTTCTGCAAGGTAGGGCTCTCTGGCAGCTCTAGTTTATCAGGGGTGCTGGGTGTCAGTCATCCACCTTTCCCTTCACCCCCAACCAACTAACACACCATAAATTGACCCGTTAATTGTTCAGCAGCCTAAACCTGGTGCCAGTGTTCATTGACTGTACAGCAGTCCTTAATCCCTGCTTGGGTGATAGTGGTGTTAGGAAAGTTATGTGATTGTGGGGAAGAATCTCCCATCTCGGCCAGGTGCTGTGTTGGAGGAGAAAATTGATTCCCTGTGAGCCCTCGGCTGGGGTCGAAACAACACGTAACGTCCGTACAGCCCCGATGCTGCAGAGCTGTTTTGCTCGATGGTAAACAACTTCTAATTGTGGCTGTTGACAGGACTCACCGTGTTATAACTAACCTTGCTGCAATGTTATTATTTCTGAAGGGAGCCTTTCTCCATATTTTTAACAATAAGTCTGACAGGTGTCATATTAAAAACAGGGTTTAATTCTAATGCAACTATTCCCACCCGCCCTTCCCTTTTCATTTTTGTGCCTCTATAATGCATGAATTTCTCCTGCTCAGAAAGATTAAAGGAACAGCTTTGCTGGAAAGAAAATACTTCTGGTTTGTTTGTAGTCCAGGTACATTCAAGACGGTCTCAGTATTGGTTCCCTTTCTCCTCTTTTCTTCAGCCATGCCAGCTCAATGCTGGGAGGGAGAGAAATAAAGCCTTCCCTGGGATGAGAGGTAATTCAGGATCCACTGAAGTGAAATTTCAGGCTTCTTTTGAACTGTGACCCGCGGCCGCCGGCCGGGCGCTCCTTGGGCTGTGCAGCCTGTGATGCATTGCTGACTGCTGTCCACCAGAGACCGAGCCCAGGCCAGCAGTTCACTTACAAGTTTACACTGGATTTAAGTCAAAATGCTAAAACGCTGGTGTTCAATCACTGCTAACTGCGTGCTCGGCAGACAGCTCCCAGCAGACTCTGTGCTGGTAGAATCCAACACGCCACATAAAGTAAGGGTTTGTGGAGGTGCGAGGGGTTCAGGAGATGTTTTTTTCCCCTTCCCTCCTGCTTGGTTTCTTGTGACACAGCTTTTTAGGCACTGGGACAGCTTTTGCTGCATCCCAGACAAACCAGTCAGTGGCACAAAGCGCAGGGGGCTGCATGCAGAAAGGTGCTATCCATTTCCATAACCATTGCCCATCTCTCCTGCCCTTCCTCTCAGGCTGCCTGCAAAAGGCAAAGCCCATTTTAAGGCCATTACCTACCTGTTGATGTGGTGATTGGAGTCAGGACCAGCGTGGCTCCCATGCACTTGCTTTCTCTCACCTCCCTTTACAAAAACCTTACACATCTCACACCCACGAGCACCACACGTGTTTCTCAGTCCCCACTGAGAACATTACAGAGCTGCTCAAACTGCTGCTGTTCCAGGCTAGTGCCAGCTCAAGGAAAAGGGTGCCTGGTTTGCCAGGAGGGATGGTGTAAATTCAGCGTACAAAGCCTCTAATTTAGACCGTGCTCGCTTATCTGCGGGCGCTGCACCAGACCTGCCTAAGGTTTCCATATGAACAATGTGCACGGTGCAGACTTCATTCCCAAAGCGTTGGCTAATGTTCAGTTATTTATAACAGCTCTTTTAAAAGAGTAAAGAGAACCAGCCAAAAGAGTCTCACTAGGCATTTAGTGATCTGTTCCACACCCCCTTAAGGTAGATGATTTTCCATGACTCAAAAAAAAATATATATTAGTTCTCACTCCCCCCTTTTTTTTTTTTTTGCATAAGCAACTGCCCAGCAAATTGATAAGAGCCCTCTTTAATTAGATAGTGAAGTTGTATGGGTAATGTTCCATATAAAAGGTCTATAAAACACAGTGGAATTAATAAAATGACTGCTTCTCATTTAATTCAGGTCCTCCAAAGGGATCCGTATGTCTTGCTTTGGTCTGTTTGTAGCACTTCTCTCCACCACCCAGCCATGAATTGATTAAAATCACATTCCTCACTTAAAACTGGAGCCCAGTTGGTAAGAGATACTGGATAGTAATTAAGGTCTGTGCACAGACACTATGAACCCTCATAAAAAAAATACCAAAAGGAATCATTGTGCATCGCTTGGATTATATGCAAACACAGCTCATGTTGACAGCTACCTCTGGATGACTCCATCAGTACACACTTTATCTCCAGCTGTCCAAGTAATTTTCCCAGGATTTCGCCCCTCTTTTTCACTCCTCTCCACACAGATGGATTAGAGCAACAAACGGTTTACATGCTGCACATCATTAGCTATCCTCCCTCACTACCCAGCAGATAACAACTGGGCTCTATCATCAGGACATTCATAACACCTTGACACTTTTACAACTATGCTGTTCTCTGCCAGAGCAATCTTCTCTTTTAAAGCATGAAGCTAATTCACGAGACACCCATTGGAAAGTACTCTGCAAACGCAGGAGGGGTAGGGGAGAGAAGAAGAAGCACAGCCCAGAAAAGGCATCTAGTAAATAACATAGTTAGCACTGTTAAAAAAACAAACAAACAAACAAACAAAACCCAACAAACCCACACCACCAAGAGAAAAGCAGCACATTCGTTCTCTCCAAGCTACTTCTCTATTTCCCGTTGCCTCTGTCCCACAGTGAAGGACAGCAGCAAACAGCCATGCATGTGTCTGCTGTATTTCAATGCTTCCCTCACTGTGTTGGCTAAGCATCTCTGGTGCCCAGGTCAGCACGGGTCCCTGCAACTGAGGCTCAAGCATCTCTGGTGCCCAGGTCAGCACGGGTCCCTGCAACTGAGGCTCAAGCAGGCAGATGGCTTGGCTGCAAGGGTCCCCGTTCAGGCACTGTGCTCCTGGCGATGGCTTGGTGGCTTCCCTTGGGGCTGGGGTTTGATAGCCTCTTTGCAAAAGGACTGGTTGAAGGCTTCAGTCAGTCATGTGCTCACTGTTGGGTATTGCCAATGGCTAGTCTGGTTTTCCTAAACTGCTTCCAGTCTCAGGGTGTCTTGACTCTGAAAGAGTCGTTAATAAAACAAGGTATGCACCGCGTGAGTTGGGATCTTGCTGCAGAGACCATGCACGCTCAGACGTGAGCTTACCTCTAGAATAAAATACAAACCTACATCAGCCACTGTGGATAGAAAGAAATACATTTTAGCAGCATTTTGCAAGCTTCTCAGCATGCCCCCCCTGCCTCCCCAACCATACATTTTAATGTATAGTACACGCTTGTTTAAAAAAGAAATACGTAAGGAGAAAGAGTAATTACCGTAGCTTAAATTCAGCCTGATAAGAAGGGCTTGCACAGCCTGAGCAGCTGTTCCACTGCCATTCAGATTATGAAAATATAATCCTGGAGAACCTTGTCAAGATAAATACAGAGCATGAAATGTATAGGCAATTTTTCCCCAGCCACATATAATGATCAATTCCAAAGCCACAAGTGATACCAAAGGACAAAATAAGATCTGTCTAGACCTTCTCACTTACAAGATATTGATCATTCCAATGGTAAACTGGTTAGTATAAGTGTGCTTGGCTTGAAAGGTCACGAGCTTAACACCTGACAAGGAGTTATTCAACCTTGATATAAGTCAAATTATTGCAGTGTTGCTGGAAAGTCTTTCTCTAATAAAAAGCCCTACCTGGTCTGAGAATATTTGAAATTTGTCTTACAGATGTCAAAAGGAAAAGCCGGGGAAAAATAAAAGTCAAATCTTGGCATGGGTTCCTGCTGGTTGACCTCTATCTGGTTTTGCAGGTACAGGTCCCAGCAGTCAGCTGGTTTCTGGGCAGACCACGCACAACATCTGCTGCACGGACAGCAGTGGAAGCTGTCACTGATTGAAATGGCATCCCCATCCCCCTAAGAGCTTCTGGTGGCTCTTTCCTTCCTAGCAAGGGAGTTTGCTCGCTCACCTACGTGAACTTGACAGACCCAGAGCACCCATACAGACAGAGGCAAAAACCCACCACTAAAATGGGAAACATTGACTTTGGAAGTAAAGCAGAGGGGAAAGGGTCAAGCAAAGCCCTTCAGCGTGTGGGTGGGAAATGCTCTGCGTCGTTGTCCTTTCCTTCAGAAAGTCCTGTGGGGCTTGAGCAATGCATCAGAGACACAGTCCTTACCCAGCCACCTCCTTTTTTATGGGGATAATAGCAAGTGCTTATTAGGACTATTAGGAGCTTGATGCAAGTTTGCTGGATCTTTTCCAAGAACTATAAATACCCGATGTATTTTGCTTTATTCAGTTCTTTTTGTTTTGCTGATATGATACTAGTTAAGGTTAATGGAGTTTGCTTTAATATTAGACACAGGATCACTTAACTACCTTTAATGAACACTGGAGTCAATGCATTGTGGAGTAATTCACACAGACATTGCCTCAGGTAAATCAACCGGAAAAATGTAAGCCAGTCAAATAAATAAATCTGATCAGCTGTAAATGTGCCAAATTTTACACCAAAATATATTTAAAAGCCAATGACTTAGGCACATCTAGGATATTAAAACGGAGAGTTTGAAGTCTGTTTCTTTTCAATTGCTTTTCCTTTTTAATGTCCCCTGCACATCCCTCCTGTGCTGAAACCAAGCTGAGAGTGCAAGAAAAATTATTTTCACAAGTGTTTCTAATAGAAGCAAATGCTCTGCAGCTTTGTGCCATTCTTATTTGGAATAAAAAAGTTAAAAAAAAAACCTTTTTAATTCTGACTATCTCAACGCAGGAGAGTGAGCAACAAAGAGGAGGACAGAGAGAGGGAGAGAAAAGGAAAAAAAGGAAGAGAAAACAAGAAAGGGAATGAAAGAAATAGAAAAGACGAAAGAAAGAATAAAAGAAAGAAAAAGTAAGAAAGAAAGAAAAAGAGAGAAAGTAATTTTACCTCAGCTGGAGAAAATAGCAACAGTTAAATTCTGCACAGGGTAATAGAGTAATGTCAACGAATATTTATTAACCAGATATAGGAACCAGAGGAACTTGACCAACTCAATGAAGTTACAGGGGTAGTGCATGTCATACCAATGCAAAACCATGCTAATATTAAAAATGCTTTTACCTCAAAACACTGAAACAGGGAGTTGTGTACAGAGGAAAAACACCTCCTAGATAATCTTTGAAGGAAGGCAGGCAATCTCTTTTGAGTACTGAATTCTCATAAAAGCAGGCAATAATATTTCAGCAATAAGGAATGTCAGGGTGTTCATTATTGGTTATTAATGTTTGCCTTAATGGAGCGTAAGGCCCAGGCCTTCGGGGGAGTGCAGAGCTCCCAGCATTGCTTCATTACTGCCTCTTCCTAACCCAGCAATGCCAACCTCTGATGCAAAGCTCTGCTGCCATAGACTGGCTGTATTATTATATGAGAGTAATTCTGTTTGGCTGTGAAGAGGAAAAATAATGCATTTGAGAAGGCTGTTGCACAGGTGACAGAAGTTAATCAGTTTTTCTCTCCAGATAAACTTCAGACAGTACAAGAAATTTGACTGTAGCCATCACCTCAACTTGCAAACACCTTAACCCACACCACTACAGTTTTCAGACATTAGACTATACCAGCATCTGGCACAGACTGGACAAAACTTCTAAGAGAAAAAAAAAAGAACTTTTCTTTTTTTCCCCATCAAAAAAAAAAAAAAAAAGGCTGAAAAGAGGTGTTGGTCTTTCTGGAATAGTCCCTTTTATTTCTTTACTCCACCAAATTCCTCAGTGCAGGAGCAAGTTCATTAGGGTGTGTTGGCCTTGGAGAAGGGGCTTGTTGCAGAAGGTAGAGGAAGACGTGTGGACAGAATTGCTTATTTACTGCAGGCTGTTGCTACACAGGTGGTGTAGCAGCTATAAGCAAGGCCATATATTCTTTATTGCTGCTTTAGGAAAGACTATGCCATCAGGGAAGGAATTGGCCAAGTAGGGAGCAGCTGAAGCTGCATTTGGGCAGAAGTTTGAGAGATGCCAAGGGGAAAAGAAAAAGCCCTCATTTTCTCTGCATAAAGCGAGCTCAGCTAATTCACCCTAGATCTGAGAGCACTGGCTCCCAGGTTCGCTCTGTCCACTTAGAATAAAATTAATTTCACAGACTGAGACTTACAGAGATTTCAACCTTTATGTGCACAGGAGACTGAACACCAGCTACCAGAGAAGAGCTCACAGGAAACTGGAATTAGCTGTAAACTCAAAAAAATAAAGACTTGAAAGAAATTGTAATATATGGCTGTAAGGTCCAGCTGTTACAGTGCAATATCATAATTCCTTACATAAGTGTGGGGGGTTTTTTTGACAGGAGCCATGGCTACTTCCACCAGGTAAATGCATATCTTGACTTTAACACCTATTCAACAGCTAATCAAATGCATTATGATTACAGACAAGAAAAATCATGGAAGGCAGACTGTTAGCAATAAATCATAAATAATAAGGATATCAAATAAGCTTTTATTAACAATGTGTCCTTCTATTTATTTGTTTATATTCTGTCTACAGAAAATATGATGCTGGACTGGGGATGGCTTAGGACAACCTTCTGGCATGAAGACAGCTACAAAGCACAAAATACAAAACATGAACTCAGAAAGAAACAAGAAAAAAACAGCGTTTTCTTGGCATCAACAAGAAGCTCTTTATTTTTCCTCAAGTTTTCTTTTCTAAAAAAAAAAAAAGGAACTAAGACATTTGCAGAAATGAGACAAACTTTCTCTTCAGGTGACAATATTCAAGCAAGCATGTTGTTTTATTGAATTTAAATTAAAAAAAAAAGATATTTGGAATGGGATACAGTATCAGGAGAACTGAGAAACTGTGAACTTTCAAAGAAAAAAAAACCTCCTTAAAACTGTGAACTGAGAAATGGATGGAAATACCATTTAAACCCCTGATTACACCCTGTGTGTTCTTAAGAAGACAACATCATCTTTGCTAACTCAATGGTATTTAGGGAATGGTTTACAACATATCTTTTACTATAATCTCTTAAGAAAAAAACAGAAATATTTAATTAGCTGTGACTTTACCATTTCTGTTCAGATGTCTTATTGCGCCTTCTTTTTCTAGACAGCACAGATCCATTTGCAGCCAGCAGTCAAGGGCAGAAAAGATTTCTTTCCTTAATAATTTTTTTATTTGCCACACCCAATAAAATCCTTGTAGGGAAAAAGAATCAACACAACTACCATCTCCTGATCAATACCTAAAGCCTAACAGATAGTAATTATCAAAATAAAGAGGAAATCCCATATTGGGCTACATACCAACCCATTAATCAAAACAACAGTAAATATCTGCAGCATTGCTTTTCTAAAATAAGACAAAAGATGCCTCTTTGGGTTACACTTTGAACAGGCTATAATCAAAAGAAAGAGAACCAAGACTAACTAAGCCCCAGGAAGCCGCATTGTCCCTTTAACCCCCAGTATTCCCCATTTCCCATTAGTACTTAACATTTTTCACTATGTTGTGACTGCTATTATTTCATTTAACACTGGTTAATCTGTATCTGAGGTATATGGAAACCCTCTAGATGATAAGATTGGACAGGTTCCAGTGTTGGCAGTTTTCGAGCCTGCACACACTCGGTGTGTTTTGATCCTTCCAGGAGTTCCCTGTTATTTGGACTGCCTGCCAATTCGTTCTTGGATCAGCCTCTCGCTCAGCTCCCAGAGGGCCGTGGCCGTCGCTTCGCCCTGTGCCTCCTGCGAGGGCAGGCAGCGGCAGCAGTTGTTGAAGTACATCCCTCCCAGCCCCTCCAGCTCTGCAGCCGTGGCACAGTAGACAGTTGTGGCAGCTCCTTGTTGCTGGAATTAAAAAAAAAAAAAAGAGAGAGAGAGAGAAAAAAAAAATCTTATATAAATATAGAGAGATATTTTATCGTTGTAATTTTACTGCAGTCCTTTGAAGCTGTGTGTCTTAGGAAAGCATCGGTGAAAACCATTGTGGTAACCCACCTGGTGACAAGGCTGAAACCCTGCTGAAGATGCTGCCTGTCTGCTGGCCACCTAGTTACAAAACACCTTAATAAGGATTATTTTTCTTTTCCTTTCCTCTTAATGCAAAAGAAAAGAAAAAGTCCTAAACCACAGCCCCTGTCTCGGGTCTTTTCCCCCTTTTCAAAAAATCCTTGGATCGGCAGCAGGGAGAGTCTGGCCTGATGCAGAGGGGCAGGGTCTGCCCAGGCGGTGTTTGAAACAGGAAAAGTTGAGCTGGGTTTAAAAGCAGCACCTCAAAACCTCCTGGTTTCCGTCTGCAGCACAGAAAGCACTTACCGTACCCCTCGGGCTCCCCCGCTTCCCAATCCTGACCAGCCACGCCGGCTGATGTGCAGAAGTATCTTGTTTGTTTGGGTTTTTAAACCTCTTGTACAAAATTAACCTGGGCACTCCAATTAAGACCTATCATGTAAAGTGCAATCGGGATTGGTGCCAAGCCTGCCCATATATCTTTGATCAACAGTTTCACTGTGGCAGTTGTCACTGCTGCCTTGTAAGAATGCTTATCTGCTGCCGGCAGAGAGAGGTTCTGATTTTGCAAAGACACGAGGCTTTCCAGTGGGTTTTTTTGTTCTGTAACAACCATTTCTCATGTCTTATAATGCTTTAAGAAATAGAACAGGTAGATTAGAGGCTTTTGTGGATCAGGGTTTCTTTTTTCTTTTCCCTTTTCTTTTTCTTTTCCCTTTTTTTTTTTTTTTCATACCAAGTGAACTTATATTCAAACAGGAAGAAGGAGCTTCTCTGAATTTCTCTAACAGAAACCTGGAGACAGAGGCCACAGGTTTGGGACAAGCAACCCTGCACCAGTGATGGGCACAGATTAAAAGTGCAGTGCCAGAATAGCTGTAGAGAGGGCAAGGAGCTAGTTTGGTTTGTAAACTATAATTAAAAATAATAGGTGAGAGCGCATAGCAAGACACAACACTAATTTAAACCCGATACAGATTATCTGGCATCTTATGATTATTTATGTACATCTTAGTCCTTTCTGTGGTAACTAATTATGAGCTGATAGGAATCAGAATAAAGAGGCTGCCAAGTACGGTTGAAAAAGTAAAGGAAGAGAAATTAGGTGTTGCCGTATTAGGATAATTTAATGGGGAAAAAGAATAGGCTTCAATCTCTTGTAATTTTCCTCCAGTCCTTTTTTTCTGGCCTTTCATTGTCACAACCAAGGAAACTCAGGGTGCTGTTGGTGGGGGCCAACCTGCAAGAGACCTCTACTTTGCATTCTCGTCCTTCAAGGACAGCAAGCAGCCTAAAAAGCCCCAATTCTCCTTAATTGAGGCATCTCAATTTTGTAACTGCCAAGAAAGGCATATTTGTTTGCAAGACATGCATTTTTCTCAGAAGATGGGATTAAACTGATAATGATGACTCCACAGCTTAGAAATGATCTCCCATCACAAGGTAAACCAAAACTGTCTGTATTAAGTATTTTGAAAGGCATATATTTATCAACAGACCAAAATATTTTTAAAGTTAGTATAATACATAGTAATCCTCTTATTAAACCAGTATCTTTTTTAAAAAAAAGAGAAAGTAACTTAAAGGCGGTAGCAGAAATAGAAGAGTTCTACTAAAAATGATATTAATAGAGAACAATAAAACTCCTATGCTCATTTGAACTATCCTATAAAGCTCCACAGCACAGGTATGATTGCTGCATTCAGCTGTTTAGAATGATTCAAAGCTCCTGAAGAGTATTATTAGTTTTTTGCAAGCAATTCAACTGGACTTTTATTAGAAAGGTAAAATTAAACTAAATTGCTCAATGCAGAATGAGAGCCCTTAAGCTATTGCTGAAAAGCATCCGTCCAGCCAAGCTAAACTCAGGCTAGCTCTAATAGAATTCAGCTAATTCATAAAATGGAAGTTTATCAGAGCAGTTTAAAATCCAAACCAAACAATACTTTATCTTTTCAAATGAGTCAAATTTGATGACTTTTAAACAAAATTCTCAGCAGGCAGAAAAACATCCCCCAGAACAACAGCAGTGCTTTATACCTCAAACACTGACACAACCTAAAATCCATAAGAAGAGAATAGTTTTCCCTATGTGAGCGTAGGATATTTACTTTAAGCGATAAAAGATTATGTAGCTGGAAGCCCAAAGCACTTTATCTTGTGATGCCTCCAGTGTTTCACTGAGAACTGGATGCAAGCAATGTGCCATTTGCTTTTTGGCTGTGAATATCTTTACTTCTTTCTGAATGTCTCAATTGTGTTGGCTGTTCTGGAAGAAGAAAGTTCAATGGTTCTATCATTGCAAGAAAAGTACCTTCCTTATTACTTAAGAGAAATGCAGTCATATTTATCCCTTCATTGACAGAGGGTAAAGCTTTAATATTCCAGAATAACGAACAAACAGGAACTTATCAAGCCTAGGAGCTTCCTTCAGACACCAAAACTACAAACCAGAAGGTAAATCTCAGATTCTCACAGCTATTTGAGCATCTAATTCCTTTGATGAATGTGAGCTAGTTGCATTCAGACATTTGAGGATCTGCTGAAGTAACTTGCCCAAGGACAGAGGGGAATGAGTGTCACAGAATCACAGGAATCAAATCACACTTTGGGTTGGGAGGGATGTCAGGAGGTCTCCAGCCCAACCTCCTGCCCAAAGCGTGACGCCTACGAGGTCATATATGCCATGCTGAACGGGAAGGTCCTCAAGGGACAAATTCCTCCTTTGCATCTACAACTCAGATACCACAAACCTCCAGGCAGAGCCAGAGCTGCAGATAACTGCAAAATGCCTGCACTGCCAGCCATGCCTAGCCAGGCTGAGAAACCACTCAGTTTCTCAGTAAATATTGTTTATCCCTCATGAACACAGTCTTTTGAATGACATCTTTATATGTTGGGCCTTATGACAGTTTAATAACAAGTTTTAATTTTTTGCTCATCAGCTTTCCTGTTCACATATCATCAGCATACGACAGCAGAGGATGTTAGGGAATCTAATTAGTAAACAATTCCATACTGCTGATACAAGATGAAACATTCTTAAACCGATAAAAAGAGCACTTTAATCACTGTTGAATGACTTTCAATGCCAAGCGGTTTGTGCCATGTCAGAACATAATTTGAAGAAGATTAGAGTACTATATAAAAGAATTAATGTTAACAACTTCGTTAAAAAATGTCTTAAACAATGAGCCTGTCAGTTGTCACAGGCTCTCCCTGATCTATTGTGATTAACGTCCCCCCTCCCAACAATTTAAACTGATAAACAATGCTAAAAGCTCTGGGCAACCTAAACATTGTTTTTTCCATACATCCGTCAGTTGTACAGGGTGCTAATCACCAGAGCTGGGGGTCAGGCTTCTTTAACCTGCAACAAAGGCAGCGAGTTGCAATGATGAATACACAGGATAAAGAATTTGTGAGAAGCCCAACTGAATCTTTAATCATGCCTCAATGCCATTTCCGATCCAGTCAAACATTTGAAAGCTGCTAGGCAAGCACCACACCATCAATCTTTCTAGCGTACGTAAAATTACCCAGGAATCTTGTTTTGGATTAAGTTGAAGAGTGTCTTAGTAATAAGGGTTCATCATTCTCTTCTGCAAATCATTTGTCAGTTTTGTAATACAATCTTCAACTGCAGCAGGGTGGGATTTATACAGCAGTTGCTGTTTATTTATAGTTGAGGCTCAAAGATCTAAATTATCCATCCTTCCAAAATCCTTTGTTGAGATGAAAATACTAAGTAGCTACTAGTTCATAGGCATTTATTTCATAACTGCTAGCTGTCCATTTGTAACTGATGGCACTGAATACAAATTAATATTGAATATCTTAACAGTAAAAGAAAAGGGGTTCTTCATATAGAGTATACGGTAAAACCCTCATTAATATATGCAATGCATCCGTTAGTATTCTAAGATACCATTTATGTTCCTGATAAGAAAACATATTGCACAGTCAATGTTTAGTTTTCAGATTTGTCTACTTTCAAATGCACGTTTATTTTCCAAAATTAGATTCCTGTTCTGAAGCAGGTTTGCATATCAAGCATATAAATAATAGAAACAAAGCCATAACTTCTCTGTATATTCATCAACTACAAATGAATCAGATCCTCTCTAAACTCTGTTCAGGGCACACAGATAGCACTGCACATTGCCTGCCAGGGAGATGGGATCAGCCTCTTTGAAAAGGAGGTTTTTATTTTCTTATGAAAAATAAAGGCTAAAGGCCAGTTATCTGGGCAGCCTGAGGTGAAGTTTAGCACAGCGCATTTTAAAAGCTGGCCAGTGGAAAGAGGTGAATTCAAAATGACAAGAGAGGCAGTTTTTCCCATCAAGTCTTTGCGAACAATGAAAAGTGTGATGACCTCTTCTGAAAAACACTAGCAAGTCTAAAATCCTCACGTCCTCATTCAACCTTCAGGATTCCCCAATATCTGAAGCGCTTTGAGGAGCAGTCTTAGCTCTTTGGTGGTACCAGCCGTGGCTGAGGCCAGTTGTAGCCGAGGGAGCTACTTCTCAAGGGCATTACTTTGCTCCATTTCCTACCTGGGTAACCCAAAGCTGTGAGGGATAGTTACTTTTCGTTCAATGCAGTGAAAAGCTTTAGTCTTGCATGTGAGATGATGGGACAACTGTTCAGTTCCTGCTGCAGTCCTCTTACTGAGAGCAATCCCAGATGCACAGTTCTCTTATGAGTAACACTCCGAATATGTATGTATTAGTCTCCGTAAGAAAATAGGATTCCCTGATTGCTTTTTTCAGCAAGGAAATATGAAATTGAGACCTGCCTTTGCTAGTTTGGGTGAGTATGATAAACTGAAATAATATCTGCAGCTAAAAAAAATAAAACTTTGGAGCTGCCAAATATGATCTAAGAAACAAATTGGGCTCAGTTGACTTCAAGTCCCATCTCCACCCAAGTGCCAGCAGGAAAACATGACCTGAACTGACTCTATAATAACAGTCTTTTCAAAGGTCTCACTGAACCACATCTAAACCAGAGATTCTCAACCACCTTCCCTTCCCCCATCACCACATTTAAACCAGCAAAGCATCTCTTAGAAGATAATACAATGGATAAACTCAAATCTATAAGGTCTGCTTTTTTCCCTCTGATGTATTCCTTTTTCAATTAATTCCCAACTACAAAGACTCAAAACTCCATCAGCTTTTCTACTTGCAAAGCATAGTTGGTTTCAAGCTGTAACTTTTCTTAGCGTCATTAAGACCTTTACACATTTACAGTATTCTTTACATACATTATAGAAGATAAGTGTGCTATGTTCTTTGAGTAAGGAAACTGCAGTGGTTCACGAAAGAGGATTTGTTTTCAACTGCTGAGGCATTAGGACCTAGTGATTATTTCAACTATTCATTATATGCAGCTATATTTAACTTACATTCTGAGTTTTAACTTTGCAAAAGAAAATGTGTCCATTGTAATAAATGTATTTTGATAATGCACCATGTTGTTCGTGTTATGCAACACCCATATGTTCTCAATTACAGCAATGATACTGCTTGAAAACTTTCAACCTCCAACATCCAGTGTCAAACAGATTGTCTGCAATCCTTCCACAGGAAAAAAAAAATAATACAATACAGGACGTCAAGTCAGGAGAACTGGGTTGGTTTTCTCTTTTTGACTTTTACTCCCCAAGTGAACTTGGACAAGCCACTTCAATTCCATGTACCTCACTTTTCCTATGTGTAAAATGGGGAGAGTACTGTTACTTACCCACCTCACAGGGGTGTTGTGAGGACTAGTTCAGTTTTATGAAGTGCTTTCACACTTTTTGTTAAAAAGCACTGTATAAGTATAAAGTATTATAAACAATTGTTAAAATGCTTAGAAGATGTTGAGCAAGGCTGGCAAAATAGCTGACAAAAAATGTAATTACTTTTTAAAATCATACATATTTTTCTCTATTGTATAAACTTAATTCTTCAACCTGTGAAGCTGCCTGCTACACCAGACCCTATTCCAGTCTCTTCCTTCTCTCACTCATGCCCTGTTTCTTTTTGCCCAGCTCGAAGAAACCTTGGTAATGCTCTTTATTAGCCAAAACATCATTGTGTTTTCCAGAAATGGATACTTTAGAGGGCACCAGCCCCTGAAAGGCTAATCCATGGGTTCATGTCCTCTACTATTTGCATACACTAGAAAGAGCTATTATGACATACCAGGGGTGGGATTCGGTTGCCTAACATGGGTCTTTCAAATATCTGAGCCGCCTCAGGATATCCCGCATGCTCTACAGCTGTCCTCCAGAAGGGCACATATTTCCTATGGGTCCAGCAGTGTATTTGCCAGCCCCTCACAGATATCTCAGATAAAACTGTACAATGTTTATGACAGCACCAGACACCTATGTCTGTGCAACCCCATGGCTCTTACTGCAGCACCTGGAAGGGAGCTGGTTCCCACAGGCAGCACTGTCTTCCTGCCTTTTCCAAGTCCACAATCAGCTTCTAAAAATTGTTTCAAACCTGACACAGAGCCATCTTAAGCGTCAAAAACTTTAATGAAGCATATGGCTTTACCTTGCTCAGCCAGCATTTCAATGGCAGGAACAGCAGCACGCCCCACAGGCTGCTCACCCCGGCCTTTACCCACATCACATTCCACCCAGATCACTTCTGCATTTTCTTCTCCTGCCCACTGAACTCCCATTCACACCTGATTTACACTTTTAAGACATCATTGCTCCGCTGAAGTGGCAGTTTTGAACACTGCATGCAAATTGCTACAATCCAGTATTGCTTCTCTTTTCTTCTCGCACGCTAGTGTGGCACAGTGGTGGGATAGTGCACGCTCCTCCTTTTTTCTGGATTTGGGAAAAATCCCTGAGGAAGATTTTCGATCTTTATTTCAGAGTGCAAAGGGGTAAGGATGCAATCGGGTTGACCATATGATATTGCTGTCCATTGCTTGCCCCCTGCCCTATCTGCCAACACTGGCCATTGGAGTGAGAAGCAGAGAGCACATAAGAGACATCCTTGGACATCACAGCAGCGCTGTTGGGAGCTGATTGTACCTGAAAATCTTTGTCACTTACTTTCTGAGATTTTACAATGTTCATCTATAGGAACTTGAATCTTACCATGACTTGTCAGCCACTGTCAAAGATGGAAATTCTATGGAGGATATTGGAAATCTCCCTGAAACAGATCCTGCCTGCTGAGGGCAGATTCTTCCGGGCAACGGTAATTTGAAGAGTTGGGCAAACAGGTTGTTGACAATAAACGTATCCAGCCAAAAAGCCAGATTAGATATGGTGCTGCAGCTAAATCATTGGAATAGGGCTGGCTAGTGTTTGGGCACACATAGATGAGAATTTGTTGAAATCACTTCTGTTATTAACTTATGCTGACTTGAAATGTTTTATGGTTTTGCTGTACCTAACTTTAATTATATATATATATACTTTATATAAATGTATGTATACATACAGTACTGTATATGCTGTACATATTTATATAGCTTTTTAATACTATTACTGGTCAATATTTAGACTTTTTCATATGCAGTATTGCAAAGAATGTCATCACAATACTGACATTTGGCTTCCTCCTTCATTGCACAGATAATTTTTTAGACTGATTTTCATTTTAGAGAGACATGAGTGAAAAAAAAAAAACAACAAAAAAAACAAACCCACACAACACAATGCTTTTTAAGCAAGTGACATTTTGGGACAAATATTTAACAAGCTGTTTCAAGTTGTTTGTTTCTGTTTTAAAGTTAAAGACTGTTTTTTCATCTGTTGATACACACACATATATGCACACACACACAAACACACACATTTCAGTAATACAACACTTTGAAAAACCACAGGGTGTTATGATGGGGACATATCATGGTAAGAAATTAACTACTAACACTGTCTTCCAGAAACTAATTAAGGGAATGTATTTTGCAATAATACAGATCAAGCAAACAGGCCTCTAAAGTCTAGGCTTAGAGCTGTAAGCCAGGCACTCCTGTATTATGTATGTGTGATTTTCATAGCTAGCCTGCTGTAAAGTGTGCCCTGTTAGTGCATCTTTCAGGCTCCAAGACACTGGCCTTGTTAATATTTCATTTAGTACATACTGTAGAGTCTCATTTATATTACTTCTATAATTAATGGTGATAGCTTAGGCACTGCCTTTACAAGGAGAGATCCCTGTATGTTGGTCGATGGATAATGAGAAACAATAGATATTTCATTCACCAGCAGCTTGTTGCTAGTTAGTAGGAAATTATCGTGTGTACTGTTGCTTTAATTGCCAGGGTAAATAACGCTGCCGCTGTGTTAGTGAACATTTTAAAGCACTTGATGCAAATAGACTAGAAACAAAACAAAACAAAAAAATTACCTTTATTATGCTATATCTTAGCATAGGGAGTTAAAAAGGTATGTCTTAAAACATTTGCGTTCTATCATGCAAATATATCTTAATATGCATGTGCTGACTATTCAACTACTGTATTTTAGGAAATACAATTATGCTGCCTTTCTCTTCTTCTATGTAGACTGTAAATAACTGTAGATCTTTCTCTTGTTTTCCTATGTAAATATATGTAAATACTAACAAGCTATGCATGCTGATATTCTAGGCAATTTCAGGTACTTTTATAATCTGAAGGCATGTACTTGAACTGGTTTGTTAAAAAAAAAATCAACTCTCTCAAATCCTTTAAAGCTCAGTAGAAATTAAAGATTTCTTACTAGACTGGTTCCTTCAATCTCGGTTGCTTTTTTGTTTATAATTTTCCCTGCTTTGTCAACATGGTCTCCCAAGACCTACCCCCAAGGATGGGTGCTCCAACGCTGTTTTCTCCAAAGCACGGAGTCCCATTTTGGGATGCGGTTCACTCCCTGACCAAGGATGTGCACCTTTCAGATTCAACACTATCCCCGTTTGTAAACCTCGACAGAGACTCAGAGAGTGAGTAAGCCTATCCCCTTTGCTCTGACCTCTCCTTCTGTTTAGTAATGTTTTCTATTTCATTTTCTCAGCCCATAATCTGTCAAGTAAGGATCTAATACCACAAGTACCGTGCCAGGTCTGGGTTTGAGGGCAAATGCCGTTGCAGCCAAGAGCAGTCCACGTCTTTGGCCTCTGCTGCAGTCCGGCTGCTCACTCAGACATGCTCCCCTGTTTCAACACACTCTTTATGTTTCTTTTCTAGCATGCTTATGACTTTGACAGATTGTGAAAACAATTTGATAAATAGCTTGATAAATTTCCCCATCTCTTCCCTTCAGTGCTGTAATACTGTTTGTGGGAGCCTTTCAATTGAAGGAGTGTGAACAAAAATGAAATTACCTAAACTTATAAATCAAGTCACCTCCTGCATACAAATTTGGAAGCAAGGTTTCAATTTAGCTCTCTTCTTCCTTCTTCTGTTTTTCTTGTAATAAATGAAGATTCCTATGAGGGAAATAGTAAGAGGAAAAAAGAGATGCATTTATCCCCCAATACAGTAAGGGGGTGGAAAAAAATCCCCTCTGCATTATCTATGGAAACTAAATGCACTGACAACTTTTTAATCGAAAGAAAACAGCTTTCATGTCTGAAGATGCTTTTTCCAGAGTAGATGTATAAGAATAAACACATTAATTGACAGGATCTTCATGACTTTTTATGTTCCTCAAACTTAGCTCGGTGTCTGAAGAAGATCTCTTTCCAGTCCTTGAAGACTCTTTTAAGATGAATGTTTAAAAAGCTGAGCTGACACGGGCATTATGTTCAAGTGCAAGCTGTACTATTCTTTAATAGAGGGCGTAGAAATGGTTCATAGGATTATTATCTTTCTACAGACAAAACCCATTACCTTCACACTAGGAGGGAAAAGCTAGTTTTTAACTTATATAAAACGGAATCAATTATCAATATCTTTGCATGGTTTCCCAGCTCTGCTGGAGAGCAGTCACAGAACTAAACACACAGAGCCATTTGGCAAAAGGGCTCCTTCCTATGCTGGGCTTCTTGTTACACCTTTCATTTAATAAAACCACATCTGCAGAAGCAAAAATAAGTAGCAACGATTTGTATGCAGGGCTTCCACCCTGAATGTCACAAGAGGAGACAGGAATTGCATTTGCAGACTGATCGCCTGGCTACTGTTACTTTAGACTTCTTCCCAGTAAAAAGTGAACAAGCAGATAAAAAGCAGTCATCGATGCAAAGTCAAATGCAGTGGCAAACAGCAGTACAGGTCAGAGCATCCATACAGCATGTTGTCTTTGGTGTGGAAGAAAAGCGCTCTTTCAGCAACCTCTGCCATATTACCCTTACCATCCAGCCTCTGAATAATCCTTTTGTTGGCTTTACCAGTAGCTTTTCACAGATGCTTATGTTTCCAGTGAGAAAAGGAAAGCCAGAAGGTTCGCGGTGGCTTTTCATGGTGAAAAAGTCCACACGTGCCCATCGCTTCTTAAACTACTACAAATAAAAGTCTTATTTCTTTTAGTAGACAATGTCTAATCTACACCAGGTCTGTGTCCCTCAGTAGAGGGATCAGTAAGTGTATTAGCCATCCTTAAAAAACTATGTCCCCAGCTACTTTACTACCACATGCAAACTCAGATGCACAGATAGGTGCAGTATGTCCAATGTATATAAAACATAATTCTCTAGAAGGTGGCAATGGTGTTTGAGAAGGAAATGTTCATTATTAGACTCTTATCTGTTTATCCCATTCATGAGATCTGATTCTACAAAGCGCATAATGATAAATGGCACATTTGCAAATTATCTTCTGAGTGCTGATGAGAAATCAGCAACCTGCGAGTTACCGTGACTTTGAACGAGTACACTCCACTGCAAGTCCTGCTTGCTGAGATGCCTGCCAAATGAGTGCATTAGTATATTAGGAATCTAATAAATTGACTAACAAGCATTTGATGAAAAATAGCTGTACCATCCGTTACAGTTATCATCACAGTCAAGAAGGCTGCTGGGGTTGGGATTCTGAAGGCACCAGCTGCTGATAAAAGAGAAGTTGCCACACTGTGCCATGATCTCAGCGGCGTCTCCCCGCCAACCGTGCATCATAACAAACCCTCAGCCAGACGCAGGACCTCCTTTACTTAAGCTTCCCTCTGCTTCTTCATGACACTTAGGATTTAAACCATTACAGCCTTACTCAGTCTTGTCTTTTCCCTTTCCACTGCAGAAAGTAGGATGCTGGGATGGAGGAGACAACTCTTCTGACAATCCAGCACTGAGCAAGTTTCTCTGCCTGGGAAGGAGGCAGAGGAGACACTTTCTGTTATACAGCTCAGCACTGTTCAAACATATGAGACTGCTTTCACATTCACAATCTGTAAACTTTAAGCTTGTTAATTATGATCACAAACATGAAGCTAAAGGACCAAGAAGGCTTTAACTATATTCACATTCAGCAGATACCCACTGCGTTATTTAACATCACGCAATCAAATTAGTTTCAGGAGTGGCTCAGAGTCCTACTTCTAACTCAAGGTCCTAGTGGAAAAATTAAAAGTCAGGAAATAAATCTTCATACAGGACTTCTCCTGTGTCATTCACTGCTTTACTGGATATTTCAGAAGCCCAGTTCCTTTTCTGAGTAAAACCAGTGGTCCCCCCTCATGCAAACATCCTCCTTGCCTGGGAAGGTGCAAGCACCTGACACATCCAAATCCACAGGACCCGCAAACTCAGAGTAGGGTAATTAAACCCCAGGGTTAACTGTGTCCAGAGCTCCGTGGGAAGGTTTGGCCACTTTCCCCAGCAAGCCCCACACATCCCACCCGATGCACTGTGGGTGCTCACCACTCCTCCCGACGGCACATGGCAGATCGCAGCTACACTCTGTCCTGGCAAAGCCCACATGAGTAAATTATGTCTTTTCAGGCTAATTAATTCTAGTAAGTGCAGTATACCTTACGCTGAAGTTCCAGAAATCTTCTGTGTGCTGCTTAATTTGTTTAAAGTAGAGAGAAACCACGTTCGTTATAAATGCCCGTTTATCATCTGCCGACAAACCCCAGCGAACACTTTAGAACTATGCACACATAAGTTGTACCTCCCCAAATTGTATTTCTGCTTTTACCTGAGACATTTGCAAGATCCCCCAACTCTGTCAACAGTCGCTCTCCAGTTTTGTTTAGCTTATCATCAACAGACTCTGCTTTTGTGAGTGGACAAGTCATTTGAGTGTGCACCACAGTTATAATGGCCTGACTGACAGCTCCGCCAGATAAACACGAGAGAATAACAGACGTAGGAACAATCTGGGTATTCATTTTGTCCGTTCAACCGGGTTGAAAGGATTTGCCAGCCAAGGGCACAACACTTCAGGCTAATTTGCTCAGCCAAAGCACTGCCAGAGTGTAAGGCTGCAAGCAGATGACTGATGTTGGGGAGATCAGCGTCCCCAGATGAGGTACTTATTATTCACCTCTGCCTCACGGGAAACGAAAGCACTATTTATTCAAAGCATCCATTTGAAAGAGGAAAACATATAGAAATGAACTCTGTTACAAAACTTGAACTCTTCTCACTGCTTCCTTGCTTTTGCATCAATTCCAGCTTCTTGTCTTCATCCTACACACTGCAGCATTTCTCTTTCCTTGCTTCTTTTTCCCCCCTACATGTTTACTCCTCCTTTCCTTCTCATATGCTTTCCTTGTCCTCTGCTTTGCAGTTTTGATCTTCTGTCTCACACTGGGTACTTTTTCTTTGCTGTTCATCTTCTATTTTAATGCTATACCCACTCAGCTTTGCAAACCTCAGAGGCTAAACTCTATTTTCACAGTGTCTGGTATAGAAGTGGGTGTCCAGGATATCCCAGCTGTGTCTCACACACTAAATGCTCTCTGCAATCTTTTGGCTGATATTAGCCCCAGACCCTGATGGGAGGCATGTGCTAGCAATGTGCTGCGTCAATCACCAGCCCGTTATGGAGCCAGGCAACGCGGGACTAATGAAATGATGATGCTGTCCTTGCTAAGGAAAGTTGTCTCTTGCACATTTTAAGCATCCTGTGTCTAGAGTGGCAAAGCCACAAGTCCACCTGCTAATCATGTAAAAATAAATGATGGGTAGAACAGTCAAGCTTGTAGTAAGAAAAGGTAAACACTGCTCTGACATATTCCCTCAAGCAAGCAAACAAAATAATAACAGTTTACAGCAGAGGCTTGCACGTTTGCTCCTATTAATTAAGTTCCATTTTCCAGCATGTTGAGTTTTAAGTAATTTTCTCCAGGATTTATTTCAATAACTCCTTTCTCCTACCAAAGGACCAGGGAGAAAATGTGCTCTTGGTGACAGCAGCACAACTCTACTGGCTTCAGCAAACTGTGGAGCCAAGACACAAGGTGTAGCGGTGCTGTGGTAAACCCCTGAGCATTTCAGGAGCATCCCGGCAGAGTGTCCACAGCCCGAGTGTGGCGGGCTGGGAACAACGGCCCTCGTAGAGGTGACGCACTAACAGCCTCAGACACATCACGGGAGGAATGTAAAGTGCACCTGACACTTCTTTTGATCTACTCCTAAGAAGCATTAAAAGGCACATTAATGTGCTGCTTTAGTGCGTGTTCAATGTGATAGTTGGAGACATAACTAAGCCTTTCACAAAAGTCTAATTGGGGAGAAGAATAAACTTATTGTTTCTTCCTCTGGACATGCACCCTAGAACATAGGCAGAGTTGACATTTGCATGAAGTATGTTGCTGCTTTGCATTTTAAATCCAGGCATGCTAAATGTAAGTTGAATGGTCACTTTGACTATTATTAGGAAATCAGTACATGTCCAACAGTAATTCTGCTGATGCAGTAAATGATATTGCCCAGTGGCAGGTTATCTTCCTCTAATGCTACCAAACACTGAAATTCAAATATACAAGTGTGTATGTGTTTATTTACACACATACATAAATAAATTGCTCAGTTAAAATATCAAATGAACACTAATAAAGTATCTGAGCATACAGCTCCTACAGCTGCCTTGCATGCAATAGTTTTGTATCGCTCACAAAGACCCTCACACACAAATCATATTCACGTTTAGTAACAGAGTTTTGTGCATTGAGCTAATGATACTTCTTGACCTCATCAGACTATGAAGCACCTTTGCACCTCTGTGCTTTCAGTTGCCATGTTAAATTTCCTTTGCTCTTCTAAGACAACCACACAGTGAACAAACTGCAACAACAAACTAAGTAACAAAGAAAAAGATTGTAAAAAGAGAACATTCCTACCCAGGTTAATCAAGGGCAGAATAAAGGCAGCAAAGAAAGTCAGGTGTAAGTTCCATAGCAAAGGTAAGGTGAGGAACGAGATTAATTGGGCATCCTAAATTTTGCTGAAGACTATTCATAGCTCCTATTTCTATCAGCTTTAGGTGTATGTTTACACATCTGGCCAGACCTATATTCAGCTGAACTCTACTTTCTTCTCTGTGCAAGCCTCTTTCTTGCATCTGTTACACTGATAATTTATGTGTCCCTGATTAGCTCTATGCAACACCCTCAATGCTTTATCTCTGGAAGGATTAGAGGCTTTATGCTGCCTTCTTCATTTGTCTGCAGCACCTCTTTCAGCCTCAGCTAGGCTCCTTGGATAGAGTTCTCTGCTGCAGCACTAATGATGCCAAGACTGTTACACTAAGACAGGCACTGCTTAAACTCTTTTGGCAAAAGACAGTCTAATCTGTGAGAAACATTAGCTTCCTTTTCTTGAAGCTCTCACTCAATCTAGCCACAAAAATTGTAGTGTAAGGGAAGAGGAAGCTGAGAAATGGGAGCCCAGAAAGCCCTGCTGCTCAGCTCCTGGCGTTAATCGAAAAGCACAAAACTGTACTGCCAACGTATGCCACGTCCACTGCAAGAAAACAATGTGCCCTAATCAAGTTAGGCAGGTAGATTAAAAAAAAACCCAACCAAACAACAACAACAAAAAAGATTAGGGAAGGCAACTGCTCTGGGTACAAAATAGATGGATGCAGAGGTCTTCTGGATCATGCAAGTGGAAAGCCATGCAATTCTGTTCTTTTTGTACGGTATTTATAAAACCCTGTCATTTCTTTCTAGCTAGTACTAACTCAGGATTAAAGGAATTCCCTTTCCAAGCTCACACATGCCACTCAATGCTTCAGAACCACTTTGAGGCTCTTTCTATCCCACCTTTTGGATGTCCACAGTTTTTCTTGACTTTAGCATGATTTCCTTCTTACAAACAAGATAACTTCATTCCCACTACAAAGATGAAAGACAGTTTTTCTTTGGGCTACCCCTCTAGCTGATGTTCACCATGGTTTCTGATGAACCCATCTTAAAAAGTGGGAAAGGAGGGAATCCCACTGGAACATCACAACAAAAATCTTGTCCTACACACAAAAAAATTATCGAAAGACAGAACAAACTTATAGAAAACTCCAGGATTTCAGCTAGAGTATACATGGGTTTCATAGGCCTTCTTTTTAAATGATCTCCTCAAATAGACCTTTAAGAAACAACTGAAGTTGGAAATTTAGCTTTTGCAATATTTCAACTTGTACCTCTTTCCAAAAATGCAGCCAAAGCTTTCTTGAGGGAATACCTAAGATGTCCCCATCCAGAGGCCAGGGCAGAGGAGGGAGCTGAGCACAGCATCTCCCACACTGCCTGGCGGTGGCTGCAGGAAGGATGGAGGATGTGCATACACTGAGCCTGGGGAACATCTGGGCTGGAGAGCTGGGCTGCACGCACCTCCACAGCGTGAAGGTGCACGTGTGCTGTCACTCAAAGAGAGAAACACATCATTTCAACAGGATACACATCTCTCCTGCTCCCTCCAGTAGCAGGAAAGGAAATGTGTCTGGCTTCCCAGCAAATGCACAGAAGAATCTTTTCAGTCAATACCAGCCAGTTGACTCTATCTCAGTATTTTTCCATTTGCTTCACACAAGTCAAAATGTTGGTCTGTAACAAGATCTCTATCCCCTGTTTTGCCACAATGCCACATCATTCTAGCAGGATATTTTTTTGACAGTAAATTTCTATTAAAGTGCAATGTGTTCTTAAGTGGCACAATCTTTTTCAGTTGGCAAAATGTCAAATATATTCATGTTCTGTCCAAATGCTGTATTGGAGCTCTACTATCTAACTCTCCTTACATACTTTTGATCACTTTTCGCAGCCTAGTTACACTGTAGAAGGAAAAATCATTCAGTGGCGTAAATGATACATACCTAAAGGATTTTTAGCTCTTACTTCCTGACAAGTTTAAAAGTGAATTTGATGCAAAATAATGAACTTAAGTGACCCCTGCTGACTTCTCAAGGAATGACATTCCATAGGGAGTCCCATCTATGAAACAATTCAGGTATAAAATTAGTCAATTTTTCTCAGGTCTTTGGACATTTTCTTGGAAAGGAATCATTCTTCAGAAAGTTACTGGTCATCTGAAATGGCACTTTAGTCTACAGCTTGGGATGGTCCATCTCATCATGAAAAAAATGATAAAGGTCAGATTTGAACCCTTGCAGGAGCAAGACACTGTTAATTTGGTTTTCAGCAATATTATCAGTTAAGCATAACTGGAATCTGAACATCTTATATCTGCCCACATATCTAGCTGGCGCCTTCTGGCCATCTGTGTGATGTAAGGAACTAATAAAAGGTGGCAGCGCTTGATGCCAGATAGTTTGTCTCTGCCTCATTTAATCATTCTGAATGGACGGATGCTCAAGCCCAACTTGCATTCACTATTGGTCTGTGAGAGGGCTGCTGAGAGCTACTCCTCGGCAATCAGCTCGAACCATTGGCAAGACATCTGTCAAGTACACTTCAGCATCTCCACAGCCTCGAAGTAAGAGAAGTGGCCTCTCAATTTAGATGCAATATAAAAGGCAGTTGACAGAAATCTTACATCCAGATGCCTTTTCTCTCAAGGTTTTCACTCTTGACCTCATTGAAGTCAGTGGGAACCTTGCCACTGACTTCATTAGACCCAAGATTACAAATGTAGTGTTCAAGATAGAGTAAACACAAGGATTTCTCTCAAACTCATTGAAAACTTAAAATCCTATTAGGTTATAGAGGTATCTTAATACTCGAGAGAGACTCGAAACTGCAGAGGCTCAGGCATTTCACACAAAACCCAGGACGTGTCCAAATGAGGTGGCAGCATTGCTATTATGCTCATTAAACTCTTAAAATACGAGTTAGGCTTTCAGCACAAATCATGTTATTAAGTCCAGTTGACTAGAGCACAAACTTGATCAGAACATCTACACTCCAAACAAAAGAATTTCAAATTCGGATGAACTTTCTCTGGCTTCTCACTATCTCATTTGCAGTAGAGTTATAACTGGTTGATGCAATTAATTCCAAATATAAATGTTTATCCAATAAGAGAGCAGACTTTTTAAAAAAAAAAAAAAAAAAAAAAAAGAAGGAAAAATTACCATCCAGCTTCATTTTCTCTGTTGGTGTTTGCACAGACCAAGATAGCACATGGGCTGAAAATAACTCAGGAATGTGTCATAAGATGTGTAAAACAATCCACTCACGTAGGCATATGCTACAAATGGCTTAAAAGCATCCAGGTATTCTTGTAAACTGCAATAGCAGATAAGCTCTCCTTTTAATTTTTCCTAGACTCTGTGTTAGTGCAAGTTATGACCAAGAATTTAGCACATCCATTCAAATTATACCTAAAGCACTAAATCCAGCACAGCAGTAATTTTCTAGTCTTTCATACTTCCCAACTTAATGAAAAGAGACATTAATGTCCCAACCATAGATTAATTAGATGGAATCATTAAGAATTATTTCCCAGGTATCTTTTGCTAATACACATATTATCATTGAACACTACCAGCCCTGTTTGGAAGGTTAATGTTATTTTGGAAGAATATTTACAGTATCAGTGATAGAAAACCCAATACCTAAAAAAATATTTTCCACCTGCAGCTATCCGTCATCCGTCCCACACAGGCTTAGAAAGCTTTCCACTATCTGTCAAAACACAGGTTTTGATGCAATAAAGACTGTAATTATTGAGCATTTACAAGAAATAATATTTTCCTTCTGGTACATGTTATAACAGTTGTTAACATGCAAGGATGAATACTAATGCTCCAAGCCCACCTATATTCTTCACAAATGATAAGGACTTTTTTGAATACTGATATAAAGGCAAGTATAATAAAAGAGCAAGATAAGACTGAATACAGGTCTTGAAAAGTAAACGTCAATCAGAATAAGGTTTTTAGAGGCATAAGAAGTTGATTTGAAGCAGAGTTTGGAAATAAAGCTGGCAATTAGATCCAGGGATATAAACAGCACTTCTTTTGTGCTGGGAAAAAAAAAAAAAAAATCCTTTTGCAACCAAAATACAAGGCTACAAGATGTGTGAAGGAAACAATACTGAGTATGCATCAAAACAGCTCTGCAGATGCCACGCTAGCAGATGGCTTAAGCCGACTGAATTACTGTATAAACATTTAACTGAAAGTTTGATTTTTTAAGTGTGGAAATTATACAAAACAAAAAGAAAATTATTCTGAGAAGCACGTAAGTTAGTAATTTGTAATTTTCTCTCCTAAGATGGAATAGCTCTGCTGCTTTGCAAGAGTCCTTTGAAGAGGAAATTCTGGAAATCTCTGAAAGAAAACACGTCCCGTAAAAGGGAACTCATATGAACACCCAAAACTAAGCAAGGCACTTACAGGTAAATATATACCTTTCCACTGCTGTTGCAGCTAAAATCCATTCCAACTGCAAGTTAATAAAAATCTACACCCCTCCCCACTCTCCATTTCCTTCTTCATGTCTAGATAACAAAGGCTGCATCTCTCTGTTTATATCTCAGTAACTTTTACAGCAACCGCTTGTTGTGTTACTTGGGCTCAATTGTAATTGTGGGCAGGAAGGGCACAAGAGAAGAAGGCTATTTGTGCATAGATATCGTCAACAAATACCAATCCGAGGGCGGAAAGACAAAAATATACAGGAAAAGGGAGAAGAATTAATGCAGAAATAATGTGGCTTCTTGCTACAGATTACAGTCTGGATAAAATAAAGTATCACTGTTGAATTGGTGGGTTTGGCCTGATTAATGCTTAGACATGTGTCTCAGATGACTGTTTTCTACCATTTTGCAAAGAAATAAAAGTGTAAAACAGGAGGCTGATGATGGGCACAGGGTCCTCTTCTGTTTAACTGAATGTCAAAGCAATCTGTCTTCAACCTTTCCCAAAACAGTGACAATTTTTTCTTCTGGCTTTACCGGTGAACGACCGGACGCCAAGCGGTTCGAGCACTGAGTACTGTGACAGTGTCAAACCTGACCCTTTATACTGTAGCACCGTCAGCATTAGTCTGCACAGCATCCTCTTCAAACTGCTCCACAGCAAACATCACCACGACTCCTGCTTATGCTGCATATATTTGGACTTCACCACTCAGAAGGTTAAGTAACTATTTTACATTCCCCACTTCTATAAAGCTGTTACTTGCTATTCCAGAACTGAGATGGCAATTACATCGGGTGCAGATAGTACTAATAAAAGAGTAAGTCAGCTTCTTCCTCAAAACCTCTGTTTTCCCAGCTGTCTGCATTCCAAATTCCCCATTTGGTATAACAATCAAGAAGAACTAATAACTCCTCCCCTGTAAGCAGTTTCATTGTGCCAGGAACAAAATAAATTATCATCCCACTTATATCCTAATAGAGAACAATTTCTCATAAGTCTTTCCTTCTGTTCTTCACTCTTTTTCTCTTCCCATTTATTCCCTTGCTAATATCTCCTTTCCTTCCAGTTCATCCATTCCAGATCAACTGCTTCTCTGCTTGAGATTTGAGATTCCCTGATATTGCAACATGGAGAATCTGGAAATTAAACTGATTTAAGAATTACCATGGTGTTTTAAATCGCCCTCATCCTGCTGGGTAGGATTTTTAAATCTCATAATCAAAATATTATTCTCTCTAACTTATACCTGCTGTTGACTTCAGAGAGGCAAAGATGAGAAAACTCTTTGTTGACTGCAGTCCATGGACAGCTCCAGATTCTGATCCCATGAGTGATTTAACTAATTAACTGATCCACTTTGTCTAGCTTCCCTCTCCACTTCTTTTCTGTTTCCACTTCCTCTATAGTGGAAACCTTTCTAACTTTCCTCTCTCTGATTTTATGAACCCACCAAGCCTAAATCCAGAACAGGATTCAGGATTCCTGTTTCTGGAATATTTGACTATGAAATGCAGAAGCTGGGGTTTGTTTTAAATGTTCTGGTACTGGAAAAGCTATTAAAAAACTTATTTTAAAGGAAATAAACTCCAACGCTTTGATTCAATAAACTGGAAATCTATATTAAAATGCAAAAAAAATGACATGTGCTTAGAGTGGCCCTCAAACAGAGACATAGTAGATGAAACACTTCATATATAACCTGCGATGATGAACATTGTGACAGAGTGATGAAGTTCCACAGCATTGTCCACATATGTGAAACTAAGTAATGTTTGATGAGAAATATATTTTATAACAGGATAGACTTACAGTCATCAAACCATGATTGTTCTATAAACACACTACTAACAAAAAACATTCTTGCATGATCTTTGCCTGCTAAAGCAAATTATCTCTAAATAAACAAGTAGTATGAAGACCTAAGGAAAATGTTAACCTGTAAATTTCTTATCTACTTCTCTCCTTGAATGTTGTTGAAATTGTAGGGCAGAATTTTGTCATAACTCAGGTCATAAATCATAATATAAAAAGAATATTTAACTAGAAGTCCAGGGATACTATTACAAAGAGTTTAATTCAACAGATCACAGATTTCTACTCTGAATGACTTTAAACACATTCTCTGGGTCTTTCTACCTGCTGGTGTGCTAGAGGAGTTTAAAAAAAAAAGAAATTGTGGAAAATTGGACTTAGATTCTTATGGTCAGACACATTAACAGGATGGTCATTCACATGCACTAAAAGCACATTTAAACCTTTCTTGTTTCCTGAGATGATCAGAAAAAGAAATTCAGATGAACTTTGCACTTTGGAACAAGCACCTCCATGCAAAACTTCCTTTCTTTTTTAGGATAATATAAGTTGGTGCATATCTTCCATCCTTGTAGGAGCTAAAATACATTATTAAAACGTACAGTGCAGCTACAGTGCTGTAAATCACTACTGCTATCCAGGTTCTACATTTTAATTTCACTTCAATCAGAATCAATTATTCCGCTTGCCATTGCTTGGCCTCTCACTCAGCACTGGAGAAGGAACATCTGGTGGTGACACTGCCACCATGGGCTCCCACAGGCTGTCCCCACCACCCCACCATCAGCTGCTGCTTCAGTGAATCACCCAGTTTCATCATGGTCAGGGAGCCCATCCTTGCTCTGCTCATTCTTTCTACAAGAAAGCTGAATGTAGAAACAAGCTGCACATCCTGAGCAGGACAATCACTTGCTCATGGCACGTGCAGGGGTTGCCCACACGAGCTGCTGGGTGAGCTGCTGTCTGCAACCAGGACGCACAGCCATCCCTGAGTCGAAGTGTGCCAGCGCTTAGGCTAGCTGTGAACTTTTGTGACGTGCAGGTTCTGAGGTAGCACACATGGGAACAGACACAAGCATAACCACAGGCTTATGTGCAGTGACACCAGTGTCATTTACATGTCACGTATACTTAGAAATCTCTCTTTGCAATTGAGAGCGATGAAATCCTGTTGTACAAGGTGTACTGCGTGTGACAACTGAAATTACAAGCAACATCGCTAAACCATGCTTCGAAAAGCTCCTGTAATTTATATCTGATTGACAGATTCTTACAGGAAAGATGTGCATTATTCTTACAATGCAAACATACAGGGCAGAAAATAAAGCCCTCTAAACAGCCCAGGCCACGGTTTAACAAGCAAAATAGATGTTGGTTACAGAGCGCAGGCAATCCTAACTTGTGTTGGTTTGCCACCCGCTCTTGGCTGAGTCATCCCAGTGGCTCTGCATGAGTAAATGCTTACCAACATGAGGACTGCAATGAATTCCTCCTCAGATCAGAGCTTAAATTCAACTTATTCTGAAACCAACAACTACGACAGCGTGGGAGAAAACAGGATGCCCACCCCTCTGCCTTTCATATAGCAGAAGAGATAAAGGAGGAAACCAATGCATGATGAAATGATGTATGTTTCTCATTAAGAAAAGTGATAATAGCAAAAGACTTTTGAAAAGGATACGAGAAACAAGACAGAGCCTTGACCCAGATAAAATTTAGCTAGTTCTAAACATGAAGACTCTTCTAAGCATCAAGTAATGGACAGAGTATTCTCCCAACTACACCCTAGTTTATTTGGGTAAGGACCCAGGTGTCATCCATCTGCCTACCGTCAAGCTTGATGTCTAATGTACTTTTATGTTTCATGCTGCCACGTAACCAGGAATAATCACCATGTTAAGAAGGGTAAATTTGTGTGGCTAGATGATCTGGCTGAAATTGCTTTGGGGAGCAAAGTTTGATCACGTAGAGTATGTTCAGAAGTCCTTTGTTGGTTACTTCCACGTCAGAGATGTTAGCACCTCTGCCCCATGTCTTGCTGCTCGTTATGACCTGTCTGCCATCAGTTACCACCCTACACTATCTGCAGCCTCAGCTGCTCACCTAATCACTCCAGACTTGTTGCAGTTAAAGATTGCCTTAGCAGAGACCTATTATTTAAGCTGCTGAAGATACCAGGCTTATTTTGCAAGAACCATGTTAGGGCAACGGTAGCCGCAGTCCTGTCAGAGCGATCGTGATGTGTAGCTTGACGTGAGCTGGGGGCAATAAGCTTTTCGACAGACACAACCCCCTTCAGACAAAGATGCAGGAACAGAGCCTTAGAGCTTGCTCAGATATCTCTGCAGTATTAATGACAATATCCAAAAATCACCCTGGTGGGATTGAGCACGCGTGAAAGCTCTAGTAAGTTAAAACAATAGTGGCAAAATTATTGTTAAAAAAAATGAAAAATAAGGGAGCTCCAATACAAAGCATTATAGGAACAATGAATTTAAAATGGACTGGGCAAACTCCTGCATTTAAGAACTCCTGTAACAAGTTGATGCCTTATCCTCAGTACTCTAAAATTATCAAATGCTTATGCTATCCACACTACAGAAAAGACACATAGTGTCATATAGAAGTGGAGGAACTTCCAGGAGGCAACAACGGGCCATTTTCTGCTGTTGTTGGCTTGGGCTGTCAGAGCACAGATAAAAGTTCAGACTGCTCAATAGCCCAGAACTCACTTAAAGAGTCAATTGAAGCCATGGCAGAAACATCATCACCTTCTGTGAATGCTGGGCAAACTGCACTGCCGTGGTTTGAAGTTGATTTCTCTTCCTTTCAAATAAAATAGCTTGTGAATTGATTAGAGGTAATAGAATTATTGGATGTTAGCAAGGAAGGGGATTTAAGGAAGATGTAATGACACCATCAAAGCTTTGTTGGGTTGCTTTTATTATCCTGAATCAGCTTAGAGCAGTCCTGACACTAAGAGGTTAGAGGAAGTCTGTTAGAGGCTTGCCTATGGGATGAATCCATAACAAAATCCTTTCGTAAGGGGGGAAAAAAAGAAAAAAGAAAAAAGAAAAAAATCCCAAAGCCATGCACCAAGAAAAGAACGACAAGTACAGTACTTTAACAGGGAAAATTTCCTCAGAAAGGAAGCAAGCAATGAGGCTAGGAGAGGAATAAATGGTGTAGAAATGACAATCGCTCTTCAGTCAGGGCCCATGACTGCACTCACTGCTGATAAGATCCAGCATGTGTCAGTTGTCAAGTGTCTCTTGTCACACTTCAATGTGAACTTTACAGCGTAAGGGGGACAAGAGGCAGTGAAGGGGAAAATGGCACGGCTCAGAAGGACTTGTGCACTCAGTGTGAAGCCATTTCAATTTTATATTCTAAAGGACTTTGTAGGTGATCCCATGAATGCAATTATTCTCACCTAATAAAAGCAACATATGCTAAGACAATTAAAAGATTTTATTATACATCTACTCATTGTATTTAGTTTTAGACAGAAGATAAACCTAATTTGAAACAAGATGTTTGCAAGGCAGGAAGCAGAAATAATTGTGGTCTATATCTATAAGAATGTTAGTGATTCATTATATTCTTTATATAAAAAAGTGAATTAATGAAACTTTTCTCTGCTAATGACAATTTCATCCAGCAAATGAACAACCTAATTACAAAGCTCTCATTAAAACAATATAACTTTTGTCTTACCGTGTCCAGTTTGGGTGAGTGTACATTTAAGTGACTTTATTACCCATCAGGAATGTCTATTTGCAGACATATTCCTAGTCTGACATAAACCTCACACACTCACCCCTCCATCAAGACATAAAGGAGGTTACCCCATCACAAATTAACTACCCCACTTTGGGTAGAGATATTCTATTGCTTTGGTGGTCAACAAGCTGAGTTTCCCTAGACATGTATTATTGAAAACAAATTTGTCAGCTCCAGAAAACAAACTGGTCTGGTCTTTAGTTTGCAAAGTAAAGAAGATTTTGCGCTGTCAGACCAAACCAGGGCTTAGAGCTGCTTCAGAATGAACTTGGCATCAATGTTAATTTTGGAGAGCAAGGCAAGCACTTCTGAGTAGAGGATAAGCTCATGGGTGAAGTTTCCTAGCAGACCTGGAGTGGAAGCTCTGGTGTAGTTAGTGTGGAACTGAGAAAGTCATGGGTAATTATGGCAAGATTTGCATATGACCGTAATGACTCCCCTCTTTGAGGCACATGAAGGATAAAAAGGGACTCTGCTGCTGTGAGCCTACCACAATTAAATAGAAATCTAGAGACGTCATGCACAACTAATATTATAATATCACCTAAAAATCTTATATACACAACGAACAGCAGTTGTGGATGGGTTCAATCTAGATCAGCTCCACTTAACCAGGAATACCAAAGGTAGATACTGACCATGAAAAAAATCATTGAGAACCTGTCCCATTTTGACTCTTGACAAATGAGTATGTTAAAAGACCCTGTACAATGCTCTACCTGAAACCACAGTCATGGCATGAGCATATACTGCAGATAAATTGCATATTCACAGAAGGAATTTTTGATGCTCTTAATCTTAAAACAAGGAAGACAGAGTCAAAGTGACTAGTTCCAAACCAGCTAGCAGCAACCAGAATTTGAGTGTAGGGTGAACAACCTTTCACAGCTGGCAGTTACCTCTCTAAATTCATGTGAGAAATACTGTGAAAACCCATTAACAGAAAAGAAAAAGGGCCTAGGGAACAAGAAGGTAAAAAATATATTAAAACATGCATTTCTTTGATCTCTTATAGTGTCCTGAGTCAGGTACAAGTTTGGTGAAGCCCATTAGAGCATAGAGATGTTCTGTTTGTCCAGTTCTGGTAGAGTAGAATGAAACATCTATTCTGGGATGGCAGAAGAGAAGCAGATTTAAGGAGCCTGCTGCACCATTTGGGGAATAAGCCAGCTCCTGGCATCTCTCCCATGAGTCCTGGACAATTGCATTCAAGCCTTACCGCTCTATCTGCTCATAGCATGCCTTGCAGTTGTGACTTGCAGAGTGAGTTTTCTGGCATGAAATTAGGCAGGACCCACTTGAATCTCTGCCACAATGTCAGTTCTTTGTTAGAGCTACTTTCTTTTCCTTTGGGTGAGGGTAGAAAAAGAAGTATTAGTATCAGTCACCTACAACAGGTACTCCAACTTGGGTACTGATATTATATTACCTACCATAACTGAGACTCGTTACTGAAGAGAAAAATGGACTGAGATTAAAAATTCTTAAATCTTTAAAATAATTCCTCCTCACTAATGGAGCCACAGTATGATTTAACTATACAGCATCATGCATATGAATCCACTATAGGAATTTTCTCTGAGCTGGTTACCATTCACATATGGAGATACCGGTAAACTCAGTGCTACAGGTTTTGTATCAGGCAGGTCGGTTCTGTTGACTCGCCTTCAGTGAGCATGAGAAACGATAAAACACAGAGTCAGGAGAGCGCCCTGACTTGGGGAGTATCAGATGAAAGTTTCATCTCGAGAAAAGTACCATAATTGCTGAGTGCAGGTTTATAAATACTATTTGACTAATGATTTAGAACAGTGAAGCAAATGGAAAGTATATCTAAACCTGACAATCATCAGCTATTTTCCCACCGGTATTTGAATACCTTTGAAGCGAAAATATCACCAAAGATCTGGCTAGCGTGAACCATGACTCATTAATAATACAGATATTTATCAGCATCCTGTCATAAATACTCTTAAAAAAGAATTGTGAATCCCATGTAGCATAGGTCCTTTGCCTGGATGCTGGTATTGAAAAGTTTATCCTATTTAGACTTTGGACTATGATACAACGAGGAACTTGCTGTCTTACCTTCCTGTTCCACAGAGCAACTCCAGGGCATCCCACTAAATGAAGTCCACCTTTCTTTATTCCAAAGACTTTCGAAGAACACCAAAAGCCAGATTTTCTTCAAAGGTTGTAAACATTCCTTTTTGTAAGCATCACAAGTATACACATAGAACTTTATTTTTTTTAATTATTATTTTTTGATGCTGGCAGACTTCTTTTTATCTTTTATTAAAGCCACAGTCCACTACCCTCCTCCCTTGTGGGAAGGATTTCTTTATTAAAACCTGCATCATCATTCCCTTATCCCCTCTGCTCCCCCTCAGCTCACAGGCCTTTATGCTTCCTTTAAAAACAGAAATGCGCACACGGGTGCAAAAGCTTGATGCAGAGTGTAATGTGGATCATACCTCAATGGAAGCAAAAAAATCTGTGCAAACTGACTCTTCAATGTGCGTGTGTGATAAAACAGCAGAGTCTGGTATTAGCGTTCCACCTAGGTCTTAGTTTGAATGTACAGATTTGGAAAGGAAACATGGATCTCTCATTATTTATATGACCAAAAATCTCTTTTTTACTTGGCATCTCTTTATGATTATAAAGTGGATAAGTGATGTGCAATAATATTTATTAAGAGGTCATACTGCTAGTATTTAGATTTAGTCATATAGCTGTTCTATGTAGTATTTGATCCTGTAAGCAACTTAGACAGTTGAAGTACAGACCACCCAGCCCATGAACAAATGAGCAGCTTGGTCCTTTATAGTATGTACGGATTATAAAAGTACACAGGCATTTGATTTCCAAAAGCTGCATTTATTGCTGAAAAACATAGGAACATGTCATTGTGGTTTTGGTATGGCTCTATCACCTGAGTGTGAAGCAACCATTTATAATGTACCACCAATTTTAAAGTACCATGTTAATGCACAATCACTGTGTATTAGGGTGGGGGGAAGAAAACAATGACAGGTTCTTGGCATTTTGGTTTATTTGGCTGTTCATTTGTGGGTTGGTTTTTGTTTTTTGTATTTTTTAAATTGCCATGATGCTCTGCAAAAGCTTGACATTCTGCAGGGAAAATAAATAAATAAATCACCTGATCTGGATGTTGGAAAGGTTCCAAGCCCATCTGAGGTCCAAATCTATATGTACATAAAAAAGCAGGAAGCAGTCTTAAAAGGAAATGCTAATTAGCTTCCTGGGATTTCAAATTTTAAAAGCTTCTGTGATTGAATTTATTTTAGCAATTCTTTCTTTAAGGAATGTGAAAATTGGCCCTACAGTTGAGACTTCAAACAAAACAGGATGAAGAAGCAAAATCCCTAGCAATATTGCTTATTGCACTCAATATGATTATAGTCATACATTGAGGACTGATCGATAAAAGAGAATTATACATCAGTATAATGACTATAAAAGTAAAATGACTTCTGGTCAACTTTATCAAAATACTTAGAAAAGCTGGAAGAGTATTAGCAATATTAAATACAGAACAAGCAGCAGTCTGAATGAGGGGACAGAAACGGGCTCTCCGTGGCAAGAGTGCTGTGATTTTTACATTGGAGGAAGCATAAATTAAAATCTTCTGCATTATTAACAACAGTGAACATGTCCTTTGGGGCATAGACAGTAATGAAAGTTCACATTTGAATTAAAGCATGGACGCTGCTGAATAGAGACAAAAATTTCAGGGAGAAAAAACATACAGACCATTTATGAAGGACAATGTAAGGCAAGCACTACTAATTTGTGAAAGAGTAAGTCGGGAGTTTGCAACACTGGTATTTTTATCCATTTGATTATCACACCTACAAGACCTAGCTCTGAACAAGTCTGGGCTTCACATTGCTATATTATACAAAACTTTGAGTAATGCATCCAGTAAACCCTCATGTATCTGAATCAGGTACTTAAAAGTTAGCTATGGGTAGAAGAACCTTGATTAATTTTGGCATCTACGGGTTCATCTTTTAATCACTTCTTAACAACACCAGGAGAGAAATTTTTCCATTTTCCTGGAGTCAGCCATCTTGCTAAATGCCAACAGCAACAGCACAAATGCAGAACAAAAGCGTAGTTACTGCAGATTGGTTTTCAAGCTGCTACAATATGCATTTAATATTCCAGGAACCATTGGGATTCATATTTCAGTGCATGGGACACCACATATGTTAAAATTTTGACTCTGTTTGACCAGGCCAGTGGTATTGAACTTCTCTGGATGCTAGATCACACAAACTGCCCCACAGTCTCTCACCTTGTGCTTATTATGAAAATCAAGCGGTTTGTCACGCTGGTGCAGAAGGGTTGATTTCAGCTAGGGGCTCAGAAACGCCAATTTTAAACACTTTAATTTTTAATGCAGGTCTTGTTTTATAAAGGTGATAAATGCCAGTTACAATTGTGCATTTTTAGATTTTGGAACAGAGTAAAATCAGTTTACTTCCTTGAACTTTCAGAGCGTATGAAATAGTCAAACTGCTTAACACAGAACAGGGTTTAGCCCGATGAGGGTGGACAAGACCACGTAGGTCAGGGCCATGCGCCATGTCCATTCTGACCCTCTTTCTTACCCCAGGAGGCATCAAGGGAGTTCAGGGGATCACAGGTGCTTCTGAGCTAGTGAAAGCAAGACAGGGCATGGCTAGGAATAACATATCACCTGCAAATTCACAGAGCTTATCTTCAATAAGTTAACAGGAACTAGAGTCAACTGAAAGCATTTTTGTGAGGGGTTGCAGAAGACTTGGGTCTAAGGGAAATGAAATATCTGGACACAATGGAATCATGCAAGGGTGATACTTCAGAGCTGCGTCTCGATAGCTCCCATAGAGAATTAAGAGGAATTAAAGGTGCCTTGTTTATTCCACTGAACACTAAAGCCGTGAAGAGAGACCAAATGAATTTCTCTGGTGGGAAAATCTGCCTAAGGGAACAATTTAGCCCTTAAGAAATATAAATTAATAAGAAATTAGTGCCCTCTGATTGTTTTGCCTGATGATAGACAAATACTTTTTGGAGGCTTTAAAAGACACGGCTGTGCAAATATTAAGAATTTCCAAATTAAATATTTAGGCATTAATGTTTTTACTAAATTCCTATGTAGGAAGAGTTTTTGAGAAATAAATTCAGAGAAATGTAAAAATAAGGGAGACAGGCATACATTTATAAAACATTTAGAGAAATACAGTCAGATGACCTTTGCATTTGAAACACCACATGTGACATTTTAAGGATTTTCCAAAAATTAAGCAACACGTAAGATCAAGCTTCCTGAGAAACCTTCCTGTGTCAACTGCAATCAGATTCTTAGAAGTTATACTAACATAGTTTATTCTTGATTTCTGACATATGCATCTTTATTTTAAGATATGTTTAAACTTGTTTTCACAATAAAGGAGGTCAAAGTAGGAACATAGCTTAACCTCTGGGTTATTCTACATTCGGCTTGTATTTAAAGCTAGTATTTGTTGCCATGAAGCAGCCTTTTGAAAGATGATCACTGTACCTGAAATGTGGATAGTTATAAAAATGGCATTAATTTGCTTAGACCGGGAGATTTTCACAGGAGAGCAACTAGCAGAAAACATTATGAAAATGTCCAAGAGGACTGGTAATTGAGTTGATTAGTATGACCTTGGTTATGAAGGTAATAGAAGAGTGAACGGTGCTTAGACTGAGTTATAACCCTGCTACCTTGCTGGGAGATGTAGTGAGGTATGTAATTTGTTCAGGGTGAATCCGAGTAGCCTCGCCTCTCCCTGACAGGGTAATACACTCTGACTAGCAGAGCTTGGCCGGCCACTTCTCCTACCCCAACAGAGTAAACAGTGCAGGGTCAGGTGAGGGATGATGAACTGTGTGCTTTCCTCAGTTCAATATGGTAATTTTCTGCTGGCAGACACTTTCTGTTAAAAGTTCCTTTTAAAATTAGGCAAATTAAAAATATGCTTTAAAACTTTAAGAATGGAAACTTTCCCATTTCAGAGCAGAGAATCTACATCCCTTTGAATTAAACTCCAGATCAAACGTATCTTGATTTATGTACTCATCCAATCACATGGTTTTGGTGTTGCTTTTTAACCCATCATGTTTAAACCCTGCAATAACTCCAGAAAGGCTGCAAAAAAGTCAAGGTTTGTCTCACGGGATGGGGGCTATATTTGCTCAGAAACTGATTCAACTGAAAACATCAATGCACAACTGCTTTGATTGCCTTTATTCATTAGAATAACTGCAATTATTTAAGGATATTTTAGGTGGCCTACCTTTACAGGGGAAAAAAAACCTGGCCCCTGAAATAATTAGACAAAGGAGGTAAGGAAACAAAATCCTATTTGCTATATTTTATATTCATGTTCCTGTTGGTAACCTGGATGTGATCTAAATTATATATCAGGCATCCATAGAATATATGCTTTGAGAAAAAAGTAGTCACAGACAGGAATTTTTAAAGTTCTGCAAGTAATCTTTAAACACTAAACATCAGAACACATTTTTAAAAAGTCAAGGAACGGACCAAAAGCAATGTCTTCAAAGTCAGCATAATTTCAATATTACCCGCTTCCATCCCTGACAAGCTGTCTTGCTATTTTATTGCAAGTTTCACAAACGAATAACTGGCCAAGGCTCCCTAGAAGGAAAATGCCTACATAAAAGATTCAATTAAATTAAAATTACTCAGTTCAGTCTGTGTGTGTCTAACACAAAGTCTGCTTTACTAGGAAACCAGGCACAGACTTTCAGCTAAAAATTGCCCCACATTAGACCTGCAATTTCAGACCATATTTCCCTACAAAGTACAAATCAGTGCTCTTTTGGTTTCATAGCTATCAGAATGTCATATTCTTTTTCTGAGGAAATCTGAGAGGATGAAAGGAGGTGCTTAGGAAACAATTTTGCATTTTTTCTTAGAAATTAAAAATCTTTCATTTCTTCTCATTTATTTAAGTACCACAGAGAAATGGGGTTAGAAATGGATTTAGAAAATAATCCAAGACATCTAAAGAAAACTGTAATCTCGTAATGTTCCAAATATAATCATTTCAGGGGCACAGGAGTAAAAGCAGTTTCTGTGTGTCCATGTATTTTAGAGACTTGCAAAAATATAAGGCTCTCTGAAATCAGGTGTTATATATTCGTCTCTCATTTCAAAGAGCTAAAATCAAACTGAATATTTAATTCTAAGTATAAACTAATGACCTGAACCTGAATCATGTAGCATGAAGATAGATTACTGTTGACATGCAGAGTCCCGCTGAAATCCCTGGGATATTGTGTGAGCAGAGCAGCCTGCCTGTGTGCTACACAATGCTCAAAACAGTAATGCTGAAATGGAGTTTGGGATATTAATTCACAGTTAACATATTTAACACCACGTTTTTAATATCATTCCTCCTGTTGTTTTGAAGGTCAGTGGATCTAGATGAAATTTCTCACACTCAAAACCAATGTGTATGGTATGAAAGTAATCACAGATTTTCATTTTAAAGTTCTGCTGTTGAACGTTTATATTTCAAAGTAAAATAGAAAAAATTCCAGCCAAGCCTTGAGCTGTTAGTAAAAGTTTGCAAGTTACAATCAGGACAGATTTACTTGTGTTTTATCCTGAGCTGACACTAATTATCCCACCATGAACTCTGGATGAAATCCTCATCCCATTGAACTGATGGCAGCTTTGCCACTGACTCCAACAGCACCAGGAGTTCACTCTCTGGCTCAGGCTCCACGCCACAGCCCAATACTTTCTGCATAACGAGGCCCATAAAGTTTATCTCGAAAACCAAAAAATATTAGGTCAACTTGCAATCACTCTGATTTTTCTCTTTTTGGAAGGACAGCTTGTTTTAGTCAACCCTGCAGTCTCTCTTCTCGGTACTGCTGATGGAAGCTCCCTTAAGGGAGCTCTGCTGGAGCGAGCATCCTCCACACAGCTTCAGCTGGCATATTTAGTCTGCGCTGATGGTAATTTATTAGTATGCACTACCCAAATTCAAAGACTTTCCAAGGAAGTTTGACTGCAGCGGTAGCATTCTGATTTATGAAGCTTGGTTATCATTTTTAAACCACAGCCCTATCCCCAGCCTGACTCGACTGACAATGACATATACCCAATGTGTTTGTCAAGCCTCACAGGCTGACTTCTCATCCCTGTGGCAGCTCTTACCCATTCTGGGACCATTTTCATCCACTCCCTCGCAGGTGGGTCAGCTGAGCACTTTGACATCTGTCCATAACTGGCTCCAGCCATAGGTATTGATGCAAACCTCTACCCATAAGCAATTCATTCCAAAAAAAAAACCCAAACCCAAACCTGCTTTTACAAAACCAGCTCTGTGTAATTGAAGTTTGCACTGCAGCCACTACTGCAGAGTTAGAGATTTCCAGATAAACCAAACTTGCAAAAAAAAAACCCAAACTCAAACCCCCTCCAAAAAAAAAAACCAACCCCAAAAAGAAAAACAGAAACCTAATACCAGACATATGACTGTATATGTGTACTTGCATGCCAGCACGGATACTTGTTTGCTGCTTCTAAATATGGATGTTAAATGCTCCCTTCCCCTCTACACCAAACCATCAAATTTTCAATAAACCACTTCAGAACATATTTGAACATGCCTGCTTAATAGGAGCAAAATGTCATACAACCAAAACATCCTTCCCATGTGTAGAGAGAACATTCCCCTCTACAAACACACAGCAAATGTAACTAGAGGAGGTATAGGTGGTTATGGAGATCTAAGCAACGGAAACATGCCTGTCTGGAGTCCAAAAGAATTACATTAAAGATGCTCAAGTAACATTTTAAGAGTCTATATCTTGACATCAAGAAGCTAAAGATGCCTTCATGGTCCTTCTTCAAACAAGAAGGCAGAAACACAAGTAGGGATTTTATTTTATGCTCAGCAAGATAAAACCCGAGTATAAACACCAAAGTATTTACTCTCACAGCAATCCCATGAAACGCACTGCTATTCCCATTTTACAGATGAGGAACTGAGTCACAGAAAGACTATCTGGCTCATGATTTTAAAGGTGGTTTAAAAAAATAAGCTGAGGACGTTAGGTTCAGTTCCAGTGTTTGAGCCACAAAACCAGCATTCATCCTTCATAATAAGGTCAACTTTTCATTCAATAACTATGAAGGTGCTGAAGGAATTCAGTAAATCCTTCTTCTGTAAAAGCTGCTAAAAGCTACATGACATTAAGATGAAAACTAGTAAACCTGAGCTCTGGTAACATATCCACTCAAGCAGGCTCCAAAGAAAATGTGGAAAATAGGTGTTTCATAGCTGAGGCAAGGAAGAGAAAAACAAAATGTCTTTGCAAATGATTTTGTTTTGTGTGAGCGATGCGTTTTTGCTGAAAGTCTAGTGTGTGCAAAAAGGGTATATTTTTGGTATGTCAGCTTCAATTACCAGCAATCTAAGAGTGAAAAGCGACAGCCTTCTCCCAACAACCTCCTCCAAAGGAGATGCCCATCAGTTGAAAGCCCTGCTCCCCGGCGTGACCTTTCTTGCTTTATGACTGGGTATAAGGGCACACAGCTATTTTATTTAAACTTGTTTTGAGAAAACTGCTTGTTAGATGGTGATTTCCAGCAGCCACTGCCCTCTAAAAAGAATATTCATGGCCAGGATTTCACTTCAAATGCTAAGAGGATCAATTTGAACCCCTTACGCTTTATACCTCTGACTAGTTTCATACATATTCACAGCCATTTGCATCATTTTGCAGAAAAATGTTTATGAGTGAGGAAATGCATTGGACTGACTGTCACTGGGTTTATTCCTAACATGCATGTTAGAGAGGGAAGCAGAAAATGGTCCTCGTGGGCAAGTTGGCTCCTAGAAGAGGCAACGCAGGAGAAAATCACAGAGCCTAGAGCCCACTGCGCTGCCAGACAAAGCAGTTTCAGCGTAAGTTTCAACACAGTTTTTATCAGGCAGCTATTCAGAGCACTTCACAGCCTGCTCATCTCCTGGCCGTTTTGTTTTCTCTATTTAAACAAAAATTACAGTCTCTCATTTCACTCGCGTGGCTAAAGGGCCCCGTAATCCACGGTATCCTTGGCTCTGTCACTGTGCTTGCTGACCCTACAGTGAGCAGGCTCTGACCACCAAATGCGAGCAGAATAAATTATCGCTGACACTCCAATATTTAATTATGCAGCTGTCAGAGCGGCCCTTTCGAAATTCATTTTAATAAAGTGGGAACTTTTTCCTTTCAAGGTTAGAGTCAGGGGAGTCACCTTCTGTGTCAGGCTGAGGTCTCCACCATGAGCTTTGCATTCTTCCCTGAGAAGCCTGTCACTTGGCCTGATAGAAGGACCAGATAACGGCACCGATGTCTATTGGCCTCCCCCGCCCTGCCTGAATGAACATCCTTCATTTAAACCCACAATAATGAGGACCTCAAAGTCAGACAGGCAGCCACAAGGGCAGCTCGTCAGGGAAAAAAAAAAAATGGCTTCTTATTATAAAATTCACTCGATGTTATAGCTGCAATCTAAAAGCAATCATGTTCATCTCACCGTTTTAACTGGTTAACCAGAAATATTTAACATGTTAAAAAATGTGAACGGAAACCAAATGTATGAAGCCACAGCAGCCTGTATTTACCTGCACTCAACTCAGACAAGAAGAGGAATATTGCTTTGTATTTTGCTGTGAACGAAGTATCTAACCAGACCTTTTTTGCCAAATATTTAGATAATAAAGCTATTCAATTAAACTCTTCATAAACATGTAGTGCATGATATGTAATGTACACATACCATAATGTACACAGTATATTGATCAGATGTGTTTCCTGAGATACTTAAATGAAAAGCTGCTGTGTGCATACATAGCTACACGTACACATATATAAACATAGCCTGTTAATACATACACAAAACAACTCTATGTAATAAAGTGCTAGTCATAAGAGAACTTACCTTCATGACAACAGAGACTGTTTTAAAACATGACCATCTCTCATTTGAATCTTCATATTTTCAGTTCCCTGCCTTCTTAACTTTATTTTGTGTGTGTGTGTGTGCAGCTGGGAGAAAAACAGATTCAAGTTTACCATGAACAGCCCAAATATACATGAGGAAGAATGTAGTTGACCTAACGAAGAAGAGAAAGAAAAACAAGCAAAAAACCAAGCCTACATATATTCCAAATCTTCTTGTTTCTATGTGACAACACTTCTAATTTCCAAGTAATAATGTTAATAACTTCTTTGACTTACAAGCTATATTTCTTCCCCCAAGTTCCTGTGGTGCTACATAAGCACTGGAGATTTAGCTACACCACGTTTTCTCAAGTATGATTATACATCTTTTAGAAATGGGGAAGTAAAAAAACATATAAATTGTGTGTGGGCTAGGAATTAAAGCTCTTAGAGAGCCCCACATCTCCCATTTTAAATCAAAAGAAGTTTTACTAATCAGGAAGAACTTAATGGGAAAACACCCCACATCCCATGGGTGCTAAGTGACCTATCCCAAGACAAAAGTGTGTCCCAGGAAAAGAAAGAAAAGCTTTGCAAAAATGTTTTTGACTTAATTTGATACACACTGAAGTCACAGCCAAGAGAGAACAATATGACTCACTAGTACAAAATGTTTTATTTTCTGGATTCATTAGTACTAATGAAGAACAGGTGTGAGGTACCAGGGGAAATGCTGTGCATAGCAGTTCTCCAGCACAATCTCCTGCCCAAGTCATGCCTCAACATTTGGTCTTTTGCACTTTCCCTGCAAGAGGGGTGCACTTTGTATCTTCCAAAAAAATGCACAAATAAATCACTATCCACACAGCTAGCAGAAAAAAGTATGTAGTGTATAGAAAATGGTGAGAGTTCGCTCAAATTGCAGTTTTCTCAAACATGCTGGGTTTTGCTATGGGATTTCACATGTAAAATGAAATGGAAATACCTCACTCACTGGCTGTTTTTAATGTGAGATCAGAACTTCCCACCAAACATGAGACTTCTTGCCATTGTTTCCTTCTGATGTACTTGTTGGTCTCATATCCACTGAAAATAGCTAATAACGTACATCCCATCCAATGTTATGTACCTAAACAAGAACCTTTGAGCAAATGTGGTTGCTCTTGTCCTGCTTTTGCCAATGGACTTATCTGATCCCTCCAGAGGCTGAGCTAGAAGTTAATTGAGTTGAATGACCCTTTAGGGGTAGCCACTGCGCTGGATTTGTGTATAATACCAAGGGTGACATCTTGTATCTTAGGAGCCTTGATTAAGTAGTGTGAATCTGGGTCTTGGATAGTTATTTATTAGCTGCACATGAGGTACATAGCCAACAAGGCCCTGCTTCCAAGTGGTCTACACATGTTTTTACACTTTAAATAATAATAGTAACTGACAGTTCTTTTTTATATAACTTGGGCTAATGTTATCTCCCACTGCTTCCTGCTTCAGGTCCTCTTGCTTTATTTTTGGCTGTGTCATTTAACTTTGGTAGAGACAAATATTTTGATGCATTGCTGGCATTTTGGCCTAAGCATGTACGAAGCTGCATGCATTTCTCGTTGGCTTAGAGTTCACCACAGATGCTTACCATACAAAGACTATGCTCCACAAACTGCAAGTAAACCCCTAACATATAAAGAAAACTTACTTATATTCTATTATGAACCTGGGCAATCAAGTCCCTTAAAACATTATTGTTTTCAAAGTGTTTTAACTGGACAGCTTCATCTTCACACAAGCACAATGCACTTGAAGGTTTCTGATTAATACTTCACCCCAAACAGCACAATTCACCTCCTGGTGTCAATTCAGACAGATTTGCTGAATCCTACTTGTCACTAATTTTTACAAGTGGAAAAATAATTACAGAACAAAGCATCAGGAAAAAAAAAATAATCCTATCAACCTGGTGTGATGTGCACACATAAACATGCCAATTGTTGAATGTACAGAACAACAAAGGCTGTGGTTTTTGTGCAATAACAGGGAAAGTGCAAATAAATTCTGAGTCAACGAGAAGGCTTACACTAACCTGGCATTGGGAGAGTTTTCGGTCCACAAATTCCTTCACAACTGAGTAAATTTAAAGAAATAAAACTAGATTGAGCATTGCTTTAATACCTGCTGGTGTAGTTTCCCACACTGTTCACTGGCTTGTTAAATATGAAAAAGATTTGCCTTGCAAAGCCTCAATGAGAAATACAGTCACAGATGGGTTAATTGTTCACTCCTCAGATCTTAGCATTTTTATTTTGGTTTAAATATAACGTGTTATTACAACAAGGAAACTCCCTGGCCTTGTGTACAAGACTCAAATATAATCAGCGATATCACACTGTCCCTTAATAGAAGGTGCAATATAAAAAAGATCATTTAAGATGCCAGTAGCTTCCCTCCTGACCCTGCCTGGCTGAGAGGCAAATTGCATTAGAAAATGACATGCCATTCATCTCACGAGTAGTTGCAGGAACATTTAGCTAATTAAATGATTAATAAATTTAACACTGCTTTATAATTTCATTTAGCCGTGTTGGAAATCACACGGTGCACTGCGTGTGCACCGAATGAGATTAGGTGGGAGTTGTGGGTTTCACCGGCTGCCCTGGTAATTGAGATTAGTCTATTACTACAGTGACCTTTTTAACTTTTATATTCTCTTGTTAAAGTGAAATAAAATTTTATTCACTTTTAAGGCATATTTACTTAGTGAAATTTACGTGAAATTAAAGAAATACCAAACTAAGAAGCATTCTTCATACCTGTTCATTCTCTTTTTGTTCTTTTAACCTTATTCTGCACCCCTTTACGAATTCTTGCTTTATTTTGGCAGCCCGCTACCACAACAGCACGCTTTGAAACTAACTCCCTTTATCACTTCTGAAAAAAAAATAATAAATAACATCCCCAAATGTTGCAAACCCAAATGACACTGAATACACTCGACATCACGACGATGGGTTTGGAGCAAGTACGCGCAAAAAAGCCATAATCCAGATATAACTCTGTATTCACAGGTGTTTACTGTAGCTTTATCTGGAAACTACCTCGGGAGCTGTAGTTAAACGGGGACTCTATCTGTTCTAGCACAGTCAGCTAAACAATCAGGATGCTGTGGCTGTAGTCAGCTGTGGACAGGTGCTATGTTTATGTTATAGCAAGTCCCCCTACTTTTTGTGCACCCATCCCTACACACAACTTTAGACAAAATGACCCCACTTATTTACAAGCATCACAATTCATTACGTAATTATTTACCTGTATAATCAGTGCTTAAAGGCAGTTTCTGAGGAGCAGGAGGGGACCCTGAGGAAAGCCACAGCTCGCTCACATTTTACCGAGCTTATGGTTAGAATTAGAGGTTGCTGTTGCTGTGGGACACACTCCAATTTGGTACATTACAACAAAGAAAGAAAATAAATTCACAGTTTTGTTGTGACTAATACTGAAAATCATTCCTAACATTTCTGTATAACAATTACGGACACTGTGTCTTCAGACAGTCAGCACAGGTTAGAAGGTTAATACCCAGGCAGTTCAAATAGCCAAATAAACTCAAAAACCCTACAAGAAATAACCTTTGTCTATCCAGACACAGCTTGCAGTTATCTCAATGTTAAAAGCATAAACATCTATCCACATAGAATTCATTTCAGCAGTACAAGGACTCATTTTATCAGTTCTTGGAAAACTTGTCAAGATTACTGACACTTAAGCCAACTCAGAACAATTTTTCAATCAATATGTCTAATACTAGGAGGGATGTTTAATATGTTTCCTTTTTGAACAGATGAGTGTTTATAATGTAGAAAAAATTGAATTAAAATGCATATCATTACTGAAAAACGATTTCTATCTGAATAACACAATAAACCATTTCAGAAAGTATGTTTGAAAAGGACATGTCAGAACAGTCTTGACTTTTTCCTGAGATCCTGATCACTCAAGAAAGGGATAAACTACTTGATAGACTGTTCATACAATATGGATATAAAATCCATGGTGGCTGAAGTGAAACGATGGAGTGGAAATGGGATCTGACAAGAGTAAGTAATGGTTCTGCTCACTCACTCTAGTAAAATAAAATTCCAATACAGATGGGCCCAACATGTGGGAGAAAGAAACTATTATCAGCAAATGCATTAAATATAGTAACTATAGCAACAATTTCATCTTGGAGGCAAAAAAGGCCAAATAAATTCTAGGGGATAATTATAACAGCTATTTGCTGTGATAATTGGAAGAGAAAATTACTCCTGGATTTCCAAACAGCACTGTCACCACACACGTGAAGAATCACCAACAGGATGCAGAGTGTCTTGATGTACAGGAATAAATTCCAGTTCTTTCGACTCAGTGACTAATGTCTACCTGGCTTCAGCAGGACTGGATTTCCACCCAACACTGTGGGGCTATTTTCCTCAGGGCAGCAAAAGCCAAGCTCACAGACATCAGGGACCAGCAATGTGGGGTAAGAGTCATCTCCCCTATTTTCAGATGTGACTAAAGTCAATGTCTGTATCTCTGCTTAATGTCTAACTTCCTTTACCACCAGCAGAGAAACAGGCACTTTTTGAGAACTATTCATCTGACCTAATTTATTCATTTACCCTAAGGTGAGATAACCTGTGGTACAAAGTGCCACCTTCTCTCCTCAGACTACAAACAGAATCAGAACCTGCTAATTGTATGAAAAAAGACTTGTCACTAAGCTGCAAGTTCTTGACAAGAGCTGAAAAATAGTAAATCCACTCTGAGGCCTCCAGAACTAAGCTCCTTCTCTTGACCTATGTGTAGGATCAAGAGCTGCTAAAACATCCCTGTGACAAATGCATGATATTCAGTGTATTCACAGATTTAGCAGCTTTGACTTAGGAAGTCCTTTGAAAATTGGTTCTTATACACAGGACTTTCCCAGGAATGGTCAGTTATGGTATTTTTGTTTTATTTTATTTTTTTTTTTCTTATGGGAGTGGTCACTGGCATTTGGATGGATATATTATTTCCACCAGGGAAGATAATATATGAAGCTGATGATCTGATGACATGTACTCTATAGACGATATCCTACAAATGTCAGAGGGAATACTATTTTCTATAAAAACAATGACATATGTATAACAGAAGCTCTGCCTCTAAAAAATTCATCTTGTACATTGGGCTCTCTAGAACTGAAAGTGTAATGTGAACTTTGTTTCTTGGAAACAGAGATTATTTATGCTGGCAACCACAGACATGACAGGATCTAAATAGTCATTATCCACTCACAACTGTGAGAAGCAGGAAAACCCATCCAATTTTTCCAGAAACTTATGTCCCCTAGTGTCTCCCTAAGTCATGAATCACATTCCTTCAGATGAGATCAACTGCAGGTTTTATTAAGAGAGAGGTAACCTACAAAAAAAACCTGTTGCAAACAAAAAGATAAGTCTTAACAAAAAGTCTTGCAGAACTCCTATTAATAAGAAATTAGGTCTACAGAAAAATGTGACAAATCTTAAGTAGATTGATTGTTTTGGTTTTGCTTTTTGGGTTTTTTTTTGTTTGTTTGGTTGGGTTTTTTTACATTTCTGGTAATAAAGTTAGACCTTTTGAGGAGCTGATAACACTAAATCTTCAAGAGTGAAAATAGTCATTATCAAAATAAGCACTTTGATCTTTTTAATATGAGTAGTTTTGTCCACTTACATAGTGTTCACTTTTGCATCAAGGTAAGTTAGCATTCATATTCAGTTTTAAGTTAAATACACCTTAAAGGCTACCTCTGTGTGTTCTCATAATGTGCACTGATGTGGAACTATGGTCATTGTTTCTTATTATTCACACTGGGAAACAGTGTAAGGTTAAGCTTGTGTTACAGTAAGTAGCCTTTGATTTTAATTATCTTGTACAAAAGATGAAATCTGGGTTCCAGTAAAGGCAACATGAATTTTGACTAGCTTAAGTGCAGCCACAATTTCAAGGTTACTGAACGTGCAGTTGTGTATGCACCTACCTGTACATATACCCAAGGCTCTGCAGTCTGGGATTTCATATTGCTTCTTTTCAAGTGGAAAAAAAAACCTTTAAAAACATCTCATTCAAATGGGGTATGAAAGGTCTGTACATGAGCTTGATATCAATCACCTTTCTTACAATCTTTATATGTATAAAATGAGTTTAGCCATTCCAATAGGACTGGATCATCACTGGGGGCAATAATTATGTATGTAATAATTAGATAATAATTATTAGCCACTTGGCCATATAAGGTTTCCAGGACAAGAGCAAAAGTATTAATGGGAAATTTTCTTCTGGAAACTTAAAGCCACATTAATTATCCATTGTCAGCAATAGATCAATTACTACAAAAGTGCCATGGTTATAGGACAGCCTTTGCAGATTGTGACACATCTGCTGCCTGGACTCCAGATGAGCCACCCAATCCCATCATATGCAGACTCTCTCTGGCCAGCAGCTGTGTTACTGTGACAAAGATAAACATTTTTCTAGAACTTTGGCTGATGGAAGTGATTCAAAACAACATGTCCTAAAACCCCACATATTTCCTCTTGAAAAATAATCAACACTCAGAAAAAGCAATAAAACCAACACTAAGGCTAATTCACCTGACTTTATACTCGCTTTGGTCTTCTGAATTGCACCCAAATTAGACAGTGTGAGTACCACCCATAAAGAACTTTTGATTATAGTCCCTTGGCAGTGGAAAAATAGCTGTGTAAGTTGTGTTAGAGCTTGGAAATGGCTCTTCCCCAGTTACTAGCCAGCCAGCATCCCCTACCCACACGCCTCACCACAACTCTTTTCCTGTTTCCTAACAGCATGTTCTTTTAATTTAATTCCATGTTCTCACACAGAATAACAGGTAAATAGAAGCAGAAATTATATTTTTAAAAAGTAAACCCTCTATTGCTTGTTCTTCATAAGTATCTAACTAGTAGTGACAAAGCAGTTGCTACTTTTCACACCTGAAAAAACATGGTGATATCCCAGTTACCAAGAGGTGGTAAATGAAAGTATTGTCAGCAGTTGGATTAAAACCCTTGAGTTTCATTTCTAACAGTGATTTGGCAGCTCAGAGATGTCACATTCACGATGAGCATGATCTGACATCCTGGCTATTGAAAACGGGACATATTTAGGAAAAGTTCATACAACAGACACAAATATGCTAAGGTGAAAGTATCCTTAAACCAGGTCCTGTTACTTGCTGGTGTCCACAGCAGACTGAGAGCTTTGCATGGCAGTCTGCTACTGCCTCTGGACATTCTTGAAGCTCTAGGAAGAATCCATGTGTTGGCTGAACTAGTTCTCCTGCCTCAAATCAGACAAGAGCAGTCCTGACCTCCCAGTCTACTGTAAATAGAGACATGTTGCAGGATATTTTTACACACTGGTATTTTTGTACATTGTTCATAAAGTGAATTCCAGCCTAAATGTATCCATGTAGGTCTCTCTGCTACTTCCCCTCCCCAAAGAGTACACTTGAATGCATCTTGAATGGCTGCCTCAGTAAAACTTGGATACATGATATGAGTAATGCTGTTAAAAACAAAGAAACAAACCCTGTTAGTTCTGATTAGGGAACCCTGGCAAATCTTGTAGCTCACAACAACATCAATTTAGCTGTTTTACAGTGAAACCAACATAGGTAGCTCAATGCATCGAGCTCTACCAGGTCTGACTCTACCCCAGTCTGACATATCTTTCAGTGTTATGACTCTCACTAATGGGCTATAATCAAGGCTGCAATCTTTGTGAAGCCCCAACACAGTGGTTTGTGGCCAATGGACCTGCATAATCTCGCAGATCTACACCAGATGCCTCTATTGGCTCAAGCTCAAACCATCCTTTGACTCGGCATCTAACCTGGCTGCACCACACAGAGGATGCAAGTATTCCCAGAAGATCTGCTGCTGCTGGTTCCACACTCCTGGTTATGATGGATGATTTTCACTGCTAATGAGGAAGAGAAAGAGAAACTGAGTGTGTGTTGGTTCCCTTCCAACAGCTTGTCCTGACTGACAGCTCAGCCGGCGCCTATCCACTTGAAAAGAAGTCTGAACTGGAGATGGATTAGTGGTCACGTAGGCTATCCAAAACATGGGTTTCCACAAAGCTTGACTCTGTGCCTCTGGGTCCGTTTTAAGTGGCAAACTTTTTTTTTTTTTTTTTTTTCAGTTGAAAATAAACTGTGTACATAACCTGCAGGATGGTGTATTTATCTCATCAGTCACAGAAGGGGATGTGCAGGGCTACCTCTGCTACCCCTGAAGAAAGCATCACCAGTGTTAAGCAAATTAGTATAAGCAAGAGAGAAATAATCAAGGGTGGAAGCTTTGGTGGGTGTAAAGTCTAATTCTTCACACAATATGTGTTCCTTAATATAGATTTAGCAGTGTTTAGTGTGATCTGCTGTAATTACTCAGAATTTGAACCATTTGACCTTACTACATTAAGCCTCAGTGTTTGCTAAATCCTGTTAACAAAAAGCAAACGGCTAGTCTCTCACTCTCTGGAATAAGTGCAGGACTATGTCAGGGAATTCAACACACAAGTCTTTATAAAGCCAGTTGTGGTTTAGCAAACCAGTACAATCAGAGGTGCTCTCTGTCTAGCTCAGTGCAGGTGTAAGCCTGTGTGTGCGTCGCTGCCACTTTGGTACAAACAGGCTGTGCATTGTACTCCGCTCATCCATCACCCGCTCTGTCAACACAGGTCAACTAATCCTGCTCTTCGTGACCTCTGACCAGCACGCCGAAGGGAGGCAACAAAAATTCAAATGCACTGCTGAGGGAGACAGAATTGTTAAAGCTGCCTTTTCTTCTCGCCGAGACAGGGTAAAACAAACTTCTAAATGCTATTAGAGAGCAAACCTCCGTAAATGAGGAGAAGTGGCTCTCTGAGTCTTCCCCTTTATGATTAATACATTGTCAGGTCCTTCAAGTGCTTCCCCACAATGTAGATATTTTATTGAGTTTTGCTTTTAAAGACTCCTGCCTCAATTCAGTCATTTTATCTCAATATTTCATGGTTGAAAAAATTAACAACAAAGACAAGCAGAGGCACAGCCCAAACCAAACAAAAGGGGACTGTAGAGGCACCAGATCAAACTGTGCTAACTCCACAGAGGGAGACAATTCCTCAGCTTGTTGAGGCTAAACAATTGAAAATGTTGATGCCCGAATTAAAGGTACGAGTGGTGAGATAAATACATGAAAGTTAAAGTGAAAGAAGAAGATAGGCCAAACTCTTGGACTGGTGTGTCTGGAGCAGGGTTTTCACATAGGTGTTTACTTCTAGGTCAGAGGGCAACTCAAGAGAAGAAAGTAGGCCAAAAAGGCTTTCATACTTAACAACAATAGTAATCTTCTTCAAAATAAAGGCACTGCTCCTCATTCAGAGAAGTTTCAGTACTGGAATGGCTAAGCTAAAAGTATTTTCACACCTCTGTATTTTTTATTTAGCATTGGGACAATGAGCTCTCAATATTTTGAAAGACTGAACAGAAGAAATCGCAAGACTCATAAACAAACCAAGCAGAGTCTTTCCCTGCCTTAGCTGTCAAGGTAGTCACACGTATAATGTTTTTATTGAAAAACTAAAACAGGTATTTAGAGCAAATTCAAAACACCTTCCCACTTCCTCCAGTTACTGACAATAGAGCGGAAAAATGCACACATTCACTTTATGTTTTTGCTTGTGGGATCTACGATCATTTCTGTAAACAGAAGGTAAGATGTGGAAATTCCTTTGCATCAAACAAAAACTGAGCACAATAAACACAGGATAAACATTGTGCCTCAAGTATTACAGTGAGTAATGCCTTCGCAAGAATCCTCCCAAGACTCACGGTAGCGACTGGTGGTGATGAAAGGGAGGGATGAGACTTTACAGAGTAACTTCCCAGGCAGGTAAAACTGAACCTTCAGTGCAGGAGTAGAGAAGGTAAATGGGATGCTCTGCTTTCAATGCAGCTGGTCCAATACACTATTGCACTCTCAAAAACTGTGTTTTAAGAAGACTTATTTTGCAAGCTCTACAATTTTGGTAACTCTATCTCTTAGCAACTTTGTTTTTCAGCTTGTTAAGAGGGATTTGTACTTCAAATGTAACTGGAAGCCTGTTCACCCATAGAATGCAAATGTAAAAATTAAGGTGAAGCCAAAAGAGAGTCGTCCCAACATAAAAATGCAGTAAAAAACTGAATCTGAAACTTAGACACTAAAGTCCAAAACATTTTGACCATTTCAAAAACCGAGGTGTTCCCACTCAACCTTTTTCTCAGGTTTGAGCTGTGGGTTGTACAAAGGACAAAACTGACGATTCTCCACACTAGCACACTTTTTGGGCCACTAATGTCAGTTGGAAGGCAACCTTCAAACGCAGTCCCAAGTTGCCACCAAAATGGCAACTTTTACTCTCACTCAGCGTACATAGCACAGTCCCAGAAAATGTATGTTCTAACTGAATTTTGTTACTAATATGTGCAATTTTCTGATGTATCACCTGATATTTCTCCAAGACATAACTTCTGATATGAAAAACTATTAGAAATGCACTCCTTAGGCACAGTTCTAGCTCACATATGTGCACACAGCTTGCCACTGATTTCAATAGGAGTCACATTTAAACAAATTTAAACTAAATGTTCAGCTTCTGGTAGTTCCCAAGATAAACACGAGCAGGCCCCTGTGGTGTGATAGCCGTTAATGCAAATGCACAGCTTTGTTGATATGGAAAACCTTCTAAGAGCCAGAAGCTGGTTATTCTTAGTCATCAAGATGAGATTTGGATCTTTGGGATGTTTGCCTAACCCTGTAGGCTTAATCCACTCTGAGTTACAAATTACAATACTCCAGCAGTCAGTTAGAATTGAATCTGGATCACTGCAACATGTAAAGTCGTTGGTCAGATCATGGACTGACCCTACATTTGAAAAATCATCAATAATATAATTACCAAAAATATTACCAGAATCCTGAACAGAAATAGTTAGATAGCCACAAAGACTTATATAGGAAGGGTAAAAAGGCAGGAGCTGATTAGCTTCACGCTGGAAAATTGAGTTCAAAGTCATCAGATGTGCTCAGGACTGGAGGGTTTTTATTGCCAAGGCAAGAACAAGCGAGGAGCTGCTGAATGCAGCTGATATTGCATTGATAGCTAAGTAGGAGACATCCTTATAAAGCTGCCAAAAAGAAGTTTAAATAGGTCTTCACAATTCAAGCTGAAAAACAATCCCATGTAGAAACCACATCTAGTTTTGTTCAATGGCCCTTTTTCAGTTGATGGGTTGAGATCCTCTTCCACTTGCATTTTCTTTTGTTGTTGTTTTTCATAGGACACTTCCTGTTTAGGAAGTGAAATGCTATTCAAAACTGGGGTTTTACTGTAAGTGATTTCAATAATGTACTTTTCTTTCTACCACAACCACAACTCCAGTCTCTGTCTCTCCAAAAACAATAATAATAATGAATGGTGAGTTCATGACATGATACCTCGTGATGCAACTTGGCAGCAAGAAAGAAGAAACAGGAAGGTTGGTTCAAGGCTACTACAGAGCTAGAGGTTTTTTGAGCATTTGTTCTATCACTTAAAACAACTATAAAATATTTGTTTTAAGTATTTTTTTCCCTAAATCTTTCTCAGCCAAACAACATAATTAGAAGCTTGAATTTTGCCTAAGAGTCCTTTTGAGACAATGCATAGCTCTGCCATCACTACCAGGAAGGCATGCAGACACAGCCTTTGATTACTGGCATGCAATATAACATTTGACAACATTTGTTACATATTTGTATATTTGTTTACCAATGTCTTTTTTTCACCCTGTAACTCACATTATATTCCTAACTCCTTTTTACTACAGTAAGACAGCCAGAATCCAAGAAGTGTTTTCAGTTACTTGTAGATTCCTATCTGAATGATCATAGTTTTAAGAAAGATGGTCTTATTTTCCATATGTGAGGTTTTTAATTTAACTCAGATTGAGTTCATTGTAAACAGAGCACATAGATATGATGAATTACTAACTAAAATTCAACAACATAATCATAAGGAACAGGTTGCCCAAGGAAGTTGTGGATGCCCCCTCCCTGGAAGTGTTTAAGGCCAGGCTGGATGAGGCTTTGAGCAACCTGGTCTAGTGGAAGGTGTCCCTGCTCATGGCAAGGGGGTTGGAACTGGATGATCTTTAAGGTCCCTTCCAACCCAAACTATTCTGTGTTAAGGAAATGTGGCAGAAAGGCTGCAAATCCACGAAGAGCTGTTGGCATCATCATGTACTGTTATGAAAAGGAAAGAAAAGCCAAAACAATGTAAATAAATGTTATTGCAAATGCCTGATCTGCCTCCATATTATGGTTTTACTTTGGTACTGAAATCAGACCCCAGTACATACTGCAGTAACTTGGGAATTATGTTTTCTTACTTAATATAAATGATTGTGTAGAAGAATTCAGAAAAGAAACAAAAATTTGATAAGCCACTGGTTCCAAGGATCAATGTACAGCTGGAAGTACCCATCATCTCAAGATAAGCAGTGACTAATAATCCCTGGTGGTTGTTAAGAGTCTCAAGGCAAATTTTCTTAAGCATCAGGTTGTAGACACTGTTGTCCTGGGGAAAGTCCAGCTCAGAAAATTCCCCTAGGTCTGGATGTTTCCACTGTGTACGGTATTGTTCCCCACTACATTTCAAAAGCTCAGGAGAGCTGTTATGCACTGCTAATTGACACTTTTCAGGGTAAATGTGGATGGGTTCATTGTTGGAGTGACTTTATCCCAGTGCATTCATGGGGAGTTTGGTCTGTCATGGTGCTGACTCTATCATATAGAGTCCATGCTGAAGACTGTGGGATTTTTTTCTGGTGTTCAGCATCTCTGAATAACAAATCATCTAAGGGAACTTCTTGAAATAGAAAGGAAGATTTCTCTACTACAAAATACAATTTAGTGAAAACTAAACCCCCTTTTTATTATTGTTTTAGAAAATAATTTTTATTAATTTTTACTTTAATATAAATTTTCTGCTAACATTGATTTTGTTACTGAAAAGGGATGTTATTTTATATTGTTTGAAGTGAAAATGAGAAGCTTTCAAAATTTTTCAATTTCAATCTTTTGATTTTTTTTTTTCTGTTCTAGCCTTTTGACCTCTAATTATGATTTGAAAGAGAAGCTATTTTTTAAATGACTACATTACTTACAGGACCTAAATTTCTTTTTCTATCTTCTCTCAATGTCTGTACAATGCTTAGAGACTCTTCTGGAGGATGATAACTGTATAAGTTCACATAATTTGTATTGAAAAGTAAGAAAGAAGAAGGAAAGATACAATGTATTTTTAATCAAATTGCCTGGATTCTTTTTTTGCATAACTTGCTCATCTTATAACATGAAAATTTGGGGGAACTGAATGATCAAGCAACTCCCCTTTAAAAAAATGCAAATAACCCATTTTTAATTTAAAAGATAAGCTAATTAAAAATAATGGCCGAGGACAGTTCCTGACAAAGCACTTCAAAAACAAGAACCATGTATTTCATGAGACTTTAGTGTTTTTTAATTAAGATGATTTTTCACTTCCCCTCTTTCTTGGCCTGTGATAATAAAAAGCTTCAATTGGAAACCAAGCAGGTTTTTTTTTTCCCATTGAGAAGTATAAAGAAGCAAGACTGATGTTGCCCCTAAATGGGAAGAGAATAAAAATCCCAGATAGTTCCACTTGGCATTAAAAGCTGACCACAATTTTTTAATCAGGGGAAGTAAAGAGGAAAACTCGGCGCTCATCACCCAGCAGTAAAGCTGCCCACTGGTGTAATCTCCCCTGACTGCTGGGTGCTCCAGCCTCCAGTCCTGTGGTCCTCACAGCTCTGTCTCTGCCAAAAACTTTTCCTTCCACTCATCATTAGCTATTTAACCCTCTTTCCTTCTCTCTGATGCCATCTGAATTAGATGTTTCAGGATAAAAGAGCTGTAACCAGCTGTGATGGCAACAGTAGAAATATCTGATCAAAACACAGACATGCAGATACTTCTAACTTCCATTAATGACTAGAAAAGGTTAATTTATCCTGTCACTAGACCGTACTTTCTTATCTTCTGTACCTTCTTAATCTCCCTTACATCAGTACTGGTACAGAAATTGGTAACTGGAGATTATCTAGAGCAGGGCTCTGAGTGGGACACCAAAAGAAAGACAGACACGTTTTATCAGCCTCAAAATAAAGACGCAGGAAGTAAACGCAGGAGCCTGGTTCTCATGCCCCAGTCAAAGAATGAGCACTGGTATTTGGCTGTGGATTTGCCATTGGAAGTATGATAGGATACCAGTGCATCCTGTTCTGTCCCATTAGCACTGCCAGAGTTGCACTGAGGCTTGGTGTGACAGGACTCCTGGCAGCCAGTCCCTTCCCTCTCCTCTCTCCTCCACCCATTCAGGCAGCATCCTGCTCTGTTATTTACCAAGATGATTCTCAGGTTGGATATATCAACACACTATGGCTCTTCTGCACTACTCTGGAGACAGGAGCCAGAGTAAATGACCAGCTGAGGTAGATTTGCATCTGTTTTCTGGCAGCACAGTGGTGCAAAGCAGATAAAGTGCACTAACCTGGACCCTTGTGTCCATCGTGCTGTTTTCCAAAGATAGCGAGCAAGAACAGGAGACACAAAATATAGCAACAGACATAAACACAAGAACATAACAACCACCTGACTGGTGGAGGATTAGAAGATACACAAGACATTTCTTGGAAATGTCTTAGTGGTCATAGTTTTAACAAGAGGAGGTAAAGGGGACAAGAGAGCGTGCGCGTGAGACTGCAAGCCGCTGATGCAGCTTATGATGGGAACAGGTAGCAGGTACTAGGGAAGGAACGTATACAGAGACACAAAACACCAAAGCAGACCCCAGCTCATGATCCCACATCCCTCCAGCCTAAATTATTTTGCAATTCAATGATAATTTGTCTTTCCTGTGCATCTGTGCCATCCAACAAACATTATTTTACAGCCATTTAGACAATATTTTGTTAGCTGTAATCCCATGTTGAGAATTCATCGCCTATTTCTAATTCAGACCCACTCAAGAGCTCTCCCACTTACAGCCACAGTATAGGAACTCAGTCTGAAGAAAATCTGATGTTATTTGCCATCCACCTTTCTTGCCCTGAAAAGCATAAATTTATAAGTCTCTATTCATTTTGGGGCTTATAACTGTGGGGTGAGAAAAATCCCCTTATGCATTGGAAAGGTGGGGTTCATGAGCAATCAGGAAACCTTTGTAGGCTTGTAAAATGTGAGAGGCATACCTTTGCAGCTCAGAGGTCATATATTATGAATAAAGCCCACAGTCATTATACAATCAAATTTTATAGACTCTAATTGACTGCTTGAAAGCAACCTAAGGCTTTTAAAATGTGAGGCCTCCAAGAAAAACAATTCTAGAGTATCTGAAGATGCTTGTAGCGCTGTTAAGGACTTCATTCAAGTTGTGTTTCTTGCTGCAAAATTTATCAAGTTGAGCGAAATATGTGCCTTCAGTTTTCAATTAGAATATTTAGTGGTACTAACACTTTTCCAACACTAATATAGAGTCTATAGAACAAGCCTACCAAAACCATTTCCCCTTCTTGGAATGCAAGAAGAGCTGACTTATTTTAAGTTTATTTTTACCAATTTAATCTTCAAAACTTCAAAGTTTGTTTTCTGCTGTATTTTTTAAGGCAGAAACCCAGTCTCTCAAGGATTACAGCCAAATATGTGCAACATCAGGGTACACCTGGAAGTCATTAAGACCTGCATTTCAAATCCTACTGCAAGAGGGTGTGGAAGACTCCATCCTCCCCCATCTTGCTGTTGACACCCTGTTTCTATTAGGGTAACCTTGAGTCAAAGGTGTTCAAAATAAGGAGTCAAACTGCAAACAAACACATTATAAAGAACTCTGCAGTACTGCTCCAGGGTAGGGTCAGAGGCCAATTATGTCAGGCTGAGATAAAGACAGAAACCTCATAAAGAACCAGAAAGTTCCCAAAGAATAATGCAAAAGCTGTCAGGGATGTTTAAGCATGTGAATATTTAACTTTAAAATGTGCAGGAATAATTTTTCCTTTCTTGATCATGTTCACTTAAAAATCTTTACTTGAGGTTAAAACATAAAATCAATTATTCTTCCACAGTCATTCTCTTGAAACTCAGGCTCAATTCCATGTCTTGTTTGGATTTCTTTTTTTAAAAATCAAAAATGTTAATATCATTTAGAACTCATTTATACATATATATATATATGTATTTCCTAGTAAATTGTGACTTAATATAGATATGAGATGCCAGATTGTTGGAAGTAAAACAGAAATTGCACTGTGAACTACCATACCAGCTGGTAACCACATTTTCTAGAAAATCTGTGGGCAGGCTGTCTTGAGAAAACAGAATGGGAGCTAAAATTGTTGCTATTTTTGTGTGATAAGTAGATAACTGGAAAGGCAAAACACAACAATTTCACTTTGGAAGTGTTAGTTTTCTAACTATTAATATTTTTTTTTCCTCTTTACATTGGCTTTACCACAAAATACTTTGTTCACCCTTTTTAGTTTAGATATATATGTCTACAAAATTGGCTTTTCATATTCTATTTATCTCATTCCAAGCCAGGCACAGTAACCCTACATGATATCGTCAAGAAATGAAGAGGTAGCTGCTGAGCTCAACTTGTATACTTGCAAGACAGCATCTTTTTTTGGAAATCATATTGATTTTAATGAGAAACACCATAGCTCTGCTGCCACGTTTGACTTATGTGTGTTTATTATACGAACAATTTGATTACTTTTTAAAGCATAAACCCTGATTTCTCCATTCACAGATCAAGCAGCCCTTTGTTTCCTTTTAAAACAGTTGAGATCTGAAGAGAGTCCCAATAAAGCTGGTGTGTACCTGCCTTAGCATGCAACAAAATCCTCAACTAACTTGCAACTCACGTATGTGAAACTAAACTCAACCATTTAACTCAGGTGGGAGACTGCTCTTTTTACCTAGGGCAAGGAAGCATTCTGGGAAGTTTAAGACATCAAACTCGTTGAAGGGCACCAACCAATGTCATGCAGAAGAAGGGCTACTTTTGCATCTTCCCAGATTCATCCCAGGGCTGTGAACAGCATCGCAATTGCCCCAGCTCTGGCTTTGCCCCATGGGAGGATGGAGGGGCCTGTCTCCTGCTCCCTACGGGCAGAGCCCGTCCCCGTTTGCTCTCCCTGGGCTCTGACCTTGGCTCCGTGCAGTCTCGGTGCCGCCGAGGGAGCACCCCTGAAATGGCAAATAGGGGATTAAAAAACAAGTCTGAGCTCTAAGCAGCTGTCTAGCCACTGCTCCTGGGTCACTTCCAGGTAAACAGCGACAGACTTTTGGCACTTGGAGGCAGGTGGGGGAGCCTGTGATAAACCTTGTTTGTCCAGGTGCACAGCTAGACGTGGGTTTTGCTGTTTTTCTTCAGCAAACGGCAAGGTGGTACCGCGGGCTCTCCCTCCTGGCTTTCACACCGTCCCCACCACCCCACCCATCACTGGGAGCTTTTGAGACTTTAAGCATGTTGGGGAAAAGCCTCGTTCAGTTTAAACAACACGAATCAAAGACTAAATGAAACCTGTGCCTTAACCCTGGTTACAGGGTAGATTTGCTGGGAGTAATTCTCCCCCAGCAAAGCCAGATGGCTAAATGGGGTGAGAGAGCAATGTTGGCCTCTTAAGCATGATTTCATTATTATTATAACTTAAAGAACTGATTGTAAAAAGTGCAAGTTTCAGGGCTAAGACCATATGCAGCCACTGCTGGAAGCACCGTGAAAAAGTGATAAAAGATGAACCAGAGCAGAACTCGTTGTAAGGAAAAGAGACAAATCAAGGTTGCAACTGATACGGTTGTGCCCTGGAAGTGTAAATAAATGTGGAATGCCAGGGGATTTCATTCCTGAAGTCTTACAAAGACTTTGCAAATTCAAAGAGGAAGAGAACTTTTTTTTTTGCTGTTCCACACATATAAAAATGATCCGCCCCATGAAACTACATTCTTTTTTATAAATTTTCTTTCTTTGCAGCACATAACCCTGTTGACACATAGCACCTTGTCTGGGTACTGAAAATGAGTGCAAAATATTTCAGGGTGAAGTGTTTCCTTGCCGTGCTTGCATAGGAAGTAATGGGAGTGCAGAGCAAGAAGGTCTACAGATGGGGATGGGGGTCTCTCCTAACACTCAAAGTGTGGCTGAAAAGAGCAAAGCCACCTGCTTTGGTAGGAGGTGGACCTCTTGGTGAAGACCACAGAGCAGGGGCCAACTGTCCTCAGTTCCCTGCTTCTTCTTGGGGTGGTTCAGTTTAGTATTTCTCCTGTCTTAAATTAGGACTTAGATTTTGAGAAAAATTGCAAACAAGGAGGCGAGTTTACTGGTTTTTAGCCAGCAAAGCTGAGCCTTTTCTGATGGCAGCCTTGGCACGGAGACGTTTTACACTGGGTTAGCAAAGAAAAAATAGTTTAAAAATAAAATCATTGAAGGGTATCAGGAGCAAATCCCCTGGTGTTTAACATTGACCTCTGGGAGACACAAATACTGGAAATAACTGCAGTAGTATTATCCAGTGGTCTTTAGGAGTCAGAAAGCATTTAAGCAAGCACCGGTCTTCTGCCTCGACTCCTGTTTTCCCAGGCCAACCTCTCTAAATGTCGGACTAAACCACTGTCAAAAGCCAGGCAAATATAAACTCACAGCAATTCATGTTTAACTCCATATATTTAATTACACATAGAGTTAGCAAGCTAGTGTGTTTTAGTTAAAATTATACTGACAGGTAAAATTCTCTGTAGCATTTAATAAAAGTGAGCAAATGTTTTCCTCCTGAAAGTGCCCTGGGAGGTAGGGAGAGTAGGTTAACTAAGGTACTGAAATGTGAAAAGCACATGCAGCGTATCACCAAATATATTTTGAGTTGCATAAATATATGCCTTGTTCTAACAGCTAACTCTTAAACTCTTAGAAATTAGAAACACCTGCACAGTGTGTCTCAATGCTATATTTATTTGTCTGTGAATATTTATAAGCATTTAAACTACTAATGTTGTTGGCATTGTTAAATCTTGATTGTGAAGTTTGTAAATATTCAAAAGAAGCAGATGTTTACTAATCCCATTTACCTTTAAGGGAAAAAAATGTAAAACTGGAACGAAAGCAGATTGTTAAACTGTTTTCCCAACAGAAACAACCAAAATAAATTACTGCAATCTGAAGACTATAAAGAGTGACTTCAAAGGTCAAAGGATTAAAGACAGTCTAAACCATGAAATGCATTTTATTAGATTAATAAAACATATGATTTTGCTAACTTAATTATATGAACAAATTAGCTGGAAAGGAACTTCAGAGCTTGCCATCCCAAATTAACGCTGGCTGTAGCGAAGGTGCAGCAGCTACTGACCCGCTCTCAGCTAGCTTACACGCTTTTATCTCTGCACAGAGCCTTTTCAAAAGCACGAGGGAAGGAAAGAGCGAGGAGGGTTGTCAGGAGCGGGGGGTGACGGCGGCAGTGTGAGCGCAGAGCCCCACACAACTGTACGGCTGCCAGGGCTATTCACTATCTTCAAAGAAGTGGGTAGTGCTCGGGGACCGAAGCTATAGAGCCGGCTCAGCCGGTGCCAAGGAGGCCTACACTTGGCTCTGCTGAGTAACCAAAACACTAATTCAGTTCTCTGTTCATCTGTTTTAAATCATGCTTTTAAGTGTATTTATGTGATAAAGAATTGAAGCTGTTTCTTTTGGCCATCTAAATAATTGGGACACTCTCCTTTTCAAATAGATTGACATTTAAGTACAACAAGCACATTGAAAAGTGAATTTTGGCTTGCAGAGCCTCGAATTTGCTTAACCCTTTCAGAGCTTAATAGTGGCTCTTTTTGAAGCCAGATTTCTCAAGGAAATATAAGCCTTCCAGGGCCCAATACTGTTCCCATAGAAGTCAGGGAAAGCCTGATTTAAAACCATCTCAAAAAGAGCGTTGTAACATGCACCATTGTACACACACACAAAAAATATTTTCAGATAAAAGACTGCATTATTTAATTTGTAAAGAAACTCCACCCCAAACCAAGTGACTGAAAAAGCTATCGTTTATTCCCACTACATTAGCAGAGATGAAGAAATCCAAGGGAAAAAAGTACGCCTTTAAAATAGGGTAGTAACTACTCAGGAGACAGCAGCAGAGAGAAACGCAATAGTGCCACATTTTGTAAGATTGCTCTCATTAGCTTTAAAGTCCAGATTCACGTTCACTTGGTTAATTCACCCACACAGATACAGCTGGAAGGAATACTGTCTCTGCAGCTCCTTCTGCTGTGACATTAAACATGGCAAGGTTATCATTTAATATACCGACACTGAAGAATTGATTTATGGCCTTGAGGGGAGGATGGGTCTCTCTTTCCCAATACTTTACAATTTGCTTGGACAAGACTGGAAACAAACTCTTAAAATTTCTTAAGTAAAAAAACTTGATAGTGCCAACTCCAATAAAATAAGTTCAGATTTATCTTCCTCCTTAAGTGTAGTTCACTACAGATGCACGCATTGCTGATCCATTTCCCCACTCACTATTTTAGGGTTTATGTACTGGACTGGAAAAAAAAATATTTTGCCATTTTTATTTATTATTCATTACTCAGATTATCACTATCTTGTGACAGTTAAATAGCACTTCACTTCAATAGCATCACCACCATATGCTCACCCCATTAGTAAGACCCTCTCAGAATCCACTAAGTTTCAGTCTAGTGAGATGCGATAAAAGTGATGCAACCTCCACTGAAAACTAAGGATTAGTGCTGTTTCCAAATGAGAGAACGCTCTGAAAGGTCCTCCTGATTGCTATTTTAGTCTGTATATAGATCCTGACACAAAACCAGACTTTTTTTTTTCTTTGATTATTTATTTTCTTAAAAATAACATCCTAATGTGTCATCAGCTTTGGATAGGAAAGGAGACACACATGATTCCAACATTTTTAATTTTCAAGGTCATGTAGCCCAAATCATAAAGGAAAAGCTCTCTTGGGTCTGTGCTGCAGTGGCTGAACATGCAAACAAACAGCTAGGTCTGGAAACAATTTCAGCCTGTTTTATCCATGTTAACCTTACATGGACTTGGGACTTTTTGTCTTACTGAAAGGAAAGCAGAACAATGCAAAAAGCAAAACCTTTACTTTTTTAGATTGATGATACAAAGTCATTTCTTACTTAGGCAGTGTCTTCCTTGTGAGGAGTGGTTTGGACAGCCATGTCAAGAGCCAAAAAGACCTTTTCAGGGAAGCCACACCATGTATCTCCTGGTTACAGTGGAGTACCATGGCAGCATGATGGGACATAATGGCACAGGCATGCAGATCTTCCTCCTTAATGTTTAACCCCATCATCAGCTGTCCTTACTAACCCTTGCTTCTGTCTTCAACCATTCCTGAGTCAGCTGTATGCACAAGCCCAGACTCAGCCAGGTAGCCACCAAAAAGTTTACATTTTGCTGCTCTACACCACAACATGTAGCAATATCTACTTCTGCTAATGGTTGCCCTTAGGGGAGAGGGAAGACCATATTAATAGTAATCCACGTTGGGATGCTCTGAATCAGCAAGACTTATGACAAAATGAAAATAGCAGCAGCTTTGCATCATTACAACTCTACCCCTTGTGGATTTTCTGCTAGTGGCAATCTCCCTGAGCTGGCGTAGACTAAAATATTCTCTTCTTAATACTGTTCTCCCCCTGTCCAACTCCTACACTCAAAGAAAGCTGAGTTTACCAAGTGGCACTACTTTCTTATTTTAATGAATGCATGCAAAGCATATTTATATGAGTACTAGAGCATAGAGGTTTGACATCAAGCTTTCTCATTCTAGATCCCACACTTTACTTACTATTTGTACAGTTTTTATTCAAAATAATCTCATACTACAACTGCGAGTCAGAACAACAATAAAAACAACAATCCCTACTATTTACTGTATTAGCTCTACCAACAATCTTCTTGTCACCTCTGAAGGTTAAATAGTGGGATAACAGTCACTGATAAAACACAAAACAGCATTAGTGCTTCACGCGAGAACAACTGCAAGATCCTCACTCGCAACCCTTTGGTACAAAACAAGCAAGGTTTTCTTTGTCAAGCCAGCGAGATGCTAACCTCGTTTATCTGCGAATGCAAAACAACATTCCCCATCCAGCAGTGTCACTCTGACCTTTGTGTGGAACCTCGGTTCTCCCCATGCAGCATAACAATGCCGCTTTTGTGCAGCCAGTGTAAGGCCATGGGAGTCAGGATTTACTGCTCCGGCAATTTAATCATAACCTTCATACTTGGTGGCTTATTCAGTTTGCATTCTATATAAAAAGACAGAACTTTTTCCTTGCTTCTCCTATCTATTAATTGATATTCATGATCACTCATTTTCCCAAGACTTCTTTTTACTACAAACACAGGAAGGAAAACCCCAGAAACAAAATGCACAAAATACTTGCTTTGGTAACACAAAGTGAAGGATACAGCTTTAAAAGCTTTCACTGAATTGCCTTTTTGTGCACCATGCAAGAAAAACTAGCTGTACTTAATATCCTAAGTTTTTCTGTGCCCACATTCAATCAATCTACAGAGAGCAAAAGTTACAAACCTTTTAACATTTTAAAATAGGCATTAGAATAGTAATTTTCTAACCTTTATTCATTGCAGGTGCAGGTCTAATGTGTATTTAACATGCATTTTTTAAAGATTTACAAATAGTTAAAGCAGTGGCTCTGAACCACAGGCAGCCATAATGCAGGAAAGACAACATGCAAGTGCAGAGTGAATATTACAGATCTGTTCCTGAAATGAGCTGAAAACCTATGATCCAATTAAATCAATAGAAAACACAGCTGCTCGAGCACTCTTGGGCCCAAGCTGTAAATCTGAGCACTGAACACAACCTCTTTTTTTTTTTCCCTCCCCCACTAAGGGGGTTACCTGCTTACCCGGGAGCGGTGCTCGTGGCACGGTCTGTGCGCATCACGGCAGCCCCCGCAGACACGTTGGCCAGCGGTGCTCAGCCTGGCAGTTTGGGCTCGGGGGGTCGTGTGAATACCTCCTTTCAGTTTCAGTCCCATGTGGTTTCACACTTCGACCCCACAAGTTCACTTTGAACTTCAGGTTCAAATGAATGCAAAATCCCGACACAAAAGACAGTCAAAACCACTGCTTATTGTGGGAGAACCAAGCCTAACTGTGTACCAGGTCGTTTTAAACAAAAAAAAAAAAATTAATCTCATTGTTTCAATCAATGTCTCCTTACAGAATGCTATGAAAACAGAATACTGCTACTCCTTCCTTAGCTTCAGTATAAAAGGCTTCTAATTATATATATGCAACAATTAAGTTTCATCTCATGACTGTTCAAATGTACTCAGTATGTACAAACGCAGTAAGATTACTTTTTAATTTCATATGACTATAAATAATATTTCTTCACTGGATTTACAGACATGTCTAAGTCAGTGTTGTGCTAGGTCAGTCCTTAAGTTGCATGTGTTTGTATATTTGTATCCATGAGACAGGAAAAGGAATGACATTTACAAGTAATTAACCAGTTTAACGAACATCAGTCAAAAGAAGGAAATCAAGTTTAATTTAAAGTCTATCTTTTTCTCCCAGTGGCAGGAGAAACTTTGTGATCATTTTGTTTTTCCAGCAAAACAGATAGGCAATAACCAATAACAGGCATGTATTCTCTCTCAAGTTACTATGCAAGTGTTTGGCTAGAACTTAGCCCTGCTGAATTCCAATCAGGTTTAGAGTTTTACTGTAGGGAAGTTTTAAACTCTCTCACAGACAGCTATATTCCAGCACTCTTAATGCTGCTTTGATAATGGCAAAGCACTGGGCTTCTTGTTTCATATAGTTCAGAATAACAAAACACTTCAGCAAGTTATAGGCGAATAAACAGCTGTAACTAGAGCCTGATAATCTTGTATACTTGTATTTCTACATCTAATTGGCACATTCAGTTTGGAGATTTCATAAAACAATTTGAATATAAAAACTGCTGCAGAATATGTAAGCAGTCATCTTCAGGCAAAAAATATAAAATTCTGTTCACAATCAAAATAAACTCAGGAGTCAAAATCAAGCCAGGTGGTTACACCTGTATTTGCTGTGCCAAAATGTGAAACTAAAACTTTTGAAAAATCAAGACTTTCTTCCCTATATAGTTGCCATTGGAGGATTTGTTTCAGTCTTTGCATTCAATATACGCTTGCCACATATTGATTTTTTTTTTTCCTTCAAAGCTAATCTTTTGACTTTCCAACTGCAAAGAAGAAGCACTGTCAGACTGATTATGAGGAAGCTCACTAACAGTTCATGCATTTGATACTCTGGCTATTTTGTTGTACAAATCTAATGTCATAAGTCCTGGATCATGTACAAATACAGAAAACAGCATCAAAGATGCAGCTTTTCCCCAGGTATTCTTCAGCGTGCAGAAGACTCATTCATTTCAAAACTGGAATAACTGACTGGCTGCACTGAAGCCCATAACTGCTTTTATATATAAGCCTTTGTATGACATTATTGAATGTCTAGAAACATTTTAAAGTTTTATTATCATGTTTGAAATCAACAAGGCAATTAGTGTGACCTGAGACTGTGTACTGGTCAAACAAAACTGGCATCACTAGTACTTTGTAAAAGTCAATGGATGTCTCGGGTTTACGGGCCAAGTGTAAGTGTGTGTCCATAGACACACCTTTTCATTTTTATAACTATAGCTTAGGCCTTCAGGAAAAGTCCATATTCCCCAAATCAACTTTTATCACTGTTTTTGGATACAAGTAACAACAGTGGGGAGAGAGAATGGAGATTAGACCTGACAATCGCATGGATAGAGGAATGGGGCTTTCCCCAAACTAGCAAGGGACTGACAAATAAACATATTCTTGTCTTTTAATAAAGCCTTTCTCCTGAGATATCAAGGCAGTTGAAAAGTACCATATATGTCCCAAACCGCTATAAAAACTGCTATGTGTCATTGAAAAGAAAACCAGCAATAAGACTTCTACTCAGAACAGCAGTCAAAGGTGAGGGTACAGTGGCAGATTCCTCACTTCCAGCCACAGGCTGAAACAGACATTTCAGGAGGAGTGATGTGCACAAAAAAGTTTTTGTAATGGGAGGGAGGACTTCATACTTGTCTTATTGTACATGAGCAGACATGAACAAGCATACATTTCCTGGACTTTTCAATATGCACAGGAGATATCTGTAATCAATGCTACCACCACATGCAGCTAGCTGGCTTTTGGTAGATGACATATGTTTCTAATTTATTTCCTGTGTAACCAGAAGGTGTGTTTACTGCTACAAAATAAAGTTAACATTTATGAAGCATAATTATCTTTAAAAAATTACTCTGCCATAACTTTCAACAAACTCAAAATAGATTGGAAAAAAAACCCACCACAACAAGGACTGCTGTATCTTATTAAGTTAACATTTTATTGAGCAGGTGGAAACAGAAGTCAGCTGTCTGTTCTTAGTTGCTTTCCTCTCTGACCTCTCCTGGGAAAAGATGTATACTAACAACTGAGTAACAAGTTTATTCTGATTTTTTTATTTTATTCTGGTGTAATTCTAGTTAAAAGTTTTGATTCATAATAGTCAAGATCAAAACCAGAAACATGTGAGTGTCTTACAGGCTACAAAGCTCCTCTACTTAGGTTTCTATCCTAAGTTTATAAAATCAGATTGAGACTGAAGCATATCATAACTGAAAGACATTGAATGTGAAATTAAGTGACAGATAAGTAATTTAACAGGACAATCACAACGACAAGAGTTTATTCACCTCTGCTTTTCAGAGGCATATCTACCTATAATTTATGGCATACATATTTTCACAATTTGATGCAACATTTACATTAGTTTAATCAAGCACTTTCAGAGTGCCTGGTTCATTACTTGCATGGCACTATATCAATTGCACTTTACTTTCTTCCCTAATCAAAGACTATCTGAATTCTTTGGACTGGACAAATGAATATAGATTTTACAGGAACTGAACAAACTAAATGCATATGCATTATTTTAACTGTGAAGCATTTATATTCCCTCATAGCTGTGATTTCTAATCCAACTGGCTAATATTATTCACTGAAAAATCACATTACAGTACAGTAATTTAAAGGGATAATAAACACATAACACAATAAATAGTAACGTTCTAAGCTCTTGCAATTCCGATAAAGCTGTGATTCAATCAAGTTCAACCATGGATATGGAAGTAAGCCATTCCTATTCATCAACACAAGGTAAAAAAACCAAAAATCCTATCAAGAGCCATTGATTTCAGTGGGATTTAAATACAAGTTTAGGTTCTGGATGGGTTAAAGGTAAACACACTCCCGAACTAACACCCAAGGACATACACACTAAAAGACGACAGAACTCCAACGCTACTTCAACTATTCTCTCTTTAAAGTTCTTCCAACAAAATCATGTAATTTCTCTGTGTACAAATCCTTCCTGGATATCACCCATGGAAAAGTTTGGAAGATCATGTTATTGCTTCGCTTACGTTCAAGACTTTCCTATTGCTTTATCTAGTCAATAGCCTATAGTTATATATCATAACATTGGTTCTATGTTTTATTATCCTACCCAACAAGTACTAAGCTGTAGCATCAGAAAACCTTTACAACTGCCATTAAATCTGTCTAGACAGAGATTTTTTTCTGAGTTCTTTCCATTACACAAATGTCCTTTATTTTCCTTTAATGACAGATTATAAATTCACTTTAGAAGGAGACTTGTGTGCACTATAGTTGACACATATCATACAGAAACTATAGGAGAAATTCTTGTTGACTCTGAAGGGTAATTATATACAGTTATAAAATACGCTTCTTGAATATTTTAAGTTCATCTTTCCAACCACCTTATTTCGAATATTCAGTGAAAATCTACGAAGTCTATTGCAGCTAGCTAAGAGTCTGCTCTGTGCAGAAGTTCAGTGTGAGAACTTGCCATGCACTGAGCAGGAGACACTAGACATGAGACATGCAGTGGTGCTGTCCTTTAACCCCTGAATCCTTTCCAAATCTTCAGTGTGGGAGAACTGCCTAACAGCATCCATCAGACTAATGCCAAAAGGAGTTCCTAAGTTGGGCTCTGTAAGATTAAGAGACTTCTAAATCAGATACTAATATTTTGTAACAAAAAAATAAATGAATTTAACATTTTCAGGGTCTGTCTGGTTCACACACTCAACTGGTCTGTCTAATGAGTCTCTACCAAGCCTACGTACCTGCTTGGACACTATCATACTATGCTTTTTATGCTCTCCTTGCCATAGAAGGACAGAGATTTTGGCACACGAAGGACTTGCCAACTCTACTGATGTTGGTGGCAAAATGCTACTTCTAAGGGCCATCAGACATCAAGGGCAGTGCATGGTTGGTGGGCAGGTGGCCATGGCATGTAAGTGGAGACTCAACCTGCACAAGCAACCCAACCGACACAAGCAAGGGACACAGCCAGCTCTGTCTGACGGTCACAGGAAACACCTGTGTTTCTAAAGCTGGCAAAATTTGGGTTTTCCCAAAAATTTTTTCCCATGGTAAAGTGACCATAAAGGTTTAAAGGTGAAAGTGGTCAAGGCAGAAGAAATTAAAACTATTTCACTCCATATCTTAGCTTCAGAATGTTTTGCACTTAAAGATTTTTGAAACATGTATAATCTTGTGTCAGAGTAGCTATTTTTCACATACACTATCAAATATGTTTTTGAAGAAAACACAAGAAACAAGGGGTAGAAGAGGCTGGGCAGGTTTTACCCCCATGCTAAATATTGATATTAGTTAATGAATTACTGCAAATCAATATTAAATAAAAATAGTGTTTGTTTTGTAGCTCCATGTGGCATCTTTTCTCTTAATACTGGAGATTTTATGTGGCATTTAGGAGCTTTATTGTTTCAATAGCAAAGGTAAAGAGGTTAATTCCTCTTTAACAAGGGGCTCTCCCCTCCTTTTCCTCCCCCCTCTCCTTTTTGGCTCACCCTAAATTTCTAACACTACCTTATGAAATGTAGTATACAGCTTTTAATTGTGCCCAGAGGCAGTACAACTTCAGAGAGGGTTTGGAGCAACTGGCAGAGGATTTGCAGAACAGCTGTGTTCCGGGAACATGTGCAGCACGGTGCAACAGCCCCGTCAGCACCTGCACCCGCTTAGCGCGCCCACCCCCACCGCTCCGTGCACACTCCACATCTGGGATTAATCACCCCTTTTAAAGGAATTAATACTCTTAACGTTTTTATTTTATTATACCTGTAGGAACATGATGCTATATTAAAATCTGCAGTTTATAAGTAGTATTTGGTTCAAGCCAGAGTTACTGGGGGGAATAAAACCTCCCTGTGCTTTGCCAAGAATGAATTGTTTTAATATCCCAACATTCAATCTTATTTATTATTAAAGTTGAGCGCTGCTTTGGTGAGTAACTGGTTTTCTCATGCTTTAGCCTCCTTTTCCCCACTGAACTCTACCTTACAGCATCAACATTTGCTGGAAATAAGCCCTCATAGTTCCTTCCCTCCATCATTTGCTCAGTTTACTCATGTTGGGCGGTTAAAAAAAAAAATCCTTTAAAAATGTGATATTATTTAAATGTCATTCAATTCCAACAGTGGCATTTGCTTACATAGTTTAGACAGCACAGAACTCTATTCATGCATGAGCTATGCCACATTAACCATTTACGATAGATTTTCATGTTAATTCTACAGGGGAGGAATCATATTAGATTTGCCCATTTTGTGTAACTTCTAATGGAATTCAGCACAACATGAGTGCTGCTCGTTATAATGATGGGGACTAGAAAGGAAAGCTGAAAAGAAGAGGAGGGAAATCAGCTCTGTTATAAATTCATTAAAACACACAAATTTCCCAAAAGTCAGACACCCAAGTAAACACTTTTGAGGCAAAACCACAGATTTGCCACTATTGCTGGCATTTGAATGTGCACTAGAATTCAGCTTTAATGATTTCTCTGAATCAACAGTTTATCCCAAAATCTAATGCATGAAAATCCACAAGCAATAGAAAAATGCAATGCTAATACTTTCTGCATTATTCTACAGAGCCAAAAAGGCATAGTGTTAAACCTTGTTTTGCAACATTTCATACTAAGAATGTTTTGGTTGGTAAGTATGAAAGGTTTTTGTCTTGAAACCCAACATTTATCCAAGAATTAGAACAGAAATATTTATTCCCCCAAACCTTTGGGTAAATACCATCCCAGGTTCTCAATAAGTATTTAATTAATTTGAAAATTTAGTCTGCAAAAGTATTTATGGCATGAAATGTTCTGAAAATTAAGCAAAGTAGTACAACATTTAAAACCGATGCAAATATTTTGCCTTAAGATTTATTTTCCCAGTGGTAGCTACAACATAGTCCTTTTGCATTCCATAATTCAGTCACTTAATGTTGTTCCACTGAGCTGGAATTGTTCAGCAGCAAAATAACTCTTAAGCCAAAGCCACATTGGTCATGGCCACTCTTACGACTAATTTCTCTTGTAACTGAGAATTGGCCAACCTCAGCAGCCTTCTACTCCCATTTATCTATGTTGGGTACCCTCTTCCTGAAGCAGACAGACTGCAGCACAAGACTAATTGGGTTTTTGGCTCAGTATGCCCCATGTCTTTACTGACTTTGCTCAGTTGTTCTTCCTTCAGAGCAGATTTCCCTATTTCTGTCATAATGCACAGTGTATTTATAGTGGCTGTAGCCTAAAAATCTAAGTATTTAATTAAATACGTGCAGTTCTATTTTGAGATTGAACTGCTTGAATATTATGCACATTACATATTTTAACAAAGAATAGGGAAGAAGGGAAAATCTTGCTGCTCCCACCCATGCCAGTAGAGAAGCCTCCCTGACTCACCCAGATTCTCACTCCCCCTCACCATGGGAACAGCCCCCAGGAAAAATCCACTCAACTCCACAGGATCCCACAGCACCTTTTGTTGGGACTTATCCCTTTTAATGGAGGTGCTGAATGTGGTTTTGAATTTCCTTGGTATTTCTTTATTATTCTATCACAGTTTTGATATGAGGGCATGACAGATGGGTGTTAGTTTGAGCCTTAGCTAGTTCCTGTCACCCTGATTTTGATGGAGTTGAACAAGTTCATACACCACTATCTAACTCATTAAGAAATCATAATCAGACTGATTTATGCAACGGGTAAATCCACATCTCTCACTGAACCCCCCCATCCAGAATTAACAAAAATGGAAACAAATGCATGTATAGTTGCCCATACAAGCCAAGTGAGTGGAGAAAAAAGGAGATTCGATTAAATCAGTAAAGCAAATGCACAGTTGCACAATTTTAGTTTTGGAGCCATAGTCCACTACCTGTCCAGAATGGCAATTTCCTGTCTGTTACCTGAGGGGCAGAGATGGGGACAGGTTGAGTGCAGTTTTAAATACTGATGACTGGAGATGGAGACAAAGGGGTGAACAGAAGCACAAGTCAAGCATTCCTCCTTTTCCTGAATTCTACTGAGGTTTTGGGGTGGGTGTGTTGTTTTTTTTTTCTTTAAATACTTTCCTCACTGCTGTTAGGATGCCCAGGGAGGAAGCTGGCCCTGCTCTAAGCAGGACAGGTACTAGGTGACCTCCAAAGGTCCCCACTCCAGTCTACATTTTTCTATGACTCCACTCAAAACCATCAAGAGATGCTGAATCTGGCAATACCAACCATATCCAGGAAATATAAAATTAGAACTGATTACCAAGACTTTTGTAAACCAGAACCCTCTGATGCCATTATATGGTCATCTAATACTTGGACAGAAGCCTTTGCTGCCTGAAAAACATTGGATGGAGCAGACTAATTTCAAAACACTATTTGCTGCACTGCCAATTTTTCCCTATGGAAAATAAAATTGCAGAGATCTTGGGAACTGTTAAATGTGCCAAGCTGGAAGTCAGGTTATAAATTTAGAAAACATTAAAAAAAAAAAAAAATCATAAATTAGATGGTAAATTGAGAAGTAAAAATGTATCTCAGAACTACAGGAATAGATTACAACATTAGACAAGAAGTAATGTTTGTAAAAGTACCAACGTGATGTAGAAGCCTATATATTGCTACTAAAAATAAGGACCCTGACCCTCAAGGCCTAAGAATAGCTCTGCTCTAGGAATCTGTGTCAGTATAACAAAATTGTCTTTGGACATGATTCTTTCGACATATCTGCCATCAAAAATCCCAGTATGTATAAACATCCTGGGGAAAAGTGCTTCCACTAGTCAAGGAATTCTTAAAAGTCCGGTTTTTTTGTTTTGTTTTGGGTTTTTTTATTCATTAGAAGCTAAATCTAAAGCAAAGGACTTGCTATGGCAGTCATACCAGAAAACTATTGCAGCAGACCCTTTTGTACAGCCTAATATTTAGGTTAAGTCACACTTGAACTTAGGTATTTTGGTGCTAAATAACTTTGTTGCTTTAGGAAATTTTAACAAGAGCAAAATGAGTGCAGATAGCTTAATAAAATACTTAAAAAAAACCCAAACAAGATCCAAGAATACTTGTAGGATTTGTTTCCCTCCAAAGAAAGGGGTTTCACATCTACTTTCATTTATGTAACTCTTGTGACTAAATTTTAATATAAAAGATCAAATTTGTTAAGGAAAAAAGTTTGTCCCACTCCTTAGAATAAATCTCATAAAAATCCCAAGCAGCACAGTCTGCAGAACCTCAGGCAGCAGAAGACACAACAGGACCAGATGAGCTACACATCACCTAAGAGAAGTTGAAGTTTTTAAAAAGCCAAACCACTATTTTTCCCCCAGTCTTCAGTCTAATCTCCCAAGCATTAATTACATATTTTACTACTTTCAAGTAACAACAATTTTGATTAATAGTCCATCAGCCTCCATTTTCTATTTGGCAGAAGACAGAGATGGGAAATCATATGTATTCTGGGACTAGACATGGTCAGATTTACTTGATACTAGACAAGATGCTGCTTAAAGTCAGGTTTATAGAAGCAGAAAAAGCAAAAAGAGGATGAAAAAGACTGACAGTGTGAAGAATTTACTTTTGGTTTAAAACCAGAGTGGTAGAGCCCTGTGCCCTATGTGCTATTCACTTGTCAACACGTCTTTGTAAGTAAGTCCTTGTTACACATTACCAGTGGGATCTCCCAAAAGCTTTCTGTGCCGCATAAAATGGGGGGAGGCAAGGCAGGATGGAGAGAAGGAAGCTTTGCAGGAACATGTGTTCAGTCCTGACTCAGGTATTTTTCTCTGTATCCTAAATGGAAGATGCTGATTCATCATATTTTTTCCCTTCCACAATAGCTGTTATTTATCCAATCTAGTCGAGGTATTTGTCACTGTTTCAGACTGTTCTTACTTTGTCTGACCTTGTAATTACTGAACGTATGGATGCTATTTACGATGAAGACAAATTTTGTGCAATGCTCATGTTCCTGGATGTCTAGCAATCTGTGCTCCAGAGCCGTCCCCTATCTCCATGATTTTTTCCCCCTCTACAAAAATAATTTTCCAAACACTCACTCATCCTCTTCATGATTGTCACAGTTTCTACCAGAGAGATCCCAGGGCTGGTAAAGTGCCAAGCAGGGCTTAAACATACTCAAGAGCTTCAAAGAGAAATGCACACAATGCTATTGATGTCAGCCTCTCACTTTAATAAATGCTTAAATTCACAGCATTAAAAATAACCAATCAAGGGTATTTCTTTGTCATCCCCACTCTTACAGCAATTCTGAAATCTGTATTAAAAAAGAACACCACAACTAGTGCTTCTACATGGCATTCAGGACACTCAAAGTCACAATGTGATTTTCATTAGGAGAAGAAATATTTGAAAATTGTTATATGAAGTCCATAAATCTGAAGATAAATAATGAAAATGAAACTTCCCATGAAATGCCCCTGCGTTCATTTTATTTCATATTCTCCAATGGTGAAAATAAATTAAAAATGAACAAGACTTGTTTATGCCTGCCTTACACTATTCTCTGCATTTGAATAGCAACTGCATATTAATTTATCAGGATCCCATAAATTATAATTAGCCAGGAGGATTAACAACATAAATCCTTGAATTTAAAACCAACCTGCCCTGCTCTCTCTTCCTTTAGCCCTAAAGTGAAAAAGAGCCATAAAACCCATCACCGCTGTTTGATCCATTAAACTCATGAGACACCCTTATTTCAGCTGAGCTACTGGAGGTAGATGCCTTGCAAAATCTTTTTTAAAGTTACAGCAGCTTTCCTGGAAGCAAGAGAGAGTGTGCACAGGAAAGGCCCAGCCTGAACATGGCAGATGACTCTTGCTCTTTCCACTGCATCACTAGCTGACACTAGGGAGACTTCTCAGTATGCAGGAAATGGGCAAAAGATCTTACTATAAAATAGGTGAGACACAGAGGTATCATTTCCTAAGCACACCTTTGTGAAGATAAGAGGAAAAACTAACTAAAGTGGCTACACATTTCACTGTACACGCGGACCTGGTAATAATAAGGATGTTCTGTGGTTGTAGCAGATGCACTGGAGTCAGGACACAACCCTTTCACTACAACATTAATATCCTTAAGCATCAGCTAAGGGCAAAACAATTAATGTCCCCACATATATATAAATCACCTAGGGTATTGTACTAGTTATCCCAAATAATTTAAAGTGCTTTGGCAGAAATGCACCACCCATTTGTACGTGTAATCAGGAACTTCAATCACAAATGAAAACTTTAAAACCCACTTCCTTCCTCCTCACTCCTGAAAGACTCACATGACAACTGTGAAACACTGGAGAGCAGCAAAAATGAAACCTGCCAGTCCCACTTGAATGTTCAGGTCTTGTCCAGTGAGGTAAGGTGCTACTGAGCTGCTGCCCTAGGAGAACAAGCCCACACCAAGGCACAATGAGGACACATCTTGTCTTACAAAATAACCTTTTAAATGGCAATAACTGTTAGTTTTATACATTAGGTAAACAACAACAACAAAAAATGTCTGTTTGGACAGGTTTTATTTTTGGTAACAGACTGATTTGCAAGGGTCAGACTGAAATGTGAGCAACTCAAAGAAAACCTCTAACAGGCACAGCAATTTATATTAAGGACTTGCCTTTTTATTTGATGCTTGAAGGAATTCAAGCACTTTTGAAGACACCAATCCCTTACAGTCATGATAGCAGTGCTGCACACAGGGAGCAGGGATTACAGAGTGGAGGTGCAACACAGCTCCAGCTACCATGCACACATGTCCTGCACTGCCCACCTCGCACAGCCGAACAGCACACAGCCACCAGGTCACCCCCCCTGGTAGAATAAGCACATTTTACAACCAGAAAAGCAGAGTTGCCAAAGGCAGAAAAATATTAAATTCAAGCCTATGAGCTGAAGTATAAAAGATCCAAGGGAGGACCTGTCAGTTTGCTACACCCTACCCAAGCGAGAGTGTTGAGGAGAGCATTTATTTGCAGCGTCACCCAGCAAAAAGCCACCTCCCAATGCAGCCACAACCTGCTCCCTGTCGTTGTCCCAGGAACCTGTGAGGAAAATGGATGTAGCCAAGGCTAATTTTTACTGGCATCAAGGCTTCTGCTGGCCAACTTGTCAGTTGGTCTGTGGAAACGACCCCTCTCCCTCCCTGACAGCCTGAGCTGGGGTCTACCAGCTTTGGCTTCCTGGCCTCCCAGAATGGTGCTGAGCTTCAAATTCAGAAAGACAAGGAAACTAACAGAAAAAAGTAGTCACTGCAAAAAGGGTGAGCATGGAGAACGACAGCAATATATGCCAGTGACAGCCCACATCTCTGTGGGGTGGGCTTAGGAACAGCTAAAGGTGGTAAGCTTCAAAGCTAGAGCCTGGGTCTGATTATCAGCCCTACCGTTAACGGGTTACCACCTTGGATTTTATTCTGTTGATACCACACAGGTCTCCTGAGCTGCAGAAAACCCGTGACCTGAACCTGCAGAACAAATCTCTTGCAATACTGTTGACTGAGACTATTTTCCTCCTCATGATTAATGTTTCAGGGTCTGACAAAATACAGGGGCAGCATTTTTTGAACTTGATATGAGTTATCCAGGGAAAGGCTGCATCAGGCACACACACCGTACGTGCAGATAAGGCAGCTCAGATCAGCGTGTGATATACCTGCGTGTGCTGCGTACGTTAGATGAGCTGAACATGACACGGAGTATTTCTGCTCACTTCACACAGCTGATATTTATCAGACCTCCTTTCAAATGCTTATCTCCATCCTTTGGAGTTCACTTACATGGTGAACAAGGTGAACTCCCAGGTGGAACATGGGCCCAGAGGTATCAGGGAAGGTTTCCATTCAGTAAAACCAGAATATCACCTGGTTTAGAGAGATACGGGATACACACCTCAGCAAAACATGTTTCTGTAGGATTCTTATATGTGCAAGTAGTATAAATATACTTAGTATGAGATACATGAGCAGAGGAAAACAACAATCACTTTTCATTATAGGTATATACACACATGCATACATATATATATATATATATATATATATATATTAGGCTTTTCTAAACATATGTACCAACACACAAAACCCTGCCTGGCTCTTCTGTTTGCCTTTAATAGTAAAGGTATAGTACAGCAACTTTCATTTTTGGTATTTCTCTTTCTTTCTCAATCAGAGAAATGAGACCTACCAATTTAGATGGCTATGCTTAGTTGTCCTTACTAAGCACCAAAGCGAACGATGTGACTCAGATTATGCAGCCACGGGGTTATTCACCTGTCTTATCAAAATAAATTACAGCTGGAATATTAGCTATTTGTCCCCTTGTATTTAAGGGGGGGGAAAAAAAAGTTAAGGAAATCAGGTTGTATACAAGCAAGAAGAGAAAGAAAGAAATTGTTAGGCACAAACACAAACAGCTTTGCAAATAGAGGCTGGAAATAAGCATCATCTTAAAAAATTTCACTGCAGCATACTGTAAAGGAAGCTCTTGTATTCATTCCATGAGGGAATAGGAAAGTGCACTCTCTGTACAAGGCTGCAGAAGAAGGAAAGCTCTGTAAACCCATCCCAACTCCCTTAATTATTTTAATTGCAGCAGTGTGATGCCAAGGTGCTGAATTACCCCCTCAGGCTCTGGCTGCTTAGCCAGGAGGTACTGAATTAAACTGTCAGAACATGCAGAAAAATTGCAATGGTGCCTGTCAACGGTATTTGTTAAGAGACACGGGTGAGGCTAGTGACTTGTATAGAAAAAGAGCTGCCAATGCAAAGTCGTCAAAGCACAGCACTGGAACTAATGGGGTATTCAGAGGTCTTGTTCTACTTCATTGGTTAAAGCCAACAAAACTCCTGTAATATTTGGGGCGGTTTGCTATTTATGGCTATGGTAATAAAGGCCAGTTAAAGCTGCAAAGCCAGCCACAGTTAGTGGTCCCCACTGCTTTATTTCTAAATGGCTGAGGGGGCACTATTCCATCTCAAGCTCTGGTTGTAACAGAGAGAAAAAAATTATAAAAAGAAACGGGTATTTAAAATATGAAATGCAGAGTGGGCTACAGTTTTACAATACATTGTTTTAGCTAAAAATAACTACATTTTGGATGCCTTACCCAGATAATTTTGAATTCAGCTATGTCTTAGCTGCAAAGAATTGGCATACAGTTGACAACGCGGCCCAGCTTTAGCATCCTCTCTTCTTCACACGTGGCAGTTTCTTTCCAAAGACACTTACCAAAGATGAAGGTATGTTTGATACCAAAATCTACTTTGTAACTTCTAAACCCACGCAACTGCAGATAACGATCAAAGTGATTTAAAGAAGTCCTATTTGCTGTGGGTCTACATGGCTCTTTTAGCTATTTTTAGGAGTAAAATCCCGTGCTTGTGAAATTGAAAGGCAGATAACAATGGTTAGAGTCGGTGTGTGGGCAGGTACCATGCAAATAACTCACAACTCAACATATGTGTGTTGGCTCCAATTTTTTCAGTCCTCCCTGGAGCTGGGTCTCTTTGGGGCAGATAAAGCCAGTTGGCTTTTGGGATGTGTGCTAGCTTCTGCAGACGGGCACACGGAGGGCTGTAACCTAGATGAAAGCTATAAAAGATTTATGCTTGGTAGGCTGGCTAAAGGCCTAATACACCAATTTGTAGGCTTTTTAAAGAACTAGTGAACAAGCCTATCTAGCTTCCTAGCCCTTCTATTTTTGAGGAACCAAGCACAGCCCATCTAGAGATTGCACAGTATGAATGGTATACAGAAAAGAATAATTTTGATGCACATGTGTAGTTACCAAGCCACCTCTTTAGCATGGCAGGGAAGAGGAGATAAAGAAAATGAGCATTTTCTCATTTCCTGTAGATGCTTGTCCCTGTCCACAACCACCCAACCAGCTCTCTGCCCAGCAGAGCAGCATCCCAGTCTAGAGAGCTTTGAGGAATGCTACATGTCCCTCCTGGTTTCCCTACTGCAGTATCTCCCAGCTCAGTATACTTACTGGGATTCTTCCTTAACAGGTCTATATAAGCCTATGTTCACTTAATGTGATTTTCACTAAGAATGTAAGTTCAAGAGAGGTTAATGAACCATTAGTGTATATTTTTAACTAGTTCATTTACATATTGAATAGCCTGTATTTATTTTATTAAAACCAGCTCACTATATTCAGCTGACCAAATTATGTGAGATATCACATGGATTACACAAGAATTTTTCAGTAATTATTTTTTCCCCTGACATGTTATGTAGTTATTAACTATATTTCTAAATAATTAAAACTGTGAAATGGTCTCTTAATGAAACTGAAACCTTTGCTGTTAGGAGGCCTTTACAATTGCAATGCTCTCTGAGCTTAAGGGTTCATTTCTGTAGTTCTTTTGGAATAAAATACATGCTAATCCTGGTACATAACACAGTACACCAGACCGCAGGAATTACAGTTCAAGTCAGGTTACAAATGCTGTTTCCAAACTGTGTTTGTAACTAAATTGTTATGGTAATGCAAAAGTGCACAATCATGAACTCATATTCCCTTCTTGCCATCTGAGAATTAAAGGACTGTCTTCATTAACTTTAATTAAAGACGTTGCTTCCTTTCAGATGAGGGTGACAAACCAAGTGTGTATTAGGCAGCTCAACCTACGTATCTCCCTCAAGCATTACTCGTGGCTCTGTTCCCTTAGTCCACAAATTTAACATACTGTACCACACATGAAGAAGGGATGGTAGAGTGATGGCTCCTTGGCTCTGACACCACACTCCACCTCCACGTATCCATCTCTGTAGGTTCAACAGAATAAATCATCAAGCCACGTTGCTATTTTCCTGGCAAGCAGTTTACTACAGTTCCACAGTCTGCCATTAACTTGGATATCTGAAGAATGAGAGACACAAGAGATAGGAGATATGGGAACTGCACCTTAAGCCTTCATGGTCCAAATCATGCAAACACGTCTGGGAGAGTCCAACCACTCTCCCATTTATCAGAGGCCAAGTTTGATTCGGATTTATTCTCTTGAACTGAGGACATTTGTAAAAAGTAAAATGCTGAACCAACCAGCACTTACAAATAGCTAAATTGCTCAAATCTTTTAAAAGTTAAGCCATATGTTGATTACCTTGTACTCAGAAAATGCCTTCAAACAGTTTTAAACACTTCCAAGCGGGTTTCCAGGGCTAGCACTGCTCCTTTCTTCTCGGGATAGCGGAGGTAAATTGTGAAATGCCTCTTCCATGTTCCTCACCAACATCAAAATCTATTTGCACTGCACTTTTGAATGTCATGTTCACAAGAACACAGGAGGCTTTCTGGTTCTCAGTGAAAGAGTGTTACGTTTTTCTGAATGAAAACAAAGGATATTAAAAAGCCCATAGTGCTCATTGTACCACTGCAGCCCACCAGAAACAAAAGTATAGATTCAATTTTCCACCACATCATGACTATATCGTGTACAGGACCGGATGAACTAATTTATTACTTGGGAATTGTACTAATTGTTGAGTCCTCTGCCTTTGGTTGCAGTGAGACATGCAGAGAAAGACCAGCTTTAGGGCTAGATGCAAGTAAGATCTGTCATAAAGGAACACTGTCGTTATTTGATCAGCATTAGCAACAAAGAGTATAACCAAAGACAAGCATCAAGAATTAAGATATTGTTCTGCAAGAATAGAAGAAAAATAGTATTAACATTTCTTGGAATTCAATTAGTCTGAAGCTTTGTTTCAGTGCCAAATGAGGTGCATTTTCTATTGAGATTTGTTTTCCAGGGTAGAGAGAGCCTTGTCTCTGATAGGATTAAAAATCAAAATAGCCAACTCGGATTAGCTACCTAACAATTAACAAAACAAACACCTTTTTTGCACTGAAGCCATGGAAATCTGGAGTGAAGGAGACTTCCTGGACCATCAAGTCTCATATCCGTGTTATTGCAGACACCACATCATATAATTCTTTTCACAAACATATCAAGCTTATCATAATCTGGAGTAATTTCTACAATGATGTTTTCAGCATGATAGTATCAGCTCTGTGGACAGAAAAAACAGCAAAATTTCCTTGATGCAAATACTGTTTCATATGAAATTTGCAGTCATCGTACCGCAGGATTTCTGTGAAGGAACGGCTGTGTTTTTTTCCGAAACAATTGAAGCTTTACAAAGCCCTAAGGTATACATTTTTGTCACTGTCATATCATAAGATGCAAAACACTGCAAAGAACTAAACAACCAAATAAAACCCCAAAAGCTTCTTCTTACTAATGTAGCTTCATTTTATTGATTTTAAAACAACAAAAAATACATTTAATGTAAACGATATTGTTCTGTATGGCCTTACTGAGAGCCTCATATCCCACGGAAACACTCTTCCTCATTTAATGTGCTGCTTCTCAAACAAATCCTGAAGCTGAACAATCTTGTGCCTGAAAATCAAATTAGCACTTTCTTAAAGGTGGTGTAAGACATTTGCATGAGTGTGCAAACTCAATCAAAAGTAAAACTTGAGTGCTGGGCATTTATATCCTGGGCTTGCCTGAATAAAGCAGTATTAAGTTTCTCACTAAGACTCAGATTTGTAAAGATATTTAGATGCAGATAAGGTGCTTAGTGGTGCATTCAAAAAAGCCTAGGACTTTTGTGTCCTGATGATTCATTCTAATATACATTTCATTTACAAGTCAGCAGTGCAGTGTTGTGGTAGAAGTGATGTGGAAAAAAATAAAACACAAGAAAAAAACCAAAATAGTAAGAGGGTAGAAATCTGGGCACAGTGAAGGCAACTGTGATGGTCCCAGAGGCTTTAATGCAGTCAGACTTTCACCCAATGTTTCATCCATACACATTCCTCTTTCTCAAAGACTTCTAAAGATTTCTTTTGCTAAAAGCAGAGCGCAATGTGAGAATTATTATATCTAATGACATGCCACAGGACAGCTGTTTTGAAATCAGTCCTGGGCTGATTTTCCTTCCCTCAGTTCTGTTTTGCAGCACTGAACTATACCCTGGTGAAAATTACCCTAAAATTGACTCAAGGAGAGGATCTCTCTCTCTTGAAGTTTGATTCAAATCTACTGTCTTCACATATTTTAGGTTGATTCAGCTAGACCATGGAATGCCTCAGCACTAGCGCTACTTTTTGCAGATTGCAGCTGTAGGGGGAAATACGTCTATATATAAAGAAAAGTGATGGAGTGAATTAAACTCCAAACACAGCCTCCAGCTAATTTTTTAATAATCTGAGTGCAAAACAGGGCCTTGAGGGTAGGCAGAGCTTTTCAGTAAACCAATGAGAACTGGATTTTATTTAAACAACAGTAAAGTCAGTCCCAGAGAGCTCAGACACTTGTATACAAAGCAGCCGTATCTCACTGAGAATCTGTACAGTAGCTCAGCATCTCAATTTCAATCACAGTTCATTCCCTGCTGGTAGTTTTTGTCTGCAAACAAGCTGAATGTGAGCTGACAAGGGCCCCAAGAGCAAATAATACGAGCACTGGAGGAAGAAATTCACCCGGACACGATGCTGACAGTTGTGCAGCCAATTCAAAAAGATTGCAAAACAAGAACCCCAGCAGCCGTGAATGCTGCTGCAGCAGCCGCACACCACGCTAGGAATAAATGGATAAAACTTGATTTAACGAGTTTCACCTTCTGAACCACAACTTTCCTTGGCAAAATAGGTACCTTAGATAGCACGAGGCAAGGCCTTAGGTCTTTCTGTGAGGCCAGAGAAGGAGGCGGGCTGTTTGCTGAGGTTTTCCAAGCAAAGTTGCTTCTGCATCCCTCCATCAAGGGACTGGGTTGATAATAAGATGTCTAGCCTGCAAGTCCTGCCAGCTCTGTAGACCTGTAATAGGTCTGTAGAGGACGTGCCCAACATATGAAGACTTTGTAAATCTGATTTTTTTCCAGTCTCACTCCAGGGCCAGGGAGCAGTAAAGCTGCACTTCTGGCCACAGGTTCTCCCAGGGATGCTGGTCTCATCCATAGAATCATGGAATGTTGTGAGTTGAAAGGGACTCACAAGGATCATCAAGTCCAACTCTTGCCCTAGCATTGGACAATCCCAAGATTCTGACCATGTGTCTGAAGGTCTTGTCCAAATCCTTCTGGAATCTTGTCAGGCTTGGTGCCATGAGCACCTCCCTGGGGAGCCTGTTCCAGTGCTCCATCACCCTCTGCCTCAAGAACCTTTTCCTCATGGCCAAGCTCACCCTCCCCTGCCACATCTTCCTGCCATTTCCCCTGGTCCTATCATTGGTCACCAGAGAGAAAAGAGAGAGAAGAGATCAGCACCTGCCCCTCTTCTTCCCCTTGTGAGGAAGTTCTAGACCACAATGAGATCTCCTCTCAGTCTCCTCTTCTCAAGGCTGAACAAACCAAACTACTTTAGCCTCTCCTCATACAGCTTCCCCTCTAAGCCACCCACCAATTTCATCCACCAATTCCCTCCTCTGGACTCTCCAGTAGTTTTAGATCTTTTTTATACTGTGGTGCCCAAAACCGCACACAGTACTCAAGGTGAGTCCGCACCAGTGCAGAGTACAGTGGGACAACGACCTTCCTTGACTGGTTGGCAATGCAGTGCTTGATGCACCGAAGGACACAGTAGGCCGTCTTGGCTGCCAGGGCACACTGTTGGCTCATGTTCCAGTCAAGGGATACCAGGTTGTACTTATTCTCCACGCCAGTCTACCTACGTTTTCTTATGTGAGTATCCAGAGGTGGGGAAAACTGAGGGACCAAGATAACGACGCTACACAATATGACACAGGACAATCTGTCCCCCTTTTCCAGGAAATCTAGGAAGGACAGATACCAAGCCAAAAGACATGCTGGAAATACATTACCACAGGTAGGAAAGATGCATTTGAGATAAGAATCCTGATAACTGCACTGTGTTAATTACACTCATGAGTTAAACACACACATCTCTGCGTATAGTTTTAGAGTGGGCTTCCATTAGATTGTAAAAACATCTGAGTCAAAACCTGCTAAAGAAATGGAAGCCACTACAATTACCAACTACAGCTGCTTTAACAGACCCACCTAATTTGCTTGATGTGGATATGATAGAGATTATTTCTTTAGAATCTCCAACTTTCCAACATCATTACCAGCTTTAAATGGACTTTTAATATGATCATATTCACTGGTAATGACATCTTTTCCTTACAGGGGGAACATAGCACCTAACTGGAATATAACAGCTAGGTATTTATTGGGAAAAAAGAAAAAAAAGCTTTACATTACATTAGGCTTATTTAGAGAAGAAAACAATATTTTTCTTTCAGATAAATACCAAAAAATAATTTGTAACCTTCCAGTCCATTTATTGGAGTACTGCTCATTGAGAAGTTACTGGATTTTTAATCTGAGAAAAACAGATCAAATAGCAGCTTGCTGTTTTAAAGTCAATTTCTTCTAAGAGGTCTGATTTTCAAAGAGTCTGGATAAATACAGAAAAATGTTCCTATCCCATTTTCATTAACAGGACATGTAACATATAGACACCATCCCTACAAATACACCTTTTTTTTTTTTCTCCTTCATGTCATTTTAAAGGCACTTCTGTAGGCAGCATCACTAGCAGAGGGAAGGAATAAAGGCTTTTTGCTGCACTTAGCCCATACCTGCTACAGGATCATAAAAATCAGTGTACAGAAGCCGCCTTTGGAGATGAGCTAATGTTCTCTTTACTTCATACCGTTCAGCCAAACCAGAGTTTATAAAACAACAACTCTTTATGAGATTTCCAGTAACATTAATTGTTGGTCCCAAAACTTCAAAGACAAACAGATATTTATAGCTTAATTCATGTTTCTTTCTTTTTTCTTTCTTTTTTTTTTTTGTTCCACACACTTTTACCACAACACTTTCCAATTCGGTTCCCATGAGCACACTGAAAACAGAGTTATACCCGCTTCCTGCTGTGGCAGCCTCCTTAACCACTTCACTCCTGGTGCTTCTTGCTCTTGTTTCTTTTTTTTTTTTTTTTCTTCTTTTTTTTTTCCAGTGTTCATGTCTTTTCATTGTTTTCCACGGTGTGCCACATTTGCATTTTCCCACATCACTTTATCATTAATCTTTGCTCTATTCAGCCACCCGCACAGTAATTAAAATGGTATGGGAAATGAACTATATATACAAAAATATATTGATATAACAAACACACGTATGTCTGTGCATATATATATAGATATATATACATAAACTATACTGGGGAAACTTATTCAAAACAAAAAACTACTTTTCAGTAGAAAAATTACTCGCTAAATGTACCCATTTTTATAAACACAGAAGAGGGAGCTGGCATATTAAATATTTCCCTATTCTACTGAGGAAGTGATATTCATAAACATTTATTTATAACAATGTAATTACCATATTGATTATATTAAGCAATCCCCGTGAATCTCTATAAGCTGAAGTTAACAATGGCTTTTCAAATGCCATTAACCATCACCTTGCAGCTTTCTCTCTATTATATACCATAAAGTTAATCATGTGCAAGACAGTTTTTCAAGAGAAAAAACTGCTATACAGTGCAATGATCACCTTGGTATTTTCCTAGAACAAAGAAAAGGTCTTTTTTAAATAGGAAAAAGTCTATGCCATCAAAGAGTGAATGCTGGGCAAGATAAATCATGGAGCCCCTGCAAAATTTCTCAGGTTATCTCATTAAATGCTAAACTCTCCAGACCTTTCTTTTAGTATTAAAATCCCCATGCCTGCTATCATGCAATTGGCCAAGACTTGTGTTTTTGTAGCACCCAAGGTGTACTGGTGTGAAGGCAGATGCAACGGTCAAATGAACTGGTCTCACAGCAGGAGGACAGAGCCCTTCCACACTTCTCCCAAGCAGCTACCTCAAAGTAAGGTGGTCTTCCAGGACAGGATCTGAAATCTTCAAGTCTCAACATTTGGAAACCAAGTGTCAGAATTTTTGTATCTCTTGGTTCCACCAAGATGCCAGTGCCACGATCAGACATGAGGTAGGCACAGAGGTCCTTCACTCAGCACTCAAGGGGCTCCATATTAATTTCTCACATAATAGGAAATGAGATACAATGTGATAAGCCACTGGCACATACAGGAGGAGGTTGCTTATGTAAATGAAAAGATACATCCATAAATCATGCCATGTAAAGTCACTGATCATACTTTACACAGTAATAACCTCTACAGGAGATCATTCATTAACAGAGTCAACTACTTAATTACATATCACAACAGTAGTGTCACACTGAAAAAAAAAAATTCAGACTGCCTATAAAATATTTTTTCATTTGTTCACCAAATCAATATTTATCTCCCTCCATGATAAATTTGATAAATTCATTTAATGTGGAAAAGTAACCACGTAGCAAGCATGAAGCATGAAAATACCGTACGCTGCATAGGATATTCAGGAGTTCAAGCCCTGCAAAGCATTTCGCAGGGAAAGCACTCAGAAAAACATTTCAATTGATCTTTCTTTCCCTCTCTAAGTTCCTTTGGCAACCGATTTGAAACATAGGTGCCAAATTAGGGTAGCTCTAAGGTTTCTATTGCTATTTGGCACACAAAGGAGCCAGTGATTTAAGACAATATGAGATGTCCATTAGCTGTAACAATGAATTCAAATGCTTCGAAGCCAGGCTATAAATCTACCCTCTTGGAAAGATTAACCACTGTTTGCCTAAAGTTAGCAACTCCATCTTTGATGATAAAATGCAACAACAATCCCTCCTGCTAGTTCACTTGCCCCCACCCAGAACAGTCTGTGAGCTGCGTCCCGCAGGAGCAGCAGTTGGGACAGGGGAGCACAGACAAAACAATTGGGAAATTGAGCCTTTGGACCCCTGTAATCTCAGCAGATTAACTGAGCATGCAGCTTGGGTGCTTCCCGGGTGATTTTGACTCCCTCCTGCACCCCTGGGGCCATCCTGTTGGGAGACCTACCCAAAAAGTCCTGGAGTCCAGAGGCCAGGGCAGGCTCTGAAGAAAAATTACTACAGCAGAGGAGATCTCCAATAAATGCCTTCTCCCACCATCACAAAAAGTCCCCCAGGGTTGCTAGAGCTCTGCAGGCAGTCCTGAGGGAAGAGGCACTTCTGTGTGACCCTGAAGTCAACCATTTATTAAGAGTTTCTGTTCTGGCCTCATGTAGAGGGCTTGCCTATAGCTTATGTCTTTCCACTGTTAGGCCAAAGGTAGCTTTTAATTCTGATTTTTGCTGAACCCATGCATAAATAAACTCTATGCCCCAGGTAGAGGTGAGATGGAGCTGCTCTGCACTTACATAGTCTAGGATGCCTAAAGTTCAGCAGCACAGGGTGCTGGAAATATGGCAGTTAGTAGCTTATTGCTCACAGCAGATGAGTGGTAGATTGCAGCTCCATGTGCTAGAGATGGCAGATCAGAAACTAGAGTAAGAATGGATAAACAGAAGAGTGGGTTAAAAAAGGAGAATATTTAGTCTCCCTGAAGTGCCTAGATTGACAGTATGTCATTCACTTATCCATTGGACAGTTACACCATGGACAACAGCAAAAAGTAGTGAGGAGTATGAATTTATTACCTCCATTCAATTTTTGCAGCAGGTTTTGGCAAGCTGCTAAAGCTGCTAATATAGCACTTATTGTATTGATGGCCATAAACTCATTTGTAATACCATAAAACAAATTTGTATGATATCCACAAATCAATTGCTCCATTGAGATGTTATTTCTTATACAAACAAGTAACTGTGGTCTTGGCTAAGAGATATGTCAGAACCAAAATGGATAAAAATAATCAGGGACAAAAGAAAAGGAGGCAACTACTCCCAGTAGTGTTCTCACATCCTTCTTCCACCCATCCCCAACTTTCTACTCCCAATGTAACTGAAAGTAGGGTCAAAAGGAGTGTTCAAAATACAGTTCTGCTGGATGGTGCAGGCAGGTCTCTGGCTACCATTTGTCTCAAGAAATAGATGTTTGCAACAGCAGCAAATGCCAAGACAGAGTAGAAAAAGAAACAGTAGTTCTCAACCATGGAAAAAGACGAAACCCACAGTACAGGCCAAGAACACACAACCACTTCCTCTGAAAAGCTGCTATTCTCCTGTTTATGTTAGAACTAATATTTGGGCACCCTTAACTCAGTAGCCATGCCCACAGCAAATCCTTTATGGCTTCAGAGTTAAAAAAAAAGGAAAATATAATTTTAAACAAAATCAGCTAATAACATTCTTCAGGAGATAACACTGCTTGCACTTTCAATGCTCTACTCATTTGTTGGAGCATACAAATGCAGGTGTTTAACCTCCTGATTTGTAAACATGAAGGACAGATGCTGACACAAATAAAATGGTGTGTGTGCAAACAACGCCCGTGCCCCCCACGCTGGCTACAAATGGGAGCTCACTGCTCGCCGTTTTCTTTCAAATGTTATTTGTTAGGCTATCAAGAAAAACAAGGGTGCACAATTTCCAAGGTTGGAGGACAATGACATAACATCTTCTAAATCCACATTTTACAATCCTCCCTGTGTTTCTCTCACGTTCTCTCACCACAAAGTAGCTCACAAATGATGATGTTCTAGATGTGGTGTTTTGTAATAGCAGCAAGTGGTTAACCAATGTAAATCCCACAGAGAGCAAGGGTGGGCTCTCAGGGTAAGGTTTTTTTCGGGGTGTAGTGTTTCTTTCTATGAAAATGCAAATAAAAAGCAACTGAAACCCATCCAATTAAGATGCAGAAGAAATTTACTGTCAGTTTACACAAAAATGAAAGAAAACATTGGTGATTTATGTACAAAGGCCAGAACAGTGAGACCTTGCAATGATGATGAACAATGCTCCATTTTGCAATATTCTTACTGAACTCTCAAAGACTTCTACCCTAAGCAGCATTACATTCTTACACCTTATTTTAAAGAAAAAAGTCATAATTTGCAGTCACCACAATTTTAAAGAAATTTATATAGCAACCAGCAGATATCGCTCCTACAGTACATAAATATTGAAAAATAAACCAAAACAAACCCCAAAGATCAAATGCTGATGCATCTTCCTTCTACAATGACTGTGGTTTTCACAGGGACACCTAGCAAAGTGACATTAAATACTGTTTTTAATGAAGTCAAGCATAACCTTTAAGTTCTGAGCAGTAGGTTTATGCCAACATTGAATGATTTGGGGGAACTCAAAGTTATGGATTTTTTTTTCTTTTAATTTCTCAGCTGAAAGAGTTTAGAGATCTGATTACATTTCCTGGTCAGACTTGTTTATATCATTGAAGAAAAAAAAAAGAAAAAAAGAGCATCTCAATTCCTTTGCACACAGCAGTGTTACACTAGCACCCACGGAGCAGTCAGGCACTTCCACACGCTAAAGGGTTGGTGGAAAATAATCACTCCTACTACAAGTGGGAACATAGGGTCAAAAACTTCTCCAAGCAGTCAAAAACAGGAATAAAGTGCAACCAAATAAATGAATTAAAAAAGAAATTATCTAAGATGCGGCCATGTGAATGGGTGGTAAAAAGCTCAGAGAGAGTTGTGGGCAGACTGCAGCCCTGTGCCCACAAGTCTCCATCTTCTCACTGTGGGTTTGGAAAATAATGATCAAGAAAAAGGCGACAAGCAGAAAAAATTGCAAACCTAGGGAGAAAAGGGAGTGGGCTGTGGGCCTTGTGAGCTCAGTTCCAACATCCTGCTTGTACCAGGAGGAGGACTGGGGTCAGTCCCACAGCATCCCATCATCCCAGGAGGGCTCAGGCTGCTGTGGGGTAGGATGGAGACTGGGGCTAGACTGGGAACAGGATTTGGTAATGGGGGCTGCAGCCCCACTGCTGGGGGTCCCAGCCAAGGTGGGGCAAGATGAGACCCCGGGTGAGCACTGCAGTCCTGGGATGGTGCTGGCACGGGGAACGGATGGCCCTCTGAACTGGAATGGCTTTTTAGTTCCTAAATGGAAAGTTTTATAATTTATTAAATCTACTTTTCTAGTTATCTAAAACTATTAACACGATTGTTAAAATTCACAGCTTCCAGTTACTAAAGAAATGTGACTGTTTTATCTGGATTTCTATTATATGAATAAAATGTAACACTGCGTCTGGATAAAATGGCCCCAGAGTTTCATTAAAAAATAACAGCCTAATTCCCTAATATGAAGTTATTTTAAGTGTTTTATTAATATTGTCTTCTAAATGCACATAAGTGTGATCCCCTTTAAGTGCAATATCTTTAGGGCTAGTTGTAATTGTATTTTTCTTATCAGTTGCTTGTGCCTGCATTTCAAATATCCATTGCTTACTTCAGGCGCTTCATTCAGACAAGAAAGAGTGCAGGGAAAAACTATTTAATCTGGACACTATTTGAATATGAAACTTTTTAGTTCTCAATACAACAGTTCTCATCCCTTTTAAGCAACTAAAACGACCACTGACAAAATTCCTATGATGCATATTTATCTCACCATGAGTTCCATCTGTTAAAACAAAATTATAGAAATAAAAATCAATGTGAAACTCAGAAAGCCAACCTGAATGAAATCCTCATCCCAATCAAGTCCATAGCAATTTAAATTATGTGTAAAGGCCATGACTTGTCTTCATCTAACTTTAAGCAGCTACCAGGGGTGCCTGGTTTCAGATCCTACACACCCTGGAAGCCCTTACTAGTGAGTGGAGAAAGGAAAGAGGAATCTTTAGTGGGCAATTCTGATTTTATTTGGTACCTGGAGGCACATACAGTTTTCCCTTGGCTGGAGGGTGCCAAGAAGCCCAGTTCTTACCTTAGGTACACAGGTACCTAAAATTAAGCAGAGCTATCCAGGCTGGAGCGTGCCAGTTAAAGGAGAGAATCACATTTCTTTCATTTAACTTGTTTGGAAGGACAAAAGGATGTGCTTTTTTGAGAAAAAAAATAAATGGTTCAAAAAATTTCTGTTGTTGGCCAGTTATTAACAACAGGGAAGGGAGAGAGCCACCGAAAAAATTTGGAAAGGCAATCAGTTCTTCATTGATGCTGGATATGGAGCAGAGCAATAGGCAGCAAAAACTGCATGTCTTCACAATTTCCAAGCCTGGCAATGGGAATCACATTACATGATGTCTTTGAATTTGTCTTTGCAGGGTCACACATATACAGCTGGGAAACCACAGGAGGCTGTTGTGATAATTTTACAGCAAAATTATAAAATGGAGATGTCTGTCAAGCAAATTTTTTCTATCACTATCTAAATGCAACTATGATTACACATTAATTTTCCCCTGTGACTCCTTTGTGGGCCCTGTATTCCTGAGAAACTTTGCCCTCCTCGCTCCTCTCTCATTTCTCAGGGGTGTTATTGAGAATGCAGCAGGCTGAAGAGTCAGGGAGTCTCTACCTACCCCATTACATGAGCTTTTCTGCATCTTCATATTGCATCAGGAATGCAAAATGGGGCCAGGCACATCTAAACACAAAAGTTGGGTGAAGGAGTTTTAAACTGCACTTTCCATTTTGTGAAGCGTTATCTTTGGACATGGACAGTAAAAGGCACTGATCGATTATTGCTGAGTAGGGTTTTCCCTTTCCAGAGAGAATCCCAAAATCAAATTTACTAGGAGGAGGTGGGAAAAGTGCAGCTCAGCATTCAGACGATCCGCTCCTGGTATTTATATCACGGCCCAGGCTCCTGCCAGCAGCCCTTTGGTCTGGAGGGCACAGCACAAGCATGGTCACCTATCCAGACAACCTGGAGCCCTCCAGGTAAATCTATACGCTGTGGCTGACTGGGGTAAGTTTTTGTTACAGAGCTTATGACTGAATATACCCTGAGCACCAGGTATCCCTGGAGCAGAGGACAAAAGGACAGGATTACATCACCTTCCTGACTGCTTCTGCATGAGGGGAAGGACTTTTGTCTTCTTGCTTCAGGGTTCTCGTGCCTGTATCTAACAGCAGACCTCAGAGACTAATGTTTACAAAACTTTGGATAAATGCAGTTTTTCCTGGTTTGGCTTCCCAGCAAAACAGCTTCAAGCAAATTATAATGAGAAAAAGAGAACAAAATTTCTTTACAAGCACAAAGTTACTTTCTTCTTTATGTATACATTAGCTAGCTCAAGATACTAATCCACAAACAGGCCAACACTACTACTTTTTTTTTTAATCTTTTCCTGTTAATTCCTGAAAACACTTGGCCACACTCGCTTCATGTTTCCTATTTTCTACAGCTGACTGAGCAAGACTGACATACAGACAATTTCTAATTGATTTTTCCCCAAAGTTAAGTCTCTTCAGTAGCATTTTTTCCTTAGCTGATAGGGTGACTGTTCTCATTAGCACAATGAAGTCACATAAGATGACTATTAGATGGATACTCTTCACATGTCTATACATACCAATAAACTGAGATAAATAATGCATCTCTGTATACTTCAGATTTGTGTAATGGCTGAATAACAAAAGCACATATGAAGAGTTTTGATAGCAAATTGGATTTTTTAAATTATTATTTCGCTTTTTATTTAAGCACTCCTGTCCATCAGTGGAATAAAGTTGTTTTGAACATGTTCTGAATCATTTGGTTCTCTTGCTAAAGTTGCTGTTTGGTAGTCATGCCACAGCTTGATAATGATTAATGTGAAGTTTATAGTGTCTACACAGAGTGCATAAAAGAACTGGCAACTCAAAATGATATTCATCATACTGGCTCCCATGCCATTGCTGCATTCTGAGGTTTTCTATGTCCAGACACAAACTGTCTTGAGTAGAAATCAACTAAGCCAGAAAATATCTCCTTCAGTACCACGACGCAGGGTCATATTTGAGAAAGTCTTATCACAAGAAAATGGGTTAAAACAAATATAGTCCACCTTTTTTCTGTTAAAATAATTGGATATTGAAATTAACTGATCTAGATACATTCACCCAACAGCCCACAGAGAGGTTTACTGGATACAACATACACTAAGCTGTCTGAAATACAAAGGCCAGAACACATGCTCACAGCAACAAGCCTCCACCCTGTGTGCCTAAGATGATGGAGAGACTGTGTCTTGTCCTTACAGAAGGACTGAAGGCACATAAAAAACCATCAGCCTGCGTATAAAGGGTCTGCATGGGGTGCAGGCTGGGCTTTCTAGCATCAAGGGAACGGGAACCCCCTTCCCTCAAGTTAATTGAAAATAAAACAAATTTTGCCATTTACACTGCAGAGATGGTTGGAGCTACAGTCCAGATAGTTACTTGCTCAGAAAGGGAATTCCATGTACTATGACCCTGACCCAGTAACCAGTTCAGCATATGCTGAAGCATTTTACTGAGCCACACCTGGCTGATCACTGAAGCCATGACTACAAAAGAAATGGTATGTATGAAACCAATATCTTCCTATAAAGAACAAAGAAGTATTCTGTAACAGCACTAATTTTATTACTTGCTTTCACAGGTTCAACTGATGATAGGTGACAGCATGGATGCTCCTCTTCTCTGAAAATCAGGCTCTAATCATGGAAGACTTGAACCAAGGTACACAGAAATTCACTGGAAAAACACATAAGAGCAGAGCAGTCACCTGCAGTACGCTTATCCTGGACGGCTTATCCCAGCCCATCAGTAAGATGGACAAGGATGCTTTTTCCATAGGACTGTACTTGCCAAAAAGTACTGCACAAAATTCCCAAGTTAATCAATAGTGTGGTTTTCTAATGTGCTCTTAATATGCTTCCCAGAGAAAAACTTACTTTCTGTAACACTTAAAAATTCAGTAAAATGCCTCCATATTTGCACTGACAAAACAGGAGGGATTGCTACAGTAACCACAGGCTTGGCTGTTTAGAGTAGGTTGTAACACACAATAACATGGACACAGCTAAAATTGTAGCTTAAGAGGAATGTAAGAAAAAATTATTTCACTGCACTTCCTACCCATGCAGAAACTGTTGTTATTCCATTGACCAGATCTCACAGCCAGCACTGTGCAACCTGAGGGACTTTCAGGTTTGTTGGTTAGCATCATCCAAGCCTCAGTCATTTCCTTTTAATCCTTCTTTTGAAATTACACACATTATTGACATTTTTTTCCTACTACTTTGCAATGTTTTCTAACAACTTTACAAACATCAATCATACTTCATTCCAGAAGCTCTATTGATTTCCTCACTTGCACTGTATCTGGTCTACTTTAAAGATATTCCACATCACATCTAGCCATATGATAAACAGAAAAGTGGCTGCATGACCTACGTGGTTCTACTTATTTCTTGAGAAGAACATAGGCTCTTCTTTCCATCATGTGAAAATGCTGAGTCTTTATCTTGATCTTAAGGACATTAGCAGTAACGATAAAGAGTTCACATCAGAGATGATTTAGTATGCGCGAGTGACACATACACAAAAAATTCTTTGCTTTGTTCTATGTGAAAGCTTCGTAGAACAAGCATTGTTGTGGGATGCATACTCTACTAAGAAAAATCCTTAGAACATACTGCATTTGACAAATTAGTGTCTAAAATCAGGGCTTCCCATGGCTACTTAAGAAATACAAAATAGACATACTCCTTAATAAAAATGGGTACTTCATTTGTTAATTTTTCACATCCTGGGACAAAAGCCAAAAATATTTCAGTAAGAGTCTGTATGGCAACAGTCATACCTAGAGCTATTTCACACACAGCTAATTGATGAAGTTTCAAAACACTGAAAGTTATCTTCTAACCTACCTCCAAAACTTTTCTTTCTAACCTATATCTCATCTCTAAAAGTAGTTGGCTTCATTTTTTCTTTTAAAATATACTTACTCATTCGCAGAATTCTTAGTGGAAAACTTTGCATCTAATCTGGGAAGGAGAAAACCAAATTTCCACCTGATGCAATTTGAAATGCCCCACAAAACTAGGTTTAAAAATGTAATGTGAAAGTACGTGGTGGCAATGAAAAACATAGCAATGCTGAAGCTGAAACGCAGAGTAATTTCTCAGACAGAAGGATCTTAACTGCTTCAGAAACACAGGTTGCTTATTTTTCCAAACTACCCAAAAGTTGAGTATCTATAATGTCACCTTGTGCGTACGTGTGAATTTTGACAAATTATTTACCTTGAGTCTGAGAAGAAAATTTAATGCATTCCTTCTACTTTTTTTTTGCTCCCCCCTCCCTTTTTTTTAATAAACTTGAAATGAAAAGGGACTCTCAAATCCCACATGTTAACCTCTTGAATGAATGTGGCCATACACATGGTAAGCACTTGTTCCACACAAGCCTGACAAAGCTCACTTTGAGATGCTTGTTCTTTTACAAGAATGAAATTATGAATTTTTTTCCTTTTTTTTTCCCTCCCCCCCCCCCCCCCCCCCTCCCCGATCAGTGTGATTTAAAATAGATGAGCTACGAAGCAGAAACTGGTGTTTATAATTGGATTGCTAACAACTCTTACTATAATGACAGCAAAACACTGAACATAAAGGTACCATGATCCTCTGTACTGAAAGAGTTAAATGTACAACGTCTTTCCCATCATCACTACTTTAAGGAAAAGTAAAGGGTGTGGAGAGTTTTTTTGGGGTTTGGTTTTGGGGGGGGGTTTTTGGTCTGGAGAGGAAACTGTCACTTTGTGTTTTCAGGTTTGTAGAAAAGCCTTTTTTAATGTAAACATTCATTAAACTAATTTGAAGTTGTCATTACTCTCCTCCCCTGCTGCTTTATATCAGATTATTCCTAAGTGCTTGGTGAAGAGCCCCATAAACACACAGTCTATTTCCCTGCAGGGTATAATCACACAGTTTGCACTGTGATTTATGCTGTATGGCACTGGTGAGTGTCCTAAACTTTGAAAGGGCTCAGTTCTTCAGCAGATGTACTACTCCCTTTATATTTAAACAAAGTTCAGCTAACCCTCCCAGTCTATTACAGACATTGTTTAGCTCTTTCGCTTTACAATAATGCTTGTTAAGTACTGATTAACTACAAGTCAGTGACACTTTTAATTAAGGAAATGGGAATTCAGAAATAATTGCCTTTAAGTTTCAATAAAAACATTTTACAACTGTTGTCTTCCCTTCCCACACCATCAAGAAACATCTCTAATCTGGAAAGGAACAAACAGACTAGAAATACAATTTGGATTTCGGTGGGAATACAAATTGTGACTGTAGAGGATCCTTTCTGATATCTTTTATTAAAAAAAAGTCAGATCCCACAGGAATTTCTATGATGGCAGCGAAAGCAAGATCATTTTGCTCTGGAGAACTGAAAACTTGAGGATAGCTGGTGTTATCAGCCTCTGCTGGGTTCATGAATATTGAAAGCCTCAGAAAGATAAAATTTCTCTCATAGATAACTGGTGATGATTTCAGTCTACTCCACTAACAAACGTTAAACTAGAAAATAAAACAACTAGTTCAATAATGAAACACTCTTCAGACATTGCCTTTGTACACTTTACATAGTCTGTGTGTGTTGCGTGCCAATAATGAGCTGAAAAGACAACACTTGGCTCACGCGAGGAGTCCCAGTGGAGGGCATCGCTTCAGGAAGGGAGCGACAACCACTCAACGTGCCTGAAGAAGGGCTCCTGGAGATGCTACTCATACAATCATTTGCCTCCATTTTAATCTCTCATAAAATTGAAGTGAACATGCACTTATCCTCGGCCAAAGTCAGTGCCTTCACACGCTCCAGATATACAGCCCCATGGTGCTGCATTGCTCACAAATGGGAGAAGCAGCCTCCTCCCTGCCACTGCTGTGTTTTCAGAAGCCCACTAGTGACTGTTAAGATTCACCTTCCAGCAGGTCTGTGCCATCAGCAGGGAAAGATTTCCCTGTTTGATAAATCCCTTTGTTTTTTCAGGACTTGAGATGAACAGTCAACAAGCAGAAGCAAAGAGGAAGACACATGGTGAAAGTGGAGCCAACATCCCAGAGCCCTGCTGCTGGCAGAATTAGCATTGCAGCATGCTGTGGTCTCCAGAACCACTTTTGGCCATTATTGCAGATATAATCTTGTGAACTTCAGGAAAACCAGTGGAAGCACAATTTAGATGGCTAATTTAAAATAAAATTAAAAGTACTCTTCTTCACCTTTTAGATCTCTTCTCCCAGCTCTCCCTCTTTCTGTTATGACAGCAGCTAAATCAAGGTCTGTGCTACAGGGAGAGTACTCAGCAGAACCAACATTTTATTTTTATTAATGTAAACCTTAGTGGTACTTAGTTAAGACAATTAAGGTTCTCCATTTTCCATCACAAATAATGAATTTTGTTAAAGAAAGTGTAATTTACAGTACACACATAGGACTTACAAAAGTAAATCCTAATAGTGCATTTAAAGACAGCAAAAATAGGACAGACATTTAGTATGAAACATATTCCTTGCAATTAAACTCAGAATGTGCTTTTTTATTTACCTGCTTATGACTAATAGATTCAGGTAAGATACATTTCACATTAATATCACATTGTATTTTCTAAACATAGTGTAGCTGTTAACATATTTATAGGTTAGCAGTAGTAAAGACCTGTACTTGGATGTAACATTTAAAAGAAATATTTGTCAGAATACCAGGAACAGCTATTCAAACAAATTAAGCCTAAATGCTAAAAAGAACTAGTGACAAATTCAGAAGTGCACGACTGGCACTTTAAGTTCCACAATATCAGCTTAAACTGATATAAACCTACCCACCCAGGGAAAGGAAAGGTGAGAAAATCGCAGGAAAAGCAACTAACTGAAAGGTGTAAAATAGATTACATGTGGTGGGAAAGTTTTATCTGATGCCTCTCACATAGTTTTCCTCTTACCACACTTTTTCTCTCTTCTCCCTATGAATTACACCAACTCATATTATGTAAAAATTATGAGCAATGCACCATTTAATTTGGCATATTCAATTCTAGGAATCTAAAAAAAAAAATAATAATCCTAAATTGTACCTGTTTGAAGCCAGCTCCTCCAGTCACAGGATGCTATAAACATTTATCAATCTGACATGGCAAGGCTGGGCCCCCATTATTATCCTTTTGTGACCTGCACAGCTGGTCCAAAAAACAGTTGTCTCCAATTATGCCCACAGATAATGGTGGGTAAATTCAGCTGTGCAGTATTAGCTCAACCTAAATATGATCCCATTTGACTAATTTCCTAATTCTTAGCAGGGTGCTTAAAGAACCTATTATCATGCAGACTCAAGGAACACAGAAGTCTGGTTATTTGCATCTGTTCTGTGAAAGGCATTTATCAACTGTGCCACAAATTAGAAGTTTGCAGCTAACAGACTAATTTGTTACCTACATGTACCAATCACACACACTCGATGCCTAAAATAATTGCATCTGGAATTTGTTTAAACTTTTAATGTTGCATAAATGGGTGTTTGTTTCCAGGCAATATATCTTATAATTAAACAGCTTGAAATAGTAAAGGTTGAAATTGGGTCAAAAAAATATATATTCTTTCATGAAATCATGTGTGCATTCATTAACCCAGCTGGAATGCTGTTATTGGCATGATTGCTGCTACTTGACTGAACTGTGATCATAAAGGTTATTAAATGGGTTAAAAATAAGGCAGCAGAAAAATGGAAATTACTTGCATATATAACCATGTTTTTTGCAAAAAAGCAAATTGTGTAGCATGGTTTGTATGCTGTGGAGGACAATCTCCTGTGCATTACACCATTTGGGTTTTTTGAAATCTGATTAATCTTCTCAGTAGCCTAACAAACTCCTCGAGTGGCAGGCATATTGATATTTGGATTTTCTTCCTAAATTTGCTTCTCTCTAATCTTCTTCCTGACCACACCTGTTACTAAATCAATCTTCAGTGCTGTTTCTCTGCAAATTTCACATGTCCATTTGCACTTTGACTTTCTCATCCCTCAGCTGAGTCTGCTCTGAGGTCTAACACACTGTCATATAGCAGCCGTAACCCCATGTCTTCTGTAGGGTCCAAAAAAAAATTTGGAATAAATTTTCAAGATCCTTCACAGATATCATTCTCTTTTGTAGCCAGAAACATATATGAAGGAGATGTATGACTTCCTCATATCTTGCCATACTTGTCATCTCTCCCTCTCTCTCAACATATTTCTTACATTTCTCAACAAACCAAATTCCTTTGTCTCCTCACCTCTGTCATTACTTCAGGAACCTGTCCATGTTCAAGCACTTAATTACAGTCTTACTTTATGAACTGCTTGAATCTTCATACCTCTTGACTGACTTGCCACATTCTGCATCACACTATTCGTGCCAGGGTGACAGAAAAGTCTACCTATCAGCACATCTACCCATGAACAGACTCATGTTAAAGGCTTACTGTGCTTGACTACCTGAAGGGTAATTGCTTCCTAGATAAGTCACGTTTCTCCAAAGTGGATCAGATTTTAAGGAATAAAATTTTCTGCTATTACAAAAAGAGAAACTAGAAATAAAAACTCTGAAGGTACTGCAGAGACAGAGGAAGTTTCCCCAGGCAAGAGGAAGGCAAGGATATACTTACATTGAAGCATTTATAAAGGAAGATCACAAGAAACCTGGCTGAAAGTGATGGGAAACAGTAGGATTCAGAAAAGAAGCTTTATATTCAAAAAGCTATATAAATCAAATGGTCTGTGATCAGATCCTCAGGAATAATCAATAGCAGTGTGGAAAGTGATGCAGAGATGCTGACAGACATTTTCTAATGCATAGACACACACTATCTAAAATGAAGGTGATTCACTTTGGCGAGGTTCTGCCTTCTTCAAATATCACAAGTCTTAAGGGTCAAAAGTTGTAGCCAGAGGACCTTTAAAGCTGGACCTCTGAGAAAGTAGGCATTCCAACCTATTTTTATGAGGAGAGAGAAAAAGGAGGAGAAATCAAAACTGACTAAAGAGTAAGTTGAGATTCAGTGTCCGATAGGATGGTAGAGATACCAAAGACTGATCTGTACCTATTCACACCAGGGGAAATGGATGATAAGTTTGACCAGACACAAATGCAGCAGCCTAGAAAGGGAGGTGGGAGGTGATTATATTTTCACATAAGCTCCTTTATCACACCAGAGCAATTATCAATCTGGGTAGCTCCTTGGTTTCTTTAGTCCTGCCTCTATCAACCTAATTCTTCAAATCTCAAATTGCGTGTTTTGCCCCTGGCCAGTGATTCTTATCCTTTTCCACACTGTAAATAACAAAAAATTTACTGCTTCACCCCCAGATTTACAGTCTTCAGTCTCAGTTTCTGTAACTTGATCGCTGAACCAGACTTCACCCCTGCCTTTTTGATATGGTAGGCTTCATCTCATTCCTGTGCAGGGAGAGCTTGTAAACAGATTTTTTTCATATCTGATTATTACTTTAATTTTTTTTTTTTTAATAAATAAATTCACTCTCAGAGCAGCTTGGCAAAACTACTGACTTGAGTGTCCTGTTCAGAGCAGATCTGTGTCAAAAGCACACCCAAAGAAAACTTTCATATTTATTCAGACATTCCCTTGCACATGGTCACATTCCTCACGGGTTTCCATCCTGACCTGGCATGGGGATTAATTTTGCTTTGGTGATGATTTAGCCTTTGATCCCTTATTGAGCCCCAGGAAAAACTAATAATTGTGAGGTGGTTACTGGGATATGAATGATTTGCTGTTAGGCGATTGACTGACATCCCATCCTTGTTTCACATAAATCCTGTTCTCAGTATTGATAATAGCTTTCAACTCCTGCTGGCGTGAGCAGGAGCTGACTGGATAACCAGGAAATGAAAGACATAACCAGCCCTTTAAGTGATTCTAGCCCCTGAAAAAAAAGTGATGAATGACAGAATGCAAATACTACATTGCATCAGAGATAATTATCACTGTAACCTAGAAATGTTTAGGTGTGTATTCAGAATGCATGGGGGAAAAATGCATTTTGCAGTTAGGTAACAGTTAACTGGTTTTAGCAGTCATTTCTACCAGTAATTTGCCTGCTACTGGTGGGCACAAAGGAAGGGTAAAATCTAAGATGCTGGGAGTGGAAAGGACTGCTGGGTGGCAAGTGGTATTGTGACCACTCAGTTATGGTTGTCACAGGGATGTAACAAAACCTTGAGTGTGATGATTGCCAATAAAACAGAGGAGAATTGGCTCCCACAGAAATTCTGCAGTGACCTTGTCCTGCCGGGCATTGTGAGTGAAATAGGACACACACCAACACTGCCTGCCTAAACCCGGGGTGTTTGTACAGCAGCACATAGCAGCTTTCCTTGGGAAAGATGCAGTATTCTCAATATGAAGCATGATCCTCATAGCACAAGTGCCACTGAAGCTGGGGATAAATAGAATGGAGCATATCAGAACTAAGTGCAAGCTTTGAGGAATTTGTTTAGGTTAAATTCCACAAATTTTAGGATGGTGATAATAATGGTCATTGTAGACCAAGTATTTTCCAGAGAAAGTGCCCTGAAATTGAAAACACACTAAACTAATGTTTAGTGAGAGCAGCTGGTAAAGTGTTACTTCTAGTGAATTACAGTTGTCTTCTTCCTTCTCTGATAATTTGTGACAATTGCATCCTAATGCTATTTCATTGATTTCTACTCCACTTCAGCTCCCATGCTGGGTTCAGTCAGGGTGACAATACACAAACATTAACCTGCTATAGGGAGACCTACTACACACACTTTCTTAATAGAAAAATCCCATAGAATTTAAAAGGAGTGGACTTTAACATAGTGCTACAGATACTCCTTTAGAAATCCATAGAATTGAAACAGAAGTCACACAAGTTGCCTTTTTCTTAAGCTTTAATGGAAATTCTGATGTATTTATTTAAAAAGATGATGCAGAGAATTTGTTGATCTGTTGAAGCTTTTACTTTACAAAATATTATACCTCTGTTCTGCATATCTGCTTTAGCATCAACATACCAGACAATAAATAGTGTTAATCTGAACTAACACACTTTGACTGAATGACTGCTATGATCAAGCTAAGAACTATTTTTCTCTGCAGGGAACTTCATTTGGAGAGCGGGAAATTCCCAGGCATAAAACAATGATGCCAGGTGTTGTAAGAAGGAAACTTAATGTTGGGAAGGCTCACAGAGACATGTGAAATGTGGGAATTGAAAAAGGAACCCACTAAACTGAGAGAAGAGCCAGATATACAATAATAGGAAGGTTTATAGAACAATTTCAGCCATGGCATCAGCTGATTTCACTAATGGCCAGTTCAACTGGGATGACCCCCTGGTTCAGAAAGCAATCAGACTCTTATAGAAGGATCCTGGCCCAGCAGACATTAGCTATAACATTTAAAAAAATGTTTCAGTGATGAGAAAATAAAGTAAATAAGCACAGAAATAATTTTTGTCTACATCTGTGTATCTCACAACTTAAAATAAACAGCAGTCATGTCTTAGAGTCCTCTGCAAAGCCTGTGTTATATGCTGTACTAACAGAGATAAACTACAAAAGCAAAATTGTCACTCTAGAAAAAATAAAGACCTGTGGGAGAGAGGAAGTGCTGGAACTTCCAGCAGTGCTTCTAGCTCTTTGGGTAAATATTTGTTCAGTTCAGTCCCCTCATGGACCAAACCATAGAAATACCCAGAGTTTCTATAAGAAGTTTCAGAATCAATATTTGTGCAAAAAACTTCCGTGTCGTCATGGGCCTGCACTCTGGCACGTCCTCAGAGACCTGCTTCTCTTCTCCTTCCCAACCTTGGTACGGACATTTCCCACCAGGCTGCGTGACGCAGAAACAAAGCCACTCACAAGGAGTTTGGATACCTTCCTTGCCCAGCTGTCCCATGCAAATCTAACCCCCAGGTTCCAGCCTGCCCCTGGGCAGAGCTTGCTGGGAGGCTGTGTTGTGTGCTTTGGGGACAAAGTGGTGCATTCCCCTTTCATCTCTATTGTCACTGTTCTGCATGTGTCCAGGTTCTGCAGTGGCCGTTCAGAAAACCTCTCTTAGAATCAGGTCTCATTTCTACCATGAGAATCTATGCTATGAAGAGATGCCCTGAACCCATGAAGGAAGTGAGAGAAGAACCAAAATATTTGTACCGCTTCAAGAAGTACGTTCCCAGGCCTCTAAACTTAGAGTAGTGCCTACCTCTTCACTTTATGCCTGATGTCACAGCCATTACCAGAGAAGTGGGGTGAGAAAAAGATATTCCTGTTTGAGAAGTGGGTATTTATTTTCTTTCACAGTCTGTCCAGCTGGGTTGGCTACCACAATGCATTTTACATTTCTCCACTAGTCAAGCATGATGCCTTAACTTAAATAGCACAGGACAGAAAGTCTACGTTTGTCCTTGTGAATGACAAATTCCCAGTCACTAGGACACCAAACCAGGTATGCCAATCTCATGCACAGGAAGATCAACATTTATATTAGTATGTATTTGTCTATAAATTTCCTATAGTTACTGTGTCCTTTTTCCTAAGCAACAACATATAAATACATCATAAAATAGTGAAGCATCATATGGGAAAACAAGTCTTTAAGACCAATGACCTTTCCTGAAAGCTCAATGGCAAACTGAGACTAAAAAACTCAACAATCTGATTTTAATTATTACATTACACAGACACAAGGGAAAGATTCTGAAAAAACAGATACAAACCCAGAATGAGGTTTTCACAGATGTTACCTTACTAGGGTTCCCACTATATTTGACAGGATAAGCCGGAAAAGAGCCTATTTTTGTATCTTGGGCTAAGCTGCTAGCAGCTATTTTTAATTCTACTGTAATGATCAGTACTTTCATTTCCCTTAGCAAACCAACAAAAAAACCCAGAAGACAAAGTCATATAATAGGGAATAGCAGGCTGCAGTGAAAGAGCCAAGGAGTTAGCTCAAAGCTGCTAATTCTACAGAGGATGATGCATGTATTAAAGGGAAAAAAAAAAAAAAAAGGAAATTTTTCAATACACCAAGGAATTAGAAGTGTTTGTGGATGTCACCAAAAATAGCTGACCATAATAGGACAGATACAAACTCCTACACTTGTGATGATCTGTACAAGGTTTGTATTTTCCACAAGTTAAGCAGTTAGCACTCCATATGCATGACATACTCAGACGTATGCAAAACAGATAACTCTCAATTTATCTGTAACTTTGTGTTTGTACCGTATATAATTAGAATTATAACTAAGCATCATTGTAGATACATTGGTTTTCTGTCCTCCATCCCACAGGACACAGACCTTGTTACATGCCGACAAGGCAAGGTGCACTCCTCCATTTCTTGTTGCCCTTCAGTCCACATAGTAGATAAGCAGATTACTGGTTCTTTACAACATTTCTCTTTGCTAAGCTACAGCTCTTTGGTTGCTCATTTTCCTTAACTGGCAAATCTCACTTCTTAAATTCAAGCTATGAATTGATGAAGCACACCTTGAGAATCTGGTCACCAGAGCTCCCGGATTAACTGTGCCATTTGCATAACAGTAAACTTAATGTTGCACTTCCAGAGCTTGTATCCTCTAAATTGCACTTACTGATGAAATACAAAATCCTCTAAAAGGGTTTTCCAACCTAAACCAATTTGTATAGTTAGGGTTTTTTTTTTATCTAAAACATTAAAGAAATTAAAGTGATCGGCATATAATTAGATTAATTATTCATATCTTCCAAGTTGCTTTAATTCTAATATATAAAAAAAGATTAAATATCCACTCAAAGGATTAAGCAAAAAGTCAAGCAGCAGCAACACATTTACATTACCTTACTGTGCAAATTATAAAACTAATTAGTCTAAAGTTTCATAAAAATGAATTGGATCTTCATTCACACACTGACAGAACTTTACATATTCAAAACTGACACCCATATTATTTTCTCATTTCTAGAACGAGTCAGCCTCCTGCCTCTGCAACTGCCATTATGCTGGAACAGCTCTGCTTTTGTTCTAACTATTGAAAATTAAAACTTGACCTAAATTTATAAAAAGCTAAAAATGTTTCAGTCAACTGCATGAAAACAAAAAGTCCAAGAGAACCTCATTATAAATCTTACTCTGATACTGTTGAAATAGTCTGAAATAATTCTTTGTGAAAATCAAGATTGGTTTTGTTGCTTTTTTTGATGCATCTTTCTGATCTAAATTTCTTTCTTCTGAATCTGCATGCAATTTCCAGTGTGCTGCACACTGTTTTCTTCTCATCTCAAATCATGTGAACATTCATTAAAAGTCCAAGGCTGTGTATTATAAACAACAACACCTCCCTTCTTTGAAAATTGCTCTTTTCTGAATAAAGAGAGATTTCAGAAGAATACAATGAGGACCAAAAAAAAATAATAGTACTTTCCTATCCCAAGTCTTTGCTGAGAGGGTGCTGTAGGGCAGTTTCTAGGAGGTAATGAGTACCCTTAAATATCACTAACACATTCTATGGTCAGATATTCTTGTTCTGAGTAGAAAAAACTATTAAAGAATAATAATATTTCCATTAGCTCATTCACCACTGAAACAAAACCAACAACATTCATATCTCAAAGATAATGTCTGTTTTGATCTTGTGGGCAAAGAATGAAACAGATTGTTCTAGTTTCTTAAGGTTGTTACTCACCCTTACTAAGGTAAAATGAAACCTATTGCTTTTAACAGTTTTCCAAAGAATTACTTTGCCTATTTTTAGCCATGTAACACTTCAAAAGCAGACTGCACTGTATCAAAGTGTACTTTTTCATTACACAAGGCCTGTAGGAAGTTAAACAAAGTACCTTCAGAAAATCCTAAATGGGATATTTACGTCTGAGATGTCCAGTGAAAGCTGAAGACAAAAGTCAATATTTTTAAAATTAAATTCTCTATGAAATTATTGTTAGAAACATTCCTTGGACCTTAACTCTGATTTTTCATGCTTTCAAACAGCTAGACCCTCATCCATCTTTCTAGATCTACAGAGCAGGGTAGCTGCTTTTCAAAAGCCAAGGCAGAAGAGGGTTATGGGCTGGGAGAGTTTTGCTGACTGTTGGCGAACGCACTCAGTGACGGCTGAGAAAGCAAAAGTTCAGAGCTACAGTCAGGCTAACACAGAGGCGAATGGCACTCCAGAAAAATGGGAAGGCAGGCTTTTCCAAAACACTTCTCTCCACAGCTCTGTTACATGCATCAAGCAATTAACTCCTTGATGGGGTTAGGAAGCAATATTTTGTTCTGACTGATAGAAGGATCTTTACGTGATCAGAAAACAATCATCCTGGATGGACTATTATAGTTCATTTCAACACCAAGTGGCCAGCTATTAGGCAGCTGGAAGTACTGATGATAATAGAAAAGATAATTAGGCTAGTTCACTGACAGCAGAAGGAGCACTTGCCCTGCCATGAAGGCAGCTAAAAGTTTGAAGAAATAAGAAAAACTAGGAGGAAGGTAAATTCACTAGAATAAGCAGTTGGTGCTTTAGCTTTAGAGCATAATTATCAGAAAGAAAACACATTGTTTAGCATACTTTATGTTAATGGAGGGCTAGCATGGCCCACTGTGCATAATTTAGCTGAACAATTGATAAGAAATTTTAATACATATATATATATGATTACGGCTACAGGAAAAAAAAAAGACAAAACACAAGAGAGATCATAATAGGCACACGTGAACTCTGAAGGCCTAATTACAACACGGGGGAGGGTAAGCAGTTACTGCTGAATCAAGCAGAAAATTGGGGTAATTTGTAAACAGGTAGAGCTGTTATCCAGGTGTGCCAACATGTGCATGGGGGCTGGCAGTGGGGCTTTGAACTGAGGACTTCCATCTGCATTACAGAGCAAGCAGCACAGCTGAATGCTTCCCTCAGCTTAACTAAAGGAAATTAAATACAGAAAAAGGGAAAAATAGCCATCCCTGCCCATTCCACCCCCCGCTCAGCTTCCAGCCAAGAGCTGGATAACCCAATGCAATGGGATGTTTGTGGGAAAAGAAATACCGTCCGTGGGTGAAACCAGAAGTTAGTGCCCGTGTGTGTGAGGCTCAGAGATAAAGCTAACTGACTTGGTGTTCTGCCATCGGTACACTCCCTACTCCACTGACAGTGAAATACTTCATATGTGGCTCCCCAACAGCAGAAGGAACCACGCACAGGTAAGCTGCTGCCAACAAGTCTGGCGAGGACATGGTCTCTTCCCCCAGAGCAGACAGGAGTTTTTTTAGATGGCTAGTTATGGGAGGGAGAAAGGAAAATCAAGCTGCTGGGACTTCCAGCAAGTAGTCCACCAAAGGTATTAATTTCTAGGATGGATGGATGTGAGGAGCTGTCTTGCACTGTACAAGTATCATAGAAAAAGGTTTGAACTGTATTTTTAAACAAAAAATGTAATAGAAGATGATACTTCAAGAAGCTATAACAATGCACCTATTGCTCTCTCTTGCAGTGAGGTGCCAGAGCAGTCAAAATGACTCCTGGTGCCTTCAAAAGTAGGAGTTTGAGTCTCACTCTGACCTCTACCAACAAAAGGAATCAAAGTGATGTGGTAGGTGTGTGACCAGCTGCCACTTAGCTACACATTGCAGCTGCAAACTACCCTGCTTCAGGACAGTTTTACTGTATAGCCAAGTGCCTAGACCTGATGCTTTAAAATGTGGGAAGAAAAAAAAAAATACTTTGGAAATCCTTGCATCTCAGATTGAGTGGTCACACATGTAGATTTTTCAGCCTGGAGGTTTAAGGAGAAGCTCGTAAAATAGCTCCTGACAGCACTGCATGTGAAATATTCTTGATGTTTTTGGAGAGACCACTTCTGGTTGTATTGCTATGGTAGACACCTACCAGATTTTACTCAAAAGAGCAAGCTCATTAGCTCCTCTCATGCAGATCAGCCATGCAGGCACAGCAGTCCTGGCAGGCCCAGGGTGCGTTTTTTAACCATCCAATTCATTCATCTCACTGGCACCAATAAAACAGTCCTGTCTCTCTGGAAACTGGCCCAGTGGCAACCACAGCCTGCAAAGTCCTGTCCTGCAAGGACACACCTGCCAACACCATGGCTCTGCAGAAACACTGACCATGGCTACCAGCTATGGAAGGGTCCTAGGAGCCATCAAGCAGCTGTTCCAGGCCATGCTCACAGACCTGGACCCTGAAGGAAGTACTCTAAGAGACATGGTGTATTAGAATTCATGCATATTTATGTTGCATCTTTGCTGTATATTTTTTTAAGGGTCTCCAGGATGACCAACCAGCCCCAGCCAATAAATCCCAGCTGAAGCTTGCAATGGAATTTAAGGATGAGCATTGCAAATTGCAGAAAGCTAGGACTGTTTTCTAATGATTTTTTTTTTTTTACATTAAACCTCCCTCCATCTGTGCCTTTTTGTGCCAGACAGACCAGTAATTATCAGGAAATCCCTTCACTTTTAATCTACATCAGTATGAATGCAATCTCAGAGCAACCCACGGTGACTGGAAGCTATTATTTTCATAGGAAATAATAGTGACTGGAAGTGATAACTCACGGTGCTCAGTGTGTGTGTCATCATCTGATAACATGCAAGGCTGTACATCCCACCACATCATTCTGTTGCAGGGCTACGATAGCCTTTAATAAAGGGGAACAATTGAACCAGGAACCTTGTCAAATCTGCAGGGGAGGCTGCGGGAGTTGTATCAACATAGAACTTCCATTCATTACTTATGGTCATAAAAATCTCGGGCCTTGGAATTGGCAGCATGAAAAGCTGTTTTAATTTGAGCTATAATTCTCTTTGTTACTTTCAGTCGTTGACTATGTCTCAGATAAACATCCATTCGGGAGAGCAAGATTATGGCACAAAAAAAAACCCCAAAACAACAAAAAACAAACCAACCCAAGGATATTTAGCTCTCCTCCCACAAATTCTTCCTGGAAATATTCTTGCAAAATCCTCTGCCCACTTGAACAGTATGCTTATGATTAACTGCAGATGAGCCTAGCAGCTTGCATATGTAGTTAATTTGCTCTAAATTTCCATGCTGTATTATATCGCTAATGATCACTAATAATAGACAAACCCACAGTTTATTGAGTAAGTAATTTGAGACATTATGATTTTTATCATGTGAATAGGATCAGGCTGACCAATTTAAACTGGGCAGAAAAAGATAAATAATGTGTAAATCAATCACAACACCAGCACGCTCTGTTTCTTTGCAAAATGATATGGATTGATTGGTGAAAAGAAGGCCCTGCTAGTAACTGCTGCTAGGAAATAGAGTCAATAAACTTCCATGCTCAAGAGTAAAAGGTCAGATGTGGAAGGAAGTTTATACCTAAACTGCCAAAGTGATTTTGTCACCTGACTACACAGGCTCAGATGAGTTTGCATTTTGTCCTGATGGGTGAGGCACGTTTTTAAAGAGTAATGAAGACAGATAACATATCATGCAGCCAATAAAAAGGAAATCATGCTAAACACAGACAAAACTATGTGAAAAAACAGTTGAGCTCTGGCTTGCAGTCAAAGCTATCTTCTAAAATCACGTAAACAAGATAGCCATCATGTGCCGTCCGAGAGACGGCTATTTCAGGACTAAGATAGATACTTATATTTGTTTTTCTTTCATAGGAATTTTAGTTTTGATTGAAACATTTATTTTTAACTTTAGGAAACACTGAAGGTTCATTAATTAAAAATCCTATTTGGCACATTTGTATGTAATTGCTTTAAGAATAGTTAAAAATAGAAAATAACTAAACTACATTTAATAACTTCATGAATGATGAGTGGACTTGAATGACAAGTACCTGCCTGTGGCAGTGGGACTTGCAAGGTATTCTGAGAACTTTGAATGAAACTTTGCTAAATATAAAGCATTATTAATTTTTAGAGAACAAAGGAAGGTAGAGGAAGAAAATTCTTGGATTCATCTTTCTTTGGACTTCAATATATGAGCTTCAGACATAGACTCCACTCCAGCAGAAGGCAGCTGTACATACATCTCTCCAGAGCCTTCTAATAATGCTTGGAGGTACAGACAGAGGAGAAAGCTTTAATATAATGTCTCCACAGTACTCATCTGGGAATAAGAGTTAGCATGTGAATTGAACTTGCACCCAGTTATCTCATGACTGCAGCTTATCCTCAATCACAAGACAAAAATACTACAAAATATACTGTGGGGAACAATTCTTGATTGTTTCCAGGGCAAGGATTAAGTGTAGCCAAATGACTCTCTCTCTCTAACTCACAGTCTTTTATGGCCATCAGGCCAGTCAAATCCTTCACGTTTAAACAGAAAATCTGGAAATGGATCACAATATATTGCACTTTTCCTTACACATTTTTACTACACTGTGTTCAAAATACATCTTTTTCTATTTATATGCAACCAATTTCATGCACGGATATGTAGTGTCATGTCCTGGAGTGATTTTGTACTGACAAGTCTAGCATATCAGAATCCGTGAAATCCTGGAATAAAAATACCCCAGCATTGCCTATTGTGCCTCTCAGGGAAATGTTTTGTTAAACATTGCAAATTCCCTTCATTGAAGCAATGAGATGCTTTCTCAAAAAGGGAGCACAAAGTGAAGATAAATGCTGACAAAAAAGGAAAGTATATAATAAAGAGACTGAAAGATACTGAAACAAGACAGTTCTGAGACTTCTACGTCTTCACCTGTGTTGATCTACAGCCATCACTAGCACCTTAGGGAGAGACAGACACAGCTAGCTCCCAGATTTAACCAAGTATTAAATTGAGATGGCACTGTATGAAAATGGACAACTTGGGCTCCCCAGTGATTCTTCTCTGAAAGCCCAGACTAGATGGAAACCAAAGGTATGTCTTTGCCTCTGCTGCAGCAGAGCAAAAGATGGGGAGCAGGGCAGCCTGCTCCAAGCCCTGCTGACCTTTCCCAGGCGGAGGAAGCCCATGCTCAGTGCAGCTGCTTTGAAAGAAAACACAGATTCCCCTCGGCAGCAGAGGAAGGCAGACTCCTCGCTTCAGTCCTGATTCTAAACCAAAGGGAAAAAACTCAAAGTATGAGACACAATAAGCAGACAGGATTAGAGCGGATACACCACTGTCAACCAGCCCGCAGTGACTCACTGCTGCAGCCAAGTGCTGCTCAAAACATGACATTTTGGCCATTAGCTATCAGGCTGTAGACTGAACCATGCCATTGTTGAAGTATGAGACAGGCTAGTGATGCTCCCTTCACTCTGCTGGCTCTAAAGGCAGCCGCACTCACTACACTCCTTCCGCTTTATTAATTTGCAGAGTGTTTCTTCTGATAGGCAGCCAGGCTTAAAGTAGCCACTTTTCTCTTCAAGCATAATTCTCCATTCATATGTTGCAAGAAATACTTCGCACCTTGTAAACTTTTAGATAGCACTACTGAGCCAAAATGGACTCAATATTTTTAAGGACTCATGGACCAAGTGTGATTGAAGTCTGCATGAATCATCTGCATTCAAGCCATAGTACTGGCCGTGAAATATCTACTGACTCAGTGCACCGTCAGCAGAATATGCTTAAGCATATCCTTTCTTCTTTCTTTTTTTTTTTAATTATTTAACACATTTTAAACATTAACTTTAAATGAAAAATACTAGGATAAAAAAAAAGTTTCTAATCAAAAAGTATCCTCACATTTTATTAAAAATAATTAATTGATCCCCTGATAATTCATAGGATGACGTGCTAGGTTTCTTATATCTATTTTATATCTGTAAGCATAGATATGGATAATTAAGCTGACTTGCTAGAGCTCATGTTTTCCTAGGCCAGGTCAGAATGAAAGCATCTAAACTCACAGGATACTGAAGTAGAAGCTCAATCTCAACTAGTCAAGTGAGCCACCCTACCTGGCCCCTGGACGATACCCTGTGGTCCCATCACAAAGTCTTTGCTGCTCTACATCCTTCTCCAACAAGGCCCTAACCTGGACCTCAGATTCATCTAGGGCACATGACATCAAACCCTCCTGAGTAACCTCATGGAACGTTTTCTTCAGCGGTTGCAGCTAGTCTCAGGCTCACTTGTACCTTCTCTGTGGCACCCTCCTGCCTCAGTTGCTCTGACCCAACTGCTTGTGAAGCTCCACTGAAAACTGAACCACCAACCTCAGCCTGGATTCAGGAGCCCAAGATAAAAAAAAAGCAGAAAACCAGCATGGTTTACTTGGGGTAAGGCAGTGAAAAACATCTAAGATGAAACCACCTCTCAGAAGCAATGCCCAAGCAATAGGATTTCACAGATTCCAGACAATCAAATCCCCTTAAATCACTTCTGAAATGCAGCTTTTCTCTCAGGTGTTAAAGGAATGTCCTTCCTGCATTGCCCATATTTTTTTTCCTCAGCAACTCCTGTATAATTTTTCTTCAGTTTAAATATTTTTAATGGAAACTGTTTTATCTTTACTAGCCTAGAAATTCAACCAGAACTTCTAAGGTGGGTTTTGGCTTTTTTTTCCTTTTTCCCCCCAGATGTAATAAAAGATCTTGTAAGTGCAGTGTTCAATCTCTCAGTCCTCAGTGGGTACAAATGGGAACAACTGCCACGGACTTCGGCCACTCTGTTGAGTCTTGTATGGGGAAGAAGATAATCCACATCAGTCTCCAAGAGGGGTTGGCTATGCTATATCCACTGAAGTAAAGAGGAACAATACTTTTAGTTTAGCATGAAAATGAGATCACTGGAAGCCCACGCTGGCTGAGCCACCATTTTACACTGTAATTTCTAAGAATAAAAGCCTTGTTGATAATGATGTGGTGTGTAAGTGGTGGTTCAAGACCTGCAAGAACACCTCTTGGGCTAACTAGTTTCGGAAAGAGACAGCAGATTTCATTTCTGTGTAACAATTGTTCATGATACTCATTCGGAGAGTCAAAATACCGGGCTCCTGACAGTCTCAGCTTTACAAATGTCTGTGGAAAGAATTTTTCATTCCTCCTCCTTTTAACACAGCTTCCCCTTTCTTTAAAGATATTTATCGGGCTTGGGTAAGAGCTTTATCTATAAAATACCAAAAACCTAGTGGTTTTTTTTTAAAAAACCCAAACCTGCAGCTTTTTAAAATTTGGTTTAAACTTAGTAATTCTTAAAATGTTAATGAATCGCAGCTTGACTTGTCCATCTTAAAACTCCAGGGCATACAACCAGGAACTTAATACCAGAAATATAATTTCAAAGCTGCTAAATAATCCTTTTATGGCAGGTAACAGAGCACTGATCGACTTGAAAAATGGAATTAAAATTAACTGGATTTTTAGCAATGTGAGGACATTAGAATTAAAAGTTGTGAAGGCAGTTAATTATATTAGTAGGACAGATAATTAAAAATTACCTTCCCAAAAGAGGAAATCCCATCTATTACACATTTGTAAAAATTTCTAATTGGACAAGTGATATTACAACCCAATTCCTGTTCTCTTTGTTTTTCTACAGCAGTTTGTGGGGTGCCCTGTATCAGAATCGTACACAATGTGTCAGAACATAAGTTATGCAACACTAAATGTGAGGATATTTTTCAACTGGATGTTTCAATGCCTAATCTGAATTTATTGTGGTGGATGGAAGCAGAGAATGCTAAAGAGGACTCGGCATTGCTGAACTGGCAGATACTGCAATTCATTTGCCATCTCATGTTAATTAGCTTTCCTTGTTATTCAAGGAATGGAGCACACTAGAAAAAAAGTGGTACGTTTCATGCTTTCTAGACTTGATTGAGATAGCATCTTTTCAGCAGCAGCTGGCATTTCCATGGGCACAGTCAACCAGAGCAGGATGTAGCTGCACGGAATTTCCAACTAAAAGCGCTTGGCCCTCTGCAGAGGAGCAACAACAGCAACATGTAAAGGCCTCTGCAAACAGATGCTCAGTGCTACAAGAAGGAACCATGGAAATGTGGACCACGTCTCTGTGATCAGTTATTCTCAAAATGAATATTCACTGTAAGGAAGTTTTTTAAAACTCTCTGATAGGAGGCATTCAAAACAAGAATTATGAACGTGCTGTATATTTCCAGCCCAAATCATGTCATTAATTTATCACTGCTACTCTGTGCACTTCCATTAATTTATCACTGCTACTCTGTGCACATCAAAATGTTCTGTCAAACACAGAGCATGTGATCCATCTCTAAATGGGAGGAGATTCAGGGATTTATTACATCGATGTACAATTCACACCTTTTTATGACATCTCCATCGTGAGGGTCTGTGAGGTTCATCCTCAGTGACACTAATGAACACAGTGCAGACATAATCCTCACGAAGAGTCTTCTGACCTGGAATATGAATTCCACCACACGTTATGCGGCAACATCTGGCCAGAGGTCAAATAATTTTGGGGCCCCACTTAGAAAGGCTGGAGAGGACTGGGTAGCTACTTGGTCAGTAGTACAAAGACAGGCAGAAAGTACAGGTTGGCTCATATTGCTTGTGGAGTTTCCACAGTTGGTGAAATTTAATTTAATTAATATATTGTGTCTTTCACCTACAAGCACTCTCTAAACCTGTAACACTTACATATGCACTGCAGATAAAAGATTTGCTAAGTGGCTGAAGAACGTCCTTATTGCCTGTGGTTTAATGAACTAAAACCATGGCATAGCCAGGACTGAAAAATACTCTACTGAGCAACTGAGAACATTCTTCAGAGTAGTACCCCCACAGGACACAAAAGTTAAGAGCAGAGTTATAGATTTGGCCTTCTTCTGAGAGATGGTGCGGCATACTGTAAGGAATAATGGTTGGCACTGACTCAGTACCTTTGTGGTGAAGTCTGCAGAGGCATCTTAACCTGTCACAGCTAATGGGTTTTGCTACAGATGCCAAAGTATAACATGGTGAAAGCATTTGAAGAAAGAAGCGTAAAAATATCTAAAGCAATGATAGTCTCAGGGGCAATTTAAAAAAAAATTATTATTTTTTTGTCCGATTAGTTTTCAGAAGCCCTACAAACACTGGAGGAGAGCAAGGTTAATGAAGAAGTAATGAAATAACTGAGGGGGAAAAAAGAGAACTGTAAAAGTTTTTTTAAGTAATACAAAATCATTACAAAGTCGTGGTAGACATGCATTTTTAAACAATGGCTATAATAACGGAAAATTAGGCTCCATGACTTATTCATCAGCTTCTGGTTAACACTGTTCTCCATTTCAGGCAGTTCACTTTATAAATAGCATCTTTAGGTGAGATGCTATTGTTTTGGCCATGCAACGTGAAAAATAAATACCTGTTTCTTGTGAACTTGAGATAATTTCTCTGCATTCTGTAAACATACTTGAAGATACAGATTTCAGTACAGATAATGGAGGGATTGCTTGTTTGGAAAGGCAGAGAGAACCCCAAGTGATAAATATTCCACTTCCAACTCTAAAACCGCAGTCGACTATTTGATATAGAAATCGTAAAAATTTAAAGGAAGAAAACAGTATTTGATGAGTCTACAATCTTTATACTTAAGGGATATTGAGAGGACCTATAAATCCTCAGTGGAATTAATAATTGAGACTCTTGAAAGCTCTAAAAGGAAATATTAAATATGCAAAATCTTGGTGAAAAGCATAATTAAAGCCATAAATGCCTAAAAGTTTAAAGGGCAGGCTACCTCTCTCTGAGATTTTCCTGTGTAACATTTATATGGAAGTATAACACAATACATTTTTAAGCAGCATTCTTTATTACCTTTTTTTCACCAATTTTTATCTTTTCTTTTCAGTGTTAAATAGTATAGTCTAGAATAAAATTTCCAAGATCTTCTGAATTAAATGGATGATATGAAGGCCCACACTCTTGTTTTCTGTTATTAAAAGATTAAAAACATCACTCTTCCAACGTCTCAAAGTTAATAGTGTCTTCTGTGCAGAGTAAATAGCATTGACTTAAAGGGCTGAGGTTTTCCCTTCTCTTTTATCATTCATTTTTTTCTCTTTTCTTCTAATGTTGTCAGATTGGCTCTTCTCCAATTTTAAGTACAGTTTTCAGTTAAGGAGGCAGAAGCCTCCAGCCCTGACACAAAAGTCCCAAGACCTGTAATTGAGTTAGCCCAGCTGTCAGAGAAAGAAATCTTCCCTCCTTGGTTCCAGGCATTTCAACATTTCCAATGAGTGCTTACAGGGGTATCTATATGAGACCTACATGTATGTATATACACCATGGGAGCTCTTTTGAAACAGACACAGCAATATTTCATATTGCTTACTGAATGAACAAGGACACTGTTTTCAATAGTCCTGAACACTTATAATTAATTTTTAAGACAATGGGTGCTTCCTACTTTTGACTATCAGGTCCCTGTGTTTTCCAGAACATGCTGACTTGATCTTCAACTGGAGAGGAAAATCATTGGGGTTTTGGTGGTTTTTGGGGGTTGTTTTTGTGGGTTTTTTTTGCATTAACTTCTAGAAATAAAATATTTTCATTTTGTACAAAGTGACTTACAGAAAAGCAGCCATTCATTACAACACAGCCTACACACAATGTCCCCCTCTGCAAACTGGTACTTTTTACTGATCCTAACCTCACCCCCCCATATTTGGAACACCTTCCCTCTTGGCAGGGATTTGTTTGCTTTTGCTTCTAAGCATTTCTACTCACAGCAGGTTGTGAAGTAATGGAAGTTAATATCACACAATGCTGATTATCATCTTGCTTTTCCTTCCTTAATTCCAATGTGACATAAATTTATCAGGTAAAATTAAAAAAAAAATAAAAAATACTGGTAGATTTAAAGGTTAGTTTTGTATCATTTGAAATAAGTTATTCCAAGTCTCTTATGCAGTTTCATTGCTTTGTAACTGAAGAGCCTGACAGAGTGGGGTAAGTGGAATGGAACAGAGATGATATTCACATGACATAACTCTAGCAAGACATCTCAGGGCCCTTCCAATTCCATAATGGCCAAAGCTGTGATTTTTCTCCTGATACAATTACTCACTCATTAGCCTAGCCCATACTTTCTGCCAGAGTCCTGTAACTGATCTAGCAAGAGACTTCAGTCCAAAAGCATTCTTACTCTTCCACTCTGCCATTTTAAGTTGTAATACACGTTTTGCACTGAAGAGTAAATTTGAGGATAGAAAGACAAGAGAATAGGCCCATCCCAGTTCAAAGGTAGTTACAGACATTAATTTCCACAAATATTCAGATTACTCACAGTATAAGTTTTATGAATGCTATATTGGAGCACAGGAAAACAAAAATGAAGTATCAGCAATAAGGCAATGTTAAGATGCATCCTTTCAGAGTACTTTTGTTGTGAGCATCACTAGGAAGCCTGCACTCTGCCAAACAGACAAGATGATATACGGGCCAATAATGGCTTTGTAAGAATGTCAGTCCTTTAACTGTATGTTTTGTTGTCATAAAACTTCAGCTATATATATAAATGTTATATATAAATGGCAACTAAACACTTTAGAACTAATTTAGCCACGTAGGAACAGATGCCTAGGTAATACAGGAGTATACAGCTGCATCTGGATTAGGATTGAAAAAGATAATAATGGCACTGGATATCATCAGAAGATCAGGAGAACTCTCCCCTATGCCCTTCCTAAAGATGGTAGGAATTTTATGTTGCCATGGGGGGATATTTCATGTTACGCCGTAGTTATGATACCCAAGCACTGGACTCTCACAACTATTTAATGCCAACGGGAGCCTGATTATCAGGTTGTTATTTTTCTTTGCACAGCTGCTGTTCTCTATGTTTTATACGTTCATCCATGAAGTAGTGAAACAGAACTCCCTGGATAACTTTTCAAGAACTGGGTTGTAAGCTTGTTTGCTGCTTCATGACACCTGATATTTGGGCATTTAGCTCCCATAGTTTCCTTCAGCTATTTTTAAGCTTCAGTTTGCTTTTGGTCTGATTCAAAGCCTGACTTAGAACACTAACTCCAGTAGCTCAGCTCTCCTTTTAATGGATGGTTGTTCATGTCTTAAATCATCTGTGTTACTGAAGTACATCATGTCAGGTCCAGCACAGCTGACAGATAAGGCACAGAGATACGGCAGGCCACCCCGGGCCACAGGTTTAGAGCTTGCATGGGAAATATGGTATTTCTGACATTCTTATAAAAAGGAAAAGAAATATATGAAAAATAAAGGATTTGTCACACTCTTTAAAAATAAATAAAAAGGCAGTGAAACATCTGAACTGCCTCAAATACAGCTGTGAAGACTACAAGGTAATGAAACATAGTATGTCTCCTAGCAAAGTTGACTCAATGGTGTGTCAGATGGGCTGGTGAGAATATGATATATTAAGCTGCTTTTTTGCTTTTTCATATTTAGACTTTGCAAAAAGAAGCCATCACATAGCACGCAATAGATGTTTTTGACCAGGTATTCCTAACAAAAGCCACTGAATTGTCAAGCTCAACTTTACTGCCTACAGCAAAGCATGTCAGACAAGAATGACGCAGGTAACCCCCAAATCCAAAACATTTACCAAAAATCCAACCACAATAAACCAGGCTATAAACTGTTAATTTACTATTTTATGCTATTCTCATTTTTCTGAGAGACACAACTGAGAAAGAAAAAATAATCCTGACCAAATTCACAGATGAGGTGATAATTACATCCCTCCTACACAAAATCCAACTAACTAGCATTTCTTCAGGGAAGAAAAAAAAATGTATACTTCCACATCAACCCACAGGGCTGGTGTGTGGTTAATCTGCAATTATTACAGAAGCTGGAGCAGCAAGTGTTACTATCCCTAACACACACAGCGTCTCGTGGGCCATGGATGTGTCTGTGCCTGTACCCCACGCTCCTCCTTTGGTCTGCCCAAGCGCCCCCACCAGCTCTGGTGGAAAGGCAGTGGAGTGCCAAATGAAGAAAGATTTCATCTCACCACCTGCCCAGATTTTCTACCAATATTTAACCCACTCAACTCCCATTTCAGAGCCAGCCCCAGGTGAGTTTCTTTCATTCTCCACACATTTAATAAGCTTGACCTCCCGAGTTCTTTACTGGTGCAAAGAATATAATTAATAAGCCACTCAATGCATCATATTGACCTGCACTATTTTAAATTAAACTTAATAGCAGCAATAAAAAAAAAAAGGATTTTAAGGTTAAAATATATGTACTGCACATCTTTGTACAGTTTCTTTTTAGCCATATAGATAAAATTTACATGAAAACACGGCTTTGCCACAGCCAGGTCTTCACTAGCTATATTAATCATATGAAGGTCAAATACTTCCTCCTTTTCAAAACTTTTGGGACTTGATACCAACAGATCTCCAAAGGCAGGCAAATAATGTCATCATCCTCTACACAGCTACTAATTCAATCATGTCTCTAATTGTTTAAAATTCATATTTATTTTATTTTTTCTCTCCTGACACTCTCAGAAGTAAAGGAAGAGGATCTCATCAGGAAGAAACTTTTTGTTGTATGTAGAAATGTAACCTATATTAATCATAGCTTAGTCCTCAGCTTACAAAATTACTCATCCTATTCAACATGGAAAAGGTTGGAGATAGCACATATAAACTAAAAGTATAAGACAAAATAAAACTAAAAATGACAAGCAACAAATATGTGATGTATTTTCCCTCCTTAGGGAGCACTGATATAACAGACAATATCCTTTGGAGAAATGTGTCTATTGAACTTTTGTAGAATAAATACCTTCTTGTGTACAAATAATACTTCATAAATCCATTGTAGGAGTAACAAACATAATGGGCCATCATAGGGCAATTGCTAGTAAAGGATTACTGAGGAAGCTGCTGAAAATCTTTCATGCTTGACATAGCCCAGTGATTCACTAACCCTGCAAACGCCTTCCCAGATAGAGACCTACACCTCTGCCATCCAGGAACCCCAAATGCTAAGAGTGGCACATCAGATGATCATTTCATCCCCAGTGACCGCTGTAGAACTGACAGCCTCTAAATTACTGCCTGAAAAGCATACCACATGCCATCTGACAAAAGAATGAGAAGGGAGGGAAAAAAACCTACGGGTTGTGTAACATCATCCGTTCCTCTGAGGAGATGGTACGTTTCAGTTTTCCATTTCTTTAACTCCAGGAACCAAGTGAAAAATGTATGACAACAAACAACCTGCAAACAGTTCCACATCTATTATATGACTAAAATCATAAGAAATGAGCTTGTTGAAATAACAAATGAACTTGCAATTGCTTTGCTTCACATAACTCCCATATGTTTTTAGACATGTTTTGAAAGACAACTTTTTTAGATTAATAAATGCCACGTGATACACTGTTCTTGTCCACTGAGGACTGGGCCCAATCACAGCTAAAAGCTTTTGCCACTTAGAATATGAATGGAGAACATCACAGCACACATGGAAAAATATACGTGTTTATGGTTATGAGAATATGCAAATATGCTGCCTGATCTCAAAAATGTCCTTGCCATACTCATAAAAGATTTGAATTTCTCATGTGGGATTGCATTTTACAGAGTAGAGGGTGAGTGGGGGAAGGAAGCAGAAATAGCTTCCATGGGGAAGGCAATGACATTCCATACTTACTCTCACTGACTCAAAAAAAAGTAGGACCTACCAATTGTTTTGTTGCCTGTTCCATAATACAGCTCATTATTGAATGCTTACAAGTTGAACACTGATGTTTGGGTACTGGAAAGGAACTTCTCATAGACAAGATAAGAACTGTCTCATTCACAGTGGTTCCCCTTAGCTGGGGGGACTGTGAATTTTCTTTCAGTACAGGGAGGATTTGCACTTTGTTTTCCTCATTGCATGAGCCAAAACAGAGCTGAATGGGTGGAAATGGATACCCCCTTTGAAAACTGTGATGATATTTCAGCTAGAAATTATCTCTGGCATAAAGATGAGCCATTTCAAAGCAGTGTTTGCAAGTGTGTGCACACTTTTTCTTCTTTAAATTAGTGCCCACACACCTCTAAGAGCTTTAGCTTATAAAGACCTTTCTTTATCAATTGTTCCCTTGGTAAACACACCAGATGAGTTAAATCAAAGGGACTGGACTTCCTCAGTAGAGTCACTAATGTGAAAGAAAACCTTGATTATTGGTCAACTCATTACTCACTAAAGCCATTTCTAATAGCTACCTGGAAATCAACAACATGGGTGGGCTCCAAGTAATTCTTCATAGACTGCAAAACTCATCACCATAAACACCAAGGCTATTTGAGAACAGAGCTTATGGACTTCCCACAGCCAGGAGAGTCCCTCCTCTGCTCAGGGTGTGGGCTGTCTAAACACTGAGGCAGATGCCTGCACTTAGGCCTGCTTAAACTCTGATTTGGGAGGAAAAGCAAGACTTTTAATGCTCAGACCTGTTAGACTGTCACCTTGTATGACCATTAATTAATTCCACTGACAGTGAATAGAACCAAGCAGTGTAAAACAATCTAACTTCTAGGACTACAGACTTCCCTAGGTGTTTAAGAACACTTGCATATTAATTATCAAACTAAGAAAACAATATCAACACAGGTTTTGTTAAGTAGAGTTTCCAGCTGTGTCTTTTCTTAAGGGTTTATTTCTGTGCAAGTAGCACCATTTTATAGGGAAGAAACAGTATTTTCTGTGAAGTATTTAACAGTGAATAGTCTCCAATGCTTCAACAGAAACCCCCTAATGTAAGCTTGAAAAGCAACGTTAATAAAAGTGAAACAGCCATGATAGAGGTAATGAGCATGAGGGATGGAGACATTTATTTAACATCCACACTGAGTTTATTCATGACAATCAGTCTTTCCTTATTAAATGTCACTGCCATGGATGACTGGTCCAATGTGTGTGATCCAGTTGCAGCACTGTATTTAGCACTCATGTTCATCACACAGCATGCAAGCCTGCATGGATACTCTAGAGTTTTCATTTTCCTTCTCATTATTTAATTACATAAGAATAACAATTTTTATGCTTTAAAAAAATAAAATATGAAAATAGTCTTTGCATTCCTCATGCAAGACATGAGCAAACACTAAATGAGGTTTAGGGAATACTCTGCTTGGCCTGCGATGCAGCATGGTCTGGGATACAGATCACACCCTAAAAAAAAAAAAAAGTCTTTGGTGTAGGAAAGCAGAAACAGATCAGAGGGGGAAAAAAGCTATATGAATGGAGAAATAAGTGCTAGTATCTCTGGTGTTACACATTTGTTGTTATTTAAATATTTATGATCTTTGAAAAACATCTTTTGAAAGAGATGGTGTGTCTTTAAGATATTATTTTACTGGCAGGTCATCAGGATCTGCTGTAACAGAGCAAAAATAGGAACAGATGATACCAGATATACTGTTCTTCGTAGAGACTGGAAAAACACAAAGGAGAAATTCTAAAGACAATAGAACAATCTTACGTGCAAAATATGTGGTATATATAATACATTTAGTTTCTAATGATGCAAGTATTTTATGACCACTAAATACAATACTGCTCTGCAAATCTACCTAGTTACCAAAGAAGTCTTTTGAGCTCTGTCTACATCAGGGCCTCTTCTGTACTCATCATCAAATGTTACTTGTATGCCATAGCATAAGTATGAATTTTTCAGCTAAGAGCACTGGAGAGAAAGAAGTGGTTGGTAGAAATAATGATCACATCCAAACCATCTATTAGAAAAAAGAATGACCCAAACCAAAATTCTGAGAGCAAGTGGAGACTACAACAGCTAAAATTACATAACTTATCACTAGCACTTCTCTAAAACCCCAAAAGCAGCAATCTGAATCACAGAAAACGTACCAAGAAATGAACAATCTGCTTCTCTATGTTTAGTCCACAAAAATTATTAATAAATAATTTGTCTGTGGCAGACCTAAATACATTAAGCTCTAACAAAAAAACCCCAACACATACACCATTGAAGAGGCTTCTTCAAATCTACTGAAACTAATTTATCAAGATCTATGGAGATCACTCTTTCTGGTTGTTCTGGGGTTTTTTTTACTGCAATTTTTTTTTTCTTCAATGTTAAAAAAGTGAATGAAAAGAAGGCTACCTGAGATTATAGAAGGAGAAGAAGGAGCTGTAGAGGGACTCCCCACAGGAAAACAACTAGTTATGGGAAGGACTGAACTCCCAGGTGCTCAGTGAGCACCAGAACAAACCAGAAACTGTAATTTTAAGGCTGATCTCATGTTATATGCCAATTTTATTTCATACAGGAAGCACCAACTATTACAAAAGCTATAACAATAGGGCAGCTGATCCTGCACCAGTGGGACTTTGTCAGGACAGATCTTGAAATGTTTTACAAATGCTAGTGTGCAAATATTAAAAAATATTATAAATGGGTTTGTTGGGGTTTATTTAAGGAGGAAAATAAGGGTGAAAGAGGAGACCAAGAGACTTGCTAAATCTCAAGTGATAAATAAATGGCCGCACAGGCCAAGGGGACAAGAAAGAACCTATCTCTAACCAAGGCTGACACCCTGCAAAAAGTTCAATGGTAAATTATCACTCACCATTTTGGGTGTAAACAAAATTGAAATGATAAAGAGTAGAAAAAGTGGAAGTTCATGAACAAGTAGCAAATTATTTGATGTACAAAAGGCACTACTGAAATTACCATGTGCTCCTATTTAATTCTTTAAAAATTTTCTACCAGTTCTTAAAACGAGTTTGCAAACAACAAACTGGAATTTGCATTTCAATTTAGTTGTTTCTGAGATTTGCCACTCCTTCTCCCTTTTTTATGGCTTCACAGAGCTGGAAGTTACAAGCAGTCTGAATAAAATCCCTTTGGGTTTCATTGCTGGAATCAAAGAAGAACAAATGTCTGGGGGAAAAGGTTATTCTGGAAATCAAGTCTGTTGAAAGGAGCTGACATATTGCAAAGCAATGCAGCTTGATTGGTTGTAGCTGTCATTTTATTATATCATATAAAGGAATAAAAAACTATATCTTAGCTATGGCAGTCAAAACAAGACTTCTTAAAAATAAATCATCTTGAAAACCATTTGACCAATTTATACAGCAATTAGGTAAGATTCTTATGCACTGTACACTTATTTTACTAGTAAATAGGAGCTCAAATAACTTGGCTGAGGACTGATAACTTCTAAAAGCTGAAGTATCAGAAGACTGTCCTTACTCCATGCTAAAAAATGGCTAATCTTTAATGATTGTACTAGTTCTATTTCATAACATCTCTGCATGGACATTCTTGATGTATTTTTACAGTTTTTCCCTTCAGAGAGAAAATCGCCATTAATTTAAGTAAGCTGAGAAACGGTTCAGATGAATGGTTTTGGTTACTCTCCAGTGACATCCATGCAGTTTATTACATAAGTAGTTTACTGCAGTGAAGTCATTATGTTGAGTCCAGCTACAGAATGGCTTCTGTTTGTTAGACTCCTCAAATACTGTTTAACCACTTTTCTTCAAACATATAAACATGCTTTCTTCCTATAGCACACCTTTACTTTTACCACTTTTCAATTGATATCACTTTTTTTTAAAAATTTTAACTAATATACTGTAGACTATTACATAAGTGATTGACTACAGGAACCTTACAGTATGAGGGGCAAAACTTATTTAAAATAAATCCAACAGCTACTGGAATCCCTTAGGGCAAAATGTACTTCTACTTAATTTCTCTACTGTGTATTACACACCATATAATTGCTTAAAACAGAAGCTACACATACAAATTTTGCTTGGCACCAAATACCTGGCTTCAGAGAGTACACTCAAGTTACATGCTGTGTTTTGCTACAAATCCATTGCACCACCTAAAGTGATTCAAAGAGGTCACTAATAGAAATATTTTGAACTACCTAAAATAAATCAGCAAGTAAGCAAACCACAGTGTTTTGCTAAAGGTTATATTAAAATAAGCCACAGTGTTGCTGAAGGATATTTTATATGTGCACAGCTTTAGCGTTCCTCATACCCTTTTTCCAATGCACTAAATAAAATCATGAGACAAATTTTAGAGATGGAAAATAACTGCTAGATCACTTAGACCATCCCAATGCCAGTTCAGGATTTTTTCCCTTTTTTTTTTTCTAGTGTTTTGTCAAACTTACTTTTTAAATATGCTGTATGTTCCAAGTAATGAGATTTCCACTCCTTTCCCCTGGGAAATACATTTATATAACAACTTTCTTCCCCAAGGATCCCAAAGTGTTTTATAAAAATATACATACAAATCACTTCCCCACCGGAGTATAATCACTTATGAGGTATAGGGTGGCAGCCAGGAGAGAAATGATACATAGAACTCTGCAAATTTATAGTGGGAGGGAAATTCCTACCCAAGGACAGAGGGGCAAAACCCTGTACTTATGACAAATACCAGGAACTCATAAACATCCAGAGTTAGCAAATAGAAGTATAGTTTTAACTGACACATTCAGAAATGAGCTTGAGTACCTTAAAAGGCGAAGGCCATTTCAGAACACATGGTCCCCAAGACCTGGGGGAATTTAACAAAGTAAATATGTTATCCTGGTAGGAATACCAGAACAGAGACTATATTTGCCATGAAACGGCAATTAACTTAGGACTGTGTTCTGGATCATTCCATCCAAATGTATATTGATACCGATGCTGATGTTAGAGACAGTCTGATCCTAAATCCTTGGCTGCTTCCAGCTACCTCAATTCCACTAGCTGCTCACGTAGCCCACGTGTCCTTTGTGTAGTGCTCATTATTGGCAAAGCAGAGCCCACCCATAAATGCACTGGGGACCACTTGCTTCTACCCATGGGTGGCCAGGGGGAAGAGGAACTCAGGAGGAAGGAATGATGGTTTGATGCTGGCAGATTGCTGTATTTAGGCCTGAGTGCCATTGTACATTAAAAGATCAGAGAATTATAAGGGCTAGGAAGCAAATAATGCCAGAAACTACATCATATGTGGAAGGTTAACAGTTTCCAAGTTCAAACCCCTTGGGTGGAGTTCAGGGATTTTCAGTGCAGATGGTTTGTAGGCAGAGGTTGAGGGTAATGGGAAGTCAAACCTCATTATCAGCATTGTTTTAGCAACCTTTGCTCATCTTAGGGGGAGAACGAGAGGAAACAGGAGAGCCTGTGCTCTGAATCTTCTGTTCAGTTTTGGGCATGAGAATTGATTTCAGATCTCCAGTCTCTGTGCTCATTGCCAGTGCTAAGCCAGGAACTAGTTTTACGTATGGGACATAAGTAGTATGTACATGTAGTTAGAGCATCTTCCTCTCACTAGCAAGGCCAGACCTAGCTTCTTAGATCCTTTCCACCTGGAAATACATAGATTATCAATAAAACTGGACTAATATATTCTGAAATTAACCATGTTAGATAGATTTGGATCACGATCATTAAGTGTATTCTTAGAACAGTTGAACAATGGAATTATTTTAGAACTCACCTAAAAAAGAATCATTTTCTGCACTCTCCCAGTGGGACACTGTATCAAGATATTTACTCTTAACCAAGGAACTAACACTGCAAAGTCTTCTGCCCTGCTCCATGCATGTTATTAATGTGAAAGTCTGACTTGTCTGCTGTGTGTAAACTCTCCCATTAGTCCAGGCTCCAGTACAACACGTCAAGGCCAACCATGGCACAGCACATGTCCCAGCAACCCTTGCCTTCAGTAACCACAAAACCAATGCACCATTCCTCTCTCTTCACTGATGAGCCCATCACTTTTACTTAAAATGCAGAAACGAGGTCTTATCCTACAGAGAGAATTTAACAGCTTGGTGTTAATGCTCCCTTGCTAACGAATGGCTGTCGCCATTTGACTCTCCATCGTGCCTGCAGTTGTACAGACAGTGACAAGCCATTTGATTCAGCGCTACTGAGAGTCTTTGTGCAGAGGTGAGTCTTTGATCCTTCCCTGTGTTGAAGGAACATAGTTGTGATTTCTGAGGGTTTTGCATAAGTTTGAAGCTTATGAGATTATGGATACATAGTACAGTTCCTAAATGTCTACATTTGTTGCCAACGTGGCATTGATAATGGGTGTATTAGCAATGCAAAGATGGAGAGATGAACCATTTTCCTGAGGATTAGCTCAGCTAAAGCCTGCTTTAAACAATGGGCTGATATTGTCAAATAAAAATGAGTGTAGAACATTACTGAAAAGAAAAACATGTTCCTACCCTCTCCAAAACCCAGGTATCAAAACCAAATCCTGCATTCAAGCACAACATTTTGCATATTTACAGCTCTGTCTCCTTAACTTTATACAGACACACAGAGATATGGTCCCAGGGACAGAGAAAGGGCTGATTCTGGATGGGAACAACTCAAGAGAAGGTTGCAAGCACATGGCACAAGCAGGTCTGAGAGCAGACAAAGCAGCAAGCATTCTAACAGCAGAGAGGAATTAATTTTTCTGAAAGTACTGGATTACAACATTTTTAATCCTGTCAAGCAATGATACGTACTTATTAAACTCAGTTACACAAAAGATACCCAGGCAGACACACAGCTGCAGGAAAAGGTACAGTGCTTCAGTGGTTTTGCACGACATCAAAATGAGAAGGGTGCTATTGAGTTGCAAACTATGATTGCTCTACTTAGGGGCTAGAAAGTCTCCAATGTGATAGAGCCAAGCAATTATTTTCCATGGGAGGAGTCAGGCAAATGCCCACACCTTCCAAATTTATTTATTTACATAGTTTTGTTTCCAAAGATTCTCCATCACATGTATGCTGAGAAGCTGTCCAGGCCAGACAAACAGATGTCATATGGACTTTGGAGCCTGACAGCCCATTCTCCAGCCATTTCTGACAGTTAAATAATCAGTCAATGCTAAAACAGTATATTTAATGGTTGCCAGAAATTAGACACCCACACCTTTTTTCTTAAGGAATATAAAGATTTGGAAACCAGGAGAAACATCACTGGCAGTGGATGATGATACAATTACAAACTATGCGCTGTGCCTCCTCGCACACAGAGTTAATATCATGTGAGCCTATCGTGGTTATTTATGTCATTAAAGAGAAGTGATGAAGTATGCTGTGGAGGATTCTAAGCTGTGCAAACAATTATAGGGTTCCAACTGCACACATTCACATCCCATACTGCCTCAATGAATATTTTATTAAAAAAAAAGTTGGTGTCAATTACTTTGCCTGAATGCAGAAAATCATGGCTTTTAGCTAAAACAACAGCAAAAAAATCTAAAACACCACAAAACCCCCCCCCCCCAAATACCCCCAAATACACAAAGCTCATTTACCAATCACTAAAAAAAAAAGGGCAAAAAAAAGAGCAACCCATCCAACTGATGAAAACTCCTCTTCTCATGCCCAATTTATAGGGGTTAAACTGAAGAAAGCAGAGCTACAGCATCAAAAAGATGATTCAGTCTTCAGCCAACTTGGATTTCACTAATGGTGGGCTGAGGGATGCTGAGCCGTTCATCCAGCAATGGGTCACGTTCATTCTTGCTATTTAGGAATTTCACAGCAGATGGTTGCACGGAGGAGCTGGGAAGAGGTAGGAAATCTTTGCTACTCTACCAATATTTTGTCAGACAAGATCATTGCTTTATACATTTTTGAACACCCACGGCCTTCCATGCTACTTGTACATGAACAGCAAACTTCACTCCAGTGCCTCCCAAATTAAACTGCAACTCCTTGCAAGCCTCTGTGAACAGCTTCTGTGAAGCGTAGTGCTCATAAACACCTTCCTGCAATTCAGAGAGATCTCTTTAATAAATTAACAAAGCTGTCACAGAAGCATAAATGGGAAATCATTTTTTAAAATAGAACCATTTAAGATCACACAATTTCAGAAGCCTTTTTGCAACATTTTATAATTCCTTTAGGCCACTGCAGGTCTCCTTTACACTTGCGACGATGCCCCTTTCAATTTGCATTTAAAAGACAGTAAATTGCAGGGTTCATAAACATTTTTATAGTGATTTATTGAAGACTAGAATGTCACTCCTGTTCTTCACACTTTAGCAGTCCTGGGAATCGGCTGCAGGGCTGTATGTGTAATCTTGCTTTACCCATAAACTACACAAGAACAAGCCAGTTCTGAAACCTATTATTTATTTATTTTTCTTGCTTAAAAGACATTTGTAGCGCTATTTTACATCTATATTTATCTTTCAGTTATAAGATGACCCATTTTATTCAGCCTTCAAGTTATAACCAGGTTTCCACAATTTACAAAGTACTTGGTTTGCAAATTAGAACTGTTCAGAGACAGGATTGCATTATGCCAGTGAACAAAGGATTCTTTCTCTTCTCTTTTTAATAACACATACAAAATCCACAGACTATTGGATTTATTATCACCACTAGATAACTTTACCATACAGGAATGTAGTGAGCTTTTTTTTTTTTTTTAATTTAAAACCCAAACCACAGAAACACACTGTAAAACTTTAGCTACAGAATATTCTAAAGGTTCTGCATCTTGAAAGACAAAAGCAGGGTAAATGTTCATTGCAATTGGACCTCTGATACTCCTATCCTCCTTCGCAGGCATCAAAGTCACAAAAGAAGGTAAACAGTGCCAAGAAGTGTTGTTTATAAGGGCACTGTGATCTTTCCTGCATCCCAGTGGAGCTTTACCAGGGGGAATCTAGAAACCTCTCTGCACAAATAGTGTAGGGGGAGGAAAAAAAAAAAAAAAAAAAGAAACACGCAAAAAAAAAAAGCCTGCACCTCATTTGCCCTTCCAGTGACCAGGAGGGAGTATTTCTTTCTACTTTTTTCACATTACAATAATGGCTTCACAGCTCTTGAAAAGAGCGCTAGTGCAACAGCAAATGGTGCATGACACGCTGAAGCCCTGGTCTTTGTCGCAACAGCTCCGCTCCAAAGAAAGTCCTTCCTTGCCTTCTTTTCCTTGCCATTAACTGTGATGAAATGAGTTTTTCCCCCTTTTGATTCCACCCCCCGCTGTCTATTACAGTCTGACCTGATTGCACTTATGCACAGATTATTTCATAGAGACATCCTTTTATTCAGGTTTGCGAGTTCATGCCTGCAAGGTTATCTGTTCACAAAGCAACGCCTCATTCCTCGTATTCATTTTTTTTGAAATCTGATCTCATTGATAAGAACAAGACCATTCGCATTGCATTTGTCAGATAAGTAGTTCCATGGCAGAGTAATAATTTTTTGTGACTATTGTCAGGGCTCCAGTTAAAATACATCAACCGATAAAAATGCAAGTATTGTAAAAATAACCTTGCATCAAAAGTGTTGGCCCTCTGGTTTTTCCAAGGCACTTTATGTCCTTTTCCTTAATAACAATTTATTATAGGCAGAGTATCTTCTCTTTCTCACAAGAATTATTTTTAAGAATTATTTTAAATATTTCTGTTGCAGTGCTGCCATTGGTAGCACTGAACTTGAAATGAAATAAATAAGTAGAGGATCAATGTTGCACTGATTGGTTGAATTGGGTTTTGATTAATTTTAATCAAACAGTTTCCTCAATTCTGATATGCAACCATTCCCAGCAATAATAAACAGATGAATCACATCACCAGAACACTCTGAGCAGCAGCACAAGGAGGAAACAGTTAGAGCTGCAGTTTAGCATATGCAATCCAACATTAATGAGACTCTGGGATCACCAGGAAGCTGATTATCTTCAAGTTTGTTTCTGAGAGCAAGCTCTACCCTGGTGCAGCTGAACTAAAATTGAAGGTGCAACAGAAGGAAAAAAACACTCAGGTGCTTGCACCCACACACACAGAGGTCAAAGCTGCCAGAAGGGGAATAAAAAGAGCGCAGACAGGAGCCTGGCTTTTTGCAACACCTTGTCACATAAAGCCATACAGGCACAAATGCACCTTCTCACCTGGAGAGCAGGGCAACGTTTTATGTAGATATTAGCAAAAGGCAAACGTGAGCAGCACTGCTTTTCCCTTTTATTCCTTCCTCCCCGCCGCCTTCCCCTGCCCATGGCAGCCGCACAAAGGAGCCGGTGACGAACTGGAAGCCGGCGAAGGTCTGGCAGGCGGGAGCTGCATTGAGCAGCCCAGGGCCTTGTCTCGGTCTCAGCGCGAGGCCGCCGTACACCCAGGCCTGCAGCTGATAACACTGTAATAGTCCTCCTTTGAGGACTGGGGCTCCTGTGTGCTGATTACTCATTTATCACACCTGGCAGCCCTGCTGAACTATAATTACTCTTCTCTTATCCTGCTGCACTGTCATGTCCAAGAGGAGAAGAGAGGCAAAGGCTCCTGCTAATGACACATTACCCTCTTGACAAGCACTTGAAGGTTTTATTGTAAATATTCAAGATATAAAACATCTGAGATTCCCTTTTTAATTATAAAAAGCAATTTTCCGTGCCTCCCGTTCGCCCCCTCCACCGCCACCAAGAGTAAAGTTTAGGCGCCGTTATCCTCCGCTTCCTGCAAACAAACCCATTCTCCTTTGTCGCGTTAACTCATTGCTAGGAGGTAACTCCGGTATCTCTGTGAAATTATCAAACGTTAATGCCTGGAAAATGTGTCATTTGAACACACAGCACTCTCCTACAAAAGTCACATTTCTGCCCCAAAAGGAGGAGAAAATGTGCATTTATATTAAAAAATTAGGTAAGGGAGGAGGAGAGAAAAAATCATGAGCAAATGGGCAGCGAGCGAGCCGTTCATTGGGTGACTCAGGAGACGTGTCTTACTGAAAGGAAAGGTCTTTCATAAGCTAAAAATTAAAGATATGTGAGGAGTTATTGTAAATCCAGCCTTAATATTTCTGGGTCTCCACATGGAGGGCTATGAAGCCAAAGACTTATTGTCCCCCCTGCTCTCACTGTCACTTATGTGTTGCAGAGGTTACAGAAGCAATGAGATTCTCCAAAAGAGCACAGGATCCTAAATACAGCTATGTGATGTAAAGGATTAAAAAACTTAAAAGAATGCTTAATCTGAGATATACACCAGCTCCTATAATGAAAATCCTGAGCTCTATTTTCTTAAGATGGGAGTATATAAAGACTTTTTTTGGGGACACCTTGCAACTTAAGCCTCTTCCACTTAGCTTTTCCCTTTGCATAACAAGAGGTTGGAGTAAGGACACTGGGTGCCCTTCTGTCACATTCATCAGCAATGCAGTGAGGGGACCAACCAAAAAAAATTCCAGAAAAGGCTAGCAGCCAAATATCTAATAATATGTTTAAAAGCACCAGAAAAACATAATCTAAATATATAATTGACAGAGAAGAGCACCTTGTAAAAAGAGCACTAAAAGCACAGATCTGCCACCTAAACCTTGACAACTGCACTTTCTCTGGTTCACCTCCAATTTGCTGGTGGGGCTGAATCACTAGATCCCTATACTTAGATAGATTTCTGTATGTTAAGACCTGACTTTAGATGTCCTCCTACTTGCTTATGTGATTTTTATGTATACTGTTACTATATGGCACATAATGCTCCTTTTGCACAAGTCAGACTCATTTCAAGGAGGCTGTGCAATATTACAAAGAGGTGTTGAGCAGTAAACTCAGAAAAATGGAAGACTGGTGCACTTTTTTGAATATCAAAATTAGAAACTGGTAGAAGAATCGTTGTTCAGGTTAGGGCCAATTCAGGATTAGCTTTAGGTCTAACAGCCAAAAATTCTACAAGGCAGAAACTGGTAGAAGAATTGGTGTTCAGGTCAGGGCCAATTCAGGATTAGCTTTAAGTCTAACAGCCAAAAATTCTACAAGGTTGCCAGGAATTTTGAAGGTCCAAGTGAGAACAACAACATGAGAGTAGATCTTCAGAGTAATCACAGGTTTTCAATTCAGGAGACTTGGGGTTTTAAATCTCAACTGGGAACAAAATGTTAGTTCCTGATCCAAGCCCTTCAGACATGGGGGTCCTTCTTCCACGATCTGTAGGAGAAATATATTGATACCTGGTTTCAGATGGAAGTACTAATTTAATATTTAATATAAATAGCTTCCTGTTATAGTACTAAAAATATGGTTATTCAATGACACAACTGCGTTTTAGCAGTTTCAAGATACAGTCTGTTTATTGCCTACATGTTTACTGGCATATAGTGCTCGAGAGAACAAGGACAGCAGAATTTCTGAAAATCTTTGGAACTTGCTTTACTTATACTTTTGCTCAAGAGCCTCGATAGTTAGGCCGATTTCACTTGTATCTAAAAATCAGATAGCAAAAAAAAATATTGAAAAAAAACCCAATGAGCATCCACAAGTGCACCTATGCTACCAAACTACAACGTATAACAACAAGGAACCTGAAAGCATTTCAGAGGGACCCGACTGACAACAAGGCACTCTGTGAAGAAGATCCATCACAATCATGTTCCAAACCTCTGCATTACAATTCTGAGTAACTGCACTCTACTACACACTTGGCTTATTTACTTATTTTTCCTGAATTCTAAGACTTGCCCACAGTGGGGGGAGAGATTACGTGACAGATACAGAAACTATCCACCAGAGAGTAGTGCTTTAAGTTCTTCCCTCGTTTGTTTAACAAGTGTAATGGCTTTAATGGGTGTCCTAACAGGACTAGATGTAGGCTCCTTGTCAGGAGCAAAGTAACCCATCAGCAATGGTCAGGATGCAGTAGTACGTTACATGCTGCTGTGGAAATTGCAAACATTTAATGAACATAAATGTCCCACCAAATTGACATACACGAGGACAGGAAACAGCAGTAAAAAAGTCACTGAGACTCACACATAACTCCAGGCTGTGTTTGGATCACACTCATGATTTAAAAAGTGGATTCAGAAGCTATTTTCTAACAAATCACATGGATTTGTATATCCCACTCACAGCTGTGTAAAAATATTTTGAGGTAATTAGATAAAAGTTATTCAGTGCTCTTAGAGGTGAATGATCAAGTTAGCATTAGGCTACAAATTACACAACCCCCAAATATCCCATCTCAGTACACTGCAGTTCCGACTTTGGGATGAAACAGCCATTAGCATTTCACATGCACTTAACAGAAGAAATTGCAATGGTCAGGCTTCAAATGACCATTTTCTCCATCTTTTCACAACAATTTTAGGCTCCTAGACTGAAATTTTAACAGTCTTGCTGAACCAGAATTATTCCACTTCTCTCGCTTTCTGCCTACTTCTGTCAGAAAGCCACGGAGCATACAACTGCAGCGCACAGCTAACCAGATAATTGATAACTCCCCAGTCTATTCACTGTGGGAATCTGTCAGTTAAAGTCTAAAGACACATACACACACGCACACTATGAAAATGAACTTACATAAGTCTTCCTGTGAACTGAATGCAGCCAACATTTTGATGTTTAATTGGCTGGGTCCGGTTTACCAGCGCACACATGTATTTCAGCAGCAGCATAGTGTACTCTGGCTCTTCCTGACAGATCTATTTAGTCAAAAGGAGGTGTATTTTCCCAAGGTAATTGCTCAGAATCACGCTTCCAAAGTCAAACTGATTCAAACTTTGCTTATTCGCTCTTTGCAGACACACAAGTAGGACTATTTGAAAGCAAATGAAAAATCCATAGATCAATGTATGAAGCCTTTCCTACACAGTGCCACAGAGGGCGTCTATTTCAAACAGGGCTGGTTGTCAGCGGCAGTTACTGCCAGCATCTTTTTAAATATACATCTTTCAGAGTAGTACAGGTCTTTGAGATAATGAAAGATTTGCAACTACTATATTATCCACTAAGAAGAAATACATATACTTGAGTTGGGTATACTCCCACGCATAGGAATGTTCTTGCCAAGTATGAGGGAAAAATAATTGACAGCGATTCAACTATTTGTGAATATTTTTTTTTTCCTAGACTTATCCCTCTAATTAATAGGGTATGTTTGATAAAGCACAATTTTTAGGCACTGTTTTTTCATGTGGGCCTAATGACTGGATGTGAAAGCATTTGGAAATCATTTCCCTATACCTGACATTGAATGTAACACCCCAAATTACTCATTTTGCCCCTCTGAGGCTCTAAGTCAACAACTTATAAAAGGCTTAAACTCTCTCATCACATACAGACCATGAAGACCACAGGTTATACTCACATTTTACTTGTCTACATAGCAGAATGGGTTCTAGGTCTTTCTACTGCCAAAGCAAATAGCTACTCAGAATATCCTAAAGTTTGACATAAATTTCAGCAATGTAGACAAGCAAGATATTTGGCTTTCTTTTCTCCCACCCTCCCAAGACAATAAAGAATTCAAATTATTTCCAGAGATTCTGATTTCCAAGTCATGATTCAAAACTATTTTGGTAAAGAGTTAACCTCAGAAGGCTTTAGCACTTGAGCTACTCCAGGAAGGATGCTGGCTTATGAACAATTTTAATTGCAGTCTAAAATTTTATTATGGCATGAACTGAATGGGGAGCTAGAGACCATCAGCATCCTCATTAGCACTGGCCAGCGTTGGCTTGCACTCCTATGTCACACAGTGTGTTTGTACCACAATACCCACAAGCATCTTCTTCCACCCAGCTGCTTAGGTCAGGACTGCATCCCCTCTGCGCTGACAATACTTTTATAACTGGCAATTTTTAGAGGTAGTAAAGCTTGGACAGAGAACACCTTCAACTGTGATGGGGAGAGAAAAAACTCAACCTTTTCTTCACCCCCTGGGTTACAATCCTTTATGGTTTTTTAGTTGTCAAATTTTCCTACTATACCCTATCAACCCCTGGACTTTCTTGCCTTTATTCATCCAGGATTTAAAAAAGATGACACTGACACATCTGGAGGGAGAGTACCCTGACTATAAGGAAGGATCAGTTGTGTGCTCCTAGAATTAAAGCATTTTTTTCTGACACCATTCCCAGAGTGTCCCTTCAAGCCCTTCATTTTCAAAGATAATTATGCAAAGGACTGAATGGCACTCATAGCTAGTGGCACAAGCCTTCACCTCCTTGAACACAACACACTTCAAAACCTGCAGGGTCTGCTTACAGTTCATGTAAATATAGGGGTATTTTTCCCATTTATTTCATTATTTTCTTTCCTAAAAATATAAGCTAATGGAAAAATATTTTTACAAGGTATTACTGCACATTAATGATAAAACTAGTGAGCATTAGTTCCAGAAGGGCACATTTTCAGTAATGATGAAAAAGGACATATAAATTACCACTACAGAGCTTCACAGGTCCATTTCTGGGCCAACCATGATTAAATTAACTACAAAAAGACACTTGACACCACCAGCGTAACACTTGACTGAATTTGGGAGTCATGTAGGGATCTCACTGAACGCTAGGATGTTAAACAAATCTGTCTTATAATAGTGACCACGTTCATGTGTGTTATTTAATACAGTGGGGTGCTTAGTACATTGTTAATGTTTCAACAAATCAAAATAAATTGTGCCTTTGTCTCCATCCATGTCTCTGCTAATAAACTGGAGTTTTTTCAAAATACTTGGCCTTGAAAAAATAAACTCTCCATTTCTCAGAGAGAGTTTTTAAGAAGGCATAGCATCTTTCAGAGACTCTAGCTATTCAGTTAACACATATTAATTTGACTCATCAGATACTCATTTCACCATCTGATCTGGAAGCTGGTTATTCAATTATCTGTTACATTCCTATATATTTCAGTGCATTTTACTGAATTCAATAAACTACTACTACTTTCAATTCATTTTGTTAGCAGGCTGGTTTCTTCACTGGGCTTAATTTAATTTGATATCACTGTAACAGCTGATGTGTGGGGCTATTAAAAAATCTAGGGTACTTCTGCACAAAAATGACTTCTTGGAAATAGGATAAAAACATTCAGAAAACTACGCTTGCTGCTTAATTTTTTTGCCTCTAAAAAAACAAAGCTACTTGAAAGAAGAAAGTTAAGAGAAAGTTAATTGTTTAACAAGCCATAAAAAACATAGAAGAGAACTAAGAAGAGAATAGGGACATTCAAACTAGTGAAAATTGGGGACTATTTTTAATAATTAGAGTTCTTAAGGGCATAAGAATTATATATCAGCTTAAAAGCATGAGTAATGTTTTGAACTTTACAGAAAAAAAAAAAAAAAAAAAGAAAACCTCTATCAATCCTTTCCTCCCCTGAAATGATAATTTCCCCTCAAAAGACTGCAAGCTTCCCATAACATATTTTTAGAACTACAGAACTGAACTCTGAGTTGAAAATTTTCATTTATAGAGCAAAAGGCTCAGAAAGAAACCCAAAAGCCAACACCTCACCCCAGAAATAAACCTGCCACTGTCATACTCTTGTGAGACTGTAGGATAATAAAAACTCATTGGTTTTTTGTTTATCAGATGATATAAGTTATGAATGTTTTAAAAGAGTGTCTTTTACACCAGACAGGTTATTTCCATAGGCTAATTTTTCATAGCCACTTTTGCATTGAAACCTCCAAGCTTCATGAAGATGATATTTCTAGAACAATTCTATTTTTCTTTTTTTATCACCTTAGTAGTCTTTTCCCAGCTGTATCCACAGGGGAATGGAAATACCCAATTGCAAACGTGACAGCGCTGACTTCTGCAAAGTAGCTTAATTACTCATTACGAGATTCCATCAACAGAAGCTCCGGTCTGTGGTTTTGTAATAAGTGCTGTTATCTTTCCTTGGATTTTCATTCCTTCAAAGGGGGATATGGCAGTGCTTTCCACATCCACATTTTATACGGAGAGGAATGAGAGAATTTTAATGCATGAATTTGATGTCATTAACAATGCTGACAGCTGTTTAATCCCAGAGGAAACAACAGCTGAGTCCCAACTGCACCAATAAAAAAATAAAAAAGTAACATAAAATAAATTAACTCTTCAGTGCATCTGACTGAAGGTACACTATGAATCAAATGCTTCATGCTCTACCTACAGTTTTTGTCAATTATTTAGTAACAGAATCAGTAGCATACACTGATAGAAAAACAAAAGCTACTCCATCCTGACTGCTAGACTTAAGTTCAGAGAACAGATTTATTAAATGGTCCTGTTCTAAATTTTCCATTAATTAAAATTAAACCTTCCCCCTCTGAAAGTAACAATGTGAAATAAACCAGCACAACTAATAGTAATAGAAAGTATAAATCTGTGTGAGCCCGAGTTCCTGAAAAATAATGTAGATTAATCCAGAAGGCTGGTGTAAAAATACATTTAAAATGGATGCTGCAGCAGTGATAGAAAATACAACATGGTATATGCTGCAACTCTGTTACCATTTAATTTAAAATGGAACATTTAGATACGAGCCAATGACAGCAAATTTGCTTTTGTTCTGTTTCCCCCCACATACGCTACAAGGACTTTTTAAGGTTATAGAATGAAAAGTAGTATTTATAATATGTATATTTAGAATATATACAGACACTTTTCCTCTAATCCATCTATTTTTTTTCATTGGTTATGTCACCAATTTTTTTTAGTTTTGCTACTGGCTTTAATAGTAAAGACACAAGCGATGGCTGATTAAGACATATCTTTACAATCTGCAGTACTCATGTAACAGATAAAGCTTTATAAGCCCTGTCTTGGGAAAGCTCCCATTCATTTACAACATTAGACTTTAAACAGATGTCTAAAGCATTCGTGTTATAAACAGCAACATTATATGAATTTAAATCTCGTTCTTTGTCTGACCATCCTCCCTTAAATAGCATTTGTTTCCCTTCACCAGGGAGAGGGGCTGCCTGTGCAGCCCGCTCAGGTGTCCCCTTTATCAGGGACACGGCCACCCTTCTCCTGCCACGTCCGATCCCTCATCCCAGGCTCTGGGGGACTGAGATGTCCGAGTGTGACAGCACGAGTTGGATGAGCTTTGGGATCCGGGAGAAGCAGCGTGTCAGCAGGTTGATGAACTTGAATCCTGGCATCATGAAGAATGCAAAGGTCTCCCTATTAGACTAAACGAGATGACTTCGGGCACAGAAAATGTGCTACTCAAATACTTTATAACAAGACATGTGCAGTCATATTTTCTTGCAGTTAATACGGCAGAGGGTGAGCAGAAAACAGATTTTTACCTTTTGATGTTCGGAAACAGTTCATTCTCAATAGGGGAATATTATGTGACAAATGTGCCAGACTTCTTTTTTTTTTGTGGTAATATTGCTCTTTGCAAATGGCACACATCCAATCCAATTGAATGTAATAAAATGAAACAATCTGTGCCATCTTCAATGGGTTTAATCTATACCATGTTAATGAATCCTTAAACAGACGTGCATGATGTTTTTGTGAAATACATGTAGTTATACTGTGCTCAATATACTTGTCAGCTTGAAAATAATTTCTGCTTGAGAGACCACCTGCTATCATCATCCTATTTAGAAGCAGCTCATATTTATTTGGAAAAGAGAAATAATAGTTAAATAAAGAAATGACTTCTCTTACCCAAGCAAGGACAGTAAAATGGCTTGGATACTCTGCACACTCAGCGATTGGGGTGGGTTTTTTTTCTTTTTTACCTCTTATTTTTCTTTTTTTTTTTCCCCTTTGCACCAGCTGCTTCAAAAAAAATTCTGGTGTATTTGTACTAATGCAGCAATACGCAAACACTACCTGTTATGAACTTCTAGTTTTCCCACATTTCCTTTCTGAGTTGAAAGAGGAAGTGAGTTATGTTACAGGTTTCAGACATGATGCAATATGGGGTTCATTACATTGTATGATATAATTCTAAGTTATTAAATATGCCAGAAAAGCATATTCATACTTGATGAAACACCCAAACACTAAGCATGCAGTATATTTTTTTCTTCTATTTAGACTCAGAAAATGGAACAAAGAAATATAATGCTTCTACTCCCTAGCATTTATTTGCTGCAAAGGCAGAATAAATTAGATCAACTTTGCCCAAAAGACACCGAAAATAAAACATTTTTCTGGCAAATGCTATTAGCAAAAACTCTACTTTTCACCCACAACAGACTAAAATAACCAACAAGCTTGTGAGAAAATGAAAATCAGGCTACCATATATAAAAGTACATGTAAAGAATGCTCAGCCACACAAACCCAAAGTCAACAAATCAACAAGCTATCTGTGTGTCCTGAAGGGTATGACTTGTCCAACCAACTGTTTGATGCTAATGGGACTATATTCAGGCTAAATTTGAATTTCTGCCATTTCCTGTTTTACTAACACAGGTGCAAAAGTGTGAAGTTCACCACTGTGTAGAAAAATCAAGAAATGCAATTTTCACTCTTAAAGCAATCATATGTTAAAAAAGGAGAGAGAGGAAGAGAGAGGGGAAATTTGCATGCCAGTTACTTGTGTGCCAATCTGGACTACTGAGTTTAGAAAATTTTACCAATGCTCAATAAAAAATTTTCTCTTTTTCATACATAAGCACATATTTGGTCAAAATATAATACTGAAACTACCTGTTTGTGGGTTTTCTTAGTTGTAGTGGGTACTAGAATGTCAGAATGTGCAGGAAAAAATAAATCTATATTGGTTTGAACACGATCAGGTGAAAGTAAGTTTTGCACTGCTGAGGGACCCATAACTGTTACTAGCCACCAAACCAGATATTTATTCTTTTTCTTTAATATAGCATTAATTTAATACTGTCTTGCCATTGTTATTAGATTTATCTCATTGTATGTATGCATGATCTTCAGTTTCTTTTTCCAGAAAAGCCCCTCCTACTTGACAGCAGAGGTGACAGGACTTAATAGATGGTTGGATGATTTCACCTGATGAGAAGAAATCTTTAATTAAAAAAAAAAAAATAAATTAAAGTCAACTAACTTATGGAGACAAATAGAAACACAAAAAGAAGGAAAAATACTGATCAAATACTGCAAAGTTCTAACATAAAGCCAAACATTTAGACACTTTCTTAAACCTCTCAGACACTTAAAAAGGGGACAGAAATCTGTGATGTGGTTTTAGTAGATTTTGATAATCTTCTCTTGCAGATGGGATTTTAAGAAATCAAATGCTTGGGGGTTTTGTTGCATTTTTACACTTCTAGTACTACTCTGATGCAAACTAAACAAAATGAAGAAGCCTTTTTGCCATCACCAGCTAAATATGTACTCTTAAAAAGTTTGTAAAATGCAAATTAAATGCAAAATAATTTTCCATTCCTTCCTCTGCAACAGTGATTACTCCTGATCTCTGTTCCCCAGTTTTGCTAATCACCAGTAAATTCAGCAGAGTTGCATCTCATTTCAGGAATTCTGAGGAGTTCCTTGAGATATCAGAGATTATTTCTGGTCAGGAATGACAGAAAGCATACTTGTACAAAATACACCTGCATCAGTAACGGAATATTTTACAAGGAATAATTAATATTATTTTAAACAGGAAAAAATCCTAAGATTTTTATGAGAATTAACTAGAAGACAGAATATTGGCAATGACAGAAGTTCAGGCTGTCAGAGTTCAAAAGAAGGGACTATCAAAGATACATATATATCTTTAAATATTTATCTCAAATATGTTACAAACCAAAAATCTTTGTATAAAGTTTCTTCTAAGGCAAAAAATAAAATGGCATCAAATTATAATGCAACTTTTAGAAACTAAAGTCAAATGACTTTCAATTCATGGATACAAATATTCATCCAAGTCCTACTCATTTAAAGGATGCTAGACTTAAAAGATTATTTCTGTGACTGTTAAATGTCTTGTTCAACTTACTTTAAAACTGTGCAAAGGAACGATAACTCGCAAAATCAGAGTAAGTTGGTAGGTGCCATAGGTTTTATCAAAATGTGTTTTAAAATTATTTCAGAATCATAAAGTCTTTCCATAGAGAGCGCTTTAAAACTGCAAATTAAATAGAGAGCTTCTATGAACTGTATCCATTTTTACTGGAAGCATATATTTCCATGGGGGTTCATGCTACCTTTTTTGTCTAGTTATACTAGCTAATAATGCAGTGAATTTGCAGTAATAGAGTAAATGTTATTTTGATTACTTTATCTGATTAAATTAAAGATGACATTAAAAAGACCATTTTAATAGGAATCAAAACCTCAAAAAGCAAGTGTGGTTGAACATTCAGTCAGCTAATCCCAATCTTTTTAAGACAACACAATATTTCACTCATCTAAAGATTAGTGATGGACTCAAAAAAATAAGTCTAGATGACATTTAACTTTAAAAAAAGGTAAGTGTTCAAACTATGAGAAAATAATAGTTTAGGACCTGTATTTTTACAAGGGCACAATTTGAATCTATTCACACAAAAATGGTTCATACAGCAACAAACAAAAATATGTATCACGTGAAACTGAAGACAAGAGGTTTGCGAACTGAAATCGTATTTGCTGGTTCAGTGAAAATAAACCACCAGAACCATAGAACAAAATCAAAGATGGAAGCATCAGTCACCTTCCCTAGTGCACAATTTTACTAAATTGCTAAAGTGACAAACAATCCACTCACACCCATCCATGATGGAAGGGTACAGAACAGAAGAAAAAGCACATTATGTTAAATTATAATTACTGGGAGTTTTCTGGAGTATATTACTAAAGAAGATGCAAAATAAACTCCTCTTATGAGCTACATGTTCACATACATAAATCAAACGACTGCTTGAAAATCCCTCGACTTAAGCTCTCAGGGATAGAATCTGTCCAAAGAAACATTCTTGAATAACGTGACTGTGTTATGAATTACAAGAGCTTCGCAGGAAAGAGGCAGAAGACTAAAGGTATGCAGCGTTTGGGCTCCATCCTTCTCCCAGACAATACACCACCTTCATTCACCAGGAGCTGCGACAACTCTATTCGCCACCAACACATTCATGGTCCCTGTGAAATGACAGGTTCAGGGCAGACAGGTATGATACTGCAGACCAGGCTTGCTACTGCACAGGTGTGTGTAGCAAGACTGCTTTTCTCTGTGACCTCAAAGAGGCAACTTTGCCCTTCATAAGTTCTATGGTCTATGTATGCAACCACACAAACACACAACATCAGTGACTCCCTGTTTGCTCCAAGGTTGTGTTGCCAAAGTCCAGTTATAGTTGTATTCTTCTACAAAGCACTTCTATTTCAGAGACTTTCCCCTCCCACTATATATATTCATAAACCCAAATTTTCACTTTCTTCATATTCCTCATTTTAGATTAGATAAAGCCAATCCCACTGACAGCACATGAGGAGTAACCAACTGATGCCAGGGGCTGATTGTGGACAAGTGTCCACCAGAAAGTGGCATGAGGTCAGGTTATCTGTCAGAACAACAGCAGAAACCTCCAAATTTCTGCAGCACTTACTAAAATACACAATTTAAGCCATATTAAGGTCCAAAACAAAAGCTTCAAGGAATATTTAAAAGCCAGGAAAACATATACCTTCAAAACACTTTTCTGACAAAACTTTATAAATTCATGGCTTTGCAGGTGCATCCATGAGAACACCACATTCAAGAGTTAAAAGAATTGGGGGGAATAAATTCAAGGTATAAGAACTGCAATTATAAATAACTGCTCCATACAGCCAATGGAAAGGTGTCTATCAAAACACTGCCAAAGGTCACTAGCTGTGGCATTCAGATAAAACATTGGTAGTGTTTTAAATAATACTTTAAGAAAATTATTTGCAAATAATGACTTTTTAGTGGATATTACTGTATTGTATTCATGTTAATTACAACATATTAAAAAAAGGCACTAATGGTAAAAAAATGGAACAGGTATTCTTTGACACACCAGCATATAATTTATAAATCACAAACTCTTAGGGCATGAATTGTTAAGGACAGCATAAATCTTACAGCTACTATATAACAACAATTATTATAAGACATTCTGTCATGGACCTTGAAAACCACAGGCTTCTACTGTTTCTAGTTATTTGTTGTCAGGGATTATTCTCTTATGTTCTTTTGAAATTCAAACATTTAATGCCATGTTTCTCAAAATACTAAAGATGGTAGCAGTCCCATTCAGTAAATCAAGTCATATACTTGAAAAAAGACCTGCAAGTATGAGATTGATTATGCAGATGATATTTACACACATGTATTTTCTGGTACTCAAAGTAAATAGAATAAAACTTTTATTCCCATCGCTGTGATAAAGCTTTTGGTATGGAGTGTCCATTAGAATTATTGGGCATAACACTCCTCAAAGCCAGCCAGAATACAAGCCATAAGCAATACTGCCCGATTCCAGTCTCTCTTCTTCAACTGTTACCAATGTATAATTTAGAATTTTAAAGTGGGATAATTTTTGATGACATGAAAAACAAAACTCTTCAGTCAATTTCCCAGTTTTTATTGAAACAGTGAAATAATTTTGGTAGTATTAAAACTAAACACACTAATGAATTCAAAAAGGGATAGAAAGTTAAAAACATGGGATTTTCTTTAATCACTAAAGCCAGGCATAAAATTTAAATATGAAAATGCTGTAGATATTTTCATGTTTCTTTTAAAGCACAACATAATATTCATATTAAATTCTTAAGTCTGTCAGTTTTTCTTGGACAATGAGCACACATCAAAAAAATTGACTGAATTTGTACTCTGGTCTTTTGGACCTACTTCACCAAGGAATACGTAAAGTTAAATGCAGTAAAAAACAGCACAGCACTGTCTACCAATCCCACACCCACAAAGGTTATTTGCTCCGGCTCCTAGATTATGTACTACAGATGACATTAGGCAATTCCAACAGACTTTCAGAAAGGGCATCCTCATTTCACCGAGTAGTCCAGCAGCCACAGCACAGGCCTCTGGGGCACATTTAAGAGAGTCCTTAGTTAATGACCACATGTCTAGCTCAGAAGGGTTACCACGCCCTAATTAAAATTTTCATGTACAGCTGCCAATGCTAGAGCATGCACACAAACTTTGTTATATCTATCCATACTCTAAGGTAAATAACATTCTAAATATATTTAAAAAAAAAAAATCTATCTTCCAAATAACATTTGACAAAAAGAGATGAATTATAGTCATCATCATAATCAAGTGAAAAATGTTGAAATATGGTTTAGAAAATACCAATATAATTTTTTGGAAGAAAAAGTTAACCTTATTTTGTGATTAAGAAAAAAGCTGCATGAGATTGAAACTAAATATTTTGTTAGGTCATCATACGTCAGCCTTTTATATACCCTGAAACAAGTCTTCAGATCAGACCATTAGTTTGATCTAAGGTGTGTAAACAGGCTGAGGAAGAAATTAAAGGATTTTGCAAGGTTGGTACTACCCTGGATTTTTCTTATGCCTAGAAAATCCAACTGATAGTCATGCAAGACTTGCAAAAATCATTGGACAGACACTTTCGGGGAGAAGCCTTTGAACTCAAAACTAGGTAATTTAAACTGTTTGTCACCTTACAAAATTAGTTATCACACTTTCATCCGTTTCTCACATTCTTGGCTGCAACCATTGTTATTAAGGCCTTTCCCAGGTCCACTGGCCTATTGTGAGATCTTGGTGAATGATCTCCCACATTCAGGAACAGCCCAGGAACATCAGCTTTCACTCTGGTAGAGGCAACTTTTTACAGAAAACAGATAAGTCAGCACCTGAGGGGGAAATGTTTGGTCTATACGTTTCTAGTGATATTCCCCAAAGGGTCATCCAAAGGTACTGTTAGTACCGCAGGTCAAACACCTTGGGTGTCCTCCAGATGGAGGAAAGCAAGTCCTGGAAAGGGGGATTAGAACAATAGAGATCTGTTCAGCTGTGAAATTAAAAGTAGAACAGCATGACATGCAACATTATGTGTTGTGCTGAGTCAAAAGCAGTAATTAGGCTAAGCTAAAAAACGAACATACTTGTAATCAGAACAAATGTGTGTCTTGTGTCCATTGCCTTCACTCCTCATAACAAAAATTGGTCGCCTACTCGTCCCAAAACACCTCAGTACCCTCCTCATGTCCTCAATCCCATCTGCAGAGTCTCCAGTCCCTCCTATACCTTCTAACCACTATATCTCTGTCTTTCCTTGGAGTCCCTGTAGAATCACCTCCCTAGGTGCCCTTAGCTCCTCTGCATTCTTTACCTACGTGTTGTCCTGACAGCTGGGCAGAAGGCAGGGCTGGCTGTGGCCAGCCTGGAGCTATGCCTCTGCTGCCTGACTGGGCAGGGAACACATGCCAACTGGCAACCAGCAGCTACTCAGCAGATGTAAAAGCTCAATTTTCCCTACCTTTTCTGCAGCAAGATCACTAATTTGAGTCTGTGTCCTCTGCTTACCTGCCAGCTTTCTGTAATTTGGGAGGAACTCTGCTATCTTGAGACTTCAGATCTATTTGGTTGAAACTAGTCCAAGTGCAAAAGTTAGTGGGAGGCACTGACTGAAAAACATGTAGACAAACTAAAGAATAAGCATGATAATGCAAAACCAGTTCTGTCATAAGCACACAAATGTTCATAAAAATAGCACCACAGCAGCAGGTCCCAGGCTGCAAATACAGTGAGGAGGTACATACAAGTATTCATCTAAACAAGTATTTGCTGCACAGCTATAGATCAAAAAGCAAACATATGTGTACACATTGGTGCACATTTAAACTCCTAATAAACTGTGTATCCTCAAAAAAATGCAGTAGATACACAGTGAGCACAGAAAAACAGGAAGACAATGACTGACTTAGAGAATAAACTTTTTTTGTTTTTAATAAAAAAGTGAAACAACTTAACAAAACCTACAAGATCGGTGTTTAAGTAACCACACGTTTCCCCTACCATGTTCCGAAAAGCAGCAGACTCTGTTCTTTCCTTTGAGTTTTTGCAGCCTGTCCTAGGTCACAAAACTGTAACCCAAGAAAAAAAAAAAAATCCTTTAACTGCTAGTGTTTTGTCAATTACATGACTATATATCCACTGCAAGGTAAATCAGCCTCAACTTTGCCAGAGAACAATGCCCTGAAATTATTATGAAAGCTGCCTAACATTATTTTGGGACACTTTTATAGATCTGAAATTAGGTTTTCAATTTAGAATACAGAGGAAGTAAAAACTGTTATAAATAGTTGATAGGTCATCATTCTTTCTAGTGCCAAAGACTGTAGGATATGGGGCAGACCAATTACTACACTGAGCAATGCAAAGTATTAGCTGCTGGCTTTATTATAATAACAGGTTATCTGATTACAGCCTCTGTTTTCTGGCCTCAGCACAGGCTACATTCTCCCACGCCACTGGTGGTACATTTTAGAAATCCATTAACAGCTAATTCACCCAGGAAACTTGAGATTTCTGTACTGAAGCATGAAAATTAACATTCCTCATGCAAACGTCCAGTTGGAGCAGCTGTGCTCAATGCTCAAGGCTCAACAGAACCTTCCAAAGGAAAAGGGAACACCTTTTCACTCTCATCTGAGCTTATACTAAAAATCCTCTATACACCTGTCCTACAACAGATGCAGAAATGTAGCTATAGGGTAAGACACAGATGCAGAAGGATTTTTTTATTTTTCTCTCACTTGAAAAAAAAAAAAATAAAGGTAATGACAATGTTTTTGTCTTTATTGCTTCAGGAACAGGCAAGAAGTAAAAATCTAAGCACACTGAGAAAATACAGTATTTACCAAACTCATTTGCTGGGTATGAAAAAAAGTATCCTGATTTCTCATTTAATTGGACTTTTTTTTCCACTTCTTTGCTAGATAGTTTAAATACTCAATAAAATGATAATTTGTTGTTCTGCCTATTGGAAAGGTTAATTTTAAAAAGTGATCAGATGTTATTAGGGTTTTGAACCTCAGAAGGACAACTCCTTGAAGACTCACATAGGCTTTTTCCAACAGCAATCAGATGACACTCTTTTGGTACAACATGTTTCACAGTTCCAGATGGCAGGAATTTCTACAAAATCCCCTGATATTGGTCAAGGAAAGCAAGTATCACAGCAAAGAAATGTAGCTTCAGGACCAAAAAAGGGGTTCCTGCAAAATTTTGACTATAAAACAGAGGTTAGAAAAGTTATGGTCTGTGGGTTTGTGAAGGTCATTGGAGGGAAGGAAGGCTCATAACAGTAGCAACAAAAGTAAATCCAAGATGGTATTTTTGAGCACTTGGCATTGCTTGAAGTAGCTTGCTTTTTACAATTCCCTTAAACAGAAGTAACCCATAGCCAGATTCTTGGGACAGTACCAATCTAAATGCCTTGCTTGTATTACCTTTTCCCATAAGCTGTTACTTTACTTTCCCACAAGAATGGTATGTGAATACAAATGAAAGACAATGTGGTTCCGTCTTGAATGGGAAGTGAGCTGTGTCCTGCAGTCATAATTAGGGAGGGCAGTGGCCCATGAAATCTTTTCACCAGGAGAAGATCCACACCATAAAAATATCTGCAATCCTGTGGTATATGGTGTACTGTTTTATAATCAATATTCATTCATAACACTCTATAAATGAGCATTTTGTAACCTGATGCTGAATTTAAACTGCACTTTGTTTAAAAAAGTGGTTTTGAGGGTAATCAAGGACAAAAGACAGAGTAAGAGTTTAGAGCTTCTCTACTGATATAAGCCAACATAACCAGGGTGACCAGCAAGAAGCTTTTCTGTTTACCTGAATTGTACTGAAACCTTCAACTGGCCTTTACACAATGAAGTGTCAGAGATAGATCCAGCGTCTTTGAACTCAATTAGGTCACTGTTACATGCAGGACAGGATTTTATGAGAGTAGGAGCAGAAAGCTGTCACTTTCTTTTAATTTCAATAAACCATACACAGCATCTTTTAAAAATTAACTAGCTCATAAAAGTTCATCAGTCCTGAATTGTAATTAATTTCTGCGTGCAGAAAGATCATTTGCCCATAGGTGTTGCTTACTCATTTAAATCAGAGCCACTGCAGCTACCTGACAATTCTATTAAAACAGTTCTTGATGAATCCTAGCTTTATTTAACGGCTTTAAACACTGAAACAAAATGGTGATACCCATATACTAACACAGATAAAAAAATTGCTCTCTGCTGTTCATTGGCTAGGTGCTGAGGTAGAACAGTATGCAGGGGATTCCTGAGCTCAGCTACAGTGTAAATGTCTTCAAAGCCTGACATTAGCACTGAGACAAAATTAACACGTGATGCCCTCAGAATGGATGTTAAAAAAAAGACAAATATACTATACATGCACCTCAAAACAGGAGTAACAATGCTTGTCTCTCCTTATCCAGGAGAACCATTTTTATCCATTATGTACACTACTGTTCAATACTTCAACTCAGCTAGAAAAGCAATTCTTCTGCCATAATGACATAACCAATATTACTCTATATCCAGCCTTTTAAGAAATTTACAGAAAAAAAGGTTCCGGTATTTCCCACAAGAAGCTGTTGCTGCCTGTATTCAACAAGCTCCTATACAAGTTTCCCACATGTTATGGGACAGAGCATGTGCTTTTTCAGCCACAATGACCTCCTGTTTACTCATTAAAAAAATACAATGTGGTACATTGCTGAATTATATGTCACTTACAGCTTTAATACACATTTTTTACATGGCTGCTACAAGGCATTTTCTCTCCCTCCTCGCATATCTATGTGCTCAGTGAGTACAGGCTCAGTACCCCAAGCCCCAGTGGGACAGTGCCTGTGATCAGGTAAGCTTACACTCCTGACACTCCATTTCTTAGCCCTCAGCAAAATACATTTTCACTATCACAGGAACAAACTCTCCTAAACCCTGTGGAAAGTCAACATCTCGAATGCCAAGCCTTCAGATTCAGGGTTCAGATACCCATGGATGTAACTGGAGCCTCCAAACTTAAAAGTTCAAAGCTTTTGTGTCTTTCCAAACCGGATCCGAGCAGGACATATTACATCTAAATAACAGTGTCTGCAGAAATTTCAGGAATAAATAGAGAGCTTGACCTTGACTTGCTCTCTCCGTTTCCACTGCAGAGGAAGCTCTGAGCATCACGTTGGCAGCAATAGGCTTCTCCCATTTATGCTCTGGTCTTAATTATGGCTTTTGTACACACATCCAAGAAAGAGAAAAAAAAAGCAATATCTATAAGGAAATAAATACATCTAATTCAGTCTTTTATGAATTACAAATTAATAAAACACTATTACTCTTTTGTCATTTAAATATAGACTCCGTAATAAAACCCCAAAACTATATCAAAACCATTAAGCCACTCGCTCCTTCCCCCCATTCATGTGTCAAAAAAAAAAAAAAAAGCCAAGTAGCTGAAGTTTAAGAAATATCACCCTTTGCCTTGCTATAATCTACCCTTTGTTTTGAATGTGACCTGCTTCCAGTGGGGTATAAACATATGGAAGGATGTGAAAGAAAGAAGTTGATTTTAACACAGATACATGGAAGTAGAATTAAGGTAGTACAAATGAGCATGAAGTCTGACCTTTCTCAACTTTTGAGTACTGAGGGTTTCAAATTAGAAATTATTTAATACTATTTAAAAAAAAAAAAATCTAGATAATTTTCCAAATTTCATACAGACTTCAATATTCCACTGATGATTTCTTTTGCTGTATTCTTAAACACAGGCAATTTTGCTTCACTACCATCACCTTTATCTTTCTATCATTTCTGGTCAAAACATGTTTCACAAAATCAAGGCCTTTCTCCTTGGCTCATTACAGATAATGACAAGTTGCTATCTCATGGCATTCTCAAAAGTTGGCTCTCCAGAGCACACAGATGATTTTAAAGTATCCACGCAAATGATACTGTGTAATAAAAGTTGACTTTTCACCTCAGGCTAGTTACAGGTTTAATAGAGACCTGCATTTATCCCAGGTGGCATCAGTCTCACTGGTAAAATTATTGCAATACTGGGTTGTGAAAATACAGGAAAAAAAAACAGCTAACAACACAGAAAGAACTCTCTTCCCACTCAGTACAACATGTCAGTGAGTTCAAAAAGGCATCAGACAGCATTGTTAATGCAGAAAAAAATAGTGTCTTTGAGTTTAAAAAGCAAAAATACCCGTAAAATAGCACTAACCCACCAGCCTTAAAAAATAAAAAGTTTTTTGTCTACACTTGAACTCCTCAGTTGACCTCCTGCTACATAATGAGGCAGAGAATGCCTTGCAATACTGGAAGCATGTAAGAAATGGTTGGCTTCATACTCAAACTAGGAAACCGAGGCTCAGTGTGTGTCCCCAGCTAAACAAAGGTGAGTAAAAAATGCATCCTGTAAAGCTTTTGCTGAAATTTTGTTCCGAATTTTCCTGTAATTATACTATAAAAATCCCTAATTATTAGGGAAGAACAAATGCAAACAGAGGATTCAGCCCTGCCCCCCCAATCCCAAGATCACATTGTGAAGGATGCAAATACAGTATATGGCAGGAATAACAAATGCTTTATTTTCCAAGTGCTCTCCCATGATTTATGAAAGGTGTACCTCACTGCAGGAAGATAATGCCATTTGAAATGGTCCATTTCATAAATCTATCCTCCTCATCCCTAGCTGCATACAAGACTACTATGAGCTCCTGAATCCAATAATGTTTTCATCCTCTATTGACAAAAAAAGGACTTTGTTTGGAGTGAGGTAATGATGCAGTTACAGCAGAGCAGCGGCTAAAGCTTGGTCTCTGGGGCTTTCATTGGCATTGCCATACAGCTGCAAAGGAGAGGAAAGTACTACAAACAGAGAGAAGAAATAAACACACACTACACCCCTGATGTCTTTTTAGCGCTAGTGGCATTAATTATAATGTGTGCCTAATCCTCTGCACTACCGCATCACCAAATGTTTTGCCTGAATTTTCTCTTCATCCCCACAACAGATTATTCACTGGGAACCCAGCTATTTCCTCCTCAGCTGTTCACCAGCCCAGTATATCTGCTTGTTTATCTATCTGCAAGAACGCTTCCAGAAGATGCTTCTGTGTCAAATGTGGTGGTTGCTGTAGACAGGGACTAATCATAAATGTAACTGAAATTCATTGTACTGATTTTTTGTTGCAAACAATGGCAGAGGGTAGAGAGGAAAACACTTACTACCCTCAATATTATGGAAAAAGTTTTAAGCTGGGACTGGAAACCATTAGAAGCCATGCTTGGAGAATGAGAGTACAGGGAAATCAAGCAGCAAAATAGGAGATGAAAATGTTTCTGGGAGCATTTGGCATATAAATGCAGCCAACAGAAATATTTAAAAGGATTTTATATTATTACAACTATTTAGGAAAGAGGAGCTGAAAGCCCCACAAGTTTCTCATTTCACCTTGGAAGAGTTGGCTGACCTGCTCATTTTGCCTTCTCTGACACTGAACAGTAGCAAAGCAAATATCATTAAAGAAAATTAGGCATGTATCAGTCAGTTTTAGATACCAGCTTAGTTTTTGCTTTTGTTAGGGAGCTGGAAGCTCTACACTGGACTGGCAGCATGTTCATAGATTTCATGAGTGAATTTTGGCAGACTTCTCATCCTACTGAAATGAAATTTAGTGCTTTGACCAAATTTCACTGAGTGTTTGAGCTACGCCATTTTTCCACACTTTGCTACCCACAGTTTCAGAGGCTGATGAATAGCTTTTGTAGAACATGAAATTTCCATGGCTTTGGCAAGATCTTTACAAACTATATACATGTTTTGAACTGTCACTTTGAGATCTTAATTTACATATTTTGACTTGTGCATAAAAAGCAATTTTAAGGTCAGCTTCTGTGAAGAAATACTGGGTAACTCCATTAAAAGTCTACTGGCACTTTGCATATTTATTTTTCTTCCCTATAGTATGCATGGGATCTCATAAATCAGGATAAACAAACATCAGAGGTCACATATAGGTGTGCACGGTGTATTTATACACATAGCATGAAGGTACACTGCACATACCAGATTGCCTCAAGAGTAACAGCAAAGAAACATTGCTGCCTAAAATATATATTTATTTCTAGGGGTACAAGGTCATGACCAAAGTCTGTTGGGAAGGATGGAAAAAAGAAATCTAGAGTCCTTGCCCATTTGTGAAAGGCACAATCTCTCACAATATGTGGAGCCATAACTGTGCCTGTAGCACAGATTATGCAAAGAGATAAAGAAATAAACCATCAAACATAAGAAATCATAAAACAACAGAAAAAACCACAAGATGTTCCCAGCCATCATCTCTCTCTAAAGAGGTAAGATTTTATCAGAGATTGTGAAAGTCTTATTGCAAACATTTACTAGATGATATTCTGAATTTTTCTGGAAATGCAGTCAGTCTGCATTGCCTTATCAACACAACTCATCGTCTCCAGGATTGCTGCCTTTGCTCTTCACTCTTCATCCTTTCCGAACCATATCACTCTTGGAAGCAAGGGAAAAACCCCAAACTCATTACAGTCATGAGCTTTTACATCACACCTGAGGCTACAGCTCATAGGATTGGAACTCTAAAACACAGATGAGCTATGAAAGCAGCATTGCTAAACCAATGGAGATGAGAACACCAAAAACAATTCATTTAGACAGTAGAGATGACTGTGTTCCACCAAGATGAGTGACACAAACTGTAAAAGTCCATCCTATGCTGCCAGATAACTCCAGGTAAAATGGCTGCTACCTTGCTATGCAACTTTATAGTTTTGTTTTGTTTTTCTTGAAGGCTGCATCCATATGTACAACATGGGATAGGAATTCTCTATCTAGGGAACTGTTAAAAATCATTCCATTTTGAACCTGATTTTTGCAAGCAGATCTGTACAAAATGAGTCTGATGTTTGTTGGAGCACCAACAGTACAGAGCTGTTATTACATTTAATTGTAGAAGACAGATCCTGAAACTGAAAAACTTCATCAAAAGCTTTTCATATAATACTATGATCATACAGAAATTAAAAAATATGGTCTTTGGCTTTGCTTAAACATATAAATAAATCCTTTGGTCAACAGCATGCATGGAGGTTTGTAAACTCGATTGCTCCAAAAAATAAACCCAAACCCAGAAATGCTTAATTGTTGCATTAAAAACTGCTTTTCAGTAGGAATTTCTGGGTCAAACTACAAGCATTTGATATGTCAGAAAAAAAGTCTGTTGAATGCCAGAGTGTAAAATCTTAAAAATTTACTGGGAAAAGTTGCAGCCCACTGTTGATGCCTTTCTAAGTTGTGGAAGGCAGAAAGGAACAATAACTTTGGTGTCTGTGGGCACTAATGGAGATCTAGCTGTATTAATTTAACAACAAAAAATCTCCCATTATGAACTAGAAGCCAAAGTCAAGCATGGTTTTAAGTTTTGATGGGACAATGCTCTTACTTTCCCTATGTCTCAAACTGAGTAGACTTTGATACACACACTGCCTTGATCATCCTGACTGACAAACTTCAGGCTTTGAAGAACAATTTGATGTTTGTAATGATCAGATTTCTTCCTAATATGAATTAAGGCAGATATCTACCAACAGGTTTATGGCCCCAAGAAGCGATGTTGGGGGTAAGAGGGACATAATACAGGACAATAATTTATCACTACAAGTAACTCTCCATCATCCAAACTACTGTGCTCTGGTAAACATTCTGTCTCCTTTTTGACCGAGTCAAGACAAGGAAAGGCTAGCCCACGATTTGGCACAGAACAAGGCATGAGACAGTGAGCAAGCTGAGGATCAATACAAACAAAATAGAGGTGACATTAATTGCTTGGAGCATTAATATACCACATGAGAGAGTAGAAACTAGCTTAGTTTTGAAAACCAAGGGTGTCCGCCTGCCTTTTGTGATCCAGTTTTGCTAGAAGAGCCATAAATGTCACTTTTTTCTGTCAAGTTCTGCACAGCCTAAGACCAGGCTCCAACACAGAGACGGTAGCAGGTTTCCCTGGGGTGTTCTGCAGGGGGTGAATGCAGCATTAGGCACCCCAGGATGTGAGATAAGTTAGTTGTACCATGTTTTTGCTCCAACATTTTTAATATTTGGCAGCTTGCTCAGTGCCTTTTGATGGGTTCACTGTAGTTATTCTAAACTAAAAATAAAACCAACCACCAAACCCATCCAAGCCTAAATACATAAAACTTCAGTTTTAAAAGCTTAATTTTCCAAGGCTACTCTTGATCTTTTAGTCAGAATGAATCACACTTTGACCACAGCTTTAATACTTTTCTTTCAAGATGATCAGTGATTGCCAGATGCTTCACGATTCTGGAGGAATAATAAAAATAAAAATTAAAATTTTAAAAAAAAAGAAAAAGAAAAAGAAAAACTTTCAAAGGAAAGTTCTGTGCTGGGAAGACCAAACTTGGAGCCTCAGCACTTGTCAATGGCCTCTGAGAGCCCCCTGTAGCTGTAGACTGGTAAAGATCGAAGTAGTTCTGTTATTCTTACTGCAAACGTTTACCTTCTGAATCCTCTTGCTAATGAAATTAGCTGGCAGTGCTTTAGTTCAGTTGAGCTAGCAAAGTGTAGGCTCTGTGCAGCCATGCTATTTGGGCCCCAGCTCACCTCCTCTCTACCACAGTAGTATATTTATTTTAACATTTGACAGTATCTATCAGATTTTAGAGAGCTTATTTAACAACCTTTTCCAAAATCTTCCATTCAGTTCTTTAGTTTCTCACTTTCTCTCCCTTTTTCTTTTTAAAATAAATTACGGTTATAAAAACAAAGCCAACAGAAGGGAAAATATTCAGTACCTAGAAACTGAAAATTTGAGTATTTGCTTTTTATGGGGCACTGGAGTCTCCTAAAATACAGGACTGCTAGAAAACTTAAAATGCTGAGAACAAAAAAGTTCACTCACTGGCTATGCAAATACTCTACAGTTTTTAATCTCTTTGAAAAATAATTTAAATACTTCTGTTTCAATTTATGGTCTTAAAATGCCCGAAAAACACATTCCTACTTTTTAAATGGATTTTTTTAAGCGAGTCTTAAATACACTTTGATTATTTCCATTCTTGACATTATGCCTACTCAGGTATTTTGTACAGCAATTTGAAAGCAGAAAGGCAATTCCTAGCAATACCAACAGGTATGTATTGATTTAACAAACACCTTCTCTTAAAGATGCACTTTCTTCTTCCCATGGAAGAGAAAATGTGAATTTAAACTGAATAAAGCCAAAAGCTAAAAGAACATTGTCTATAATGATTTCTTTGATGGGGAAAGCTCAGGTTCAAGTTCATTATCTTGGTATTTTCAGAGGAGTTTGCCTGCAGCTCTTAGGAACAACATTTAACTGAATTTTATATGTGAACATTAAAGAAACAGTAATGCACAGGTATAAAATAAGTGATCAAACTGAAAGTAAAGTGTACAGCTTTCTCCCTGTTAGCCTACACTGTTATTATCTTTTCAGAAGATGTCAAAACCTTTTCTCGGGAATTCTCATTTTTCATACATTTTGGAAGCAGGTACAATTACTTTAACAGCTCTCTATAGCACTAAGACATCTGTAGCAGAATCGGTTATTTACTTCAAAGCGAGAAGATTTTGAAGGCAGAAAGAAGTGGCAGGCAGAAACAGAGGTCCAGAGACACTGCTACTAAACTGCCTGGTTTAATAAAACACAAGTGTAAAGAATATTTGAGGTAAATATGTATATGCAAAGGACAGAATGCATTTGTAAGCATATATACTATATAACCAGAGGCCAGAGTGATCAGCCTTCTCTTTTCAATTCCTGACCAGAGCTTTCGTGTAACACAAACGGGAACGCGCATCCCTACAGTCATTATGTTATTTCATCCAAGTCTGAATACTGACTCAATTTTAAGCACATGCCCATGATCTCTTAAAACTAGGACTTGTATGAAAATAGTTCAAAGTACAAGCTTTGCTATACCCAGGAAGACACACACACCAATGTACGTTCCTCGCACGTGCAATGCAGTCTCAGTGGGATAGGTACTCGTGGAAAGAAGGTATCGTACTACAAAGAGCACTACATTTGAACGAACGCAACTCACAAAGGGCAGGACCACAGAAATCTACTTGGAAATTGGACACAAAAGTCATCACAGTCCTGCAGCTGCCATAATTTATGTCTCAAACATTTATGTGCATCCTCCTCTTCTCCTCCTCCTCCCTCTCCCGCTCTTAGATTTTTCAGCTCTGCAAGAAAACACCACACTCGTGTTGCAGTGGTCCTTCCTGGAGTCAGAGCAGTGCAGCTGAGAGCACATCAAGGCACCAGTCTAAAACTACTTTCAAGCATTTTTAAAACAAATAAAAACAAGCTAGGGAAAGAGACAAAAAAGTTTGTTCCAGGCTTAAATCAAAAATATTTTATGAGAGTCAAAATTTTATGCTGCCCTAGGTTAAACTGACAGAACACAGTCTTGCAAGCAAAGAACAGCATCATTTGTACCAAGGACTACAGTGGTCACAGGGTGAGGGATTTTCAGGTGCTTTAATATATTTATATTTATTTTCCTTTAGCAGAATAGGAACAAGATACATCTGGATTTGGCTGGTGTGTGTAAATCATGTATTTATTTATACTGGTTCTGCAGAATTTGTGTCCCTATTTCTAACTAGGATGGCCACTATGTCCTAGGTCCCCTCCTTGGTCTGACTAAGCTGTCTCAAAACCAGACCTTCTTCTCAAAGCTGCATCACTATTTTGACCACTATATATGCTTTGTAGATATGCACTGAGAAAAGCCCTCATGGTTGTGTTAAACTGGAGTGAGAAGAAATACAAAAATACATTGATAAGAAAGGTTAAAAACAAAAGCATCACGTGAGTATTTGGAAATAAAGATGCAGCTACAAGGAATGATTAAGATAAAAATATTTAACAGATTTGTGCAGTACTAGATTTTGCTAAAGGGATAGAAGAAATCGAGTTTGAAGAGGTGCTTTATGGAACTGAATACACACTAAGGATTGCAAACGCTGCTGACAAGTAAGTTGCTCCTAGCAAGATTATAACAGAGGTTTACTCTTCCTTTACCAGATTTGCCTTCCAAGTCTCCCTGCAGAGAAAGCACCGACTCATATACACAGAAGTCTCATCTCTAAAACCCAGGTCTCTTCACTAAGATCTCCTCTGGAGAGAAAAAAAAAAGGGAGGCAGGGGGAAGAATTTAAAAAAAAAAAAAACAAACACAAAAACAAACAAACAACAAAACACACATTTATTCTTCTGTCCCTATGCCTTGGAACAAGGAGAGTTATCACACAGGCTTTTCCTCACCCCCTGAAGGTGAACACTGGACATGGTCATGCTCTCTCCATGTAGGGCATAAAGTTGAAATACACCCAATATGTGCCTGCCAGAAGAAAGAGGAGGGAACAGAAACCCAAAAACCAAGACACAAACACACCTTCTTTTTTTTAGATAATCCATCTTGTACCTTACCTGGACTGAATGGTTTGATACTAAAACAGACATATTTTGTTCAGTCTATCAACTCTGCACAGTTAAAAAAATAAAGAATTCATGAATTACATAAATACTTACTGAAAGCTGTTTTTCACACTCCTAATTCGGTCTAAACTTTGATAAATACTCCCAAACTCTTCTGAAACTGGAATGGCAAAAATTAAACTAGAACTCCCAGCAAGTGTTAATCACTGAACAAAAACAGTAAAACAAGTGAGACTTTATTGTCTCCTATATGTATCCATTTCAACACAGCACATTTCTGCAGATACTGTCTGTTCAAAAAGCAGCACTTTTCCTGCAGAGCCAAGTATCCTCATTATGAGGTTTTTTTAAAAAAACCCCAAACAAATCCTTCTTTTTTTTTTAAAAAAAAAAAAAAGGCAAGATAACATAATTCTTCAAAAATTATTGAAATGCTTTCAATGCCTCTGCTAAAAAGGGTTAAGTAGAGATAAATGTAAAATTTGGCTGGAAACAGGGTCTATTTGTCAAGCTGCAGTGATCTCTAATCAGATTTTAAAATCTGGATAAAAACAAGAGAAGAAAGAAAGAAGGAACGGCATGCAAGGAGGAGAATATGAATGAGCCTGAGAGCAGTTACGAAGAATAACTTCTCTCTCCCACAATTAAACAACAACAATAATATAAAACAAAAGTAAAACATGTTCCCTACAACCGAGGACAATGCTAGCATGGTTTGAAAGTCAGTAAAGAGTAATTGTACATGCTTTTGTTAATATGTTCCACTAGGATTTCTCCGAGTACTAGAAGTTGCTCACAGGTTTTGCATAATAAAGCCAATATGAGATCAGACACAACAAAACTCTGTTATTCCCATATGTAATTCAGTAAAGAAGCCAGAAAGAGCTCTTTGGAATTACTATCATGATCAGCATAGAAGGATCTACAGATGTAACAAAACTAAGAGAAAGTATCACCGACACCATCTCTCCTTCATTTTCTTCCTAGAACAACTACTGTTCAAAGGAGGAATCATGAAGATTAGTGGGACAGAGCCCCCACTGGAACAAAGACTTTTATCACATCATTTCATTTAGAATTCTATCATATTTGCTGAATTCTGGAAATATAGTTGATATGCACTACATTGAAGAGAAATAAATAAGCTGAGAGTGCTCCAACAAAAACTGTATATAGTTTTCCAAGGCCAAGTTAAAATTTATTTATGCAGCAGATGCCCAAAGGGTCTTTTGATGTTACCTGGGACAGGAACTGCTCTAAACCTTTTTAAATCAGGCACAAAACAACCTTCCAGTTACCCAATTTTACCACACTATCCACACCAAAATAACTGCCTCCATACTTATCCCTAGTCTGTCTCAGAATACTCAAAAGGGCTTTTTTGTTATAATAAAAACACAAAACAAAACCACAGTCTCCATCTTGAGTTATTTATGAAGTTTCCAACTGTCTGAAGTGTCTAGCTCTCAGAGGAAGAGGAGAAACCTCCAGACATACCAGATTCTACATATCTAGGTCTCTTTTATCACTTGACCCTAAAAAGTAAGCAGTGATGAGAAAACACATGTACACATACCAAGTACTTGATCTATACCATCTTCCCCATTTCTTCAACATGGCACCTCAGCAACATGGGAAAAGCAGCAAATTATTTTTTTAATTATTTTTTTAATCTATACTTCGGCTAATAAAGGGGCATTTCCTGTCATAGCAAAGACAGGATTTCTGTCTTTAATATTCTCCTGTTGAAACAAGCAATGTCACCTTAAAGTGTCAGGTGGAATTTATTTCACTAAGCTAACAATGCTAATTTCCTTACCCTGTTGTTCTTTTAAGTTTTGAGAGTCTACACACAGATGTCTCTGAAACGTAGCTCATTTTAAACATAAGGAGGGAAGAGGAGGAATAGACAAAATTATCTGACCAGAAAATCTTTATAGAAGCATGTGTTCCCAAAGAAGAAAGTTTTTATGCTTATAATTTCATTCAATAGTTCTTTTTAAACATTTAAATAATGGGCTTTACACAACATCTTTTTGATACTAACTGAATTTTATAACTAATAAAACCCTCTTACTGAGCTTTGTTACTTACATCCAGAATCCACAGTGTCTTTTACAAAGAACAACCATAGCTAATTATACATAGTAAATAACCTCAGCTTTCAAGCTTCCCCATATATCATTTTGCTAAATATTAATCACAGCTTTAAGCTGTCTAACAAGCTCCTAAAAGCATACATTACCACAGAGATTCCCCACTCTAAAGAGTCTCAAACTATCCATCAAAATCCCTTTCATAAAGAGCACCGATTAAAACTTCCTGGCATGGGCTTTTATTTGTTCCCATGCTGGTTCTCCCTTTTCCCAGGCAACTGAGCCATCACACACCCGCTCACTTGCAACACCATGGGAGAGTTATCGGCCTCTCAGTACCTGCTACCAGGAGCCTGACATGGTATGGCTGCACTAACTCAGATCTCCTCTTTCTTAATTACAACTTGAAACAATAGGTGGGGAGAAAAAAAAAATCAGGACCAACCACTATTATGTATTAGCTTTCATTTCTGTGCATTGATTGAGCTTATGGTGTTTTATGTGTGCGATGAAAGGGCAAATCAAACCTCATTTCTCTTTCTTGTCAATTCTCTCTCTCTTTTTCAACTATTTATCTTCGTATGGTATTGCAGCAACAGATGGCACATTAAAAATGAATTCACTTTTTGGGAACTGTATACTGTAAAGCTTATTCTTACCATCTAAAATGACAATGTAATTAAGTTTCTTTTGGAAAAGTATCTATAAAATACAATAGCACAATGCCCACTGAAGTAACAAGACATTTTATAATAGAAGCATTTGGGGAAGAACATAAGTCTCCCTGGCAGAGGAACTCTTTTTGGCCTGAATATTTACATATTTTAACTGAATTTCTGGCCTAGTTAAAAAAAAAGTGTGTGTATATACATATATCTATACATATATAGATTTTATTTATCTATATATAAAATTAGATATTAAATATATATTTTATATACATAGACAATACATATTAGATATATCACTCAGCTTATTTCCCTCTCCAGTTCTCACAGAGGAACTGGTTTCAAGTTTTTTTCTACATTAGTTTCTCCTGACATATTTACAAACAATCCTCTCAGCAGAACTCATAATATTAGCATTCTTTAAATAATACCTCCCAACAAATGGAAATAAATAATGTCATTGCCAGCAAGCACTGTATAGTAGGTCAGTTTACATACAACACCATTAACGTACACTTTGCAAGGTGCTTAGGAAAAATAACTTCCTAGTCACATGATAAATTGTTTATAGTGGTAGGCTCATAACATTTTAAACCCTACTTAGAGGATCACATTTGATGAGCAACAAACCAGGATAATACACAAGGAACAAACTTTCCTTGCCAGCATTATCACATCTGTCACAAACAGAAAACAACAGGTTAAATTTCTTCAAAGCACAGTCCCCAATTTGGTGGCAATTAATCAGCCCAGATAGGAGAATCATATGAATATCAGCGTTATAGACCCAGAGTAAACATCAGCATGAAATACATTCTGTTCCTATGATCAACAACACCTAACAATTACAGAGACAGTCATTAGCAGTCTGCAGGAAAAAGAACAGTGTGTGGGTAGGAGGAGGGACAGGTCATACTGAAGCTGTCTTTTTATTAATCATCATTATAGGAAGGGAAAGAAGCAATATTAAATATCCATACTTATAAAATTTAGTCATTATTTTTCCAACTTGGTTACTTGCTTTCAGATCCTTAAATCTCTTTCAGATGCTTGAGAAAAAAAAAAAAAAACATACAACCAACCAACAGAAAACCCAACACAAAACACTCCAAAAAACTCCCACTCTTCAACAGAGCAGTAACCCACAAATCATGGAGAAACCAGCAACACGATCATATCCATCAATCACATGATCAGATAGTGTCTGATAACTAATATATATCCCAGGACAAAGTTTCAGTTATACAAAAACCAAACATCATTGCATCTCTGCTTTTTCTTTAGTCCCAGGATGACAAACTTGGACACCACCTTCACCTACCTTAAAAATATTCCATTAATAAGGACAGAGACAATAATTTCTGAGAAGAGGGAATGGATGGATTTTCCCCCACCAAGGGGTTTTAAAAAAACCCTACAAAACTACATATATACACGCTCCTCAGTCTTTAGAATACTGCAGTATGAGTTTTGGGGAATTTTTTTCAGTGTTGTTAGAAATTTACTGTGCCTATGTGAAAGATGATATTTAAACTGTTGTAACTTGGCCCAGTCAAAAGTAATTTGCAGGAAGACGCTGAAAGGCAAATACATACATACAAGGGACAGGTTTGCTAACACATTAAAACACACTCACACACAGAGCTTGACAGTTTCTTTCTCAAAATAAATACATTTGAAAGTAAATACATCGCCCTGTTGAGCCAGGCTGCATTTAGCAGCTCTGCTTTCCCTCCTCCCACCCCCACAACAGTGTGTCAAGGATGTTTTCATCCCCTTGTTTGTCTGTCTCCCCTAATCAAGACTCTGTTTTTGTACTCAGCAAGTCGAGGCATTTAGTGAAAATCAAGATGGATTTAGTTTGGAATTAAGTAGATTCCCATGACAGGAAATAATAAGATATGATGGATGTCTGACAAATATTTAAATTTACAAAAAAAAAAATCAACTCCCATTTCAGAAGGCAGTCTACAAAGCTAGATTTATGAAGCTGAACTTTAAACTAAAAGGAACATATTTTTCCAGGCTTTATGTATTAGCAATATTGCATTTAATTTAGAGATTAAATAAACCCTGCAGTTTGAGGCAGCTCACAAGAGCTGAAATGCTGCATGTGGGCAGGCTCACAGTTTTGAAGCTATGAAATATGTCTCCTGTTTTGACACTATTGTAATAGCATAGTTGTTCACTTTCCTTGTTTCCATGGGGTTTATGGTCCATAAAGTTTAATAACAATCTTAACAGCTGAACAGTGAGCACACATCTCCAGGAGGCTGCTGTATGAAACAGGATCTGAATTTTATCCATGTAATTTTTAGTGGCAGCATATGTCCTTCTCTTACTGCTGTCCATGTATACCCACACCATCAAAGAAGGCAACAAACACCAACTCACCTTGCAAAAGAGGTCACATCCTCTCTCGGTCTCCAGGAACTGAGTGAACAGCACTTAAACCACCAGTTCAGGTTAAGAAATTGTTGAACTTCAGAAAAATTAAAGAAAAAGTTTGATCAGTAGATCCCACAGGAAAAAACATGCCGTGGCACCCACAAACAGCAGTGGCTTTCTTCCATCTGAGTTGGTATTAAAAAAAAAAAGAAAAAGTCTTGGGTACAAGAACATCTTCTGTTCAGAGATGTAGATTTTATTTTTCACTTATTCTTTCCCCAGCCTCACACAAGGCAGGAATGCTTCAGTTCCTAGCAAAATTGTTCCCCAGCTTGTTCCTTGAATAATTACTTTCTATTAAAAGTGAATGAAAAAAGGCTTAATTTGGAGGCAAAAGGGGGAAGCAGGCCTCCTCAAAAGAAAACACAACCTAAAGTTACCACATTCAAGCCTGCAAGTATCTTTTTCATTAAATCATAGGCCCATGTCTGGTAGCCCGAAACAGATGGAAAAAAACCTAAACAAACCACAGAAGGTTCTTCATCAGAAAACAAGTTGCCAAAAACACAACAACATACCCCAAACTTCCCTCACTCCAGCCTGCTCATCTTTAGCTACAACTTTTTCCCGACTCACAAGAAAAAAAACCAACAGCTAGAAGAACTGACAAACCTAAGAGCACTTAAACTAATGTGGGGGATTCACCTGCATCTCATTTGGCATGAGGCTCAGGTGAGATGAAATCTCCATTACCCACAGGTGAGCAGCTCCACCTGCTTTGCTTGGCTTTGACCCTGCCTCGTTTGGGTTATGCCCAAGTCTAGAGCACCCGCTTTACAGAATGGGTTCTTTCCAGTACATGGAAGGCAGCACAACTGATTTGTGATCAAGACCATAAAGTAAAATTTGCACAGAAATCTTGTAATATTGGTTAAAATTTAATCTGAAATCTCTTTTTATACAGCCTGCTGAAAAATTTCAATTTATATCAATAAGTGATCCAAGGAACACCCCTAAGAAGAGAAAGCACATTCCCCCTGGTAGCTTGGCTTTGACTTTATTTTTAGTTAATTTGTGACTGCCTTGCACTAGAGTCCCAAATGTTGAAGAGCTATGTTGGTTTAAACCAACCAAAGACAAGGCCTTCTGTCTACTGGTAATTCTGCTCCACCACCTATTCTGGCATTTTCATGATTTTCAGGGGTCTTTTTGAAAATAGAAGTAAAAGGGAACATTCAACTTTCAAAGCTGGATTGAAATAACTATTTGTAAGGAGGAGCTTTATACAAGTAGAGAATATTAAATGACTTCTCCCTTCTTAAATAATTGAATAGATTTCAACTTGATTGTGTCTCTTTAACATTTCACTAGATCATTTTTTTCAATTAATTTGACATATCAAGTAATATCAGAGTAAATCTACCTAAAATATTTACAATTACTTGCAAGATGTTTTCACATGAACCAGTAAATTGAAACTTCCTCTCAGATGAGAGACATAAAAAAGTCATTTTTATGGTGGTTATTGTAATTTTAATAGGCAATTTCATAGGTAAACAGAAGTGCTTGATCTCCATTCACTACTGTATAACAGGCTGTGCTGCATATCTAATGGAATCACATGGATTTGTGTACAAAATGAACAAGAATTATAAATGGCTCCTTCTGTGATTTAAACTATACAGTTTTATGTACCTCAGCTACAGTGCCTGAGAAGAAAACACAACACACATTTATATTGTACAAATAGGCAGCCTACTTCCTCTGGGAATAAAGTTTTAAGAAGAAAATGCTTCAGGTTGGCATTAAAGCAGATGTTCAGCAGAAGGAGCTGTGCACACATTTTCAGAGTAGCCTCCATCCAAGCTGGTTCATTGAAATATATGCATGCTCAAAAGATCTGAATTTTGTATGGGCAAATGACACTTTCATGACTGGAGTAGATTAATAGAGTGATAGATTTAAAGACTAGAAGGGATCATTATGATCATCTAGTATGACCTTCTGTTTAAAAGAATTTAGCCAAGGGATTCCCGCATCAAGCCCGTGGCTCATAACTTCTAGTTGAGCTACAACCAATACCTTTTAGAAAGACATTCATTCTTGATTTAAAGACTTCAAGTGATGGAGAAGTCACTACATTCCTAGGCAAGTTGTTACAGTGCTTAATTACACTTTTTTTTTCTTTTTTTTAAGGGTCTTACTACTATAATTTGTCTACTTTCAGTCCTGACATTGGTCTCACTATATGTCCTCCTACTAGATTAAAAGCCCCTTTCTAGCAGAAGGTTTCTCCAAACATGAGTACTTATGGGTTTGAAACAAGAGATATCTTAATCTTTTCTTCATGAACACAGTGCTGCTTTATTCTTTTTGCTATTGGATAAAACTTCTCATCATTCTTGTAGGTCTTCTCTGAAATCTCCAAAATCTTTATGCAAAAACCAACACAAGTACCAATAGTCAAATATTGCTTAATTTATAGGGGTAATAACATTAATAATAACACTGCAAGGATCACACCTGGAGAAGAAAAAAGAGCCTGTTATACATTTGTTTTTTCTCTTTCTTACACACACTTATGCAAATATCCTTCAAAGAAAAGGATGAAATAACAAATGACCCAAATATGGTAAGTTTGGTCAGGCTGTAAGACATGATGACAAAAAAAAGTTTAGTACAGCGCAGACCTTGGGGGTTTTTGCCAAGTTGTGTTTCATGCAACAATTCACAGGGGTTATTCTATATCATGCCACCTTGCTTGGGTCCCAGGCATGTCAGAGAAGGTTTTTAATGTGCTATACCCTTCTGACCCTGGCATGCACAGATGTGGGCTACAATGGTGCAGGCTGACAGCTACAGAGCATCTGAAAACTCTCTTACGCTATGAAAATCCTCAGCTGCTTGTAAGGACAGCTTTATGGAAAGTGAGCTGAGGTTCTGGCCCCAGCATTTAACTGCACTTGGCCATAACTCAATTTCTCACAAATAGCAATTTTGGCATGTTCCTTTTCTCTTATACAACTGTGATACATGCAGTGGGAATAATAAATTACCATGCCATTACATGACAACAAAAATCTCAACGTGCTTGGTTATATGTACAGAACTAAAAATATGGGCTGCTTCTTTCACTAGGCTAGAATCTATTTACATTGTTTAGTAATGAACTACTGAACTCATGAGATTGAGAACTCATGGAAAAAGTGATTTCTGTTACGAATAGGGTTACTGGATGTTTTGTTGTGAAATGAAAGCCTGGATATATGTAGTTAGAATAACTCTTACACATTTCAGGCATATATTGCAATGAAACTGAGAACATGGGGTTTGGAGAATGTCCACAATTACTGTTTCTGCTTCAGATGTGATGATATACCTCTTTGGAAAGCACAACAATTGTCTAATGCAAATACCAGTGTCCTTTATAATTCATTAAAATCTACTGTTAGATTCCACTAATACTTGAGTTGAGAAGTTAAGTATGGGAGATCAAGAAGTACACAATTCAAGACAACCTTTTATTTAGGGGAAAAAAATAAGCTATTTTCATTCTCAGAAGGCAGTGGGTGGGAAAATAGATTTTTGCTAAGGAAACAAGCAGTCACTTTCACTGAAAAGGAAATACTGAGTTGCTTTGTCCTAAGGTCTCAGTGGAACAAAGCCTGATGGTTTAACCATGGCATATGGGTTGCAGCCCAAGAGAGCTAAAGAGAAAATTTGGAAGCTCATGTCAAATTTTCTGTTCTCTATATAGCTTTGGCCTAGGCCTTAGCTGTAGTCTCCAGGGATAGAATGATGTACTGCAATATAACAAGCTGCCTGACATTTTGAAATGCCTTAACCCCCAGCTTTCCATCCACCTTTAAGCCCTTGCAGCATCTTCCCTTCCCACATGGCGCCATGCGATGTGCAGTGCAAGACTTCACCATAAAGAAAAAACTTGTCATATCTTTGTCCTTGAGGTATTTAATCAGCAATGACTCTTTGCTTCGTTAATAACATTTTCAGTAATATAATATAAAATGCCAGTTATTGTATAGAAGGCAGGGTATATGATTATCTAATGTCCTTCACTCAGACACATGCCATGTCTGAGAAAAGTCTTGGGACTGTTTTCTAACCAGAATGCAGGATGGGGGAGCATGAAAAGGGAAAGCTCTGTTTTCTGTAACATAAGACATCATAAGCTCCTGATAAAGCCTCCTGAATTCCTGAAAAAGGAAGATGTAGAAGAACAAATGTGAATATTAAAGCCAAGCTGATGCACACAAGAAAGAAGAAATGTATTTTATGTTTCCAACAACATTCAGACTTAGAACTGGTAGTTGGTAGCCAAACTCTTAAAAACAATGCAATAATTATATGTCCAAATCAAAGGGGGGTTTTTTGCACCTCGACATGGAAAATGCTGCAGAACTGGAAGTGTTATTAACTAAAAAACTCTAAATGCTATTATAGGCTTGAACTCCAGTAGCCTATCTCACATTCTTCCCTTTTTCTAAAAAGTCAAAACATTGAGGAGTTGGATATAGCTTCTCATACATTATCTCCCTAATGACTTTGACCTATTAATAAGTGGAATCTATCAAGTATACTCTCTCTTACAGTATTTTGTCAATCGTTATACGCCTCAACGGGGCCACCATTAAAAATCTGCCAATTAATTCAGTATTTAGGACACTGTTACTATGAAATATACTATGTATCATGCTATTTCTCATTATAAGTATAGAAATACCGTAAATTACAAGGCGAGAGTAGTATTTTCTGCAATAAGAAGTGATGCTTTTTAATAATAATCACTATATACTTTGCCTTTTCTTTCCTTCAGCAGAGTTCTTTTATAGCAGAAACATTCCAAGGGAAAACAATCTGAATATCACACTGGATACTGAAAAGATATTCTTTCAATACTCTTATGCTTATTTCCTGCCATTCTGTATTAAACCCTTTTTTGTAGCAGAGTCTAAATATGCACCCTACGTATTTTTTCTTTCAATAAATTAACTGAGGAGTTTTTTAAATGTAAAAGTGTCTTATTAGAAATCAAAAAATATTTAAAAATATTATTAATTATATTAAACTGACTGCATGTTTATGTACTACATCTGAATAAAACCCTTTTGCTTACCAAAAACATAGCTCTTGATGAAAAATGATTAATTGTGGCTTTCTGGTCAATAAAACACTAAATAAAATGAAGGATGAGAACCTAATGTGGCTGAAAGTCTCTAATGGCATTTATTAATTTATTTATTATACTTCCTTTTTTAAAAAAAAGTTTTTATTAAAAATGCAATTTTATTTAATATCTCATGGATAAATAAAAAGTATTAAAGCTATTAGCATCATGTTAGCATGATTGCAATGAATAACGTGGAAAGTATCTCTAATACAGTTGTAGCTGTGGTTTCATTTATTCTAGATGAAAAATGACATTTATCAAACATTTGATCTGATGGGCTATATATTTATGCAGAAACAAAAGAAAAGAGATTAACTGGCAAGAAAATCCATTTTGATTAGGCTATTTAATGTTCTGCATGTGTGTTACAAATAATCCAATTCCCAGAAGGATTCTTTTGATGTAGATTTCTTTAATTATTATTTTTATTTAGCACTGAGAGCATATGACCTGTGAACACAACCTTTTAAAACACTTGAAAAAATTAAAGGTGTTAGATATTTTTTCTATATTGTTTTCTCTGTAAGGAAAATCGTAATTGCCATATGTGATATGCTTGCTAAATTAAACTTTTGTTGTTTTGCAACATATTTTTTTAATATTATCATTTTAAGATCTCAACTTGTACATTTTTGAACAATAATTCATTTGGAACTGCAACCATTTATCTAGTGGAAGCATCTGTGTGTTTAACATATGGACTGGAAACCTTCCACTACAATGACCGCTCTGCCAAAAAGCCAGCAAAAGAAAATGTTCTGATGTAAATACAAACTGATATCCAAGTTCTTCACAGGTTTTGAATCTTTAACCACCAAACTAAAGAAGATTTTATTACGACCATGGTTTTGTTGAAAACAAAACCACAAAAAACCCCAGAAAACCTGCAGAAACAGGCCTTGTATATTGCAAATCCCTATTTTGGCAACCCAAAGAGGGAATATAAGCTTAAAGGCCTGAATTTAACAAACCTAATTATCAAGGCTTAATTAGTACCAAGGGTAAAGCTTCATGGAACACCTGCAGACTTAATTTATGTCCTGACAGAGAGGAACAAGTGTTAATGGGCTGTATTTATGTTAATACCTGAACCTTAGAGAGCCAGTGGGATAAAACAGACTATGCACTAGTTTTCTGTTTCAAGCTACAGAACAAACATAAAAGATTTTAATCTTAATATTAGTTTGCACATAACTCCTTGGGGAAAGTATAGATCTATTTAAACTTTAAAATTGGAGATACAGAATACTAAAGGAAAAAAAAAAAAGGAAAAAGGAATAAGAAAAAAAGTAAGTCAGTTTAGAAAGCGGTGTCAATGCAGAAAATATCAAACCAAAAGGTGTCAGTGGCCATTTTCTGAGCATCCTGTGAGCAGCTACTGTGTTCTTAAAACCTCTTACACTATACCACTGGTGCTTTCTACAGCATGAACAGATTTTCATCTGTCTGATGTTTAATACACTTCTTTGCTATATTTAAACAGAAGGAAACAAAGGCTACCCACCATAACTGTAGTGCTGAGAGTACTGCCTGTGTGTGCCAGGGCTCAGGGGACATGATCTGAGTTGACTTTGGGCGTTGGGCACCTTTCAGAAGGCAGAGTCCTGTGGGGAACCAGGCCTCTTACAGTCTTCAGAGTTCTTGGAGCCCAGGCTATAAACAAGCCATATGGTACCACCAGTCTCAGCTCTCGTTCAGTGCCAGGAGCGTACAGAACATTATACATCCATGCTGTTCCCCTCTCCATATGTAGTAAACTACCTTGAACCTATGGGGTTTTAGCTGTGAATAAATAGCTTGTGCATTTTTCCCACTGAAGTTGCAATTCTATTGTAGCAAGACCGGTTTGTCTTTACTTCTGGCACTGCAAGTATCATAACTGATCTCAGAAAGATGGTGTTTAAATGACATTTTTCTGCCCTTCTGCTCCTCTTGTCCTTGGCCACAAATACCATTTCAGGAAAGACAGCCTCTGAGAGTATGGCCATGAGGACAGCATTATGACCTCTGAATTACACTGAGGTGAAGGGGAATGTTTATTATTATTATTATATACATCTGCCACCCAGTCTGCCTTCGGTTTCATATCAGGCTCCACTAGTATGTTCAGTTCTGAAACTGCTGAGGTTGCAGAATGAAAAGGCATAAACCCACCCTAGGCTGGCCTGCAGAGCTATTTATTATCCTTTTGTTTGTTCCTGTAGTCACACTTAATAAAGACAAAAAGTTATCTCTAAGATAATCCTCTCTGGTTCTCACAAAAGGACACAGAACGTCACCAAGTGACTACTGCATCCAACTTGCATCTTCTCAGAAGGTTTCAAAAGATGTTTGAACTCTCAAACCTGAATGAACCATAGGTTGTTCCAATGCTTATGTGCCTTTATTATTAAAAAGGCTGCACGCCCTCAGTGTATGTGTGGCTTAAGCTTCCATTACTGGATCACATTCTGCTTTGCTGAGCTGAAAGAACAGTTTTTCAGAAATATTCCCTGGTAGGTACTTACTGACAGTGATCTGATCACCGCCCGGCTGGTAAGGTTACTAGATTCAGAGTTGTCCATTTATTCCTACACAAGAGCTTTTCTCATCTCATGTCATCCTTGTTGCTGTTTTCTGAATCTCCTTCATATTTCTACCATATGTTAATGTAACACTGTTTCTTTACTCTTCCCTGAAATGTTTGTAGCTATAACTGAAGATTTACTTTGCCCATTTAAATACACACATGACCATACTTTTATGCCATTTACAGCAAAAATTTAGCATTTTACCAGAATGTTCTCCACTAGCTTTCCTCACTGTACAGCAACATCTCTTCTGTATAGGGCTCAATTCAACTTTTCAACCAACAAATTAATATTCTTAACTCTTCTTTTACTTTTGTTCAAAAATCATCAGCAAACTGATCCTTGTGTTCTCAGACTTACTTGATGAAAATTATTCACAATTTTTTCAATTACTTGAACCTGCAAGTATTTACAGTTCACTCTAGTTAGGCAAATCAGTCATGCAGTATTCTCTGTCCTTTCAGATCAGACAAATGATATGAGTAATCAATAAGCTTGAATTATGTAACGTGGAAACTGAATACACAATTTGAAACTGCATTAGACAATACTCACGCTTCCTTTTTTTGACTATACAGACCACCAAGATCAGTGCCTCAAACAGTCATAGAAAGTAAATACAAAAGTTTACCAAAAAAAAAGTCAACTCCAAATTCTCTGTACTTCATACAAATATTATAGGAATTGGTTTTATTTTTAGTTCATTTGTAATTCTGTGTGACCACAGGCACACAAGAATGAATAAAGTACACCAGGCTTGAGTTTCTGTAGCTGCCCAAGAGAGAGGTAAGAGTATTTATGGGGATGATCCGTAAGAATTCTTGCTAATTTAAAGACATACACCTTGGATGAGGAGGAATGGATACTTTGGTTAGTGTCTCCTCCCCCCACCACCTCCCTTAGGGTATTGGCAAGATAATATTTTAAGGTTCTGTCATCTATTTTCCTTCCCATTTTATAATCCTGTTTAAAATATTGACACTTATGCTTCTTCCCTCCTGCTTTTTTCTGGCAATGACTGTTGATCCCACCCCTGCCACCAGCCCATTCGCTGCATTTCAGTGGAGTACAAACCATCAGTGCTTTCTATGGCATCAGTGAAAAAGGCATCAAGGATGTTTGCACAGCTGTGAAAATAGGGGCTGGTGCAGGGCTATGTTTTAGTCCTGTCAGCTGGAAAGTGCTGTGGACCCACACACCAACTGGTAGGGATTTGCATTATCTTGCAGGAGCCCCCCCCCCCATCACCTTGCATCTATCAGGGGTTCCTTCTGTGTGAGGACAAACTTCCTGAGGCTACATGAGATGCTTAAACAGCTTGGAGCAAAAACCATCCAGAATAGACTGTGTGGGCTCAGCATAACACCAGAGGGGACTTTCACACACTTTCGGTCCTTCAACTTGGAAAGGTTTTTAAGGACAAAGCAGAGGAAGGCCTTTCCACCGCACATGCAGCATTTTGCCATCCTGGAGCATTACCCCAGACCCCCAGGAAGAGTGGAGTCAGCCACTGTCTTCCCCCTTTGGACCGTCCCCAGCCCCAGAAATGCCTCCATCATGCAGAGAGCCCTAGCACTACCTTCAAAGAGCCATGACTGGTGGAGTAAGTGTTGTCTAGTGCCTATCTTGCACCTCCAAGCATGTGAGCCCCTTGTGCCTCACCAGTTTACCATCTGGTGCCCCCAGCACCCCCTCACACTTCTACCTTTGGGCGCTGCTGGAAACATTTGCCCTGTTTCCAAGTTCAGAAATACTTTCTGAAACACTAACCAAATATCTCGCTGACAACAGGAATGAAGCGCTGGTCTTCAGATAGCCTTTGCTCTCTTAATGTGACTGCTTCTCAGGGCAATAATTAGCTATTTTCAGGGAGACGTGCTTACGGTGCAGTGAAAGTGAAAATGAGTATTATAGGTAGCAGTAAACTGCTCCCTTTCTCACTAGAATCTCACACTTTACAAATGCTGACTTCCTACGCCAATGCACAACTGAATTTTGATTCAAAATCTAGACAATAAAAATAATGATAGTAATTTTACAGACTTTGTTTGCTACTTTTGTCAGACAAGTTATTATCTTTTTTAAGTACATTTTCACCTCTGGCAAATTTATCAGACCTTGAAATGTGTTTTTCAAAACCGGATATTACACATTAACACCAATCTAACATGTACGATCATTATGGAAACAACTCAAGCACAGCATATTGATTTTTGTTTCATGAACAGCAATAACTGATGCGCAACACACAGCAGCTCTCGCACACGCACATGTATGATACGTGTTCTCGTAAATCACCACGGGCACGGTGGTATTACGGGAAGAATCTGGTGTAAGCCACACAGTGCTGATAGGCGTAGGATTTTGCACTTCACATGTGCTTTCATTTTGGTCACGTAACCGTGTTTCAGTACAGTAAGCTTGTTGTGTGTTTTGTAAAACTAGCTTTAAGATAGACAATAAGTGGAAATAACCTATTAATCAGATTGTCAATGAAAATTCTGAGAATTAAATTATAAATCCTGGACAAATTTAGTCATCAATTTCTCAAAACATCTTTGGCATGGAAAGCTGAAGGTCTTTGTGATGTCTAAAAGGCTGATTTCTTAAGTTTCTCAAAAGCAGAAGCAACACTTGTCATACAGTTTCAATTAGACGTTTTTTCCTGTTTTCTAATTTCATTTCATCCTACTTTAACATGGCGTTTTCGACCTCCCTCAGATCTTCCCACAGAATCAGTCAAGCAGAAGAAACACTTCAGTAGCTTGTGCAAGCATGATGCCTGAGCTGGTCACAGTAATGTGTCCTGGGACACATTAACCAATTTTTTGCAGAGAAAAAGAGAATTTTCAGATTGTGGTGAAGTTTAACATTAATCCAAACAGTATGCCAGAAGGCTGTCTTCAAAACCATGCTACCAAGTATGGTGAATCTAAATAAGAACAGGAAAAAGAAAACCAAAACAGCCCCTAAGATTTTATTTTCCACTTCGGCTAACTTCAGTGAAATGAATAGCCGTTTTGCTTCAGTAGTTGCATTTCTTTTGGGGTCATCTTTTGCTCAGCAGGAGTGGACAAGGATGAACTTGGATTTATGGGGCTTTTTATTTTTCTTCTTTAATGTTTCCATTTTCTTGTTCAAATATATTTTTATTTAATGTTTTGAAATAGAGCTTCCCAGTTCAACTCCATTCTAGTTTCCCAAAGTAAATGCAATTTATGTCTTGAGGTGAAAAAAAATACAGAAAGAGAGAATGAAAGCAGTGAAATTTTTCGTATTTCAGACAAGAGAAAAATCTTTACCTAACTTGAAATATTTTCCATGCTTGCTTAAAAATCCATAAAATGAGCAACTGCTCATCAACTTAAGAGTTATACGTGCGAAATCTCCTGCTCACAAGTCAGGGCCAAAGCACGACTGAAGATTTCTAACCATTTGTTAAATTTCCCACTCTGTAAGTGCCAAAGGATTGAAGAGTAAAAATGAATGAGTGAAGTCAAGCTTCCAAGTCACTAAACTGTAGAGATGTCACAATCCTTTTTGGAGGGAGATACTGCAGTTGCACTGTAGTGAGGAGAAATTTCAGTTGGCTTTACAGCCGACACAGGATGTCAGACTCTTAACAGAAAGAAAACAGCAAAGAGAAGTGCAAATGAAGAGAAAAAATAATAAGCAGCTCTACAAACAGACCACAAACATTTACATTGGTACTGTTCAGCTACACAAAACTAAGCATCAGCTGCTGAATTTACATTGTGCAAGTAGCCCATTGACTTGCTATGTGCTTTAATAAAAGAGGATCCAATATGGATGGAAGTTATTTTATTAATAAGAAACAAAAAACCTGTAGCTACTGAGGTAAACAGTGTCTTCCTGTGCACATAGGAGTGCTTCGTCAGACTGAAACTCTGACTAAACAGATTTAGTCAGCACAGTCAGCTCATAATAGTAGCTGAGGTTCCTACGTATTAAAATGCAAACTCTTCTCAAACTCTATAAACACTAGTGGGCAAAACAGATCCTTGTTTCTTATTTAACATTAGTTGAAATCAACAAAGTGATCAAACAGCAGGTTCCAGGAATCTTTTTGTTTGCTTGCTTTTATGTTTATGGAGAGTTTAAACCCATTATTTAAGGCATTATCTGATCTGCCTGTAATTATATAAATGCCATTTCAATTTTGCTAGAATTCAATATAAAAAAGGCAAATATACTGCACATTGGACCAATGATGCACTAAGCAACATCCTTCAGACACCTTCAAAGACTGATAAGCAAGGTAACAAAGTTATTCTTACACTTTCAAAATGCTAACCAGCCCTCAACCAAATAATTCTCGCATCACCCCCTGCAGCATTGCCATTTGTTTTTCATGGATGAGGAAAGCAAGGCACAGAAACATAACTGAACTGCCCGAGGCCGTGTAGTGATTCAGTAGCATGGAGAGATCTAAGGTTGAAGCTCCTGATTTCTTCACCTGACCACTGCCTTTTTATGTTGCATTTGTCTTTGTTTCAGTTGCTTATCTGGGTGGGAGTCATTGATAGCGCTAAACTCTTACTGTGCACCTCAATTTTAGCATTTGTGTTAAAAAGTCCAATTCCAGAGTGGACATAAACATCCACTAGAGCTAAAATTATACATTTCTAAAACTCATAATGTCTTCACCTTCACAATTTCCATACTTTTGCATCCCCATCAAGACTCAGAAGACCTACTGGGAACACGGCAGAGGGGCTGAAGCAGCTGTAAGAGTGCTAGACCAAAGGCTTCAAACAGTGACAGAAGTACCTTTCCCCATCCCATGCAGTCTGAGGTACAATCTGGATTTTGGTTTGGATTTGGATTTTTTTTTTTGCATTTTTTTTTCCCATAGTACTGACCCAAATATTCAATTTACTTCATTCATCCCAAACCTTGTTAAAGGATTCTGCTTAGAAAATGAGAAATACTATATTATAATGAGTAAAGATTCTCCAAGTTGCACCATTCAAAAACTCTGCAAATAGATAGATCAATTTTCCTTTTTTCTAGCACTTTCCCTATCCCCAATCCATATTTATTTATTCATGGCATACACCAAAAGCCTTTCACTGGCAATAACAAGCTTCACTGACATGAATTTTTTACAGCTGTTACAAACAAAAAAAAAAAAAAAAAAGGAAAATTCTGGTGTCCCTTCATTTAATAAATTCCCAAATGTGTAATTTTGTGAGTGCTAATATGTAAATCTGTATTCTTAAACACAGATTGAAAATAAGGGGTAATTTATGTAGCATGATACTAATCTTCATCCCTGCAGCAGCACTGTTAAAAAGAGATAATTCATAACAGCAATAAGAATAACAGAGTATTTCCAACACAAAGTAGAAAATAAAAGGAAACTGGAAGAGAAAAGGATATCAAGAAGAGTGGCTTTCCTTTAAAATTCTTTCTACTGTGTCCACATGTCAGTGTAGCTTTGCCAGCTTCCCACAGTAAGCAAGCAAAAGCCAAAAAGTAGGAAAAAATATCGTCTCCCAGTTCCAGGCTTCCTCCCTGAACTCCTTGGCTTCTGTGAGTTTATGCCAATACCTTGATAATAATTCTGATTTACATAAGCTAAAATTTTATGGTTTCAGAATATTTTCAAATGTAGGATTTTTACAATAATCATGTCATTAAAAGTAACCCTAGCTTTTCCAGAATTGTTAAGTGCTTTTTGCATCTTAAAATATACATGGGAATGTGGTGCTCTCTAAAAACATACTGTCTTGAATTATGCCATATTAATCTAGATAATGCCTATTACATTACTCAAAAATCTTCTTTCTACACAGCAAAAAGAACAGTCATTAGCAAAAGAAGTGAACAAATTTTGATGTAAAGCTCACATGTGGATGCCCTTCCAGTGCACACCGAGATTTCAGCTGATTTCAGCGACAGATGCACTGAACTTGTGTGGCATCCTCGCTGATGTTGCTGAGATTGAAGTAAAATCACATGTATCCAAAGCTGCTACCAAACACTAAATCATGGATAAAAATGACTAAATTTTACCAAAGGAGATGATAGAAGGAATCTTTTTCTTTTTTTTTTTTTTTTAAACTCATATATATGACTGGGCATTATGGGGTTTTTTGCAGGAAGAAAATTGCCACTCATAACAAATCAACAGTCTCCTAACCACCACTTACATATCAGCATATCCCACTCTGTTTTGGTTTTTTTTCCTTCTCATCTAACAAAATCTAAAACCCAAGCAATAACATATTTCGTTTCACTGCTTCAGTAGCAAAATGAACCAGGAGCTTTACCAGTCTCATCAGTTTCTAGTTCCTCTCACACATGAAATTTATATTTCTCAGTGTCAGTGTCTTAGAAGAAGAGTGAACACAGCATTCAGAATCATTAGTCATCTTTCATGCTCTGGAGGTCCTTCTCGACCAATTTAGTAAAGAACAATGCTGTGCAAAAGAGACAGGATGGCTGCTAATGACAGGCAACAGTTCAATATTTTATGCCACCTTAAAAAAGTTTCAGTAACTGAAGGTGTTCTCACATTAATTCTTTGCATCAATTATTGACAGAGAATTTAATTTAAAGGCAACTAGTCAGTAACCTAGGGGTACTGTTTTAAATAATTTATAATTGCTGCATGGGTGTAATCATATTGCTATTGATTAAGATCCAGTCACTTCTACCAGTCCAGCATGTCTTATGCTAATTAATTTTAGTGATATCACCTTTTTAACTCTGTATTCCCTGGTAACAGGAACTCATTATTAAAAAATAATTTAATCAGGAGCAATCTTTTAAAGTTTATTTGATTAGTACTTGCTAGGCCATTGAAAAAGTGGATTTAAATGAAAGTAAAATTAGAAACTGAAGAAGGATAAAGACTGTCTGATAATTTCAAGAGAAAAGCCAGGATGCTTTAAAGAACTAAGATTTTGATTAGATATGGGAAAGAAGATTAAGACAGAGCTATCATCATTGCCCCTTGATCCTGAAGTTGTTACATGCATTAACTCCCATTTAAATCAATAGAAATTTTGAAGATCAGTACCTTTCTAGTGAATTGCAATTCTCAGTGTGGCCAGCCTCAGACCAGACACTCTTAACAACCCAATAAAATACAATATAACATTTTGAGACAAGAATGCAAAGCCTCTCACAGCATATCGCTCTCTGGTCTCACAGATCAGTCCTCAGCAGAGGCTGATTCTTGCCTCCACCCAATCCAAAATGGCAGATTCCAGTATCAACTGGAAGCACTTTTTCCACTTTTTCAGGCTGCTCTCGTGTTTGGAAAGTGCTTCTTCATATGTAGATGGAACTACCTCTTTATCAACCTTAAATCTCTTCTATAAATTCCCCTCTGCTGGCATGTCAACAAAGAGAATATTTAGGCTGCTGGTGCCTGATAAAGCCTGCTGGCCACACTGATTTACCTAGCACTGTATTTTTGGTTTTTTGGGCTCTACTGTCTGCTCAGTGCATCAGTGCTCTCCTGTCATGGACATGGACTATAAACTTGAAATCAGGAACTGCCTCTTTACTCTGAGTGTGCACTTCCACAGTGCTTAGCAAAGCAAAAATGACTTGACCATTAGGTGCTGCAGGAATACAAGCAATAATAACATAGCAACACCACCTCAAAGCATGGGTGTACATATTTAGTTCTCCAAAGTCTGCAGTTGACATCCCATTCATGGACTTCAGTTGATTTCATTAGGTCCAACACACTCCCTTTTTGATGTTACTAATTACTGATGATAAATGCTTCCTGCACGTATAAGGCTTCATCTACAAACAGCAATTTGAAAACACAGAGACTTCAAGGGAAGAGTCTTAACACTTTCTTGTGAAGTCTGGTGAACCTATTCTAGGTTTTCTCATAAAGGCTTCAACAAACTTTATAGGCAGTTTAAAACTGAATGGAAGCAGACAAACATGTGACCAGTCGATGCTAAGGGAAATAAAACCTTTCTGAAAGCGGGTTTTGTCTCTATTTTGTCTCCAGCTAAAGATAGTGGGAAGGGCGCTACTGACTCAACAAGAGAATAATCTGAGAAAGTTTTCTTTAACAAACACAGATGTTTGGAAACAAAGCTAATATACAGATAAAAGTCCAGCATGGAAAGGAAGAAACTGGAACACAAGGAGGAGGTAATATTTGAGTTAAAAGCACTTAAAGGGGGCGTATTCGGGATCTTTTGGAGTCTTTCCATTGAGATTTGGATGCTGGATGGGACCATGGACAGACAAGACATCTTATGTAGCCACTATCAGCAAGGACACAGGCCAGGGACTGTGAAGACAACAAGTACAATCATATCATACATTTGACTTCAGTAAAGTCAAAACATTTAGCCTATAAGTAAAATGACAAACCCTGTAATTCGAACTTGACACATGCTAGGAACAAACATCCACAAACTAATGCCACAAAGGACATGCAATCTTTGTCCCTGAAGACACCATTATGTAAATTAAATTGAATCTAGTCCACTTTGAGGTTTGCAATCAAATGGGTATTTTTAATATCAATAAAAATTGAGCTTTCCCCAGAGAATCTAAATCAAGCTGCTTTCGCAGAACAAAAGCAAAATGCTGAAACATATATGCTTTTAAGATAACTCAATGAATGTAAAATTGTTAGCAAAACCAGTACATTTAAATCTACTCTGACAAATAAACTGTGAGGAAGAATAAACTGATCTGACATTTCCATTCTCTTAGAATAAAGAAACAGGAAGTTTGGGGACAGCATGAAACACCCAGGTACTGGGGGGCCATTGCTCCAGGAGGCACTGTCAACCCTCCCCACCCACTGCAATCAGCCCTCACTTTACACCTTTGGGAAAACAAAAACAAAGTAATCAAGAACTGTCTGTGATTTATTCTGTTTGCATGGTAGGGTACAGTCATAGGACATGGTGTAAGTGGCTGTTGTCTGTTAGACCTATGTTTTAATATATGAAGCCTCTAATATACATCTACTATTATGCACAAGTATTAAATAAATATAATATACCATTAAAAATAAAGGAAACACCAAAACAATAATTAAACAAGCATGCTTTGTTTTTTAAGAAAGAAATTGATGCCCCATGGATCAACCTCATTGTGAATCTACCTTGAATAATGGCTTTGTTAACACAATTGCAACTGCAAAAGGTTGTGTTTGACAGTCACACCTGGTGGTATGAGACTATATTTCAAACAGTTTGGAAAAAAAAAAAACCAAACCACTATTAAATTTACTGAATACCTTGGCTAGGGTTAAGTATTTTATGCAGGCATCAGCATCTTTAAGGAGTTCACCTTTTAAAAGGAGCAGGTTTTTTGTTGTAAATGGCACTGACACTACAACAAGAAAGTTCATTTCACAAAGATGATTCATTAAGAAATAAAATATTCATGGCTGACAGCTTGAAGGATCGCCATACAGTTTTATTCTAATGCACCTGTCCTCTTTGTCAAGTCCAATATGGGATGTCATGTCGCCAAAGTTTTATTTAGAAATTGTTTGTCAGAGTGAGCTTTCTAATGTGAATGAAAAATTCATTCCCTCATTAAGAAGATTTTCCATGAAATGTCTAGGATTTTCAATGAACACCAGGACATGAACCAATTACTGTTAAACACTTAAAGAGACAGTGTCCTAGCTCACTCAGCAAAACCCCTCATGCACAAGTATATGGAAAGAATTCAATATCTATCAGGAAAACACAAATGAAATATCAGTTTTATTTTGGTTTATGTGTTCCTTCCTTCTTTCCACTTCCTTTCTTTTCTTTTCTCTTCCTTTTTTTCTTTTTTTTTTTTCAGTGACAAATAGAAAACCATGAAGTTTGGGAGGTCTTTGTCCAATGCAAATACTGGATGCTGAGTAGTTGTATATGACTTGAAGGACACAAACACAGCATAAATTTACAAAAAGACCTCTATTGATTAGCCAAAGAGAAACATACATGTGAAGCTAACAATGACATTTATTTGTGTTTCTTTATTTGCTGAAGTCCTCTTCATTCCTATTCTTCTTTTCCTTAAAGTTTACCCACGCACATGCCTCAAGCCCTGAACCTGGAGGATCATAGGACCAGCACACTGCAAAGAAATAGGCATTGCCAAATCACTTTCTCAGGTGTAATTTTCCTTTGAATCTTGCAGAACTACCAAAGTAAGTTGAAAAGTTGACTGCATTCATCTGTGCAATGATCTATGTCCTGTACACTTTATTTTTTTCCTTAAAGGAATTTAACTTGGACTGATGTGTTCCCTACAACCAGGTCCCCACAGACATGCACTCCTTTCATGTAGAATTTTTTCCTCATGGAAAAAAATTTAGCTACTCATTCCAGACTTCAGGCTGTCAGACAGCCCACCTGGAGCAGAAGCTGGGCTGCTGGATACCTGGAAACCTGAGACAGCTTAAACCTGGTCAGATCTCTTCTGTGTGCACCAATGCTTGGCATCAGCATGCTCTGGAACCCCATCCCACAGCGTCACACTGTTCCAGCCACTCAGATCCCCCACTTCTAAAGAATTCTAAAATATTTGGGGGTTTTGTATATTAGGGTTCAGTTTGAATCTGTATGTGTAGCTAACTTTGCCTTCCTTGCACTCCAGCAATTTTTCTGCATACTCTAGATTTGAGAATGTACAGCCCACTAACTTTGTGCAACACTACCCATAATTACTTTCACTGAGAAAATAATCAAGAACTATCTACATTCTTTTAAATTTGTAAGTTTTGTTCTAGACTAGAGTGGAAGAGATTTCAACAGATGAAGAAATATTTTCCTAGCAAATCAATATTAATTTAGCCAATTGTTACAGTCTCAAGAGCCAAAGTGTGTACTTGTGCTCAGCTGAGAGGAAAGTGTTTATTCTGAGCAAAAGTTATTCAAATATTTATAAGACTAGATAATTTAGAAAAGAAAATACAGATGGCAGGAGTCAACATTGAGACATATTTTTTTAGCCATCCTTTCACTTACTAAAGGCAAGAAGTCTAAATAGGCAAACATTGTGATCACTAATTTCCCCACATAATTTTCAATCAAAATTCAAAGTTCAGTTTGTTTTTTTGTCTTGAAAAAATGATGCAGCTAGGGCTGCAGAAACAATTCCATAGAGTAAAAGGGAGTTTATATTCTTCCTTGCCTAAAATTTTTCAAGATAATATGGAAAACTTCCTATCAAGGCTGCACGTTTTTATGTATATGTATGTATATCAGTTTATGTTCCATAATGCATAACAAAAAGCCAGTTTCTTTAAAGGTAATATCTAAGCCTAAGCAAACTCAAGGCAAATGTTAAGATCTTTCTGCCATGTGATAACACTGATATGAACCAATCATCCTTATTTAGCCCAGCCCTTATAGTCTGTATTCTACTTCACATAGGTGTGTAATTAAAAACAAAAGCCAGAGGAAATCATTAATCATTTTTTCATCTGTAAAGGTCACCCAGTTGTGCACCATAATTATATAATCATAAACACAAGGCATTATTATTATTATTATTATTATTATTATTATTATTATTATTATTATTATTATTATTATAAACATGTGAAGGAAAGCAGCTAATACTCTTAGCTTCAAAATTTGTCTTGAAAACCCCTTTCTCACCATTTTATCTACAAGGCATACTTAGAAACTGTAACTATTTTAGTCCTTGCAATCTGATAGTACTTTTTCCTTGACTTAAGAATAGAACATGCCTTCCAGCTACCATTCATTTTTTAAACACTGATTGTACTATAAGGTACAATAAATTATTGCAATAACCTTTCACCCCTCTAGACCTAAGTTCAAATACAACTGATGTTAGAAAGAAAATGAGTTTGTTATTTTAAGCTTAATCACATCAGACACCTAAATTCTCACGAGCAATGCAGCTGAGGTACTTGGCATTTAGTAGCTTCGTTTGCTCTGTTCGTACCAAAGGTTCCCCAAAAGCCCATCCACAAATCATACCTAGCAAACTCCAGCCCTGATTTAGCAACACATATCCTATGTGTAACCCTATCTGCGTTGAGTGGCCCACTAACGCAAGGGGATCATGCAGGCTTGTAAATGGATATCTCTGCTGAAGTGTTGGCAGAACTGAGGGTGCTGGTGGTCAGGAAAGGGTTATAGCACTGGAGAAACCCGTACACAGTGAAGCTTGCTGTAGAACAGATCAACTTGTCCTTGCCTGCTAATACAACATTTTGAAAATGTACTAGTTTTTTTTAAAGGGCAAATTAGGAGTTCTGGGGCTCCTAGAACTAGCAAACACAGAAAATCAATTAAACTAACATGTGAAGCTTAAATATATCACATTGTAAACTCATATTTTATGCTTGCACTTTAAGTGCACTTAGATGATCTCCTGGAGGAATTCAAGAAGTGTTATCTTATTTTCTGCCCAAAACCAGAAAAAGAGCTCCACTGGGCTTGCCAGGCTGTTAAAATTAAAATAGCTGTTTGAGCACAGCATAATATATGAGATGTTTAAGGCATTTTCCCCCAGAATTTTGGTTTATCTTCTTTAGTTAATTTTCTGAGATAAAATCCAGTTATAAATAACCTGGAGGCACTTTCAGTCTGCTGCTTGTGGGATGGCAAATCTTTAATAGCCAGAAATTCTGCCTCTTAGAGATCTCTTGAGGGAATAATAGTACTTTGAAAATTATCCAAAGGGAAATATGCAAAAAGCATTATAAAAATTATAAAAACTTGTAATTATGCAGGAAGTGATACTATATTTATAAGCTAATGAATTATCACCCATAGGCTTTTTTCTTTTTTCCTTTTTAAATACAAACATAAAAATATTAACTGACTATAATCAATACTAACTGCTGATTTTCACCACAATTGATTATATAAGAGTTACAAGTACATACTAAAAAAAAACTTTCTGCAGGATAAACCCCTACAGATATGCGCTGATAAAGAGAAATAGAATCTAACAATTAAACCAGATGTGGCTAAGAACTGAGGAGAACTGCCCAGAACTTTTACTTTCCAGTACTCTAGAATCAAGAAAAGAGTTATACCCTGACAGTATGTAAAGCAACTGAAATATGAAATTAATACTTTCTCTAAACCAAAGACTAAAACAACAATATCCCAGCTGTCACCCATTGACTATGTATAGAATTACCACAGTGCCGACTACTAGAAAAGTACGAGGCAATTCAAAACAAAAATTGAGTCTGTCAGACTAGATCCTGTAAGATTTATTCTTGTCAAAGGCCACAAATAATAATTGAAGTTCAAGCAGTTTGGGTTTGGTTTTGGTTTGTTTTCTTTTTTAAAAAAAAAAAGAATGTTTGTTGAATATAAGAGCAGACTTCTAATTTTTTTAAAGGTCTAAAACTTCTGTAGAAATCTGCAAGTCAATCACTTTGTCAACATTAGCAAGGGAAACAGTTGAAAGCCATTCTGACAGGCAAGGTAGAAAGGAACACATATTTGTAACATAATAGAAAACAACTGGTAGAGATTTAGAAAAGAAAAATCTGCCTTACTACTCTCCTTGACTTTTCTGAGGTTACAGAGAAGGTTGATGATGGTATTGCAAATGGCATAATTTATTTGGATTTTCACAGTGTCAGGAATGAAATTTAATGTATGAAAGGTAAGAGTTACAAAGATGGACAAAAGACCTAAATTTAAGTATCAAGAGAGAAAAGAAAAATAAAAAGGGATGGTTAGTAAGGGGGAATTAATTGCTCCACCAAAAATCAAATCTTCTATTGTGCAGATAGTGTCAATTTGACTTGCTACTTTTCACAGAATATGAGTTATTAGACAAGTGAAAAATAATAAAAAAAAAATAATTAGAGACAATCAGAGCAAATGTTTTCTCAAACGGAGAATAATAAAAATCTAGAAAGACTGGCAAAGTAAATGTTGTCACTGTGCTGGAGGAAAAAAAATACAATCTACTGGGTACCTCATGTTGTTAAAATGCTACAAACCCCGATGATTACAGATCTAGTTGTCTTCACTATACTTCTCAATTTAGAATGACAAAGAGAAGTATTTTTTTTCCAAATGCAATCACACTTTCCCTCACTTAAAAGAAAATGTAATGAAACAATACCGAACCTTTGATGTACATGGTTTTAGAGATACCTTTAAAAACTCCACTGAAGACATCACATTTGACAGGGAGAGTTTTAATGCTACAGAATGCTGATTTGCAAAATCCAGACATGCATTTACTTTTCATTGATATTAAGCTCTCATTTATTAACTTAATTCAATGCTACAGAACTCACACCGTTGTAAAAGCTTTTGGATAAACTTCTTCTCTCTAGGATTTTCAAACTTTCAGTGTAAGCTGCCTGCAGGTCTTTTTTGCACACAGAGCAGTGTGTCAAGCCTTTAAGCAACAGCTCAGACATTCCCCCAAATATTCATTAGATATTGCTCACACAAAATTCAGCTGAAGCATTTCCACTACATTTTTCAATTATTCATAATCTGCAACATTACCTAAAATTGGTGCTAGGAAATCCATTGCCAGCAACGTGTGTATTCGTGTGCGTGTCTGACAGAGATGCATTTCTATGCTGATCCCTCCAAGATCACAAACTAAATGTTATGACTTCTCCCTTGGACAATGAAACAAATATCTGCTTATTCAATGAAAATATATATAATTCTGAATTACCCAAAGCAACTCAAATTTGAATGATTCAGTCAACAGGAGGAGAAGTTTCTGTGAATGATGGGACTGTACTTTGGAGGTATGTAATCTGGGCTGCCTATCTCTCAATTCTCCTTTACCTCCTTAACAACTTTAGATGCATAAATAAAATCTAGGACATTCCATTTATATTTTTAACTTCAAACCAGGCATGAGAGAAAGCATTTTGCTGAATGTCAAACTCATACAAATATTATGCATTAAAAATGTAGTTGCAAGAACACTTTTTGAGGTTTTGGTTCCATTAATCACGTTGCGGCTAGTGAGGATCGCTGGATTTCATTCTAAATAGTTTGTATCCATGCAGCTCAGTCTACAGTTGCCCTTCCATTTTTTCTCTCCCTCCTCAGTACTACTGGAGAAGAGGCAGCTACTCACACTAGCAAGGATGAAGGCTGAATGTGGAGATTTGCAGAAAGAACCTATGATGCTCAGCAACTAGGCAATAAAAGGGCAGATGAAATTAAATGTTGATGAATGTCAAGTGATGCACATGGGAAAAAAACAAATGCAACTTCACATGCCTGCACTGAACTTATTCTTAGGATGCAAGAGCAAGATCTTAGGGTTATAACTTTGTGCTATGAGAACATCAGCTCAGTGCTCAATAGCCATTAAAAAAATAAATAGGAAGCCAAGAATTACTAGGAAAGGAATACAGAAGAAAATAAAAGATACAAGAGAAAGCTATAGAGAAGAGCAAAAAAAAATATTATTGCTATGGAATAACTTCTGTACACAATTAAACTCCAGATCATCTTCCCCCACAAAGAGAGAGCTGAGCAGAGACATACTTGTTGTCTACAAGACCATGAGCAGCTTGGAGAGGATGAGCAGGGACAGACAGCCTCGGTCAGTACAGGAGCTGGGTGCCACCACATAGCACTAGCAGGTTCTAGGCTTGAAACAAAGAAAAGGAGTAACCAAATTTTTAATGCAATAGGAAGTTAAGCTGTTAAATCCCTCCCACAGGACACTGTGGATGCTAAAAGTTTATGAGTCAAAAATTGACTGATTAATGCAAGCTATTAGAGGCTGAGTGATTTGGGGAAAAATTTGCTATTGTTTGCTGATTCTCCTTCTCTTCTATGGCCTCTGCTGTTGTCATTTGCCAGGGCAAGTATACTGGACTGGTTTGAACTTTGGTCTGACCCTGTATAGGCATTTTTTATAAAGAATTACCACATTAAAAGAAAAGGGGAGCTATTGGATTGAAAGGTAGGCGTAGGACCATAATGTGCTGAATAACCCTGAAGAATGGCTCAAACAAATATTTTTCCCAGGAAGATTTATAAATAAGCATGACTGTCTATATACTATCAATAACACGTAACAAAAAGCCAGGTCAGCCTTTTCATTTGCTATATCCTCCTTTTTTTCTTCACCAAGTTCTGGGCTAACAAAGTTTGATTTAAAAAATAAATGCCCACAGGGATTGGACCTGGCTGCTTTCTTACACCTGCAGCAAAAAGCACAAGGTGTCACTAGGACAGACCCATCCTACAAGTAAATGATGATGCTAAATCCCATTTCTCTTTACCACATACACCAAATCATTCTGTGCTGCAACCTCAAGTGTACCAGAGCCAAAATGATTGTTTCAGACCCTGGGACACAGACTCTGCCCTTTATTACTTTATTGGAATAAATGTAGGTTTATTGTTTTAACTACAAAGGAACAAAATGTAACTGTTTAAGATAATAATCATCCTGAGGAAGAAATGGAGATTGCAGACTGATGGCAAATTAACCTGGGGGATCACTTACTTCTTACAGGCCTTTGTTTCTACATTTGTGTCCAGCTCCTGTACACAGATCATTGCAAATGGAAAACCCTTTCAGACCTTTTTTTCTCTTTTCTTTTAGCATCTGTGGGTTCAGCTGTTAGAGGGGACAACGCAGCAGCACTCCTTGTTTAAAATGTATCCTCTTAATCAACAAATACAGTACAGTTAACATTTTAGCCAAAACAATCAGATGACACTATCAGTGCCAGTCCTCCTCAGTGGAAAATCCTTTAATTCACTACAGTTACACTGGGGATGACCATAAACCTTGTCCCTCCCCTTTGAACAGAACTACACCACTAGCATCAGTGTTCCAGGCTGGATATAGATTTACAGCCATCTTCCCCCCAAAAAACTACTAGGGGGATGCAGTTAACAGGGGGAGCCCCCACTTTAACACCAATCACCCTGTTGGAAAGGCAGACAAACACAAAAATCCATCCCAGAAATTCATTTATTTGGGGATTTTGGTTTTGTCATTGATCTTCCCATTCTCCTCAGCTGAAATAACCTTAGAGTGGATATATCCCAGTCTTTTTTTTTTTTTTTCAATTCCTCCTATCATTCTTTTAAAAAAAAATCTCTCAGAAAAAAGAGAAAGAGGAAAAGAGAAGGACTCTTCCCTTTTTGAAAGGATTTTCAACCTGTGTTTGAACTGAGTTTCAAAAGAGAGGGGCTTTAGTTATCCTCTGATACTAGATCTGGTTGAACAGTATTCAATAGCATTCAGCACCATCTTTTTCTGAAGCCTGTGTCTTGGTTTACTGCCAACGTCCTTGATCAGAGCACAGAAGCATTTACTTAGGAAAATAACATTAAATGGCAGCCCATGGCAACAATAACAGCTCTATCGCCAGAACACACTCGCAGAGGATGCATGGGTGGCTCGATGGCCCTGAACACTTAAGTACATTTTTTTCCTTTCAATTCCCTCTGGTACATTAATTTTTATTGATAGCTTATAGCTATGGCAAGTGGTCTTGGTTTTACTAACTTGCAGGACTGAAGAATATCACTGATGTGGAAAAAAACCCCAACATAACAACAAGCTGCCTGGTCACCAGACTATATGTTTATATATTTGAACCACAAGCCTTTATTAAATTAGAAGAGCAATTGATCTTCCCCCTCCTACTTTACCTGCTCAGTCATTAGTTTATTTTAAAAATGAAAAGCCTATAATTTCACTAATTTCACAGAAATGTTAGTTGATTTGCTCTGCAGACCTGGGTACAAAGTGTAGTGGATTTGGGAAATGCATGTCTTCTCTTCTTCTTTCACAGCCTATTCTTAATGGGCATCTGAACCCTAAGGAAAGTCTATAAATGCATAATGCTACATGAAAATATAAACCTCAACAAGTTGCAGGGAGAAAGAAAACAAACACTACTTTATTACAAAGAAATATGATAGTGCTTAATGCTGTTTCTTTTTTCCTGCCTGTATCTTTTTATATATTACAAAGATGCCCCTGTATCCAGTTTTATCTTAAAAACCTGATCTACTAAAACAAAGCAGAAAAAAACAACTCACCTAATCATTTGCATTAACTGACTGATTTGTGATAAAATTATTAGGGGAAAAAAAGATTATAGCATCCACGTGCAGAGAGTTCTCACTGATCAGGTCTGTAATCAAGAGCTTCTAGAGCCTCTCCTGGAGGTTATCCCCTGAATTCTGGTGTTAACGGATCATGCTGAGGTTTGTTTGTTTTTTCCCACTGAAATCTTAGGGGACATTATGTTAATTCAGACCGAATGCAGTTTCTGTTATTTCTACACGTGACACAAAAATGACCTTGCATTGTTACACAGCTGCGTATCGGTGGCAAGAAATCTGGAACATGCAGAAATTGCTGAGTCAAGCCTTTAAAAGTACCACACACATTAGTAATGCTAATGATACTTGAAAAAAGTGTTTTAAAAAATCAGTGCATTACAAATATTCCATTACAAAACCTGGAGATCTTCTATAAGGAGTGTGCTTCCACTAAACATGAAATTAGCTCCATCTTCATGTATGGGTTATGTTTTAGTGTTCACTGAAACATCACCATATCCTATGATTAACCCTGCACAGGAATGAAAGAAAAGGGATACAGAACAGGGCACAAAATACTCCTCTGCATAAACTCTGGGCTGAGTCTTCACCTGCAGCATAAGAGTGAGTCACATCAACTTTAGAGATGAAACAGTGCCAGTCCTCATCCCTGCAGCAAGCTCATGGTGACTCCACCTCAGCACCACACCTACACAATGTACAAGGCACCCAGTGGACATGCTTCAGTCCACCCCTGAAGATCTTGCTGATAAAACCAGAAGGAAGGAATACTGACTAAATGAACATGACTTTTTCTTCTGTTTCTGCTACAATCCAATCATTCACCTCGTGCTATGATTAGACTTTAACATTACTGCCTTTTCATGGGTACTTGCTTTTGAAGGAAAGAATAGTGCCAGTGAGGCTTGGCTCCAAAAGTATCAGGAATCACTGCTAAACCATATGGAGCCATAGCATGCTCACCAGTACCATCCAGCTGAATTAATTGCTAGTAGCAGTCATCCCAGTGGCTCCAAAAGCACCAAAATACATAGATGACTGCTGTAGAGCTTGATTTCCTATGCTGGGGTCTCAGCATGCAGGTTCTGCAGGACAGACATATCTCTTAACAAGTCTTTGCATAGTTACCAGCATAGCAGATACTCATCTTAAAGGTTTTTTGGACACCACATTATGCAATGAAATATCACTGATCATGGTTGTATCTAAAAGACAGAAAATAGATCTAAGATTGAAAATGGAGCTCATCTTCCCTCCTAAAAAACAATGGGAGTTTGGATCAGGTTGTTAATGATGAAGCTAACAAAAATTATTTCACAAGCATCTTCTTTCCCAATTAAACAATGATTGCTCAGTGTGACATAGTAATTACCTAAGCTACTCTCCATTTTACAGCATATATGGTGTGTAGCTCTCAAAAGAAACCTCAGGACTGCGCTCACTCTGGGCACACTGCTACAGCATGGGATCACTTCAGGTCCAACTGCAGGAGACTGCTAAGGTAAAGGCTTTTCAAAAAATGAGAGGTATAAGCTCCTTTAATTTAATAATGCATCTAATTTTCATTTGTATACTCTCATCTTTGTTTTGCCTTTTTTCGACATTTGAATAATCTGAAAGGAGGTAATGAAACCCAACTAATCAGCATTTTCAGAGAGGAGTCTGATCTCCAGGAGCTCTTTGGGAAAAATGATTGAGGCACATGGTTTTTCTAGTTCTGATTAGGAATCTGCAATCAAAAATTATGTTTACATAAAGAAACCTAAATATTATGAGCAGCATTTAGCACTTCAGAATTGGTACTAATGATAAAAATGAAATACTAGTGAATCACATTTTACATTTTAATATTTAAAACAACAACAACAAATCTCTTCCCTTTTAACCACAAGAGCAATGACTTCCTGATGAAAGTCCCAAAGGTATTTTCTTCTTCTCTGGAAGGCATATTTCCCTCTAATTAATGAGGGTGAGGGACTGAGGCAAAGTGAAAGATAAAGTAGAACCTGACTGCTTTCTGCTGCTCTCTCTGTTTTTTATAAACTGCAGAGAAAATTCCCCCTGTACAGCTACTCTGCTATGATTTTAGTGCCTGTTTACAAACTAAGGTCCCAGTCCTTCTTTCAGAAGTCTGTCAACAGCATTAGTGACTATATACAGGTTTAGTTCTGTACTGGCCAAACCCACTTATTTTGGCACAATAGAAAAGCTGAGAATGACAGTCCTGAGAACAGGCTCAGGACCACATCTTTTACTGCCTGGACTGAAGCAAAATATTGATTAGGACTGCTTTTAATATGCTTCCTAAATTAATGTTTGTTCTTCTTTCTTTTCCTTCAAGGCTTCCAATAGCTGAATTTTAGAAGTGGCTTACCAGGTCTGAAAACATTCAGGTCTATATGTGAGGTTCCTATTCATACGTGAGGAGAAATACATTTTAACTGAACTGAGAAACATCTTTTATAACAGTCAGAGATAAATAGGGAAGAGAGAGATTGTTCTACAATCACATAAAAAGATCTTGGCAAACACTTCTGCTATACTTAGATTGAATAAGAGATACAGCAGATATTTTGTCATTTGTTTCCCGGGTCTTTGACTGGCTTTAGCAGGAAGGGAAGTGTTACCATAAACATCACTGAACTGCTAGAGGAAATTTTATTGTCTGCCAGATTCACAAATTGAAATCGATCTTCATTCTATCAATACCAGTTTTGCCAAAGTTTCTGCAAAGCAGACACAACAAAATATGGTAGCCTTTCGGGTTACTTCTGATTAAATTCATATCATTTGTCTTGAAACAAAAGTTTTTTTCTTTTTTTTTTCTTATCTGACTGCAACATATAATTTTAGTCAGCTAACACTAAATTAGACACCCACTCAGATTTATTATGATAAGAACATTCAGTAAGCTAATTTCAAGATGATGACTCCTATAAATTCTTATAATTTATTATTTAGTACTTTGGTTTTTAATCATTAAGTACGTGAAGACTTTGTAGGTCAAACCTGTATTAATGAAGACAGTAATCTATTTTTCAAACTCTCTGCTCCTCACCCACCTTTCAAATTGTAAATTAACAGAAATATCTTTAAACATATGTAGAAGAACAAAGGGAAAAATTGGGAGTATTTGCAGCACCATTTAGCTAACCATTCCTGAGACCGTGTCTATTAAATTCATTTCCTCGCAATTTTTGAAACTCTTACCAAAGGGAATGCTGAAATCAAACAAAACAAAAGATAGTCCTTAAATGAGCGATTTTAATAATCAGAACAGCAAAAATGAATCGAAATTATGCAAACATAAGCATTAAAGTTTTCATTAGATTGTTACATTAGCACAAATGGGGTCATTTAGAAGAACTTTCTCTTGCTGGCCACGGGTTTCTGAAACTTAAATATTAACCGTATTAATTTTTTAAGAGGCAAGTGAAGACACCAGAGCAGAACTTCTCTTTCACTCGAGCCCATGGCTGGAGTGCAGACTGCACTCCTTTACCCCAGCGGTGCTGGAGGGAGCTCTGCTGCCATACTGCCCTCTGACTATTTGAAATCACCATGCTGATTTTACGCATGCTCGTCCTCAGCATATATTGACCTTCTACTTATTATGCTACATGTGTTTGTTTTTACATCTAATGTTTCATTGTCCTCCATTCTCTGGTGCTTTTATGCCCCGTGGGACATTTAATCCTTACAACAACACTGGACATTCTTTTCAGGAAAGCATGGGGACTGAAAATCTGAATATATCACACACAGTACGGCATATTCAACTATTCAAGAATGCTGTAAATCAGTTGAAATGTATTTTTAGGAGGAGCTCCTATAACTATTGCAGATCTCACACGCATGCATTTATCTTTCATCCACTGTTGCAAACTTAGTAACTCATTTGTTACTGGGAATAATAGTTGTGTCATTTCTTCGTGCAATTAATAAAGCTTTGTGTCATGTGTACCTAGTAAAATGAAATTCACAACAGGAAACAAAGCACTGCAAACACAATTCACTTGCTAGAGTTGAAACAGGTTACCAGTGGTTCACTGGTCTTTTCCCACTGTAACCTTCCAACACAGGAACAAGTATTTTGGGAAACTATTTAATCTTCTGTATGAAAAACAACATTGCAAAATCTTTTATTCAGTCTATAGACAGACTCCTCAGCTGTCAAAAATATATTTGTTTTTTGGTAGAAACCATGTGAAAGCGAGTCTCACCTACACTGAGATGTATGGAAAAGAACATGAAGAATTCCAAAGCAGAAATAAAGGATTTAAAAACTGGAATCCTTTAAGCATGTCAGCCATAGAATAAACCACTGGCAATCACCATATTGTAACTGTGACTAGAGCAACAGACATTTCCTTGGTCCTTCATTATTTCCACAATTATAAGCTCTGCCAAAAAGACAGTGTCTCAGGAGTGGTTTGAGGGGTCGTAGGAGACAGGAATGAAGGGTGGAAAACAAGGAAGGAACTGGGCTTGCTTGTGGCCAGGAAAAGAAATGAAAGGAAGGGAGAAGTGCACGTCAGCATCTCTGTAAGTGCCCTACAGCCAAGAGGCTGTAAATGAGCCGCAGTCCAAATGGAGGTGAGGCAATGGCACTGGTCACATCCAGAGGATGGAAACAAGAACTAGGAGAAATAGAGCTAGTTCAAGGACTGAATATTTAAGTTGTTAACAATTTCATGTTCAAGAAAGCATCAGGAAAATATGTAAGGAAGCACATGTTAGTGTAGTGCTGTCCTTGAACATGTGCACCCTACCTCTCTGCTGGGTTTCCAAGCGTAAGCACAATGCACTGCAGCAAGGGCAGAGGTTTCTGAACCAGACCGGGTCCACCAATCTTCTCAGCATGAGTGTGCACCAGGGGCACTCATTCATACAGACAGCCCAGAGGAAACCTTAGTTAACTCACTGCCTCCCCAAAGAGACAATTCAGGAATCACCATAGACACAAAATCTTCAGAAAACTCCAAACATGCCCTGAATGTCTTCAGATCTCACTGAAGAGAAACCAAGTGACAAAGCCAACCAGCCTGAACAGACATATTTTGAACATTACCAAATGTTGCAGAGGAATGGCACTATGTGTGAGTGGAGATAATATCAAGGTCTCCAGCCTCCACCACTGATGTATGAAGAAAACCAAGTACATTAGCTGGAGCCCTCTGGGCCATGGTGTGGGATGGGAAAATAAACTGGATGTATTGTTTCCACATAGTCCGCTGCTGCTGGGAGGTCCAGTTCCTGCCCAGATCCTTCCTGAGATTATGTACCCCTGAGTTCACCCATATAAGACCATGTAAGATTTAAATTTACCAACTACCAGTAAATTGGTGTAGATGGCTAAATTGATGACAATGGACTTTGTTGTTATCGTTCAGATCAACCTCTATTTTAAGAAACATGTGTGGGAATTCACATGCTAAGGAATGCTCTGAAGGCCTTTGCTTCCTCTTTATGTTGGGTTTCCAGGGTAGGCATCCATGAGACAAGGAGAGAAAAAATTCCAGTAAATCACACTCACCTCCATCCTCATCTGGAGGGATCACTTCCAGAGACCGAGGAGACAGCTCCCTTGCAAAGGCCATTTTGTTCTTGGCTTCTGCTACTGGGAGGATTCACATCACAGGATTCTTAATGATGCTCTAATACTCCAAAATCCAAGCTTTGAGATGACGGAGGCTAACTTCTTTCGTTTTCACTGAGAACAAAACTGTTTACAGCACAGCTGAGTTTGGCTCACAGACCCTTGCCTGGTGGGGTCTAGACCAAAATCAACAAATCTTTTTACAAAGGCCACTGCACAGCTATGAAATGATAACTTTTGGGCACTGCAGAGTTGGGTCATATTTGACCTAATGATCTAGAAGTGAAATTCTCCTTAATCCTGTTAGTAATTCTCTGACTCATCCAGTTCCTCACTATAAAAATGTCTGCTAAATTCCTTAGAAAGTTATGTTTTAATCTGAGAATATTAATTACATTTAAAATTATGACTCTCCCATGATTTATAACCTTACAGAAACTACTGCATTTCCATATGTGGTTTTGCCATTTTCACTTCTATATACCTATCATTTTCCATTGTTTATTTTCCTTGATTGATGGTAGGGCTTTGGAGGTTTCCCATTATGAGCTTTATAATTATCACTGGTAATAGAGAAGCTCTTCCTATTATATTCAGTGAGACTGCCCAAATTATTCATTGTAGACCATTGGTACAGGGCTACAAGAAAATAAGAATTTATTTCCAGTCTCAGGCATATGCTAGATAAGAGGATGTATTTATTTCTCCATGTTTCAAAAGGATTAAGGTTTGAAAAAATAAATATCACTTAGCTTGTCAGCATGCAGAACATTATGGTGCTGAGTTTAAAGTCCCTTTTCCTGGGTTAAGTACGACAAATCTAAAAGCAGGAGGGAGGAAATCTCAACTATATCCTTACTCAGCTAAATAAATGAATACTATACATTTTAGCTGTTAAGCAGGTTTACAGAACAGCCTGCACAAAACTGTATCTTGACTTTAACAGTATAATGTGCTTATTTAGAGAAATGCTACAAAATTCCAGAAGTCCTTGACCCTTGGCTATTCCAAGAGCTCACTGAATATATCATCTAGGTTTTGCTTAATTACACATAATTAGGAAATGTAATTATGCTTTCAGTGTTATTCTGCCATTAGGAGTGTAGTGGACAGCAATAACATTAGTAGGATACAGTTTTTGAAATGAAAAGAAATACAGTCGGCCCATATAAACAGACAAAATGTAGAAACACTAGTCAACTTCAACATAAAAAAAAATAAGCATTTTGCTCTTGGCAATAGAAGAATACGTGTTTTAAAGGCATTTTGCCAGTCTTTATGTTCAGAGCATCATTTAATGATACACTCATTTGCATCAGCAATCTGAGTGTCACCAAATTATTTTTTTTCTCAATTACTTTGATATGCTAACTTTCTAATATATTTATGACTTTTAATCATTATTTCATACGCTAAACTTCATCCAGGCCACAGATTAGCAAATTACTTGAATTATGTCATCGCTAAGAATTAAAAAATTTTATTCATATGTTCTCCCCTATGCAAGTGGTGCTAACGCTCCATGATTAGGAATGCTGTCTGAAATAAGCTCATTCCCAAAGCAAAATTTACATGGCTTGGTAACGTGGGAAGGCAGCTATTTCACGCCTTGATGACTGCCCACCAAAGAAAACAGAAAGTAGATGAATGCATGTTGACAAAACAGATATAAGGGAAAGAGATCTGATCTAGTACATCATATTTCTGCTTCTTTTGTTTATCATGCTTTAACTGCCTATTAGAGCAACTAGCTATAATAAAATAATACACTCCATTAAATATATTCGTTACTTGTAATGTTTGCTCAGTGCTGAGAAATATTTCACCAAAGTATACTTTAGTAATATGGCATTTAGTCTGTCACTGGGCTTTGTCCTCCAAAACTGCATGATAAAGACAACTGCGAGGTCAGCTGTATTCAGTCCTGGGGCAGAATGTACACACCGCCTTTGTACAGGCCTTGGGAGGATTTTATCTTTGATACACACCCTCTGCATGCCTCCCACTTGCTGTGGGTACCCCTACTCCTCATCCCCACTTGAGGGTCAGGTTGAGATCATAATCTGTTAACAGGAAGGATGGTGGTTTAATAATGAGGCAAAGGTTTGTCTTCTTGGACTACACTCTCAATCTGCCAAGGAATCTTTTTGTGCCATTTGATGACATCTTTCCAAACCAAGCTCCATCTCACAGGTCCAACACAGGCAAAAGTTACACTCACCAATGCGGCCTCCAGCTGATGGAGGGGACAGAAACCTGTGGCACAGAGGATGTCATGAGTTTCCGGGGGATACTTGGGGTCACTTCTTACATAACAACAGGACATGAGACCTCAGACTCACTGTCCCATCTCTCTACACACCTAAATCCATCCCATACCTAGAGGACTTCAGTAGGAGAGCACAGAAAGTCACTCATGGTGCGTGACATACGTTCCCAGCACCTTAGGGCATCCCACACCTCCTGCCACTGCTACTTGGTACTGGCACAGGAGCTACAGCCACCTTGGGAAACTGAAGGTGAGACTTCTAGTTAGGGCAGCAAAATTTTTTAGACATCTTTACTTTAATCTCAAGAGCATCTGAAAAAAGCAATACTTTTGTAGTAGTATTTCAACTGCTATTAACAGTCTCTTTCTATGCAGGACAGGGTCTTAAATACTAGAGAGGTAGGTTGATTTTTGTGGGGTTTTTTTTTAAGAATCTAACACTCCACAAATGCTATATATAAACCATTGGTTGCTGTTATTAAAATATTAAACAGTGGCTACATCTTAAATATCACAGTCAGTTTGAATCGGATTAGACATCCTCTCATCTGTTCCTTGAAGTGTATAGCTCTGCTGCTGTGCACTCTTAAACCATGTTTTGTTCCAGAAGTACCTGCAAGAACTGAGGAGCCATGTGAAATACCATACTCTATATAAGGTGCCTATCAGTTCATCAAGCTTTCAGAGCCCTTTTGAAATATGCAATAAGCAAACATCACATACTACACTTACAAAATAAACGTAATATACATTAGATGTAATCTAGACTATTTTTACCTGCATTATATATCTCACTATCTAATATAAACTACTTACATGTTATCAGATATAATTACTGAATATATTTACTATTTGGAAAAGAGTGTAGCAAAAGATAAAGAATTAAGATAAAATGTAAGGGAATGCAAGTAATTAATTACTTTAATTGCTTGAAGAAGCTATGATGATGTTATTCTGATATTAAAATAAGTTCCTTAATTAATCAGCCAAACATACTGACAAGGATCCTTAAACTCATTTTTACCAACAGCAATATTTTGACAAATGTATTTTTTGAAAACACAGCATACATATTATAATTAATTGTAATAAATTTATATAGAAACTGCACTTAATGAAAACAGCTCTCATGATGCTGTTTTACTGTGACCCTTTACTGCAAAGACAAAAGACAGCAACCAAACATTTTAAATAAAAAAAGAAATCTGCACTGGCAATTTTGAACACACTTCAGCTGACAAAATAACACTGATGGCAAAAGCACAAGTAGCCCCTCTGGCTCAGGGGAAGGGACAAGTTGTGAAGGTAGGGGAGAAGGGAGGAGGGAAATACTTATAACTGCACAGATGCGCTTAACAGTGATCTACCTTGAATTTTCATAGCAGGACATCTGAGTGCTTTGAAACACGTCCTAATCAAAACCAAGATTAAAGAAATATGTTTATAAGTAATTCCAAATATTACTTGAGATCCCAAGCAGAGGACATACAAATCATATTAGCTGAACATTTAGGACAAGAAGATTAAAAAAAAGCACATGAAAAAACGTTTGTAAAATAAATATTTTTAATTTCCCACTATTATTTTATCTAAGATCTCTAGTGAACTAATTACTCGGAGAAACTATTCTGCACCTAGGTAAAAGAAATGTTTCTAAGAATCTCTGAGTATTCTCTGTTGAATGAACAGCACTCTCACAAATCTTTGCCAGTGTATAGTATTGCCTTGGAATTTATGCTCTTACATGGAGGTTTTGAGTCCTACATATAGACCTTCTCTTACAGCTGGACTGCCTGGATACAGCATCTGGGCTTTTGGTGGCAATGACTAAGCAAAAGAAAGAGCAAGCCATAGAGTCTTAATTGGGGAGCAAAATGACTCTTTTTATATGTATTAAAAATATATAAAAATACGTATGTAAAAATAAATATATAAATATTAAAAAAATATATAAAAATAAAATACTCTGAAAGCAAAGCCTTAGAACCAACGGCATTTAGGATCTGGATAAAATGAGTGTGAAAACAAAGAAGCCATCAAAGAAAACATATCATTTATTTCCCCATCACAGTCCAACTCTGTACACCGGACGAGCTTTTAGATTTTAACAGACTGTACAACAAGATGTTTGGGTTTTAGTCTGCAAGGCTGTTCCACTGATACTGTTACACTTGTTTTTTTATATTGAGTCCTATATTTTTCTTCTAAAAAGTTTCTATAAATAATGAAAGTGAAAACACTTTTAGTTTACAAAAAGATTGTTCTAAGTACAAAGTGTTGTCTGCTCCTCACTCAATGGAGCTGTATTAAAACCCCACAATTTGGCTTCAGAAATAAGAGGAGAAAAACCTTGCTGCACCTCAAAAGTGCACAAGCTTTGAGCTGTGTCAAAGACCTTTGAACAAGCTTTATAAATGACATCCATATTTGTCCATTTTTGACTTAAATTGCTTTTGGTTCAACTGCAGGCAGCACTGAATTGCCTTGATGCAATGTCATATGGAATGACATAAAACACAGAAAAAGCAAGTTGCTGGCTAGGATTAGGAAATAAAGGAGTCACGGCCCTCGTTCACTTCAGTAAATGTTGGAGGAAATGAAAATGAAACTTCTGTTAAGAGGTAATCTCTTTGAAGCTCGATAAGAGCAGGTGACATTTTATAAGTCTCAAGTTTTTCATGTTATATTTAGTAGGTACAATGAAACAATTTACATACAGTCCAAGATTGCTCATGTTCCTTTACTCTTTTTCAGAGTAGAGAGACATATTCTGCAATTCATTACAGTCTTATTGAGTGACCTGAGTTTGAAATTCAGTTTTAGCCCTGAGCAAGGAATCTCCCTCACCATCTCTTTGACATAGCAAAGGCGAAGGTGGATCCCAGCATGTGGCGGGGATGTTTTCATCCACCTCAATCCTCTTCCTATCAGTGGCATGAGCATTTATTTAAGTTTGTAAATATGCATTTTATACATTTAAATGCCATATTAGTTGCTTAAATACAGAACTGGATGTTCAATTTTGAGTTCCATCTTTGAAACTGAGTTTTTTATTAGCATTTCTCTGCCTTTTACCCTTGATTTTGACAACTGCCCTCATATAACTTCAGAGACATTTGTACTCCTCTGTGATTTTTCTCATCCTCTAGACATTAGCCTCCTCTGCCCTCCTTACAGCTCCTGTTTCAGCCCCTCATCCCCTCACTCCCACATGCCACCAGCACAGGCAAACAAGCATTTGTGCAGCCCTACCTCTCCCAGCAGAGTATTGACTAATATACCCCAGGTGCCTCCCAGAATGCTGTTCCCAGCAGCACTTGCAGGATTTGTCCTTTCATGGACTTAATATCACTTGTGTTAGACCTGCTGTTGCACACAAATGCAATCTTCTGCCAGTTACCAGGAAAACCTCCCTGATTTCTTCTTCTTTCACCTTTAAACCACTTCTCCCACTGTATCACAGATATTTAAATGCTTTGGACAAATTATTCTGAGATGCATAACATTTGCAAGTGCAATTACTAATTTATATGACATCCATCTTTCCATATATCCTGTTAAAAATCTTGATGTTCTAAAATCCCACAATACAACTCAAAAGGTAGTACACTTTTCTGCATATATTTTGATGACATCAGACAGGAATGTCTCATACAAATCTCAGACTGATGGACCTATTAAGAGCGCTTGTAATTTGGATGCTGACTGTTTGCATGGCTCTTGTTGCAATAGTTCACATCTGGCATGTTTTATGCAAATAAAAATAACTCAAGGGTTTTTTAATTAAAATAGAAGTATCACCCACCATCCAGGCATTTTTTAAAAGTATCAGTGTCTTGTTATACACAGAAACATCTATTTCCATTAACTCCTAGAAGGTTTTATGGTTTTTAATCATCAATAAAATATTCAAATATTCACTTTGCTGTTTAAAAAACCTTTTGGAATAACAGTTAAGTACATTATATAGAATGCATATTAAAGACAGAAAGATTAAAAGACGTTTATCACATGCGTTCTTTTACAGATAACCTCAAATTACCTAGAAATTGCTGTAATTCCCACAACTATCACATACTTATTTTTTATTTATATTAAGATAAAATAAAGAAAATTTACTTGGGATATTCTTACAAGCTAACGTAATTTCCTTATTTTTTTAAAGTATCTTTTGAATTGCCTATGGCTTCCTAAACCTTTACAAATATAACTCGATTTACATTTCTCTGTTCTCGAGACTGGGATAGGTAACTGGGAGGTTAAGCCCTATAAAAAGAGAGGGAGACAGGTTGGGGTCACACATTTTAAAAAGTACAGAGGCTGAATCCTGTAAATGACACTGAGAAAGAGATGCAAAACCAGAACCTTGACCTCTTCCTCATTACCATGTAGTAATTATATTCAAATGCAGTAAGGAAGTTTAAGGAAGAAAACATTCTCAATTCAGACAGAATAAAATATTTTCATTAAAACAGAGCAGGTTACTTTATCTTTTTTTTTTCCCTCTTTCTCTAGGAGTAGAAAGTCAGAATTTGGAATCATCTCAGTGTGCATTTTTCAAGTCCACCTAAGTAGGAATTCATACAAGTTTCATTCCAAGTGGTGTATCTAGCAGTTTTCAATTGCTCTGGAAAGTTCACCCTTTGCTTCCTATAAAGCAGACACGAGGTTAACAGGAGAATGAGGGCATTATTAATTCCCAGCACAAGGGCCCACATTCAGTGTCTCTAAATGGGGGGGCTATGAGCTGCACAAATGATTTTTTAATAAATGCAGATATTTATATTATTATAATATCAAGAGGCTTGTTGAAGGAGATAAAACATCTGTGATAAATAATTTGAGTGAACACAAATGAAAACTAACGTTTTCATGAAAACTAACTCAATAGGAGTTTCCTTTTGGTAGCTTTTATACCATTGTGTTAATATTAAAATAGACAGCCTGCCTTTACTTCAGTCAAGACTGAGATCTGCAAGAAATTCAATTAAAAAAAATTAAATGCTACGATGCAATGTATTGAACCCATATATATTGCACACAATGAAATATGGATAATTTATATTGGAGATTAATAAATATCTTTAATAGAATGGATGGTTTGCAGGAGTCTAAATATCCTTAGTCTGATATCTAAGATGGCGACGTCTTCAACACCTAATAAGAGTTTTATCAAAGAAAAGTATATTAAATTTATGTATTAAATGAATGTCGCAAAGAGACAAGCAGTTCAGATTTGATCACATCACATGTATTTTATTAGACAGAGCCACAGCTTTGTACATCTGCTTTTTCAAGAGTAGGATGAAGCTAATGCTGTGAATGGAAACCAAATGAACCCATTGCTTTGTTTCTGTGAAAATGTGTGTCTTTTATACTGATATTCTATTTCTATGACAATGAGTAGCAGTTTTTAATGATGAAACCCCATCTTCCCCTCCAGATAAACCAGCTGAACTGGTCAAGGGATGGGAGGAGGAGGTAGGTCATGGGGAAGCTGCGTAGCCACCAGACGCTGCAGCCCCTTACAAAGCCCAAATGTCTTGGGATGTCTCAGTGCACTCGGAGGGGATGTAGCTGGAGAGTTTTGCTAGAGGAGAGGTGTGTATGCCCAAGCCTGGCACGCTGCTCCCTCACACACTGACAAGCATTGCCCATAGCTTTACCTTCAGCTCCGCAGGGGAAAACACAAAGTGGCTCCATGCCAACTACAGCAGTCTGAGTTTTTGCTTTAACCTCAGCTCTAGCAAGAGGGACTTAATTCAGAGTAGACATTTCCTAAGTGCTGTTCAAGGATCCCACGTCTGAAGTGACAACTCAACTCTCTGTTGAGTGCATGCAAACTGGGAAATGAGCAGCGACACACAGATTTGTGCCTAGAAATAAAGAAGTATCAAACCTAGACTTCCTTCTGAAAGCGTGACTGTTGTAAGTAAAACACATGTGCAAACTAAGGACAGCAAAACTTCATAAATTAGTCTCAACTCAAACAAAAAGCAATTGGATTTTGCATATCTATAACTGCACTCCTTTTTTCCCCTGTAGTAAGCATATGAGTGTATTCAAACTCAGGACATTTTTGTCCTAGCTATGTCACAGATTTCAGGAATAGCTTTGCACAAGTCATTTGGCCTTTGTTCAGTTTAAATGCTGCAGAAAAAGCTACCCTACTGCATTTATTTTTCTCTTCTTGCAGCAGGGAAATACAATACTCAGACTAGCATAATAATTTATGTATCAAGCAGATGTGAAAAAGACAAGATCACAACCTTTACATCCAAATCTTGTTCCACTACTACTACTAACATCCCATCTAACATACTTGCTTCAGTACAGTGATACATTTGTTTGCAATGATTGTTACATTGCTTTTGATTAATAATTAAAGAAAGATGCCTAACCCAGGAGGAAATCTTAGGGAATGACAGAAACATCCATTTATGATGGCAAGGAGGTAAAGTAGTACAGCAGTCCCAAGAGATCAGCCACAGCTCAGATGTTACCTCCAATACATGCTGATGCCATCCTGCACTGTCAAATAAAACTGAACAGCACAATAGAGATATGTGACCAAAACTGTCAGCACCGATAGGTATTGTAGAAATTGTATTAGGAAAATGGATGGACTAAGATTCAATTTTTGGATTGTATAAAGGTTTAATTTGGCGACCTTGTAGCTCTCCTGGTGGAAAAAGGGAGAGATCCCACACTATTTAAAGAAAAAGAAAAGAATAATCTATTTTCTGGCAATGCATATTTATCCCTTTATTTGCAATCCAGCTGACTGAAGATAAAAACTAGCCTGTACAACATGATCCCTCTTTGTTTCAGTTATCCCTTCTTGCACATGATGACCAGAGCCCTGCTTGTATCTAGATTCCTCTGCGCTTATGTGGAGGAAAGAAAGGGAAACCTTCATTTACAATATCATGATAATGACATAATGCCAATAAATCTATGGGTACCAACAACTTTCCATGCACAAAGACATCAAAGAAAAAACTTGACAACTGAGTCCACAGGTAGAATGGATGCAAATTTAATTGCTACTTGTTATTACTTTGGACCTTTAGGCATACTTGCCCTTCACTTGAATCAAATCTACAAGGTCTGAAGATCTTCCTACTGAGGCTACCGGTGGACAGTTTTAGCTGCATAAAGATTAAGGTTACCACCCACCACTTCTCATGAACAACATGCATTTTCCAGTTGCTCATCACTGCCTTCCTTCCTTTTCCCATTATCACAGGTGGCCACCAACACAGTCTACCAAAATAAAAGTTTGCACAGAAAATTCACTAATCCATTTTGGTCTTCTAGGTTTGTAGCGTATAACTCAGTCCAAGCCAGTGCTCCGACCTCAGCCTGCAGAGTGTGATGGGCTTCATCCCCAGCAGGGACTGGGCCAGTGAGCATGGGGGAATTTGAGAGGGAGAGAGGATTGTCTTTGCAATTCTGGATGTAGTCTGTCCACAGCCTTCAAGGGCACTGATGTTACAGCGAGCGAAACTTTAAACCTTTCTAAACACATTCATCAGACATGGAGGCTGCATTTTCCAATTTGGTGTGATATATGAACATAGGACTAATGAGCACACATTGGAAACAAAATAATCAAACACATCAAAATTATTTCAACCACCTGCACAATATCTCTTAGTTGTCAAAATACATCTCCTGGCTGACAAATGGTAACAAAATTTCTCATTAGAAAAAACTTGCTGTTGATGGACTTAGATCATACTGTTACGTACTGCTGTCATCTTTTTTCACAAGACCACTTAAGCAACAAAGTTATAATACAGTGTAGAAGAACCAAATTTATCACACTTCACCACCGCCTTCTACACTAACGTGTGACATAACAATACAGCAGGCTCAAGTGTAGTTTCCTTCTGAGTGATCTTTTCATACTTTCACTGTACTACTTCGCGTGCAGGTTTTGTCAATGACTTTCAGACGGAAGAAGATGCTCCCTCTTCCCCTCCCGCTCCACGGACACTTGCACAAGCACAGCAAATACACTGGGGAATTAAAAGTCAACACAAGGCTCTCTGCTAGTTCATACATTGTTTTCAACAAGACTGCAGAGGTGAACCTGAAGGTAGCTTTTGGCCCTGGAATTAGAATTTAGGTTATTTATTTATTTGCAATGATAGTGATGGAAGACCCAGAGGACGGCTGCTCATTCCCCTTTACTACGGTCTGTTAGCTCCAAACACAGCAAACAGCCAGCAGACACACTTTGCCCTCTACAGCAAGAACGGGTAACACTGGTGTGTGTGGACCTTTTGAGAAAGAAAGTATAGCTTGGAAGTAGACTTTGAAATAAATATCACAGACTGTGTCCCCCGTATGACACGACACTGAGCCCTCATTGACTTCAAAACTCACTGCAATTTACAGCGACACAGTGTCACATATTCATCCCCTTTGAGTCCACTAAATAACATTATTAAAGGATAAACTTACCATGCAGTAGCTTCAAATCATAGTACATTTGTGAAGAGCTGTTACTGCTATATCCTTAATGACAATCATCATGACTGGCTATAATTATCTGTGTAGACCAAGGAGAAAGATGGCAGTGATGAAGTAGGAAAGATGACAAATAAAACTCACGGCAGCAGTAAATATCCCACTCCGGTGTTACGCAGTATGGCTAAACAAAAGGCTTTTCAGCACTTAGTCATGTTTCATTTATTTGCTTTTAAAAATACTATAAAATTATTTTTTAAATTGCTACAAATGAAAGGACAGAACTTCATATACAATTTTTAGCCTAGGCATATGGTTTTCCAAAATGTAATTAAAACAAACTATGGGAATGTAGCCGTCCTGGGATCCCTTCTGTTTAGCGGTGTTGGCTATGTTGTATTTCTGAGTGGAAAAACACAAGCCCTTTTGGAACAATGTGTTTTAGGAGGAGGTGGAATAGAGGTCAAATTTAAACAAAAATGAATAAAAAAGCATTAGGAATGCAATTCTGTATTTAAAAGCTTTTGCTTCCCCATGCAGTTTGCAATTCTGTATATTTACTTGGCTCTTAATATCTTTATAAACAGTAAATGATTAAAACTGGCTACTGTGTTATGCACATCCTGTTCTCACAAGATTTTAATACAAAATCTGCATTTATTTATATTAACAGGGTAGAGTCCATATGACAGAACCTGTCTGGCACCTTACAAGTCTTTATTGGCTCCTTGGTTATTAATATTTTCATATTCATGGATATTTCCGACCTTTTATAGAATTATGACATTAACAGAGAACTAGATATAAAGTCTGTAAATGTAATACTTAAGTTCTGACTTATGATGGGTAAACCTAAAGCATTTCAATGTCATTCTTGGGTGTCTCAATTTTTCTAGCCAACTGCAGCCTATTTATTTAAGTCTACGCAACCTCGCAGGACCCTGACAATGACTAAGCACAATGGGGACAGTTAAGAAGGGCGTAGGTAGAAAATTAACTCTGATTTTGCTTATTTTTGTTGGTTTAAAGCAGAACCTTCACGTTATTTTAATGCTTTCTTATTCCCTGCCTCACAATTCAGATAGAATGAAGATATAATAACGTGATAATCGAGTGCCTTCACAGAGCCCACCAGTGCATTACAACTTCAACATGCAGAATGCAAACATCTGCTGGCATCATTAAACCATTTCTATACTCTACATAGCAAGACTTGACCCTGTGACCATTTCTACCATTAGATTTGAATGACCTCAGCAAAAGAGCTGAAAGGCCAGAGTATTAATTCACAGAACCACAAGCTCAATTTAAGATTTAATTTGAGATAACTAAGAGCAACTGAAAGTGTATTCAAACTTGTAAGTGCGGAATAAAAGATCTTACCCTGTTTTTCAAGTTAAATATAAATTCAATTATTTTTAACAGATTTATTCACAACTTTACAAACAACCAGAGTTCTTTTAGCATACCTCCAGCATAATATCTGGCAATATGATGCGTCTGTTTAGCAATTTTTTTTTTCTAATTTATGAATGTCTTTCCTACAGGGATTTTTCTGCATTCTGATTATATCCCTACGGGGGAAAATGCTTCATTTATGAGCTATTCCCACCATACAGCTTTGAAATGCTCACTTTTATTCTAACTGAAATTAGCTTAAAGCCTGTTTGTTCAATCACGATGGTTTTACATCTAAAATCTTAACATGACAATTAAAATGTCTGAAAAGTCTACTACACAGTGCACAGTGAATTACACAGTGTTGAAGATCTTCCTACATCGGGATCTTTGGCAGGTTTTCCAGTGCAGGTTGTATAGACACATTAGGCAGGTGCATATGCACACACTTTATGCATATAACTATGTCCACAAAACTCTACAAATAACAGAAATACAGAGAGAGCTGAAGTGCAGCGCTGTGAGCCAGGAGCAGTCAGTGTACCTTCAGGTCAGCTGCTCTCTGACCCCAACACATCTCCTGGAGATTCATCCTGATATCCTAATCCTAAATCTCTTCCATTCATCTGCTTTTTTTCATGTTTAAATTACCCTGCTTATTACATCAGTTCTCTCTTTTGTTGGGAAATCGTGGTGCTGAGATTACACATGAATCATTTTGCTGGCCTGGGTGCAGGATAAGCACATTAGTCATGACGGTTGAAGTCATGGGTGACATTATGGTGCTCGTTCCCATCGTGACAGAGCGCTGCTCAGGGGAGAAGGCGAGGCAGGCAGGCACTCACACAATAACATAACCCTTCCCGTTGAAGAGATCGCTCCCACATTCATACAACACAAATACCTTCCACCAGCAAATCTGGTTCAGCTGAGGATCTGTGTTAAGCACATCTCTGTTATACTCACCAGCTCGACTTTGCCACTGTAGAACAGTGCAGGACAAAAATTTCATCCTTCACTGCTTTGCCACCTGCATGTCATCCCCAAATTCGCTACGGAAAAACACTATATAAACTCTTGGATCACATCTTTATTTATTTCATAACTAAAAGTAGCTGCAGAAATGCTATAGATACGTCTACACTGCCCTCAAAGTTAATTTTATATCATATTTTAAAATCACTGTACTTAAGCCAAGCACTTTGTGGATAAGCAGCTGTACAGCCTGGTGAGCGTTACTTACACCTGGCTCTAGTCTAGAACACAGCAGAATAGAATGCAACGTACATCAGGAAATTTGAAATGACCTATGGAAAATCAGGCATTATGCTGGAGTGAGAGGGAATCTTCACAAAATTACAATGACTTATTAGTTCTGGGTGAAAATGTTTTCTGAAGGATTAGGACACAATGCACATGGAGTAAAAACACTAAAAAAGCACAGGTGAAATCACAGCTCCCTGGTGTCACCAAGGTGAGTATAATATAGGTCTGTTTAATGCAGAAATACTGCACAGATTTTTCAGACACAGGGCCTCCCCTTGCATGAACACCATCATCAAGATGTAAGGGGTCAGGTACACTGCTTGCTTACCTGAGGGGAAAAGAAAAACAGATATGCAGATCCATTTAGAACAATATCATATGTAGCATATCCTACTTTTTCTTTTTCCTTGCCTTCTCCCTTACACCACTCCCTGTTTTTGAAGAAAAACATTTATCACTTTGCTCCTAGGTGCAAAAAGTGACTATGGCTAGGTAGGGCAGGTTAAAATTTTCTTTGACTCCTCAGCACATTTGTCATGCAGGCTGTCTGCCTGCCGAGGGAACCTTTTCACCTCGGGCTTATTGTGAAGACATACCCCATGAGAAGGGAATAAGGTGAAAAATGATGATGTCACTAGGTTGTTGCAAGGTTAGCACACCCTTAAATGGAGTAACGGTAAAAGAAGCAGCTGCTCGGCTCCCTGCATACATGACATTCATCCCCCCATCCTAGAAAAGTGCAGGACTCTGTGAGGACTGAGCACAAACTACTTGTTGACATAATTAGTGCTGGCTCAAGAGCTCTTTTTAATAGCCAAGTTGGCTGTATTTTGCAAGTTTTCATTGGCAAATTTCAAGTAAAGTTCAGCCAAGTTCTGTATCTATTTTGTTTTGTGTCTTATGTGTTTCCCAACTTGGAAAAAAGAGCCAAAATATTCTGGTAGCTTTTCAGTTTTGTGGTAGTTGGTATTTTAAGATGATATTGGCTTTTAAAATATATAGAAATTTTTTAGGGGAGTGGAACACATTAGAAGAGGTTAGAGATTATAAATTCACGAGAAGAAGAATAAGAATAAGATTAATTAATGAGTTGGCTTGTTAATATCTCACTAGCGGACTTTCTGCATATAGCACAAGGCATGGAATCTGTTGTCCCTTGAGTCTTCCTCTATCCTAAAAGAGATAAAACTACCACAAGAAAAAGCTAAGAATTTAAAGAAACCATTTTAACATCATTTCTTTTCTTCTTTAGTTTCATTAAATGCTGAGTAAATCGTAACCAATTTGACTTTTGCAGTTTTATGTAATTGTGTTTGGATTGTGGGACAATGAATGTTTATTGGCCTTCTGTGCAAAGTTTGTTCTAGTTTGCCAGAATTCAGTCCACAACTTTTAGTTGCTCGTAGAAAATAATTTATGCAAGAAGGGTTTGGTTTTTTTTTCCCCCCCTCATTTCTTCACATTATTTCAAGTCTGCTCTACTTTGCAAACAGTTTCTAAATGTCTTGGTAAGCAAAATTAGATAATGTAGTTTCATACTGCAATTTTAATTTAAAGGAAAGGAAATCAGTTAGCTGTGCAATTACCCTAACTGTAATGCACATTCTGTTACATTGCTTGGTGGCAATAATCCACCCTTGGGTCATATTCAATTGTTTCACTTTTATCAGTGACATAATGGGGTATCCTATTCCACACAGTAGTTCAGAATAGTTTTACTAAAACACGCTTACAACTGTTGCAAATATTAACACATTCCATACAGCACAGAAAAGACCAGTCTTTAATCAAAGATATTTCTTCTTTTTTGTTTTTAACTACATATACATTTTCATGCTGTACACAAGACACAAACCAAACCCAGAAAAAACTGGTGCAAATCTTTCTAAAACTCCCTTGCTCTCGTTCTGCTGTTGTTATTTTGAAAATGGCAATGTTAATGACTTTCTTTGTAAGATCTCATTTTCTACTTTCTTATCCCTGCCACAGATCTGCCCCCAAATGCCACTGAAAAGAAGCTTCTCACTGAGTGAAATAAACACTGACTCAAGCACACGATGTATTGAAACACTGCACAGTTAAAGCAAACCAGCAGAAAAAAACCCACTTTATCTAGAGACGGGAATCTCTGTATACTTTAAGGCTAAATACAGTTGTATTAAATACGTATTTGCCTATGCAAAATACTGTATATATGTATATAATTATGTATGTATTTTCAGGATTTGCATGAGAAAGACCAGATTTTAATGTTATGTCAGTATTAAGGTCTCCCATAAAAAATGTGTGCTTCAGCATCTTCCTTGTGATTAGTAACAGGCAAATACATTATAAATGTTTTTCTGTTTGATGACCAAAACTATTTTGAAAATAGTCATTTTGAACTAGATTGTCCCATGATTTCTATATTGCAACTGTGAAAATGAAGCAGATGCAGAATTAATGCTGTTGTTATGAAATCCTGGAAAATGATGGCATGTTTTGTGTTTTACATGCCCTCAGTAACACCAAAGCACTGACTTTCATTTAGAAACAATACATAATTTTCATAAAGGACTGTAGATTTGCCTCCCCCCACCAAGAATATTACGCACTGACCAAACATAACATACATTCATACTGTCTGATAAGAGAATCACCCAATAAAAATTACATGATAACGTAAATGCAGTCATTAACAGCAGACCTTTCCTCTAGTAAGACAGCATAACTAAGCATATGGCATATCTCGGGGAGAATAGCAAATAGTCACATTCTTGAGATAGCATGTAATTTTCTGGCTTGTTTAATAAACTCTGAACTACATTTCAGGCAGCAGACAAAAGTCCAAGAGAAGAATGTGTGGCTTCATTTTCACAGAAATTTCTTGCTAAGTGACAAGAAAAATAAATAAAATAAATAAGATGAAATGAAACTAAATTTAAAAATTGTTAAATCAACACTGATTGCCTGAGAGGAGCCGTAGCCATCCCAGAAAGCAGCCCTTGGAAGTACTATTTAAACTAAGTGATGTTCACCTATATTATACAGGTTGTGTACTTGTATCCCACAAGACCGTATGTGATGTTGCATTTGGTGGTCCCTACCAAGAACAGTGTCGTATGAAAAACAATCCTCCTGCATAGTAAAGGCTGTTTTTTCTCTCCCAAGATGATTTAGAAACTCTTGGTGCAGTCTTTTGGGATTCTTACAGCTTTGTGTATACAGTTATGATATAAAAACACATTATATTTTTTTACTCTTTGCTTTGCTCTATTTTTCATATGCCTCTGCTGTAGAAATACTCTGCTCCCTTCCTGCATCTGCAAAAAAAGCACAGCTGTCTCTAACACAGTCACCACAACCTGCAGGGAAACTGGGACCTGACAGACAATTTGGCAAACTAAGCAGGATCAGCAGAGAAATTTCAAATAATAATGTGGGTGAGTTCTGGTAAATTCACATAAATACCTATTTCTGTTTAAAATTGTGATGACCAACTTGATAAATCTCAGTCTTAGGAAATCAGACCATCTGCCTCTTCAACGGCAGTGTCACTTGGAAGACTGAGTTACAGATTAATTATCTGTACTTTATGCAAAGCGGATTACAACAAATAAATAGTTTTTTATACAAATTCAACTGAAGAACTAAATAAAACCTTTTATATTAATTGTTCACTAATTTCGCCTCATCTTATCTCTGCTGTGTTAAGTACTACTGCATCCTTCAGATTATTACTTTAAAAATAAATCACAATAATTTTGCTGGGGCAAAATAGTATGAATGCTGATAAATAGCTGAGAGTAAAATGATTTGTATCATTATTAGAGGAGGCATGCTCACTATTGGAAGTGTTTTCATGACAAGGAAGGTATTGAAATTCAAAAATGTTTAATAAAATGTAAACCTTATAATCTTCCAGGTATTTATCCTGCTGCTAATTACTTCCAGGGGGCCTGGCACACATGTAAAAGAGCAATAGATATCAGCAGGGAGCATTTGCTAACTCAAAAAGTTAGAAAGACCACTTTCCCTAGAGATAAATAGCTGTTAAATCTGTCAACTTAAACCTTAATGCGTAACATCTAAAATAATCTCTATTCTCCTAACAGACAGGCTGCATGAGAATTAATGCCGTAGTAATCTGGTAGACAGCAACTGGCAAGAATTTAAGAGATGCAAGACCCCCAACCAACTCAGTCTGATCAACTGTTTTGGGTGGTTTTTGCCAAAAATGACCGTTTCACAAATGAAGACATAATTTTCCAGACTATTTTTAGCAAATGCCTAAAGTGATAGAGCTTTCTCTCACTATAAATTTGCTGGGAAATTACTTGTGTGGATATATTTCTGCATGAATGCGTGCATCCAGCACTATACACACACCTGCAGACACGCTCCCCAAGGAGCTTGCTACTTCAAACACATTGTTCAGATTAGTGGCAGCTCAGTGTTGCAGTGTTCAAGGTTATTAGTGCAAATGCGTATTCTTTAAATATAGTACTGAATTTCTCCCTGAAATAAGTATTTTTGCCTTGACCAAATATATCAAGCAATCCTTTTAAACTGTGAGCACTAAGCCCAAAGCTGCTTGTATCAGTGACGACAGCAGGTTAGCACTCAGTTAACCATTCTTTTGGGTTAGGGAGCTCCAGAAGAAGTGCTGTACAGTTTGGGATGCACACACACACGTACATACATGAAACAAGCAGTGCTTATGGGGTCCTAGCAAGTGCTGCTCTCCAAAGGTTGAGCTTCAGACCTCTACAGTATCTAATCTAGACAAATGACCTAGTCAAAAAAAGCAACTGTAAACTAGCTGTGCCTGCTGACATTGCACAACTGGCAGGGAGAGTAAAATGTGGAGGAGGAGGCATTAAAAAAAGAAAAAAAAAAGGAAAAAAAAAAAAAAAGACAAGCAGCAACAAAACCAAACCAAACCCAAACACAACAGCCAGGGTTTGGAGCTCCTCCCTAACTTGGCTGACACGTGACACATGAAATTAATGTTCACACATGTAAAGTACTACACATTGGTTTGAAGTAAACCAGTATCAGATAAATATCACTGATTTAGAGCAGAAGGAATTCAAAAAGGACCTTGGGATAATGGTAAACTCATCATTTAAATAAAAAAAATAAAATAAAACAAAAAGGATGAAGTGACAGGGAAAAACAGTCATAGCAAGCACATCTCTTCCCTCTTACATGCTTACACCCACAGTTGCCTAGAATGGGAATGCATGTTCAGTGAAGTTAGAACAGGATTATTTAATTCTCTGGCAAAGCCCAGACAGAATATTGTGTCACCACCTTATAAAATGATATTAATATAGCACTTGAAAAGGTATTAAGAAAAGTAGAGAAGCTGATTCATGGACTAAAAAGTGTGAGCTTATAGGACCTAAGTTCATATAGCTTAGAAAGAAGATATTTAAATAGGAATTTGAAGCATATATGTATATATAACAGAAATCTTTAAAGTAAAAGAAGCCAGTTGCACTGGCATAAATATTGAGGAACAAAATACACCTCCTTACTCAAATGAAGTCCCACTTTACCACTTGTGAAGGACATGGAGGAAGGTACTTTCTACTGACTGAATCTAGCTTATATGCTTTTTGATGCAAAAGGCAGAAGAAAAAATAAGATGGAACTAGTAATTAAGGAAAGCCCAGCAGTGTCCAGTTGTGCTGGAAGGAGCTCAGAAAGCTTCTGCACCTCAGAGAAGTTGCAGCTCATTTCTGATTAACGCAGGAGGAGAGAAGTCAGAGATTTATTTTCTTCCTCTCATTCTTAACACTATCTCCTTCTGGGATCAAAAGTCTTGACAGGAGTCACCTGGGCACCACCTTGCTTTCACTCAAGCTTCTGGGATGCAATTCTGAAGGGTACCAAGACAGGCCCTGAAACCCTTCTCTCCATTTGCCTCTTTTGTTTCAGTAGTAGGTACAGCTATAATCTCATCCAAAGTGAGTCCCTATCTGCTAAAATAAAAGAGTGCAACCTTCAAGTGCTCATTCATTTCTTTCAACCACCACTTTTCAACATTAAGGATTATTAACTTTAATGCCATTGGTGAGAAACTTTATTATGTTTTCAAGAAATTGCTTTAAATCAAAACTGCAGATAAGGCATTTTTCTCTGCTCAGAATTACATGGTTGTGTTGGCAACCAGCAGGAATCCATTTGAGCAATAGAATTACCACCTCCTGGAGGTGAAAAATGGGACAAAAGCAGGAGTGTCTCTTTCTTAAAAGTCAAAGGAAAAAGGGTGAAACAGGAAGGAATGGAAGCCCCGGGGCAAAGGAAAAACTAAACAATCTCTTGTTGACTTAAGCCTTAAGGGAAATTATCTTAACATAAAATAGCAGCAGTTTTGATGTACAGAGATTTTACATCAAAGCTGCAGAAATCGGGGACAGAAAATGTAAATCCCCTCTTTTCCATTCCAATCATATTCCAAGTTCAATAACACTGCAAGATTGTCAGGTCTCGGTGAAATCAGCAGAGCTGGACCATTTGACGTCAGTAAATGGACCCCATGTTTCAACTGGAGCAGTTTTCATGAGCACCAACGTTCACCTGCTAACAGCGTTTTTCCTGAATGAGCTATAACTCTTTAAAGTGAGACAATAAAAAGTGAATAAAGATATCCCTGTATGAAATTATGATACATGCAAGAACTTCTTAGTTTCTGGAGTACAATACACGGCTGGCTTTAAGTAAATATAATGAGCAGTGGAAAGTTACAAAAATGTGTCAAGGTTTATGAAGAAAATCAACCTTCTGATTCTAGCTCCAATTTCCTCCCCCAATTAACGAAAAGTTTATATAGGTGTGCAGGAGTCAGCAATATATGCGTGTTCTATGCTAATAACAAAAAAAGGATTTTATTTTAAGTTGACATTTCATTTTAAAAATTTTGCAAAATAACTCTCTGCTGGGCTGATCTTCTATCCTATTAAAGCTTACAAAGACTTTTCATCAGAGTTATAAAGCAATTGAAAATAAAGACGCTTTAACGGACACTACATTAACTCTGGTATTCTGAACATGGTGCAGCGGTATAGATCAGTAATATTTCTTCTTTGTGTAAAAATACAGCACAGTATAGGCAGTATGCATGGATAGTCACAAATCCCTAGCATTATGCCAAGATGACAGAGTACTTGTCTTTTTTTGTTCTTGTGCTGTAATTTGTCTTAAAAAAAATGGACTCAGGTTTTTCTGCACACTACGAAAAGTGTCCAAGAGAATGTCATAATGGCATTACTCCTGCTAGAAAAGCTAATCTACTTTACACTGTCCTCCTTTACGAGGCACTGTCACTTCCCAGAAACAAAAGTATCTGCATAACACTTGCTGAAAATAAGTTGCAAAGCACTGTCAGCTGCTCTGCAGAAAAATGCCAATTATATCACATGCTTTTCTCTCCTTAGCTTACAATATATGTAATGTTTGATGAAAACTGTGCCATGGCCTCATTTAAGCCCACATGATACAGATGTTATGCCATTCTCGATGGTGGAAAGAGATCATAGGCACAGTAATAAGGATCCAGGAGAGTGGCCGTCTTGCAGCAACCAGGTACTTGCACAGGATGATATCCACAGACAGCACAGGACTGTAATTTTGCATAGCATACTATTTCCTCTTTGGTAATGCACAACACTGGCTGTCACTGTAACACTAGAAGCATTTCAGCCTCTCATATCATCACTTACTCAAGCTGCTTAATTTTCTTCTTTGTCTTAAATTCATTTTAACTAATGTCTTTATTTTTTATGCTTCCCAAGAAAGACTTTGGGTATCTCAACAAACTTTTATAATGATTACACTGAAAAAATAAACTTCATTAATTAAAAAAAGATTCCAAACATTAGACAGAAATTTCATAGAGTTAAAGTACATCAAATAAAGATTTGCTCATATGCTCACACCTGTATCTTTTGTATTTGTTATCACTTACTTCTTTTCTAGACAGAATCTTTAATTCCCAACTTTGTGGCATCCCAGTGGCAATGGTGACTTGTTCACAGAACAAACACCCACCTGCTCTTGTTCCTTTGTTCATTCCCATTTCTCAAAAAATAACACCTTAATACCAAACAAGTTTGTAAAGGCTAAGGGTGACTAAGTAATTTAGTTATAGGAAATACATTTTTACAGAACACACAAGAATATAAAGACTATAGAGAAATTAATATCTGGAGTTCATACTACACCAGAGGACAGTAAAGTCAGAGAAACTACCTTTAATAAAAAATTTGTTGGTCATCTTTGAATCTGAGCTGTTCTTTCGAGAGGGTTTTTCCACATGCCTAAATATAGACGCTAAACATAGATGCTAAATGATGTCACCAGATAAGAGGAATTTAGCAATATCTCTGGTAATTGGTGGTGTTAACAGACACAGTAAGCAGTTCTGAATAGATTATTTTGGGCCCTAAAAAAGGGGATTAAAAACCCCATTTTTTTTCATTTTTAGAACAGATTTATAAGCTACTGAACTACTCTATTGGCATAAAAGTTTCTTTTATGTTTTCCAGCCAGCTATGAGCTTCCTATACGATATACTGAATGGCAAGAGGAGTACGAGGTAAGGCAAAACAATACTGGGGGGTAAAGGACATTGCAGACAACAGCCTTAGTATGAGCCGAATGGAGATAAATAGTCATTGCTGAAGTGCCTTCAGTATCTCTAAAGATTTATATCCTATTTGGAAAGCATCTACAAACTCAAATCTGCTCAAGACTCCTAACAGGTAGAGTGACTTTAACTGTTCTAAACCTTATATAAAATCTTACTGTGCCCAAATACAGGATTATATTCCACAGGATTATATTCCACATTTGGGCTGCTTGCATTTGTCCTCTATTTGTCAGAAAGCAGAACAGCTTTGTTGTTGGGGTCTCAAATCAGATGTCTCTCCAAACTGCAGCCTATTGCAACCAAAGGAATCTACATCACAATAAGGTTATGCTGGAAATAAGGTACCACCTAGGCTGCTGGGGCTGAGTGGCTTTTTTTTTTTTTTTTTTTTTTCTTTTTTAACAGTTTCTCCAGATCTCTTAGTTGAACTATGAACTACTCAGTGCCCAAAGTTAGTTCTGCTCCTGCCAATTTAACACTGCTTATTTTAGAGTTTTCAAATGATTACTTTAAAAATATATTCTGGTTAAGGCTACTTATCTGCCCCTGTGAACATTTGTTTAGAAGCAGAACACTGGTGAGAGAGCATCTCTCTGGTCCACAGAAAATGTCTCCTCTTTCAACATATCACATAAGCTGGTATTTTTAAGAAAACCTAAAACTTTTATCAACACTGTTCTGTTGATTCTGATCATGAGTCAAAGAGAAGCCAGTGGATTCCAGTAATGTATACCTTGATGTTATAACGTGCTCTTTTGACGAAGTTTTATCAAAAGCATTACCATCAGATTGCAGTTTACATTACCAGAACATATCTGCAATGTTCTGTAAAATCAGACAATTCAATTTAGCTTTCAATGCATTATTTTACACCATGCTTTTCTAGATGTTTTCTTCCAGAGACTTACATTTCAGGGATCAGCAATGGGCCTGAAAGGAAAATGTTGGTAGAAAACCTGAGCATGAATGTATGCCATATGAGCATACACACACACACACTTCTATAATTGCTCTGTCATCCAGCTTCAAAACTATATTCCCTCTACCCAGACCCCCAAATAAATCCATAAATCAAAAGGGTAAAAGACACTAAAGTCCAGTATCTGATTTTCTCTCTGTTAGAGAAAGCTCTTCCCTGTGAAGAGTTGGCACCATCCAATTCAGGCTGCACACTGCTGCCGTAAATGATAAAATGTCCTATGCAGGAATGTGAATCCACATCCTTATGTATTTGATACATTTAAATCAGGTCATACAGTCACTGTTATTAATTAGAAACAGTGTTGAAGTAAAAACATTTTAAATAAACCCAGGGACTGAATGTTAAAGCTGTCATTTTTTTACATGGCCTCATGATTCAAGGATTAATGGACCTTAAAACAACCATAAACCACCGAGGTCCCTGTTCTGGTTTAGAAGAATAAGAATACTTTTATTTCTGCTTCAGTCTGCCAGTCTTAAATTCATTGTGTGTCAGTGGGCACTGTAAACACTTTTAAGTATTTTGACATTGTGGTATAAGATACTGCTAATCTGTTTCCTGCCTGACCTTCACCCATTCTGTGCACCTTGCAATTCAAATAAAAAAGAAAAGGAAGCAAACTAATGAAAAAGATATATATAATACATAGACTATATCTGTACACACAAATACTGCCACATAAAACTGGAATAATATTTGAAATATTTAGACTTCACTTTACAATAACTCTTTCACAGAAGCCTTTTCTGTACCTATTTTTTCCCATTACAATTTTTTATGTACCCCTTAATGGACTTCAGGTACAATGCAAAGGGTTAAAGTCCTTGTGAGGTAGGAACTTTTCAGAATAAAAGGCTGCAGTTTTGAAATAAGATCAAGTATGCAGAGTACATTTCTGAAAGGCCAACAAGATGAAGTAATCACTATTATTTAACAACAAAAAAAACCCCAATATTCAGCAGTACAATCATAATGGATGCTTGGAGTTGTGATTACACTGGAATTCAAGTATGTGCAGTTATCACTGGATAGAGCAGTGGGATACCAAACTAACCAAAATAATGACTGATAAGCAGAAAAAAATATTATTCTATTTTTAACCTTATCTGATGTGAAGGTCAGACTTTCTGTGGTTTAAGGATCAGAAAAACAAAACTGGAAACTTGGAAGGTTTCAAATTCCAATTCTTTCTACTCACTGACTTCCTGACTGCCCCTAGAAAAGGTGCTTGACGAGGTTTTACTTCAGTCACACAATCTGGAAAACTGGGAACAGAAAGCAACTTCATTCAAAGCAAATGTAGCATGTGAATGAAGCCTAACTTGGTACATAAAGTACCCATTAATTTTCACTATTTTCTAGTGTATATATAATGCCTTTCTATTGCTTGTCAGCTTCAAACTGTAGTGCACCAGCTAAAGAGACCTTTTTTCATATATTGTTTGACTGCCTTCTTTCCCAGAGGCTTTACTGCACCTATTTCAAATGCTACTTGGCTACCAACTTACTTTTTCCTAATTTCTCACAAAAGAACATTAAAAAAAACAAAAAGAAATAACAAAATGGTATCAAGAAGAAACAATACAGCTATTACAACAACATTCTATGTTTAGCAATTAATGTGAACAGGACCTAAATTTTATCACCAGAGTCCGTACTTGATACCCAAAAATAATACTGTCACTTGGTTAGAAATAAAAAATAAGTGGACTGCCATTATAAGGCACATAATAAATACTTTTGTCATTCACATTCTAAAGGAATTTACCTTTCATCATCAGAAAAGAGACAAATGATTTGTTTTGAGTTTAAACAACTTATTTTAAAAAGTAATTTTAGTATTGATGATTTACTTGTAGGCAGATAGGTACACAGACTTTTTTCCCTATGAATCTACCTATCAAGGTAACTTTTGCTATAAACAGCATTTTAAAATTATCACATAAAAAACTATCAAGCACTAAATTAGAAAAAAACAGAATTTTGAAAGTGATAGTTAAATTTATGAAGCAATTCTGCTACACTCAGAGGCTTGCTGCTTGACATGCAAGCAAATTCTGGGGTGTATATTTGCCATGCAGGTGAACCTTTTTACATGGCATTAAAAGGCTGGAGAAAGGCTGAAAGCAACAAAGGCTACACAATTACAGCCATGTGCAGAACACATGTACTCTGGACTTAAGCTTGTTTGCATGACTAATAGAGATAATATTGAATGTCTTTTCTCATCATTTCCATTTTTTTTTTTTTTTTTGGCTCAGTGCCTTTTTTGCTACCTCCAAGAGCTGTTAATTTTGTTCACTGCTGAGCAAAAGTCAAAGTCAGAGTCTAAACAGCTTGTAATGAGTTTTCAATGGCCCATCTCGCTGAAATTGAGGGCAAAGGAGCAGCAGACTTAGACACTGTCAGCCCTCTGAATTTATTATTGAGGGAGCAATGTGTTCGGTAGCAAATACATAGAGGAGGGGCTGAGAATTCTGTCAGTTTTGCATTAAGCCTTTAACAAAGATGTGTATTACTTATGTAAATACCTTGACAACACAGATAAACACAGAGAAATCAATATAATGTAGCTCAATTAATTGTGCAGCTAGATTAGTAGTAGAGTATATTGCAGTAACTTCATTTGGCAGCCACTTAGTTCTGGAAGTTTTAAATCCTGCTCCAGAAAAGTGATTAATACTTTGCTAAATACCTTAAAGTCACAATGAAACTGGGGTTAAAGGGTGCTTAGCACTGATAAGGAGTCAATGATAATTTTGTGAGTCCTCAGTGACCGTTTCATAGACTGCACAAAAAGGGTTATCTTTCACCTCCCCAGCCATAAGGCCGATGTTTGTGAGCCCGTCAGGCTTCACCCGCTGCTACAGGGCTCTCAGAGAAGTTTTTGTAGTTCTGTCTTTTCAAGTGTACACTTGAATATATATATGCTTCTTAGTTTTTCTGCTTCACATTTTAATTGGTTTGTTGTTTTGGGTTTTTTTTCCCACTAGCACTTTTACAGATAATGAATCCTAGTGCTTCATCTTCACCAAATCTCTGATTGAAAATTACAGATGTAAATTGATATAGTAGCTCTGTTCTTTCAAAAACAAGCAATGAAGCTACCATTAGGGCTTCTAAACCCAGGAAAGAGTTCTCAACAGAGAACTTCTGTATTTATAACTACAATTCTTTATTTTACCTGGAAGCCTGTAGTTGAGTTCATGTTAGGAAGGAAGTCAGGCTTCATGGGTAGATTGGTGAAGAACACTACTTTAAGATTTGTAAATACTGCCTGAAGGAGCAGTCCCAGAAGAGCATGTGCACAAGAAGCAACATGGAAGAATAGTTAGTGAGGTGGCATAGTATCAGTGACTTATTGGTCCTTATTTGCAATGATCTAAAATGCATTTACAGTTTCACACATTGTAAAGTCTGTTACCTCCACCTTTCACCAATCAAGCCTTTAGTTTTATCATAAATACATTCTATGTACACACACCTGACACATCTTTCTTTTTTTCTTATAATTACATACCCATAAAGAACAATGTTTCTATGATATTTTATGCTATTTTTTTTCATGCATCACTACTTATGCAAGGAATAACACTGAGAAGTTATCAATAAAAAATGCAAGGCTTTATCTGGCTTGATGTCATTTGGTTTAATGCCAACAAAGAAACACCTTCAAATCACATAAACATCTGATCCAACGTCAGTATTACTATGTTCCAGTCTTCTAACAACATTTCAGAAAAGATGTTCACTACCTTTACCAAAAGGTTTTTATTTATTATAAAAATTGTAGTCATGGAAGTATTGAAAACATATTTACATGTCTTTTTTGTCAGACAGAGACAAAGATGCAGAGTCTGCAGTCCCCTATCTCCAGTTTTTCTCACAGTCCACCAAAACTCTGGATTTGCCTCTAACATGGCTGTGAGAAAGAAATTTGTTAGAGAAGAGATTAACAAGTATTCAGGTGAAACTGAAGGCCATGGCATAACTTTTGCTCTCAAGTGTAGCTTCATCAGTTCCCTTACTTTCCAGCAAGTTTAAGCAAAGAATTTCAAATTCAGTTCAACACACAACAATTTCCTCTGAGGTCCAGGTTAATGCAGGCTGGACAATCCTGATCCCTAGCATCCTTCCAGCAACTCACCATTTATCTAGGTACCCCCACGTAAAGTATAATATACAGGTTGTCATTTGGTTACTGATTCTTTTCAAAAATAAAAAAGGCAAAGTGAAGGTCTTGAACTCCCAGACAATGTACTGTCCATACTCGGAGGCAGGGAGAGACTGAAACATCTTTTAAGAAGACAAATTAACAATATTAGGAGGACAAGAAAAATTCACACCATGGAAGAATTGTATAGAGTCAGTAATACATGGGTAGATTTAGGATAACTTACTGGGAACATATTCAACTCCTCTGTGTTCAGTATTATTGACAAGCATTACATTCAGGTAATTGATGTTTAAATGCAAATGAATGAGAACACTCTATCAACAGCAACAGAATTCACTATGGAGATACCACTACGCTGCGAACAAATGGATAGAATATGTGGCAGCAAATAGACAAAAGGTACTCAGAAACAGAATAAGAAGATAAATGAAAACTTAACTGAAGGAAAAATATTTTACGATGTTGCTAAATATTTCCAAACAGATTATGCCAGTCTACATGTTCACATTAAATCTTTTAAATTTTGCAAGCAAGCATCTTTTAAGAAACCATACATTTAGTCTACTTTAAATTTTAAATTCAAATTCTTTTACTGGAAAAAGTAATGCGTAATATGTATTTGGTAGTGCCAGATAAAAGGGTTTGTGTAGTTTGAGAGGAATGTCACATCCATCCTCTTTTGCGTATGCATCACATAATAGCCTGTTTTATATAGGACATAAGACCTTTTCAAAAAGGGCCTTGAATGAATAATGTACTACAGAGTTGTGTATGTCATCACATATAATAGAAGAGCCTCTTGCACCATGTATTAGTGAGGATATATCTCCTCTGCAATTCTATCATCACATAAAACACCTTCCAAAATTGTCATAGTCAGGTCAGACCAAGCATTTCAATTTTTCATAGCACTATTTTCCGTTTTCCTTCCTCTCACATTAAGTATTGTCAATAGGACTTCAGATACTTGTGCACACCATTTAGCAGAGAGAGTAAAGTACAGAACAGCAAATCATTTCAACAGCAGCTTTCCCTTTTGTATCTTCCCAAGGATGCTAATTTGGATTGTGCAGTCTAGTTCACAATAACATTTATTTCCCATCTATACTAAACTAAGAAACAAGCAAAGTGCAAAATATTACTCCAGAAGATTTCCAGCATCTCGAACAGTGAAAGGGAAATATCCTCGTATAATTCCAAACCAAAGGGGAGCATGAGTTTTTCTTCTTCTCGAAGCCTTAACACCTCTAGCTTTGCAAGCAGAAATCAAAACACTGTTTCTGTGCTGAAAACCCACATAACTCTAGAAGCAAAAAAATTTGGCCCTACACTTGCATTTCACTATTATGTCTATGTCGAAAAGCTCAATTTTTTTCCATGGAACAGTGAACATTTATACAATCATTAAAAGCTCATCTTGCACCATATTTTTATCCTTCTCAGTTTTAATACATTTTTATAATTGCATTGAGGATATTCTAACCCTGTTTTTAGTGCAACAATAAAATTTATGAACCATGACAAACGTATCATACCAAAGACCACCCGAAGAATAACAATGTGTATGTCAATAGAAGAAACCTGGGCTTCTGCTTCATAGGAATTTAGGATTTGGGAAGGGGGTATGAAAAATATTTCAGACAGTGTTCCCTTGATAACCATGAAATGGTAACAAGATCACACATTTTTTTCTAAGCAAAATGAAACATGTGGTGTTGTAAAAGACAATTTTTTACAAACATGATGTGTAGATAGGTTTAGTTGTAATGAGATTTTGAATTTAAAAAAATTAGTTTGTGTGCAGATTTTACTGATTTCATCAACATGTTTTCTGGATAATAATATTGTTATAATAATATTCCAATGTTTCTAGTATTACCTGTGCAAATTTCTGCATGGCCCACACTCCTTCACCACAGCAGCTGATAGCCTACTGTATTAGCCTGCTAGAGATAATATTCTCAGAAAGTAAATGGTATTCAATTAGAAAACCCTTAGAACCAAATTTTATTTTCACATCATATTATTGATTAGAAATGCACTTAAATGTGCAATCATTAAAGAACACACATAAGCACTGCTAAAATTTACTGAATTCTAATGATGTTTAAAACAGATAATTTCTAATTAAATATGGTGGGTGTGTATTCGAGAGTGTGCATGTATTTCTGGAGTTTCCCTGATGATTCATAATACAATACCATATTTTTTAAAATAAATCATGAAAATTAGGGGGTAGGGAAAATCTATTTCAGTACTTAAAGTTCCCAGATAACTTGAAGTCTCCTAACATATCACTTTGTCTTCTCTAAATAAGAAAAAAGAAATGAACAAAAAAAATTGAAATAACCTGATAAGTTTCATGCAAAAGTAGAGATAATGTACACAATTTTTTTTAAGCAGTTATTGTGACAAAAGGGATTGAAAAGGTATCATAGATATACGAATACATAAATGAAATGCATCCCACTGGAAAAGCTTTTTTGCTCACATTGTCATTTACAGCTTCTGAATTAATAGACCAAGAAAGGCACCACAGGCACCAACAAAATGCAGTAAAACCATTGGCAGCCAGTGGTGTCTCAAAGTTTAATTCCCCTGGGGAGAAAAGGACACTGCCTAATCTGTATTCAGTCCTGACATTGTCCACATCTGATATGGAACATTAGCTACTAACTCTCTCAATAGACTAGTGTCCTTCAGTTTATATTACTTTATGTTAATAGTAGAAAAATTACACACAACATCATTTATCATTGTTATACTGTACTATACAACCCATAGCTTATTTTAATATATTTATTTACCCCTAAGAGGAACTGAAATTTAAACATATATCACTAAATCTATATAAATTTAAAGTTATAGTGCCAGAACCAGTGCAGAGCTGCAAAAGGGATAACCCTCTTAAAAATGTATTTTAATTGTACATACAGTCTAGTGAGCGATCACATTGCTTTGAGAAAATCCCATATTTGTGTTATAAATCTTACAGAATCAGTACATAACACAATGTTGCATCTTAATCACAATTTATCTTTTGACTTTTTTTTTTCCAGTACCACTACACAGAGCAGCTCTGTTGCTCTGTTTTCACATCCTCCTTCTCCCTCAACTATCTGCCCTTACATGATTTACCTAGAGCTCAGGTAAGCAAGCTCAGTCCCCCTTTAAAGTAAAAAAAAAAAAAATGTAGTTAATGAATCATCAAAAAAGTAGGATTTTATTTTTTCTGAATCACAATCTACATCTCAATGCATCTAAATTTCAATTAGTCTGTTAAAAACCAAAACAAAACAACAAACTGCTGCATTCAGTGATGTGTGATGTTTGCCTGGACTATCCAGAAAAGAAAAAAGACAGCAGTGATGAAGAAGAGAGAGATAAATCTATGCGCTACTAAATGTATATTAATTTAACTTTAGTTTTTTAAATTTAAGATGTCAAAAAGCTTAGTAATGACGGATCTATTTTTCAGAAGGGGTAATTATCTACAATTATCCAGCCACAATGAATTTCAGGTGATAATTCCTACATAAAATTCAGGAATTTTTTTAATTTTTTTTTTTTGCTAAATGGAACTGTTTTTATTTCATTTCATACAGAAATGTTCAAGTAATGGAAAATGTAACACAGAGCCATAAATACTTTTTTGCCCTAAAGAGTAATTCTTTAGATCTTACTCTACCCAAACTTCCTCCATCGTGCTTCAGTGCTGTAGAATAACTCATTAAAAGTCTGACTAGTTTTAGAAAAAACTACTCCAGATGAAATGAAAGCTGAGTGACTGACAACATTAGATATCTCTGGATGGTGAACACCCTTTAGTTTTACTACTGACCAATGAATGTTTTTGCTAAACTGCACTGAAAACAAAGAGAAAAGCCAGCAAACCCCTCACATATATATTTATTAAGAATGCCATAGCCTGTCTCTACAAATAGTCAGTGACTCATTTTCTCAGGGTAGATGGTTTCAGATAGCTTTGCTGAGCAAGAACACTCACACACTTTCCAGGTACAAAGTTCAGATTCTGACATCCTGTTGAATATTGCAGCATTTGTCAAGAAATCACAACCACAGCTTCCTTGTGGCAAGGAGAGCAGGTTACAAAAGAATCTCTTTTGCCATAAAACACAAGAATGATCAGATCCTTAAATAGTCAGAATTTCCATTTCACAGCAGTTTTCCCCTGTGATAAATTCAATATTTGACCTTAGAATTTCTCAAGCAGCAACAAAAGAATATATTCCATCCAACAATATTTTTAATCTATTTTAAAGTTGAGACATGTTCACATTTAATATTGTTTTGAACTTTTTATTATAGTTAAAAAATAACTTAAATCACACATGGATAATGTCTGTTCACAAAAAACAAACAAACAAACAAACAAAAAACCCAAACATGGCAATTAAAGAGGAGAATTCAAACATAAATGTTATCACAACTGCACTAGCTTATTCACAAACATGATCAACTTGCCACTGGTAGTGGTCATTTACTATTTGTACTGCAACCACTGGGAAAAAAATACAAAACCCTACCCTCTGTCAGGATAAAAGACATGCAGAAGAACTGGTCAGGTCATACTATGGTGCTGTAGCAAAATGAAGGCAGACAGACAGACAAGCTGGTAGATAGACGTTCTTGCTCGCTCATTCATTAAGGTCATCTCCTGACCCGTGTGCCACTAAGGAAAAGGCAACAGCTGTTTCCAGTATCAGTGGTAAGAATGATGGAAGTGAATTAATCCACAGATGGAGACCAGCACCTGAAGGGACCAGTCTGGTGAGCAACAACAGGCTTTGCCTGAGAAACACACTTAAATGTTACCATATGGAGCACTAACAGAAGACAGAGGGGAATGAAAAACTCTGTGCATCACGTTATTGCCACAAAAGCTTAAGTAGCATATTATTGATAAGGATAACAAAAAGACTGTCTGCTTAGGCATTTCTGATTTAGAATTCATAAGCTATCAAATCAGCTAAGATGATTAAATTAACTGAACTACATGGAAAGATTCCACTCTAATAAAACAGTGTAAAATAAGATCGCAAGAGAACACAACTTAGAGATGCAAAAGACTAATTAAAATCTGAATCAATTCCCCCTGCATGATACATTCTTCAGACTGAAGGTGCATCAGCTGTTAAGCTGATACGACACTTCATGTTAGTCAAAAGGCTGAAAAGCTGCAATCATGTTTTATTAAAATAACTACACATACTGGGCCGGGCTGAGGGAGAGTACCAGAGTGCCAAGAACAAGAGCAATTCATTTAATGTCTCTGAAATCTTCCGTGTAACATTTGCAGCTCAGACACCAGAATATAACTGTCTATCTTTATTTCAATGTATTTTCTACACAGGGCTTCAGGGTCTTTTTGGAATAACAGATGGGAAGAAACAGAGCTGCATTATCAGAAATGCTGAAAAATGAAGGTCAAATATATTGACAAAGATGGAGAACTGGACAGCAAATATTTGGAGACTGCTGGCCAGTTTCATCTCCCCCTTATGAACCATAAAACTCACTAAAATAAGGAAAACAAATGCTCACAGTTAGGAAGCCTGTGTCCTGCAGCACCGAGGGCTGGTATTGCACCAGGGCAAAGAAGAAACCACTCTTTAGCACCCAAACTGCCAACTGGGGCAGAATTTGACAGACACCTTTCACTCTGCCAGCAGGTTACAGTACCTCTGAGGTCTGGGCATTTCACCACAGCAAGAAATTCCAGATTAAATTAAATGGACGGGTATGACTACCTCCACTTCTGGGTATCTGTGTAAGTGCCACACTACACGTACTCTTTCCTCACACTCTTTCATCTAGTTTTATTCAGCATAAGCAATTGTAAGCCTGTAACAAGCATGTTCATGTTGCAGAAAAAATCAGAAGTTTTCCTTGATTTTTGCTCCCTGAAGTGTGTCCCCAGGGTATCAGCTCTGGCATCCTCAGATTAAGAAGTAAGTGTGTATACACTTCTACTTCTAAGGCTCTTTTAGTGTTTACATGAAAAACCACATTTTAAAGTAGTTTTAGAAGTAAGATGCCAATAGATCTCTAAACTGAGACTCAGAGAAGCAAGATTTCAGCCCATTCAGGCAGCCTTAAATGAGGAGGAAAGGTTTACCTACTTTAAATGTACTTCTACATTTCAATAGGTTAAAAAACCTTCATTCCAAAATGAAATTTTGCAGGTCATTTACTGATTATGATTAAATCACCTTCATTTATTACCACATGGAAAATAAGCCACTGTACTCAACATGGGAGGTAATCTTAACTGCTTAGCAATTTATTCAAATACTCAGAAGTTAAAATCATTTCTGGGCTGTTCCTTCATTAATAAGGGCAGATGGATGTCAGTTTGAGATATTATTTAAATATCTTTGAAATATAATTCCTAGTTTATATAGGTCAAAAAGGTTACCCTGTTTATATATTAAAATCTGTACAATATGAAGAAAGATATATTTCAAGATGGGATTCTGTGGTGAGATTCAACTTCTGGGGTAAAATGAGTGCCACACATATACACAGAATTTTTCCTGCCCTATTTTCTTCATAATGCCTATGCAGGTTCTATTAACAGTGAACAAATACAGCCAAGGCAGCAGCAAGTAGCTGTTCTACAAAGCCAAGTAAACATCAGTATTATGACATTGCTTTTTTCAAGGAGTACCTTTTATAATTGTTTCCAAGAGTTTTGGAAAATCCCCGTTCTGCAGTCCCAACTGGAAATCAAGTCTTTCCCACTCCTTTCATGTGGATTCTGCAACAGGTGCTTGAGTGAGGGGATTTGGGTGCTGCAAAGTATTTTTACAGAGCATTTTGCCCTTGTCAGGTGGTGCCAATTTGTATAACAGTGTCTTGTTAGAAAAAAAAGGAAGCATGCTATCTTAATTTCAGAGCATCTTCTCTATTGGATGGGGGCAGGGAGGGAATGTTTAAGTACACCAACTATGTCTCATTAATTAGGTCATTAATCACCATCCTTCAGAGCTCCTCAGATTCTTTTTTTCAAAGCCCATATGCTTAAGCTTTAGAAGAAAGGTCTCAGCTCTGAAATCAGTAAAATACTTTCACCATTCCTATCAGAACAATAATCTGCGTATTTTTACCTATCACTTAAATTCTTCCAGGCATATATTTTCATCAGTACACTAGCTGTTTCCCTCCAATCTCTGCTTGCTGGAGTCCAAGAACAAGTCACAGAGCTCCTTCTCCATACCCAAGGGGGAAGCTCTGTTCTCATCTGTAATGATGTAAATCCCAAGCAGCGTATTTACATCAGTGAAGTCACCCAGAGGTCACAGAGTACTCTTTGGTTTCCTCTGCTTCATCCTTTTGCTTTATCTATTACTTACATATTTTAAAAACAGCAGGTGCTGTAAACTAAAGTGTATGCAGCAGAACTTGGTTCCCAAAATTATTTGTAAATTATTTGCAAAAATTATTTCCAAAATTAGTTTGAAATATGGCTTTAGAAAAATTCTGCACAAAATCTATGCTGCAAAAAACTTATATTGGCTCATGGAAAGTAACATGCCTTCTAACCAGATTATGAGACTGAAAGGGAGCATTCAATTTTCTAAATTTAAGCTATATAACACAGCTGAATTTTATCCAGTTTCTTCTGTATTCACTGCAATCACTCACATATGACTAAGGAATTTTTTCCAGAAACAGCTAGTCTTGAAACATTCAGAATTATCCCTTTTTACACTACTTTTGCTGCTGTATATTACTCTAAATTAATGTGAACAGAGAACTGGAAGCTAGACTCAGCTGCAATTCCCACAAATCTTTACATAGTTCAGAACTTTGGGTACTGAAGCTGATTTCTGACTTGTAACAAGTATAATGTGTATAAACACCACACTACGTGCCAGCAGACAAAGAAACTCACCTTTGAAAACCTGAAGCGTATCTTCCAGATAGGCTAAAAAAGCTGCCAAATAACTAAAAATGCCATGAAAATAGACAGACAATTTTTACATAACCCTTGTAGGACATCATGAGCCAGAGTAGAGTAACACTTTTGGCAATTTTATAGCTACTGGAATAATTTATCTATAGTCTGCCACCAAATTCCAACTATAATTTGAAATAATTCAAACTGGTTATTTAAAGGGTGGATGTTTGTCCCTTTTTCTTTCAAAGCACAGCTTTCCTTCTAGAGACATGTATTGAACAGTTCTTGCCTGACCTATGGATTAATCAGAATTTAAATACTGTATTATTTCAACAGGCACTTCTAATATCTGTGTTTCCTGCCATGAAATGTAATTAGGGAAAATTAATTTACCAGGGGACCTCTGAAGCTTTACTTTCTTCCCCACTGCTATTTGCACTGGGCGACATTCAAACGTAATTCCCTTCTATTCCAAGCATACCAGGGCTATCTCCTCTAGACTGCCTCAGAGCAGAAAACGTCACCCAGTATTTGGAAAGCTCACAAATGTGACATTTTTCCAGTAAAACTGTACTGTAGCAGTCAGCTTCAATAGGTTTATCATTGTTAATGAAAACAATTGGAAATACACTGAACATCTTGCTTCATGACTTAGACCGGTCTCTAACTGTATTAGAGATGCAAGCCAGTGCTCCAGGACAGATTATCTCCCCGTGAGTCTCTGATGGACCTTTACCAGCTGCATTTACAAACAGTACTCACTGTTGTCAGGCAGGATAAAAAACGAGATACAGGTCAGTTCACATCTTTCCTATCGGTTTTCGTGTTCTGTTCTTAACCTATACCATCCTTTCTTTTCAACATTGATTTTGATTTGGAGGCCACATAATAATATTCAGCTGCAGTGCAATATTTTTATATTCAACTTCGAAAATCTTCTTGCAGCCCACATTCAAAAGCTTTGTGGGCTGCAGGCCAGACTTTAGAAATTCTGGTTATCTGGAGACAGAAATGAAGAAACCATTGAATCATCTGTGTTAAATGCAGCCCACCTTTTGCAATTGCGTTTCAAGGATTTTCACTGTGAACCAAAGGCCAGGGCAGACTACAGGGATGAGTTACAGAAGTATGTTCTATTTAACTCAACAGTGTCAGGCATATAACGTGCCCTTTATATCTATAGTTTATTTTAACACATATCAAGAAGACAGAAAATTAGTGATCAATGTAGAAAGGAGCATGAGGTTTCATTATAAATTAATGTAGGAAGACTCGGATTTCAATGATGAAATGAACATGAATCTTAAAAATTGTCTGTCTTTATGAAACAGATGAAAATTATTACAGTATATAACTTTTTGGTGACATTTTACTGCAAAGGGCATATTGTTACAAAATTTAGCAATGATATAGCTAGCAGAAATACTGCAGGGATAGATAAGATTATTTATGTAACATGATAAAACATGAAACATGGATGTATTTGAGTCATTGGGTTGCAGAGTGGGAAAAATACTTTGCCCAGCTCTTAAGTGAACGCTCCTGTTAAATCAAGGAGCAACACAGACGGGACCCATTGGGAGCCAAGATTGCACAACAGTAGTGAGTAGTCAAATGCAGTGCACCCAGTTGTGTTTTGGTGCCCAGAAAACTAGTGGGAATAAAAAAGGAAAAGAAGGATGAAGTACAAGAAAGGTTCAAAGATCTTCACTTGGGCATCCACTTTAGTGGTGGGGTTTTTTTCTAAATATAAACCATCCCTGCAGATAACCTGATAACCTGATAACCAGATGAAGTCACCTACTGAAAATGAAACTCAGTAAAAAATGTTTTTAAGTAGTGACATTGCAACACAGAACTGGGAGAAGATTGCTGCAAAGTAATTTTACTCCCCAGGCTGGAGCTAGAGACAACTCATAATCTCAGAAGTGGCCCTGGCTTAATATTTCTGGAGGCCTGGAGTTAAATTCAGATTCTGGGATATTTCTAAGATGGAAAGAATACATACATTGAGTGACTTACATATAGACATGATTGACTCCTAAGAAATAATCACTAGAATATAGAAAGTTCAGAGTGAACAGAAACACACATTTGGCAGAATAATAGAATCTTTATCAGCTCAATGAATCTTGGATATACAATCATTTTTAAAAAAATAAATCCCACCCATCAAAACCAGACTGACTTATATGCGTAAAATTTGGGCAAACTCTGCTGGACACATTTCTCTAATGCAAATGTGATGGAGAAAATAAATTTTCACACAAAACTAAGGTCAAAATTAGGTTTATCTTGGAACTAAAATTTTAGTCTTACCTAAGAAAATATTTTCCCATCTGTAAGTTTTCAACGCTATTCTCACTAGAATTGTATAACCGAATTCAGAGATAAATTACTTGCTATCCTTAATTAACAGAACCTATATTCGATCTTTGTCTTTTGTTTTTGTTTCTCTTCCCTTGTCTTTCCCTCCTACCTCGCCAGGATAAACCATTCTGTTACATTCACAAGCTTCAACTGTACTCATACCACTGTGATTTCCTTTAAACAAACAAAAAGACAGTAAAGGAAAGAAAAACAGTGAGAACCACCTGCAAACTATTATAAATGCTAAACCCACCCACACAGCCTGTAAGTTATAAGTCAATGTAAGCAAGAAGACTCAAAGAGAGAAATAAAGTGGGTTTTGGGTTTTCAATATAAATACTGTGCAAATAGATGATACTAAAATCTTTAAGAAAATATTTTCAAACTTTCTGGTTATATGCAAACAATTTCAATTTCCTTTGACTGGGAATAGTTTAACACCATCTCTGTTATCTGAGATGTTCATGATGGGCTAAATCTTTACTGGATGAAGATCACTTAATCTCAGTAGCATGCCAACCACATTCCCTAGCAAAGAGCCATGGAATTTACAATTTTCCTCAATTGCCTATTTTCATCTGATTATCACACTGTTGTTTTTGTTCTTTATCAGATCAAATAAGTTATTACTTCCTGAAAGCAATTGAGAGAAACTGGTCAAACAAAGCAAGCTATTGTATTTTTCTTACACTTGAGAAATCCTTGTTGTCTCTCTCACGTAAGTAACAAATTATTATTCATTATTACATCCCAAAACTTTCTTTTGGAGAAAACAGAAAACCAAAGGCATAAGCTCTATTCTATACAAACACCTCACAAAGATCTTCTGTACTGATGCAGTTCTCCCAGCATTCATCAAACCTAATTATTTTAGGAGCAGAAACTAATATTGCTCAGCTACCAACTACCTTCTAATGGTTAACTAGAAGGCAAAAACCCCAGAGGTGGTATCATGGTTCTATTGTATCCAGAAGAATTTTGCTGTGGACATGGTAAGCTGGGTTTTCATCTACTAAATATGTAAAACATTGAAAGTGATTTAAATTATTTTTCCCTAGAAATAAACATAAAGTATAATAAATTCTGTTTAGTACATTAAGATTTACTATTTCATTTTTACAACAGATCTATCAGCATTCCATAAAATTGAGCACCTCACTAAGATGTCAGTGTAAAAAAAGCTACTTGAGTATTAAAATGCTTATCACTTACATAGGAACTTAAGACAACTCAAGTAAATGAATTAACTGCCACAGAATATACTGGAAGGAGTTCAAGATTAGAAAACACAGGATAATTTTTCACATATCTGCCTTACTGTTCAGCTGGATAAAATTTAACATAGCTGTGCTTTCATTTATTATATATAATAATAAAGGCACAATAGAAATACTATAAAGTTAAGAGAATGGTGCAGTATTTGCCTTAATGTAAAATAAACAAAGGATGCACTTATGAAATATGAATGCCAAGAATTACAAGGTCTGAGCCTGGCCATAGCAGAAATATGAAAGAATATTGAAATATCAATTTTTAAAAATCCAAAGAAGTGTTGTGAGCAAAAGAGCCACCCATGAAGTTTTTTGGTCTGAACTTCGAGCAGTTTAATTCAGCTATATGTATGTGTGTGTATATATATATATATATATATATATATATATATATATATATATATCTGACTTTGCATTGTAAGATTTCCAGCCTCAGAGCATGCTGAACTGGTACCATGCAATGTAACTTAGAGCAGTATGTAAGCTAAAACCACAAGGCTCAATATGTATTACAACCCATACTGCTGAGTGTTCACTAGTACTTATTTAATTTTACTTTATTATTTTCTTCCCTTTGTGCTTTTGTTTTCCACCAAAGGATTTATTTATTTATTCATTCATTTATTTCTTAAGGAATGGTATCTGAGAAGTCAGCCCTCTTTGGACAAGATAATTGTGGATGGGAAACTTCTGTAAAGTTAGTGGTTTATATCAAAACATCAAAGTTCATCATATGGGTGCACCACCTGCCTCTCACATCTTAATTTAACTACTGACTCAGATAAAAATCACCACAAGTTTCTGAAACTTTTCAAATTATTGTTTGTAAAACAAATTTAAAATCCAAACTGTAAGCAAAGCAACAGCTCAGTCAGTGGCAGAGCAGTGATTTTGTGCTTTGATTTGTCACACAAGGACACCACTATTTGGGACCTCAGCTTTCTCAAAGCTGTTAAAAACCCACTACACATGGACAGAGCAGCAAAGTTTATGAGGTCAAAAAATGTTCACCTACCACAAACTACAAAGACAGGCTCTTGGTGTCAGTAGCAGAAAGAGACTTTCCATGTAGACCACAAGTTTGCCCACCAGAGAACTATCTCTGGCAGGGAGGGACGTGCCAGCTGTCTGCAAGTCAGAAGGTGCTGCTCAAGAAAACACAACTACTCCAAGAAAACTCAGTGTCTCCACTAAACTACTAGAAAAGAGGAGCCAAGGAAATTCAGGCAGATTAATAAAAAACAGCTGATCAGAGTTACTGGAGGTTGCAGTGCTTTTCTTTAGAGTTCTTAAGCTATCCTGACCTAGCATACTAATGGTCTTCTACAAACTGATTAGGGGAAATACAAACACTTTAACCTTAGAGTGATGAAGAAATAAAGACAGCAGACACTGCTTTTAAAGCTGCAAAGAAAATGGTGTTTTAAAAAAACCTCAAAATTTCTACTCATTTGTGGACAGACCCTGCACAGCGAGTAGAGAGCAAACCACGGGCAGTGTTTGGCACCTGTCCAAACCCAGTGAAAACACTGGGGACTTACTTAATGATTTTAGTTCCTTAAGGTATAAGCACTAATATCAAGCCCTGATAACAACCCACATGCAATTTCATTGTGTACTTGTATTCACGATGTGATTATACACAGCTTTTGTACACACAATTAATGAAGAACGTTGTGATTCAAACACTCTAGCAGCACACTTTCTGTAATAGCACATGTAAAATAACATTTTCACTCATTCTGTGAACCAGTTATATTATCTATCTGAAATCAGTCATTTACACACTATATGCAAATTTACTTAAAATAAATATGTGCACATCATAGATGCATGTGTTATATACATGTATTTATGTGTACAGACAACATATATGCATGGACACATACACAGATACATATATGTATGAAAATAAATTTTATAGGAAAGCAAATAAAAATAAGGTTTCCTTGAACTTTGTTATAAGTCTTTTTTTAGCCCCCCTGACTTCTTGAATGTAGGGAAGGTTTGTTCTGTGGATGTAGGATTTCCTACCATCATACTTTCCTATCTCTGTATCACCTCCTCTTACTGAAAAGATTTTCTACTAGGCTGGCGTCTGTGTTTACATGTACAAATTTTGTATTTACATATCCATCTGTGTCCCAGAGCTATGAAAAACAGTACCTGAAAGAAATTCCTTGAAAGTCTGAAGATTTCCATTTTCACTTTTTTTCTTTGTTTGGAGCCTGTGGTTCTTGGATAGTTTACGCATTTTATTTTAATGTTTTAGTAAATACTTGTCCAGGCTATTCACTCCAGAACCATTCTGGATAGGAGAAATTTTGTTTATATCTCATGATTTTTTATTTCTGAAATATCGCCCACTACTTCTAATGTACAAGATACTGCACAAGATGTTGCCAGAACCTGAGCTCTCTTGCAGAGAGCAATATGACCAGCGTGTTTGACTCAGTACTTCAACAAGACACGTGTCACCTCCCTGACCTGTGCTGCTGCTAGGAACCTGGCTGCACTGTGCAGTTCTGCTTACCCCTCCACAGAATAAATCTGCAGTGGTGATTAGTCCATGCCCGAGCCACCTGTCCTAATGAATAACGCTTCCTGTGTAGCTGTTTCCAGATATTGGAGTTAGTTACTCAAGCTTGAAAGACAAGTAGAGAAATTAATAACTAGTGCACATGCTCCTTAAATGGCACAGGGGCAAAATACGGAAAGAGGAATTCAAGGCAATGGCTTTCCCACAGTGCTGAAAAAGGATTTGGGAGTATCAGAAGACCTGCATCAGCCTGAACCTGACCAGACTGACAGGTGAGCAGCACCATGACTGCATTTTAGGCTTAAATTTGGGTAACTGAATGCTGATCAGAATTTTACTTTGAATTTCTGAAAAAGAGAGACAGACACTGAACCAATGATCAGTGTAGGATTACATGTATTATTTAGTAGCTAAAGGAAAATGAACCAGCAGCCCCTCGACTGATCCGATACAGCACTAGCACCACATTTTCTCAGATTATTGTTATTTTTAAAACCATAAATTTTTCAGTAGGTGGGTTGCATATTACTTAGCTTTTTGAGTTAGTACTGCTTATAAAAGAACACTGAATACACACTCATTGCCTTTGCCAGTCATTTCCATCAGCAGATCCTTCCAAGCCAAAAAAAATGATGGTTTGTGAGCTTCTGCTACTTTTTTGCCAAACAGTGCTGGATTGACTTGTTAAATTCTGTAAGACAAATACACACATAATAACAAACAATGTCAAAGAAAAACACATTTCAACAGCCCCTGGAAACTTCAAAATGTGCTTTTCCTGTGTTTGAAGTTGAAACAAGTAAGCAATACTGTTGTCTTCTTAATTTGTTGATTTTGTTTTTTCTACTGACCTGGAAAGACCAATTCAGTGACACGCAGAGAAACAGAATGCGTTTGTTCAGCACCTTCTCTGGCAAACTCTGTTATATACAAGGATGAATCTTTTTGTTCATGCTACAGTATATTGAAGATCTACTACTGTATTTATTTGCTGTGTCACAAAAAGTTATCTGCATGGAGATTTAATAACACCATTAAATGAAATTCAAATGGACATTAAGAATACATATAAAGTACTCATATCCAGGATGTATAAGTTTAGATTTTTTAATTCAAACTGACTGGTTACTGAGGAAATGGAGTTAACTAGTAGGTTTGTAGAGGCAATACCAGTCACTCTGCAAATTATTCTATCAAATGAAAAGCCAGAAGTATAGAAAATAACAGAAAAAACCCCCATCAAATGTTCCCCACTATTCCAATACATCAAAAATACAACAACATGTTGTTTTAGCGGTGATGGGACAAGAGTTTGTCAGCTGTACATTTCTAAGCAAGACCCAACTTCCATTTCATTTACACACTGTGCTCTCAGTTAATGCTTCTCCTACCCACCAGAACTGGTTTAACCGTGTTGTCTCTCCAGCTCAAGTACCTTTGGAAACAAAAAGCATTTGCTTTCTAGTTCTGCTAGCTGGCTAGTTTTCTAGTTCTAGTTTGGACACATACGGTAGGATAAAACTGTACATTTCTTATGAATGGAAGTTCAAAATAACGTCAAATGCCACCTGATTGCCGATCTCCCTGAGCAGATCTGTGCCAAATTTAAATTCCCACAGGTACAAAAAAAAATTAAAAAGCTACTCACTGCATACAACTGATTTTCTGTTATAATTTCCAGCAGACTCATTCAAATCAATTAAGCTTCTTCCATTTATACGGCTGAGAATCAAGCACAGTCCTTTCGTAACCAACCATCTCCTGTCAGAGCAGGGTAACCTGACAGTCACTGCTTTTGAATCTTATACAGCTGTTTTCTGTAGTGCCACAAAACTCCAAACATTAACACTGATATGTAATTTATAATTTATATTTATTTATTTGTTATTATTGTCTCAGACCTTGGAAAGAGATTTTCTAAAGGCCCATTAGTGGGCCTTCCACATCACATGAAGAGTAATGATTATATTGCTGTAGTCTATGAGCAGATTGACCTGCATTCCTGCTTCTCTGTTAATATTTTAAATGTTTTTTATTTGCTGAAAAAACTGTTTAAAGGAGAAAAACCAAACAACTCTCCCACCTCCCCAAAAAAATCCCAACTGTTGGAATGTTTGCTTTTTTTGGCAGCACTAATATATATCTCTTACTTAATAGGAATTCTCCCCTGTGTTAAGGACATTGCTTTTACAGTTCAAAGATCTAAACATGAAGTATTTTATCAGTATTCTGTTTTTCTCCCCTCTCTCTCTGCAACTTTGGAGCAGTTAGGAAAAAGCAAATATCAAAACAAAAATTACTGTCTTTGAGTGTCTGTGAAAATTTATGTACTAAAAAGCAGCTGTAAAATTTTTAATGTTTAAATTAATGTTTTATGTTTACAATAAAAACTCTCCAGCCATGAAGGGCTTTTAAAAGCTACATGCTAAATACAAGCAAAACCAAAGCAAACAATAACATCCCTGTGAAGCTCAGCTTCAACACACGAAATGGCAAATAAGACTTTTGTGTAGAAATCATAAGTTTTCGTGTCTTGCTCTACAAAAAAAACCCTTAGGAATGTCAAAGCTACAAAAAGAGCTGGTTAGAATATGAAGGCAAAAAACTTGTAATTCCTTAATAATAGGTTTTTCTGCAATTCTGAATGTATTTGTGATGGTCTAGTTTACTCTTTTATTTGAATTGTGTTATAAATAAAACAGCTTCTCTCCTCCCCCATTTCTGCCAGCTGTAAGCACTCTGTCCTCCAATAAAGGTTGAAACAAATGAATAGGTTTAAAAGAGACCATTATGCACTAGCTAGTGCAGACTGAGGAGATGAAATGTTGCCAATTCATACTCCTTTTAAAATCAATAGGAATTCTTGTTATTGGATTCAATGGGAGTATAATTAGGTTCCAAACTCGTATGCTTTCTTGACAATGTGGGTTTCTTTACCTTTTTCACTCCTGTCTCCCTCTCAGCTATGGAGAAGTCTTGCTGTTCCAAAGTGCCCTCAGTTTGAACAGCTTTTTAGGCATTTCTCCCCTGAAGTACCTGTGGCACAGGCTGGAGAAGGCAAACTCTTAGCACAGGTAACCTCAATTACTGAAATTTAGTGGTAAGTTAACACCAGTGAGAGCGTAGCCCATTCCCCAGCAGACATTTAAAGCCTTGATACCCTACATTCCCTGTCCACCCTCACACTCCAGAACATCGTTTTCTCAGTGACCTGGTCAGAACAATCCCACATACAGAATCATCCCCACCATCTTTTCCTTTGGCAGCTCAGTTTTGTTTTGCAGGTCTCACTGCAGGGAGACTGTCTAAGCCCAAGTATATTTAGGTTAAATCAAATATAAACCTGTCCCACAACTTGATTTTCAAAACCCCTGTCAAAGTAATTACAAGAAGATGATATAAATAATGTTCCTTGAAAGGTCTACATAAGGAGGAGCTGGCATCCACCTGCATGTTGGACTCCAAATATGCCACTGAGGAGTCTCGAGTCCACCCCCATTTATCTCTCAATTACTTGCTTTTATGGACAATGTATTGAACAACAACAAAAATATATAAAGCCACATCATCCCCCCAAGCCCAAGAATTGAGAATTAATTTTTTCTTTCTTTTTTTTTTTTTCTATACACAGACTTTTGATGGCTCATAAGCCAAATCCTACGCAAATTGTTTTAACTCTTATCCACAGCGCTATCTTCATAAATTAATTTTGTCAGCCTTTACCTTGGTCCAAAAGAAGGGATGCAAGAGCACTTTTTTAACTGTTTCTTGGTTAGAGGTAGTTAAAAAAAATATTGGGAAGCATGTAAAATAGTGAATATCCTTTTTCTACTTCTCTCAAAACAGAAAAAAAATCAAACCCAACAAAATTAATATTTTTCTCATTTTCTCTCTTATTTGTTTGCAGTAAAAAATATTTCTCATGTCAACTATATTTTTAAAGTACACATAAATAAAAAAAATAAAGATAATAAAAGATTACAATCATTAACATACAAGCTTCAATATTTATTTGGATAACTGAATCAAAAATTACTACCTTTCTACACTTTAAGTCAGTTGTTCCACTAAGCACAACCAAAGGTGACCTCAGAAAGGCCAATCCTGCCTGGTTAGTACCTTGCAAGAATAATTGGCAGAGTTGTTTGTGGGAAGCATGCACATAGCTTCTAGCTTCAACTATTTCCTGTCAATGCTCTAAAACTTAGGAGCTGAATGATTTTGAGGGCAGCACTCTCTATTCCTACTGATCTTGCTGATAACTCTTTCATCAAAACTTTAAAGCACTGAGACCTGAAGTTCTTAAGGTTCCTCTCTTCAAGGATGAGGGAAAACTTTAAAAAATGTTTGTGTGTGCAAATAAAATATATAAATGCACATACAGACAGGTAAACATTTGAACAAGTTTCTGCAAAGAATTTACCAAATTATTACTGTAAAGATTTTGAAAGAGAGTTTCCAAAGACTCTTTCTAGAAAAACTATACAGGAATTTTGCACAAGTCCATCCCAGTGAAGATGGGTCTGGAGAATATCTAGGTCCCACAGATGGTTTTTCTTTAAGAGATTTCATAGCTATTTAGAAAGGGATGTAGCACTACTGCAGTGAAAATATTTAAGAACATGTATGTAGATTATTTCCAAGAAGCTCTTCACACCTTTAGCACAATCCTCTCCCTCCTGCCCTTTTTCACCATTTGCATGACTAGATTTTTGGCGACTGTGTTCAGCTCTTCCTTCAGTCTTTGTGTATCCATAACTCATTTGTCCATAATCATGATTAATCCTTTTTTAAACATGTTGAACATTTAAACATTGCTGTGCTGTAGATTCTTATTGCAGAATATCTGCTGAAAACAGATGAGGGCTTTAGACACTTTATTTAGACACTTTATTTTATTAGTTCATATTAGGTCTGTGACAAGCAAGTCAATTACATTAAACATCAGGTAAATAGAGATTAAGATATCTTGGTTTTAAAGCAAATCAAGGGAAAAAAAACAGATTTTATTTAGTTTTCCCCAAATTTGGAAGCCCTCATGCAAGTTTCTTCTGCAGTTTGCAACTTGTAATGAATGCACATTGACAGAAACACGATATACCGAGTGATAGCAGCAGGTAAGCGAAACACAATGTACATTCTCAAACAGCCACATTGGTGGTGAGAAAGGATCAGCAGCCCTTTAGATCCAGTAAATGAGGTTACAAAGCTAGGGCTAGTATAAAAATATAAGAAGCGTTGACATTTTAAAAGAAACTATCCCTATATGGTCTTGTTCATCATCATAACTCTAGAAAAGAGCTTCTTTTCTAACGTGCCCTCGAGGATTAAAAAGGCATAGATATCATGCTATATATTAAAATTAGTATTTCTTGGCCTTGGATAGTTTCAGATCAGGCTCCTCATGTCCTGGACATGATTCAAATAAGCAACTTCTCCACTGGGTAATTTAGCCTAGTCATGTGTCTGGTAGCTAAGATTTATTACCTCATCATTTTATTTAAAATTTACAAAATTAGGTTTGGAAAGTGGAGGGGAACATCAAGTGCAGTTTCAGCACCACCACAGTGTAATGGAGGAGTGAAACAAATTTAGATAGAGTAATTCTTAATTACTATGTATCTGTAGATTAAAAACAAATAGATACAATTAAACCCCGGGGACAGGAATAAGACTACCTGCACTTTCTGAAACCTCCCTACAGCAAATGTTTCAGAGGACAAATGGGATATTTTTACGTTCTAAAGAGGGAATCTGACAAGCATGCTAGTTGAAAAGGCTGAAAACAGCTAAAAAATTCTTTACCATCTATACTTAGAATTATTATTAATAACACAATCTTAACTATATATGGACATTTTAATGTACAGTGCTTTAAAAATGAGTTCAATATTGCTATCTCCCACTAAGAACATGGAAGAAGATAGATGAGGAGACGAACTGATTATTCAATTCACCAGTACACTGGTAGAAAATCTGGGAAACAAGTACAATTATCCTATTTCTTAGTGTTAGGAAGTCCAGCCTACGGACTGTTTGCCTCCCAGTATCCCCAGTGATGTCCTGCACAGCTCCTAACAGATCCCAAGACTAAGGAAGATCTACATGGCATTTCATTTTCCTCCCTCCACTTTTTATTCCCAGGGCATTCCAAGGAGGAGCCCTTGGCAATGCTGCCATGGTCACTGGTGTTTCTGACAAGTCATAGCAGAGGGTATTTTGATGCATTTTGGCATGCCTCCTGGAAACACAAAAAAGTAGCCTGAGTAGGAAAAGTATATAGGAAATGTGAAATAAAATTCTGTAGAATCAGTCAAATTTTATTTCTACAGGCACATTTTAAATTATCATTGTTACAGAAGCCAACTAGATACAATCCAGACCCCACTGCTGGAGAAAGCTTGCACTTTATTCCTCTCAACATACAAAAGATTTGTTGGAGTTCCTTTTTCCATCTGCTTCTATCTAAGGTATTTGTGTTGGCCCGAGGAGTGGGACATTTTGCCCTTATGTTGCTCACTGCTCTAATCTGTTATCCTCGGGAACGGGAGGGCACCAGATCACTGTGCCAGTTACCCTCCCAAATCTCTAATTAATGTTGACAGTAAAATATTAACCACAGCACTAACTACCAGATAAGAGAGGGTACTCCTTGCACATCCCAATCAAGTGGGTTTCATTAAAAAGAAACTCGTTACCAATAATACCAGACAATTGCAACATTTTCTTAAACTAGCACTAAAATAAAGATGACTCACTTACCTTTGTACTGCTATAAATAGTGATTTTTCTTTCTTCCCTCCCACCATCCTTCAATCAGATTTAAAACTTTATTTTTCTGCTATGGGAGGAGGGAGAGGGGGGAAAAAAGAAAAAAACAAACCCAACCCAACAACAGCAAAAGCTCAACAACTCTGTATTTAGGCTAAGTCATCCTGCAACATCACAGCTTATGAGTTCCAAATGTAGATGTACCCAAGCAGTAGCATGGGCTACACTTCCTTCAGCACCAGAGGCACACCCAAAGTTATACTTGGGAGAGAGAAACCCTGCACCCAAAAATGCAGTAAAAGCTTGGTTCTTCCCGTAGCTTCCAAACAGCTGGATTTATTTCAGTTACCTCCACTGGAGTGCACAGTGCCAGTATATTCACAGTACTATTTACATTAATACCTGTTCCCACAATCATCCTGCAAATATAGAAGTATAATTTCAGGGCTAACAAGGGATAACACTGTTTTGCAGTGATGCAATGTTAAAAAGCAAAGCACTCTCAGGTTCAGCTTGTAATATCCTGGTAGAACACGTGCATCATGATAAAAATAAGACAAACATCTTCTATAGACTCCCAAGTCCCAGTCACACATCATCATAGCAAGCTTCAGGTAGGCTCAGAGATGGAAAATGCCTCCTAGGACACTCTACCCTTCCCAAAAGTTCCAAGTTTTTGCTCTTTCCTCCATAACTTGCCACTCTCCTCACCCACAGTATGTCTTTTATATGGCTTTACACATACAATTGTATTTAAATAAAGCAAGCACAGCATCTTCATCTAAATTTTAAGGAAAAATTTATCAGCACAAAGGCAGTCTCGCCCTGTACAGTGTTTACAATGTTTTTTATCTTCAGGCTGCATTAGGATTTGCTGTGAAATGGTATTTGGAATGACTTGTGAATCACTGCCAAATGTGGTTGCACCAACCATATTGCAAAGCTTTGCACAGCAGTAATCATGGGGTATTTCTGACACTGGGAGCAATTGGTACAGAAGAGCAGTAAAAAAAAAGATGGTCTGTTCTTTTCCCACTTAATTTCTTCTGCTGAAGCACTCTTAAAAATCAGAATAAAATATGAACTAAGATAACAGATGCCCTTAATGAGGTCCTCTGTTACCCTACTAGAGTATCTCTGAAAAAATAAAATATATAGATGCTGTTTCAGCAACTAAGACAATAGAATTACAGGGAGCAGAAGTGTGAGATTCTTTGGGGCAGAGGGTTATCACCAGACAGGAAGGAATAGCTGATATGCTCAGAGGCAACAATACAAGTAGCAGAATACTAAGATATCATCTGTCTTTATTTCTCAGCGTATTTCTCTTGATAACAAACACCACTCCCCTCCTTAAAACTAGAGTTAAATAACTAACTAACTCTGTAACTGAAGAGATCAAAAACATGCAAAGGCAATTTCCACTTTAAGAGAGAACCTGCAAGTATAGAGATTTTAATGCAGAAAAGTGACACTTCTTGCTTAAGGGAAACATCACCACTCCATCTGACAATTTTACTTAGCTCTTCTCTAAATGTATAAATGCAAAAGACTGGAAAAAATTCATTAACAAAAGAAATCTGATAAAAAAGTGCAAAATTGATCTTACACACTTTTAACTCTATGAACCAAAACAAATAAATAAATCACTCTAAGACTCCAAAAGATATGTCCAAGTCATATTAAAGTGCTTTTTGACTCAAAAATCTTCATACTTAATAGCACCTTGGCAGCTGTGTATGATCCACAGAACATTTATGGCAGCTGCATTTGTGGTACATAGCTGCAAAGTGGTGTTTCTGACTATCCTAGTCTACATGGCATTTGAACACGTTGCATACTACCTGAGCACTAGTAACCTTCATCTCAAGTTTTTCATAAGATTATGCATAAATGCAGTGGTGATAAGCTCAGCTTTGCAAAGTACAGGAGCCTTCATTTGCCAGCAAACATTATTTGGCATTTGCTTATTGCTCTAGGGAAAAGATCCAGCAATGAATAGTCTTAATGTAAGAAATAAAGCTTTATACTCAGTATTTCCTAAGAACAGAATATTAAATCTAAAGTAATTGCATGAATCTTCTTTAAAAAAAATGTTTACTGTCCTCAAAAGGAATTAATTAATGTAACTGAAGAAGAAACCATTACAAACTTGTCTGTAATGCAACTAGTGAAACTTTATACACTAATTCCTGAATTAAAATGAACAATTTAAATGCACAGATTTCTACTAGAGTATCACCTTTTAATACCATTAAACTTCTCTGTGTACCATTATACGGTCAGACCTCATTTTGATCCAAGACCCAATCTGGGTGTGAGACCCAGCCTCAGCCACTTCTCTTTATAAACATGTTATGTGTAAATATTGCACATGTTCCTATATTCCTCTAACAGAAGATATGATGGACTATTCAGAGACTCAGGAACTGGTTGCTAGGGATGTTCGGATAACAATAAATATAAAGACTCCTTTTAAAATTCAGTACACAATTCAGAGTGCAATGATGTTTAGTTCAAAATTGCCATCAATTATCACTTATTTAAATAAACAAAAGAGGACAGTCTCAAAAGAATTGTATGCATGTCACTCCTACCTTGACAAAAGAAACATATTTTTAATCTTCTTACATCACAACTCACAGGAGATCTCCAGTCACTTCAGTATAGCAGGAGAGAAAAGGGGGGAAGTTACACATTTTCAGGCACTAAAAATTTAAACTTAAGACAAGAGCAAATACTGTTAGTAAAAGCAAAAGACAGTGGGGAAAGCAACTCAACTTGTGGAATAACAATATTGTTAAATAGAAATGGTTGTTTTCTGAACACAGTCATTTTATAAAATGTACAGTAAAGCTTTTATATGTAAATTACCCAAACTCGGAAACCTTTCACTTCAAATTGAATTGAGAATAGCTTGAAGTAGAACACTTTAGTGAAAACGTGCTTAAAATGAACAAAATCAAGAACAACTGAGGTGCACACAAACTGTTTCACTGAAAAAAACCCCAACCTGTAAATAAATATTTGATGGATGTAGTGCTAACAAAAAAGGATAAAAAATTGGCTTAAAATATATTTAGATAGCCTCTTAATATGGGCATTGTTTTTTTCTTTTTCATAGGTCCTGATTAGATTTGTCAGACTATGTGTATTGCCACCAAATAGATAACTAGGTTACATGAAAGATTAAAACTACTACAATGAAACTAGATTATACAAATAATCACATTATCACATTTAAAAGCTTCCTTTGCTAACATACTACAAGAATGCAATTTCCTCTCAGCTTTTCAACTAAAATTCATATGATTCCATCACTGTAATTTTAATTTATTAACTTCCTTTAAATTAATCCAATCATATGCAATGGTCAAACTTGAACTACTTGTTCTGTACCAAACCATCATGCTGGATACTTCATGAAGGGCATGTGGGCTGGAAACTGTACTTACAAAGCTCACTTGGATTTTAAAAGAAGTTGTATATGAAACAATTGCAGTATCTGCTGTTTTCATCAGCCTTACAAATGTATTTATCTTGGGGTTTTCTACCGAGCATGGCACTTCTAATGACGTACTGGCTGGAAAGGACAATTAACACAGACCTTGTTACTGAAATGCCAGCCCCATATTTTTATTTCTGGTATAGATTCCTGGTAATTTAACAAATGACCAAAATTGAAAAAAACTACCTGTAACACTTATGTTTCTGTTTGATTCTCTGTGACTACATTTGACTTGACTGCTCTGTCAGGCCCTTGCACAGATAAAACTGTCTTGTGGTACATTCAGTGACTACGGCTGGATAAAGGGGATAAGGTGGCACAGGGAGATACCTGACTATGAGTAAATAAAATAAAAGCTAATCATAGGGCAAATGTGAAGGAAAAGAAAGGCTAACCTCAAGAAGATGATATAGACCCTATTAGAAAGTAACCTATATAGAGATTTTCAGTTTATTAAAACTCTCCTCTCATAGTAGTGAAGGAAGAATCTCTTTCTAAGGCCAAGCCCTTAGTAAAATTATTTAAAATTTGCTTATTCATTGTATGCTTCATTCTGGCTGAATACAGACATCTGATTTTATTTGATGCTTTTAGGTTAATTCTCCATTTGGATTTTAACATGGCTATCAATTACTTGACTAAGAGCCAGGGAGATATTTGGCACAGTGAAAAACTTGGTCCTTAATTTATTCGTTTGTGAGGACAGCAGGCAAATTTAAACAGTAAAACATAAAATGATGGACTTCTAAAGCTAAATGGTGATCGTCCTCACATCAACTACTTATAAGGCTTGCACAAACAATTTAACTAAAAAGATTAACAAATCAAACATTAAAAATAAATTTGGGGCCAAGCTAACTGGAAGTGTAATGCACAATTCCCTTAGTCTGAAATCTGAGAAGCTTTGAGCTGGACAGTCTGCTCATTAGAGTCCATGTATGTGAGAATATGAAGAATACCAATAATATTCCCTATTTATCTCTCTCAAAGTGTGCTTGTAAGACACAAATGAACATGGCATACTGAACAACATCTGCATAATGACATAATTGTTTACAAATCAGAAACACAAGTAGCAAAGACAATAATATCCAGGGCATTCATAGAAAATACAAACTAAATTGAATGGTTCATATTTTTCCTATAAATAAATATATGTGGAGACAAAATAAAAGCTGTATTTCAAATCACTTTCTGTAAAGTGAAAAATATTGGCAGTCTGGCAGTTTCATATCATTGTGCCTTCAGAAGAAAAAATGCCATTATATTAACATTTATAATCTCCTTGCCATTAAAGCACTTGCAGTGCAACTGTAGCTAAAACATACAGTATTTTTATATTAGAGAGAAGCAAACTTAGTGTGACTGAAAAATAAAGAATGTAGTTCACTCTTTCAAGTTATGAAGCACGGATGCTCAAATGCACTACATTACTATCTCACTAGGCATTAGTTGGAGATATAATGCAGAAGATAGCCAGAGATTTAATTTCTACAGATGACATATTGTACCCAAAAGATTTAAACAACAAAATAATGAGCAAATGCTGAAAATGGCTGCAAACAGTTCATATTTGAATATTTTTTTTTAAATGATCCTGTTAACTGAGACAGGAGTCTGGTTCCACCTGTGCCAGGTTTCTGTAAGCACTGACACCTGTGGAAAGCTGATGAGTTACACTGCAACATTACTCTATGAAGTCCTTTTTAACTTTAAAAGGACTTACTGTAAGCTGCCTAAGACTTTTATTAAAAGCTAACAAGGTTTTTTGAAAGTGTTCATTTTAAAATTTGATTATTCTTTTTTAATTTCCATTTCTTGTGACCAAGATGGGTATGGTGGAGCGAGTGCCATCCTGCGATTCGTTTGTTCATGTATCAACCCTGTACAGCCCCACCCAGCATCCTCTCCCAAATTTCCAAATCAACTGAATGAAAACAATACCCCTTTCTTCCTTTCAGCCCATGTGTAATGGCTTTATATGGCATAGCCATCATTTTGGACTATATTAAATTTCAGCCTTTGTGCTTGTACCAGAGAGTGTGAATTTTTGGTAACAAATTGTTATGTGACATAATTCATTTGAGTGCTGCTTGGCTCCCTTGTGTTTAGCCTGATTAGCTTTATTGGAAAAGTAGAATCCAGGATTTTATTTCTTTTATGCTTCCTCCCCAAATTTCGCAGAATATCTTTAAGGCCTCTGTTGCTTAATTCAGACATCATAAGATGGCTCAAAGTCTTTCAGATTTAGCATTACCCCAACTCATGAGGAAAATTTAGCAGTCTAGGTGCAAGACCTACTCACCTGACTTTGCCATGAAGATTGATGATAACGAAAAGCCCAAACCAAAAAACAACCTGGTGATATTTCCTCAGTTATCAAAGGAAATTACTCAACTGGGGTGACTGAATGAGTAGAATGCTGAAAGATGGTATTAATACAATTATAAGCCCGAAACTAAAATGTTATTATGCCCCTTGCTAACTGATATTTCGACTACTAATGCTGAACACCATCTAACTTATCTGAATGGTTTTGCACCTTCTCTTCCTCTCTATTGCTAAATGTGAGTACAATACCATGAAGGAGACTTAGGTATATTGCAAAGGTTATATTTTAAGATGATACAGGGTGGATGCGTTTGACTTTTGAAATCTTTCCCACTCTACTTCAGAAAAGGAATCAGAAATCTCTGTGGGTTTGCTGCATTGTATCTTTTGGTGAAAACTGATGGATATTTTTAGCATGAAAAATGATGTGAATTTTTGAACATTTATTAAAAGCAATACTGCATAACATTTCAGGAAATATAACCCACCAGGAATCTTTTTGAGTTTATATGTAAAAAATTCATATTTCTCCCCCTCCCAAGCAAAATTATATATCTAATGACAGGGAACATAAATGCCAAAACCACTTTCAATATTTTCAATCTAGTATATACTTGTGTGTATTTCTCTTCTTTTAGTGGCAAACATGCAGTCCAACTTGCTAATAAAACCACTTTTAGTTAACATTTAGCTTGATTTTTTAAGATAACATTGTCAAAATTTTCCTACCAACATTACTATAAATAACTCTTCCCAAGGCATGCATAGCTGGACTGTGGCTGTGTGGCCATTCTTAGGGAAGGACAGGAAAGGAAAGGACTCCGTTTCTATGAAGGAAGTATCTTTTGCTCAACATGGTCAGACATAGGAATTTACAAACAGGAATGATGCCTTACTGTTGATCTTTTCCTGTTACAAAGGCAAAACCTTTTAGACAAAAGTGTATCTGAGTGAGGAAGACAGTTTCCTTGTTTCCTTAAAGCATCTTCACCCATGAGCTGCCTTTCCCTTTAGTGATGGCTGTCACCACAGAGGCAGAAACTAACCTGTATTTTTCAGTTCCTCTTGACGAAATACTGTATTTATTTATTTTATTGCCTAAAAGAAATGGCATTCTGTTTTACCTTCATTCTACATGACTTTCTCAGGCTTGCCCTGGGAAAGTCTTTTGGAATTGCATAAATGTTCAGAATGCAGATACTCAAGATAATTTGTTGTGACATTCAGGAGAAATAAGGCAAAATTAAACTAGTATGATAACAAAAAAAAAATAGGAAGCAAAACCAATTACAAATAAAATGTTTAAGAATTGTACCTAGAAATAGAATGACATAAATAGAGTAATACTAACATAATTCCTCTTTCCTCTCATTCTCACACACACTTGCCACATCTGACCTACAGTTTTTACTCCAGATCTTATTATAGTTATCGCTACTACTGAAGAACTTAGGTTAAATCATGAAGCACAGTCCTAGTGTGCTAGTGGCCTGACAAACATCCCCAAATGAAGTTGTTACCAGTATATTTTCTGTTCTTCCTATGACTTGAATATACACCTTTTTAAACACAAATGTGTTCATAAGAATTATAGTATCCCCACAACTTTTTGCATCAAAAACCAGATTAGATAACAAATACAGTGACTGTAAAAAAGGTGTTAACTCACTCTCTGCATATCAATGATACCTCTGATAACACAAGAGAACACAAGTATTTAGGATATCTAAGCAGGTATCTAAGCAGGAAAAAAGTCTGGTTTATTCCTGAAAATAACCTAAACAAAAACATCATAAAAAATGTGACCAAATCAATAAGCAGCATCACTGTAGTCATTTCACTACACAGATTAAAAGACCCAAAGAAGGGGCAACACTGCCTTTCACCTGTGACACAGCCACAGAGGCTCAGCGCCCACCAGTACGCACATAAAAGTGACGAGCGAGTTGTTGTAATGAAGAGCAGAGGTATACAGCCTTTATCAGATGAGAGGGGATTTGTCAGAGATTAATAGAATTCCATTGTAATATCCATATCTCACAAAGGCATACTCTGACAGGGTCCAATTACTTTCAACAAGCTGGGCCTGCTACATGGACCCTCTGAACCGGAATGGCCCTCCAATCTGTATGCTTTCGTTCAGACAGATAACACCAACGTGTTTCTCTCTGTGATCACTGCCTAACTTAAATGAGTTAATCTCGTTTTCCAGATGAATTGTTATTTTGTCTCCCGCAGGCTGTGATTACAGGATAAAAGTATTGTGTTAACAGGAGGGCCAGGGTCTTTTCAGTAGCGGATTCCACGTTCAGATAACCAGCCAGAGAGAGCTTTTTCTTCCTTCCTTGCTTGCTTGCTTGCTTTTTTTTTTTTTCCTCCTAATGTGAAGCAAGAGAGTGGCACTAACAGGGGAAAACTGTGAAATGACACAGAGATAAACCTTCCCAAATAATTATGTAACTTCGGAAGAGGTCAACGGGGCAGTTTATCTTCATATTTCAAAAGAGCGTCCCGGTGAACCAATCACATTTACAGCCTACCTCTACATATTTTAAGATGTTACTTGCCTTTCATGCCTGCCCTTTCTTTCTCTAATGGCCTTTGTTTCTTAAGCCATTATAATGTGTTTGAGAAGTTCACAAGGGAGGCTATCAGAATATAAATATTTGGAAGCATTGAAATAAATCTGGGCAATATCAGAAAACAGGAAGAAGAAAACAAGCCTATGATTTCACAAACAGTTCTCTGAAACTGATGAAGCAAGAGCCATATGGTGAGAGTTATAATCTACAGCACATTTTTCTAAGATAATGTATTTTCTCAATGACAGCAGTGAGATTCCTCATTTCCTTTTCTTGATCAAATGTTAGAAAGAAGAAGCCCCACTCTAATGTTAATTCCTAAAAATTACACCTTTGGGGGGTGAGCATAGAAGAAGCACAGATGCAAATAGCCAGTTGTGCTTTGATCACCTGGAAAATCCCTTCAGGGTCAAGAATGTCTCACAGGTAGACTTCATCTAGGTATACTCAAACCCACAAACAGTAGCAGAACTGCACTGACTTAGGTCAAGTCTGTTTCATGCATTTTCATCCATATAGAAAAAACATGAAACTATTATGTTATTTTAGTATCTAGAGCCAAAAGGCAAATGAAATTTGATCTCTGAATGCAGTAGATTTCTCCAGTGGCTCTCCCAGTATGTAGATCCAAGTTACCCCTGAGGTGGGCTATGTCAACAATTCAGAAACAAGATGCAACATCCGATCATTGGCAATGTGTCAAACGCTGCCCATGAAATGCAGTCAATCAGCTTATTAAAGCTTCCTGACAGAAAGCCACAACTTTTGACTGCAAAAAAACGATGCCTTCAACAAAATATGAATGAATACTGGTGCCTGATGTACATCTGAAGCACACAGCAGCTGTATCCCACCCTGCAAGACAGGTCTGTGGCAGAGTAGACCCTGCAAGTCCTGGGCCCCCAGTTTTGCAGAGTTGGGGACCCAGTGAAGCACATCACCGCTTCCTTTATGCTCCTGTGCCCACATTTCCTTCCACAGGAAAGGAGAGTCTGCAACCAAAGTGAAAAGCAAATCTGAGGAATATCAATCCCTACACAAATATTTGGGCTCCATCTTTCTCATGCAAAGAATAAATGACATCAGCAGATATGAAAATCATTAATTGGTAGCCAGGTAAATTAATGAAAAGATAACACATTTTGGAGTTTCTATATTAGAGAGTTTAAATATTTCTGTATCTCATAATGAAGTGAAAAGCCTGTGCAGCTGGAACCACAGTCATCATGCGACTAACTTCTATTTGATCAATTTGGCAGTATTCTCATTTCTGGCCAGAGGCAGAAAGTTCAACCTCTATACTGGGAACTGGGTCCATAATCTGTCATTTAAAGATCCCTGGTATTTTTCAAAATGGGTAGATGATAACCTAATGGTTCACATTCTCTTATGAAAAACAAGCTTTGGGATTATGCATTACATACAACAGAATGCAAAATGTCTATACAGCGTAAGCAAACAATCAATCATTTGCTATTTCTAGAAAAAAACAAAACAAAACAAAAAAACCAAACCCCCAAGTACTTTGGGTATAAAACGGGTGTTATAGTAAAAACATGTCTTTGCTCAAGAAGGTGAATAGAAAAGATCATTTTTACACAGCAGGAGTCTCCCTCAGGTCTATAAGGAATTGTATTGTTTGCTAGGCTACAAAAAGACACATCTCAGTCTTCTCCACCCAGTGCTGCATTTTATTCTGCTTAACAGGAGATAAGTGATGCAGCTAGGAGAGTGTGAAGTGCTCCTATGCATCATCATAACCAAGATAAGCAGAATTATTTCCTAAATTACAAGCATCTACACCTACAACAAATCACCGAGAGGAGCGAGGGACGCTGTGGGTGCAGTATGGGCACAAAGGCGTGTGCTTTTAGCAGCTCTCATCAATGCTGCTGCTGCTGTAGGAGCTGGAAGCTGGCATGACTTTCAAGTTACAGGTTGACTTTGCCTTGTCTCTGTCTGAAGAAAGAAGGAAGAGTATTTTTCTGTCCTTTTTTACAAGTGTTTGGATTGCATTGCTTGTCTCCACTTAGTCTAGGAAAGGGTAGGCTTCAGCAGAGATCTCGGAGGCAATAGGTTCCCTGAGGTATATCCTCAGCAGGAGGACTTTTTTTTCCCCCTTTTTCTTGCTTAATTAACAGATCAGATGTGGGAATAATTATAAATAAACATCAGGCAGTGTCATTTAGAGACTGGTCACTTTGACTAACCCGTGATGAGTCTATCCACAGCCGCACAAGGGATTAAGCTCCCAGCACAGCTGTAACCAGGACTGCTCACATCCTGGCTCTGTTTTTTTTGTGCAGGACGCATCCCTGACATTCCGCTTGTTCTACTGAAATTCAGAGTTACCAGGGAACAGTCCTATTTCAGACCTCAATGGAAGCGAATATTGGTCCTCCTCACAGTAACAGTCTTTTCCCAGACAAAGTCAACACTGGTGTAGCAGAAATGATGCTGGTAGGAAGCGATGTGAATCGGTAACAAAGAAGCTTGATGAGGGTGATGGAGACAGACAGTCACAGATGTGAATTAAATCGCAGACACAAATTAATTTCTTATTCATTTTTCTATACACCGGTGCTACAAAATACTTTGTAAAAGTTGCATTGAAGGTAGCAGCTGGAAATTATATTGTTTCAAGAGCTGAAAACATTCTCTGTGGAGAGATTTTAAACCCATAAACTTTTCCTTTTCTTCTTTTTTTAAAATAGTGCATCAAAATACATGCAGAGAATACTTATGAATTGCTACATGGTTTTATTTTTTAAATTGCCAGTCTCTTTTATTCAGTAGTTTTATAAACATAAAATTGATAAAATGGACAGCTTTCTTTCTAAGCTAGCTCACACCTCTCTCTTTTTGAAAGCTTCCTAAACATGCAAGCACTCCATAAAAAAGTAACTGGTGCATGCAGAAGCAATGCAGTTCACAAATGAAGCAGTATAATGTCAATGGTTTGAAATTGTTCAGTCTCAGTTGTTTTCCAAGTCAATGCACTGGCAGTCTTGCCTGAATGCAACTAGTCAATAGAGGGAAAATAAATAGAGCATTTCCAGAATTCACCCATCAGCACTGAAAAGTGTCTGCTTACTATTACACAGTTTTAACATGTCATAATCGTTTTTCACAGTATAGAAATCCTCCTTATACCTTGCACAAAGAATGAATATCTTAGCACCCTATACATATCTTCTAATAGAAATTCCAAGCAAAATGTATTGATTATAGTTGTGTGTTATTAAAGTAGAATCTGAATCTTTTAGCTTATTTTAAATGCTTCGTTATGAACAAAAATTTATAATTTGGATATCTAAAAGCAGAGACTTCTGTATTTGGATAGACCCATTTAACATTTCTGTAGGGATCTGCACATTGAAAGAGCTTCCTGTAATTTCAGGTAGAGTTGAACACCACAATTTATGCACAGTATTGTGTCCATAAAGAATCCTATTGACTGGTAAGTTGGAAAGGTTTTGCTCACATAGGTAAAAGCTTTAGTGCTCAGCTATATGACTGTAAGCACCCATACATTAAGCAGCAGAGAGATACAACTGTCCCCTATCTTTCTATCTTTTATTTCTCCCATGCCTGTATGACAAGTGCCATTTCAAATAGCACCACTAGGCTGAATACCACACAAAGAAAGAAAGGAAGCAGACAGGACAGCCACACTGCTACACTTTCCTTTTGAAATTAAAAAAAAAGAGGTCACTCCTGCCTCTCCAAGCATCTAGATGTTAAATTACATCTAAGGTGCTATGCTTACTTAGATAAAGTCCTTGCAGTGCCACATAATTACAGAAAGGATTGGCCATAGTCTGAAAAATAAGGGCAAGTATGTCTTTTCCAATCCCCTGCCTTGTTATCTGTCACTTGGATGAAAATCATGTGAAAAAAAATAAAGAGGGGAAAAAAATTCCCCTTCAGATCCAAGAACACACTAACGCCCATGGATATAAATGTTACAATAAAAGAACAGGACGACTACTAGCAGAGCTTTTATAGCTTAACAGTATTTTGACAACAAATGTTCATATTTCATTTGAAATTTATGAAACCTTTGTGCCTGTAATCCCATGAGCAGCTACATGGTAAATGAAAGTAGCAGGCAGTCTAGATTAATAATATTTTGCTTCATACTGGAAGAGCATTCTAAGGAAAAGAAATCTTGCTTTATCTGCCCTCCAACTTTCCTTTTTTTTTTTTTTTACAGTCTGTACAGGAACAGATTCAGAGCTCTAAAACCTGCTTGCAAATATTCACAGATGCCTTATAAATTTATGAGAAACTGAAGGACCCATCACAAGGTATAAGCAAGCAATTTAGGAATAACAAGTAGAGGGCTATGATACATGGCAAATTATCACAGCTCCTAGTGTGAGAGAGCTACCAGTGGTTTAAATCAAGTTGAAGGGGAATACCTGGAGTAAGCGCCTGTACTTCATATTCTAATAAACACTGGTAAGAAAAAAATGGTTGCCCTATGAATCATAACCTTTGCTTTCACATTCACAGTTTAGACATACATGTATGCTAAAAGCTCAAGTGTGGCTTCTTGCACTTAAATGTCTAAGTGTATAAGTGTCTTTTTCAACAGCTCTATTTATCTTCGAATATATCCAACACAAAGTGTTGGGGTTTTTTACTTTTTTTTTAAAGTAGTCTCTTAGTGCAAGCTCTCACGGCAAATATGATGTGGGCCAATAATGTACCTAGAAAGTAGGTATTTATTTTTATTAAATTCTTCATATCTTTTTTTGAACTCCCATGTGGACTTATCTCACACGCACATGGTATATTAGGCTGGTAAGACCACATTCTGATTTCTTGCTTTGTTTCAAAGCACGAGTCACATGCAATTTAAGAGAGAGAAAAAAGGTAACTTATTTCAAGCAGCAATTGCAGATACATTTTTAAAAAACAGTTATTAAAAAACAGTCCTTTTGTCCCCTTTTTGTGAAAAATACAGCTTTTGTTCAGCCATTCTTTATCTCAAGAATTTCTGTGGCTTTTCCTTTTCTGAGTTTTATGTCAGAACTTAACACTTTAGCCTTTGAAAAACAGTATCTCCAAAAAACAAATACATTAAATAAGATACATGAAAATTCACACGTACTTGGTCTGTAAGATATTGCAGTAAAGAAAGTACTTGCTAAAGAAACAAGCATTTAGGTCAGAAACATTGTTCACTGGTGGGAGAAAGGCTGGGAAAACATTGGGTGAAGCAGACAAAACTGGGGAAAAGTGAATGACAGAATGGAGAAAGAGTAATATAATGGCAAAGTTAAAATAGCAAAGTTAAAAATAGAGTCTAGGTAAGCTGTTTTACTCACACAGTAAAAACTGTAACACAGGGCAGTAGACAGCTCTAGGAAAACCACACAGAAGATACACAAAGGTAAAGGGAGGTACCTGAGAACAAGTTATTGTACATATTCCAAATTAGTAAAAAATGAAATTACAGAGGAATTGAGACATGTGATTAGGGTACCAAATCTCTGAAAATAATAATAAAAAAACTATTCCTTGTTATCTGTGACACACAAACAAAAAAAATTATTTGACTGAAAGTGGTTCCAGAACGACATCCTCAGCCTAAAGGTCCAAAGCTGCCGTCTGGAGCACACCACTGGTCAACATTTTGGCAGTGATCAGAGGAACACAGCAAAAACAGAATATGAGAGTTACATTGTTCGAGTTCTTTTCTCATAAATACACACTGGATTGTCAAATATATTAACAACCAAAGGAAGTCTTCCATCAGCATCTGTGCTGAGTAGATTCAATAACAGTCTAACCAATTTACTATAAAACTTTTATAGAAGCATTATATACTTGCATCAGGTTCACAGTTTTATTAATTTACACAGATTTTATGGTTTCTTGAAGTTCGTACATCTGAAAGAATGAACTGATACTCGAAGAAAGCTGAGTCTAGTGAGAAAATGATCTGCTTAAATACCATTCAGTCTCATAAAAGAGTAACTATACATTAGTTATACCACCATCTACATTTCCATATTTATAAAAACTGATATAGGTATCATTGGCTAATAACTTCTGCTCCTTCTAATGCACAATAAAATAAGTTTTACTGATCAGCTTTGTGGTTTAACTGCTAATTTGGAGGGGAAGGGAGGGTCTTGAAGGAGAGCAGGGCAAACAGAGGTTCAGAGGATTTTTTTTTTTTGCCTTTCCAAAGAGAAAGGTCCAGGGAGTAATTGTTCCTCTGAGTTCACTTTCAGGATGCTCCAGAGCAATAAATGAAAGATTTCTTTCTTTCCAAAATAGAAATAAAAAATTAACATATTTTATCATTAATGTATTTTATGAAGTGAGAGTCAATCAGAAAATGTTGGCTTTGTTTCTGTGTCCTGCATCGGTAGCCATCTAAGTCCAAGAACCAGTTTTAAACTTCTACACTAAGGTTTGGCCTGAAAATCAGATATTGCTTAATGAAGTATACACTGTACCACATTATATTGCTTATGATACCAGAAATTATGCAATTATTGAGTAGCTATGCACCTATCTAGAGCCTAAAAACCAGCTCCATTATTTGTATTTACCTAATAATTATCCTGTAACTATAACCCCACAAAGAAGCACAGCTTGTACAACAGTACAATTAGGTAAGAGCAGAATAAGACACGAGGATAGTGTGGAATAAAAGCTTGTTTGAAGTAGCAGGGATTGTTGCCTACAGGTAAAGTGAATGGGTTTGCTAAGTACGAGGTAACTGCCTCACCTTCCTAGACCTGAGGAATATCAAGCACTCCACTTCAGAGTCTGAGCACTGTGATAACTTTCAAACACATTATTTACAGTGTGTGTGTACAGATACAGTATACACATAGTATATAGAAGTACACATATACAAGTGTATATATATAGAGTGCATAGAAGTATGGAATTATATATAATATATAGAAGTGTATATATATATATATATATGCTATATACACATTATATACACTACTTCTATGTATATATAGAAGTGTATATATATCCAGAAGAATGTGTGTGTGCTTATATACACATGCACAGAATTTTTCAGGGGAATTGATCTGAACTGGAAGCAAGTCCATGGGCTGACTGAGCCATCAAATCCTCCTTGTGACTATTACTGAGGAGTGCACTGCACCCTGGCATCAAAAGGAGTTTGTTGCTCTGACCAAGCACAGGGCAAAACATACTTTGAAGACAGACAGACTCTCCTACATAGGTTCAGTTTCATGTTTGCTTAAAGTCTTTTGAGTTAGGTAAATGGATTGAAGCCAGAAAGTTTACTAGTTTGTGTATTTTCAATTAAACAAAAAAACTGTAAATAAACTGCTAATGCTGGGGGATTGAGTGTGCTTAACCTGTGCCTCCTCTGTGCATTTTTTTCCAGCTGCTTAAACTTTGGTATTACCCCAAGAAACAAACAACAATTTTTAGCAAGTAAACAGTATTCAGTGGCTCTTACGGCAGTTCCATAAAAGCAACTCCAAGAAAGAAGCTGTCATGATTTGGAAGCATCTTTGTTTCAGATGCTATTTTTACCATTTTCACAACATCATGTTTGTACTAATACTTAAATATACATACACAACTTCGAAAATAAAGCTACACTAAATTATAAAGCCAAGTTCAAGTAATTTTGTTAGGTTAATTTTCCCCATATTTTCTCCACACTCAAATTAGTTGAATCAAACTCAGCTAATTTAATCAGAGCAGTTTCTTCAAAAGTGTATTTCCTAAGTAAGTGCATACCATATCTGCAAGCAGTAAGAGATCATTAATGTATGCTTTAAGGACAGAAGGGCATGAGAAGATCTGATAAAACTCTGGATATCTAATCCCAAATATCTAGAACAAAAGCAATCTTCTTCAAGGTACGACACAGATAAGAGTGAACAAGTAAAGGAAGTCAATAAGTTTTACAGTAATATCAAATAGATCCTCATTTCTGTAATGCATATGACTTCACTTGCATGAATCCTCTGTGTATTTTAAAACCACAGTTTTTGAAGGGTTCAGTTGGATATTCCCTCTACCTTCACCCCAGTGCTCTGAGCCATAGCTGACCTGGGATTGTATTACAGGCCTTTTTTTTTTTTGAACAAAAATTCTGCTCTCACTTAAGAATTATATTTATTTAAAAAAAGAGACTTAAATATTATATTTAGCATGCTATATCATGAATCAAGACACAGTACTCTCACACAGTACTAAATCACTTTTCTCTGCCACTCACAAAGACCACATAAACCAGGAATGTTGATCTACAAATAATAGTTACCCCCATCCAGAAGGCATTTATTGGATTCTCTCTCATCATCCAACCTCTTAAAGGTCAATTATAAACTTCCTAATAAAATGTAGAAAAAAAAGTACAATTACAATTAGAGCACTCCAAAACCATTAGAAAGTACCTACCTGTGAATACCTCTTCATTTAATTCCAACTACATTAATTGTTTATAATACCTTTACTGAACAAGTGCTTTAACATATTTAAGAGTTGAAGGCTACAGCAGCTCAGATTTCCAATCTGATCTCTCTTTTGCAATTTCTGAGCACAGCAATGAAACAGAAACCTAGATGAAATGCAGAATCTTCTTTTTTCTTTTAAAAAATCTAATTACTTTTATAAATACACGTATTTCAGTTGTTCAGACTAAAGACTATTTCCATTTCCTCAACCAAGCACTGATAATGTTGAACAGAAACAGTTTCTATTAAAATATAATGAATGTGATAGCTATACATTCATCCCAACTAATACCTTTTAGTTGTCTTTATGGCATTAGTCCACTTCTACAACACATGAAAAAAAGGAATAGAGTCTCCTTCTATTGTGTGTCTTTCCACAGGGAAGATGATGATTGGTCTGGCTTTGGAGAACAGTTTAGTACTAGTGGTAGTCTGGCCTTCATGCATGTGTGTCTTCCCAAACCATAGTGAATAAAGTAAAAATAAGTTATTCTGAATTTTTCGCAGCAGAAGTGGAGGAGAAGATTATAAATTGCTCTGAAAGCCCCCTTGACTTTAACATGCTATCAGATTTTGCTCTTTTACATCTGAGAATTGCCTTCTCTGCTAATTGGCAATTTGTCACAATGCTTCATGTTTCCTCAGCTATCACCCTCTGCTACTCATGCTTTTTCCTGTCCCTCATACTCTACCATTTTCTGTTCTCCCTACCCACCCCAGCATCCCCTCAATTTTTTCATCTACCCAGTAAATTATCTCCTTTCCTAATTCCCCTGGATACTACCATGAGAAGTTTAAACTAACAAAAAAACAAGATGAAACTAACATACCTACCTAAAGATAGGTATCATTTTCTCTGGTACAATTTACCAGAGAAACATTGTGTGACTCTTTATAAACTAAATTAAATAATAGTATAAGGGATTCTGCTTAAACCTTTATAGCATGATAATAATTATAATAATTCATATAGTGAAGTAATTGCAAAAAATAAGAACCTTAGATAGTTTTAGTTAGTTTTTGATGGAAGTCCCCTTTATCGTCCACTTGTTTTGTAGTTAGAATTTTCAGTCACTGCCTTCAAGAACTTAAATAAGAAATCAAAGGCCAACAAGGAAAATAAAAACAGTCAGTTTAAATGATGTATCGACCAGGGAACCATAAGGCAAATTGAGATATATACACTTACGTTACATGTAACTCATGGCAGTCACGACTTCTCTTTTCTTGTGTAGAATCAATACATGGTTGTGCTTCTTCAAGAGAAGCCAAAGTAAAACACATCCTTTTGGAAAAGAGATCTTCTTACACACAGTATAAACAACTGAAGAACAAGGTAGATATTAATAAAATATATAAAATAGTTATTTTCACCTTCAGTTAAATTGTGGCCTATTTTATAGTGCTGAAATGGAAAAATCTTAAAATAACAACAAATCCCCAGGCATCTACTAACAAGGGTACTATAGAGATTTAGAGGCCTCTAGTGATTTCTAGAGTGCTCGTTTGTGTACCAGCATCAGACTGATGTTTCTGCATTGAAAACCTGCAGCCGATCATTCCCATATTATTTTAGGTTTGTTGTGTGTGATGAGGAGAACATTATTTTCTATTGTATTAGCATGTTGAGAGCTCAGCCAAGATCAGGTTTCATTGTTCAGTACAATAAAAACACACACAGAGAGCATTCCTCCTCAGAGAGCAGAGACTCCTACCACTCATGTTCACTATTTCAGAGACCCAAACCCCACCACCATATCAGTGTCTGTGGTATATGGCAGGTAGCAACATGGATTAGCACAAGCTATGTGTGGGCACAGGCACCCAGAGCTCTGTTTGCATGCACCGAGGTGGTAAACAAAGGTACCAAGTTTTGACAGCAGATTTAGAGGTGGCTTTTTTCTTTGTTTTTAGTTTAAGAATATTATGCATTGCTTAGAACAAATGAAACCTATACATGGTGAAGCATTCCAGAATTTTCCTGTTTAGATCCTCTCGCTGCACCTTTTCAAGATTACAAGTTGTTTCAAGTATTATCATAGAGCAAAGATAAATGAAAAAAATTAACTGCTGTCTTCATCATACCAGCAGGCATGACACACTCTCCAGGTGTAAACTAAAAACACAGTAACAACTCACCAGAGCTAATATGTAAAGTCATCCTGGCATAAACCCTGTCCAAAACACACCATTTAAAAACTGCAAATCAGATAGGTAGGGCTTCTCAAGAGATATAATTTTTTGAAGCCAAAATTCCTCCCCTCCCACGTCCCTCCCTGTAGAGTTCTCAGCAGCAAAGCAATTTACTCTAGTAACTAGTTCTACAATGCTAAGAGTATTTTTACTTCTCAAAGTCATTTAGAAGGATGGGTAAACCAGACTAGGTTAAAAACAACAACAACAAAAAGAAGAATTACTGTGCTGAATTCTCACAGAGACATAACTAAACCTTTTTTGCAGGGTGGATTAGTTTGCCATTCCTCTGAGCCCTACGATTTGCAGTGAAGCTGCACGCCTGGAATTGCGACAGGGAGGGATACGGCTGGCACAAAGACGCCATCTATCCTCAGTGCACAAGAATTCTTGAAACAACCTGACAGCTCATAAAAAAGCAACAAAGGGGTCCAAACAGCAAAGTCCACAATAATATTTAAGACATATGATTCATTTGGTATACTTGATCCTAAACGTTCCTGTTATTCCTGAAGAATTCCCCAAGGTGAGAAGATTATGGAAACTTTCCTGGTGGGTAGGAGAAGAAATAAAATGCTGACATTCCCTATAAAACAATCAGATTCTCAAAGTAGTTTTTAATAATCTTCTAGCACTACTTTCTAAAATCAGGTATTTTTCCTCTCTCACAAAAATAAGAACACTTTTTATAGATGTCAATTTAAACACATCTTTAATAGTTTGCACTTTGTTATTTTTCATCTTTCTTTACTCTCTGGAAATTACAATTATGTGATGCTGTTTTCCCTAGATTTAACTCATCCACAAACGGATGATTTATAGTTCATGGTTCAATAATACAAAAACATCTCAGTGTGGACTCCTCACTAGAAAGAGCATAACTCTCTCTTTTCCTATCTTTTACATCCTGCCTCAGGCTGAAGATCTGGGAAAAAAAATTCAAGCACTGAAGCCTCTTACACTGTTGAACAGTTCCCCTATGGTGGTAGTAAATGCCCCAGAGCACGAGCCTTTTAGAATTTCTACAGGAAAAAACAAACAAACAAAAAATAAGTAACAATATACTCCAGGAAGTTATCTTAACCTCACAAGGGGCGGTTAGGCAAAGTGCCCTACTATAACATTTCCACCTATGATGCCTATGACAACAAAAAGAAAATAGAAAATATGACCAGTCATCATGTATTTTCCATCTGAAACATCCTTAACAGCAAGTGCAGCAAACGGTAGGGAAACTGGGATGGGATTGTTCTTGCAGTGTTTTTTACAGCAATTGAGTCAATAGCGGTTGTACAGTTCCCCTTCATCTGAGCTACAGAAAGATACGTGTTCTCCTGCAAACAGAGATCAGGTGTTGGTTAAAGATGTGTACAGGGTGACAGAGGCAGAATCAGCCAAGCTGGTAAGAGCTGTCCTGTACTGTAAGTTCCCTGCAAATTGCTGTGAAGATACCGGCACAAAAATCTGCACTGCATATTGCTGCAGCATAATTAATTAAGCCTGACAACACCCCTGTGAAATACAATAGGTCTAACCACTAAACCAAATCATCCTTATAAACATCCAAATGTCAGCAAGTGAATTTATGTCACATTTACTATTCAATCACAAAAAAAAAAATCACATATAGCTTCAAAAAAAAAAGCACTTTATATTAAGTAAAGCTCTCTCTTATATTTTTTAATAGTAATAAAGAAATCAAAGGGATGACAGCCTTTTACAGGGATAACATCTCAGAACATTAGTAGATAAATCTTTGAAGAGCTAAGAAGTATTATCAGGATTTCCAGTTGCCGAATCATACACTGTACTTGAGAATTCTCTGACACTATACATAAAATATTATAACTATTAATTCATAATGACAAGCTAAATAATTAAAATAAACCAAAATCTCATTAATATCAAGATTCTGATAGTTGGATGGGTCAGGTGGTAAGGCAAAATATGCTTTATAGGATATTATGCCTTTAAGATCAGGTATCCCTAATAACACACACCGAGACAAACATAGACATATGTTCCAAAAGTAACTCCAGCTTGGTTCTTTATGACTTTAGCTTGAAGGATTTTATTTTCTATATAATCTTTAAAGTGGAAGTGCAGTCACTAGCCACTGGCTGCACTGTTTATCATAAAGTCAGCTCACTTAGTGCTGTCCAATTAAAATAAACCACAGCTGCAGTGTATCACTATTTTTCTAAGTATCTGAAAATATTCCTGCAAAGCCCAACCTCCAAAAATAAAACATAAATGAAAAGCAAAAGTTCACTTGGCAACCATCTAGGAGAGGATGTTTTGACATTATTTTCATGTTGTTAAATGCACATTTTTCACTTAAAAACAAGAAGCTCCTGTCACAAATTATTTATATTTTAAAATACTTTATATGACATAAGAAAGGCATATAATGGCTTGCTGCTGTAACCTTTTAAAATAAAATATAACCTTTTAAAATAAAATACGAACAATGTATTTTTCCTTTGATAATTTTTTTGATGATTTTGCTGCTTACTGCCACAGACAGACAACATTTCAGTGCTAGTCAATGTAATACGGTAGCATGAAAAAAAAATCTAAACTCCATCTGACTTCCTACAATATGTTCACTTAATTTTAAATAACTTCTCTTCTATTGCTCTCTTCTAGTTCACGCCTGGAAAAAATGACAGACTATAAAGCTTTTTTTTATAATCTTTTAATTAACTATGGTTAAATTTCAAAATTATTTTTTAATGTAAATTTGGGAAAACTAGGGTCTCGTGACATGTTTGTATGCTTCATTTCAAGCATGATAGAAAGATCAGGATATAAAATATAAACTTTTTTTTCTTTGTTACTGACTTTGTTCCAGTTCTTCCAGATATCGCACTTCTAAACTCAGGCTGCCACCAACAGACAGCATACAGACAGGAGGAGGTGATGTTCATCTGCAATGCACAGATGTAAGGCAGCAGTAAGGTCCCCTTCTCTAAACAGCAACTAATGAATGTATAGAAAATAAAAACAATAGAGCTTTGATATGTTGAGTAAAGTTCCTGTGTAGAAGATTTCTGGGTGGAGCACTTACAAAAGTGACACAAACATCTTGAAATACCTGTAGAAAATCTAAAACTGAAAGAAGATTTTGTATGGCTGCAGATGCACAAATTTTCTTAAAGTTAGGCTGTATTTAGATAAAGAACAACACTGCACCTTTAAGAAAATGTTATTTTTCCTGAGGCCCTATCAAGGTAAATTTCATCAGTATTCAAAGAATGAGCAAAGCACTTCAACAATTTATTTCAATAAAAGAAGACTTAGCTGAAAGGAGTATAAATGATGAGAACTTGCTTTAAACTGATTTATTCCCTGCAGCAATAAAAGGAATGTTTCTTCACTCAGCTGTTTAATATGCAAATATGCAGAGCATCCAGCTTCTGACAGCACATCATTAATAAAACCTTACACTAAGCAGAGCTCCCGATATTTCATCCTGATGAAAATACATGATGATGATTTTAGACTGTATAATTTCAGAGTTGGAACAATGTACTTCCCAGTGATGGAAACTCAGCAATCCACAGTTCTAGTGTAGATTTTTAAATAAGTTAACCTATTTCTGTAAAAGGGAGACATCTGTTTACAAGAACTGTGAATACAGAAAAGCTTGTCGCCAAACCCTCTCAACTGGACAATCCAAACCTTAATCTGGGAATCAGTACAAAAAGAAAAGTGTTATTTATAGAAGAACATAAGAGTTGATTTCTTTTTTAATAAAATAATTCCTCTCTTATTTACACAACTTCATGTACTAAAGAATTCTCTCTACCTGTATATAGTCTGATACATTTTCAGCAAATGTGGAAAATAATGCTATCCCTTAAAATGAGCTAAAGCAAAAAAAGGAAAAAAAAAGTTTAAAACTATCAAATGTTTGAAATAGGGAAAGGAATATTTGCCAATACTTTGCTCTGAAGTCTTTCCAGTCCAAAGTTGGAAATTGGAGGCTGTACAGAAATGTTTTTTTTTTTTTTAAAGCATCTCTTTGTGCAGAAGTGATCCTAATGGGTGACACAGAATGTCCATTTCTACCTTGGCATTAATACTCACACAGATGCTGTTGATCACTTTACAACCTGGAAACCTGAGGGGCACTCATTTGCTTGCAATAGTAGGTAACAATTAATAACGTCTTAAAGTCTGGTGGGCTTTTCTTTTTGGCTGACATATGCTGTTCTGTTGCCACTGTAGTGCTAGGTCAAATATAAAGAGAGACCCCTTCCCACTTTGCAAGAACAAAAAAAATGACTTTGCGTTTTAATTCAAAAATATTTCTACTATGAATCAATCATTTAGCGTATTTCAAAGAAGTTTGAAGGATTTTCCTTTGAATCATTTCCCACTGGGTAGCTAGGAAACAAAACATCTTTAGGGCTAAATTTCAGGGGAAGTCTTGCAGGTTTTAGTAAACTTCTCCTAGCCAGTACTTTACATGTTTCTGTTTTCTGTGCATGGCAATACTCCCTCATAACTCAAATGGGATTAACCAATTAAACATTTCCCAGTAGTCTCTAAAATAGCTGCTCTTGGCATGTTTTTTGCATGGAACAAACCTCAGCGGGAGGATATGATAGAAATCTTGCACTATTTAAATATAGAATTGGGACATCAAAGAAAGGGTTGTATTGAAATAACATGGATAATTAAGGAAGTGGAGAACAGTAATAACTGATTTACATAAAATGCTAATAAGCCTCTTGACTTGTTCGGCAATTTCTGCTTTAGGCACGGTAACTGCGGGTTCAAATTTGTGTACTAATTTTATTTTAGTATTTTATTTTTCTTTCTTTTTCTCCCCCCATTTCCAAAGCTCTTTTCAGCCAGGCCAGTCTGTACTTGTCACCAAACCTTTTTCAATACAAAACCCCAATGAAATCAGAATCTGAGCACAAACTTATGTAAAAGTTTTGCATGCATTCATATCCACAAATGCATATAAAGCACAAAGTGTAAAGGCCTTTAATTACTTGTCTGCATGTATATGGATTCAGATTGCATCCCTTCTAGTTTAGCTCACTTTCATGTCATGCTGAATAATGTGTTACAAATGATCAATGACATATTAAAAGTGTTAAATGCTCTTCACATTTACCCGGACTGAAAAACTTTGAAAACATTGAAAACAATTGGAGTGTAATGGGAGGAATGTGTTTCCATGGTGTTATGCTTCTTGCTACTCAGATGGGGTGATTAGGGCACCACACCAACACTACAGGTTATAGCTATTTTATACTTTACCCTTGTGCCATTTGTTTCTCCAAAGAAATTATATGCTCTGAAATTCTTGTTTTATTTTCCTCTCCTACTGATCTCTCCTCACAGTGTTACAGCAGCAGTGGCTTTGAGATGTGAATGTGAATGAGTGTCTGAGCCGTTCCTTCAGGACATGTCTGCATATTGACCTTCAGCTTACCCTGTTTCCCTGTGAGCCCTCTAAGCATGATCCATCGCTTTCTCAGGCCATTCTCCCTTCACCCCATTGATGGGTTTCAGAGCTACTTAAATTTCAAAGTCCTGATGCGTTGCAGCAGTGGCCAGGGCTCAGCTTTGCTCACTTATAGATTGTACAAGGTCACAGTAAGGGAAGGGGAAAAAAAGCCAGAGCATTTATCAGGATGTATTGCTTTACTTTTTCTATCCATCACAAAGGCGATGATTCTATTTTAGTGAAAATCCATTGAACTCAGATCAAGTCAGATGGCTGTTATCATTGGAAACTCAAGAGCTGTCACACCATAATCGGTACAAATGATGAACACTGAAACGTGGGGCTTGAGGCCGCTTAATGGTCTTTAGTGAATTTTTTTTTGTTGCTTTTTAAACACCACAAAATCATTTGACTTAAGTGATTTCAATTTGAGAATGCGAACATTTTGTTATGCAAGCACAACTGATTCAATTACAGATGATCTGACAACTATTGTGCAACTAAATGTTTCCTACCTGTGTGCCCTCTCCCCCAGTACCTGCATGTAGACCACCCAAACAATCACAATTACTCGCCTCAAAACTATTCTGACTCTGGTCATCTTTATGATACACATTCCACTTGTAATTGGCAATGACACCATGCAATATTAACCAGGAACTTCTCTGCAATATTGCTTTGTATTTTGTGATTGATAAAGCTTCCCTGCTGTAGAGCTACTCCTGTAAGCAGGAGCTCTGTGTACATGCAGAAAGGGGAAAGGAATTTCAACTTCATTTCTCTTTCTCTCAAATCACAAATAGTTTACTGCAAAATACATTTTAATAAAAAACTGGGGATCTTGACCATACTTAAAGACACCAGAAAACTTTCACTACAGAGATACGGAATTAATGGATATTACTCAGTATAATTACAAGTGTATTTGAATTGCATCAGAAACACAGTGCAGGGACATGTGGAGGAGCAGGGTAGAGGCATCATACCTGACAGAGCGTTCATTCTTCCCTGCAGTCCAAGAACGCTAATTATTCTCATACTTAGGCTTCATTCTACTTCCTAACAGTTGTGACAGACTCACCTTCTACTTACCTGTTTTGATTTCATCACATGAACATAAGAAATACCAACTAACCCAGGTTTTAGGGGACCTTGACAGATAATTAAAAATGCCTCTCTAATTAAGAGAAAAATAGCAACAGACAACAACTGTGCTCCAGAGAAAAACAAGCCATTCCACAAAATTGTTATTTTCCTATTGAAATCCCATAATAAAATAATTGCCATCCAATTTTTGAAAGTTAAAAACCAACAACCCAACCCTCTTCACTTTCCACAAAAACCCATTCCCCAGACAGATGATTTACAGCACTTATTCAAAACAAACATATCCAGCTTCACAAGTACTAGCAAACCTTTGCCTTGAACACCTCCCCCTCCACCACATCTACAGAATACGGCAGAGGAAAGACAGGATTGTTATGTAGGAATGTCCTAAGCTACCTGGAGCTTTTTATTGTTTAAAACTATGTTTAGATCTCAGGTTATGGCCTCCTCCCATGGAGCTAGAACAACACATTTTGATCAAGAAGTACCTCAAACCATATGAGATTTCAGGAGGGAGCAAAGGGACAAAGGAAACAATAATCTTTACTGACTAATGAAGAATGGTACATATTTATTGTTACTATTATTATAGAGCATGCACAGCACCTTATAAAGAGAATAGTCAGAGCCCACTAGTTAACTTGGCAGATTTAAGTCACCTGCCACTGCCATATTCACGAGGACAGTGTGTTCTCTTCAGTCATGGCAGCTTCAAGGCTGTTCTAGTATGGTTTCAGCTTCTAGTGAAGTGCAAAATTGAAAAAAGAAATAAACCTAGGGCAAAATGGACTTAAGCCATGCTTCTCACCTGCTTTCTTCCTAGACTAGGCAGTCTACTGTGCAAAATGTGCATGCATATTTTGTAGTGTAGTGTAGTGACTTTGCTGTCTCTGAAACATGTCAAGAGTCAAGGGAGTGGAGTGGGGATCATGCAGTGGAGATCTCTGCATCTGGACATCTAATACAAACAAACATTTCATATTTTGCATGAACAAAATTTGCAGGCAAAGCCACAGGGAACACGGGACTGTAGCTCCTCTCTGTTTTCAGCCATCAATGCTTCCACAAATCTGGTGGTGAAGGCTGTGCACACAAACTCTCCAGGAGCCCCTTTAAAACTCCTGTGGAGTGGCATTAATAAGCCTTAGCGTAATGGAGGATCAACCCCTGTGCGCTGTGCTTCAAGAAGCAGAAAATCTTAAATAGGCTGGTATTATGTATTTGAATCTCTTTTAATAAACATTAAAACAAATACAATTTTGGGAAGCTCTATGTTAAAACAGTATATTTTTCTTTAATGAGAAAACTACATCTTAACCTTCAGTCTAACAAAAAATGATGATAATTTTTGTGGATATTTTAAATGTACGAAGTAACAATTCACAGACTTTTAGCTGTAGGCACCTGTGCATACACTGCATGCTCACAAGAGAGTATGCAACATAGTGAGAGGTGTGCTATGATATATTTTCAGTTGTGAAATATCTTGAGCAAATAACTGATTTCCTCCTCACTAAAAATATGCTCAAAATGTGTATACTGAGAAACCTTTTACTGTTCACTGACTTGCAACATAAATTAAACAAATACTCTCCAAGCACCACATTGATCTAAAATATCCAATTATTATTTTCAAAACAATACATGTGTTTCAAAACTTGGGATGGGTGAAGCTAATGCCATCACTACTCTTAGTTTGGGGCCGGGCCAATGGCGGAGCATGGACTGAGCCAGGGGACTCGCAGTTAAGCAGAATGGTTTCTTCTTTATTTCCTTCACCTGAACTCTGCTATCCCACAGAGAACATCTGAAGAGTAGGATATGTGTTTTTCAATTATACCAGTAAGGAAAATTGTCCTCAACAAAATTTCTGATGTCATCTGTTTTTGCAAACAAGCCTTCCAGCCTTCTCTACTGCTTTTTGTCAGCTATCTGGGCTGACAACTATTTGCCCAGTTGTACAGATCAGGCACTTGTATTTTTATTCTTTAAACCTCTTGCTTCTTACCCTAAACCAAACTTTTAATGCAACTTTTTCTCCTACGTAAGGGAAATATATTCACTGTTTCCAGCAACCCTGGTGTCTTCTGCTGTTGTTTTGGGACAGTGAGCGGCAGTGGGAGGCACCATTTCACACGGGCCTTTAATTCCTTTGAACATTTCCATCTCCTGCTCTACAGAGCCAAGGAATGGATAGACTCAGTTCAGGGCATGTGCTTCTATGTCCCACTGCAGCACAGCAAGGCCTGACTTCTCAAAGTTTTAATGACACACAGTTTCCCAAAGCACAAGGGCCTATTCAGGTCTTGTTTCTTTTTCCCCACAAAGTCAAACTTTTCAAGAATACCTCTGTAAAATCCTGAATCTTTCTGGCAAATAGCATATGGGCCCAAATCCTGACAATTCAGTTGGAGTACAATTGAAAACTCTCTCTAATTAGGTAATTTAAGAAGAAGGGGGAAAAAAAAAATAAAAGCAAGCAAAACAAATTGAAAGCCTTTAGCTTCTATTTTATACCAACAAAGATATGTTTTCATCATACTGCTTGTGAATCTTAATTGGCCAATGTCAGTAGAGTGCTCTGAAATCCTGATATGGTACTGGAGTTACCAGAGAAATGTGTAACACTTGTCACTGATTCACTAAATACAGTCTGTAGAGAAACAGGAATAAAAGACAGAGCATATATTCTGGAATGAAAATACATAGTATTTTCAATAAGTTTAAAAAAATGAAACAACTAAAAACTGCCTCTTAAACAATTTTTGCTGGACACAAAATTCACTACAACTTCCAGCACCTACAAGGTGCTTTTTCAATTTCTATGCCTTATACATCTTTCGGGTGTGAGCAGTGTTGGCTGTAGCAGGAGATGTAGGAGAGCTGACACCCCTGCTTGGGAGGGGAGCATGGTGGACCGCCACCAGCAGCATGGCAGGCACTTGCACTCAAAGCAGGCCTGACATTACATGTCCCCATCCCAAAGAACAGCTTTATATTCAATTCCATCCACTGGAGATGTTAGCAAGAGAAACAAGGTTATGTTAGAGCACAGCTACCATAATTTACCTATCTATATAAATACATTTAAACATGTGGGAAATAAGGTTAGGGGAGTGACCTTGAGTATGGACTTTTAGGCTAGTAACCCTCACATAACTTCAGCCTGAACACTGCAAGCGGGAGAAAAAACACTGCATGATACCGATACTTCTACTATAAACATCCACAGGAAAGAATTAAACCTGTTAATGTGCTTTAACACGGCCCCTGTCTGTGAACTGGGAATGCTTTTGTAGTGTGCTGCCTCACAGAGCAGACAAGCTTCTTAATAACTGGATGTTAGGAGAATTGAAGCAAAACTTTTATCTTTACTATTAAATCTCTCTTTTCAGGCACTAAGCTCCCTATGAAACAGTGCAACAATGCTCCTATTAGGTAAGCAAGGGACAGAGGGGACGCAAATCCCCACTGAATTAACGTGCCTGTTCCTGAGTCAGCGTTGGGCCTTCCAGCCTCGACCTTGCCAATCAGCATGTCTGGTTTTTCCCATTTCCCAATGGCACAGGGCTCATCTTCTCTCTGAAGAAATCAACCCCAGTATGTGGCACCTCTCCAAATTAGCACCACAAACCAGGGTGGGTTCGAGAGTCTAATTAGCATTACTGGAGAGGGTCCATTTTTCAATAACCTCCAAAGTATTTAAACAAAGCAAATTAAAGATTGTGGCCCTATAAAGTAAACGGTTAGTTTGTAATGTCGGATAGTAAGACGCACACACCTATCAGTGGCTCTTCGCCAGTTTTGGTTAGCAGAATTAGGGTAGGAACTTGGGATCTCTCAGTGAACAGATGGTAATGCACCAGTGAAAGGTCATCAAAGCAGTCTGACTTACAATATCCTGGAGAGGTACTGTAGTCTCTCATTCCTCCACTATCTTTTGTCCCTACCCGGTTTACCTAATAGATGATCCTAACAATTCACATTGGCAGTCCTTTGTAGTGTAATGAACACTATGTGGTCTGATGAATGCAACCACTGCACAGAAAACGTCAGTTCTTTCATTAAGAAAACCTTCCCAAGTTCATTGTATTGAACCAGCACTCCAGCTATTAGGCTGATACATGACACAGTCAATTCCAGTTACACTTTAAGTGACTATTCATGTTCAGTGAATTCAAGTTTTAAACCTAATTTATATATGTTTAGATATTTACATGAATGCACATTTCTTCCAACTGATTCTTATACGCTTTTTTCTGAGCTTTCTGTGATTATCAAAATGGGGGAGGAGGAGGGGGGATCGTATTTCCCAACAGATCCTGAAAATGCATAGCTGATGGAAAAGACACTGAAAAGCAAATCAGCAGCTTTCTGAGAATATACTTGCATAGAACCCTGAATTACTTGCAGGTAAAATAAATTGCAGTGTATGCATTTATTAAGGTTAAATAAAATACCTGCATGAATTCCTTTTCAAAATGACTATTGTTATTTCACATTTATTTCTGAGGACCCATTTTCTGATATTAGCCCATAGAATACCTCCTGTATATAGTACTACAATTAGTGACATGTAAACTTTTAAAGCAGGTAATTAAAAAAGTTAAGCTATTGCTACTACTAAACAGAAAGGATCAGTTCTTTCATTAAGAAAACCTTCCCAAGTTCATCGTATTGAACCAGCACTCCAGCTATTAAGCTGTGCGATGACACAGTCAATGCCTGCTATAGTATCAATTCAATTTAAGCATCTCCTTGTTATCACTAGCCTTTCTCTACTTTCTTTAACTGACTTTGTTTATTGATAATTATTAGAGGACCACTGGTTGCAAAAGATAGGCATATTTCCATTATACGTATCCTCTACAGCCCACAGTAGGAACAGTATTTCCATACAGATCATCTGAAGTCTTTGAAGTATTTACAGTGTGATCAGATCATGATACAGTTCTCTAGAAATAAAAAATAAATAAGGTCTTTTATTGCATTGTTTGGGTATTGAACAATAGAAATTTAGCTTTCCATTCACATATTCAAAAAGAAAAGGCTGTATTTTGAAATATATTACAAAAATGTTTCCATTAATGTGAATTTGTTTTAAATTAAACTATCAAGTCTACTTTTCTACAATGAAAAAAAGAAAATTATTATTTCTTGACTTTACCAGGCTTAACATGCTTGTGGACTAAAGTTCCACTGTTTAGGAAATGAAAATACCTTTCTTAATACTGCATTTCATAAGAGAAATTACAATTATGGGATGCAGGGACTGTGTGGCTTGATACACTTTGCAAGCAGAGAAGGGGGATGCCCTTCAAAGTTAGAGGGTAATCATTATTGACCTTGTGCATTCAAGACAGCATAGCAGGTTTCTATATAAAGAAACTTACAGAGAGGTCATTGAAAGCACTAGTGACAAGACATAAAAAAAAGGAGATAGGACAGAATACAGCGTCAGTTAAGGAGGTTAAAAATTTAACTATAAACAGATTTGGCAAGTGAAGACAAAAACAAAAGAACATTCACAGGCTGTCTGTTAATCTCTCTTTGTTTGAATTTACCTGTCTGCAAAATAGGTACAATAAAACCACCAGATATCTCCCCAGGGTTATATGACACTTAGTTTGGCACTTCAAAAAGCACACTTAGAGCATTTTGAAATCATTGAATGAAAAGCATTATGTAATGAAAAATAAATTACTTTAGTATGATGAGGTTGTTTGGAAAATGTTCAGTTCAAATGCTCTGGCTAGGAATATTAAAACACCTGGGATATACAGTGGATAGCTTTAATATGCTTCTTTCTTTCAAATAAAATTTTAAAATAAGCTGTAACACAGAAAAGGTCCTATTCACATGTACTTTTGACTCCCATTTAATTAAATGACAGTCACTATTATACAGTATTCACATATTTTCTGTTTTCCTCTCTAGATAAAGAATAAAGAAATTTAAAGACAAACAGAAATAAAAAGACTGAGATCTGATTATTTTTTTTTTACTTTTATAAACAGAGAGGACACAAACCTGCTGACCTTCCTGGGACTTGTGCTATTTCTCTTCAACCTACAGCCTCACGATGGCTGTATACTTTTGGCCTGGTTAGGCAAACCTCTCTCTTCTATTGGGTCTTTCATCTCAAGAACACCAGCCTACCGTGAAGCTAGGAAACTGCAATCTCAGTACACTGAAAACCTCCACCAGAAGAGTCAATCATTCTTATTAATAGATGCCCACAGCATCCTAGAAACAATTCACTCGCATGACTGTCCTGCCCCTTAAACCTCCCCTCCGCTGTCAGCTGATAGCATACAGTTTCCCAAAATATGTTTCATTTTCAAGAGATAGATTTATTACACCCCTGTTATCACATTCATACCCTTCCTGAAAAGATAAAAATAAGAAAGACCTTACAAGAAGATGTTGTAGCAATAGCTAAATCATAAATGTTTGATAAGGAATGGCTAAAACCAGACAAATAACTGTTCAATCCCACTTTGTATTAGGCAGATAAAGTCACACAGGAAATCAATGTGATCTATTGAAATGGAAAAAAGTCCAGCTTAGGGACTATACAGTATTATAGAATATGTGACATTATAAATGGGCTACTTCCATAAGTGTTATACAATGAGAAGTTGCATAGTTTTTATTTATCTTTGTGTTTATGAATGTAAAAACAGGATGTGAAAGTCACTATTTGTCAACAGGGCAAATGTGGGCAGCAGTGAAGTAGGTGAGTATTTATAACCTTTTTATTTCCCACTCTTGAAGGGAATACATAATCCTCTCTAGGGATAAAAGGATCTTCAGTCACCCACTAGCCCAGGGCTCCTTTTTAGCACAGGCTGACAGATGTGCTAAAATTGTAAGTGAAGTGTTGTGATGTTGACTCCTAAAGCAGCAATCATTAAGGTTGAAATTAGTATCCCCTCCCAGCCATTCAAATGTTAAAAAGTTCTGACACCAGGCATAATTGGACAACTTTACCTAGTGGGGATAGCATTACATTTTATCCTACTGACTTCTTTCTGCCTTTTTCATCCCTGCTCCAATTTAAATGAAGCAAAACAACTTTTTATACATCTTTCACTTACACAAAACAAAACAAAAATCTGCTTATGCAGAAAGACATCTCAAAAGCAGACACACGAGTTCACAACTACATATACAAGTAGTATTGTTTAAGGCTATACTATTTCAGCTGACAACAGTATTTTAAATAAGATGCAGTTAAAAAAAAGACTGAAGGAAAATATAAACAGATGTCCTAATATGTATTAGCAGCTGCTGAAAGAAATTTCATTTGAAAATGTAAGATACGCTTTTTTAGCTATATGTACTAATTAGTTACATGCAGTGTTAAAGAACTTTAATCTTCTGAAATAAAAGTTTCTTGTGTACTCTATTTATGTATACCTGGATATATTTCCAGCAAGTAGAGCAGTTGCTGTAAATGGTAGTAAGTGCTAAAAGATATAAGCAATCCACTCAATTAGATTTCAGGCCATTTAGATCAGTGTGAACTAAAAAACATGTTAATGTGCTATACACATTGCCACTTCCTCAAATATTGCTGAGTTTGACACATTAACTAATGGACCATCACCTGATAAATACTGGATGTGTGCAGAGGAATAAAGTCTCAAATTGTTTCTGCTAACTCAGACCAAGATTTTGACAATGACACAAAACCAGCGGTGCTGTTGTATTATTACACTATTTGTGTGCTGTGTGTCTAAAGAAAAATGAAGTGTATGATTTAAAACAGTTTTCTAATAGATCTTCCCTCTTTATTTTATGAGGAAAGCTTAAAATATAGCTCAAGGCCCACACTGTAACATAAAATACTGAAAAGCTGACTGTGAAACCTTACCAGTGTTTTAAAATCAAATAAAATTCAATGTTTGTGGATGCGTAACACTTCGCTCTAGAGTTAGATTCAATTTATAAAGGTTGATGAGCACATCTATTTCTGGCATGAACAAAGAAAGTGTTAATACTGTGGCTCTGTGGCTCTCTCATAGTTCAATACTGTACATCGAGTCACCAGCTTCAACATCCTCACTAAGCCCTATACTTCATCTTTCAGCTGAAGTGTGCATATTGCTTCATCTACACTGGGCTCCTGCCCAGGGCTACTGTGCATCTCAATCAAACTACGCTGGTCTCACGCAGAGAGCAAACACACCTAAACTTCTATTGTACCACCTTGCTGTGCTTCCTCTCCAGTATGTCACTCACACGTCAGGCTCCTGAAGACTCACTGGGCTACTGCACAAATCTTGCTCTAATTAAAGACAGGAGACGAGCTAACATGCACAACTAAGTTCTGCTTTGGCACTGTAGTGCTGAAGTTGGGGTAGTGAATGCTGAACTGATTGAGAATTTTAATAGTTAATGATTCATTCTTAAGGCAATCTGTGGCTCCTTCTGTCCCACATCAGCTCTTTTGCCACTCAGCATTATTGAGAATATAATTTCCCACACTGAACTACCAGCTGACCCAGCCAGGTTAGCCTGCTTTCTCCCACTTTCAAGGCACTACTAGACAGGGAGCACTAACACAGTCTGCACAGATGCTGTGCAGAGAACGAGCATAAGATTCCTGCATCTTGGTTTTGAAGATATTCTTGCCTGTTTCTTTCATCTTGTAATTAATTTTTTGGCTTGTACTAGCCATGATCTGTGTCTCTAAGGATGTGGCTGGTCAACTCCTCTTCTGTAACCTCCTTCAGCATTACCTATCAGTCCTCTGGACTTGCCACAACTGCCAGCTCACCAGAATTTACTTCTCATCCATGCTCAGATTTTCTGTTCTTGATCTGTTTCTGTCTGGTTCATTGCCAATTCTTTATTTTAACTGTAAGACTTTTCTCCTGCACACCCATCCATCCCACAAACATCTCAGCCCTTTTCTCTCCGCACCTGCAGTCATCTTTGGTAGAAAACTTGCTTTTTCACAAGAAATTTATCTTTTCTTCCTCTAATACTGTAGTCTGCCTATAAAAAAATCTTCAGCTTAATCTAGTTTATCCTGATTCACTCTCAACATGTCAACGCTCACCCTAGATCAACTTCAAGATGGTCGTCTTCATTGATGTCTTCCTAAATTTTCAAACAAGCATTTTCATGCTTTCTTTTATTCTGCTTACAGATTGGCCCACAAGCATTTGCAATATTATCTCATTATCTTTTTTTCATAATCCACATTAAAATTCTCCTTTTCTTTGGTATCTAATCTTTTCTTTGGCATCAAAAAAAAAATCATGCCTAAAACAGGGCCTACCATATTGATTAATATTATCTCATTATATGCTTGTTCTTTTTATCTGTCTGTATCCCTAACTTTTGATTAACACTTAAATTTTAAGCAATACAGACTTGGAAGAATTTTTTTTGGTTTATTTTGCATATTTATTAATATGGCTGAGTCCTCATCTGTGACTAACAATCTAGGCACTGCACTAACGATAATTATCATCATCTTGTTGTTCCTTCTTTGTTGATATATAAGCATGTAAACTGGATTTTGTTTTCTGTGTAGGACTGCCAGAGATGATTGTTAGGAGTTCTGCTTGAAGAAGAAACTCAGGCGCTTTTAGTAATCGTTTTCAAACTAAGGATTGTAGTCTATTATTTTTTTAATGGAAATTAAGGCTGGGAACATTTTCAGGGTAACTGTCAGGAAAAAATGGTTTGGAAAGTACTAATTAGAATGACTTTGTGTTATGTTGTCGGATAAGCAGCATACACATGATTTTTTTAGTAAACATATTGTAAGAAAATAAAAGAAAAATGAATTGCAAATTCTGCTTGTACATGTATCAACAAGGACACATGAGCATAATACACCAAAGTGACAGTCAGTCCCCACATAAGAGAGAGAACATGAAATGCTAACTTTCACAGACTAATCCACCAAAGATGAGAGTTCAAATGCTGGAGATTCCTATTTAAGAACAGAAGCACCAGTATTCTTCTCCCAAATCTTCACGAGTTGGAGACACTAAATTATCTAGTCTGATGCCAGCACTTGGATTTAATTCTAATACAGTGCCATGCACTAATTCTACTATTAGGGAATGAAAGGGGAACAGGACATGTAAACACATTACTATAACTGTATAAACTGTATCTTTATTTGGAATAGGAATTATTTTAACAACATCTGAAGCTCTGTTTTTCTTGCATGAAATCTGGGGTGTGAACCTGAAAAAAATAAGCACAAGGGCAGAAAAGCTTGAAAACAAGCTGATTATGACAGTCCTATCAAGAAGAAAGTAAAAATGCAAATGAAATAGACATTTTCTAAATATATTTTAATTTATAAATAATACTTCACATCACAGATTTGTTTATCCTCATTTGGTGATAATTGTTCACAGCAGAATATATCAGAAAATTCTATAATAGGAACCACAGCCAGGAAATGTTAAATAATTAATCACCCTCCCAGCCACTTGCATTTCTGTTGATATAAATGACCGTATAATTCCAAACCCAATTATCACTACTTAGCCATTCCATTTTGTAGTTAAAATCCCACAAAATTAAAGTGCATCAATTGTTAATGGTAATAGACCAGACAAGGGATTAAAGATTATTTTAATGTTTATTTCCTGTCAGGAGGTTTTTTTGGCAGGAAGCACTATAGACAAAGGCTACATTAAGATGAGATTCATACAATGTATTTAAATCTACTAACTTCTAAAAACCTTACGGTATAATTACTTGTTTAATCTACTTGTTCCCTGAAGATACCAATGGGGGTTTATCAAGCCAACTTCATTATATCTGCTTCACAGAAATCAAAATATTCTCTTTTACTTTGCAAAGAGCAGTCAAGCTTACCATAAACACAATTCTAACAACAACAGATTTGAAAAAGGAAGGGGAACAGAAGGGGAACCAGATTACTATCAGGACTTTGTTGTGTCATATTCTGCTTGGTTTATCCCCTGTTACTACTGGTAGTGTGTATTTGCATGCAAGATTTGGTCCTTGTAAACACACTTAAAACTTCATTAATTACAGAACTTTTTTTTTTTCCTGCCACAAAATGGTGACTTTTCTCCACTTTTCAGAAAAGTATTTATGGTAATGTGTTATATAAAGAAATTTCTTAGTTTAGAGATTATTTAAAATGCTTTTTTTTTATTTTAAGGCATTGCCAACAAAACTGATAAAAGTACTTTATCAGCATGAACACAGAGACTGGAATTCTGTAGAATTGGGTGTGGGGGTTTAGGGATTTGGGGAGGGGCTCTTACACTTCATTGTTTCAATAGGCAGCAAGAGTAGGCTGAATTTTATGCACTTCAAAAGGTTATTCATCTGCATAAAGTTACAGACAGGCATCCGTAGCTTGGGTCTTTTGTGATGAAACCATCAGAATTGGAGCTGGCAAGAACTGTGCCAGTTATTTTCGGCTTCCACTCACATTACCCTGAACAACCTCATTCATTTGATTCTAGTCTCTCTTCTGTATAAGCAGAAATCTACATATTTACTAAATATAAAAGCCGAGTGGGAAATATTTGTATTCTTGTGTACATGCCTTCCATTCCTTGCCCATTCAGCAATACTATCCAATTCTCCAAAATCTCCAGGCAATTTACCACACAAGAACATTACAGTAATCTGTATCCACTTTTTTTTTCTGCACAAAACCCATTACCCTGCATATACCAAACAAAATAACACCCTAAATCACAATACAAACAGTACCCTACATAATCACTTCACATGGCATCAATGGCAGATACTGTTTCTTTGTTGGTTTCAAACATTTTGTTAGGAGCGTGTTCACTGTTTGGCTGAAGTTGTCTTTCATTCTTTCTCCTCTCTATCCTTTTTGTAGGAGAGAAAGACAGCCAGGACAGGTCTGCAGCAGTAACACTTTGGTGTGGTCACAAGGAAGGGATTTACAGCCTAAGAGATTGCTCAGGAGGGCAGTGAACAAGTTCCTGTCTAATACCAGGATCACCTGGCAATGATACCACTGATTTGTGATCAGTGGCTTTATTAAATGCTTAGTGGTGTTAATAACTCTAATGTCATCAGATGCAGGTATTGAGAAAGAAGCTTCTAACTGAGACATACTAAATAGCTGTTCATCCTGGAGTCCCAGTTGTTACAGGAAATTACATTGATGATGCATGTTTGGCATAAAGGAGCACTGCAGAATTAGAATTGCTGTGTAAGGAACTTTTCCCCTGCTTTCCTTGATATGCAGGGGCAAATCTGCAGGGCCAGATTTTCCTAATGTCCAGCCTATGCCAGGACAAGTTTAGGCTGGACATTAGGAAAAGGTTTTTCACCCAGAGGGTGGTGGAGCACTGGAACAGGCTCCCCAGGGAGGTGCTCATGGCACCAAGCCTGACAAGATTCCGGAAGCACTTGGACAATGCCCTCAGACACATGGTCTGAATCTGAATTGTCCTGTGTAGGGGCAAGAGTTGGACTTCATGATCCTTGTGGGTTCCTTCCAACTCACAACATTCTATGATTCTATGCACCCCACACCCCCACACTCCATGAAAAAAAAACAAAAAAAAAACCCCAAAAACCAAAACCTCAACCAACCAAAAAAATAGAAACCACAATTAAGTTCAGAGTCCATATCTCTTCTGAGATTTGTTAGAGCAAGTAGACATGGTATGGAAACTCATTCCATAATCTTTCACCAACATAAAATTTACTGTGAATAAGACCCTAAAACTCTATGCTCAGCTCTGATTTAAACTTCTGAAACTTAGCCTCCCAAGAACACTTCCAGTCTAATAAATACCTCACCATGACATGATATGCTAATGACTTGGGTCCTAGGGGGAGCTTAAACAACTTATCCATGAGCAAGTTCTACCACAACATCTGCTCAAGTGGCCAGGACAGGCTCTGTCCTAAAGTAAGTATTCGTACTTATCACATTTAAGATCTTATTTGTTTAAATTAAAGACATGCCATCCACCCCAGCTTCTCTTCCCCACACACTGTCACTGTGGCAAAAAGCAAAGCAAGTTTGTTTTTTTGGGTTTGAAAACTCCTCTGTAATTTTCTACAGTATTTAAGACTTTATCAATGGGAAGAAATAATCTAACTCGTGGAAACAAGACTTCCTTCAAAACTCTAATGTTCTGTATCTTTTATTTTTAATTGTGGCATTAATAACAGTCTCAGCAGCAAGTGGATAAAATGTCTGAAATATATGCTCTCTTTATAGATTTCCTGTTTCTACAATTTCACTTGAAAAATAGCAGTGCCCTGCCATCTGAAGTTTTCAGTTTGTTTAACTCCAAGCAAAAGACAATTAAACAACTTACAGTATATGGTCATGAGACTATAATTGCTCACCAGTGGTACTTGTTCTGTCAGCTGCCACAATGAGCAGCAACATTTTAGCTTTACTAGCTTAGCAAGTCTGCTGGAGGTTACTGACTATGGCAATGGCCTCACGCTGAGAAGAAAATATTTTGTGAGCAACAAAATTTCCACAGCATTCTTGAGGTGCTGAATTAGCACAAAGTGGTATGAAGAGACTCCATGCTGGACAAGCATGTAGAAGTACAGGGAATCTTTCAATTATTTTTTTCTTAGAAGCCTACAAGTTAATATCATATTATCCTTTTACTTTCTCACACAGTTTCTTATAATTCTCCTATTTTCTATACACTTTTTTTTTTTCAAAATTCTTGCAAGCAAATTTATATCTTAAATCTATATATCTTAGGTTATTCTCTGCAAGGCAGAAGTTTTATGTAATCAGTCTTTTAATAGGAAGGTATAAACACTTGAAGAATGGATGGTTTAGGTGAACAACAAAGATAAACCGAGCCTTTCAAATCCTGCTTTGGGTAGAAATAATTCCCAAATAACACTGACCAAAACGAGTTTCCATTTGAGAGATGTTCTATACAGTTGTATTTGCTCTCACGAAGACATTATCAGAGTTGGCCCTATTTTGCCATTTATAGACAATGTAGATAGGACAATCACAGACCAACATTTGCTTCATCATATTGATATGCTCTACTATAAGCTGAAATAAGAAAAAATAACTTAGGTCACCAATGCACATCCGAAACATCGTAGTTCTCAGTCTAGCACATTCTCAGGATTACCTGGTACCCACATCAAAGACATAACACACATCATTAACATCATTCTCTGTAACGGCAATGCAAAGGATTTCATATTAATGGTTGCTTAAATGTAATCATGGTATACTCTTGGCATTAAGATGAGGAATATTAATTTTCCAGTATATAAAAGCAGCAATGACACCTACATCTCTATGCAAAGCCAGCGCAAATCAATTGCCTCCATGCAATTTAATTCAAGGTTCTTGGTATATTAACACAGAGACAGAACTCTGTACGAACAACAAGGTGAACAGGAAAACTATATTCCTAAAGCCACGTGTCACTGATTACTGATTCTTTTGGTTCTTTTTGGTATGCAAGAGAATATTAGGATTTTTAATGAATGCAAAAATATAACAAAGCATATGCAAAGTGATAATACAACACCTGGACAATAGCATTTAAGAGTAGAAGGATAATGAAATAAATTAAAAGGGAGGGAATAAAACTGTTTAATATGATTATGACATTCTAATCTTACTAATATTTGAACCAGAGTGTAAAAAAGTGTTCACTTTCAGTTTGACAAAATAGTTTTAATGGATTTCTGATTAGTTCCTTCAGTTATTTATTTGACAATACAAATAAATAATTGTAGACAACCTCATAATCATTATCAATGTGCTATACTGTGAAATGCGACTCTCTGAAAAGCCAGAGCAGATTTCTCAATGTATTGTCTCTCGCTGACCTCCAGAGCAAGTTTGCTCAGTGTCTGACTAAAAGAATGTTCTTTGGTTTTGTTTTTGCTTTTCTAAATAACTGCTAGCTCTACAAATTCATTATGGAACTAGAATAAAATCCAATCCATTCTTCCATAGCTAAGTTGGCTTAGCACCACCAAAGGAAATAAAACGCATTTTAGTTACTAAGGTGACCAGTTACAACAGTGATTCCACACAGGACTAAGATACAGTAAGATAAAAGCTGGCGGGTTTATGTGGTAATCCTTCTGCCTAGAAGTGTCTATTGAGAGACAGCTCACAGGAAAGAGCAGGAAATAACATAATTTATTCAGCAAGAATACTATGGGGCACAAGGGCTGCAAAAAGGCTTACACATACCCATCCTACCTAATTTTCCATTGAGCTAAAATGTACCCACGAATATTAAATATTTGTTCAATTTTTCATACTCTTGCCTTTTCCTCCTTTTCATATCTATTTACTTAATTTCTTTATAAACATTTAGAATTTACTTTTGCTGAATAAATAAATTAAAATATGAGGAACCTTTAAGCAGTCAAAAGGCTCTGGGAGTTTTGCTACTGGCAAAAGGAGAAATTGCTGCTTATGAATGTAATGAGTCAACTGCCAATGTGGAAATCTGGCAGAATTCCTGCACTTTAGAATCATGGGATAAGTAACTGCATTTTAATGCATACAGGTTTTCTTAACAAAGTTGATTCTGTGGAGTTTTTTTTTTCAGTTGGTTTTAGTTTTTTCCATCCCCATGCCTCAAACTATTACAAGTTCATCAGTAATAACCAACTGACATCCTCCCCATCGATTTTATCAAAGTCAGTGAAGTTTTCAAATATACCAGATTGTCAAGCCCATGCACATCATAAAACAAACTAATTCCTGGTCATAATCCTATTCAAACTATGAAGTAAATTCATGTGACTAAGTTCAGCTCAGTGTATTTTACTCAGTAGAGTAGGTGGTAAAATTTTCTTTCATCCTGGAAGACTTTATTTTATAATTCTTTCATCTGGGATTCCAGGAAATGTTAAGATGTTAACTATCTGACAGAGTTCAAATCAGTGCCGAGTAGTTTATTATAGCAGAGGTTTTATTCCCTGACTTCAGGGGACATGGACTTGTGATGAAAAAGGCAGAATAATTCTTGCCTCAGTGTGTAAAATCAAGATCAATTTAGTAACCCACTCCTCTAATATCGTATGTGCAAAGAAATAATTTAGACTCCTAGTTAATTTGAGTATTGAACTGAAATTCTGCAGCTGCTTTCTGCCAGTCCTGAAAACAGAAATTAATTTCAATGACCAAGTCGAATGGAGTGCTGCTCTGTCAGGTAATTAGTCATCGTCTTTTGCTACTCAGGGTCTATCACAGTGCTAATCCATACATAAACCCCAGTATTCCCCTAGTCACTCACAATCTAAAGAGCTGTTTAACTACCTATTTCTCCCATTCAATCCTACCCCAGATATCAGCTGCAAAATGAGCATTCTTTCATGTTTAGCTTTCTTCCTACTATTTACTGCCAGCAGAATTAATGCAACTGATTTACATTTTCTTTTTTCTGTTTGATCAAGTCTGCTGTTGATTAAGTAGAGCTTAAGGGAAAAAATTATACTCCTGCAGCTTTCCTACTTGACTTGCCAGTTTATTAATGAAAGAAGCAGGGATATTGATGGCCCAGAAACTACAAGTGCAGCAATTAAAGGGTATGTCCTTCCAAGCTTCTAATTAAAAAAGAGTTCTTTTGTATTAAAAGATATAGTTTAGTGTCATATTTATATCTAATTCTCACTTCTGCTGTTTTGCTTTTTTTCTTTGTTTATTCTTTTTAAACAGAAATCCACTGGGAAAACTTAGATCCGGCAGAATAAAGAAAGTTTCCTAACAACCATTTCTGGAAGCTTTGTTCCCAAACAACAGTATTAATGATAAATCAACAAAAACAATCCTGCACACCCCCCCTGCCCCCCCAAATCTTACAATTAAATACCCACTGATAAATACCACTCTGAAGGCAACCCTGTGTTATTTTTTCCTTGTGTACATTAGCAAAGTTTGTCCAACATCAGACTCAATAAGATGTCAGATTTTTGTCCTTTTGGACATATAAAGATAACTAAACCCTTCCCTCCTCCTAATACTTTCTTGCTTACTATCTAAATTCTAGATTCACTTTTTTTTCATGTCAAGTATCTATTTGAACTATCCCATAGAGTTTCCTTCTGTTTCTTATCTGGTTTGATTTTTTGCAATTTCTCCTTTAGAAACACCTGAAGCCATAACATAGCCAATATTTTATTACTCTGCTGAGTCAGTCCCTTGCTCATTAATGGCATACCTTCCATATCAGAACTACAAACAGACAAATAAATGACTCCTATTTCTGTCTAGGACTTTGGTTTTGTGGTGTGCAATTCATATGAACACGTGCAACAGAAGTCTAACATGTTCTGGCTAAATCAAACTTTGCATGCAGGCACAGACTGACTCTACAGCTCCTGTGCAGTAAGTGCTATGGACTCAAGCACAAAGATCGACCTGTCTGTCCCACATTCAAAACATCCTCCACACAACTCAAAGTACATCTCCAACTGCACAGCAGGTACCTCTCCCAGATTTCTGCACAGCCACATATTCCTCTCATTCAGTTACCAGATGCTTAGAAATCCCTGGGAAATTATATTTTTAAATAGGTAAAATTTAAACATTATAATCTACCATCCCATACAAGTAATGGCAGGTATTTAATGCCTTGAAAATGACTATTCCTTGCAGTGATCTTCAAGAGTGGAAGTAAAACATCTTCCTCCTCCTGCCCTCTGTCCCTCATAGCCATGAATGGTGAGAACTGCTGTGATCAGATTAGGTAGGTAATCTTGTGTATTATCGGATTCCCAATGGGCAGAGGTAGCTGTGTATTTAAGGACAGGAAGCTTTTCTTAAAAGAAGTACTAAAGTGAATCACAGAATTTCCCAGAGCTCCCAGCTGGACAAAACAGCAGTAAACAAGAGTGATTCTTCCTCAGGGCTAACAGGGTTAGAGAAGCTGCTCTCGGAGCAGATTGTGTCATCCACAATATGGCTAGCCACAGTTCTCCTCGAGCCATCCCAGACATGCTTCTCTCTGTTTGCCTATTAACCTGAAAAAAATTGTGGTGGAGGTGAGTGGAGGTGTTCTAACAGACCTTTTGTGATAGAAAACTCTCAATCACTTCCAGTTTTAAGATGACTTCATAGAAATGTTGACCCTCACAAGTACTACTTGAAAGACACAGAAGCTTTAATCTTTTTCAATGGGATCGGAAGAGCTCTTATCTCTCCTCTGACCCTTTTTCCCCTCTAGCCTTACACTCTTGGCACCATTGAAAAGTCAGAACCATTAAGTTGGTGTCAAGTGGCTGTGCTATTCATATTCTATTATAGTCAATGACAATTAACAGTGCCATTCAGAAAAGCCAGGTACTGTATTACACAATTGGAAAATTGATCTCATCTGAGGCTCAAAAATCAGCAATGTTCAGACCTCAACTCACAGGCAAAAAAGAAGAAAAGAAAAAAAAAAGGGGAGGGAAAGTTCTGCCTGACCTCAGGATCACATAGCAAACAGCCATGCGTAAGGCTCAGAAGCAGCTTGACATGGCCAAATCTCTGTATGAATATGAGCTCTGATTTTTATCATCAAGCAAAATGATGTTAGAAAGAAGAGTACACATTCAACTGAATGCTTGATGATCACCTTCAAAGTTGTTATTGCAGGCAAAATGCAACATCTTAGCATTGCTGACACATCAGAAAACCTCTACGCGTGTCAATTCCAAGCTCTTTGCAGCACACGCCCACAGGCAAGCGCCCCTGCACCTACAGCATAATCTTCATTTCTGGTACTAGCACTGAACATCTAATTTCCTGAATGTTTTTCCTAGAAATGAGCACAGACACATCTTTCTTCTAATAAATTACTGAATGGATCCAAAAGGAGAAGATTAACAAATAACTCTCTACTTTGGAAACTGAGAATGTTTTCCTACCCCAGTGAATCTCAGCATTAACTACAAACAGGTACAACAGTTGATTACAGTTTAGTCTATCTGCTTGAAACCACAGGGGAAATTTTAGATAGCAAAACTCAGTTAGCTAGTCTGAATTTAACTAAAGCACCTGAGCTAAAACCTTTTCACACAAAGGATACCTTGTAGAATCAGGAACAATTTTTATACCTTGTCTCAGAGGGCACTGTTCCTCCATGCCATGTGCCCAGGGACACTGACTTTTAGCAGAATCCCAAACCAGAGCAAATCTTACTGAATCAGCAAATGATTATGTCACTTATATTCCCCAATCAAATACTGACTAACCATCACAAGTACTACTTAACATGACAAGTTCACATTCTGGAGTGGATTGCAAGGTCTGCAGAGTCTCTACTTGAGTTCAAGCACATAACTGAAACACTTTGCAATTAGGTGGGGTAAAAAAATAAAAAAAACCCCACCCAAAACAACAAGTATTCTTCCATTTCACATGCTGAGTCCTAAAAACTCAATGTTTGCACAGGCTGATGGAAGGAATGTTTCATTACATGAAATTCTGCTTCAGATTGCCATTTTCCAGGGAAGGACCAGCAAAGTCCTTCCTGGACCTGGGCCCTTCTAAGATGTCCCGAGCCTCTGTGATAAGTTTAAGTGTCACTGATTTTCCTCTCCCTTCACTCCAGGTGTTTGTACTAAATACTGGAGAGTAAGGCCTCACACTCTGGAGACCCATGTTCAAATCTGTTCAAGTGGAAAAAGGGATAGTCCCGAATCCATCTTTGGTGCACCTAGAAGAGAACAGCTTGCATTCTACCAGACGTTTCACAGGATGCCAAGTTTTCCTGGAGAATCAGGAATAGAATGAGTGTAGAAATCATCTTTGTTCATCATTTTACTTCACAGAATACAATAAAAAAATGATCAGCTAGCTTTAGTTCTCTGGGAAAAAGCCTCAGACTGTTCTCTTAATGAAAAACATAGAATAGGCAGAAAGCCACTAAAGTTATACCTAAAAATCAATACTTCCTATTGGTCTTACAATTTGTGTACCAAATATCTGCTTTAAAATGTGCAAAAGCCTCCAAAGAAAAGCTAGGGGCGTTATATCACAGACTTTTAAATGTTTTCTGCAGTTTAAATATTTGCAAAACAATGCAAAACGTTATATAGGATTCTCTGCTTGGCAGTGAGAGTCTATTCTATTTTTTATTTCTTTTATTGAGAGGTAGAATAAAATTCCCAAACTGCTCCAGTGCAATTAAAATGACTTTTATTCATACAGTTACCTCTAGGTTCACCATAAGCATTCCACAGTACTAATCCTTTTAGGCCCTGATCCAGCAAAGCACTTTACTGTGTCTTATTCTTAAAATTACAAGTCTCCCCACTGATTTCAATAGAGTTATATTAGGGATGAACTTGGCCTACTGTAGCAAAAATAATGTTAAAAATACAGTTTAAAAAACAAGGAAGGAAATTGAAAGCCGAGAAGACTTCAATATTTCTGTGTTTTAAAGTAAGATATCACTAGTGTGTGTTTGAGTAGAGTCCAATAGCGGGTTATTTTTGTACAGTTAGGCCAGTTCAGGTAAGAAACCTCTTTGTATTAAGAGATGCATTGATTTCAGAGCTAGATGGTTTCAATAAGCTTCTTACACCCAAATGTTACAAGGACAGGGACATAAAAACGTCAATTGCATAAATAAATCTGTAAGTATTGATAAATGCCCAAAATTAAATAAACCCACTTCACTCTAAGAGGCTTTGCAGCTGATACGGATATAAAACAATAAGAAAACCATCATAACTTGTAGTTTTATACCTACATTCATCAATAGCTCAAATATTTATCACAAACACCAACCCACTACAGGCAGGAACTGTATGATGGTATAGCTCTGCTTTGACTGTAAAACACAGAGCCATGGCTGGACACTCAGCTACAACCAAAGCTTCTTAAACTGGTTTAAACAGTCATTGTCTTTGGCTGCTTCTTCTGCCTTGTTTTTGCTGGTGCGGGAATTTCTATGAGCATGCAATGAACTGGATCAGGAAACTAATCTGTCTGAAATATAAACCATCGAAAACTGCTGACTTTAATGAAGAGGGCAGCCCAGAGAATCAGGAGCCTGAGACTGCTTAAGATAGCATTGCCCCAAAATAAATGTACACCAGGTCGCATTTCCTGAGGCGCCGAGCAGCAGCCAGAAGCAGAACCATGGATTTCACCATTTTATCCATGTAAGCCACGGGGGGATGAAAGACACAAAATAGATGAGGAATATTTCTTGAGTGCCTTCACAGCATAGCTTCTGATCACTGTGGAGGGACAAAAAAATTCAATTTGCCAATGATGGCTAAATACCCCAAGCAAGAGGACTCTACGTGTAAGTGTTTTCTAGTGGTTTCCAGATTGTTTCTCCAGCCTTATCAGACACCCTTCCTAATTGCCTCTCAACAATATTTGTAAGTGTGTGCTTTACCACCATTTAAAGCAGTGCACATGAGAGATTGAATACATTAGGCAAATGAATTCCTGTGGACATTGTGAAGGGAATAATACCCTCCTATTTGGTTTATCCTGTACTGCAATAAATGTGGAGGTTTTTTTCAGCCAAGGTGCTGCAGTAACCCAAATGATAGTCATATTACACTTATAAAAGACAACTTTAAGAAAGATCTTGCTGCAATAAAAGTGAGGATTTTTTTTTCCCTTGGCATCCCAGCTTGCCGTAGAAATGAGTGAGTTGCTGAATTTCTGCCAAGTATAGATGGTTCAGCATGCTATTAGATTAGTCTGTTTATACAGAAACAGCCAAAAATAGGAAACACACAGAAGCTATTAAAGATATTGTCCTGTGAGGGAAATATTTGAATGGTTTTGTTACTGCAACTGGGAAATAAGATATGAGTCAGTATTAATGTGATAAAGAAGTTAATGTGTTCTAAAGCAAACAGTTAGTTTCTTCAGCTTGTCTCTGAGTTGACAATAAAATAAATGTACAGACAATTATGTAGGGTTGGATGAGCCTGCAAGTAAGTGTATCCAGCTTAAAGCTGAGTGCTGCCAGTGGGTTAGAATTGAAACTCTGTTATCAAGTAATGATATGCTAACCCCAGGTAGTCTTCAAAGAAAATGGATGATTCAAAATGCCATGCATCACTGAGCTGGTGGAAGAATGGTCAATAGTGTTTAAGCTATTTGAACTGGTCAGAGAGAATTTCATAGAAAGTTCTTTTGCCTTGACCATTTTGCAATGGATTTCCTAAATTATTTTCACTTTTGACATAGGCTAATGAAAAATAAAAATATTATTTATTTTATTTTATTTTTAATTAGGGCAGTGGCAATATTTCAATGTGGATTTCACTGGCTTTTTAAAGAGCCAGCACAGAAAATTTGCCTGTCCCATGTGTGACACTGAACATTCATTCCTAAACACAGCCACACACAATCCTGATGCCCTGACCTCCTTCTCCCTCCCTTTTCCACACATTAACAAACCTAATTCTTAAATGGCTGCAATGCCTTAAAACTTCTAACATACAGGAAACAAAGGAGCATATTATTATATATATTGTGTGTATATATACATATATAAATAAAAGGTGTACATATTTTCTCTGCAGTAACCCACTTCTACAAACCCAAAGACCACATATCCCATTCCTTAAGGGCCAACACATTTGACCAGTGAAGAAGAACAAGTCCAAAGCTAAATGTCTCTCCCACTGAGAAATTCCCCTCTGTGGCATCTTCATTTTTATAGTGAGAGTGCCCTGGGCCAAGCCAAGCATCTTCCCTGATCTTAGCTCACTTATTAGGACATGAGGAGAGGAGCAGCATCTCAAAGTGCTCATGGAAACTTACACTAGTCAGTGCAGGATAAAATTTTGCAAGTGCACAGAGGCATTTGATTAGCAGGAACCTCATGAATTCAACACCAGTGTCTCGTTTCCAGAGGGATTTGAAAACTGGCCTTAGTCATCTGCCCATGCTGGGTATATACAAAGGTTAGGCACAGCATTTGGAAGAGGAAGTAGCTGCAGAAATTCCATCAAGGTACCACAATTAAATAGGTTTACACTGCAGAGACAAAAAACTGCAGGTGGTATAATGATATTTACAGCAAAATTTAAGAACCCTGCAAAACCTAGCAGCCAGATCTTGGAGTCAGGCTTTTCCCTGGAACACATCTACTCAAAACCAAGTCAAGCTGTTACATCAACAAGTCTATAAAGACTGTTAGTGATTTTGAGGCCTTAGTTGAAATTTCTCTCTGGGATTTGTATACCTTTTCATTCAACTCCACAGAAACCAGGCTTGCTTATTATTTCTTGAGCCTAATTCCTTACTTCAGGTGACAGGAAGCATGACTTAGGTGCTCCCTGACACCAATCAGATAAGGACAATATTGTTGCCTTTTTGCAGAGAACCCACCAAAATTGGGGGGACGAACAGCGTTTTCCTTCTTCAGCCTGTTTCCTTTGTGAACATGCAGTCCATTTCTAGAATGGGAATCTCTTCAGCTGGAGAACAAATCTGCAACATCCTTTCAGTATTTGTGGCAATGTAATCCCAGCCTGAACAGTTTAGAGCATATATTGCTGTCCTATATATATTCTACTACCTGTGTTTAAAGCATATTGCTATTGTTTAAATAGAACACTGGAGTCTCTATAAATGAACAAATTCAATGTATTACTTGTGTGTGATTGTACACTAAGCATCTGTATTTTTGAAGCGGCATAAGCCATCAGCAGAGAGATAGCAGTCACTCTGAAATGAAACAACAGACAGGAAACATAATGCACCTTAAAGATGTATAGGAGGTTTATAATTAGAGAACTTCCTTTTCCAGTAAAGGGACAAAATAATACAAGAAGAAAGTAGTAAGTTTATGCTTGGAATTGGAAGAAGAAAAAGGAGGTAAGTAAGTTTTACTGGCCACATGTTTCAAACCAAATGTCTTTTAAACAAAAGCACCTCTCTGGCTTCGTTTCATTTTCAAACTGTAATGTCTGAACAAGACAACGGAAAAGTTTAATTTCCAAAACATGAATGCTGAAAACAAATGCATTAGAAAATACCAAGCCAAAGCTATGCTGGTGACACAAATGTGAAAAATGGAATTGAAATAAACTGTGCCAGAAATCTATTTCTAAAAATATGTCTTTACAGTAGTGATATTTATAAATTTGACATACTCTAAAATTTAGCTCACTAAAGATTATTTCTATGCAAATATGCATTTCTCAAACCCCATAAGCGTGCGAAAAATCCAAAACACATTTCTTGAAAATCAATTTCTGTGCAGTACAAATGTATCAAGTTAGAGGCAGCATGCTGATAAATATTAAAAAGGTCTACATTGTGCAAAATGAAAACTTATAACAGGACACAGTAGTGCAGTGCAGTATGTAGAGGTTCAGAGAGAACATGAAACAGCCCCACAGTTTCAAAAGGACTCTGTGGTCTGACATTAGTCATTTTGGTTCTGATAAAGGATGTTGTAGAAGGTGCTGCCCACATTATGCAAATCACTAACCACTTAATTTCCTTCCCAAGTGGTAAAGCTCAAGAGTTTTCCCTGAACATACAGTGCTCATTTTCTTGTAACTCTGTGGTTTCTTTTCAATAGCCTGTGAATGCCAGCAAGTAAGAAGATAGCAATAAGAAACTAAGAGGTTACTCAATGATTCCAAAGGTTATAGGAGTGCTTCTTAGATACAGATCTGAACATAAATTCTAGACATCCACAACGCATTTTTACTTCTAATAATACCCCATTAGCTGCTTCAATTTCAAAATGCTTGGATAAGTCTCTCTCTCTTTCTCCCCACCAGCCTCCCTCCCCCCCAGTCTCATACTCAAGAATTAAATATAGTTCACTCCTGGGCTATTTCTAGCCTGAACTTCTCTTAAAAAGAGATTTTACTCTTCTAAAAGCAAAGTACTACAAATTATGTGTTATTTTTACAGCAGCTAATTTTGTCCTGGAAAATATTTCAAGTAGGAACGATTTTGATCTGCAAACATAACCTAGTTTAATGATTTCTACAAAAGTATAGCTTCTTTTACCTTAAAATGTACTGTCTGCTGTTACAAAAGTGTATTCAAAAAAATCCACATAAACTAAATAAAATATAGCCAATACTGAATGACTTTTCTTATCAATAAACAAAATGGAAAACATTTATGAAAATTATTGGTTAAAACGCAAAAATATAATCTTAGAAGAAGAAAAGGCACCTAGAAAAACAGGAACTTGTCGTCCTCAAATCTGTTCCTATAATTACTGACATTATTCAACATACACGGTTTCTAAGTGGATTCTTGTTACTTATAACTAGAATATCCCTAACTTTACCAGTGCACAAGACAATACAATATTTTCTTGACAGAATAGTACCTGACACAAATTCTGAATCTTTTCCCTATAAGTATAGTTGAGTTTTAAAGGAGCCAGTTAACACCAGATGGTATAACACGAATATTTCTATCCAAAGCAGCAGGACTTTATGAAGTGTCCCCATGAAGTCGCTCTAAGCAAAAGATCCTCTTCCCCTCCCTTCAGAGGCTAAATATGACAACTCAGATGTACTGTCCTTCAGCGGTCCATGAGCCTCATCATCATAATCATTATTATTATTGTAAAAATTATACCTGAATGTTAACAAGCAAATTCAAAGCACTATCAAAGAAACACTCTGTGCAACAACACCTTATAAAGTACTTTTAAAATCCACTGGTCATAAAAAAAGAAAAAAATCCACTCTATTTTATTTTCCAGCAGTTTCTTTGATACTGATAGTGTGTATGGATGTAATATTAATCACAATATACTGCACCGCGATGGCTAGAAAAAGATGCTCATTTAATGAAATGATTATATACTATTAAAACAGCACTCTAACTAAATGTAAGGCTGTTCCTATGTGTTTGTGTTTGAGTGAGTGAGTGACAGAGAGAGAGGGAGGCAGGGAGGGAGAGAGGGAGGCAGTGATAGTGAGGAGGGGGATCTGCCTGTAAAA